>JAWHQI010000198.1:3945000-5241172 GCA_033032865.1 Dactylorhiza incarnata
AAGATTGTGTCGGTGCAATTGATGGAACACATGTTCATGCATGCGTACCTGTTCGTGATCAAGTACCGTACATTGGGAGACATGGCATGCCAACACAAAATGTGATGGCTGCTTGTGATTTCAACATGTGTTTCACGTTTGTTATGCCAGGTTGGGAAGGCTCTGCGCATGATAGCCGCATTTTCAATTATGCGCTTCGGGATCCCCGTTACAAATTTCCGCATCCACCACCGGGTAATAAGATTTCTACTCCATTTTTTATACTTCTCACCTTTGAAGCATAACGAATTTTGATCCTGGTTTTCAGGAAAATATTACTTGGTGGACTCTGGGTATCCGCTACAAAGGGGATACTTGAAACCATATCCAGAGACACGTTATCATCTCCCAGACTTTGCTCGTGGCGGGCGTGCACCGGAAGGACGCCGAGAGATATTCAATCACGCGCACTCATCCCTTAGAAGTGTCATTGAAAGATCGTTTGGGATTTGGAAGAAAAAGTGGGCCATATTGCGTGATATGCCGAGCTACAGCTTCACCAAACAAACCGATATTGTGATGGCGACAATGACACTGCATAATTTTATTCGGAGGCACCCGTCGCGGAGGGATATTGATTTCAATGAGTTCGAGCAGGGAGGTGGTGATGAGGGGGTGAGCACACAAGGGCATCAAGTAGTTTGTCCTGATACAGCAGGCGGGGTAGATGAGATGATCACGTTG
This sequence comes from Dactylorhiza incarnata, assembly GCA_033032865.1. Lineage (NCBI taxonomy): Eukaryota > Viridiplantae > Streptophyta > Magnoliopsida > Asparagales > Orchidaceae > Dactylorhiza > Dactylorhiza incarnata. The sequence continues at coordinate 3,945,724 of JAWHQI010000198.1, forward strand.
CGTGAAAATATAGCGCAACAGTTGTACACTTCTAGATCTTAGATGGTGAGATGAATTATTGGTATTTATATCTATTATAGTCAGTATTATCAAGATTGTGTGTTTTATGGAACAACAAATTTTTTTTTCAAAAACTCCATTTAACCCAAACAAAATTTATAAAACTCCATTTCAATAAGCACTGAAAACTCCATTTCACCCAAACAGTTTTTTAACAAAACTCCATTTCTCAGAAACAGCTCTTTTTCAAAACTCCATTTCTGATCAGCAGCTTTTCATCAGCAACAACCCAACCAAACGGACCCTAAGACACAAAGATCTGTGCCATCAGGAAAGCTGCTATCATATGAAATGCAGCTATCTGCAAGGAAGGAGGAGGAAATCACCATTCGAACTCATGCTAAGGACAGATCAGTGGCTCTCAAAGCTGAGAGCTCTAAGAAGAGCAAGGAGAGAATTCCATCTCCTCCAAGAAGGACTGCTGACTCAGAAAGTTCAGAGGCCATCTCATCTGACAGCACCTCATCAGATGGAGAGTTTACTGCCTTCTCAAGACACTTCAAGAAGATGACGAAGAGAAAGCAGTGTAAGAACAAACCTTTCTCATCTTCACAACCCAAGAAGCATATCAAATCTGGGAGGTTGCACCCCAAGGGTGACAGGTATGAATCTAAACCTGTTAAACATAACTCATGTAATGTTGTTTGCTATTGTTGCAGCAAATCTGAACGTGTTATAGCTGACTGTCCAGTCAAAAGAAAGGAGAAAGGTGATAAGAAGCATCACCAAAAAGGCAGGAAAGGTGAAAAGTCTTTCCTGGCCAAGAAGGAAAGAAACTGGAGTGAATCTGAATCTTCATTCTCAGATTCTGATAAAGTTAAAAAAGCCTACATAGGGCTGTTTGCAGCTGCTGAGGATGAGGACTACCCAGCTGCAAGGATAGGCATCAGGTCCCCTCTGTCACACTCAGATAGTGACACTGAGGAGGATTATGATGTAAGTGGATGCTGTGGCTTAATGACCATATCTGATAGTGAAGACAGTCAGGATAATTTAGATCCTGAACAGGTATCAACTCATTCTATTTCTTCTACTGAGTATGAGACAGGTCCTGATTCTGAAACGCGTTCATCCAGTGATGGAAGTGGTTCAGAATCAGAGGATGATGTCAATCAATTGATTGACTATTATGGTGCCCTCTTGGAAGCTCTGAAAAAGAACAAGAAGCTAGGCAAGAGGCAAGCTATGAAAATTGCTTCCCTTCAGCAGACAAAACCTGAATGTTCTGAATCTGCTACCCAGCTAGCTCAGATGAGTAGAGAAATTAGTCAGTTGAAGGGAATTACAATTATCCATCTGAGCACCATAAGTCAGAAGAACAAGATCATCAAGGATCTTGAAGAGAAGCTTCTCAAGGAGAAAAGCTTGGTGACTCAATTCTCTAAGCCCAAATCAGTACTGCCCATCATTGACACCTCTTCCCAAACAAATAGGAGGGAATCGAGTTTCAATGAAGGGGCAGTAGGTGCTGGAAATGGAGGAAAGAACAAGGCTAAAGCTAAACATCATACCACCTTTCAAAAGGTCTTGCTTCCTTCTAACAGATATGACCAGGACAACATCTATGGCCACTAGAAGAATGGAAGCTCCTATTAGTAAGGGGAATGCTCCCAACACTGGTGAGAGAAAGGGCATGAGGATGAGTGCTTTGAAAGATCCCAATGAGGAAATTCAAATGGCTCATCATGGACTATTTGTGTTTGGTGCTCCAGCCCCCACAGTCAAGGATAAGGAAGCAACATGTTCCCAATCCCCTCCAACAAAGAAGCAGGCTAGTGGAAACATTATAATCAACTCTCACTTGATTATATCTGATGCCATCAACACCATGTCAGCTACCAAGCTGACATCTGTTGCTGTCAAGCAGATAAAATCAAGAAGGAATGATTATAATAGAGCATCCAGTCAGCCCTTAGCTGAGAGAGATAGGAAGAATGCAGCTGTCTTCTCTACTGAACATAAGCATTCTGATGCTCCTTCCACCTCAAGAAATGTTCAGAAAAGAAGGTACATCCATGAATGTTGGTGCTGTGGTAAAATGGGACACTTTGCTATTGATTGCTGACCCAACCCTAATGTGCCTAAAGCAAAGAAGAGCCTTCCTGCAAGAGCTGCAGTAGGTAGAAGTGTTTCTTATTGTGCTAACAAGGACCTAAGACCCAAAATTAATTGGGCACCTAAGGCTAAGTAAAATCTATCTTGCAGGTTCGTTCAAGTACCCATCTAAATCAGATATGGTACTAGACAGTGGATGTTCCAGACACATGACTGGAACAAGAAGCTTACTCAAAGAATACATACCAACAAAGAATGGACCAAAGGTGATCTTTGGAGGATCTGACAAAGGTTTCATAAGAGGCTATAGTATGATTACCAAAAAAATGACATAGTTTCAATAACAAGGGTAGCTTATGTTGAAGGGTTGCAACATAACTTTGTAAACATAAGTAAACTATACGACTTGGGCTATGTCATTGAATTCCACAATGACAAGTGCTCGATCAAAAAGTCGATTGACTTAGAGGTCACAGGCACTAGGAGTGAGAATGTTTATTGCTTAGATTTTATTTGCAACAGTTCTTTATCTCCTGTGTGTCATGTAGCTAATGAGAGTGAGTCATTTTGTGTTCAATGACACAAGAGACTTGCCCACATTATTATAAGACAATGTATAAATTATTTTCTAAAAACCTAGTTAGAAATAGTTCAGATTTAAAATGTGTTAAAAGCGGCCCCTGACATGCATGCCAAATGGGTAAGCAAACTAGGGCCACCTTTAAATGTATTGGCTCCAAAGACACTGAAAGATGTTTATATCTGTTGCATATGGACTTGTTTGGTCCTTTGCCCATTCAGAGCCTAGGTGAGAAGTTGTATATTTTATTGATTGTTGATGATCACTCAAAGTATACATGGGTATTCTTCCTTAAGAAGAAATTTGATACTTTAGATATCTTTATAAACTATGTTAAGACAATTCAGAATGAACTACAATGTACTGTGGTCAAAACTAGATCTGACCATGACACAGAGTTTCAATCTGGTGCAATGACAAAGTTTTGTCAAGAACTTGGTATCACCCAAGAATTTCCTTTTCCCAGAACTTCACAACAAAATGGAGTGGCTGAGAGAAGGAATATGACCTTAATAGAGGCTGACAGAACATTGCTTAGTGACTCCTCACTCTCAGATTATTTCTGGGCTGAGACAGTCAATACAGCTTGTTATGTTCTGAATAGAACATCCATTAATAAGGCCCAAGGGAAAACCCCCTATGAAATTCTGAAAGGCAAACAACCAACAATTTCATATTTTAGAATCTTTGGTTGCAAATGCTACATTTTAAATAATGGAAAATCCCAACTTACAAAGTTTGCTGAAAAATGTAATGTTGGTGTTCTTGTTGGATATAACTCACATAGTAGAGCCTATAGAGTATTCAACAAGAAGACTCATGTAGTTGAGGAATCTATGCATGTTGGTTTTGATGAGACTAGCCTACTTTACAAGGGCTTGTCCAGTTCTCCTGTTTTGATAAAAAATGATCAGAAGATGCAAGAGCTGTCTATACAAGCCAGACCCATCTCCAGTAGAATTAATTCAGAGATTGAGACTATTCAAGATGAAGATGATCAGACTGCTGAAAAAGTTGCTGTTGTAGAAGTACAACATGATGCTGACAGATTGCCTGCAGCAATCAGACATCTGAGGGATCATCCATGGAACCTGATCATTGGAGATGAGAACCAAGGTGTGATCACCAGAAGCAGGGCTCACAATGAAGCTCTATTCCTGAGCTTCCTATCTCAAGTTGAGCCCAAATAGTTTGAGGAAGCCAACCAAGACACCTTCTGGATTCAAGCTATGCAACAGGAGCTACATCAATTCAAAAGGTACAAGGTATACAAGTTGGTGCCAAAATCACAAGGACTCACATAATTGGCACCAAGTGGATTTATAGGAACAAGTTAGATGAGAATGATCATCAAGAACAAGGCAAGATTAGTAGCCTAAGGGTATATGCACGAAGAAGGTATAGACTTTGACCAAACCTTTGTCCCTGTTGCAAGGTTAGAGGCCATAAGGTTATTCCTTGCCTATGCTTCCCACAAGGGGTTCAAGGTCTACCAAATGGATGTAAAGTCTGCAATCCTGAATGGAAATCTGAAGGAAGAGGTATATGTGGAGCAGCCCTCAGGTTTTGTTCATCCAACTCTAACTCCCCATGTTTATTTACTTAAGAAAGCCTTATATGGTCTAAAGCAATCCCTTAGGGCCTGGTATGAGACCTTGTCTTGCTTTCTCATCAAGAACAAATTTTTGAGGGGAAAGATAGATAATACATTGTTTCTTAGGGAAACAAAAGGCAAGTGTCTCCTTGTCCAAATTTATGTATATGACATAATTTTTGGGTCTACTGATGACAACTTTTGTAAATGGTTTGCCAACCTTATGCAGATGGAGTTTGAGATGAGCAGTATGAGAGAGCTCAAGTACTTTTTAGGTCTCCAAGTGAAACAGTCTGATGAAGGGATATTTATCTCTCAGACTAAGGGTTCGTTTGGCGCGGCTGATGGAGACGGGCGGCGGGAGGAAAAGCTGGGAGGAGGCGAAAGTTCGAAAAGCTCCGTTTGGCGCCGTTTCCTTCAGCGCAGCGGGCTCAAACGTCCTAAACGCCGCCGGAGGGCGTTTGTTTTGCCGCCTTCCGGCGGCGTTTGCCCCAAACGGGGCGGCGAAACGCCGCCCCAAACGAACCCTAAGTACACTAGGGAGCTTATTAAGAAGTTTGAGATGAAGTCAGCCTCCACCATGAAAACTCTCATGAGGTCCAACATTTTCCTGGACAAGGATGAGAAAGGAAAATCCTTTGATGAATCCTTGTACAGATGTATCATTGGATCCCTATTATATCTGACTACTAGTAGACCAGATATTATGTATGCTACATGTGTTTGTGCTAGATATCAAACATGCTATAAGGAATTTCATTACATAGCTGCAAAGAGGATTTTGAGATACCTTAAGGGCAGCCAAACTCTTGGCCTTTGGTACCCTAGAAACAATGATTTTGAACTAATTGGATTTTCAGATGCTGACTTTGCAGGCTGCAAAGTAGATAGGAAGAGTACAAGTGAGACTTGTCAATTCCTAGACAGGAGATTGATTTCATGGAGCAGCAAGAAACAAACCAGTGTGTTCTATATCCACTGCCGAGTCTGAATATATTGCTGCAGGGAGCTGCTGTGCACAAATTCTGTGGATACAACACCAACTAGAGGACTACAACCTCAAGGTAAGTCATTCTCCACTGTATTGTGACTCATCCAGTGCAATTTCTATTGCTAAGAATCCTGTATCACATAACAGGACTAAACATATAGAAATTAGATATCATTTTATTAGAGAGCATGTAGAAAGTGAAGATATCTACTTTGAATATATCTCCACAGACAATCAAGTGTCTGGTATCTTTACTAAGCCATTGGATGAGACCAAATTTAATTCATTTAAAATTGAGTTAGGAATGTTAAGTGTTGATTAGTCCTTTACATTTCATTTGTTTATTCATATGCTATTGTTATTCCTTAACTGGAAATTATAATGTTCACTGTTAGGCAGTGTGTTCAGCTGAAACAACTGAGAAAGTTTCAGCTGAACCGCTGAGACAAGTATCTGGTCTTCAGCGGAACCGCTGAGAGAGTTGAATGGTTTCAGCAGTTGATAATACCCTGTTCCAGCGGTTTATCAATCCGTCTCAGCGGATCCGCTGAGATGGGCTGTTTCACAGTCTTAATTAAGAATCCAGAGGTATTAAATCAATTAAATTGATAAGATAAATCAATATTTCTCACAAGGGTAAACTTAAATTAAATATCTATAAATAGAGTAATAATAATAAGTTTACAAACCCCTAAACCCCAGCCGGCGAGACGAACTCGCTTTCCCTCTCGTCTCAGCGATTCTTCTTTTTGACAAAATGGCGCCAAAGTCTGCAAAGGATCTTCTGGAAGGCTATGAAATAGTAAGGAATGGATTTCAACATGCCCCATCTGAAATAAAGGAAGTGATTTAATTACTGGAAGCTCAAGGGTTGGAATTCATGCTGTCAGAACCGTCGACGATTCTGAGAATTGAGGTTCTAGAATTCTATAACAATGTTAAGTTATCTCCTTCCAAACCTCTCTGAAATCAAAGATTGGAAGTGATAAGATCAAAATTACCCTAAGGAAACTTGAAAAAGCATTACATCTGTCATCATTCCACAATGATGAAGATGAAGTCTCTGAGGATGACAAGGATAAAACTCTGAAGTGGTGTGAATATAGTGATGCTAAGACTAGCTCACTAAAAAGGAAGAATTTCAACCAGAAAGGAAAGCTATTAGCTGATATAGTTGGAAAAGCTATTCTCTGCAAGCCAGGATCCTATGACACAATCTCCAAATATATGTTTGAATTGATAGCTAGGATTGTCATGAAGAAAAAGACATCTTGGGCTCATGTAATCTTTCAAAGAATTAAAGAATGTCTCCAAGCCCCTAATTTGGGAAGATTACTTTCTCTTTACCTCTTCAATTCCTACCCTGACTTGTTTGACAGCTCAAAAGGTTCAAATATCCATTATCTAAAGAGGATGAATATCAAAACTTTGGATAGATTCACAAGGGTGTTAACCATGAGTCAACCCTCTGAGGCAAAAGATAAGAAGAAAAGGTTAATCAAAGGAACAAGAAAGGCTAGGATAGTCTGTTCTGAATCAGATTTTGAAATCCCAACAGAAAATGTTGCTGCTAATAATGATCTAGGATCAGACAACATTCCAGATAAAGGAGAGAATGATGAAGAAGGTGAAGTTCATGTTCAAGACAAAGGAGATCATGTTGGAGATAACAATGATGCTCCCAATCCTCTGGACTTCCCAACTGTTGATGATGCACAGAATGTGCATGCTACATCAGAAGGAAATGATGAAGAGCAATTGGACCCTCCTACTGACTTACAAAGTAAGATTGATCACAACATCTCTAATCTTGAAAGAAGAATTAATCTAATTCCTGATGATTCCCCAGACTTCTTGGATTCAATAAATCAAGAAAAGATAGATGCTTCATCTAAGGGGAGCAGGAGAAGTCATCTGATGATGTTGCTGATGATAATCATGATGATGTTGATAATGATGTTGATAATATTGATGATGTTGATAATGATGCTGATAATATTGATGATGTTGATAATGTCAACTGAAAAAATCAGTGATCAAGTTGAGGGGGAGCACACAAGAGTTCCTGCTCAAGATGAGATAATTCCATCCACCCCAACAACTGAGACATCCACTCTAGGTGAGTGTGATGGCCTAGAAAATCAAGAGAAAAGCCTACCTGCTGTTCTTCCAGCAATTTTCACACAATCCATCATTGTTGAACAACAACCCTCAACCTCTACACATTCAAATGAACTTCTTCTAAGTTCAATCAAGACAATGCTTGATGGTCATATATCTTCAATGAAGGAATATATAGATACATCTGTTTCAACTGTGAAGGATGAAGTGATGGCTGAACTCAAGATTATAAAGGAAGATTCAGCCTATCTAAACACTCAAATGACCAAGTGGTTTGAATTGATAGAACACACTATTGTATCTCAATGCACTATTCTCAGATCAATGGACAAGGATCTAAAGATGGCAGAATCTGACATGAGATATGTCAAAAACTATGTCAACAAGACTGATGAAGTGATAAAGAAAGCTGCCAATCATATTGAAGAATATGTGTGGTCCACAACAACCACTATAATAGGAGAAGCTGAGAAGATGAAAAATGATCTAAAATCAGATTTAGAAAATGCATTTCAAACCTTATCTGGCTCTGTGACAACAAGCTCTTGAACAAAAGATATTTGAAGAAGCCAGAAAGGGGGAGGAGACCAATGCTGAGACCAATGCTGAGCTAGCTCTTAATGTTCTTCAAGGAACAAGGATTGCACTCAATCTTCCTCTCCTGGACAATTTCAGACAAGAAGATTTTGACTTCCATGCTCAAGCAAAGATTGCATAGGATGCAAAGCTTGCACATGATGCAAAGCTTGCAGCCAAAAGGAAAAGAGAAGGAGTAATGCTAGCTGAGGAATTCATGGCTAACAACAATGCTGATCAAGCCAGAGATCCAGATTATGAATATTGGAGTGATGACTCATAGAACATAATCATGAATGCTTGGCTGAACCATGGACAGCTATGCAAAAATATTGATAGCATTTATTCAGCAGAAGAATGAATTATGCACCTGGAAAGAAATTCCCTAAGGGAAAGAATATTCAAAGAAAATCTACTGAACAATGCCAACCCCAAAAGGAAGCCATCCAGATACATTCCAAAGTCTTTTCTTTACTTCAAAATGCAAAGAAACAAGAAGGAGGTTGCTGAAATAAATGCTGCTGTTGCTGAGGATCAAGCTGGAAGTTCAAGTGCTGCTAAGAAGAGAAAATTTTGAACAAATGTTTAATTTTTCTTTAGACAAAATTATGCAATGTTAATGATAAAACTCTGTTGACAGTTTATTATTAATTTATTTGGTCTTTCAATCAATATCTGAGATTTATGTGATAAGATTTATGTGATAGACAAACATTACTGTTAAACTTCTAATGCTGTGTATTGCCTATAGTTTTGTTAACAATAATTTTGTTATGTTGAAATGATTGTATTTCTACTATCAATATTTATCATGATATGTTTCATTATGTTAATGCATCTTAACATTGTGGTATGTTCTGCCTTCTTCAAATAGGGGGAGATTGTTGAGAGTATTACCTTTCAATGTTCCATAGATTTGAAGATGCATCACACACAATGCTAAGTGCATATTGTATTTGATAAGCCATTTTATCTCATGATTATACAAGCTTAATTACAGATTAAGTGTTGACAAATTCTTTGTCATGATCAACTGAGATAACAGCCTGGTCTCAGCTGAATCGCTGAGACACAACTGTATAACCGCTGAGAAGAAGTCTGTCTCAGCTGAGTTGCATATAGAGGAAACCGCTGAGAAGGCTAACTGTCTCAGCGGATCCGCTGAGACGCAGATGATTTTTGCTGAGAGTGAAGCCTGTCTCAGCCCATCCGCTGAGACAGATTCAAATATGGATGTTAAATAAGCGGGATCCATTTTTGGCGCAAGTGGCAAGAAAGCAAGATAATCTTTTCTATTCTTGTCCATACTGTGACTAGACATTTCTTAGAGCCGTTGCAGATTGCAGGAGGTATAAAAGTGAATGTCAGGTCAATAAAACATGATGCTTGCATAACTGATATCTCAAGATTGACGGCGATAAAGAGCAAGCTCAAACTGTTGTTCTTGCTGGATCAAGTTTAGAAGAACAAGTGGATCTTTTCCTTCAGCTGAAGAAGAAGATCAAGTGGAGCAGTACTGAAGCTTTATCAAACTCTGCTCAAGATAGCATCTGCTGTGGTACAACATCAGGAAACCAAAAGCTGAAGGTTTATATATTATCTTCTGTTGTAGAAATATAATCTGTCATTACTGAAAGAACATTTTTGTTCTGAGCAGTAGGGCCTTTGTGCCTGCGTTTGTAGGGCTTCTTGATAGGCCTGAGGTAGGTGACTTGGGTGGTCACTGAGCTGTAGGAGTAGATATACTCTGAGTTGTAGGACTGTACTCCCAGCCTGAGTGTAAGGATTCTTGATAGGCCCGAGGTAGGTGACTTGGGGGTCACTGAGCTGTAGGAGTAGATATACTCTGAGTTGTAGGGCTGCTGACCTGAGGTAGGGTTTTGGAGAAAACCTGAGGGATCTTGAGGGATCTGTGCTGTAAGCTCATTGAGCTGAGTTGGAGGAGTTTGCCTTGTCTAATACTCTGTTAGAGAGGTGTAGAGGGAAAGTGGATGTACCCAGACCTTGGGGAACCACTATAAATCATTGTGTGTTTTCTGTGTATTTGCTTCTACTTAAGTAAACAATCATCTAAATAACTAATTAATAAAAGAAGAGACCAAGAAACCTATTCACCCCCTCTAGGTGAGTTAGACTACTACCAAAGTAAACTATCAGGGGAGAAGAGAGGCGGTGTAAGGATTACATAATTAGAGAGAGTGAGCAGTAAAAGAACCTGTATCCTGGGAGGGAGCCGTAGGCGGATCAACGGTCCGCGGAGTAGCATCAGTAGACGACATCGGTTGTAGGGCATTAGACCGAGGACGACTGCGAGTGTAAACCTGTAGTGGAGGAGAGGGTAGCGTGGGAGGAGGTATATGGAGTAAGGGGGGAGAGATGGGTACAAGAGGAGGTGTAGGAAGCAAAGTGAGAAGTGTGAGTGAGAACATCCAGACGTGGGAGAGCATTGGGAGAGAGAGCATGAGTAGGTGTTGAGTAGAACAGTTGATCCTCAAAGAAGGTAATATCCGCAGAGGTGATTGTTTTCCTAGTAGTAGGAGAATGACACACATATCCTTTATGTGTACGAGAGTACCCAACGAAGATATACTTGGTAGCACGAGGGGCCAACTTATCTACAGGAGGTCCGAGATGATGAATAAAATAGGTACATCCAAAGACCCGAGGAGGGAGGGCGAAGGGTTTGGTGGAATGACACAAAATGGAGAAGGGAGTAGCAAAACCAAGGACAGTCGATGACATGCGATTAATTAAATACACATGGTTAAAATAACGAAGTGCCAATATTGCTTTGGAACGTGCATTTGGAAAATAATTGAGCGAGCAACCTCCAGAAGGTGGCGGTTCTTCCGCTCGGTGATACCATGTTGTTATGGTGTATAGGTACATGATGTCTGATGGAGAATGCCGAAGAGGTTACATGTGTCTTGAAAGTCACGACTGGTATATTCACGGGCATTATTAGTGCGAATAATTTTAATGGTGCTTGAGAATTGAGTGTGAGTTTCAACGATGAAGGAGCGGAAGCACCGCAACAATTCAGAGCGATCACACAGGAATTATAACTAGGTGACACGAGAATGATCAGCAATAAAGGTCAGAAAGTACTGATGGCCAGACAAACTGGCAGTTTTATACGAACTCCAAATATTCGAGTGAACCAAGTCAAAGGGAGCAGAGCTCCGAGGGCTACTAGGGGGAAGATAGATCGATGTTGCTTGCCGTAAACACAAGTATCACATTGAAACTCAGTAAACGGAAAATCAGGAAGAGCTTTTCGTAGGATAGTAAGAGGAGCATGACCAAGTCGACGATGCCGGTCAACAGAAGTAACCCATGATAACACGAAGGCGGGAATGTCCAAAGTGTAGGTCCCATCTGACAGTCGACCGGTATCAATGACACACCACGTCCGTCGATCTTGCACCACAATAGAAGACGAGGTAAAAGTAATGGAACAATCATGCTCTTGAGTGAGGCGATTGATAGAGAGAAGATTAAAGGCAGAATCAGGGACATGAAGAACAAAACGTAAAGAAAGGGAGTCACAACAAGATCACCACATCCATAGGCATGAGTGGTAGCGCCATTGGCAACTGTGATAAATTTGGAAGCAGGGGCATCTGTGTAGCGAGAGGGATTTTGTGGAGAAATGTGATTGGTGGCTCCGGAGTCCATAATCCAAGAGGAGCCAAGACGGTAAGAAGCGAGGCTGGCATGGAAGGAAGAGGCCAGGAGGCGGCCAGTTGGGCCGGTAAGCAACTCCCGCAATTGCTGAAGTTCATCCCGCAAGATATCGAGTTCAGAACGGAAACTATTAGAGGAAGGTTGGTCTGCAGAGTGGGGAAGCAAAGCTGGAGTCCCCATTGAGAGCAGCGGGAACCAGACTCAAACAGTTGCGAATAGAAGTAGCAGGGGAGGGACAAGCTAGGACTAGTGGACGAGCACATGGAGCCGGCGAGAACTGGGAGCTCGACACACCACGCGATCACAACGGACAAGTATTGGTTTAACGGACAGGCACATCGCACAGTCAAGCGCAGGCAGAGGTACCAACGAGCTCAACAGGAAGTGGGATCGGCGCATGAGGAACGACTGTAGAGGTCGCAGTAATCACAGGAGGAACGTTCGCAGTAACTTGACGAACATGAACTTGGCGAACAGAATGTTCCCGCGAACAGGAGCTGCGGTCAGAAGAAGGTTGACAAGAACTCGGCAGAGGAGGGCCCGAGCTTCTGTGGCCAGGAAAACTGCGAACAAAAGATGAGCTCCTGCGGGCAAGAAGCTCAGCAGAAGCTTCCGCGGTTGACGCTCTGCTAGCTGAACTGGCTCGGCAAAGGCGAAGAATGGCTAGCAGAACTTTCTTGGCAGAATGGCGGTCACAACTTGCGGGTATAACTTGCCCGACAGAACATGCAGGCAGAACTTGCGATCACGCAGTCCGCGATTGCTAGCGAGAAATGGCTTGGCGGTCACAGGACTCCGAAGGGCACGCTTGTGGCGCGGTAAGCAAAGAACATCGGATGACTGCTCGAGAGGAGAACAATGGGTCCCAGGGGCAGCGCAAAACTTGTGAAGCCTATTGAGTTGTTTTTATATTTGTATTTATGTTTTAGTCCCACATTGCGGGTTCCCTGTTTTGTATATTTGTATCTCCCTATTTATATTTCCTCTTGTGTGGATGAATGAGATAGGTTTTCTTTCCTAATCTAATTTGGTATCAGAGCGAGGTTCTCCGTCGCGTCTGAGCCCTAACCCCGCGTCTCCCGTCGCCACTCCGGTGTGAGGGCTTCGCTTCTTCGTCTTCCTCGTCCACGCTTCTCCGCGCTTCTTCGCGCTTCTCCTCTCCACGCCGCGTCTTCCGCGATTCCGACGATTCCGGGAGTCGCCGATCCCACCGACCCGACGATTCCGCCGATCTTCGCTGATCCCGCTGCTCTGCTCTGCTCTGCGGGCTGTTTCGTCGATCCCGCTGCTCTGCTCTGCTCTGCGGGCCGTTCTGCGCTCTGATCCTGCTGCTCTGATTGCCGCTTGCCTCTTCTGTGGGCTGCTCTGTTTTTCTGCGGGCTGCTCTGTTTGCCGCTGCTATTCGCTGCTCTGTTCTGCTATTCGCAGTCTTCTGTGGTCTGCTCTTTTTTTTTTGGTTTCCCATGGATTCCTTCCCTCTTGGTTCGAATGATGGCTTTGCTCGTCGCATCACTACCGCCCTTCTCAATGAAAAGAACTTTATCGCTTGGTACAACTCCGTGCGAGTCCATCTTGCCGGACATGACAAGCTCGACTGGCTTGACCCCAGCCTACCGATGAAAAGGCTATCCGTCAATGGCGCACGAAAAATTTCAAGATTCTCGGGTGGCTAAAATGCTCTATGGAGCCCCGCATTTACGAGCAATTTATGCGTTTTGATTCCGTGCCGTGTCTTTGGGCTGCCTTGACGCGTACCTACGGTCACACATGCGTTGATACGCGGATTTATTCTGTCTTCCAAGAGTTTTCTACTGCCCGTCAGGGAGACCGTTCTGTGCATGAGTACTTTACCTTTCTCTCTGGGTGATTCCAGGAAGTTTCTGACCTCGATCCGCTTAGTGCTTTTCCTCATCCCGAGGATTTGGTTGTTGCCAAGCTGAGGCAGGAGAAGAGAGAGACCTACCAGTTTTTGATGGGATTGCGGCCCGAGTTTGAGCATATTCGGGTCCAGATTGTCAGCATGAATCCTCTTCCTGATATCTTGGATGCTTATTCCATGGTGGAGGAGCATGAGCGCCGTGCCCGCCTAACCGCTGTTCCTCCTGTTCCAGCTTCTAATCCTCTTCCAGACCAAATTGCCCTGGCTTCGGGTCGTACTTCTTCTGTGCGAGGGGGGCGTCCTTCTACCCCAAAAGGTCGTGGGAGTGGCCGCGGGAGCCCGTTTGCTTCTGTTTAGTGCCAGCACTACCTCCGGACTGGTCATGAGAAGGCCCGATGCTGGCTGCTTTTTCCTCATCTTCGCTCGCAGTCCACCACGCGTACCGCCGCTGCTACTTCTTCAGACTTTGGGGGCCAGCCTGCTTACAGTTCCTCTTCTGGGGCCCCTTCCGTCGATTGGAGTCAGCTTATGGCTCAAGTGCAGCAACTTCAGTCTCAGCTTCAGCAGCAGTCCTAGTTTCAGGCTCAGCACCAGCCTCTTCTTGCTCAGCCGTTGCCTGCCTCCCTGTCGCTCTCGTCGACTTTAGCGTTTGCGTCTGGTACCCCGATGGCCTTTCACGTCACTCAAGAGGGGTCTTCCTCTCCCTGGGTGATTGATTCTGGGGCCACTGATCACATGACTGGTGAGACACACTTGTTTTCTTTTCTTGAACCTTCAAGCGTCCACCGGCAGGTTCGCCTTGCTGATGGATTTGTGACCCCCATCCTTCACCAGGGCACAGTTCCTCTGTCACCCTCCTTCACCTTGTGAAGTACTTTCTTGGGATTGAGGTGGCTAGATCTCGGCAGGGGATCTCTTTGTCTCAACGCAAGTATACACTCGATCTTTTGAGTGATACTGGTCTTCTTGGGTGCTCTCCTGTGTCTGCACCCATGGATCCGAACCACCGCTTACATGCACAGTCTGGTGATCCTCTCCCTGAGCCGGGCCGATACCAACATCTTGTTGGGAGGCTCATTTACTTGACCAACACTCGGCCCGACATTAGCTTTGCTGTGAGTGTGGTCAGTTAGTTCTTGCATGCTCCCCGGACTTCTCACCTGGATGTAGCATTTCGAATCCTCCACTACTTGAAGGGATCTCCTGGCCTCGAGCTCTTCTATCGTTCGTCTCCGTCCCCCGGTCTCACCTGTTACACGGATTCTGACTATGCTGGTTCCCTCACCGATCGACGTTCTACTTCAGGGATGTGCACCTTCTATGGTGACAATCTTATCTCCTGGAAAAGTAAGAAGCAGAGTGTTGTCTCCCACTCGTCTGCTGAGGCCGAGTACCGGGCTATGGCTCATGGTGCTACTGAGCTTCTCTGGCTGCGTACTTTCTTGACTGAGCTTGGTTTCCCTTCTTCTGATTCCTCGACACTTGTTTGCGACAACCAGTCCGCTCTCATGCTAGCCTCCGAATCTGTTCTGCACGAGCGGACTAAGCATATTAAGGTTGATATTCACTTTCTCAGGGAGCACATCCGTTCAGGGACTCTTGAAGCGTCCTATGTTCCCTCCGCAGAGCAAATTGCCGATGCCTTCACCAAGGAGGTTGGACCTTCCAGTCTCATCTCTACTTGTGGCAAGCTGGGCTTGCTTGATCTCTTCGCGCCATCTTGAGGGGGAGTATTGAGTTGTTTTTATATTTGTATTTATGTTTTAGTCCCACATTGCGGGTTCCCTGTTTTGTATATTCGTATCTCCATATTTATATTTCCCCCGGTGTGGATGAATGAAATAGGTTTTCTTTCCCAATCTAATTAAGCATACAGAATCGGGGGGGGGGGGGGGGGGGGGGGGGGGGCTCGATGCAGAGGGAAAACAAGCGAAGGAATGCCGAGGAGCGGACAAGGAGGAGTCAGCGCGATCGGAATGCGGGCAACAAAATTTCAGGGAGAATATTCCTTGCCTCTAATACCATGTTAAAAGAGAAGAAATTAAAAATAATTTATGTATTTTTTTTTTATTCATTTTCATGTACAACTACATCCTATATATAGGGAGACAAAGTACAAACAAACTCCCAATACACAATGTGAGACTAATACACAAAGGAGACTGTATGGGCCTTAACATGGGCCAAAATACAATGAACACGAATAATGACTATTTTATGGGCTTTGATTCTTCATTCTTAAGCTATTGTTTCAGTGGTACAAATGCTAAAATATGTACTGCTTTATGGACAATCTTTGTGTAAAAAGGCGATTGGTTGTTTTGTTGAAACCAAGAGAATTGTCTTTAAATGGAAATCAATTCTTATTTTTGTGCTATTGTGTACTATGCCATATGGTTCTTGACCTTGATACACTTGTCATCTGCACCTACTGACAAGTGTTATTATGATTGAACCTCTCTTTGAGCAAGAAGCTTTTGTTCGCATCTTATTCCATATTTCTTCAACTTTGTTGCAGAAAGACAATGTCTCAAATCAACGAGAACATGTAATTCTTCTTCTTGCTAATGCACAATCTCGACTAGGCAGCATTTCAGGAAATGATCCGGTAAGTTCTGTGTACTTTCTGCATTCTGTTATATGTATATTGTGCACGTTGTTTTATTTTACTCTTCTTTATGCCATCTGATACCTATATGCAGTAATGCCGTCAAGATGATAGGATGAATTGATAACTAGTGACCCAAGTGGATTAGATGCATGTAGGAAACCGCAATCAGTTCAATCTTATTTTGGAGTCGTTTGTGAGGCGTGTATTAGTGGATCTTGATGCATGTAGGAAAGTACCATTTGTTCAATCCTTTTAGGAGTGGTTAGTGAGGTAGTGGATACAAAGGGCCCAATGGAATGAACCCGGCTAAGGTTTGTCGTGCTTTTTTCCTCCGGTTGAAAATGATGAATGGAGCAAAATGATTATAGCATTTGTGATTTTACCCCTAATGTATTTACGATTTATCTTTTATTTCTTATGCCCTACTTAGGTTATGTGGGGAGGACTATGAATAGTCCAAGTAAGAGTACTTGTATCTCATTCTTGATGAATGTCATGAAAGCCATGAGCTGAACCTTGACTCACAGTATTATCCACCATCTCTCCCCCCTGCTCCCATTCTTCCCCTCTTTCTCGTAGGTTTCATCTACCAATATTGTGTCATAATATTGGTTTGACCTTGCCTTCTCTATCTGCTATTGCTGCAACTGCCGTAGACCCATCGTATTCTGTCGTCAACCCTCTCGCGACCCGTCGGCCGTCGCATGATGGCTTCCACACCACTCACCCGCGGCATAGTTGACACATGTCTTGATATAGACGAGATATCCTTAACTTCCCTTTAATCTTTCATGTATGCTAACAATGATTGTTTGACCTCTATGATGCCATCTTGCTCCAACTCCAACGCAACGCCACCTCGGTACCATTCACCACTGAGCTCCTCGTTCTCTAGCGACCCATGATTTCTACCCTAGGCGACATCGCCGACACTTGTGGACTGCAACCCTGCCAATACCGACCTTCATACTCCTCGTCGTCTTGATGCACCCATCTTCAATGACGAAGATCGAGGTTGATAGCCCGCGCCAAACAATTCTTCAATATTAATCACATTCCTGACGACCAACACGTCTCTATCACGCTTGTCTGCATCTAATTATCGACCCCATATTGGGAACATTAGTTGCTCCATACCACCTTTTCCTTAACATGGTCTTCGCTTACACAGGCCTTGATTCAGTGCTACGATTACCAACATCGAGCAATGTCGTGAAGCGTCTATGCACCATGCGACAATTCAGAGCTATCAATTAATATGTGGATGAGTTCATTGAACTCTTTCGCTGGATCTCTACTTGTGGTACTTCATATATGACCTTCAACCGTATATCTACATTAGTTAGGCCATGGTGACGACCGTCATGGCCCGTCTGGTCGAGGCTGAATGCAGCTCGACAATGATATTTTTTCTCCATCTCACCATTTCTACCACACTTACAAATCCTTTGCCACCTCTAAATCACCATCTTTTGACATACCTCCATGTCATCACCGTCCACCCATCTTTTGTTTGATACCTCAGGATCCTCCACTATCCTCCGCTTGTGCTTTTCACCAACATCCTCTCCCTCGTTTATCAAATCAGAAATACGATCTCTGTCGCAAGCTCCCACATTTCCCTTGTAAAAAATCTTACCCACGTGCACATGATTACCCCATGAAGTTGTTGCGAACACTGATTGGTAACTATGATGACGAGTAGTCACAATGGCTGATTTTCGATCATTGATGAGCTTCCCTTGATCCAGACATGATGTGCTTCACCTCTTGCAGCCCTTGTACTTCTCCGTTTGTGGCATCTCCAGACCCCACATGATGAAATTCTGCGTCTCTATGCCTAGCACTGAGATTCTGATTATTGTTCATACCACCACAAGGGTGAAATGTAGGCAAACCTTCCCCTGCATTTTTGCAAGAGGTTGCTTCCAGGACTCGAACCCGTGACCTCAAGGTCACACGACAACACCTCAACCGGTGCGCCAAGGCCCCCCTTCAGGTATGCAAAAATAAAATAACCCAAGGCAAGAAAAAAATAGGTAATAGAAATGTTTCTCTCAAAATTAATTTAAGATCTAATATGGCCAAATAGACTAAACATGCATAGAAATAGGGGAAGTTAATAAGTTCATTGAACTAAAGATGGTTTACAAGCTCCTCAAATAAACACCACACACACTGCGATGTGCAAAAAATTAGAAATAAGGTAAGAAGAAGGAATCAATGGGGCGAGAACAGTCGAGAGAAAAAGGGGGAGGTGAATAGTAGTGGAAGAGGTGGAGGAAACCCTCAGGTCCTCAATGGGGTGGTAAAAAGAGCTCAGAACAGAACTAGGTTTTGTCAAATCTCTAACCGGAGATGTATTGTATATTCAATTGCAGGGGCTATTCATGTGGTATCAACAAATGCATGCTCCTGTATTAAGTAACGAATCAACTAAAATATTGATTTATGTTAATACAATCCAGGTGCGCTACATTGGATGTAGCTTAACTCTTCTGCCTTGATCCATAAATAGTTCATTAAAGGGTGATCTCTCCATTACACCAGGAATCGTCAGTGAACTTTTTATTTAGTCTGACTACTCCATCTATGCGAAGAGCAATCTCTCAAGGTTAATGCCACATAGTGTCTTTGGTGTATATTGTTAAGGCCCACAGAAAATTTGGCCAAAGTAGGGAGAAAATTTAATAAGATTCCTCAGTCCCCACCTAACATACAAAAAGGACAAAACTTCCACCAGCTAAAATTGTCATAGGTACTGTTAGAATGAAATTATCAACGTAACCCCCCTATATATAAGAGCGTTCTATTGTTGAAATTAATAACAAGTATTCTATTTCTCTCCGGTAACACGGTATCAGAGCCGTAGCGTAGACCCTCTCTCTCGCTCCCTTCGGTTACGCTCGTTTCTCGCTTGCCGCCCGTCCGCCTCCGGCCTCGCCTGTTTACTCCCTCCCAACGCCGGTCCTCCCCGAGCCCTCTCCCTCCCACCGAGCCTCCTTTGTAGCGCCGATCGTCGCTCGACTCCTCTGTCGGCCGATCGACGCTGGGCTGTCGGGATGGATTCTCCGGCGGCTTTCCGTCGGTCCGATTGACTCCAAACTTTGGGGAAAGTTTCGCTTTGACCCTCTTATCCTCCACCTAAATTTTTTCGAGATTCCAACACTTGGATGCTTCCCGATATCAGATCTCGTGTTTCTTTTGTTCAAGAGGAGGAAGTCTCCTAACCCTCCAAATCCAATGATGCTCTATTTACCATCCGTTCTTTGAAGGGGTGTTCTTCTATACTCACCATTCTCTTAGCGGAGTTTGGTTGAATTTTTTTTCTTATGTCGGTCGTGGTTGATTCCGGTAGCTCTGTAACCCCCCGCTGGATCTACCCGGGTTGGTCAAGATCACCACTTCTCTCAGATCACAACGATCCGACTTGATGAAACCAATTATTTGTCCTGGTCTCGCTCCATTACTCTCGCCATAAAGAGTCGGCGTCTCTTTGTTTTATTCCTATTTTGGGCCGTGAGTCATGCGGGCCTAGAAATTAATATTATGATCCAGCCATAATTTACACCAAGCAAATTGTTTTCTGGAGCCCATCGCTGCTTTTGTGGGAAATTAACCAGCGTCAGTCACACATGGTTAATTAATTTCTTATTTTTGTTGTTTGAGGACTGGCCGCTGCTTCAGTCACACATGCAATTGTCCGCAACTTCCAGAAAGATTATTAATTCCCGGATTCCTCCGCCTATAGATTTCTCTTGTACCAATATAGGGAAGCATCGTGGGTCACGTGGCACGCCAAATTCGCGCTTGTCCGCCTCGCTCACCCATCAGAACTCAAATCGACCCGTAACTCGCTCAATATTCTCCGCCTAGCACAACATGGGCGACTTATCGGATCAGCTTAGCCACTTCTGACCATGGTGCAGGCATTCTTGTCACAATAATTTGCTATTGCAGAACGTCATCAAGAGGTCATTACTGCACTTTCCAAGCGTCTCGATGATCTCTCCAGTGCTCCCGCACACGAGCACGCTTGCGGCAGTCAGGAACTGCAACCACCAACAGCTCTCGTACTCCCTGAGGTTGTTCCCCCACCGCGCTACACTCGGTTGGATTTTCCAACCTACGATTAGAAGACGGACCCCTTAGGTTGACTCACCAGGTGCGAATAATTCTTTGTCCACCAACACATTCCGGCTGCGAAACGGCTTCCCCTGACCTCCTTCCATCTTCTCGACTCCACTTTACTTTGGGCCACTCGTCTTCTCCTCAATCAGCCAGGCCCGATGTGGGAAGATTTCAAGCGCTTCTGCAACCTACGTTTCAGCCCTCCCATCCGCTGCAATCCTCTCGGTGTCCTCACGAGACTACATCAAACAGGATTCATGGATGATTTTTTGAACCAGTTTCAGCTTCTTCTGGCCCACATCACACTCCCCCAGATGTGCAGGTCGTCATCTTTACCGCTGGACTTCGCGACCGTCTGTGATTTGATGTCGAATTTGAGGCCCCTCCAGTCCTAGTAACTCCTATGAGTCTGGCCCGATTGTGTGACCATTGCCTCCAACTGGCATATGAGACCTATCTGCCCACCGACACATGTATTCAGCAAGACCATACTGAGGGTCATCCAGCCCCACCAGTTCGTCGACTATCTCGTGTCGATATGATGGAACGATGCGCGCATGACTTATTTTACAACTGCGATGAACAGTACACTCGCGGCCACAGGTGCAAACAACTTTGCTATCTACATGTTGCTGACTCTGATGATGAAGGCATCAGATGAGGCAACCATCGTGTCGATCTCTCTTGAGTTTGAGGTCAAACTCTCTTTCCAAGGCGGGAGAGATGTTATGGGCCTAATTATATTATTTATTTCTTAATAATTTCTTTCATGTCGCATTCCTATTTCGTCGTTTATGTCCAAGTATGTCGTTATTTTCTTTGTCGTTATTTTATTTCCTTTGTCGTTCTTTCTTTTTTGTGTCGATTGTAAGTCTATTTAAGGGACCCCTTGGGTCTTGTATTGACATGCAAGAAATAAAGTCTGTTCTCTTTCCTCTAATTGTGAGATATTGGTAGCTCTCTCCTCCAACTAGCGATCCCCGCTTAGGCAGTCGCGGTTCTGGCTCCACGGTATCCTCCCCCGCCGTCGTCCTCTTCGCCTCCGGCCACTCCTCCGACAACCTTTGAGTAGGTCCATAACATGTGCACATGGACGTGCATTCATGCTTGTATTTGTAACGTCTCAGTCTACTGTGGGTGCGCTACAGGTCTGCAGACCAGACCCTAACCCATCTCCACGAATCTGATTGGCCGCAGCCGCTAATTCCAATGGCGGGTTGTTGAGGCCGAGGCTTGAACCACAGACCATGGTGCAGGCATTCATGGCACAACAATCTGCCATTGCGGAACGTCATCAAGAGGTCATTACTGCACTCTCCAAGCGCCTCGATGATCTCTCCAGTGCTCCCGCACACGAGCACGCTTGCAGCAGTCAGGAACTGCAACCACCAACGACTCTCGTACTCCCCGAGGTTGTTCCCCCACCACGCTACACTCTGTTGGATTTTCCAACCTACGATTGGAAGACAGACCCCTTTGGTTGGCTCACCAGGTGCGAACAATTCTTTGGCCACCAACACATTCCGGCTGCGAAACGGCTTCCCCTGTCCTCCTTCCATCTTCTCGACTCCACTTTACTTTGGGCCACTCGTCTCCTCGATCAGCCAGGCCAGATGTGGGAAGATTTCAAGCGCTTCTGCAACCTACGTTTCGGCCCTCCCATCCACAACAATCCTCTCGGTGTCCTCACGACACAGTCAAACAGGATCCGCGGATGATTTTTTGGACCAGTTTCAGCTTCTTCTGGCCCACGTCACACTCCCCCAGAGATGCAGGTCGCCATCTTCACCGCCGGACTTCGCGATTGTCTGCAATTTGATGTCGAATTTGAGGCCCCTCCAAACTTAGCAACTCCTATGAGTCTGGCCCGGTTGTGTGACCGTTGCCTCCAACTGGCATAGTAGACCTATCTGCCCACCGACACAAGCATTCAGCAAGGCCGTACTGAGGGTCATCCAACCCCACCATTTCGTCGACTATCTTGTGCCGATATGATGGAACAACGCGCCCAAGGCTTATTTTACAACTGCGATGAACAGTACACTCGCGACCATAGGTGCAAACAACTTTTCTATCTACACGTTGCTGACTCTGATGATGAAGGCGTCGGATGAGGCAAACATCGTGTCGATCTCTCTCGAGCTTGAGGTCAAGCTCTCTTTCCAAGGCGGGAGAGATGTTATGGGCCTAATTATATTATTTATTTCTTAATAATTTCTTTCATGTCGCATTCCTATTTCGTCATTTATGTCCAAGTCTGTCGTTATTTTATTTTCTTTGTCGTTCTTTTCTTTTTGTGTCAATTATAAGTCTACTTAAGGGACCCATTGGGTCTTGTATTGGCATGCAAGAAATAAAGTCTGTTCTCTTTCTCTAATTGTGAGATATTGGTAGCTCTCTCCTCCAACTAGCAAGCACCGCTTAGGCAGCCGCGGTTCTGGCTCCATGGTATCCTCCCCCGTCGTCATCCTCTTTGCCTCCGGCCACTCCTCCGGCAACCTCTGAGTAGGTCCATAACAGGTGCACATGGATGTGCATTCATGCTTGTATTTGTAACTCCTCGGTCTACTGTTGGTGCGCTACAGGTCTGCAGACCAGTGACCCCAACCCATCTCCACGGATCTGATTGGCAGCAGCCGCTAATTCCAATGACGGGTTGTTGAGGCCGAGGCTTGAACCACAGACCTCCTAGATAAGGGAGATCTAAACTGGTCCTCATCACCAACTGGTCTATGGTTCAAGCCTTGGCCTCAACAACCCGCCATTGGAATTAGCGACTGCGGCCAATCAGATCCGTGAAGATGGGTTGAGGTCACTTGTCTGCAAACCTGTAGCGCACCCACAGTAGACCGAGCTTTATAGTATTACTAATTTGTATGCTGTGTTATGGACGAGAAGGGGAGAATGATGAAGTGCCATACAAGGTAGTGTTTAGTTGATTTGACAGCCCGAGAATCATTTATTTGACAATTATGTAGAAATGCGCTATGGTGGTTCTAACCTTTCTAACTAATGATTTCTTACTTCTGAGTTATTTAGGGTCCGTTTGGCACGGCGGTTGCGGTCATGAATGCGGTGGTTATGAACCGTCGTTCGTAAAGACGTCACCTGAGGAACTCCATCAACCTTTATGTTCAAAATTAGTTCTTTTTCTTGGTGGCAGTCATAACCGTTGTCATGTCGAACACATTTTATGACGATGATGTTTCCGTCCAAACTCACTGGTGCAAAAACACCGTGCCAAACGAACCCTTAGTTAAGCATATGCTGTGAATGATCCAATCTTAAGCTGATTTTAGTTAGCCTAAGTCAGTGTCATTCTACTTGGTTTGATTTTATCCCTGAGCTAGGCTTGGTTAGGGTATGCCTCAGCTTCAAAACAGAGGAGCCATGACTGCGATTTGATCTTACTAAGGAAAAAATGTGATTTGTATCAAATATTTAACTCAATCCATGAATCGAAGTTCATACAAGCGCAACTTTATTACATTCATACTTTGATCCCAATTTAAACTTGTTTGACTTTCTCTTGGCCTATTTAGATGCACTTGTTCGTAGCCATAATTTTTTTTAATTGGCTCATTTCCTTGAGCGTGAGCCAATATCTGACCGAAGAATCCATCATGATTTGCATTATCCAATTTCTTAAATACCTTCGATCTTCCAACATAATTAAAAGCCAGTTTTCAGCCTGCTGCTTATCTTTGATGCTTGAATGAGGTCATGTTTTGTTTTGCATTTTCAAATAAATGGGAATACTTTCTTCCATGCGCAGAAATTAGATGAAGGTGCTGTGCACATTGTTTTCTCAAAGTGCCTTGACAATTATATCAAGTGGTGCAACTATCTGCCACTCCGTCCAGTTTGGAATAAGTGAGCTTATTTTGAAAGCAACTTCGGTCTCAGAAAATATTTTTTGTGAATTAAATTTTTATCTGACAATCTTTTCTGCAGCTTGGAGTCAGGTGGCAGAGAAAAGAAGCTTCTTTATCTTTGTTTGTATTTCTTGATTTGGGGAGAAGCCTCCAATGTCCGCTTTCTTCCAGAATGTTTGTGCTATATTTTTCATCATGTAAGTTGGTGTCTTTTAATTATGTGCATTTGTTTTGTCTTGAAATATTTCAAATTAATTTAAACTTAATAATAGTTTGACATTGCATCCTGTGTATATAGCATTATCAAATACGTTATATTTTGTATTGATCTTGCTACTGCACATTATGAGAAAGTAACTGATAGTGTTCTTTGCTTTGAACTGTTTATATTGCTTCCTGTTAGAAAAGCCCATGTAAAGGCCCATATTGGTGCCATTTTATTTGATTCTCTTTCTTCTCTTTAGTCCCACATCATGTATACAAATTTCCTCTCTTTCTCCCTCCTATATATTTGTATTCATACATTGTATTTTATACATAGAGAAATATATACAAGGTTTGCCTCTCGTCTACATGGTATCAGAGCCAGGTTTCGGTCCAAATCTGCGGTCTCCAAAATTTTTGACTGCCAGCCCTCTGTAAGCTCCTTCCCTGCGGTCTCCAAAATTTCTGACCGCAGCTCCCTTGCGGGCTCCCTCTCCTTCCCGTAACTTATTCTCCTCGACTCTCTTATAGCCTCCTCCCTTCTGCAAGTGGGCCCCGCTCCTCCTGCTCGCTGCCGCTGCTCGCGCGATCTCCCTGTTGTGCTCGCTGTCTCCCTACCGCTGCTCGCACAATCTCTGCTGTGCTCGCGCGATTTCTCCCTGCCAGCGGACCCCCCTCCTCTGCTCGCGCGATCTCCGTCTAACCGTAGCAATTCCAGCGATCTCCCAGCTGCCGCTGCTCGAGCGATCCGGCGCCGTCTCCCAGCTGCCGCTGCTCGCGCGATCCCGCGCCATCTCCAAGCTGCCGCTGCTCGCGCGATCTCACGCCGTCTCCCTCTGCTCGCGCGGTCACTGCTCGCTGCCTTTGCTCAGCGGTCACCACCTCTCAGCAATCTCCCTTGCTCGCTGCGGTCTCTGCTCACTGCCTCTGCTCGCTTCTGCGACCGTGCCTGTTGTCTATGGGATCCTCGACGGGGTCTTCGGAGCTGCCTGCATCTACTCATACAGTCCGCTTGGTTTCTGCTCCTGAGGTGCGTGATGAGTTGAGGCTTACCACCATCTCTCTTACTGGGAAGAAGAACTTTGTAGAATGGGTGCATTCTGTCCGAATGGTACTTCAATCTAAGGGACTTCTGCATCATCTCAGTAAGGATCCTCCTTCTGCTCCTACGGATGACTGGCTACGGGACGATGGCCGTGTTCAGACTTGGCTTCTCAACTCCCTTGATGGCAAACCTTACCACATGGCCATGTATCAGGAGACGTCCAAGGCAATGTGGGATGAGCTCCATTCTCTCTACTCCGACAAGGATAGTCTCCTGCACCTATATGACATCATCACGGATCTTCAGACTCTTGACACTGGCGGTGCTGCTGACTTGACCTCATTTGTTGCTCAGACTAAGACTCTGGCTGAAGCCTGGATACTAATAAGCCTGGTACAAACTTATTAGTATTTCTGGTTATCGCTATTTCATCACCTTTATTGATGATTATTCTCCCACAACTTGGTTATATTTACTTCGTGACCGCTTCGAGCTTCCCCGTGTGTTTCGGACTTTCGTCCTTGAGATTCACACACAATTTTCCGAAAATATAAAAACTCTCCGGACAGATAATGCTCGCGAATATACGATTCACGAATTTGCTAATCTCTGCTCTGAATTTGGGATCATTCACCGGGCGTCGTGTGCCTATGCTCCCCAACAAAACGACGTTGCTGAACGGAAAAATAGACATCTCCTCGATGTTGCTCGATCTCTCATGATCTACATGCAGATACCCAAAGCTTATTGGAACTTCGCGCTGTCCACAACATGTTATCTCATTAACCGTCTCCCTTCCTCCGTCCTCCAAAATGCAACTCCGTTTAGCCTCCTTTTTCCTTCCACTTCAGCATTCTCTCTCACACCCCTGATATTTGGTTGTACCTGCTATGCCCACCTACTTGGCCCATCCAAGGACAAGTTGGATCCCCGAGCAGCTAAACACGTATTCGTCGGCTATTCTCGTACTCAGAAAGGCTACGTCTGCTACTCTCCTGCTACCCGAAAAGTGGCTGTTTCTGCAGATGTTACCTTTCAGGAGGACCAACCTTTCTTCTCCACACCAACCACACCTCTTCCACCACCATCCTTCCCAAGACCCGTCGTTCCAGTCACCACTCTACCACTACTCCTTTCTGACCCTGCTCCCGCTCTCCACAAACCACCTCTTCTCCGTGTCTACACCCGTCGCCATTCTCGCTCCGTTGCCCCAATGCAGTCGACTTCGACCACTGACGCTCTTCGCTCTGCTGATCCGGCACCGGCCTCCACCGCTCATCCCTTGGCGAATTATGTATCCTTACATCGCCTCTCCCCATAGCTTCAAACCTTTGCTACTTCATTATCATCTACTTCTATACCTAACTCATTGCATGAGGCTCTCCAACATCCAAGCTGGCGGGCAGCCATGGAAGAAGAAATGATAGCCCTCTGAGCTAACCAGACATGGAACCTGGTCCCTCTCCCTCCAAACCAGACTCCTGTTGGGTGTAAATGAGTCTTTGTCATCAAGCATGCTCCTGATGGAACCATTGACCGGTTGAAAGCCCGACTGGTGGCACGTGGCTTTACTCAACAACACGGTCTCGTTTATGAGGAAACATTCTCTCCAGTGGCCAAGTTCAACACGGTTCGTGTCCTCTCCGTAGCTGTGCATCGCCGATGGCCCTTACATCAACTAGATACCAAGAATGCTTTTTTACATGGTGATATACAGAAAACAGTCTACATGCGACAGCCTCCCGGGTTTGAGACCACGAGGGAGTCGAGTTTGTCATCTTAAGAAGTCAATCTATGGTCTCGAACAATCTCCTCGGGCATGGTTTGACAAGTTCAGTAAGGCTGTCCGGGAGGTTGGCTTTACTCGCAGCTCGCCAGACTTCTCCCTGTTCACTCGACATCGAACGACAGGAACAGTTCTTTTGTTGGTATATGTTGATGACATCCTAATCACAAGAAATGACTCAAAGGGGATACAAGCGGTCAAACAACACCTTAGCTCTGTTTTTCAAACAAAAGATCTGGGGAACCTTCGATACTTCCTTGGTCTTGAGATCGCAAGGGTCCCGATGGACTTGTCCTCTCTCAACGGAAGTACTATCTCGATCTTCTTCAGGATGCTGGCTACTCTGGATGCAAGCCGATTAACACTCCTATGGATGTCAATCACAAGCTGTGTACTCATGCCTCTGATAACGATCTCGCTCTTCCAAATCCAGAGTACTATCGACGACTTGTTGGAAAACTTATTTACCTAATAGTCACGAGACCAGACATATCATTTTCTGTTGGGGTTGTCAACCGATTTATGCATCTCCCTCGAATGTCCCATCTTCAGGCCGTCGAACACATCCTAATATATCTAAAAACAACCCCTGGTGAAGGGCTGGTATACAAAACCTCGTCTTCTACTCCAACATTGGTTGCATATTCTGATGCAGATTATGCGGGTTACCTGGATGATCGACGGTCTACTAGTGGATTTTGTACCTACTTTGGAGATCACCTTGTTACCTGGCGTTGTAAGAAACAAGTTGTGGTTGCTCGATCTTCAGCTGAGGCAGAATACCGTTCGATGACATCAGTTGTTTCTGAACTCACATGGCTTGAAAGTCTCCTTGCTGATCTAGGAGTAAAATTTTCCTCACCAGCTATCTTACTATGTGACAGTCAAGCTGCTATACACATAGCTAAGAATCCGGTCTTCCACGAAAGAACGAAACACATTGAAGTGGACTGTCACTTCATCTGGGAGAAAGTTCAAATGAAGAAGATCGAATTAAAGCCTGTTTCGGGTACTGACCAAGTTGCTGATATTCTCACCAAGGCCTTACCAAGTACCATTTTTATCAATTCCTGTCCAAGCTGGGTGCCTACGACTTGTCCGCTCCAGCTTGCGGGGGATTGTTAGAAAAGCTCATGTAAAGGCCCTATATTGGTGCCCTTTTATTTGTTTCTCCCTCTTCTCTTTAGTCCCACATCATGTATAAGGATTTCCTCTCTCTTTCTCCCTCCTATATATTTGTATTCATACATTGTATTTTATACATAGAGAAATATATACATGATTTGTCTCTCGTCTACACTTCCTTCAAAGGTTTATCCCCGCCTCTTTGGAAATTGAGCATCTTGGGAAACCTAAGTTTGTTTTAGGCACGCTTCAAAGCTTTCCTCCCTGAGATCTAAATCAGTTTTACTTTCTCCAAAATCTGATTTGTTCTACATGCAATTATTTTCATTAGAAATGACATGCTAAATACTTTGATTTGGCTCATAAAATCCTTACCTGTGTTGATCAACAGAACATCTTATATGGCATGGTTAAGGGATTAATACAGAACAGAACCCTATTGCTCCTAGAATTGCTTTTGTACGAAGGCTCTCCAGCTTGTTCTGATCCAATTCCAATAGGTTGAAGCAAGAAAGCTCATCTATTTCTAATTACCATAGCATATTTTTTTAGGGCAATGAACCTTATATGAGGTATGTGTAAAGATCAGAATTCTGTAGGAGGTGGCCCAACTCTGGCACAAATTTCTTCGATGCATCTTACCTTGTTCATGCTATAAAATCCAAAGTTTACATGTTTGAGTTCACATTAGCAATATGTGAAGCTAAGTTACTTTGAGAATTATGGAGTCCAGGAGGTATATTCGTAAAGACACCTTAGAGATATCTCAACTGAGACATGCATGCACTTTCAAGGCATCTTCACAGATTTCTATTGTCAGGATGGCAAATAGATCAAGGAATATGAGAAGATTCTGGTACAAAGAAAATGTTGAGAGAGTACAATTACTCGGAAGAGAGACTTCTAGCCAAGAGATTTGATCCTTCTCTAAGTTCTCACCACCTTTTATTTGTACTTTACCTCTAAGGAATCCTCAACCACTTCAAGAGGTGTGAAGGTGGACAAGATGCCATTATTCTTGGGACAATGAATCTCGTTGAGATTGTGACGACCTATGCTTGTTCTAAATACCTTGAAACTACTATCCAAGGACCATGCGTAGTTAGAAAATCACTTGGGCAATCAATTTGAGCTCTACTGAGTAAAGAGCCATGTCAAACTACTTCTTAGTCTTTGGTGTGACCAGATTCCTGTCAGAGTATACAAACCATTGATTGAGCGACGATCATCTATATAATTAACATAGACATTAGAGTAGGCAGTAAGGGAAGACTAGAAGATGGTTGGTAAATCTGTCATTGTCCAGAATCACATTTCGAATACCAAAGAATGCTGAACTTGTAGATGAGATACACAAGAAAGGCGCATGAATTGAATGATAAAACTCACCGCGAAGTACATACTTGGGCCATCAATTTGACTTCTACTGTGTAAAGAGCCATGTCAAACTACTTAGTCTTTCGTGTGACCAGACTCCCGTCATAGTATACAAACCACTGATTGAGCGATGATCATCAATAGAATCAACATAGTTGATATCAGAGTAGGGGAAGATTAGAAGATGGCTGGTAAATCAGTCATTGTACAGAATCACACTTCAAATACCAAAGAATGCTTAACTTGCAGATGAGATACACAGGAAAGGCACATAAAATGATAAAACTCAACGTAAAGCACATGTTTGGATGTGTGACTACCAACGATAGTACTCTTGATTGGGCCACATCGGATCAGAGATGGAGGCAATGGAGGAAAACTTCACATTCACGTCAATAGGTGTATCGACTGATTTACATCCGAAATAATCAACATCCCTCTTGAAGATCTTTGTTATTCTTCTTATGAGAAAGGATGAGGGAGTTACCGCGAGAAGTAACCTCAATTCCCAAAAAATGACAAAGGACCTCTAGATCCTTCATTTGGAAAAGCTCGGCTAGATGTTATTTGACCTGGGAGATCCTTGCCCCTCGTCGCTATGATGATAATGTCATCAC
The DNA here is from genome assembly GCA_033032865.1 of Dactylorhiza incarnata. Taxonomy (NCBI): domain Eukaryota; kingdom Viridiplantae; phylum Streptophyta; class Magnoliopsida; order Asparagales; family Orchidaceae; genus Dactylorhiza; species Dactylorhiza incarnata. Next base: position 3,976,038 of record JAWHQI010000198.1, read on the forward strand.
ATAGGCTAAAAAAATCACTATGCCCTCCCGATAATGATGAGTAAGTTGAATCAAATTTGTTGAACTTTGACGAAACATAATAGCCTGAACACTTAAATGGATATCTTAGACCAAGTTTTGTGAGACTAGTCAAGACCATACAAGAATTTTCGTAATTGGCGCACAAAATGCTCTATCATAGTTTCATATTTGGTGGCTGATGCATGTAAACAATATCAATCAAACCGCTATTAAGACATTAAAAGTAGCACGCGACCGTCCCAACGGAAAAAGGGTCCAAATCCTACTCACGATTTAGCTGATAGGGCCTGCATCTTCTCATCCATCGCAAACCCCCACCCAGATGTTGTAGTTCCTCATGTACAACTTAAGTGATAATTGAGGAATGAGAACAAACAAAATTTTGACGTGATGGAGCCGAATGATGGAATGACAAATTTTTTTTTTAAAAAGAATGAATAATACATGAGTCCTTACCTTTGCGAAGAGTAATCAAAATATCTTCGGACGCAGGTGTAACATCAGTATGGGTAGCAGATGAATGTGACCGACAAGCTCGACGACAACCAAAAAATTTGAGAGATGGCCGAAATGGTGAGAGAGGTGGTGATGTCGAAGGATGTAGAGTAAGACTACCATGGAGAGGTAAAGAATCATTAACATGACCATGAAGAACACGAGGAGGAATTGACGAGGCTAATCAGGAGAATATGACGTGGGTGGAGAAAAGAATGTTTGATCTTCAAGGAATATGACATCAATAGAGGTCACAACCTTACAAGTCCTCGGCGAACAACAAACATATGTCCTAGAGTACCTCACATAGCCACACTTGGTGATAATTTATCCATATGAAGACGGAAGTGATGAAGATAACTTGTGCAATCGAAGATCCAGGGAGTCACATGAAATGGATGGGTGGAGGTACAATAATGGAAAACAAAAAAAAGGTGAAGTCAAGGATGGAGGGATGCATATAATTGATAAGGTAAGCAGGTTGTTGTAACTAAAGAATGTCAATAATTGGTAGAAACATTCGTTTAGAACACAAGAAAATTGGATACCTTAAAATAATAGTTCTTTCTCTTTACACGTTTCCTAAAAGTCATTACTTAAGTACTCTCCAACGTTTCCTGAAAATAATGGTTATTACCTCAAAGGGATACACTATTGTGAGAGAACACACCATTAGGTATTGACGTTCTCCCCTTTCTTTCTTGATTACCTCCGATAGACTCCCAATGGGTTAATACGCCCAACAAATGATATAGTTACCTCCCAGTGAGTCTAAGGTTAGCTTGCCTTTTAACAGTCCCCTCAAGCTAACACCATAAACATCCATCATTCCAAGCCTGAGAGAGTACGTGTGAAGAGATTTACCAGAAACAACTTTGTTGAACATATCAGCTAGTTGGTCTCCAAATGACACACTGTAGTAATGGTTTGGTTATGAATTTTTTCCTGCACAAAATGACAATCGATCTCTATATGTTTAGTCCTCTCATGAAAGACATGGTTGTTGGCAATGTGGATAACAACTTGATTATCACAGTGCAGGTTTATGGCCTCCGGGACAGGAAACCCCATATCGCCCAAAATAGATTTAATCCAAATCAACTCACATGTCGTAATGTCATTGACTTGATATTCTGCTCCAGCAGAAGAACACACAACAACATTCGGCTTCTTACTCCTCCAGAAGCAATATTTTCACCCATGAAGATAGAATATCCACTTGTAGACCATCTATCAGAGGAGGAACCAACTCAATCAGCATTACAGTTGCCGTGGACTTTAAGATGACCATGATTTTATAAATAATGCCTTTTCCAGGGTCCCTTTAAATACTTAAGAATCCGAAAAGCAACATGATAGTGGTGAACTTTAGGATTGTGCATAAATTGGCTAACTAACTTAGCCGCAAATGAGATGTCTGGTTTGGTGATAGTCAAGTACATTAACCTCCCCACAATGCGTTGAAAGTCCAACTTTCTTTCAAGACCAGGAGAATTATCCTTGTGGATATCATAATTAACATCCATGGGGCTATCCACATGTTTCACTTCCAGATATCCAATGTCACTGAGAAGATCCAAGAAGTATTTGCGTTGGGAGATCATAATTTTATTGGCAGATCTAGCAATCTCTATTCCAAGAAAATATCGAAGGTCCCTTTTTAAATACTTAAGGATCCGAAGAGCAACATGATAGCGGTGAACTTTAGTATTGTTCATAAATTAGCTAACTAACTCAACCGCAATTGAGATGTCGGGTCTGGTGATAGTTAGGTAAATTAACCTCCCCACAATGCGTTGAACATTAACAATACATCTTTAACTGCTGTACATACAGTCAAAGTTGAACATTAACATATGCATATATTTTTCATTGAATTAACAATACAAGAAAAATGATATGTATTAGTGTATCTGTATGTAAGTAAAACAGATCTAAAACAGTAATATGAAAGTAGAATAGTCCAATTCTAAAGTTATTGTGTTCATCATCAGTATCTAATGTAAATCAATTTTATTTGTATAAATTTATAATGAGGAAATGTCGAGGGCATCAATATAACAGTATCAATATCAGTATTTGGTCCCGACCCCTCAAGGTCATCAACCACCAAGTCAGTACGTTCATCACACGTTAATGCCTTTTTCAGCCGACTGCTTGGTTGTTGTAATGATTCAGTATATTTCTTGCCCCTTCAACCTTTCGCATGCATCAATGCATTTACATGTGTAGTTTATATTTGTATTTCATTTAAAGAGAAAAGTAGTATTTAATTAATAATCCTCTCAGTTTATAATCGCAATTGATTTCTTTGCAATGTTGGCCATCTTTTAGCGATTTATACTTTATCAGTGATATTGAAATATTGAACTTATTCAATTTACATGAAATCATGTGTGCGCATGCAAGAAGTAACTTCTAATTCAAAATACAGTGCATGTACTTAAAAGTACGATAAATAAAGCGTAAAGTAAAGAAGTAATCCTCACCTGCATAGTTTCCTTTCCTTTATCACGTTGTAGGTCATTGTCGCATCTATCATTTGATGCCATCTTTCGAGTTTCTGTAATTAGGCATCATTTATTAAGTAACTGTTCTCGTGGATGCATCTTAAATAGAGACGTTATTGACTCTTATTAGTGATAGAAAATTTTTCAGGAGTGGTCTTTCTCTTAGGGAAGAAATGATTTAGGTGACCTCTAAGTTAAACTTAGAAAATATTTATTAATCTTTAATTCCAATACAAGATTTTATGCCAGTAAAACTCATTAAAAGAAGAAATCTTAAATTTGGCATGTGAATGAGAAAAACCCCTCTTTTAAGTTATGCCAACAACCTTATTGACCAAAGCAATCTGTTATGGGCCTACTTGGAGCGGTGGCCGGAGACGGAGATGACGGTGGTGGAGGATACTATGGAGCCCGTGACGCGGCTGCCTAATGCGGGGTTGCTCGATGAAGGAGAGAGCCACCAATAATCTCACTCAATAGAAGAGAAATTTGATTACTTCTTGCTTGCCCTTACAACCATACATATGCCCCTTTATATAGGCTTACAACTTAATAAAAAGACAACAGTAATAAATACAAAGACAAACAATAATAAAGACACCTAATTACTAGACCCGGAGCTCGAGGTCGCCTACATCATGATAACATTCTATGGCAAAGGCATGCAACCCATAACATCTCTCCCGCCGTTCAAAACGAGCTTGACCACAAGCTCAAGGGAGTCGATAATGATGCGAGTTTCATCCGACGCCCTCCTCGCCAGAGTCTTCAATGTGCAGATAGAAAAGCTTTTTGCACCTGTGTCCGCGAGTGTACTGCTCGTCGCAATTATAACATAATCCATGAGTGCGGCGTTCCAACATCTCGGCCCGAGATAATCGGCGGACCGGTGGGGCTGGAGGGCCTTCGGGACGGCCCTGCTGAATGTTGTTGTTGGGGAGCAGGTATGCCTCTTGTGTCAGCTGGAGGCGACGGTCGCAGAGCCTGGCCAGACTCATAGCAGTCACTAAATCTGGAGGGGCCTCAAATTCGACATCTAGTCGTAGGTGGTCGCGGAGTCCAGCGGTGAAAATGGCGATTTGCATTTCCTGGGTAAGGGTAACATGCGCCAAAAGAAGCTGAAATTGTTCCAGGTACTCGTCAACGGACCCCATCTGTCGTAAAGAAGTGAGTTCGCCGAGGGGGTTGCTGCGGATAGGAGGACCGAAACGCAAGCTGCAGTACCGTTTGAAGTTTGCCCACATCAGGTTTGGCTGGTCAGTGAGGAGACGAGAAACCTACACTAGAGCGGAGTCAAGCATGTGAAAGGATGCTAAGTGAAGGCGTTCTGCTGCCGGAGTTTGTTGGTGGACGAAAAATTGCCCGCACCTGGTGAGCCATCCCAAGTGGTCAGTTTTTCCATCATAGGTGGGAAATTCCAGCCGGGTATGACGTGGAAGAATAACAGTGTCCGAACGTACAAGTGTCGGTGGTTGTGGCTCGTGGCGGATGAGCGGCGGGAGCGGAACTTGACAGCTACTGGCTTGCTCCAGGGGTGGAGTGGTAACAACGGGCGGTGCGGTTGTGAGTTCATTAAGCATCGTGGTGAGGGTTGCCATGTCGTCCCGATGACGTACTTCTACTTCATGAAGGCGTGCATCTATGACAGATATAACTGAGTGGAGCCGGTTCATGGCCTCCAAGAAATTATGGGAGTCTTCCATATGATGAGCGGAGCGAGAGAAAGAGCGGGTGATAGGGCGGTCCAATTGCGTCGCGTCGGATGATTGAGAATGACCGCGAGAGCCGCGTTGGCGCCCAATGGTTTTAATAGAAAAGGCGTGCTGGTGGAAAAAGTTTAATTGAATAGACTGGCGGAGGGATAGGAAGTAGGAAATGTTTAATAGGTAGTAGCAGTGGGAATGAGAAGTGGCGTGAGAAAGGGGATAATAAATAAATAAAAGGCTGTTGGGGAACGAGATTAGAGGCGTGGGCTGCAGTTCTCGAGGAGTGATGTCGAAATAGGCGGCTCAAGGGACGCTACAGGGGCTCGATGGGGAAAGGAATGGGCGGCGTGATGGAGTAGGGGAGCGTGCTTGCAGGAGCGGAAAAATCGGACGGCTCGAGAAGAGGTGCAAACGCAGGAAGAGGTGTCGTATGCTGGAGAAGAGGCGTAAGCGCAAGCGCTGGTGCGGGGTGACGAAGCGGGCGGTGGATGCCGAGCGGATGTACGGGGCTTGCTGAGGTTGGACGAGCGGCCGGCGTCGTCGATAAGGAATGGCGGAGGGGGCGCGTGCTTGCAGGAGCAGTGGAGGGTTCTCTGACGTCGTATGCTGGAATGGGAGAAAACAGAGCAGCGGAGGTTTCGAATCCGACAGTGGAGGCTTGCGTTGGTTTGACGGTGCTGGGGAAGAAAATGAGCGCTCGACGAAGGGGAGGAAAGATCCTCTGATACCACGTTGTTATGGGCCTACTTGGAGCGGTGGCCGGAGACGGAGATGACGGTGGTGGAGGATACTATGGAGCTCGTGACCGTGGCTGCCTAATGCGGGGTTGCTCGATGGAGGAGAGAGCCACCAATAATCTCACTCAATAGAAGAGAAATTTGATTACTTCTTGCTTGTCCTTACAACCATACATATGCCCCCTTTATATATGCTTACAACCATACATATGCCCCCTTATATATGCTTACAACTTAATAAAAAGACAACAGTAATAAAGGCAAAGACAAACAATAATAAAGACACCTAATTACTAGACCCGGAGCTCGAGGTCCCCTACATCATGATAACATTCTATGGCAAAGACATGCAGCCCATAACACAATCATCCCAATTCCAAAAATTGAAGAAAATGCCAATTTAATAACAGTCGCCCATCATAGAGGCACCCTCAAATTAATCACAAAATCAATTTCCAGCAATGTTGATATCCCCAATTTAAGCATAACTCATAACCCCATTGCATAAATATGAAAAATAGGAAGAAGTTGAGGGAGGGAAGAAAGAATTAGTATGCTTATGCCTCGTGAAATAACCATTCACAGTTATCAGTATCTTATTTTGCCAAACCAAAACAGTAACAAAGAAATTAGAACTTACAGAGGAAGAGGAATATATGGAAAATGAGCTGAGCCACACAACACTACTGCACGACCAACACAGCCACAGGAAGAAGGTGAAGCTTCAGTCGACACAACTAGGGCAGGGCAAATGAGAGATTGTGTGAAGGAGACGAGACCCCATCGAGCTTTATATAGCACTTTCTAGGTCGACAAAGCAGAGGAATGCCACCAGATAAGAGTTTGAGAGGACACGATCCCATGTTAAGTGTCGTCGAGAAGGAGGGAGGAGAATAACGTGTCGACATAGGAAAAAAAACTCAACAGAACCCTTCTCCGATCGAAAACGCGCCGCCCGCCGCCTGCCCTAAAGGAGTCGAGAAGAAGTAAATATGTGTGCTCACGGGTCGAAGGATAGAATAAGTGTTATGCAATTAATATAGATAAGTCCCTTTTAATTATAATATGGCATTTACTTATTATCAGCATATGAATAAGCCGATACTGTTAGAGAAATTGATATAAATCAATATTAATATAAATCAATATTAATATACGTATGCATATATATATATATATTTATATTGAAGTGTATAAATGTAATATGTATAACTTCATACAATTTTGTCAAATACCCGCAGGTACCAATCTTCCGTAAATTATATCCATAATAAATTCACGAAATAATCTTTGATGGCATATTTCAACACTACTACGTATTTTCATCATCAAGGATATTTAATATGTATATTAAACAAAATATTTGAAAAACTAAAATGAATTATTTCATGAAATTTTAGGCATTACAAGGGGCACTTCATCTTACTTTTATCGTCATGTTTTATGTTTCTAGAGTTCCACTTCCTTTGTTCAGCTACAAGGGCGAATTTCTCATATCCCACATGCATATCGATACAAAGAGAGTTAATACGATTAGCTTCTCCCCGAATGTAATGGGTAACGGTCTCCAAATCAGGAACAAAATCTCTTCTTAACATCTGAACTCCTTGGAATTCGAGCTCAGAAGGAAGGCCATAAAGCATTTCAAAAACCCTACGTTGCTTAAGTTCAATTTTGTAATATTCAATGGTCTGAATAACAAAGTATTGATCAATTTCTGTCCACTTATGAGTCAGTTTACTACTATACTCCTCGAAGTCATTCGTACCCCTCATATGTATATGTTCAGTTTGAAGTTGATTGATTCTTGCCAAGTCCTTTTTTTTGAATAATTTCGTTCAATTAATTCCCACATTTCATTTAGTGTTTTAGGTTTGGATCCTTTAATAAACCCAAGTCTTTGATGGCTCCCAATGAATATCCGCATAGACTGTGCCCATAAGAGGTAGTTCCTCCCATTCAGTTTGATGTGAGTCATGCCATGAGTGAAATCCACATTTGAACTTCCTCCACCATAGTATTTAGGTTGATCAACAACCCCTTCAGGAGCATTAACACTCTTTAATTTATCCTCCATTAGAGCACACATGAAGAAGAACCTCTTCAGGAAGTTGAGGGCTGGACGGCAGGCTGGCTTAAGCCAGATAAAACCGAGGTAGATCGCAAGAGAAACAACGCTAAAAAAGGAACGCGTGTGCGGCTGGAGGAGACGTCACTTGGCTCGACGAGGATGGCAAGGCCCGAGCGGCTGTTGCTGTAGTAATGATCGAGGAAGACGACCTTGGCAATGATCGATCGAGGAAGCACTGTGGTCGATCAAGGAAGATGGCCGATCCAGGATTTGCTGTCGAACAAAACAACAAGGGCGGAAAACGTCGCCAGACGGTCGGGATCCGATGGAGAATTCGATCGAGGGAAGAGCAGGACCATCGAAACACGATCGAACCTTGAGGTCGCCGCCGCCGAGGGATTTACCACTCTGATACCATGTTGTAAAATGCACCTTTAGGTTTTGACGTTCTCCCTTTTCTTCCTTGGTTACCTCCGATAGACTCCCAATGTGGTTAATATACCCAACAGGCATTATAGTCACCCCCGGTGTGTCTAAAATATCTTGCCTTTTAACATACATGTTTCCTGAAAGTCATCACTTAAGTACTCTCTGACGTATTAGTCTTGATCACAGGAACTAAAGACAACTAAAAATAAAGACAACTAAAAATAAAGACAACTAAAAATAAAGACAATTGTGGTAGAAAATGAGTATGAGTTTTAGCACTAGAGCATAAGATATAATCATGTCAACCTAGAAGGTTAGAATGATCATCTATAAAGGTGATGAAAGTACGAAATCTTGATACACTAGTATTTTTATTAGGACCTCAAACATCTGAATAAACAAAAGAAATGGAGTATCACATCTAGAATGATGGTGAAAACTAATGTGATTATTCTTACCATAAATTCAAGGGTCACAACTAAAATCCGAATGGTGAAGATCAGAGAGCGCTAATCGAAATATATGACGAAGGGTATGTCCAAGGCGACAATGCCAATCTACAAAGGTAATAAAATTGAGAACATAGGAGAAGTATCAAATATAGCCTGTTTACCATTCGACCTAAAACCAATGCTCTGCGTTTTAAGGAAGACCCTATCTTAAATAAGAAGAAGATGTAAAGATCACCGAGCAATTATGGTCATGAATAATAAGAGTAACTGGAAGTAAATTGAAGTGAGAATTAGGAATGTAAAGAATGAAGCATAACTAAATGTTAGGGTTGAGAGACACTCCTGATCTGATAACTCGGGTAGTAATTTTTTATTGTCCTAAAGAAGCTCCTCGATTGCATCGGAGGATGAACTCAATGGGTCCAAATCCATGCGAACAATGTTGTTAACAAGCAATACTCAAGCTAGATAAGAGTTCCCACAAATGTACACGAATTCTGTTTAATCTATAGTGATGTAATAATTAGTCACATTCAAGCTATGCCTATGCATTAAGAAAATAACAATCACGTAAATAGCTTAAGCATGAAAGAGCTAAATCAATGCATTGCTCGAGGCAGTAATATTACATCAATCAGAGGCAAATATGTTGCAACGATTTTGAACACCAACAAAAGTAAATGTGACAATTGATTCTGGGGGCAATGTTTGCACTAGTTGCGATTGTATTCCTTCAAAGCCCTCAGAGAAAGTCCACAAGAAATGGACCCAACGGGAAATGCGTCGAATGTATCTGTTGAATAACGAAGGCCTATTTCAAAAGTTCTTTCGCGCTGATGTTGTTCACAGAAGAGGCGTCATTATTGAGAGCTTGCGGGCAAAGCTCACAAAGATTCTGCGTAAGGATCGATTAGGGAAGATGATCAACGTAGAGAACTGGAAAGAATCTATGTAGGGATCAATTAGGGAATATGATCAACGTAGAGAACTAGAACGTCCACGATAGTAGGATCTGTGGGTGGGGGCGGCGGTTTCGCGTCGGTGTTGACCATCGATCGCAGCCGAGGGGGCATGCACACTAGCGGTGGAGAGAGGGGATCTGGAGTCGGTTGGAATTGTCAGGCGGAGAGGTCGAGGCCGTTGGAGCGGCGTTTAGGGCAGGCAGAAACGGGAGGGGGTGCAGATCGTGGACGAATACTGATGTCTAGCGCGGCGAATCGCGTACGGTTCGAATTGTGGAGGAGCAACGTCGATTGCGAGCGTGGTTGCGGACCGCACCGTGCGACGGGATGCGGCAAAGCAGAAGCGAGGCGCTAAGGAAGCCGGGCTGCATGGCCATCGACGTGAGGGAGGAGCCGAAGGATGTGCCGACGGGGGTTCGCTTAGGCACTGGTTCTTCACGCGGCGGGGACCGCGATCGGAAGGTGGCAGGTTGGTCCCAAATGTTCCAAAGGGGAAAACACTTGCACTAAACAGAATAACTGGATACAGTCACGAGGTATGCTCACGCCCAACTTCAGGAGGCTGGTTCCGCCAAGAAGCTCCTCTCCAAATTAGAGATCTCAAACCTAATGATCCAAAAGATGACCCTAATTCCCAAACCACCTCCTTATATAGGGTGGGGGGGGGGGGGGGTCACATGTCAAAACCCTAACACCAACGATTTAAAATATGAAATACAATAATAATAATACACACATGCGTACCAAGGACTGGAAGCCCTGATGCCATGTAGAATAATTGATAGTCATAATATAATGGTGGTTAAGTGGTTAACGATAGACCTATTTTCATAAAGAGGTTCCCACATCTATCTTATATATGATGGGACTAAATAGAGATAAAAATAAAGTAGATGCAAAACTCTTTACATGAAGGGATGTCCAACCTCACAGTATTTTATTTCCATGTTGATTTCATATTTTCAGTGGCTTGATTTGAATCTTACCTGTGATGATTCAGTTGTTCTTTCAAAATTTCATATTATATCTATTTGTGTAATATTGTCAAGGAGTGTTGCATAGTAGTAGTCGGACAAAAATCTGTCTCTTAATTAAACTTATTGTTCTCACAGTGTATTAAATATCTCGATGCCCTAAATAGCTTTTTATTTCTTTCTCAAGTTTCTAACCCCAGTAATATCACAGATGGCAAGAGAATTAGAAGAAATACTGCGTGGAAATATTGCAGAGCCTGCTAGTAGCTGTAAATCAGAGAATGAAGTATCTTTCCTTGATCAAGTTATTTCTCCTCTATACGAAGTCATTGCTGCGGTTAGTTTTATCTCTAAATTGTTTATACTCAACTTTAATGGCTTGAAGGTAGATACACTACTTATATCAATTCAGCTAAAAAACTCAATAGTGACATGAAAATAAAAATGAGACAATTGCATTTTCTGTTTAATGATTGGAATAATAAATTGTTTATACTCAATAGTGACCTGGGTTCACTTGTCGAGTGAAAGAGAATGTTTTGAAGATGAGTAGCCGTCTTGTCATTGGGTTGGGTTTTTGATGCATGGTCTCATATTGCAAAGTTTGTTGCACATGAGAGGGCTAAGCTTCTGCTTTATGGGCTGGTGATTGTTGCCATGGTCAACAAATAAAGTTAAATGAGACAGGTCTGGAAAAATATATTTTTTATCTACATTGTTTCTTAATGATAAAGGATTGTGATTAACCTCTTTTGACTAAATGATTGATAGGTTCTTCATTAGATGACTATTTGCATTAGATAATGATAGGTTCCTCTTTTTTATATATGATTTTCTTGTTTTTCATAGATATAGGTTGTTAGCATTTTGTAAAACCAAAACTGCAGCATATTTTTAACCTTCTTAATCATCATGACATCATCATGTGCCTTACCACCACTACTTTTGGAATCCTGTTAACCATGAATACACTACATGAACCATTCCTATTTCAGGAGGCAGCAAATAATGAAAATGGGCAGGCTGCTCACTCTGCTTGGAGAAACTATGATGATTTCAACGAGTACTTCTGGTAAGTGCAGCAATGAAAAACTGCATGTTCTTCTACTTGTTTTTTCGCTCCATTTTTTAAGCAGTTTTGGTTTTTCTGCATTGAATTTTTCTTAGCAACCTTGTCATGATTATTTATCTTTATAAATCTCATCATTTATGCTTCAATCTCTTATTCACTTCTTAGGTCCCTTCAGTGCCTTCAGCTTGGTTGGCCATGGCGTCTGGGTTCTCCATTTTTCTTAAAACCAGTTAGAAGGTCTAAGGTTTGTACCTTTGGTGTTTTCTTGTTCTCTACGTTTATTGCTGCTTACTATTGTTATTATTCTTCTATTTTTATTGGTGTGGTGCAGTTGATCTGTAATCTTGCAGTAACTCATGCTTTGAACTGTAGTGGTAAACATTCTTCAGCATGTAGCTCTTTTGGTTATTACAGAAAATTAATTTCTCTGCATAGCTTATACCGTCAGTTTAAAGATTGCCCGATTTGAAGTTTGTAGGTCGGTTCGGTAGAACACTGTAACGAAGAAATATGACTGAACACGTATTCATTTTTGTATTGGTATCCAAGAGTTTATCTGAGATGCCATTCATTAGATATTTTTATTTGATGCATGTTAGCTCCATCTTTAGTTAGTTTATTATTTTCTTACATTGGTTGCATCACACCTTTGAATGACTTTTTTTTTCTATCTTTTGGAATATTCTTGATGAGGTTCACACTTCGAGTGCGAGTCAACGCCTAATGGGGTCAACATGTGTCTATTCACGCAAGAGGCATTGATTGGATCGCCATCTGGATGATCCCAGCCCGCGGTTGTGTCTGAAGTGCCGTTTGGACATTTTTTATGTATTTGTTTTATTGTGTTTTATTTTGTGTTTTATTTGAGGAGATCAGTCACTTATCGTGTATGGACAATCATAGTTGTCCATGATGGGTGCCCCTAGACATCTTGATAGTCACCCTAATGAGGCTCGTGATGCCCTCCATACCCCGAGCGTCATGCTAGAGAGTTTCCCCCGTGGGATCCCATCTCACCCTTGAGATGGGATTCCGAGCATGCCTGCTATCATCGTCCAGGACCCATCCCTGATAGACCCTTCGTCTCTAGGAGGAATTCCGTCATCCGCCCCCACCCCTCCGTAGAGATCATGGGTGAGAGGGGATCTCGAGGATGCCTGCAATCATCGTTTGGGACCCATCCCTCATAGACCCTTTCGTCCCTAGGAGGAATTTCGTCATCCACCCCACCCTTCCGTAGAGATCGTGCTCCCCCGCTAGCATGATACGACTATGTTCGGGATGAGTATTATGATGATTACAAGATTCTAGTGAATTTCACATTCCTTGACTTGATAACCTCCTGTCCTCCTCGATACAATGACTGATGCACAATTCTTTTCATAGATCGACCTCCGTAGAAGGCACCATCAAATTTAGGTCCGAGAAGGGGATGCATAGAGTCAACATTTAAGACCAAGGATGATCTTTATGCGTGGCAGGTTCTACGGAAAATTCGGGTCCATTTGAGATTTCAAAAGCCCTGAGTACCTTTAGAGAGTCATGAACTAGGTTCTGCGGCCTTACATGTGCAATTTTCTGGTCGTCTAATTCAATGACATTTTGATTTACAACCATATCTATTCCAACCACCTTCGTCTATGACTCCTCGTCGACATCTTTCGCACGGAGAAATTATTTGTCAATTTGAATAAGTGTACTTTTATGTCGGAGTCATTTCCTTGCATTCATAGGCCCGTCCCCATGACTATAGATGAGACATGTAGCTTTATGGACTTGCTACCTTTTATAGGAGATTTTTAATACTATTATGATCCCCTTAACGATCTGCCTACGTAAATGTGTTTTTCGGTGGACCATGGTGACCACTAGAGCATTTGAGGAGATCAAAAAGAAGTTGACGATTTCCCTAGTATTGAGGCTCCTTGATTTCAGTAGGGCTTTTAAGGTAGCATGTGACACATCTAACATTGGCATTGATGGAGTGTTGAACCAGGAAGGCCACCCAATTTCCTACTCTAGTGAGGAGCTGAATGAGGCCAAAATACTCTAATTACGATAAGGTCTTTTACGAGATTGTCTAATCGCTGCGCTATTGGAGGCATTATCTCTTACCCAGGGTGTTTGCCATCTATTATGATCATCAAACATTGCGATACCTCGAGTGCCAAAGGAAGTTAGGGCATTGTCATGTCAAGTGGGTTGTGAGATTCCCCGGAGCCTACTGATGGGTTCCTGATCATGGAGAGCTATTTATATCGGGGCTTTCACCAGTGCATCCTGGGGACCTCCTACAATGTTTACTTGATCGGAGAGATGCACGCCGTTGGCGTTGCAATTTACTTATGTAGGGACAAGACGATAGCTATCCGAACACCATTTTTATTGTGCGAGACTGAAGAAGGACGCTACTCTTGTCATCATCATTGCCGTATCTGCCAGACGACAAGAGGAGGAAACAAAATACTGGACCTTATACGCCCCAACCATCCCTCTCCAGCCTTGGTTCGAAATTAATATGGATTTCATGGTTGAGCTCCCTCTCACCCTTAAGAAACAGGGCTCCATATATGTTGTGGTTGATTGCTTTTATAAGATGACCTATTTCGTTTCGTTGAGCAAGATCGCTGACACGTCACAAATCATATCGCTATTTGTGAGACACATTTGTAGGCTGTTTGGTCTGCCCAAGACCATATTGTCCGACCGAGACATAAAATTTGTGAGCTACTTTTGTAAGATGTTGTGTGATGTAATCAAAAATTAGGATTTAAGAAAATAAGATAAAATTTGTAGGAAATTGATTGAACTATCGTAGGCCGAGTGGGCCAACTCGAGTTTTGTGCGTGCGAAATCATTCTTGAGGGAGGAACAACGTTAAAATTGTTAATGCTTATTTCCCAACAAACTTATTGGCCCATTATTTCTTCTTAATGGGGAAATCCGATTATCCCATATAGAATGAAATTGTCTTTCATAACAATTTTCATTTACTCCTTAAAGCTACCCCCTTTGATGATGGGGAATATTTTATATCCTTCTCCATTTAATTTTATGCGACCATAATTAATTTAAGCTTGCCTCTTTCTTCTTAGCTACTCAGAATTGTCAGATCATTTATTCAGGATCTCATCGGGTGGTCAAAGCGATGAGCCGAAACTCAACATAACATCAGTGCGTGAAAAATAAAAATGACATAAAATGAAATAACACATAAAATAATAACGGCCGCGTGATGAAGTCACGCGTCCCTGGATACGACGATGGATGCATCAATTCCCCCGTGGTTGATAGAGCTCGACCCCGGCGAGAGTTTGCAAAAATTGGCAATATAGAGATCGAATATCGTCGCTAGTGCTAAATCAGGTGATATGTCTTGGGCCTCGATATGTGGCTCGATGTGCTTCCAAACTCAAAGATGACCAAATTTCCTTTGTCCCAGCTTTTGATATATCCATGGAGTAAATCTCCGTTTCCTGAAATAGACAAACACCCAATCTCCTTTTGAAAAGTACAACTCACGGCGATAACATCCGACCATCAATTTATAATTTTCATAGGTTGCTCGCAAACTATTAACAATAATTTTATGCAATTTGTTAAAATAACTAATATGACATCGAATGAAATACGTTCATGAAATGAGAGAGGGTGACAGTCAAGTAGGTGGGGGTATAAAGAACTTCGATATTCTCAAATGGAGATTTTTGAGGGAAACAATTTTTAGAATTACTAAATATTAGTTTTGCTTGTGAAAGTACAAGATCCCATTGCATTGGATTCTCCTCTATTAAACATCTAAAAAACTTTCCCAAGCTGCTATTAACGACCTTGGTTTGTCCACCGATTAGAGAGCGATAAACCCTAATAAACTTGATTTTGGTTTCCTTTTGACCCCATAATATGTTTCAAAAGTGCGACATAAAATATTTAATATAGTGTTGCAACTCCTCAAATCCTCCTATGCCCACATGATTGTGTGGTGAAACAAATGCGTAATCTATAAATATGAAATCTATAGATATGAAATCTATGTGGTGAGGTGTATGAGATAAGTAGTCATCATGCATAGTATGGGAAAAACGAGAGATACTAGGCGGTACGTCAATGACCAATAAATGTGGAATCGGACCTAGGCCATGCGGGGTGAGTGACACAACTGTGTTGCAATGTACTTCATGATGTGGGGGTTCAGGCGGGAGTGCAGTGAGTAGTAACGCGGTGAAGTCAACGAAAAGTGAACTAGAAGACGTAGAGGTCCTCTCGCGTGCCCTTGGAATAAGAGTATAAGACAGTTCTTCTGGGGAAGAAGAACAATCTTGTGTTCATTGTGCTCGAATGAATGAGAGTTCCTCGTTCCGCCGTTTATGACATGCCGGTCGTACTGCCAATATCACCTTAATAGGATGTGACAGACATCCATGGCTACGACATGACATAATACTCTATCCGAATATGTGCTCCCCATAGAAAACTCCACTAGATAATAGTAACATGCATAGCCAAATGGCTATTGATTCCAGATAAGCTGTAGGGTTGTTCTAACAGATGCATCTCAAGCCTTAATGTTCCTACCATGTGTTAAGAAACCAAGTTCTCCATACTACCACTATCAATAATAATGGAACAAAATTATCTCTGGATGCGTGCAGTAGTGCGGAAAATATCATGCCTACTAGGGTCGTCATCAATAGACTCGCTAGGGGTGATCATGCTATAACGTAAGACACAGACTAAGTGTTCAGCGTGTCCACCCTCTACTTCTATTATATCCTCAGACTCGGGCTCAGGTTCAGGCTCAGGGTGAGATCATTAATGTAAACTCCGTACTCAGGCTCACATCCATCAGTCGAGTCAATAATAACGACAAAGTGGCGTCACATGCACTCAGATGATTTGTGCCCTGGCTCCATGCACTTGAAGCATCAGAATACTCCAGTGTTGGGCTTAGCCCCAATAATCTCCTTATCCTTGGAAGGGATAATGGATGGGTCGGAGTCCCGACAGTGATGAGAGTGATGAGAATCCAAGATCCTAGCAGTGAGGGCAGTGGTAACGCTCAGTGGAGGTCTATCAGTAGACCTAGGTTCGGATGTCTGTTTTTGTGAGGAATCTACTCTATTGGCGCGACTCAAGATCTCCCCCAGGTCCTTAATCAAATAGCTCTAACTGATCTCTAATGGAATATCGTAACCCGTTCAGATAACGAGAAACGATCATGTCATCGTCCTCTCAGAGATCGAGGCGAGACTGGAGTACAAGGAACTCATTCGTGTACTCATCCACCGATAGTTTGTCTCGTCGTAGGTTGTGGAACCTACGGTAGTGGGTTTGCAAATAATCGGGTGGAACGTACCTCTTACGCAGTTGTGTCTTAAATTCAGTCCAGGTGGTGATCGGGAAGTGCCTAAATTAAATCTTGAACGCTTTAGCTAACCCCACACTCAGTCTAAGGGTAGCATACTCAACCTGCCTAGCTTGGGGCAATTGCTTCCAAACCAGGAAACGATCCATCCTATCGCACCATTCTAAACAGCCCTCGGGTTCTAATCGCCCTTCAAAATCACCTACATCTAACTTGACTCTTACATCCCATCGGGGTGGATCCCTAGCGTTTTGGTGACTTTGTTCAAGTTGTTGTCGATTAGGGTTTTCGTTTCAGGTTACCTAGGGTTAGGTTCCTCTTCAATTTGGTTTGGGGTGATTCCTAACTGTTGGTTGGCATCTAACGTGTTAACACGCATGCGTAACCCATTTATCACTTATCCTACGTCTCGCATGTTCACAGTAACATTCGTACTCATCGCCTCAATTGTTTTTGTCAAATTTTTAATTTGTGTGCTCAGATCGTCATCACCATTTTCTAAATTACCCACATGATTTTCCATTAATTTAATTGGTTTAAATTTTCATGAATTTAAAACACTTTTTAATTAATTTTAAATTTTTTATAATTTACCGTTAAAATAAAATAACTCAATTATTTTAAAGACCATTTTGTTTGTGAGATTTTAAATTAAAAGAAAATTTAATACAACTCATTTTTTTTAAATAGATAAAAAAATTCTTTAATTTTCTTATTTTTTGAAAACCCGGATCGCTTTATTTGCGATAGGAGTGAATCAAAAGTGCTATGATACCAAACTGATGTAATCCGAAATTAGGATTTAAGAAAATAAGATAAATTTTGTAGGAAATTGAATTAACTATCGTAGGCCGAGCGGGCCAACTCGAGTTTTGTGCGCGTGAAATCACTTTTGAGGGTGGAACGTCGTTAAAATCGTTAATTATTGTTAGAGAGTGTACTCTAGAGTGCTTTACGAGTTGATGCGTCGCGAAATAATTTCAATCACAAGCAAAATTTACATAATAATTTATGGGTAAACGAAAATAAAGAGAACGTGAACGTTAGACGCAAGCTTAGATTAATTAGTGATTTGCATAAAACTTACGCAAATAATTGAAGCACGAGAGAGGGCGGAGTTACCCCAAGCATACGCCAAGCTACGACGAGACGTCGACCACTCCAAGTATGAGGCACTACCAAATCTGCAATAACACCGAGGAGGCCTCTTTAAATTAACCCGGTCGAATCGGGTTGCCGACTGTAGCGAGCTGGAGGCGGAACACGAACAGACGGAGGAGGAGCAAAGGTGACCCGCTGAAAGGCGTCAACAATGGCTACATTGTCGCAGGAGTAGTTCGATGAGGTCGACGACGACTAACGACGAATGGACGTCGGCGATGGATGACGATGAAGAGGCGTGCTGGCGTAGTCGGAGTTTGATGGATGATGCACCTTACGTCCGACGGAGGAGGAAAGTCAGAGTTTCCACAGGCTGGAATTAGTGCGCCGGGTTAACAGAGGAACGACGAATGATTCGTTTCCTGTCTTTTCCCAGTCTTCCCCTCTGTCTTTTCCCATGCTACCCCTCTCTGTCACCATGGATAAAAAGGAGGAATCAAAGTTTCTTTCCTTTACAATACTTCCTGAATTAATTTCCTGAAATGCTTATTTCTCCCAAAAAGTCATTGGCCCATTATTTCTTCATAATGGTGGAAACCCGATTATCCCATATAGAATGAAATTGTCTTTCGTAACGATTTTTAGATTTTCTTTTACTCCATAAAGTTGAATATTCGCATTTATGTTTCTTTTCGCATTTATGTTATGCACGTGATATGTCACGTGTATGTCGCCTATATATATGTATGTGCTTGCCCGGTTTAGGGTTATCATTATAGAATACCCGTTTCTACTTGGTATCAGAGCCCTAGGCGGTTCGTCGATCCCGTCTCGCGGCTCCCGCTTCGCTGCTCGCTCGATCCCGCTTCGCCGCCCCTGCTCCATCAGCGCTCCAGCGACTCCTCTCGTCTCGTCGACTCCGCATCCTCTCCGTTGCGTCCGCTCACCCGCGACTCCTCTCCCGCTCCCGCTCCCGCTCCGTCGCGCCAGCAGCCTCGTTCTCGCGTGTCAGTCTCGCCGATCGTGACGCTGGCGTAAGGGGGGCATCCTCTTCTGTCGCCAACCCCCCTCTGCCCTAGTCGTCGGCGCCGGTCCTTCCTGACAGCAGTTTTGTCCTCCATGGGGGTTTCCGAAGGCACCGCCCTCGCTTCCTCGTGTGCTCTCTTCGGCTTCAAGATCTAAGGGGCACCTGTAGGATGCTCTTTTGCTTCCTTTGATATCTCCGCCCTCTTCGATGGGTGATCCATCTGTTATCTCCCCGTCTTCCCAATCCGGTTCTCTTCCCGGTTCTTCGGTTCCCCGTTCCGGTGCTTTGCCCGGTTCCTCGGGTGATCATCCTCGGAGTCATGGCCAGTCTGGCTCGTTGAAGATTACTACTGTTGCCTTGGATGACACAAATTATCTGTAGTGGTCCAGGTAACATGCTATTCGCAGCCACCAGTTATATGGACTCATTGATGGTACCACTGTTGAGCCACCACGCACCGATCCCTCGTGGAGCAAATGGGATGCGGACAATTCGTTGGTTGTCTCGTGGCTACTTCATTCGATGTCTCCCCAGGTGTATCGCAGTTATATGCTGTTGGACTCCGCCTACGACATTTGGACCCGAGCCCGAGATACTTACTCTCAGGCAGGCAGTTCGATGCAAGTGTATGAGCTCACTCGCCGTGTTCTGGAACTGAAGCAGGGGACTATGACCATAGCTGCCTATTATTCTGAGTTTGAGCGCCTTTATCAGGAGCTGGATTTCTTTAATGCTTTCGCTGCTGCTTGTACGACTGATGCTGTGGCTCTTCAGAAAGATAAAGATCGATTCCGGGGTCACGTGCTTCTTATGGGGCTCAACATGGAGTTTGACGCTGTCCGTTTACATGTCCTCCATCGTGAGCCACTTCCCTCTCTTCGGGAGGCCTTCAGCATGCTCCTCAGTGATGAGAATCGTCGCCGCACTCTTGGTCCCGCTACTGATCACTCTGCGCTGGCCGGGATGTGTCGTGGACCACCTCCTGTTTGTAGTCATTGTGGGAAGACTGGCCACACCAAAAACTCTTGTTTTCGTCTGCATCCGCACCTTGCTCCTGGTGGTCGGGGCTCTAGTACCCGTGGTAGAGGTGGGTACCGTGGTGGTGGTGGCCGTCACTCTGGTGATCGTCCTCAGTCTTCTGCACACTCTACTGAGGTTATGGAGGACAGCTCTGGAGGCCTATCTGCTGGCGAATTAGAGGCCTTCCGACGCCTGTTGCGCTCCCACACAGACTCTACTCCTGCTGCCTCTCATGCTGCTGTTTGCCACCTCAGGTCTGTCCAGTGCTAATGCTGTGTCTTCCACTTCTTCCGAGTGGATTATCGACTCGGGTGCGACCGACCACATGACTGGTTCGGCCTCAGGTTTTACCTCTTATACCCCTCTTTCTGGTCGTGATTAGGTTATTGCTGCTAATGGCTCTCTTTCCGCCATCGTTGGTAAAGGGACTGTCCCTTGTTCTCCCGACCTATCGCTGTCCTCTGTTTTGTATGTTCCCTCCTTTCCCCGCAATTTACTTTCTATTAGTCACTTGACTAACTCTTTAAATTGTTCCGTGACCTTTTTCCCTGATGTTTGTGTGTTTCAGGATCTGGGTACGAGGCGGACGCTTGGCAGTGGTAGGAATGTTGGCGGACTGTACTTGCTGAACCAGTCTTCTCCCAGTGCTCTCTCTTCCATCAGATCTCCGACTCTACATGACATTCGACGATGGCACCAGCGCCTTGGCCACCCTTCTCCTTTATATCTTACTAAACTGTTTCCTGTTTTTCGTCCTTTACTTCAGTCTTTTTCTTGTGATGCGTGTGAACAATCTAAACATGTCCGTCGGAGTACTAGTCATTTATCTGTTCCTAGTTTATGTCCTTTTGATGTTATTCACTCCGATGTTTGGGGTCCATCCCCTGTGTTATCTTTATCTGGCTATAAGTGGTTTGTTCATTTTATTGATTGTCATTCTCGCACTACGTGGGTCTATTTGCTAAAAAGGAAAAGTGACGTGCTTTCTTGTTTTCAAATTTTTCATAAGATGGTGACCCAACAATTTGGAGGAAAAATACGTGTGCTTCGTAGCGATAATGGTGGGGAATATGACGACCGGGGTGTTTTTGGGGCCTATCTTGCCGACCATGGCATCATACATCAAACTACGTGCGTCCACACTTCCACTCAAAATGGGGTGGCTGAACGGAAGAATAGGCACTTGCTGGAGGTGGCCCGGTGCTTCCTCCTTGCTATGCACCTTCCTAAATCCTACTGGGGCGATGCTGTTCTCACTGCTGCCCATCTCATCAACCGTCTTCCATCCCGTGCTCTCTCTTTTGCTACGCCCCTGTCGTGCCTTGAAAAAAAAACACATTGTCCACACCTCTCATCTTGCCCCTCGTATCTTCGGCTCTGTGTGTTTTGTCCACGTCCATACCCCACATCGTGATAAACTCGATGCGCGTTCCCTTCGGTGTGTTTTTGTTGGTTACTCTCCTACCACAAAAGGGTATCGGTGTTATCACCCTCCGTCTCGTCGCTACTATTGCACTGTGGATGTTACCTTTCGTGAGGGGGAGCCGTACTTTGGTCCTCGTCAGGGGGAGACGACTAGTGATGGTGACGAGACCATCGATTATCCTCTTCCCATTGTCAATCCTCTTCCTCCCATTGCCATTCCTCCCAGTCCTTCCATTACTCCCATTCCTCCCATTCCTCCCATTCCTTCCACCTCCGCTCCTCCTATCTTATACACATACTCCCGTCGTCCCACAACTGTTGAGCAAGTGCAGACTGCGGATGTTTCGCCAGTGCCGGTGACTGTCTCCGCACCAGATTCTGATGATGACCTCCATATTCCTCTGGCTCGTCTTATAGGTAAAAAGGGTGGCACCAAACACCCCATTGCCAACTACATTTGTTATGATCACCTCTCTCAGGCCCATAAAGCCTTTATCTCTTCTCTTTCATCTATTGTGATTCCTAAGACATGGCAGGAGGCTGTTCAGATACCTGAGTGGAAAAAGGCAATGGAGGAGGAACTGTGCGCCTTGGATAAAAACAAGACATGGAGGCTTGCTAGTCTTCCTCCTGGGAAGCGAACGGTCGGATCCCGTTGGGTCTTCACAGTTAAACAAAATCAAGATGGAATGGTGGAGAGGTACAAAGCTCGGTTGGTGGCTCAGGGATATACCCAAGCTCAGGGCATTGACTATCAAGAGACATTTGCTCCTGTTGCAAAGATGAACTCAATCCGTGTGCTTCTCTCCTGTGCTGCGAGTCGTAAATGGGAGCTACTGCAACTTGATATCAAGAATGCGTTCTTGAATGGTGATCTGGAAGAGGAAGTCTACATGGATATTCCCCCGGGCTCTGAGATCAAAGGGTCCAAGGGGAAGGTCTGCCACCTTCTAAAATCCCTGTACGGCCTAAAGCAGTCTCCGAGAGCGTGGTTTGGACGTTTCTACAAGACCATGCTTCAACTTGGATACACTCAAAGTCAAGCTGATCACACTCTCTTTATCAAGAGGAAGGGTCCTCAGGTTTCTATTCTTATTGTGTATGTGGATGACATCATCATTACCGGAGACTACTTGGAGGAGATCAATCACTTAAAAAAACAACTAGGCAAAGAATTCGAAGTCAAGGACCTGGGGAAGCTGAAATATTTCCTGGGAATTGAAGTTGCGATGTCTCAACGTGGGATCTTCATCTCCCAAAGGAAGTATACTCTTGATCTCCTTGAGGAGACTGGGATGCTTGGGTGTGCCCCTGTGGACACTCCTATTGAGGCTAATCACAAAATTGATGCAGATATTAGTGGGGAGAAAGTGGGTGCCTCAAAATACCAACGTCTGGTTGGGCGGCTTATATACTTGTCCCATACTCGCCCTGACATTACATACGCTGTGGGAGTCCTAAGCAGGTATATGCACTCTCCTTCCATACGTCATCAGCAGGCTGTCTTTAGGGTGTTACGTTATCTCAAAAAGGCACCAGGACGTGGGATTTTGTTCAAAAACAGTCAGTCATTGGAAATTGAAGTGTTTACAGATGCTGATTGGGCTGGTAGCCAAGATTACAGAAAGTCTACCACTGGGTACTGCACATTTGTAGGAGGCAACCTTGTTTCGTGGAAGAGCAAGAAGCAGAATGTGGTAGCTCGCTCAAGCGCGGAAGCAGAGTATAGGGCTATGGCCCAAGGCGTTTGTGAGGGACTGTGGATGAAGACTATTCTCCGTGATATAGGTCTTCAAGGGAACAATCCTATTATGATCTACTGTGACAATAAGGCTGCTATCAGCATTGCACACAATCCTGTGCAGCATGACAGAACCAAACATGTGGAAGTCGACAGACATTTCTTCAAGGATCACCTTGACAAGGGGAATATTTGTACTCCGTTTGTAAACTCATTTGACCAGCTTGCCGATGTCTTCACCAAGGGGCTATGCAGCGACAGCTTCAAGGACAACACTGACAAGTTGGGAATGATCAATATATATTCCCAATTTGAGGGGGAGAGTTGAATATTCGCATTTATGTTTCTTTTCGCATTTATGTTATGCACGTGATATGTCACGTGTATGTCGCCTATATATGTATGTGCTTGCCCGGTTTAGGGTTATCATTATAGAATACCCGTTTCTACTCATAAAGCTACCTCTCTTTGATGGTGGGGAATATTTTATATCCTTCTCCATTTAATTTTATGCGACCATAATTAATTTAAGCTTGCCTCTTTCGTCCTAGCTACTCAGAATCGTCGGATTATTTATTCAGGATCTCACCAGGTGGTGAAACCGATGAGCCGAAACTCAACATAACATCAGTGCGTGGAAAATAAAAATGATATAAAATGAAATAACACAAATAAAAAAATAATGGCCGTGTGATGATGTCACGCGTCCCCGGATACGACGATGGATGCATCATTGTGACATATGACGTGTACGCCCCAGAAGTTATCTTTTGTGTACCTCCCTCAAATTGATGTGCAGAATGAGGTAGTTAATAGAAGTCTCGGAAATCTGTTGCAATGCTTAGTGAGTGAGCATACGACTAGTTGGGATTCAGTTCTCCCGATAGCGGAGTTTGTTTATACTAATTCAGTCAATAGGTCTAATGAGTTGAGTCCATTTCATGAGTATTTGATATGAGCATAGGAAGTCCCATAGTAAGTATGCAAGTCTTTTTGCCACTATTTGCATGAGTTACATGAGTTGATCTGACGTAAAATTGCATCTAGCAATGAAACGTATAAAGCTTATGTAGTTAACCACAAACGGGAGCATATTTTTTATGGAGGTGAATAGGTGATGGCCCAATTTCGTGCGGAGAGGCTCCCAATGGG
Organism: Dactylorhiza incarnata; assembly: GCA_033032865.1. Classification (NCBI taxonomy): domain Eukaryota; kingdom Viridiplantae; phylum Streptophyta; class Magnoliopsida; order Asparagales; family Orchidaceae; genus Dactylorhiza; species Dactylorhiza incarnata. Next base: position 4,000,298 of record JAWHQI010000198.1, read on the forward strand.
GCATGCTAAAAAGCTGAATGCCAAGCGAATTGGTCCCTACCCAATCGTGAGAAGGATTAAGACGAACTTGGCATCCCTAAGAGTATGAGTATCTACCACATATTCAATATTGAAGACTTGACATTGTACTATGAACCTTGTTAATATGCGGATCCGTATCGTGGAGCCCCCTCTGAGCCTTACCCACCACAACCTCAGTCCCACACCACCTACTCCTGAGCCCCACCCGCCTCTGAGTTAGGCACTCATGATTTCACCGTGACCACCAATACACGAGTTGACTTCTGAGAGCATTATTGACATCGTGAAGCACCAGTGCGTAACCACACCTGACAGACTGATACAGAGATACCTGGTTCACTAGAGAGCACACCCTTTCTTTGACGACACTTGGATGTCGTCCTTAAAGCTTGACAAATTCACTCCAGAGCTGCGACGACACTATGATCATTTCTATTCATCGAAAATGAATGCTTTTGAGTCGGGGAGAGTTGATGATGATCATACTTCGAGTGAGAGCCGTCGCCCAATGAGGAATGCCCACACGTGTCTATTCTCGCAAAAGGCATTGATCGGATCATCATCTGGACAATTCGAGTTCGCGGTTGCGTCCAAAGCGCGGTTTGGACTCTTTATTTCTTTTCCTTGTTTTATTTCAGGAGAACTTACACTTCTTGTGTATGACCAATCATAGCCGTCCACGATAAATGCCAAAGTAGGATTAGTATACATAAGAGGCACGTGGGTTGGTTTCATATTATTGCAGAATTTGCAGTATTCTTTTTGGAATCCGACGATCTCTCGTGGTGCCGATTCCTTGGTTTATTTTTTTTGTTTCCTTGTTTACTTTGTGCCGTCCGTCCCCTTCTTCCATTTCTAACTTCAGCTGCAACCCCTAACCACTTCTGCCCACCCTAGATCTCCCTCCAATAGCCACTCGATCATCTCCCATCCACACCACTTCCTATATAGCCCCCTTTCACCCTACGACTGCAAACATCAACTCCAGCTCTTCCCCTGTTGTTCCAGTATCCGACGCTCCCCTACCACCCCTAACATCAACCATAGGCCTCCACAACACCGTTTTCAGCATCCCCCCTCCAAAACCGCCCATTCGTAGACCCCCAACAAACCCCCAATCATCCTCCACATTGTTGGCCATGCTGATACACCCCTTTTCCACCCCTGGATAGCCATAGTCCTCCTCTAAAACAACACCCCCACCAATCCTTGCTCACCCGACCACCTCCTTACATCTTCGATCTCTCCTTCCAGTCCTCATACCATCATCCACCGCATCCCCGACCACTGATCTTTGTGCTCTCTCCTACGACCCTTCATTTGTGAGTGTTTTGTTGTTTGATTTATTAGTTTCTTTATTGTTGTACAGACTCAGATGCTTATATGATTATGGATACCTTGTAGTTTATTTGTGTCTGAATTCATCGTGTTTTGCAGGGCCTTTATCGCTTGCATGTGTTAGTTTTTTACCCTCCAATCTAAGGAAAGCCTAATTTGCTAGCCTTTGTGTACAACCCGTACCTGTCGGGTGGGACCCTCCCCAGATAGCGGGGACCCGTGGTGTCCCGTGATTGGCTAGCATTGACCGGGGTGCGGTTAGGATCCATATTCGTAAATAAACGAGAAATTGGGGTGCGAGTAGCGAGGTTTGGGTGTGCGTTTAGAGGATGGGTTGTGGATAGCCAACTTTGGCTAGGGTTTTTTATAAAACCCAAAACTAAAACCTAAAGAGGGAGACCCCTTCCCAGCCGCAAGCTCGATCCCCCCCCTCTCTCGGTTCTTTAGAGCAGCCGCAAACCCCCTCCCCCTGAGTCTCTCGATCTCGCGCCAGGAAGGAGGAGGCCCGACCCCCTCCCCCTTCGTCTCTTCAAGCAAATGAATGGATACTAATTAATAAGAGATTTAGGTATCCAAAGGGGACCAAGTGGGATGGTTCCTTTGGGTACCCAAATACATCGTGTAGGCTTTTGGAGAGATAGTGATGAATGTGCCTTTTCAAGTGGAGTTAGTGTCTCTATCTCGCGCCAGGAAGGAGGAGGCCCGACCCCCTCCCCCTTCGTCTCTCTGTCTCGCGCCAGGAAGGAGGAGGCCCGACCCCCGACCCCCCTTCATCTCTCTGTCTCGCCGCCAGCAACAGCAGGAGGCCGACCCTCGCTCCGGCCGGGAGCTCCTCTCCCGTGGCCGTCCGAGGTGAGATCCGGCCAGGAGCTCCTCTCCCGTGGCCGTCCGAGGCGAGATCCGGTCGGGAGCTCCTCTCCCGTGGCCGTCCGAGGCGAGATCCGGCCGGGAGCTCCTCTCCCGTGGCCGTCCGAGGCGAGATCCGGCCGGGAGCTCCTCTCCCGTGGCCGTTCGAGGCGGAATCCGGCCGGGAGCTTCTCTCCCGCGGCCTCTTGGAGCACGATCGGCCGGGAGCTCCTCTCCCGTGGCCGACTTGGGGCTAGACTCGGCATGTAGAGGCCGGATCTATGCACGGAAAGCCGCTACGACTCTTAGACGAGGAGCCTCTGGCAAAATACACGCTACAAGGGTAACGATGTTTCTACTTGGGCAGGTGAAGCCTTCAATTCTCATACTTGCATGGAAGCTCCCCTCCATCATCAGGTGGAGGAGGTGTGCTCTCCGACGGGTTGATGTGCGCATCCCCGAAATTAACCACATTAGCGCCCGGAAGTGTGAGTACGGGTTTAGGCATTCTGTGTGAAGCCCATCCGGGTGTGTAGACCGGATTGGTGATGTTTCTGTGTGAAGCCCGTCCGGACGTGGGGGCCGGATTGGTGATGTCCTGAAGATCAAGGAGAAGACTCAACAGGAAGATATTTATTATTTGCCCGTATTTATAAAATGCCGCCGCCTCGGGAAAGGGGGTGTGGGCAATGTAGCTCGGTTTGCTTCAATTGGCCGAGGCTCAGTTTGCTACCGCATGGCGAGACGTTGGCGTACAGGTGTCGCAGTACCAAGCAGGGAGTTGCGGGCTTAAGCCCAATGTCGTGCCGCCCCGAGAAGGGCTTATTTATTTATATTTGCCGGCCTGCGTGCCGAAGTATGGAGCTTATGCTCTTGTAAATTAAAATGTCTGTGATGCCCTCTTTATGTAGCTTATATTTTTATCGTAGGCGAGTGGTGTTTTCACGAACCACTCGCCCCGTGGGAACCCCGAGGTGAAATTACCGGGAAGACCTTAAGGGTCAGTTAATTAACTCTTAAAACGGCGGAGTTACGCTGTCGGCAGTCCCATTTGGGCTGCGTATAGTCAGACTGTTTGTCGGGATTACGCTATTGGCGGCCCGGACGAGGAACGCTACAAATAGACCCAAGAGAGCACCTTTAGGAGGGGGATTCGGTTTGGGATTTCCCCTTAGATGTTTTGGTTGGCCAAGAGAGTCCTCCAATGGTGCTTTGTCTCAGTCTTTGGCTTCGGAGGGGAAGTGCTTGTTAGTCTTCCGGGTGTGTGGTGGGACCTCCACGCTGAGGCCTTGGGTTTGTCCTTTGAGTTCCTAGTTTTGTGCCTAGATTGTTAGCTTGAGCGAAGTAGGTGTGAGGCCACCCCTCTTTTGGGACCCCGAACTCCACAGAGACCAAGTCTTGTTCGCAAGATTTCGGTTTCAACACATGGTGCGGTGAGCGTGGAGAGTGGGCAACACAGAAAAGCTCAGGCGGACATCATGGCTAGAGAAGAGGAACTGAGTGATGACCAAGGTAATGCGCTGACACCCGCGGGAGGGGTCTCGCAGTCTCAGTCCGAGGGATTCCGGCGAGAGTTTCGGCGGGAGGTCATGGAGACTTTGTGGCACACTTTCGCTGCGCGTGCCAAGTGCTCAACACCACCTGCCCCAGTTGATCGTGACGCCATCTTGGGGCGAGTGTTCATGTTTTAGGTTTTCGTTTTCCTTAATTTCCTTCCTTCTCATGTGAAAGATACTCAATGAAATTTAATCCTTGTCAGGAGGTTGTGCAGAAGTATATAGGAAAAGGTTTAAGTACCTGCACGATGTCAAGTATATCTTTCAATCGAACTTTAAAATATCTTTTAGAATCAGAAGGCTCTTGAAATCCGAGTAACTGCTGACCCCAATATCATGAGCAAAGCCAGAATCTGTCCTAAAATCTAACCCTGTCGATCGAATCATAGAAGTCATCTCATCCTTTGATTCCAATTCAAGCCCCATGTTCTCCAGTTTCCCTGCTCTAGTCCAAAATATCGGATGAGGGTTATTTCGGTCGAAGGAGAATGAGTAATATTGTCTGATTAATGTTATTATGCCGGCAAATATTCTACGTGCCAATCTTCTTCTGAACTTTTTTCTACTTGAAGTGATCCCGAAAAATGTATATACCATTTTTTCTCCCCTACGACATTCACTTTTGCACACGCCAAATATACGTCATAAAGAAATTCTAGACGTAAGACGAAGAGATCTGGTACTAGCAACTAATGCTGTGAAGTGAATCATTGAGAGGTTTCGTGGTTCAATGCCATTTTTTAGTAAGATGGAGAATGCAAAGTCTCTTCAACCGGATAAATGCTCATTTCGGAGGAGACATTGTCATCTCAGAGTTTTCTTGTGAGCATCTATTAACATCGTGTTTAAAACTTTTATTTTCTTGTATCAGTTAAGTCCAGGAAGCTCTACGCCACGGTTGTTTCCAAATAGGGATGACATAATGTCATAGAGAGAGTCAATTTACTCAAATGGTCTACCACAACAAAGATTATTTCCTTCCAGTGAGATCTAGACACTGCATTTACTGATATAGTCGTGAAAGGTGACCTTGAGCTTCTTCCAATAATAGAGTTGTTTGAGCAATTGAGTGGTTGTTATTCCTGAATGCCCACCAATTCCAGTGTCATGATATAACTGTAATTAAAGTTTCTTAACTTCATTATCTCCAGTTACAAACTTTCACTTCCTCTTCAACACTCTATTAACACCCTGATATTCGGGCTTATATGTATTATCTTCTTTCTTCTTAACTAATTCTTCTATTATAAAATGTGACCCCAATAGCCTCATATACGTTTGATTCTTTGCAATAGATAAGATGTCATAACTACTAGGGCCGCTAGTCGTGCCTCAACTTCCTGGTGTTAACTTCCTGGTGTTGTCTTGACAAACTATTTGCACCGTTGTTTTCACTACATTTTTCATATGCAAGTCATATCCCAGAAACTTGGTGATATATTTTTGGTGTTGTTGAGTGGTGTTTCTCCGCTTCATCAAATATTTTGACCATGATGGTTTGTGCTGATATAAAAATGTGTTCCTATCAGATAATGTCTCCAATTTTATAGCTAAAGCTATTACGAGCAGTTTTTCTCATAAATTGATAATGCGGCATTTCTAGGTCTTAAAGTCTTACTGAAATGCACAATATGATGATGATCCTTAGTTAATATTGCTGCCACTCTCAGATTTGAAGCATGTGTCTCTACTATAAACGTCTTAGAGAAATATGGTAATGTCAGGATTGGAGGATTGCTGTCAGCTAATTTCAATTATTTGAATGCTTCTTTTACTTCAATAGTTCACTGGAAAGATCACTTCTTCGATAGATTTGTCAGTAGTAGAGATATTAACTCATAGTTCATGAGATTTTTTTTGTAATAGTAATTTAAACCTATGAAGCCTCTTAACTACCTAACTAAATTTGGAACTGGTCACTATAACATATCCTACATTTTCTTTGGATTAGCTTCCACCCCATAAGCAAATACGTAAAATAAATTAAGAATTAAGCGGTGTGATATGTTAACCTCATAACAGAGCACCTCAACGATCACACTGGTGATGCAGATAATGTTAAAACGATAGTAAGTTAAATGTGCTAATCACTAGCCCAAACATTTTATTGACCGAGTTTTTGTCAAAGAAGGGTAAAATTGCATACGCTATTGCTAAGCTTTTTATTTAAGGTGTAAGTCCTTTTCAAAAATAAGGGTAAGAACCATACAGATTGTGTTTTACTTGATCTTATGGCCAGTTTTACACTTAACATTGAAGAAAGTTATTTACATCTCAAAATATGCGGTGTTAGTACTTTTTACTTGGTTCAAGAATTGTACACTCAATAAGGCTTAGTCCGGCCTGCACTATGATTTTGGCTTCACAGGGCTTCCGATTTTGTTTATCATGTTGCTCTTGCGATTTTGCCCCATTCTGCGAGCCGGCCGAGCCCCGTTCTCATGAGATTCCGGGTTATGCCCAGACTATTTTACCCTATCCATTGTCGAGAAGTTGATAGCGTTTTAGAAGCTCAACCCCAACTGGGAAGGCCCATATTTTGTAAGTGAAGTGCTAAAGTCAGGAGTGTACCACCTCCAGGATGTGGAAGGGGTACCCCTCGGCCGAGCCAAGAGCGGGGATGACTTGAAGCGTTTCTATCCATAAAATTCTTGTATGCATTCATTCTTAAATACCATTTCGTATGTATTGTTTTTATACTAACCATGAGTTCAAGGTGACAAGTTTTTATGCTGGAATGCCCTTGATCGATTCCGCTCCCGGGCTCTCACTAGACGGGGGGTTCAGGTTGATCTCTGGAGAGGCTGACAAGGTGACAAGTTTTTATGCTGGAATGCCCTAGATCGATTCCGCTCCCGGGCTCTCACTAGACGGGGGGTTCAGGTTGATCTCTGGAGAGGCTGGCAAGGTGACAAGTTTTTGTGCTGGAATGCCCCAGATCGATTCCGCTCCCGGGCTCTCACTAGACGGGGGGTTCAGGTTGATCTCTGGAGAGGCTGGCAAGGTGACAAGTTTTTGTGCTGGAATGCCCCAGATCGATTCCGCTCCCGGGCTCTCACTAGACGGGGGGTTCAGGTTGATCTCTGGAGAGGCTGGCAAGGTGACAAGTTTTTGTGCTGGAATGCCCCAGATCGATTCCGCTCCCGGGCTCTCACTAGACGGGGGGTTCAGGTTGATCTCTGGAGAGGCTGGCAAGGTGACAAGTTTTTGTGCTGGAATGCCCCAGATCGATTCCGCTCCCGGGCTCTCACTAGACGGGGGGTTCAGGTTGATCTCTGGAGAGGCTGGCAAGGTGACAAGTTTTTATGCTGGAATGCCCCAGATCGATTCCGCTCCCGGGCTCTCACTAGACGGGGGGGTTCAGGTTGATCTCTGGAGTGGCTGGCAAGGTGACAAGTTTTTGTGCTAGAATGCCCCAGATCGATTCCGCTCCCGGGCTCTCACTAGACGGGGGGTTCAGGTTGATCTCTGGAGAGGCTGGCAAGGTGACAAGTTTTTGTGCTGGAATGCCCCAGATCGATTCCGCTCCCGGGCTCTCACTAGACGGGGGGTTCAGGTTGATCTCTGGAGAGGCTGGCAAGGTGACAAGTTTTTGTGCTGGAATGCCCCAGATCGATTCCGCTCCCGGGCTCTCACTAGACGGGGGGTTCAGGTTGATCTCTGGAGAGGCTGGCAAGGTGACAAGTTTTTGTGCTGGAATGCCCCAGATCGATTCCGCTCCCGGGCTCTCACTAGACGGGGGGTTCAGGTTGATCTCTAGAGAGGCTGGCAAGGTGACAAGTTCTTTGGAATGGCAGGTTGACCTCTCGTGGAGGCTCTTTGGTTTCGACTCCGTGATGGTTCCGCTGTTCGGGCTCTCATCTAATCGGCAGAGCGGGTAAACCTCTCGGATGACAGTTTGAGACAGGATGAGATTCAATATAAGGCTTTATCATATAAGAGATCAGTTATGCTTGTTAAATTGATAGTTTTCACTGGCAATCGAAGTTCTTTAAGAATAGTTTTGAAAACAAAAGCTTAAGATAATGAATCCTACAATGTCACAACATTATTTGATTAGTTTTAGAAACAAAATCAGATTCATTTGGAATTGTCAATGCATGATTGTTTATGTAATCATTATAGATAATAGTGAGCATTCTATTCCTCAGCACCATCAATCATCCTTGAGGCCCATTCCTGAATAACACAATATGCAACAGTAAAAAGAACTGCGCTCTAAATTATGAGTTTGCTTGCTAATAGACATTAAGTGGCATGTCATTCTGAGAACCTGAAGGGCATAATATCTCTACCATAAAAAAGAAGGCATAGTGTATAACCAAGGTTGTTGACAACCAAATTGATCATTTAAAGGCAACAAAGGGAAAAATTATCACATCAAGACAAATATGAGCACGAAAAAGAGAAGAATCATCATTCATATGATTATATACCCATAAATTTTTTTCGGGTCGGCTCCCACCCGTCGGATACTTGGGGTTGGACATTTCTTTCCGAGCGTGAGACACGCTCGCAAAGAGCGGGGATTGTGTACAACCCGTACCTGTCGGGTGGGACCCTCCCCAGATAGCGGGGACCCGTGGTGTCCCGTGATTGGCTAGCATTGACCGGGGTGCGGTTAGGATCCATATTCGTAAATAAACGAGAAATTGGGGTGCGAGTAGCGAGGTTTGGGTGTGCGTTTAGAGGATGGGTTGTGGATAGCCAACTTTGGCTAGGGTTTTTTATAAAACCCAAAACTAAAACCTAAAGAGGGAGACCCCTTCCCAGCCGCAAGCTCGATCCCCCCCCTCTCTCTCGGTTCTTTAGAGCAGCCGCAAATCCCCTCCCCCTGGGTCTCTCGATCTCGCGCCAGGAAGGAGGAGGCCCGACCCCCTCCCCCTTCGTCTCTCTATCTCGCGCCAGGAAGGAGGAGGCCCGACCCCCTCCCCCTTCGTCTCTCTGTCTCGCGCCAGGAAGGAGGAGGCCCGATCCCCGACCCCCGACCCCCTTTCATCTCTCTGCCTCGCCGCCAGCAACAGCAGGAGGCCGACCCTCGCTCCGGCCGGGAGCTCCTCTCCCGTGGCCGTCCGAGGTGAGATCCGGCCAGGAGCTCCTCTCCCGTGGCCGTCCGAGGCGAGATCCGGTCGGGAGCTCCTCTCCCGTGGCCGTCCGAGGCGAGATCCGGCCGGGAGCTCCTCTCCCGTGGCCGTCCGAGGCGAGATCCGTCCGGGAGCTCCTCTCCCGTGGCCATCCGAGGCGGAATCCGGCCGGGAGCTTCTCTCCCGCGGCCTCTTGGAGCACGATCGGCCGGGAGCTCCTCTCCCGTGGCCGACTTGGGGCTAGACTCGGCATGTAGAGGCCGGATCTATGCACGGAAAGCCACTACGGCTCTTAGACGAGGAGCCTCTGGCAAAATACACGCTACAAGGGTAACGATGTTTCTACTTGGGCAGGTGAAGCCTTCAATTCTCATACTTGCATGGAAGCTCCCCTCCATCATCAGGTGGAGGAGGTGTGCTCTCCGACGGGTTGATGTGCGCATCCCCGAAATTAACCACATTAGCGCCCGGAAGTGTGAGTACGGGTTTAGGCATTCTGTGTGAAGCCCATCCGGGTGTGTAGACCGGATTGGTGATGTTTCTGTGTGAAGCCCGTCCGGACGTGGGGGCCGGATTGGTGATGTCCTGAGGATCAAGGAGAAGACTCAACAAGAAGATATTTATTATTTGCCCGTATTTATAAAATGCCGCCGCCTCGGGAAAGGGGGTGTGGGCAATGTAGCTCGGTTTGCTTCAATTGGCCGAGGCTCAGTTTGCTACCGCATGGCGAGACGTTGGCGTACAGGTGTCGCAGTACCAAGCAGGGAGTTGCGGGCTTAAGCCCAAAGTCGTGCCGCCCCGAGAAGGGCTTATTTATTTATATTTGCCGGCCTGCGTGCCGAAGTATGGAGCTTATGCTCTTGTAAATTAAAATGTCTGTGATGCCCTCTTTATGTAGCTTATATTTTTATCGTAGGCGAGTGGTGTTTTCACGAACCACTCGCCCCGTGGGAACCCCGAGGTGAAATTACCGGGAAGACCTTAAGGGTCAGTTAATTAACTCTTAAAACGGCGGAGTTACGCTGTCGGCAGTCCCATTTGGGCTGCGTATAGTCAGACTGTTTGTCGGGATTACGCTATTGGCGGCCCGGACGAGGAACGCTACAAATAGACCCAAGAGAGCACCTTTAGGAGGGGGATTCGGTTTGGGATTTCCCCTTAGATGTTTTGGTTGGCCAAGAGAGTCCTCCAATGGTGCTTTGTCTCAGTCTTTGGCTTCGGAGGGGAAGTGCTTGTTAGTCTTCCGGGTGTGTGGTGGGACCTCCACGCTGAGGCCTTGGGTTTGTCCTTTTAGTTCCTAGTTTTGTGCCTAGATTGTTAGCTTGAGCGAAGTAGGTTTGAGGCCACCCCTCTTTTGGGACCCCGAACTCCACAGAGACCAAGTCTTGTTCGCAAGATTTCGGTTTCAACACTTTGAAAATTATTCGCAACTGTTTGTGATAACTGCGCGAGGTTTATGCTTTTATTGTTATTTGCAATTTGTTGTCAGATCACTGTCTGCATGCATACATCACCCAAATGTTAGATATATTGTAATTTCCCTAACACAACACCTCAGACTTGCTTTGTTTAGAGTTTACTTCCACAACCTACCTTGCGCCAGTTCTCTTCTAATCTCTGTTCCTTTCAGAGGCTAGTTTAGCTTAAGTGATACTTCTGCTCGTTTATGGTCATTTTGTCTTGTTAATTTATTATGATGAGAGATCCATTACACTGGTTTTGTTAATTTATTCTGATACACCCCTTTTCCACCCCTGGATAGCCATAGTCCTCCTCTAAAACAACACCCCCACCAATCCTTCCTCACCCGACCACCTCCTTACATCTTCGATATCTCCTTCCAGTCCTCATACCATCATCCACCGCATCTCCGACCACCGATCTTTGTGCCCTCTCCTACGACCCTTCATTTGTGAGTGTTTTGTTGTTTGATTTATTAGTTTCTTTATTGTTGTACAGACTCAAATGCTTATATGATTATGGATACCTTGTAGTTTATTTGTGTCTGAATTCATCGTGTTTTGCAGGGCCTTTATCGCTTGCGTGTGTTAGTTTTTTACCCTCCAATCTAAGGAAAGCCTAATTTGCTAGCCTTTGAAAATTATTCGCAACTGTTTGTGATAACTGCGCGAGGTTTATGCTTTTATTGTTATTTTCAATTTGTTGTCAGATCACTGTCTGCATGCATACATCACCCAAATTTTAGATATATTGTAATTTCCCTAACACAACACCTCAGACTTGCTTTGTTTAGAGTTTACTTCCACAACCTACCTTGCGCCAGTTCTCTTCTATTCTCTGTTCCCTTCAGAGGCTAGCTTAGCTTAAGTGATACTTCTGCTCGTTTACGGTCTTTTTGTCTTGTTAATTTATTCTGATGAGAGAGCCATTACACTGGTTTTGGAGACATAAGTGCATAATGAAGATTAGATCTGCATTATGGGCACATGCATGGGGTGACGATTCGTGTCCGGGAAGACGCTTATCTGCGGTTACATTGTATCTTTATTTCCCGCACTATTATATTTTATGCATTTTTATTACTCACGTAGTATATTTCCCGGGTGATGAGTGTATTTGATAAATTTTGTGAAACCTTTCCTTTCACTATGTATTGTTGAGGAGGGTGAGTTTGAGCGATATGAATGAAAAATCTAATTTCTTCTCATCTTGAATTTTCTCCCTCTCCTTTCATCTTGTAAGCTAAGGTTTGGGTTGTACAAGACTCCCTTCTCTCCTTCTCTCTCGGCTGAGTCCATCTCCCGTTGTATCTCCCACCATTGGAAGGCTAGGTCAAGGAAGGGTCGGGACGATCCTCTCCAAAACTCCTCTCTCAAGACCACACACCCGTTTGCAATCAGAAGCTCATAAAAATCTGGTGCTTTCTCTTGCGCCCTTACTGAGAGGTACCTGGGGATTGGTAGTTCCATTTTTTTGAATTGATCATCAAAGCATTACCTCCATTATCTCTTGATCATCCTATTCCTCCTCGCAGTTTCATGATTGCCCCTTCCATTTTCTACCTTTTTTTTCCTATTCTTGTTCCTCGTCCTCCTTTTCCTCCTATTTTTTTCATCTTTACTTGCTATCACAGACTACAAGTGAATCTTTTCTAGTATTAGCCCTGATGGAGATCGATTGTGTCGCATTTAAGAGACTTACGAGATCGACATTCTGGGATCGTTAGATTGATGATCAGAGTCCGTGATCACGCCGGGCGCATTTTTCTGCATTTTTCATGTATTTGTTTTTAATTTTCGGATGTGTATTTTGGGAATTAGGTCAAGTAATCTGATCGTTCAATTTGAGCCATCGAATCACCTAACCTAATTCCCTCCCCACTATACATTTGTCCAACAACCGATATACTGGATCAACGATTTTTTTTTCCAAAGGGAAGAGGAGCTTCGGCCGGTCTTGAGAGGTGCGACGCCTCTCTCCCGCTCGGTGCGACGCCGAGCTGTTCCACTGCCTTCACCGCTGCCTGCAAGGCTTCCGCCGCACCTCCTTGCCGTCACCAACCCCCGTTCAACCTCCAACAGCCTCTCCGCAACTCCATGCCGCCGCCAACCCCCTTCGACATCCAGCAACCTCACCACACTTCCTTGCTGCCGCCAACCCTTCTTCAACCTCCAGCAACCTCACCGCACCTCCTTGCCACCGCCAACCCCCCTTTGACCTCCAACATCCTCGCTCACCTCCAATTCAGCACCCTCCCTCTCAAATTCCACTCCCAGGTGCACGTTTCAACGCCTCCCAGCGTTAAACCGCCTACACTTTCCGTAAAGCTCACGTTCCATCCCTCTAAGGCCAAACCAACAATTCACCCTACCCTGGAATTCCAAGAATGGCTGGCCTGCGCCTCCCATTCTCTATTTCAGCCCAAAACTTGTAACACCCATACCTAGTTTAACATCAATTCATAAGCCCGACCGACACTTGTGATATGGAACAAACTAAAAAAAACATATAAATCAGTACATAATTGATACTATTTAAAATACACATTGTAATATTTAAAAAACTGGAATTGAAATGAGCAAATATTCCGAATTACTGAAATTGTAAAAGATTCTGATACATCTTAATTCATAATTAAATGATACAACAATTCTTAAAAAGAAAAACAAACTAAAAGTACAAATCCTCAGGAGTTTATCCTAGGCGTATCTCCCCACCTGTGACCTCTGAAAAAAATGTCCGAAGACGGGGTCAACCCAACTGGTGAGTAAGAAAACTATCCCTCCTAGTGGCTCTAAAAATAACTTGAATAGAATACGCTTGCATGCTTGTAAATAACATTTTATACTAAAGAAAAGTGTACTATGTGAGAACTGTGTGGCGGGCTTGGATTGCCTCGTGCGGCACTGTCGGGGGCACTTTGTTGCGGCTAAAGGGGCAAAAATCTGCAGCCGGTCGGTTGCTATGACTGAGCTTCGTAGTGCTCGGCTGGGTCTTGAACTTGCAAGGCCGATTTGAGCGAGGCTTTTACCCGATTACACAGAATCCTTAGTGGGCTTTACTCGGGTGAGACGGATACCAACATAGCTCATCTTCTGAAGGATGCACGACATTCATATCTCTCTTGTCAAAAGAAGCGCCAACAAATCTGCGGACTATCTTTCAAAACATGTTTGTTTTGGAGATTTTTGTGTAGGAAAGGGGTATGTCCCTTCCCCATGACCTCATGAGCCTAGTTTTGCTAAACTCCTCCCCCCATGTAAATTCCTTTTATTATTATTATTATTATTATTATTATTATATATAGACTAAGAAAGAGGGGAACTATGGTTCTCGGATAGGACTGCCGGAGAAAACTATCGTGTTTAGAAGAATCAGCCTCACAGAAAGCTACTGTGGAAGGGAAAGAGGGGAACTTCGATTCTTGAATCTGAAGAAGGATAAGACATGAAAACCACGAAGAGAATAACTGCAGGATTTAACCTGGTGATTACCTGGCCACGCAGAAGAAAGAGAAGACTGATTGGCTCCTGCGACCGGTCGGGAATTGCAATCTGGGATGCCGGCAACCCACGATCTATAAGGGGAAGAGGTCAACGATGATTTCTCGTGAGAAGGAAGAGATCGGCGTTCGTCTTTGATCAACGCCTAAATCCTTGTTCTACACTCTCGTTCCAGACGACGGAAGGGTTTCTGCGCTGTAGTTACCAAATGAATCGTGGAGTGGGGGGAAAGACCGTGGCTCCTAATTTGATTAGGGGAGGAGTTAATGCTGAAAATGAGAGTTTCTCTTAATTACAGAAATGTCATTTCACTCTCATACTTATTATTTAAGTGCATTTCACTCTCATGCACCATAGATAATCGTGTTGAAATGAACTCTTACTGAATGACATTATTTAAGTTATCGATTGGCGCATAAAATTAACCCTAAAGGGACGAAATACCTCGATTTGTCGTTGACGTCGATTGTAATCATTCACAATCGGACCCTGCAATTACGAGAGATGCTGCGTAATTAATTTCAGATGTTATAAAACTGCCTTGAAATTCAACGTTCAGCCTTCTGGAGTGTATTCCAGGTGCATCCCCAACCCCAAAATACCTTATTAACTCCTGCCACAATTCATCATCCAAGCGCTCCCTCTACGACCATTATCACCCCTATTCAGCCACCCGAGACTACTTTATAGCACCTGGACATTCCATTTCAGCCCTCTGGATCTCCTTCAAAGGTCCGCATTTAGTCCACCGTTTTTTCCGGGGAGTACTTGCATCACATTCGCCACTATTGGATTTTCAACACCTACGCCGACGACCATTTATTTGGTGATATCCACATTTACTTTCATTCCTGCACATTTGTACGGATATACCATATTATTTCAAGTAATATTTTGCTCAATTTATTGTGATTGTTTCTCTTTCATTTGACGTGTAACACCTATTCACCCTGTATTTAATTTCAGTGCATTCTCATTTTGTGCAATTATTATCTACTTGCTTGACCTGGGCTATTTGTGATCAACTGTGATTTTTGCGTGAAATTTTAAAGCTCGCTATTTAATTAAGTTATATGTCGGAAGCAATTTTGCGTGATTAACTCATTTGCATCACTTTAGGACTTTGGTTAGCCGGTACATTATTTATTGAATTGTGTGCATGCTTGCATGACATTCTAGGGTCAATCATAGCTTTATTTGTGCCTGTCGTGTGCTCGCTTGTATTGCATTTAGGGTTAGGGCATTGTAAGTTTGCCACTTATATATTCGTCCTGCGTCAATCCTTCGCCTCCCTCTTCATTTTTTTTCTTTAAAGCTGACCTCAACTGCTGATCTTTATCCCCACTTCTTGTAGTTCCTATCGTTCCAAATGCTCATCCTCTTTCAATGTTTTCGTTTCTCCTTATGTTCCTAATTTCCTCGAAGTTTCTTTTTTCTAAATACCACTAGGACTTTGTTGAGATAGGCATGAGAGGGAAACAATACAACATCGAAGGTCAAAAAGAGTATATATAGTGCCTCATATTCTAGTGGCGGCACTGGCTTTGATCTTTACCTGGCTTGAACTTTTGGATAGCTGTATGTCCAACCACTAATATAGTATCCTTTACGCCCATGATATTCAGCCTCTGAATGGATTGTAGGTGTTAAATGAAAATTTTACTCTTACAACTATGCCAATAGACGCAATTTAAACAGTCCATAGTATATTTTTAATTCGTGGATTGAAGATTGGAGCAGTGATGTTGGGCAGTTTTGCTAACTTCTTAAAAAATTTATATAAAAAGGGATCTGTCAAAAAGGTGTAGGAGACCTGCCTGCTAGAATTGTATTATGGAGTGGGGTCGGGGGAGATAAGATTTTTATTAAAGTTATGCCTGTTCAAAGTAGCTATTCAAACTTTAATTCTTCTTTTATCTTGGAATATTTCATTTCAAAGACGGGGATTCAAATTCGGTGATATCTATACTTAGAATTTTCTAAAAAATTTATGCAGGCACTCCTCTTTCCCACTGGAGGAAAACATTATGGAAAGACTTCTTTTGTGGAGCATCGCACTTTTCTTCATCTATACCACAGTTTTCACCGGCTTTGGATATTCCTGTGTATGATGTTTCAGGTTTGCAATCTCTTTCTCCAGCAGTCTTTACATTTTCTTAAGTTTAATTTGATTTTTAGTTTTTTTACTATCCATGTGTTGTTATTGTTAATTTAGATCCTTGTAAAGAAGAATTTTTATTTATTCGGTTTAGGTGTTTTGCTTTAGTTTATTATCATAGCTAGTCTGTCCATTTTATCATTGAAGGATGCATACGACGGAGGTGCCTATATTTATTTGCTTATTTTATATGAAGTTTTAAATGCCCTCCGACATGTTTGTTTTGAGGGCTAAACAATCTATTTTTTTTCTCTAAAAAATTAGATTGTCTTTTAGTAAAAATGTAAGCACCTATATCCAATTTTTTCTAATATATTGTCCGACACGATTTTTGAGAATATTGCTCACTATTTTATTTTAGATTATGTTAGCAATATATATGTATACATGCTTAAATTACCTCAGTGTTGCATTGTATATGTTTAAAATGATTTGACTTATTATTTCATTCCCTTTTGCAAGTTAGTCATTTCACACTACTTAGTTAATATTAAACAAAATATTGAAACATTCAACACGTTTATTGATTGTTATGCATTTAACATATTTTAATTAAGAATGAGAAGATTTATTATCAATCAAGGACATTTAGCTTTAAATTTTTATATGGTATGACTCTCTATTCCCACAGCCTTCTCGCCAAGTGCCATCACCATAGTCTAGCACATGTTATATTGTCTACGCAGCCCTAGTGACATTGACACAAATTTATGTATGCCCACTCCTGCCTATCTAAGGGAGTGGAGTCTCTTATTTCATCTTGGTTCATTGGTCTTGTTTAGACTTTTGTAGGAGAGTTTGACTCTTAGAGAGATCCTGTCCTCAAGTGTTTGGATATTGAGCTTGCCTTGATATGTTTTGTATTCCAATCCATATTAATCTACTATAATTCATTTTGCGATAGCCATTAACTATCAACTGGTCCGACCTGCCAACCAAATCATGTTCAATTTTTAACCCTAAGTGACATCATCGTACCGATATGTTCCCTCTTGCGTTCCCAGTTGCTTGATTGCGTTGCTTTCATCGCCTGCGAGATCGCTCACCTTGTGATTGACACTGAGTTGACAGTCTCTTGCGATCAATTACACGTCATCTTTATTCTCACTGCGCCGCGATCCGATGCTCATTCCGTGACCTTTGTCTACGTTCTTGCTGCATAGTGACTAGATGCTCCTGTTACGACACCAATACCGCCCAGCGGTATCCACGGCGACAGCGTTACGACAAAGATACCGCCCGGCGACAGCCATGGAGCTATTAAGGAAGTTACGGCATCAATACTGCCCGGCGACAATCATGGAGCTATTAAGGAAGATATTCATTGGGGCCGGGTCTACCACCGACGCAATCTACTGCGGGACCGCTAGCAACATCATAAAATTATCTTTTATTTTCATACCTGTTTTAGCTTCTCTATATATAGCTATAATTTGAATCATTATGCCTAATCTAGCTCAGTTAAATATGGTTAGATTTGTATCTTTATTTTTGTCCCGTTGTTTAAGGCCCAAACGGGGGGTCAGCTTTTATGTTAAGAACTCTATTTATATGAGGGTGCTGGTACGAAGAAAGGAACAAGAAATAATATTATTTTTCCTCTTCTCATCAAGATCTCTTCCTCTCTTCTCATCTCTCTAACTCCTACATTCCCACGCATCATCCTGGAGGGCTCCTCCTCTAAACGCCCATTCACACGCCGTCAAGCCCTGGCACGCAACAAACTGGTATCAGAGCCACCGGTCCCGACTTCCGCCGCCAACACCAGTGCCGCGGGATCAAACACGCCGACCGCCCCACCTCGCCTCGCCGCGCCAGACAGTGTTCCACTCCTACCACTGCCCGCGATCCATCCAATGTCCGAACGCGACCTACTCCAGCAAATCTTGGACCGGCTCGACAAAATGGATTCTCGCCTCGGAGAGGTCGACAACCGCACAGCTCACCTTCTCGCGGAAAGGTCCCCCTCCGAACCCCGGCCGAGCCAAAATTCGGCACCGGAACACACCACCGCTGAAGGCTACACCGGCCAACGCCACGAAGGAAACACATTTCCTCGCTATGTCAAACTCGATTTTCCAAGCTTCGACGGACGCGAAGATCCCCTTGCTTGGCTCACTAAGTGCGAGTTATTCTTCTCCAACCAGCGCACAACCGGGGAGGACCGATTGGGCCTTGCATCCTACCATCTCGATGGCGCCGCACAACTCTGGTTCTCACAAATACAAGCCGAGCGCAAAAATCTCCAGTGGGACGAGTTCAAAGCCGCCTGCCTACTCCGTTTCGGCCCCTCGATCCGCGGGAATCCCCTCGGCGATTTAATCGCCCTCCGACAAACGGGCACACTGGAGGACTACATCGACCGTTTTCAACAGCTGCTCGCAAGGGCAACGACATGCCGCCTGGATCAACAGGTATCAATATTCACAGCGGGCCTCCACGAACGCCTCCGCCTTGACGTCGAGTTCCAAGATCCCCAAGACCTCACAACGGCAATGAGCATCGCAAGGACATGCGAGCGCCGCATACTTTTGGATCGCCAACATCACTCACGTCGGGATTATGGACACCCCTTCCGCGGGGGCAATCAACACCCTCCACCAATTTCGGCCGCAAAGTTCACGGAAGCATCCAAACAACCATTCCGGCGTCGCCTTTCCAACGCCGAGATGATAGAACGGCGCGCAAAAGGACTTTGTTTTAACTGCGAAGAGCAGTTTGGGCCTGGCCACCGCTGCAAACGCCTCTTTTGGATTGAGGTGGATGACCCGTCCGATGACGACAACGAGGATCCGGACTCAGAAACACCCGAAATCTCCGTCAATGCCATTGCCGGCCCGCATGGGGGCCACATGCTACAACTTCCCGTCAACATGGCCGACACCACTCTGGTGGCCTTGTTGGACTCCGGCAGCACACACAACTTCATCCGCCACAAGACAGCAAGCGCCTTACATCTTGCGGTTACTACTCGCCACCCACTCCAAGTTTCGGTGGCCAATGGTCAAAGCATGGCGTGCCCCGGCCTGTGCAGGTGGGTACCGCTAACAATACACAACCGAAAATTTGAGATCGATCTCTTGGTGGTCGACCTCGATGGTTTCGATATTGTCTTAGGGGTACGATGGCTCCTTACCTTGGGACCCATCACATGGGACTTCAACAATCTTACCATGCAATGACATCACGAGACAACGAAGGTGACATGGCAATGCCTTCCCCCCGCAACAAAACTGCGAGCTTTCCTCATTCAGGGGTTTGCACCGCCAGGCGATAGCGCACCCGGTAGCCACACCGGTAGCCACCCCTACGAGCTGCAACGTCTACTTCAGGAGTTCGCCGACACCTTCGCCATTCCGGAGCAACTACCATCCCATCGGCTACAGGACCATCGCATTTGTCTTCTCCCAGGAGCACCACCAGTCGTAGTCCGACCCTATCGCTACCCGTTCCTCCAAAAGGATGAAATAGAGCGATAGTGCTCCGCCATGCTCCAACAAGGAATTATACGACGAAGTGTCTCCCCCTTCTCTTCGCCAGCTCTTCTGGTACGCAAGAAGGACAATACCTGGCGTTTCTGCGTCGATTACCGCGAACTCAACGCCAAGACAGTCAAAGACAAATTTCCAATTCCGGTGGTCGAGGAGCTCCTCGACGAGTTACATGGTGCGCGATACTTCTCCAAGCTTGATTTATACTCCGGATACCATCAGGTGCGCATGACAATCGAGGACGTGGAGAAAACCGCTTTTCGGACACACCACGGGCACTTTGAGTTCCTCGTCATGCCATTTGGACTGACTAATGCGCCATCCACATTTCAGTCACTCATGAACGAGGTATTTCAATCCGTACTCCGAAAGTTTGTACTCGTTTTCTTTGACGATATTTTAATCTATAGCAAGTCTTGGGCGGAACATCTCCTTCACGTGCGTGAGGTCCTCAACATACTCCGCCTTCACCGCCTGGTCCTCAAAGAATCAAAATGTGCATTCGGGCAACCTAGTGTCGCCTATCTCGGCCACGTCATACAGGAGCACGACGTATCCGCCGCCCCGGAGAAACTGCAAGGAATCGCATCATGGCCAACTCCCCGCTCCCATCACGACATCCGAGCATTCCTCGGCCTAACGGGGTACTATAGGCGCTTCATCCGCGGTTATAGCTCCATAGCTGAACCCCTCCTTGCGCGCCTTCGCCATAAGGAATTTCATTGGGAGGACACCGAGCAAGGGGCATTCGAAGCTCTCCAAGCCGCCCTCGTCGCGGCCCCCGTACTACAACTCCCGGACTTCAACACAATTTTCATCATCTAGTGCGATGCCTCCGCTATGGGATGCGGCGCCGTCCTTCAGCAACAAGGGCACCCAATAGCCTATTACAGCCGCCGCACCGCGCTACACCACCGCAAGCTGCCGGCCTATGAATTGGAGCTCATCGGCCTCGCAAAGGCTGTCCAACATTGGCGACCCTACCTATGGGGTCGTGCCTTCATCGTCCGCACAGATCATTATAGTTTGAAATACCTTTTGGAACAAAGATTAACCACCATTCCACAACAACGGTGGGTAAGCAAACTATTGGGCTTCGATTTCACGGTCGAATACAAGGCGGGTACTCTCAACAAGGCCGCGGACGCTCTCTCACGTCGACATTCCGACGACTCCATCAAAATTTGCTCCATTTCTTGGCCGACCATCCCTTTGCTGGATGAAATCCGGGCCGATAACGCCAACTCCCCAGCCCTCACCGAGCTAATCCTCCGCGCACAGGAGGGCCTCCTTCCGCCAACATGGAGGGTGCACGACGGACTTCTTCTCTACAAAGACCGGATTTACTTGAACCCTACATCACCGCACATTCCCACCATAGTGCGGGAGGCACATGACCGAGCTCACGAAGGGATTCACAAAACCCTCCACCGCATCAGAGCCACCTTCTATTGGAAGGGAATTCGTCGCCAGGTTCAAAAATTTATCGCCGAATGTACCATCTGCCAACAACACAAGGCGGTGAACTTGCTACCAGCAGGGCTTCTACAACCGTTGCCCGTAGCAACCCAAATTTGAGCCGACATCTCAATGGATTTCGTCGAAGGACTTCCACGCAGCAAGGGCAAATCTATCTTGATGGTCATAGTGGACAGATTTTCTAAAGGGGCGCATTTTCTACCACTTGCCCGCCCACTTATCGCCGAACGGGTGGCCCAAACGTTCTTCACCGAAATCTTCCGACTACATGGCTTACCGGAAAGCATCGTCTCCGACCGCGACAAAACCTTCACCAGCCGTTTTTGGAAGGAACTTTTTACGCTTAGCGGCACAACACTACATTTCTCATCCGCATACCATCCGCAATCCGACGGCCAAACAGAGGTGGTCAACCGAACAGTGGAAATGTACCTCCGCTGCCTAGCGGGCGCACATCCCAAGACGTGGGTAAATTGGATTCCGTGGATTGAATATTGCTACAACACGTCCTACCACTCGGCCCTCAAAACAACACCATTTCGGCTAATTTACGGGCGAGATCCACCAAAGCTCGTCTCTTACAAACACGACCAAGCCACCATGACCTCAGTGGACCAACAGCTTCGGGATCGGGATCACATGCTAGCCACCGCCCGCAAACATCTTCTACAAGCACAACACCGCATGGAAACAACATACAATCGCGGACATCGCGATGTGGCATATGCGGTCGGCGAGTGGGTGTGGCTCAAGCGCCGGCCATATAGACAAACCACGCTCCCTCACAACAACGCCAACAACAAAATGGGACCGCGCTTTTTTGGGCCGTACCAAATCACCAAGCGCATCGGAGATGTGGCTTATCGTCTCCTCCTTCCAGCCGAAGCGCGCATCCACGACGTGTTCCACGTCTCCCAACTCAAACGTTTCATCGGCGAGCCTCCCGCAACACCACTCGCGGACCTTCCCGCACAGCTTGAGGACAAGCTGTCTTCCGACGAGGAAGGAGATGTTATGGCACCAATACCGCCCAACGGTATCCACGGCGACAGCGTTACGACAAAGATACCGCCCGACGACAGCCATGGAGCTATTAAGGAAGTTACGGCATCAATACCGCCCAGCGACAATCATGGAGCTATTAAGGAAGATATTCATTGGGGCCGGGTCTACCACCGATGCAATCTACTGCGGGACCGCTAGCAACATCATAAAATTATCTTTTATTTTCATACCTGTTTTAGCTTCTCTATATATAGCTATAATTTGAATCATTATGCCTAATCTAGCCCAGTTAAATATGGTTAGATTTGTATCTTTATTTTTGTCCCGTTGTTTAAGGCCCAAACGGGGGGTCAGCTTTTATGTTAAGAACTCTATTTATATGAGGGTGCTGGTACGAAGAAAGGAACAAGAAATAATATTATTTTTCCTCTTCTCATCAAGATCTCTGCCTCTCTTCTCATCTCTCTAACTCCTCCTACATTCCCACGCATCATCCTGGAGGGCTCCTCCTCCAAACGCCCATTCACACGCCGTCAAGCCCTGGCACGCAACAGCTCCTTCCGCGAACATCGACTTCGTCCTTCCCAATACCCGATAATTGTCCCTTGCCATTTCCAGCCGTCCTGCTCCGCCTCTTCTAATCCTCAATTCCGTCCTGTCACCGTTCCTTCTCGTCCCCCGACTCTCGGTCTGCCGCCCGTGTGGCCATTCTATGCTCCATTTCTTTTTCCGGTCCACCACCACATGTCCACGATTTGTCCTTATCCCCGACACCGACGAGGACGCCTACGCTTTGGCCTCCATTGATTCCACTTGCTTGGATCGGCTCGAAGCTCGGTTATGAGCTCTCACTCTCCTTTGCGAGCTTGCGACCACCGCCGTAATCGACAATCAACCTCTGCGCCCCTCCATGATTGCTCACATACTGAACCGTTGTTGACTACGAGAGTTCCTACACCCTCCGTGGACATTCACTCGACCCACTCACACCATATTGAGATTTTGGTGTTTGACGATACCATCGACCTCCGTTGAATCGCCTACATCGAGCAGGTTTTGGATGCCCTACCCACCCATGCAAACCAAAAGGTCCCCTTGACGGCTATCTACATTGAAGGACCTACACTCCATGGGTGCGTTGGATGTGCAAAAATGTTCCTGATCATACTTGACATACACCGAAGGAGGAACTCCTCTGACACTATGACACTCTCCAAGCGAGCAATGTATATGCGCTCTTTAACTTCGTTTGCCTATCAGACACGGTTGCGGCCTACATTGTTGAGTTTATCGAAGTCTCCACACACGACACCAGGCTCTCTCCGACCATTTCCCGAGCTACTTTCTAGCAAGATTGCAACCCCACCTCCGCACGTGCCTTTGCGTCCACAACCCATCTACTCTTCCCACTATGGAGAAAGCTCGTTGCCTCGATGAGGAACTCTACGCTGCCCGACCGCCCTCCTTTAGTTGACAACCTCATCAACTACTTCCACCGCTAAACCTTAGCCACCACTCCATCGATTGGATCCCTCACCTCCACTAGATCTATGTTGATTGGTCAGCCATCACCTCTGTTAGACCCCCTCGGAAAATAAGCACGACAAGGGGATCTTATCATACACCACCAATCCACAACAAAGAAGAGAATAACGGAAGAGTAGATGTATGAAAGTCTCAACCCTCTCCCGTCATTCTCTCCTAACGCTACGAACCGACAATGGTGTTAAGTGAACAACTATCACATCATAATCAGGGTACGCTATAAACAGTAACGGAAGATGTACTAGAGGAAGGCTAACCACATAGTAGATTACAAAAATATATGAGTAATAAGATAAGACAGAACGTAACCACCACGACACGATGACCCGACATCCCAAGTACAACAATTTATAAAGAATCCGGGGGCTCACAAGTAACATGCAAAGACAATAATTAAAATAAATTGATATTTATTGGACTCCTAAATTTAACAAATTAATATAAACATTTTGTGCTACATAAGTGATAACGGTATAATGCGTGAAATAAAATAAGAGAAAGCATAAAGCCAGGAAGTTGTCAATGACAATGGAAAATAAATAAGATAAGTTGATGACAGACTTGCGCAAGGAAGAAGGCCAGAGGATTGAAAAAAACCCTAAACAATGAAACAATTTCAGTTTATTGTCTATTAGACCATAAACAATAATTAAAATAAATTGAAAAAATCAGTCGATAAAATGTCGGGATATATCGGCCGATATATCGGCAAATATATCGGTCAATAGAAGATATATCAGAGGATATATTCGAAAATGATATTTTGCAAAAAAATATCGGAAACGTGTCGTTTTGTCCATGAAACTTTTATATCGACCGACGTGTCGGCCATTTCAGAGGATATCCACAACAGAGAAGGTGCCACAATCATCAAACTTGTTCTCTATGAGTTGATATACTCATTCAATTCCACATCCCCACACCAAATATTGTGCTCTCACAACGCTAAAATACGTTAAGGCCTAGTCACACAAACAAATTGAGCAATCACACCTGCTCAATGATTATGGCCATGACCATTCCTTTCCCCATGTTTCCCATGTTTTGCGACCCTCTATTTCTATTAGTGATCCTTCTTTTAAATGGCTTGATAAACATAGTATAGTATGTTCCACTTATTGATGAAAAACGTTACTTCACTTTTGGTTCTATATTAGTTATTTCTATTGCTTAATTTCGGCTTTGCAGCTGACATTATGCTAGACGCTTTTGTATTTTTATTCTCCATTATTTTTACCGTGGGTTTGGATTTTGGAATAGATTTTTAAGTAGCATTTGTGTTTGTTATATAAAAGCCCATGTATTTAGTCCCATAAGGCCCTTCTCCTTTTATGCTCCTCCTTTAGTCCCATATCTTTTGTTGTACTTAACTCTCTCTCCCTCTCTCTATAAAAGGATACCCATTGAACAATGTATAATATATATATTTTTATGAGAATAATAAAATAATAGCTCATTTTATTCTCTAGTAACATGGTATCAGTGGCTTAAGATCCTCCGGACATCGCACGATTGAGCCTCTGCTTTCATGATTTGGCCCCGTTTTTCATTTCCGTCTCGTTTTCGCTTTGGCGTCGACAGTAGGAGTTCGCGCATTATTAGAGCCCACACATTATTAGAGCTCGCGCATTATCAGTGCTCGCGCATTATCCCGAGCCCGCACATTACCAGAGCTCGCGCCGGGACCGCTCGGGGACAGCAACCAGAGCTCGCTCAGTTCTTGCCTGCATCTCCAGAGCTCGCACATGAGCCCAGGGCTCGGCCTCTTGCTTGCAACCAGAGCTCACTGTTCTTGTTTGTGCTCGCTGAGTTCGTCGCGTCCGTTCTTGCTCCCGCTCTTACTCGCATTTTTCGAGCTCGCCTTCTCAACAATCGGAGCTCGTTGCAACGAGCTCCCATTTGTGCTCGCCTCTACTCCTCGCTTGTTCTCGCGCACTCGCATCTGCTCCTCTCCGAGTCCGCTGCATCCGTGACCTTCTTGCGTGCCTCTGCACGTTTGTGCTCGGGCCAGCTCCTTCTGCCGACCTCCATTTGCCGAGCTCTCCCTCTTGCCGTGCTCTCCCTCTTGCCGAGGTGTCACCAGTAATAAGTCATGAGAACACCTGTGACTTCTTCTAACTCGTGCAGCGGTCTGTCTTCTGTTACTGCTAGCCCTCCCTCCAATGTTTTTTGCGGCCGTCGATGCACTGACCGCCCCTATCCTCGCACTGAAATCGACATTCTGCGGGACGAACTCCGCCACCTGCGGAAACTGATTGCTCGCAACTCTGGCCCCGTGGCCTCCTCCTCCCATGCCGGTCTCTACCTTTCCTCTTGGCTCTTCCTGGATTCTGGACTCCAGTGCCACCAATCACGTCTCTTCACAAAACACCTCTCGGCCTCTCGGCACTTGGACTCTCAATGCCCGAAGTTCATTACAGTGTCAAACGACGACTTCACTCCCTTTGTCGGCTCTAGCGATGTGTTGATCACCCCTTCTCTAACTCTCCGCTCCGTTCTTCATGTCCCTGGTTCTCAATTCAATTTGCTCTCTGTCATCCGCCTAACTCATGATCATGATTGCTTAATTACCTTCTCTTCCTCATCTTTTATTGTGCAGGATCGACAAACGCGAAATATCATTGGTACGGGGCGGCTTTTGCAATGTGCTTTACAGTTTGGATCTTCCTTCCCCCCACTCTCTCTTCCACCAGCTCTGTTGATTGACATCAACGTCTCGGTCATGCTCCTCTTCCCATTCTCCAGAAGGCTCTTCCCGATGTATCCTTTTTTCCTTTTAATTATGAATAATGTATCCTTGAGAAACAACATCGCTCTGTTTTCCCTCTTCATTGTACTTGGAGCACTGCTCCTTTTGATTTAGTACATTTCGATATTTGGGGTCCTTACAAAAGCGCTAATATATCTGGTTATCGCTTCTTTGTTACGTTTTTGATGATTATTCACGTATGACATGGTTATATATGATGCGTGATCGCTCTGAGCTTATGTTCATTTTCCGCTCCTTTATTGTAGAAACCCAAATGCAATTTTCCCGTGTTATCAAAATTCTTCGTACTGATAATGCACGCAACCCTGTGCTTGTTTTCCGGGAATTCTGCACCTCGTTGAGATTCATCCACCATCCTCTTGTGCGAACACGCCACAACAGAGTGGCGTTGCTGAGCGGAAGAACCGCCACCTTTTCGAAGTCGCTCGGTCTCTTATTCTAGATGCAAGTCCCCACGACCTATTGGAATTTTGCTGTCTCCACTGCTTTCTATCTCATCAACCGCACGCCCTCGCCCGTCCTCCAATTTGTGACCACCTTCTCTCTCCTATTTCCTGACCTCCCTCCCTTCCCCTAACTTCATGGGTCTTTGACTGCGTCTGCTACGTTCACCATCTAGGTCCTCCTGTTGACAAGATGATCCCTCGTGCCACGCGCTACATGTTTGTTGGTTATTTGCGCATCCAAAAGGGTTATATTTGTTACTCTCTCTTCTCTCAGAAGCTGATCACGCCTGCTGATATCACTTTCCTAGAAAATCAGCTTTTCCATCAATCCGTCACCACATCAATGTCACTTCCAGATCTCCCATGTCCTCTTGTTCATATCAATTCTCCTTTACCACCTTTACTACTGACACCAGCGCCTGCCTCGATTCCTCCTCTTCGTGTCTACCGTCACCGCTATCCTTCAACCGGTGCCACACGATATCTCCCATTAACTACTGATACTCCAGAGACTGTTGATTCGATGACACCCTCCACCGCGCATCCGCTCTCAAATTATGTTACGCTGCATCGTCTCTCCTCTGGTTTGCGTAGGTTTGCGACCTATCTATCGTCTATTTCCACTCCCTCTTCTGTGCATGAAGCCCTTCAACATCCGGGGTGGCGTGTGGCAATGGATGAGGAAATGACTGCACTTTGGGCTAGCCACACTTGGGACCCTGTTCCTCTTCCTTCTAATCAACATACCTTGAGCTGCAAGTGGCTATTCACTATGAATCATCATCTGAATGGGACTGTTGATCGCCTCAAGGCCCGTCTTGTTGCCAGAGGTTTTACTCAACAACACGAACTTGATTATGCGTAGATCTTTTCTCCGGTGGCAAAACTCAACATCGTACGTGTCCTACTCTCGCTTTCCGTTCATCGCCATTGGCCTCTCCATTAGCTTGACATTAAAAACGCCTTCACGACAAGTTGTGGAGACTGTGTACATGCAACAACCTCCTGGTTATACAACCACGTGGGAGTCCGTTGTCTGTCATCTGAAGAAATCTCTCTTCAAACAGTCTCCACGGGCATGGTTTGAGAAGTTTACTCAGGTGGTTCGTGAGTTTGGCTTCACCTGAAGCTCGACAGTTTTTTTCTCTATTTATTCGACAACGTTCTTCTGGCATAATGGTTCTTCTAATCTACGTTGATGACATCCTTTTACTGGTGATGATCTTCCCGACATCACCCAAATCAAGCAACACCTTGCCTATCATTTTCAAACGAAGGATTTGGAACGACTCCGCTACTTCCTGGTGATTGAGGCAGCCCGATGACCAGATGGTTTTTTCTTGTCTCAGCGGAAGTATTGTCTCAATCTTTTTCATGATGCAGGCTACTCTGGATGTAAGTCTGTGGATACTCCTATGGATGCAAATCATCAGCTCCGCGCTCATGGATCAGACTATGATCAACTTCCCCAATTCAGAGTATTATTGTCTCCTTGTTGGCAAGCTGATCTATCTTACTGTCACACGACCTGACATTTCTTTTGCGTTCAGTGTGGTCAGCCGGTTCCTACATACCCCTCGGGTCTCTCATCTTCAGGACGTTGAGCTATTATTCGATACTCGAAGAATGCTCTGGGACAAGGGATGGTATACAAACCCTCTACTTCTTTGTCTCTCATTGCTTATTGTGATACTGATTATGCTGGGTCCCTGAACGATCGTCAGCACATGAGCGGCTACTGCACATATTGGGGGGGGGGACTTGGTTACTTGGCGTAGCAAGAAGCAGACTGTTGTTGCTCAATCTTCAACTGAAGCGGAGTATCGCTCCATGGTTGCCGCCGTCTCAGAACTTACATGGCTAGAAATTCCCCTCAATGATTTAGGTGTCAAACATCACCAACTATTCTTTTTTGTGATAGTCAAGTTTCTATTCACATCGTCGAGAACCCTGTGTTTCATGTGCGTACAAAACATATTGAAGTTGATTGCCATTTTGTTCGGGAAAATGTTCAACTTCATAAATTGATTTTACGACATGTGCGTGCTGCTGATCAAATCTCCGATACCCTCACTAAGGCCTTGTCTCGCCCCCTATATCAACAATTTCTCTCCAAGCTTGGAGCCTACGACTTGTACGGTCCAACTTACGGGGGGGGGGGGGGGGGGGGGGGGGGGGGGGGGGGGGGGGGGGGGGGGTAAATAAATTCCCATTTTTTGGCTCATAGGGCCTCTCTCCTCTAATGATTCTCCTTTAGTCCCACATCTTGGGTTGTACTTATCTCTCTAAGCCCATTGTACAATGTATAATATATATTTTTTATGAGAATAATACAATATTGCCTCATTTTATTCTCTAGTTATCCGTGTTAATGGGAGAATACTTCTTAAATCTACTAATCTCTGGTATTCTCAGCTATGGCTGTACCCTGATTAGCTGTCGTTTTATAATACCTTAGCTCTTATTTATATATATATATATTTCTATATTCAATTGTTAAAGTTCTCTTCTTTCAAGCATAATCTGCTACTTGGATGGATACTACAGCGTGTTCTGCATGTTTCTTCAGGGATTAACCATCATTGCCTTTAACAAAGGGCATCTAAATTTGAAGACTGGGAAACAGCTACTTAGCCTTGGTCCTACATACGCTGCAATGAAATTCTTGGAGAGTAGGCTTTTTGTCTTCTGTGTTTTTTCATCTCTTAGTCCTCTCTTTCCATGGAAACAAATTTCATTGCATCACTGAGATTCTTTCTACTATTTC
This sequence comes from Dactylorhiza incarnata, assembly GCA_033032865.1. NCBI lineage: Eukaryota > Viridiplantae > Streptophyta > Magnoliopsida > Asparagales > Orchidaceae > Dactylorhiza > Dactylorhiza incarnata. The sequence goes on from JAWHQI010000198.1 coordinate 4,029,768, forward strand.
TTTGAAACACTGTGTAGGTATCCTTGACATTCTTATGATGTATGGTGCATACTCTACATCTCGCAGTTCGGCCGTCTACCGCATCATTTGTCGGTTTCTTTGGTTTACATTTGTTTCGCTTCTTATAAGCTACCTTTTTGTGTGAGCTTTCATTCTCCAGCTTTGATTGTGGGCTTAAATGTTTACTAATCACGATTACTGATAAACTTCAATTGTATTTACAGGAAGGCACTTCAGGATGGGTCTGATTCTATATTTTTCAAGATATATGTTTTTGTAATATGCATATATGCTGTTTTCAGACTTTTTTTGAGCTTGCTCACATGCATCCCTTCTTGCCACCAACTTATGGGACCATGTGATCAATTGGCTGTGGCACGTTTTCTCAAGTGGTTGAACCAGGTTTTTTTACTTATCGTCTTCTTCAACATCAGCTATGCAAAGTTGTGTCAATCATTAGTTGTATACACTTTGATACGCTGCTAAGCTGGTAAAATTTTTTTCCCTGAAGGAACATAATTTTGTTGGTCGTGGGATGTATGAAAGAACAACTGATTATATTAAGTAAGCTTCTTAAACTCTGGTTTGAATTTTTTGGCTGTGGGGTTGGAGTGTTCCTTCTATCATCATTCATATTTATGTTGATTGCTGTGTGTATGCTTTGTTTTGATACTTAAAAATAACTGAATGTTTTAAGAAGTTATTGATGTTCGAGTCAAATCAGGCTCTAAATTGGAAGGTTAAAATTGAATGGATGTACTCACTACTCAGATTGAGAAGTAAATTTTGTTGAATGTCCTTAACACCCGCAATATTATGTAATTGCCTGTGTTGGGAAAAATTAGTAGATGAATTAGTGAGTAATGATAAGAATGCTTGAGTTGTATTTTTTTGGAGAAAAAGGAAATTAATTCCAAAATTTCTATCTGGCTGGAATTTCTACCATTGCAGTTTTAAACTGGAATGAGAGGCAAACAATACTTTAAAATCCTTGTTGCAATTATTATGAAGTTGGTTTTGGTGATGAATGCTAAGGCAAGACAACACTTTGTAAAAACCATTAGTGCTTGTTTGGAGCTCTATGTTTCGTTGACATCTATTATGTTTGGCTGACCGCTATGATATGGCCCTAGGTGATGTACCACAAGCTACAATACTGCACAGTAAAGCGGTTGTTACAAATACTTCCTTTGGACTTCTTATTAGTTTCTTGCTTTGATTCTGTATCAGTCAGTACATATGAAGTTAATGGTATATTGTTATGGGTCCATGGTGGAGGCGACGACGTGTGGCCATGGATGCACTTATCTTTTATTGTTGCACAATCTTTGTATATTTTTCACACTATCATGTTTTCTCACGTATCTTATAGCCTGGATGAGGGGCATAAATGCAATATTTTGGGAAACATCCCCTCACACTATATATATGTGTGAGCAAGGGGTATTATATGGGGGTAATGAAATTATCTTTTTGTCTCTCTTCTTCCTCCTTAAGTTAGAGCTAAGGTTGAACAAGACTCCCCTCTCCCTCTCCCTCAGTTGAGCTCGGATCCCACCATATCCCCACCATTGGGAAGACTAGGCCAAAGAATGGTTGTAGCAACCAAAGCTTTCTTGAGGGCAACCAAAGCTTTCTTGAGGGCAACCAAAGCTTTCTTGAGGGCAACCAAAGCTTGATAAATAGTTACTTTAATTTTATCAACTCACACATATTCATGTCCTTATCTCTATATTTAGCCCCATCACTCGAGCTTGTCATTACTGTCTACTTCTTTCTTTTCTAGTAAAATAAATTCCTTCCAAGAAAAATACAATCCATTATTGTAGACTTGCTACATGAGAGATAAGATGTCCAATCTACGTTCAAATACATGACTACTTGTTCTCAATTATGAAATAATAATCCTCTATTGGAGCGCCTTTCAGATATCATAGAATTTGAATCACAACCTTCCAATACTCCTCACACGCGAACTAAGAAATTGACTAACTTCATCTACAACAAATGAGTTACCTGGATGCGTGACTATATTATAGTTTAGTTTACACAAGTTGTCGATACTGCTCTGTGAGATCAACAAAGCATGCTAGGTGCCATATGTAATGTTGTGTCAAGTGGTTTTGAACCAAACATGCTACCTCTAAAAGGTATCTAAAACTTATTTACTCTGATAGGTGAATATATTTCTCTTTATACTACCACTTGAACTTTTACAAAATATTTCAATTTTCGTAGATGAAGGGGAGCCTTGGCGCACCGGTTGAGGTGTTGCCGTGTGACCTTGCAGTCACGGGTTCGAGTCCTGGAAGCAGCCTCTTGCAAAAATGCAGGGTAAGGTTTACCTACATTTCACCCTTGTGGTGGGAGTGGGACCCTTCCCGGACCCTCGCTGCGTGGGGATGCTTTGTGCAGTAGGCTGCTCTTTATTTCAATTTTTGTTGATATTTAGTTTCAAAGTTTTGATGTAGATGCCCTCGAGTGGACCGATACCTACTCTCATCATCACCAATAATAATGATAACATCAACATATATAATATTTAACATAATATGCTTCCTTCACTTAGATTTGTGGAACACAATGTTGTTGGCGCTACTCTTCACCATGCCAAATTGTAGAATTGACAGGATTAAATGGTTGAAGTAAGACTGCCCGAGTGGACCGATACTGCTCTCATCATCACCAATAAAAATGATTACATCAACATATATAATCATCAACATAATATGCTTCCTTCATTTAGATATGTGGAACACAATGTTGTTGGCGCTACTCTTCACCATGCCAAATTGTAGAATAGACGGGATGAATTTGTTGAACTAAGACCATGATGATTGCTTAAGACCATATAAACACTTTTTAATGTTGTAGACAAACCTAAACTCCTATTGAGCAACTAAATCAGAAAGTACACCTAAGTAAACTTCCTTGTCCAACTCACCATGAAGGAAAATAGTTTTTATGTCAATTTGATGGAGAGGCCAATCATGAATAATAGTAGGGTTCAAGAAAACTTGAAATGAGGTAATCTTGGTGAATGAAGAGAAATATCACGGTAATCAACAACAAACACCTGAGTACTCTTTAGTTACCAAACATGTCTTTAACTTGTTAAGTAAGCCCTCACGAGTTTGGATAAATACTAACAATGACAAGAAACAATATACTTCTTGGAAGGAAGGTGAATAGAATCCCATGTGTCATTCAGATCTAATGTTTTTTCTTCAGTCATATCATGTACCCCAGATTGAGATAAAGCTTCTAGCAATATTTTGCGGAATAACAAAAAAAGACAGTGAAGTGCGAAAAACACTAACCTGAAGATAAATGGTCATATGAAACAAAATGTGATGTGGGATGACAATAAGTAGAATTGCAATAACGTTTACACAATGCTTGTGTGCGCTCATGATCTGTGTATGTGGAGGCATGGTGACTAGAGTAGTGATTGACATATGCATAGGACTCTATGGTTTTTTTTGCAGCATTCTTCGATTGATGATGTGATCTTCCACTATATACATTATCATAAAATTGCGCATTCTTATCATTAGGGACATCCGGCTTTTGCGTGGAAGTAAAAATAGGCGTAGGAACTACGAAAACCTCAATGCTTGACTCTATGAACGCGAGAGATGGCATAACATTGGGTGTAGACTCAAATAAGTAACATCATCAAAGATAAAATCATACCAAAGTGCAGGGTAATAACTAGAATCTTTCTAATTGTGAGGATATCTTAAAAATTCTCAATGGATCTGTGATAAATTACAACCAAGAGATACGTTCTACTTAGTTATTAAAGGCGCAAGGCGCACCAGGGTGCAAATGGGTCTTGGAGCCTAGGCTCAAGGCGCAGGCGCGCGGCTGACGAATGCAAGATGCAACCACATTCATTTTAAAAAATAAGCATCAAATGTCAGTTCATCTTCTTGTGCTCAAATCATTTACATGTATTGCATTATATATGTTTAAATCAAGTAAACTTGTTGTTCCGTTCTCTTCCGTAAGTGTTTATTTTTACAGTCATGTTTGCATAATCATTTTATAATATACATTCTTTTGTAAATATTAAATAAAATAATAAAACATTCTACATGTTATTAGTTAATAATTTTGCGTTTGATAGTTTTGGTAAGCACAAGAAGACTTATTATCAATTAAAGACAAGTAACTTTTAAATCTTTTTTACTTTCTATAAAACTTATTGTTACCTAAATAAAAATATTATATAATGTTAAATATATTTCACAATTTTATACTTGTCTTGGATGTTTGGTAGTAGTAGTCTTCATGTGTTACTAATACTTTGTTTATTTTATTTTGGATGCTCTTCTACTTTATTCTTTTGATGTACATGACACAATCTTTACTACCTTTGTATGTTTTTTTAACTTTTAGAACATTTATACTATATATATGTGTATATATTTGTTTATGAGATATTAAAATTTGATATTTAAAATATCTCCGACGTCTCCTACATTTGATAGTATAAAATTCAATCTGACATACCGCCGACATCCGATATTTACAACCTTGATTTTTAGTGAAAGAGTTAGTGGAGATAGACAAAATATAGTTGCATTACCAGATATGTGATCGATCATGTCAACATGAGTCGAGTATTCATTTGGAGAAGAAAACGATGATTGTATGTGGAAAGCAGAAGATAATGTATCGAGAAGGGTTTCCTTCAAGTCTTGAGTAATTTGGTACTGAAGGAAGCTAGAATACTCATCAACAAAAATGGGTATGGTTTCTTTCTCGGTTGCACGTCATATGAGGTAAAAATAGATGTCACATGGTTGCACGTCATATGCGGTAAAAATAGATGTCATATGAGGTAAAAATAGATGTCATATGAGGTAAAAATAGATGTCATATGAGGCCAAAATAGAGTCACTCGTAACGATAGTGGGAAGAGAAGCTGCCGACCTTCTATGTTGGGAGACAACTATCAACTGCAAGTGATGACCAGGAATTGCCTACCGGAGAGGATAGAGATGAAATGACAATGCATATCGGCTGTGGGAGAAGACATACTGCAATTGTGGATATGAAGCAATATTTTTTTATTATCAATTTTTGGAGAGGTTTTCAACTGAGGAGTTGATTGTGTCGATTGGAGACCTTCTAAATGGTTTACCTGGCGAAAAATTTAACAAACTATTGGCAGCGAATGGGAGCCTTATGGATGTAGTTGTTCTCGTCTATGTGAGAGGATAAACTTTCACGAACAAGGAAGGCGAGGAATATTATCAATTGCGGGTACATAAAGCTGGAAACTTCATGGTGAAGCAGCACATCATACTATTTTTTTGGACTAGTTATGGCAAGTTACTGTACTGCAGTGTTACTTATTCACATAATTTGGACTTCATGCTAAAAGTTTATGGGAGACATTCTGACAGTTGCAATGATAATGTGTGTGATCGCAACAGAAGATACTTGACGATTGAGGAAGGAGGGAGACTGTGTCATTATGGAGGCACACATTCGGAGGAACTGCGAGCACGACCAAAGGCGATACAAGCTTTTGCAATAGAGAAGCATGACCGAAGGAGATAAATGACTAAAGGAGTTTCGAGCTTCTGCAACGACAGTGGGAGCTGCGAGCAATATTAGAGAAAGCATGAGCTTCTATGATGATGGAGATGTGAGCTACAACGAAGAAGACACAAGCTTCTTTGATGAAGGATACATCAAGAAAGGGAGCTTCTCCAGCAAAGATGTGAGCATCTGCAGCAAACGAGATGAGCGATGAGCATGACATAGTTAGAGTGTTAAAGAATTAAATTGATCATATTATGTTCTCAATATACATATTTGATTCCCCTTCTTATGGATGTACAAGTGATTAAGGTACCCCATATATGTACAAATATATATATGTACATATATATATATATATAACCTGTACATCACCCTAACCTTACCCTTATGAGGATATCATTTTGGTAAATGGTGTTTACTAAAAGGGATTTTCCCAATATTTTCTTAAAACCTTCAAATTCATCTTAATTATAAAATTATACACCTAATCCATAACCCTATATTTATAAAAATCTTAATTTAATATAAGTAGTATATGACTATTGATTGATGATGACTATACTGATCTATAAATATACTCTTATACAATGTGGTTATAAATTTTTATCAAGACTCCCTTGGATTGTAAATGGTGGAATTGCAGTGTGATCCACTGCTAATAGTTTATTTGCTGTAACATATGATCGTGATCTTCTAGATTTTCTTTGTATTATTTGTGCTTGTAGCTATGTGTGCCCACAGACCCAAAGTAGTAAATTCAGTATGCTTTGGTCAACCTAGTAGATGACTTGCATGTCAGGTTTCACATCCCAAGTCCATCCAAATTTAGTTGGTATGACTCCTACAACCGAAGGATGAGTTCAGGAAAGATCTATCTGAGCTTTGTTAAGCTTTGCATTCTCTGTTTGTGTTAATTCTTTTCTCCCTTCCTTGTTTAAATGATATATTTGTGTGGATTTATTGCATCTCATGCTATGTGTATGTTGATGTAGACTGACAATAATATTTGCTTTTTTGTTTATCAATTTTATAGTTAGTTTTTTTGTATTTTTTCACATATTTGCTTTTTTACTTTTTATTATTTGCTTTTAAATTTTTTATTTTATGATGGAGTAATTGTAATGTATTCCCCGTATGTATCTAATTTATGATCATGTCCATAGTCTATACTGGAAAGAGGCATAGTTATTCGAGCATGGTCAGGTTAAGGCGATATTCTCCTTTTTCCAATTTTTTTGAGCCTTAAAAAATTTATCCTTTTTTTTATCTTGGTTTATTTTCCTTCTGGATTTGGTTTGGTTCATCAGAAAAAGAAGACGAAAAAAAGATGAACCTGAAATAAAGAAAGCTGAAATAAATAAAGAAAGCCAAAGATTTATTAAAAAAAAGACTTGGAATGAAACTATAAGGAAAGACATGATGTACTTAGGCATTAGTGAGACTATGATTAAAGATAGGGCGCAATGGCGACAACGGATCCATATAGCCGACCCCACTATGGTGGGATAAAGGCTTGAGTGTTGTTGTTGTAATAAATCTTTGGCTTGGTTCCTTAAGTGCCGTGGCTGAATTAATTCATATCAGGGTAAGCCACAGTTTAATAATGTGGAGTGGGTCCTGTCTGGTGTTGACTTGTTCTTGTGTGCATCTCCTTCTAGCTGTTCCCCTTAGCTTAACCTCAACAAGGAGTGGGAATTTGATGGTAAAATAAAACCCCTAAAATTTCCTAGTAGTCACCAACTTCCCTTTTGTAGAACCTTAGGGTTCCTCCTCTTATCTCCCTGTGCTTCTACCTATGGTTCCTGTCTTATTATAACCTTCTTCTGCTTGTTTTATTCCTGATTTTGCATGCATCACCGCTGATTTATAGTTTTTGTTTGAGGAGATTTAAAATTTTCATGGGTCTATGGTTGAATCACTTTCTATGTATCCGTTGTTGGCGAGTTCTTTTTATGCCCAAATATTTAGTGCCTCAGTTAGTTTAGGCATTATTAGCTTCTAAATAATTATATGGAAAAATTGTTTCCATTATTTATTGCATTTTTACTTTTTATGTTCTACTGTTGTTCATTGTTTCCTTTGCGGATTGAATTTAGTTTAGTGCAGCACCCTAATTACTACTTACTGTTTTTATATCATTTAAGATCATTTGCATATTAAATTGATTCAATTTTCATTTTTATTCTGTTGTAGTTCCCCAAATAATTTGGGTGTACTTATTGTTGCATAGTAAATATTTTATGTCATATGTTTGCAACTAAAACGGCATTCAATGATAGAGTATACATGAACACATTTATATTGCATCATTTTATATGAGGTGCAACTAGAATTGCATCTCATGTTTATTAAAATGCATTGATATTCTACCTGGCAATTTTTGTATTCTTGCATTGTCTTGAAGTTAATAAATTCATACTTACTGTTGCTATAAATACATTTGAACTTCGTTCTACTCCTGTACATTTATTCATTAGCTATTCAATATCAGGTTGAAACCTAATAGATCCTTCGTTCTTTTCTCTTATGTGAGATGACATAGTTGAATCCCCTTATGCTGATGTATTGGATACTTATCAGACGTTTCTATTTAATTTCATTGTGCTTGGTCTTACGAATACATCATTGTCTTCTCCTCTTAATAAATTGAGATCAGAAGATTTATATAAAACAGTTTGAGTTTTATCTGACTTCTACTCCATTTATTTGTTCTTAATATGCCATTGCACTTACCATTATGATTAAGCATTTTTATTTTCTTGGTCTGTCTATTGCTTTAATCTTTTGTTTACTACTACAATATTTGTCAACATGATGTTTATGTTTATGTTACAAATATCTTATTCATGCTATTCTTGTGTCCAGGTATATGCTTTTTTGGCTTGTGGTACTTGGTGGAAAATTCTCCTTCGCATATTTTCTCTTGGCAAGTCTACTGTTATATTACATGTACTTTTGCTTTATTTTGGTATTTTTTTGTTATATTATTGTTTTTTTTCTGCAGATCAAGCCATTGGTATCACCCACACAAATTATAGTATCATTTAATAACATAAGCTACTCCTGGCATGATTTTGTCTCTAAAAGTAAGTATTTATCTTATGAATAATTTATTTCCAATGTTTTTGCCTTCCTTTTGATATTCTATTGATATTTCCTGCATTTATATCCACTGATAGTTTGCTCTTTGTTTTTCTTGTCATTCTTGATTGATCGTTATTATCATGAAATTTAGTTATCATACTATTGCATCCATGTTGTATAGGATTTCTTAAAAATAGATGTTGAATATTTATTTAAACAGTTTAGCTCTCAACGCTTCTGATATGCCTATAAGAGAACTAGCACAATACTCCATGAGAGTCTACTCACGGTGGGGCAATAAGGGAGCGATATCAGGAGCAGTTCGAGTGGCTCCTGAGCTTCTCTATTTTTAATATCCTTTAGTTTATATTTACTGAATAATGATTTTAAGCTGCTCTATATAGCAGAGCATGATAGTGAGATTATTATATGTTTTGAATATGAATTTTTTTATATAGTGAGATTAATACATGTCTTTGATAAACTTTTAGATCACGTGTATGTCAGAAGCAACCTGGTCGATGGTCCTCCATATGGAATTCGGTACCACAACGTCACATGAACCATTTGAAGGGCTCCCTCATGGATCTCAATATTTTCATGTGAAAGTTTATCTTTTCCACTGCTCAACAACAAACCCCTTTACCAGCCACTGCTGCATTGGAATCTGTGTATGGGTCTTCCCCACTAGCACGTTTGCTCCAGAGCAATTGTTCGATCACCTTCGCGTCACCTTTTCCCCGCATACGCCTCCCACCTATGCTAGGTCTATATCCCTGTGTTCGAAGTTGCTATTCCTTAAAGTGGATATCCCGTGCGTAGCTGTTCTTCGAGCTCCATGGAACCCCAGAGCATCAAAATGTGCCACTCACCACGATATTCATTGATGGATATGCCTTATACTTGATCCACCAAGTTCATCAATCAAATCCCGTTTGATTATGCCTGCATTCATGGAGATATTGATCTGCTGTTATGATACTTGAATCTCTTGCAACTTCTTTGTACACCTCTCGATGGTGCAATAATCAAACTCAATGGACACACACATTGATGAATTTGAGGAATGAATGTATTAGGAATAGGACATGAGTGACACCAATTGCAGAGAAGATGCGAGAAGCTCGACTAAGATGGTTTGGACACGTACAAAGGAGACCATTAGAGGAACCTATTAGGCGTTGTGAGAGTTTAGTCACTAGGCATGTTAAACGGGGGAGGGGTAGACCAATAAATGCTTGAAATGAGACTATATGGAAAGACATGATGTACTTAAAGCATTAGTGAGATTATGACTAAAGATAGGGCACAATGGCGACAAAGGATCCATATAGCCAACCCCACTATAATGGGTTAAAGGCTTGAGTGTTGGTTGTTGTATAACATGCCTTCTCTACGAGCTCCAGTCCACCCTTACAAGCCGACACTTAGTAGCCCTCCTAAGTAATTTTTGTCTGGCGGGATCACTACATCAGTGTGAGATACTTCCCTTTGTTCAACAGTTTGTTTCCAACAACGTCACATGCCAACGCGTCAAATACGAGGCACTCTCCTTGGCAGGCCTTCAACCCCTCTCGATATTCGTGACACTGTCGAAGGATATCAACATGGATTTTATTACGCGCTTTCTGCTCTCCTACAACTACGACTGCCTCCTAGTGGTGGTGAAGTACTGCCAAAGTATGATCACTTTATTTTGTATTTATCAGCTCATTTTGGCAGGAGTTTTTCAAGCTGCAACTTACCACTCTTTTTCTCAGCTAGACCTACCACTTTTAATTCGATGGCCAATTCGAGATGTTAAATCATTCCTTTGAGGCATACTTGAGAAGTTTTGCTTCCGTTTTCCCATTCTAGTGCATTCGTCTGTTCTTTTTTTAACATATTAAACATTCCTCGAGCAGACATAATTTAAGAATAACCAACAGAATCATTTATTTAATGAATAATCAAATGTGTATATAGATAACGAAACCAATCCACTAAGTCTACTTAAAACTTAAATAATATCTTAGAAATTTAATACTTCAAAAACTGAGATATGGATTAACTGAAATAAACAAACTCTCTTATTCTATGCAAAATAATAAATTCAACAAGATCTCCAAATCACACCTACTTCACATTTTTATATTCTAGACTCTGCCAGTTATTATTAAAGAACATAATTTATTTGAATGAAATCAAGTACAATAGTAAAATAGTTATATAATGAGTATCAATAAAACAATATATAAACAATTTAATATTATCACACCATCTATTACGTAACTTTCAACTTGATATTAGTCATAATTATTGCTCTAGACCAAGGTTGCAGATGTTGGATGTCGGATGTCGGGGACACGTCAGTTTGGAATTTTATGTCGGTTAATAAATATCGGAGATATTTCATATATTATTTTTTAATATTTAATTAACTATATATATATGTACATAATTTATTTATTATATATATGTTATATTAATAAATTAACACCTATTGAATTTCTAAATTTTATAAACAATTATAAAACATTTATGTTACACAAATAAGAACGACATAATGCGATAAGTAAAACATTGAACATACAAACATTATAAAAGTAGCTATTTTATGATGTTTGCATGTTACATAATCATCCATAGCCTGGAATGTAGATAATTTACGATCATCATCTGACGAACATCTGACTCAAGATTCTCCTTGTCCCTCTCAGATACTTTTCTCTTTCCTTTTTTTTTCACTTGTGGACACCTCCTTGCTCTTCACTATTCTTGAAGGACTCCTTGCATCCAGATCGGTGTCGACAATATCTCCAAGTTGTGCCCATGTCAACCCGTCTCCGGGAAATACTTAATCATCACCATCATCATTCTCATCCTCTCCAACATCAACATTCACCATACACTCCTGTACCTTCCCCGAATCTAAGCTCTTGGCTGCCAAAGGATCTCGATATGTGTTGGGATATTTAACTTCAGCAAAGCATTGAACTTTACAAAAAACTAGGTCGTTCAACCTTTTGCTGTCGAGACTATTCCTCTTTTTAGAATGTATCTATAAAATTTAAAAATTATAAATAATGCATACAATCAACATTATAAATTAAGATTTATATTAATTTAGAATTAATGCATACCATCTTAAAAGTGCTTCAGTTCCTCTCACAGCCAGAGGAACTAGTAGTCAGACTCAAAATCTTCAACGCCATAAACTTACGATGAGGCGTATCAACATCGTTCAGTCTCCACCAATGTACTATGAAAAAACTAAATAACAAGTTATTTCTTTGATGCATCATTAAAGAAAAATTATTAGGTTAATCAGCATAAAATATTAAATTGTTCATGGATTGAAGTTAGGATTTTGCAGTTGCCTCTTTGCCATTTCTTTACCAAATAATCCTTGTTGATATTGGTAAAGATCAAGCTCATTAATGTGATCCTGTGTAGCAGGATCTTTCCTATATACTCTTGCAAGACATTCAACAAAATCACAAATGAATTTTCCGTATGCCTCAATTTACTCTTTGTTAGAATAATAAAAAAATGGGTTCAAATAATATCCTGTTAGGTGCAGATGGCTGCTCATCTTGTTCCCCCCACCTGCTATCGACCAATTTCCATATAGGAAGATATTTGTTCTCTTGGTGACCGAGAACAACATCAACAACTTCCTTCCTAGCTTTCTTTATATCCCCATATAACCATCCCATGGAGGGTGTATCTCTGTCACTATTGACCTGCTTACCCCCAACACTATTGACCAACTTTGTTGCTTCCCACTTTGCAGATGCGAATAGGCCCCTCAACTGCTTCTTCTTCTCCAAGATAATCACTAAAGATAGAAATGTTGTAGCGAATCTAGTCACACTTGGTCGAATTAGCTTATGAGAGTCCAATTCCTTCGTCGACTCTCTAAACATATCGAGAGAGATGGTGTGACCGTAGATGAAGACATAGAGTTGACAGCCCAAAGAGATATCACTCTTATCGACTTCAACTTTCCTATATCTTGCAATTGAAGATTGATTATATGAGCTGCAAAACTAGGCCAAAAAAGCTTGGGCCTCTTCAAAGCCATAAGCTCTGTTGCAGCCATATTGTTGGACGTTGTTATGCAAGAGGTAGGGAGAGAGCGAGAATGAAGGAGATCTAGAGAAGAAGAGGAGATTAGGGTTAGGGTTGAGAGGAAAAGAGGGAGAATACCTGAAATATAATCTTCATACCCCATCCAAGAGAGTCCCGGGGTTATAAATACCCCGGGACTAGAGGGGGCCGGCCGGCCCCCCCAATAGGGCTGAACCGTGTGGTTCAGCCCCGTCGGCTTCCTTTTAGTGATCGGGGGCTGAATCGGATGGTTCAGCCCCGTTGCTCCTTGTGGCTTCCTTTGGTCGGCGAGCATAGTGATGCCCCGTGAATCGCAACGCGTTCGGGGCATAACATTCCCCTCCCCATCAAGCACCAACTTGTCCCCAAGGTGGAAGTCTGGAAACAAGTCACGGAACTCTAGCAGATCAACCCAGGTGTTGTGTGCAGCTGTCAAGTTCTTTCATTTAACCAAGAGCTCCGCTTCTTCCACTTGGTCAGCAAGATTTCCTCCGGTGAGGGGCGCAGTTCTCCTTTCGTAGTAGCTTCAGGTAATAGAGGGCTCGCCTGAACTGCGTCGCCAATCTTCTTTTTGAGAAGGGAGACATGAAAGGTTGGGTGAATACGAGAACCTTCCGGGAGCGTTAAGGTGTAGGCCACCGGTCCGACCCGATGAGTAATGCGTTACGGCCCGTAGTACCGTGGTGCCAATTTCAGATTTGCCCTGCGAGTGACAGAGAGCTGTCAGTAAGCTTGTAGTTTGAGGAAGACTTCATCTCCGACCGCAAACTCCCGCTTTGTCCGATGTTTGTCTGCCTGTGTTTTCATCCTGTCCTGGGCCGCTTTGAGGTTGTCCTGTAGGAGTACCAAGGTGCGATCCCGGTTGCGCAATGTGCGGTCGACTGCTGGAAGAGCTGTGCTGCCTGGCTCGTAAGAACCCAAGGATGGAGGCGGGCTTTCATAGACGACCTCGAACGGGGTAAGCTTGCTGGCTGTATGGTAGTTGGTGTTGTAGCAGTATTCCGCCCAGTGTAACCAGCGGGTCCAAGTGTGTGTCTCGTCCATCACGAAGCATCGAAGGTATGTCTCCACCCCCCTTGAGAAGTTCCGTCTGTCCGTCTGTTTGGGGATGGTTGGCCGTGCTCAGGCGCAACCGCGTACCCTGTAACCGAAAGTGCTCCCGCCAGAAGTTGCTGATGAACACCAGATCGCGATCCGAGATGATAGACCTGGGTACGCCATGCAGTCGAACGATCTCGCGGACAAACAAATCGGCTACCGATTCCCCGGTGTAGGAATGGCTCATGGGGAGGAAGTGCCCGTACTTCGAGAGTTTATCGACCACGACAAAGATGACGGACTTGCCCTGAGATTTGGGTAGGCCATCTATGAAGTCCATGGAGATCGTGTCCCAGATATTGTGTGGAATTTCCAGAGGAGTGAGCAAACCCGCTGGTGAGATTGTTTCATATTTCTGTCGTTGGCAAACCTCACATTGCTGCACAAACAGTTGTACGTCCTTACGTAAGCCTTTCCAAAAGACATTCGCCCGCAACCGTTGGAGAGTCCGGAGCATGGCTGCATGTCCCCCCATCGGAGAAGAATGGAACTCATGCATCATAACTGTCTTCCAGGCCGAGGTAGGTGGAATAACGACACGACCCTGATAATATAGGTGCCCTCCCTGTAACTGGTACCCCTGGTGTGGTCGTTTGTCACTGTCGTAGTGCATCTACGATGATCCGGAGCTCGGGATCCTGTTGTACCTCCTTCTGTATGTCGTTGAGGGAGTCAATCAGGGGACCCGAAATGTGGGAGAGGGTGCTCTCCGGGAGCCGTGATAGAGCATCGGCGGCCACGTTCTCTTTCCCATGCTTGTAGACGATCTCATAATCGTAGCCCAACAACTCAGCCACCCACTTCTGCTGAAGAGGAGAGGCTACCCGTTGCTCCAGGAAGTATTTCAAACTCTGGTAGTCTGTGCGAATCTTAAAGTGGTGTCCCAGCAAGTACGGCCTCCATAAGGCCACCGCGTGTATGATGGCTAGCATCTCCTTTTCATATGTAGATAGCCCCAAGGTCCTCGGAGCTAGTGCCTTGCTGAAATAAGCCAGGGGTCTCCCTTCCTGCATCAACACTACTCCAATCCCTACCCCGGATGCGTCGGTCTCCAACACGAACTCTTTGCTGAAATCTTGAAGAGCCAGGACCGGTGTAGTCGTCATGACTCGTTTTAGAGCCTGAAAAGCCTCCTCGGCGTCCTCTTGCCACACAAAGGCGTCCTTCTGTAACAGCTGAGTGAGCGGTCTCGCGATCTTGTCGTAGTCCTTCACGAACCGACAGTAGTAGCCCGTGTGCCCGAGGAATCCCCGTAGAGCCCGGATCGTCGTAGGATGAGGCCAGGTTACCATGCTCGCGACTTTGTGTGGGTCGGCCCGAATGCCCTGTGCCGAAACAAGATGACCCAAGTACTCGACCTCTGCTTGGCCAAAAGAGCACTTGGACTGCTTGACATATAGCTGATGTTGGCGGAAGAGGGAGACGACTTGCTGCACATGCTCCAGATGATCCTCTCAACTTCTACTGTAGATCAGGATGTCGTCAAAGAAGATCAACACTGAGCGGCACAGGAGTGGCCGAGAAATCTCGTTCATCACGGCCTGGAATGTGGACGGGGCGTTGGATAGCTTGAAAGGCATCACGAGAAACTCGTAATGTTCGACATGGGTCCTGAAAGCAGCCTTGTGGATGTCTCCCTCCCGCATCCAAATCTGATGGTAGCCGGAACGCAGGTCCATCTTGGTGAATAGGCACGCTCCGTGCAGCTCGTCTAACAGCTCCTCAATCATGGGTATGAGAAATTTGTCTTTGACGGTAGAACTATTCAGGCCTCGGTAATCAACGCAAAACCTCCATGACCCGTCTTTCTTCTTCACTAGAATGATGGGCGAAGAGAAGGAACTTGTACTGGGCCGGATGATCCCGGTAGCAAGCATCTCTCTAATGCTACGCTCGATCTCTGCTTTCTGTATGTGCGGGTAGCGGTACGGTCTGATATTGGTGGGTTCCGTCCCCACCTTGAGCTGAATTGCGTGGTCTCTGAACCTCGGCGGGGGAAGTGCGTGCGACTCCTGAAAGACATCTTCGTACTGGGTTAATATGGGTCGCATCTGTGCTTGAATCTCTGATGGGATATTAGTGATCGTTGCTAGCCCCATGATCATCGCCATCGAGCCTCCCTGCTCGCCCATACATTCCAAACTCCTGACAGGATCTCCTTCAGCGGAGATGATTTGAGGCCGTGGAGGCAGTAATCTTTTCCAAGCTGTGTGAACTCCATGGTCATCTGGTCCCAGTCAAAGGTGACTCTCTTCAACTGTCTCAGCCACTAGACTCCTAGTACCATATCAGATCCCCGAATGGGTAGAAGGTAGACGTCAGTGCGACAGGTATACCCCTGCATCCTCAGTTCGATGCCCCTCATTACCCCTTTACACCTTAGTTTGCTCCCATCTGCTACCATAACCTGGAACGCGGCGCCACGGTCTACGGTGTGTCCCACCTTCAGTGCCACTGCAGGGTTGATGAAGTTGTGGGTGCTCCCACTATCGATCAGAATTGTAACCCGCTCCTGGGTCACTTTCCCGGCTATGCGCATAGTGAGGGCCCCCTTAAAGCCCTCCATTGCCTGTATGGACACCTCAAATTCCGTCAGATTCAATTCCTCCTCTAGTTCCAACGCGGTGGTTTCTTCGTCCTCGTCCTCCTCTCGCAGCATGAAGACCTGGATCTTCAGACGCTTGTGCCCGGGTCCGTACTTTTCATCACAGTTGAAGCATAGGACTTTCTCCTTCCTCTCCTGTAGCTCAGGCCAGGTCAGTCTGGGCACCGTCGGGCGGCCGGTCGCCGACGGGTCTCTCCGGGCAGGAGTGGCAGCCGTGGCTGCTCGGCCCATGGTGCGGTTCCTCTGTCTGTTGAACTGCTCCTCCTGTATCCGTGCGAGACTGATGACGTGACTCAATCTGCGAGGCATATAGGCATGGACTTCGTCCCTCAGATGATCCTTCAGACCCGAGACGAAACAACTCAGCAGTGTTTTCTCTTCCCATCGGACCCTGTTGGCCAACCTCTCAAACTCGGTGCGGCACTCCATCACCGTTCCCTTCTGCCAAAGCTTCCATCACCGAATGGTTCAGCCCCGTTGCTCCTTGTGGCTTCCTTTGGTCGGCGAGCATAGTGATGCCCCGTGAATCGCAGCGCGTCGGGGGCGTAACAGACGCACTGTCCATCACAATCTGCAATATGTCGTCCTCTCCTGGTCTCTCAGGGCCATCAATCACCTCATACAAGAAGTCAAAGATGAACTTTCCGTCGTGTGTGGAGGAGACGCTCTTTGAATGCCAGAATGCCACTCCGGAATTGCAGTGTGTCATTATGTTCATCACACTTCTCCCCTTCTGGTCAGTCCATGCATTGGTCATGATTGTGCACCCGCTCAATCTACACGTCTGGGTGAATGTGCCTAACATCTCCTTCGTCCTCTCCACCTCCATCTACAAAAATTTCTCTCAACTCATAAGAAGTAGGAATCTTTATCCCAGGTCCACAAACCAATATCATATGTCATCTACTGGAAAGAGGAGCTGCAAATGACATTGAACGTGATACCGTTTTCATATGCCCATCTAGCAATGTATAATGCCGCATCATCTCTAGCTTTCTTTTTGTATTTGCTTTCAATGGTACTCTGCTAGGAATCTTTTTTCCCTTGCTTGACTCTGGAAGAACATGAATAAATTGGTCCATTGGACTCTGCGCCTGATTGCAAACTGTTGCGAGTAGCAGACTCATCTACTTCGTCATCTTGTGCTCCAACTACCACCTCATCCAAGGTAGCTTGCTACTTTGTACTCTTCAATCTCTTGCTCTCTAAGTATGAATTAAGGGTCGACTCAGCCTTTGCCCTTACTTCAGCGGGATCTTGAGGGCATGGTTTGACATTTCCCTTCCACCTGGCCATGTGATGTTTGAAATGGGTAATACCACCGTTGACCGTTTTCTTGCAGTTGTTGCATTTGATTCGGTTGGTGCCATTTGCAGCCAACTTCTCCCCAAATGCACAAAACAGATCTCTACCAGTACGTACCATGGAAGGAGACACCTCACTAGATCCAGCAGAAGAAGCCATTCTATGAAAAATCACATACAAAAAATACGTATCATATCAGTCATATGAAATGAAATAAATATTTTGCATTTTTGCAGCATTAAAAGAAATAACCAAAATCACTTGATTAGTTGAAAAAAAGCAACATCAGAAATGCCCCCTTAACTTCATTAGATCGTTAGATCATCAGTCACCTTTCAAATTTTTCATACAACATTCTATTTATCCAATGATATTTTTGTATCATCAGTAGTATACCAATTTATCATTATCAATTAATCTATCATTCAAAGTAGAGAACGTAAGACATCATTTCATTTACCAACATATAAATTATCAAACCATCATTTCATTTCTCAAAAGGAACAAGACATCCAACATTTTATTTATCAAAAGGAACAAGACATCCAACATTCATCATCATTCACTATGGCCATACATCATCAATTGCAAAATGAAGTTGGATAAATAAATTATTAGTGGGGTATTTTAAATCATCTATTGTCCAACAAAACCAATAAAATAGTTTATTGATAAACAAGACATCAAAAACAAAGCAAAAATCAACTAAGCCACCAAGGCAACCGGAAAAAGAGCACCAGAATAAAGTTAAACCACCAGCAATCCATGGCCACCAAGCTACCGGATACATCCATCAGCAAGGCAACACGACAAATATAAGAATGCAGAGCTTAGAGAGAAGAGAGAAGAGAGAATCGAGAATTAGAGATTGAGAATGCGAGAGATTGAAAATGAGAGAAACCAGGACCATCAAGCCACGATCACTAAGCCACCAAGACACCAAGACAAGCACCACGACCACCAGAAGAAGAGCACACTCAGAGAGAATGCGAGAGATTGCGAATGAGAGAAACCGTAAATCAGAAGAATGGGAAAGGCATGGAGAAGAATCAACGAGAGATTAAGAGGGAGAGGCAGGGAGAAGAACGCACTTACAATGCTTTTGCAGAGAGGGAGAGGCATGGAGAAGAACCACCGAGAGAGTCGAGGGAGAGCAACAACGAGAGAGTAGTAAACACCAGAGAGAAGAACCATCGAGGTCGCAGTAATCAGAGAGAAGAACCAGCGAGAGAGTCGTAAACACTAGAGAGAAGAACCAGCGAGGTTGCACTAACCAGAGAGAAGAACCAACGAGGTCAAAGCAACCAAGGAGAAGAACCAACCAAGAGCGCAAGAAAGTCGAGAGAGAGCTAGGGCAGGAGAATGAGAAAGAAGCGAGAGGTCGGGTTATTATCTGAGCCGAATGAGAAAGAATGAAATAAGCTCGAATTAACTGTGGTTAAAAAAGGGCAGCCCGGTGCACAAAGCATCCCCGCGCAGCGAGGGTCCGGGGAAGGTCCCACCACAAGGGTGAAATGTAGGCAAACCTTACCTTGCATTTTTGCAAGAGGCTGCTTCCAGGACTCGAACCCGTGACCTCAAGGTCACACGACGACACCTTAACCGGTGCGCCAAGGCTCCCCTTCATGAGTTAACTATGGTTACTAATAAAATCAAAACGGAATCGGGCGGTATATCAGAAACAGGTGATATATCGGCCCGTTTTTTCCAAAACGCTATAACACAAATTTAAAACGGAAACATGTCGTTTTGGGTCCAAAACCTTTATGTCGACCGACATCTATAAAACTACTCTAGACCACTACCAAGTCTAAAATAATTTCATTCCGTTTTGACCTTAGTAACTACAATTGAAATAATGCTTTAAACACAATCTGATCACAGATAACAAGTTCATAATCGTTTTAGTATTATGTCGACATAGTCCGCATAAGTTCTTGAATAGCTTGCACCAATGCCACACGCCTCACATCATGGTCAACCATGCAAACATGGTAGTTATCACTACTATAACAATGCTCTAATATCTTGGCCCATGGTCTAAAACACAAATGGCTAACAAATGACTCAATGCACAAACTACCTCAGCTTGTAGATCATGTCTCTTGTGGAGAATGTGTCTTACACAACACACAATGCCTTAACCTATCTATCCGAATCAGCATATGCACTAGTTCTACATTCTTCTGCATTGCTACCTCAAACAAAAAATTCCCCATATCCCCACTCGATTTGACCGACTTTGAGTGACACCTAAGAGTTGCATGTACTAAGGACTATACTTATTGTGTGATCCCACAATTCCGGTAACAACTATGATATTACTCCGTCGAAAGCATGATGTTTGTAACCACTAACCTCTGCCAATCATCTTTAAGGCAAACGATTTGTGTGATTATGTTACCTTAGACAAACTAGAGTTTTCAGCTGTTGAAAGGAAGGGAGAAGGGGAGGATGGGATGGGAGGAATTTTAAAAGAAAGTACTAGGACCCACCGTACCCCTTGTTACGGATATTCCAAAACATACCAAATGTCTTACAAGCTCAAGCTTAAATAACCTTAAAATGAGAGGCAAAATTATTAATAAAATTAATCATAACTAAAAGCATTATTTGAAATTCAAAAAGGACCAATGATCTCGCTGACCCCCTGCGTGATCTCCATCTTTGCCCCGCGATGCGTGTCCCGCCATGTCCTCGTATTTGTCTCTCTATCGTTTGACTCCACAACAATATCGCAATCTGGAAAATGTGCCTTGTCCTCAAGACAACTTTGGGAACTACCAACTTTTATCATCGTGGTTGATCCATTTGGACTTCGGTGGGGTACGATGCTTCCAAATCACTTGCACTTGATCCACCCACCCCCTCCTAGAGTTTAAACCGAAGACTCATGATGGAATCCACAGCGATGTTCAGTGCCCTTCCTTGTTGACGCAGTGTAAGGTCCTAAAGGAGCTAGGAGTATGTGTTGGAGAATAGAAAATAATGATAGATTTCATTGAAAGGAGGCTCTCTCCTATATATAGGTGGGAGATACAACAAGTGCAATAAAGGAAAAATACAAGTAAATAACATAATTCCAACACTCCTCAAGTTGGGCGCGTGATATCTTGCATGCCCAACTTGCACATAATTTTTCCAAACAGGTTCTGACTCAAACCCTTGGTGAGAGCATCCGCTAACTGTTGATCTGAAGGGACAAAAGGTGTGCTCACAACTCCTCTTTCTATATTCTTTTTGATGAAGTGACGATCAACCTCCACATGCTTTGTGCGGTCATGTTGGACAGGATTGTGAGCAATGCTAATAGCGGCTTTGCTATCACAGTAAAGCCTCACGGGATCCTTGTTTTCCATGCCAAGATCTTTTAGGAGAGATTTAATCCACAGTCCCTCGCAAATCCCATGAGTCATGACTCTGAATTCTGCCTCAGCACTAGACCTGACAACCACATGTTGTTTTTTACTCATCCACGTTTACCACCAACTAAAGAACAATAACCAGAGGTGGTCCTCCTGTCGTCAACTGAACCGACCCAACCAGCATCAGTATAGACTTCAACGATCAGCTTTTTTGCCCGGGGAGAATATGATACCCTTTCTAGGAGAGGACTTGAGATACCAAAGGATTCGATGTGCAGCTTCTAAGTGACGGGTTCGTGGTGAGTGCATGAACTGACTAATAACACCAACTGCATATGAAATATCCGGACGAGTATGAGATAGATAGATAAGACGACCTGCCAATCGTTGAAACCCAGTGATATCATCAACCACTTCCCCATCATCTCTACCCAATCTGTGGTTAACTTCAATTGGGGTATCAGCAGGTCTACACCCACTCTTCCCACATGATTGGAGCAAGTCAAGAATGTACTTTCTCTGAGATATGAATATGACATGATTTGATCGAGCGACTCAATTCCCAGGAAGTATTTGAGATTTCCCAAGTCTTTTACTTCAAACTCCTTTGCCAGTCTTTGTTTCAGAGTTTGAGACTCTTCAATGTCATTGCCCATGATAATGATATCATCCACAAACAATAAGAGCAGTGAGTCTCCCATGTTTGTGCCTTACAAATAAAGTATGATTGGCATTGCTCTAGGAATATCCAAAAGCAACCATAACTCTGTGAAATCCCCCAAACCATGCCCGAGGAGACTGTTTTAATCCATATAAGGCTTTTTTCAACCTACATACCTTTCCACCAGATCCGGCTAGGGTAAGACCAGGCGGTAACGTCATGTAGACCTCTTCTTCCAAGTCCCCATGAAGAAAGGCATTTTCACATCTAACTGAGTCAAAGTCCACCCTTCGCAGGCAGCACACGAGAGCAAAACTCTTATAAAATTCATCTTCGCCACAGGAGCAAAGGTTTCTTGATAGTCAATGCTCAAGGTCTGACTATAGCCCCTAGCCACCCGGTGAGCCTTGTATCGCTCAACAACACCTTGAGAGTTCTGTTTGTTGGAGAACATCCACTTACACCCTACCACATTCTTGCCAGGTGGCAACGGGACCAAGTCCCATGTGCAATTCTTCTCCAGGGCCACCATCTCCTCAAGCATAGCATCTTGCCACTTTCGGTTAGCGATAGCATCCTGCCAAGTTGATGGAATAGAAATGGAGTAGAGAGAGGCAATAAAGAGTTTATGTGAAGGGGATAATGAGTTATAGGACACAAAGTGGGACATCAGATGTTGGGTAGAGATCCAGTTACCTTGAGTTCCCAAAGAAGGATCAGATGTTGGAGCGGGTAGACTGAGAGATGTCGATGTACCTTGACCCCTTTTTCGCCGAGTATACACCTGTAAAGGAGGAGCGGCCACAAGAGTAGGAACAAGAGGAGGCAAGGATGTAGGCATAGCAGGCATAGACACAAAAGTAGGAAGATATGAAGGAGGAATATGTAGGGGAAGAGAGCTCACTTCCTTTGGTTAAGTCTCTCCCTGAAGTGAGGGATCGTAGGACTCAGACTCCCGAAACGTGACGTCAATAGTAACAAATATCTTTCGGGAAGCTGGATGGAAGCATTTATATCCTTTCTGGATAGGCGAATACCCAATAAAGATACACTTGAGGGCACGAGGGTCAAGTTTGGACGTGGGGCGAACATGGACAAAACACACACACCCAAAAATACGAGGAAGGAGATGTGTGGGAGAGACAGAATGAGCCGCAAGAGGGGATTTGTAACCAAGGACACGAGTCGGCAAGCGATTTATAAGATACGCCGCAGTAAGAACAACATCCCCCAAAAAATGCTTCGGGAGGTGCATCTTCAGGAGGAGGCATCAAGCAACCTCCAGATGGTGGCGATTCTTACGCTCGACGATCCCATTCTGAGCTGGGGTGTGGACACAAGATGTCTGATGTATAATGCCCTGATCACTAAGATAACACTCAAAGAAAGAGTCAACATACTCACGACCATTATCACTGCGCAAAACTTTAATGGCAACATTGAATTGGGTGACCACCATCTTATGAAAACGTTGAAATAAGGGGAAGACATCATTCTTGTTTTTCATTAAGTAGACCCATGTACAACGAGAAAAACAATCAATAAATATAACGAATTAGTGAAAACCCGAAATAGAGGCAACCATGCAAGGACCCCAAACATCAGTATGAACCACATCAAAAGGAGAAGAACTAGGAGTGGACACATGATTAAGAGAAGCACAATGATGTTTACCAAGAGCACATACATCACATTTAAAAGTATTCAAAGATACATTTGACATATTCGGAAATAAAAGATGCATAGTAGATTGAGAAGGATGACCCAGCGGCAGTGCCAGGAGTCCACAGAGATCTGAGCAGCAGAAAGAGCCTTCGAAGGTGAAGCAGAGCTAGAAGGGTCGAACAGGTAGAAGCCATCCCGCAGGATACCAGAGCCAATCACCGTCCCCGTCTTCAGGTCCTGAAAAACACAGGAGGAGGGAAAAAAGTTACAGAGCAATTCATGGAATTAGTAAGATGACTAATAGAAAGCAGGTTGCGGGTATACTTTGGAACATGAAACACCGAAGAGAGGGTGAGGGAGGAGCAAGGAATGGACCCGTTCCCGACAATGGGAGAGAAGAAACCATTAGCAATGCTCACTTTGTCCCTACCAGACAAAGGGATAAAAGATACAAAACCTGTAGCAGAGCCAGTCATATGGTCTGTGGCGCCAGAGTCAATGATCCACTGGGTGGGAGAGCAAGCGGAGGCAGAGTGAGCACCTGGAATCCCCTGGTGGGCATATGAAGAGCTAGCAGACTCAAATGAGTGGCCAAGCATGAAGCGACGAAAGGCTTGAATCTCCTCAGCAGAAAGGGCAGAAGGAACCGCAGGGGCATCAGATCCTTCATAAGAAGCAGGATCATCAACAACATCAGAGAGATGAGCCGAGCGAGACGGAGTAGACCGACCCAGAGTGCGACTAAATCCATGGCCACCACGAGGGGCAGGTCCACCGCGAGGAGGAGGAAAGCCATGAAGCTTGAAGCAAGTGTCCCGAGTATGACGTGCTTTCCTGCAATAATCGCACGTCAAATGGTCCTTGTCCATAGGTTTAGACCTTGTGTCCCGGATAGAGCGATCACCAGGATTGAACCGAGCAGCAAGAGCAGAGCCCTCATCAACAGTATCTGGTAAACGAATCTGCCGGCGATCATATTCTTGTTGAACCAAGCTGTATACCTCAGGTATGGAAGGCAGAGGAGAACGACCAAGAATCTGAACACTGATGGAATCGAGATCACGGTGGAGACCATGAAGAAACTCGAAGATCCGATTGCGTTCCTCTCGGGCACGGACCAACACTTCATCCTCAGGGGAGACCAGAGTAAGCGCATCGAAGTGGTCACACTCCTGGTAAAGCTGGGTAAACTCCAGGTAATAAGCAGCAGGAGGTCGATCCCCTTGGCGTAAAAGAAAGATCCGTCGCCACAATTGGAAGATCTGAGCGGCATTCCCATGACAGGAGTAGGTGACCTCGACCCGTTTCCAAATGTCGGCCGCCGTATCCAGAAATAGATAATTGCGGTCAATAGACTCCAGCATAGAATTGGTCAGCCTAGACATCACCAAGGAGTTCTCGGATTCCCATTGGGGCCAATCAGGAGAGGTAGCATTGGGAGCCCTTGTAGTGCCATTGATGTAGCCAAATAGACGGCGGCTCTTGAGGTCCAGAGTAACAGAGCGAGCCCAAGGAAGATAATTATTGCCATCCAACTTAATAATAGTAATATGAGGAGTCCCATGATCATGGTGGGCACGAAGAGATCTAGTAGATGGTAGAGGATCATGAGGGCCACTCCGACCGGAGGAGACATCCGGAGTCTCACCACTTCCTGACATAGCAAGCGAGGGAAAACACACAAATTCGGATGTCAAGAGACGAGAAATCTCACTCATAGAAAGAGGAGATGCGTCGGGGAGACAACATACGCAATAAGAGACAAATACATTCCCACAAGAAGGGAAAACGGGCGCCGGAAGAGCAATCACGGACCCAAGCTTGCATAGATCCGGCGCCAAGAAAAGGCTCAAACAACCATGAAGAGGACTGAGCCGACGGGTGCTGGAGGAAGTCGACGAGACCGGGGCTGAAGCTGGCCGACTAGGTCTGGCTGGTTGGCTGGCTGGAGGAAGGCGACACCGACGCTGGAGGCCCTACGCTGGAGGACGCGAGATCCGACGCCGACGCTGGACTGGGAAGACGCGGGCCTGGAAGACGCGAGATCCGACGCTTGGAAGACGCCGACGCCTACACTGAATGCGCTCGACGACGACTGAGGATCTGGATGCGGGATGCGCTCGACGGGGAGGACGCTGGATGCGCTCGACGGACGCTGGATGCGCTCGACGGACGCTGGATGCGCTCGACGCGGAAAGGAGAACGCAGACGTGAGGATTAGGTCACGCCAGGCTCTGATACCATGTTGGAGAATAGAAAATAAGGATAGATTTCATTGAAAGGAGTTTCTCTCCTATATATAGGAGGGAGATACACCAAGTGCAATAAATAAAAGTACAAGTAAATAACATAGTCCCAACAGTATGTGCTATATGCAAACGAACTTTCCGGCAAAATAAATTAGTTGCAATAAATTTTAATTTATAAATCAAACTAGCAATTGTGACATGAAATAAAGCACACAAACAAGGAGACACGAGACGAGGTATATGCGAAAGAGTACTCAAAATTCAAATAACTAGTAAAAACTCACAATTATTCAAGAGTTTGAAACAACAATTACAAGATACATACTCCTTGAAAATGAAATAACCCAAAATTCAACACTAAGAATTAACTTCAAAACAAGTGAACTTACACGATAGTAGTAGTGGACTTGGAGATGATCTCCCGGAGTGGGGACACGTAGTGGTACTGAAATTCGGACTCCAGGTGAACCTTTGAACTGCTGGAAAGCTGGTAGTGGGACTGTTTCTGGAATTATTTGGGCTGCAGTGAATCTGCCGGCTGTGTGGAACATGCAATGGGGTGCTGGACGGAGATAGCACCCGGGAAGAGAAGGAACTGTGACGTGTTGGTCTGTACTGGCAATCCCGGAAGCTACTAGAATTGGAAATCTGGGTTACCGAAATTAATTCCAGCCGTTGGAATTGGCGATCCGGGCTGCAGGACTTGAAGCTCCAAGCTGCAGGAAATGCGGCTTCTGGGATAAAGAAGTGTGTGCGTAGGTGGGGTGGTCAGTTTATATTGGGGGGGGGGGAGGGTTAGTGGGGTTTGGTTGGTTGTGGAGGAGTAAGGGAGGTCTCTGTTTGTAGGAGGAAGTGGGGTAAATGAGGGTGCGGGCCGACTGCAGTAGTGGAAGAATGGGTGGGCTTCACGTGAGAGGGAAATGGGGGTAATGGAGAGTATTGTGGTAATGGGGTAGTTGGTGTGTGTGTGTGTGGGGGGGGGGGGGGGGGGGTTATGGGGTAGTGGTTATGGAGTAGTGGGGTGGTGGCTGGCCGGAGGTTCCGGGGTGGCGGGTGGTGGCGGTGGTGGCCGGAGGTTGCAGAGAGGCGGATAATGGTGGTGGTGGCCGGAGGTGTTTTCCGGTGATCGCCGAAAACTGAAGATGAAGGGAACTTGGACAGTGATGGTGGAGGTTTGCCGGAGGGGGTTGGGAAAGGTTTTCCGGTGATCGTCGGAGACCGGAAAAAGGGAGAGCTTGGAGGAGAGAGGGAGCTGTTTTTGGTAGAGTGGGAGGGGATTTTGGTGGTGGTTGTGGGGCTGGTTTGGGCTGCCTTAAGGAGGTGGGAGGGTAAGGGGATGTCCGTTGTGGGAGGGAGGATGTGATATGGGGGGGGGGGGGGGGGGGGGCTGCTGGGGGAGAGGGGAAGGCTCAGTTTGGAGTGGAAAGGGGAGGGGTATGGCTGACGGCCAAGGGAAGAGGGGAGGTCCAAGCGTCGCACCTGGAGGGGTTCCGGTTTCAGCACCAGTTGATCAAAAGCTGTGCTTCTTGGCTTCAACTTTCAATGTCTCTCATTATAGCTTTCTACCTCTATATATAGGCTAGGAGGGGGGGGGGGGGGTGAACGGTCATTATTCTCCGTTCGTTGCCTACCTCAAAACAAACAAAATTACAAAGTAAAATTAAAACTGCAAAAAATGAAAAATACTACGAGCAACAATCCGCTCATGATGAGCGTTCCCGATTGTCACTGTGTCCGTGGTCGGCGGGAATGTTGAAAGACTGTGGATCTTACTGGCCTACATTGAAGCATGTAAACATTGTTGTTTTATTACATCGATTTTGTCATTGCATGAACTATATTTTTTAATCTTCTTCAGACTGCATTATTTCTTATTACA
This sequence comes from Dactylorhiza incarnata, assembly GCA_033032865.1. Lineage (NCBI taxonomy): Eukaryota > Viridiplantae > Streptophyta > Magnoliopsida > Asparagales > Orchidaceae > Dactylorhiza > Dactylorhiza incarnata. Next base: position 4,057,330 of record JAWHQI010000198.1, read on the forward strand.
ATTTTCCTGCATAAATATCACATGTTGAATCTTTCTCAAGATAAAGCGCATCATTCGTTATTTATCTGCATTTATACATCCTTCTTGTTAGTAGAAATTCAATTATATATATATATACGAGCAGCTCCGCACGGGCTTCGCCCGTGCTCGCTGACTCTTAGCGGGCTGCGCCCGCATTCGAGCGGGTTGTGCCTGCATACGATAGTACCCGACCGGCGACGGCGGGCTTCCCCCACAACTTATACATATGAGTACTCAAAATGACCGTAAAAAAATCTGCATCAATATTTTATAATTATTTTTTTCAAAAACATTTATATTTTAACAAAATCATTTTAAAGTAAGCCATTATATTTTGAAATTAGTTTTTGGAGGCATAATGATTACCATAGTATGTGTAGGAGGTCTACTACCATAGTAGGTGTAGGAGGACTACTAAAAAGTTTTTTGATTTTATGAATTTCCATTATTATTTTTATTATAGGAATATTGTGTAATTACACAAATAGCCATTATATTTTATGAATTTCTATTTTTTTCATAATATATGTTAAGTCATTGGAGTAAAAGAATGAGGCTATATTTGGCACTTTTGAATGTTGCACCAAAGACAACTTCTTGTATATAGTAGTTAAAGATATATATATATATATATATATATATATATATATATATAAACATATTTGTTGAAGATATTAGTTTTATATTATTATGTAAGTTTTTTAGTCTATGTGGTATTTGTCCCACATTGTCTGTCGGTCTTTGTGAGTCCATGTATTTCCTATATAAAGCCTATGTGAGGATTAATAAGAGCATCAAGCATTTTCCTTCTATTATCCAGCATGGTTTCAAAGCGATTTATTTAAGTCTTTTAGCGTAGGATCACTGTTCGTTCGGTTCTTGCGTGAGGGCTTGCTGTGGCTTTGTCTGCTGGCCTCGATGCTTGCTGCAGCTTCGTCTGTTGGATCGTCGACAATCTTCTACGACATCCACAATATCAACTGCTTCGACGACATATCCGCCCATCGTAGTTCCCCTCGAGATCATCTCTCGCGCGCTGATTTCTTCCCTCATCGACGACGGCTTCAACTAATCTCGACGATCCTGTTCCGTTGGATAGTGCTCTCATCAATGCTATCCCCGTCTTTTGTCTTCTCTCATTTGCCGATCTCCCATCTGCTAGTCCCAACGCCGATCTTGTCGTTGTTTCTTCCTAGCGATCCCTCCGCAGATCCTGTTGCTGTTCCTGTCGAAGATCTCTCCCACCTGCTTCTTCGAGGTGCTGCTATGACGAGGATGGCTTCCCTTCCGGATCGCTTCTTTCATGACAGAACCTTCGATGGCTACTCCACATCTCGCTGGCTGCTTCTGTCCACCGAATTTTCTCATCCTTTTTGTTGTGTTCCAATCTCGGCCACTACGCTGCTCCCGGTTCATCCCCCTCCTTCCACAGCCCCATTAGTATTTGGACGATTCCTGACTCTTCCAGCCATTGATACCCCTTCCGTGGCAGTGATCTCTCGCCGAAGCTGTAGTTTTGTGCTATTTTTTGGTCGTTTTATGTGTTTTTATTGTCTTCTTGTTGTTCGTATTTGGTCATGGTCTTGTTATGCCTGTATTCACGTGTGCTCCACGTGAGGGGGAGTGTTTGGGATGAGGGTCACTCAGATGATCTTTCCCGTTGTTCGCCTTAGTCCCGCATGGTCCTCAAGGCTTATGTCGTATGTGGTTTGCGTCTCCCCAAAATTTCTTTCGATTGGTACATGTGTTGTAACACGATTGTTGTTGGTGGGATCGTGTTGTGCGGGACCGTGTCATGTGGGACCGTATCGTGTGGACCGTATCGTGTAGGCCCGCCCTTTGTGCAGATTATCCCAGACAGATTATCCCCGAAGGATTATCCCCAGTTGCCCATTTGATGATTAGCTCCACATCGTTTGTTCCCTTCCATATGTTGTGTGTGTAGGTGATGTTAGTTGACCTAATTCTAGCGCGCCCATGTCGTGTGTGGGTCCTGCATCATCTGTGGATTTGTCCCCGACTTGGAATTTCCCACGGTGGCTCGTCTGATGTTTTGTCCCACATCGTCTACCTCCGTTGCCTTTATTTGATGTTTTCAAGCTGGAGGTGTCCCCTCCAGCTTGAGGAGTGTTGAATATATTAGTTTTATATTATTATTTAAGTCTTTTAGTCTATGAGGTATTTGTCCCAGATTGTATGCCGGTCTTTGTGAGTCCATGTATTTCCTATATAATGCCTTATGAGGAGAGCATCGAGCATTTTCCTTTTCTATTATCCAACAATATTTAAATGTTGAAATCCAATATCTTAAAAATGCCCTTAGTATAACTAAGCAATCCATTATCTAACATTTTAAACCCAAATTGAAGTGAACTTGATGTTTGTCATCTGCAACCTTGGGAACCGGACCAACCGGTGATTAACACCAATCGCCGGCCACTCTTCTCTCCGTGTGGCAAGTATGGCAAGCCGTTTGGATGCATGTGATGGTTTTTGCTGCCTCTCTTATTTTCTTAGAAGAAATTTGCGCTTGGCCTAATAATCCACCCCCAAACAACAACGACGTCTTGTCATCATTTAGAAAACCAACCGAACTCAACCTAAGGTGTGGTGGAGCTCGAGTGAGCTAATTTACTTGCATTTGGGAAGATAAACTTGTCACCCCAATTCACCTGTCCTGCGCACGTCCTTGGTGTGCTTTTTCTATATAGATCAATCCCTCAACAAGCAGGGGACGGGTAGTGCTTGCCCTGAAGACGTGCAGTCATGTACCCGCCCACCGGCAATGAGTGCCGCTGTTGACACAAAGAGGTAGCACTGAAAATGCAAATCTTCTTTATACCGCTATCTTCCTTGGTTTTCGAGTGGATAAAATGGCTAATGAGAACATAGGAAGAATGGCATCAACAGAATCTTGGCTAAGCAAAATCTAATTAGAAGATCTGTTCTCATGGGGAAAAAGAGATCATCTCTCCTTGTGATAGTCTTCCAGTGGTACGCCAACTATAAGCAATCACCTTATTGCATGAGAAGCCCGGATCATTCGCTCTTCACGTTCTCTTTTGGTCGAAATCTCCTCTTTGTCAAGGGAGCCGATGGATATGCTCGGGTAGAAGAAAATGAAGTTAGGTTTTTGCATTGATTTAAGGAGTTATTTAAAAAGCATTACTCCTAATTCAACCATCCACATGCACACCCTCTTATTGGAGAGATTGTCTCTCTAAATACCTTTAAAAGAATTACCTGAATTAAATTTAAATAAAGTAAATCCAAATAATATTGATTAAATCCAAATAAATCCTTTAATTTCTAATAAATTACACAATTAATGCACTTAAACAGTCAGGCAAATTTTTGGGATGTTACAGGAGAATTAGCCTACTTTGTTGTATGGTAGAGTGAATGTTTCTTCTTGTTATGTTTCATAGTTCGACAATCATGCTAGTCAATCGTACTTTGTATTGTTAAACAAAACATTTGTATGGGGTCTAACTTCCTTTTCTTTGCATTACTACCTGTTTTACAGATAATCACAATGCACTTACAATTCTTAGTCTGTGGGCGCCAGTCTTCTGTGTGAGTGTTGTTAGCTCCTTTATATTGCATGTTTGTTTATATTGATCTTTGGAATGATTTCCAGTTATTCCTCACTGTCCTTAAACTTCTCAAAACTCTCCAAGTGACAATTTCACCAACTTTCCTCTATATTTTCTCCTGTTATTTTATTTTACAGATTTATCTTTTAGATATCCAGTTGTTCTACACTGTATTATCATCTCTTTATGGTTTTCTTCTTGGAGCAAGGGATCGTTTGGGAGAAGTAAGTTTTCTTGATTTCAAAATGCTGATGTCAGGCTTCATTAAGTATTTCTGACATATATCAAGGTTCTTTACTTTTTTGACTGTGACTTTTTGTTTGTATCATATTTACAAACTTAAACTTCTGGTGAACTTTGTGCATAAGCTCGTTTATCAATCTGATTATGCTGTACGATCTGGGATTGGTGGAATTGAATTAAATGTCATTTAGGACACCTTTTTCATTGCTTTATTTTTATACTTTCTGCAATTGTGTATTTCTGCAATTTGCTTGCTATTTCCAGAAATTTATGCTTGATTAACATGTTTCACAGCCATGTCCCTTGAAATCGGTCAGCTATTAGGAACTTGTTTCTCCTTTTGTGTTGAGAATAAATTGAAAACCCCACATCTTTTATGAACGCATTACAATTGTAGAAAACCCAGGTGCGTCCAAATCATAGCCAACTGGTTTGAGTGGAGATGCTCCCCTAGACCTTTAAAGAATATGAGTCAACACATGATACATTACGTGAAAAAAATCAACACTCCATTGCGAATAACACCAACAGACTTGAGCCACGCAAGGGATAATACAAATTACAAACAACAATTTTCCCACAAGTCATCTATGTTATGGATCCACACTGGGTGCGCAATTACAAAAAAAGAACAGCGGAAGAACATACATCGAGGCTCACAACACAAGAATAAGAATATGTGAGCCTTGGACACCATTGAATGGCTGATAACGTTTGTCAGACTAATCAATAGTCTGGGATTGGAACTGGTCTGGGAGATAGCTTCTATTGGAACACTTAGTTGGCTCAGTTACAAATCGAAGTGGGCAATAAGATCTACTACTCACTTTGATTCACAGAAAAATTTATCGAATTGGTCCTGTCAGTACAACAACGAGCATTTCTTTTGGTCTTGTAGTTGCTAATTTTTAGGGGACCTTTTTTACATGTCTTTTAGGTGTTTAAGTACTGGGTATGAAATGAAAAGCGCATCCAAAATTTACCTTAATCCCATGTCAGCACAAGTGCAGGTCCGCCTCCCCCTCGTTTCCGTGAACCAGCATAACTTTCGCATGGTGAAAACTCAAATCTCTCATCATCCTTTTTCCCTCTACCCGACCTAGTTTTCTATGATTGTTATCCCCGCAGCTCTCGAGAAAGAAGTTTCAATCATAATCTTTCGATTCGGCCCACCAACGATCATGGACTCCTTCATATACTTGCCCCCTCCAATTGTCTTATGATCGTATCAACTTATTTTTCCCAAGCGACGAGATTGAACGTGAACGAACCGTAATACTTCTCCAGGGAATCATCAGTTCAAGCAACTCATCATCAATGCTACTGGTTAAAAGAAAGAGGAGTCATGACGCTTTTGTGTCGATTATCAAGAACTCAATTCCAAGATTACCAAGGACAAGTTTCCAATTCCAATGTTGAGGAACTTCTCAATGAACTCCATATAGCCCAAGGGCTTTCCAAATTGGACCTTTCCTTCGTCTATCATCAAATGCGTATGCACCAGTGAGACATCATAAGAATAGCTCGCTAAACCCACCATGACAACTTCGAATTCTTTGGTCATGCTGTTTGTCATCCCATCCACCTTACATTCTCTCATGACTGAGGTACTCGATCCCCTCCTTGCAAGTTTGCTGTTTTTTTGATGTGATTTTTGTCTATATCAAAAGTGACAAGCAACATGTCCGCTACGTCTTAGTCATCATCAATTTAATAAAGCAACACCTTCTCTTTATGAATAAGTGCAAATGTTCGTTTGGTGGTTGTCTGGGGCATTAATTGGGCCACGTAGAGCACAATAATGTGGTCTTTGCTGACCCACCTAAAATCTGCGCTGTTGTCGATTAGCCAGAAATGTGTCGTTAGGTTCCTTATGGAGATTCTTTGGCCTGACTGGCTACTACCGCCGTTTCATGAAAGACTATGTATAGGCTCGTTAACCAACTTACTGAAGCATATTTTTCAGTTGTCATTGTAAGCATTCAACTCCTTCACGGTTTCGCAAACATCAATTCTTGTCGCGTTGGTCCTACGACTACCTAACTTCAAGATTGAATTTCAAGTGGAGTGCGGCTTCTATCGCGGTGTTGGAGTTGTCTTACACAAGGGGTACCCTTTAATATACTTCAACATCCCAACGAAGGCCCACCAACTCAAACTACCACCATATGAAAAACTATTGATCGGGTTAGCCAATGCGATACAACACCGATGACCTACTTGTGGGTTTGACAATATCTCATCCAGACAAATCACTTTAGATTGAAGCCTTGAAGTACTTGCTCGATTGGAAGGTGACAATCTCCTCGCAACAATGTTTGGTGAGCAAATTATTGATTTTTGATTTTGTGGTCGAATGCAAAGCTGGAAATTTAATCAAATGACTTACACATGTTACAACGAAGAGCAATGGTATATTTGTGCTATTTCTAGACCTCTTATAGAGTCATTCATGAATATTCAAATAGACATTAATAACTCCCCGAGCTAGCTACGATGAGGGCGTAACTTTTATTCGCGAAGGGAATTGGACGATAGTGGTATATTTGATTTACTACAACGACAATGTCTACCTCTCGTGCACGTTGTCGTCGACCTTCTCCATCATGTCTGCCACATAAGACCACACACATGAACGGGTTTAAAAAATACTTCGTTGTTTGCATGGATTTTTATTGGAGTGGTCTGGATACAGACACCCAGTGCTACAAATGAAAGTGGATCATCTCCATCCTGCAAGTCTATTACAACCTCTCTCTCTCTTTTGACCAAGGTCTGGGCTGACGTATCAATGGACTTTGTGGAGATCCAACCAAAATCAAGGAGCATCCTAGTCATCGTAAAATGTTTCTCGAAGGCCCCTAATTTTCTGCAAATGTCCAACTGCTACACTGCTGCCTCTCAGTGTGATGTTTCTTTTATTTGAATAAGTCTTCCATCGCCACAACACACTAGAATCAATTATTTGTATCCCAATAATATTTTCACTAGTTGCGTCTAACAAGAGCTCTTTTATTTCCACAACACCAAATTCATCCTCTCTTCAACCTACCGTCCTTTTCTCGACGGATATACCAAGTTACAAACCATATTGTCAAGATGTACATCTATTGCTTCACCAGTGATAAACAAAAAATGGGTTTGACACCTTCAATGGGTGGAATAGTTATTCAACACATCCTATTGCACTTTTCAGACTAGACCATTCAAAATTATGTTCGGCAGTAACCAAGCTTGTCAGGATCGCGATACGCATCGTAGGATCGCACGATCCTACGATCCAGATTCTGAATTTCGATCTGAATCACAAGTAGGATCGAAATCGGGATCATTCAACCGGGAGCGCGATCCGGATCGTAGGATCGATTGGATCGCGACCTGATTCCGATCCTAGCGATCCCGATCATATTATAAAATAAACTCTGCCCTCGATAAACCCTATTTGTTATCAGTTCTCCCCTCTTCCTTTCTCTCTCCCGACGCCGACGCCGACGGCGACGCCGATGCCCTCTTCCATTCTCTCTGTCGACGGCGACGCCGACACTCTCTTCCTTTCTCTCTGCCGACGCAGTGAACTTGATGCTGACGAGTTTATTAGTGAAGCTGAATGGGATGATGATCAGAACGACAGTGGTGATGATGATGCAGAGAATGTAGAACTTCATGATGAGGACATGGTTGATGTAGCTGTTAAGGATTTATATTAATGGTTTTGTGTCGGTTCGACGAACATAAATTATTATTTGATCGTTTACCGTGGTGTGAACTTTATGTTTACTTATGTAAAATTTATAGTTAGAACTTAGAACGATGTTATTTTTAGGTTTAGTTGCTCATTTGCTTATTTTTGATATAAGTACTCAAATGTTTTTTAGTTTTATAGTTTTTATGTGTTAATTGTGTGTAATTTGATGATACAAAATTCATTATCATATTTTCAGTCTTAATTTTTGATTTTTGTAGAATCTTAAGATCCTCTATCCGATCCCACGATTCGATCCGATCCAACAGGAAAACGATCCCACCTAGGATCTCGATCCTGACAACCTTGGCAGTAACCCTCTATGACAATTGTCTTACGCCCGCTTTTAACATAGCTAGACGACATCGATTAATCCCCCAGGGAGCGGCATCAAAGAGACAATGCTATAGTAGTTGGTCCATGACCATTAACGCATGAAGAAAAGTTATGATCAAACACAGTGTAATGCCCATTTTAATATAGTGATTGAGTGTGGTTGCTGTTACAGACTCATCAACAAGTCACCGTTCACCGCGCGATACAACCCACAAACTCTCCTCGCACTTATATGGCCCGTTCGTACTTCGTAATCGCTGCTAATATCAGTCCAATGGCCTACCACCTATTGTTCCCGATGGAATCCAAGATGTACAATATCTTTTTGGTCTCTTAACATAACCCTACATTGGTGCACACAAACTATCATCCCGTTTTTTCGCTGATCACCGAAGAGTGCATGTTACCTCAACCACCTCGGATCCTTAATCATGCGCCAATCATGCGAAGACCAAAGTTTTGATTCAATGGATGAATCTTCTAGAAGAGGAAGTTACTTGGAAGATATGATCAATAATGAGAAGGGAATACTCCACCTTCAAGCGAGGGGATTAGCTCGATATAACAGTGGTGATTGATGTTGTGTATCTACACTAGGGACATTCGTACAGAAGGAGAGCAGTGATGCAAAGCACATCTGGGAGGGTTGTGATCATAGCAGAAGAAGATTGGAGCCTTGGAGACTATCGGAAGACTGGTATCCTCGATTTGACCAGCTAGTAGTTTCATGTTGGAACCGATTAGGGCGATAGCTTTTATTGAACAAATGATTGGCCCAATTACTAAGCAGGGCAGGCGATGGATCTAATACCCACTCTAATTCGCTCAGATATTGTATTGGTGGGTTGATAGACATACCATGCCTATCGATATGAACAACTAACATTTCTTTTGGCCTTTATAATAGCTAATTTTTTGAGGAATTTATTGTGTATTTGCATTTTGGTTATTTAAGCCCTGAGTAATCTCGTGGGCCCTAGAGGTAGGGGATCCAGGAACCCGGTTTTGATACCATTTAGAAAACCTGAGAGCATCCACCTCAATACTAGCCAGTTTTAGTGGAGAGACTTCTTGGGACCTATTAAGTACATGGAGCCAACCTAGGTTACACTATTTGTGTCCAAAAACAACTTTCCATGGCCCAGAGCACCAATAGACCCGGACCACACCATGGATACAACACATAATCCTACACCACATATGGTCCTGCCGTGAATACTCCAATAAAAACATGTAAAGTGAATTAAGTTATTCAAATTGTTACATTTAAGAAGCTTGTCATCGTAATTGTTACTAGATTATAATTTACATTGTCGTTATTCCATTTTTCTTCTATTTTAGAGAGATTTTTGCAGCTACTTTCAAATACACCACATATGGTCCTGCCGTGAATACTCCAATAAAAACATGTAAAGTGAATTGAGTTGTTCAAATTGTTACATTTGAGAAGCTTGCCATCGTGCTTAATGTAACAAGATTATAATTTACAGCGTTATTCCATTTTCTTCTATTTTAGAGAGATTTTTGTAGCTACTTTCAAATAGGTTACTCATCGCATGTTAGATCATTGCCATCATTCAAAAAACAATATAAGCACTAGGCATTTTCAAATACCGTGACATTTTAGACATTTACTAGTAATCATAGTGAGAACACTAGACAATGTTTCAAACAATTAAAAAGAACTATTGAAAGTTTTTTCATACTTAACTTTTCTCACAACAGTTGTGGTACCATTAATCAAGTGCTAAAGCCTGTTTCTTATTTTTTAATATGTAGAAAATGTTCATTATTTTTTTTGGCAACTGCTTGGATAAACTATTTTTAGGTTGTATAGCTCTTATATATTTAAAATATCACTGACGTAGTGACCTTTAATGGTTGCGCTAGAATCAGTATCAAAATTTATGATGCGGATGCTGTTTATTTATTGATTTAACTTGATTTTTCTCTTTGCTATCCCTTTTGTCTCTCCCCAGATCAGATCTGTAGAAGCAGTGCATAAACTATTTGAGGAGTTTCCTTCAGCATATATGGAAAAACTTCATTTTTCCTTGCGAAGAAGGTACTATAGTTTCTTTGAATCTCCCCACGTTCTTTGTTTTAACTCATTTTTCCTTTCTGAAGCCATTTCTCATTTTGTGCAGGAATGAACTTATTTCTTCCGGCCAGGTAACTGCAAAAATGTTAAATAATTTTCAGGCATGCTTATGGGTAGTCATTGATGGATATTTTTTATTTTAAATGTTGAAGGCATAGCTTCCACACTTGGTGTTGCATAAATGAATTTAGTCTTGTCCAAAGTAACTTCTATTCTGCTTCGTTTATCATCTTCTTACTTTTGATTGTTATATGGAATTCTCTTTTGACGAAATGACAATGCTTTGTATTGAAAGGTGGTCGATTGGTAAAAAAAGAAAATATAGTTATCGAGATTACATCTTAGTGGAGCCTTCTGGAATTGAATGTTACTATCTTGATAGATGAAATTTGGAAGTGAAAGTATATGAGTCTAGTGTGTTAGAATCTGCAAACTGTGTAACGGCCCACTAGACCGCCACAATTTAAACTTTTCTTATTATTATCAGAGGCAACCCTTTATTGAACTCTTTTTTTCATCGCAACGGAGACCTGCAAGACACTAAAATGCAGAATACCCAAAACCTTTTGATATGTTGAACAATCAACATCAAAAGATTTTTATAAATGTGGCTATATAATGTACAAAATGAATTTTACAACATCCAACTACAACCATGAGTAGAGTTTGGTGTTACTATTTACAACTCGGTATTATTGTATTTCTTTCTTTGGGGGTGTTTTTGTCTTTATATTTCCGTGACCTATATATGTACATGTAAGGTTTTCTTTTGTTCGATGATGTTTGATTTAGCTCTTCAACTTGGTATCAGAGCGAGAGCGAACCTTAGCCTCAGCGCGTGGTCTCCGTTCTGCTTGTTCGAGCCATTCCCGTCGTTCTCTCGCCTGCAGGTTCCCTCGCTTGTGCGTTCTCTCGCCTCCTCCATGCGGCCAACAGGCGGATCTCTCGCCGCCGCCGGTTGCTGAGAAGGTCGCCGCCGCCGCCCTTCGATGATGCAGTCAGTCCTCTCGATCCTTTTTTCTCTGTGAATCATCGTCCTTTCAAGCCGACGCTTCCGATTCTTCTGCTGAGGAGCCGCACGGGATCGTCTTCTTCCGTCATCTTTTTCCGCCAGATCCCGCCAACTCCAATTAGCTTCTTTCGTCAGCTTCTTCCAGAACAGTTGCCGCAAACTCTAGTAAGCCTCTTCCACCAGATCCCGTCAACCAGAACAGTTGCGGACGATGTTGGAGATTGGAAACCACTTCCATCCCTGCTTCTCATGCTGTTTCACTGGCGGCATGCCTACCTGTGCCTTGCTTGCTCCTGCTATTTGAGCTCTCGTCGCTCCTCTTTGCCGATATGTGTGATCCTGATTCTTCCACATCTTCTCCGGGTGTGATCCAACCTCAGATGAGTGACCATCAGCTGTCTCATGGCCACTCCGGCTCGTTGAAGATTAACACAGTTCCGTTGGATGACACGAACTATCTCGAATGGTCTTGCGCTGCACAACATGTCATTCGCAGCCTCCAGATGTTTGGTTACATTGATGGAACAATTAAGGAGCCTCCCAAGTCCGACTCCTCATGGAAACGTTGGAACTCTGAAAACTCTCTGGTTGTCTCTAGACTTCTGCATTAGATGTCGCCCAAGGTCTATCAGAGTTATATGTTGATGGACTCTGCTTACGAGATCTGGACCCTTGCCCGGGAAACGTACTCCCAAATTGGTAGCTCCACCCAGGTTTATGAGCTTACCCGACGCATTTTGGAGTTGCATCAAGGATCTGTGTCCGTGTCGTCGTTCTTCTTGGAGTTCGAACGTCTGTATCAGGAAGTGGACTTTTTTTTCTCACTATACTCCTGCTTGTACTGCGGTTGCTCTTCAGCTCAAACAACAGGAGGACCGTTTTCATCTCCATGTATTCTTGATGGGCTTAAACGTGAAATCTGATATGGTGAGGACACATACCCTTTACCTCTCTCCTCTTCCGTCTCTTCGGGAGGCATTCAGTATGGTTCTTGTTGATGAAGATTGTCGGAAGTCCCTCAGTGTTATTGCTCCTTCGGATCGTTCTGCTATGTATGCTATGGGTCGCGGCTATGTTCCAGTCTTGGATCCACTGTGCCTACTTGTGATTGTTGCAGTCGTAGGGGACATACTCGGGAGGTGTGTTTCAAATTTCATCCCCACCTTGCCCCTTCTGGTCGTGGCCGTGGTCGTGGACCCTGGCGTGGGGGTCATAGACATGGTGGTTCTCGGCCTCACAATGTTGTTTACTCTGCTGATGTATATGTTGGGACGTCGCTTCTTCTCCCGGTCAGCTCACTGCTCACGGGTTGGATGTTTTTCACCGCATGCTTCACTCTCAGTCTGATGCTTCCCCCGGTGCCCCTCCCTTTCTTGCAACTGTCGCTATGCCGAGTGCTCATGCTGTCACTGCCTCTTCTTCTGAGTGGGTGATCGATTCTGGTGCCACCCACTGATCGATTCTGGTGCCACCCACCACATGACCGTCTCCTCATCTGGTTTTCTTTCTTATACTCCTTTGTCTCGTAAGGACAAAGTCATCTATGCTAACGGCAGTTTGTTCCCCATTGCGGGCAAAGAGCATATCTCTTGCTCTCTGACCATCCCTCTTCCTTCTATTCTTCATGTTCTCTTGTTTCCTCGTAGTTTACTCTCTATCAGCAGTATTACTAGATCTCTTAACTGTTCTGTAACCTTTTTTCTTGACATGTGTGTTTTTCGGGAACTGAGTACGAAGCGGAACATTGGCAGTGGTGGGAACCGTGATGGCTTGTACTACCTGGACTCCCAACTTCCCTCTCAGACTATTTCCTGCACTACTGTTGCTGCTGATGACGTCCGCCGCTGGCACCTGCGTCTCGGACATCCTTCTCCTGTTTACCTTCAAAATTTGTTTCATGCTTTCGTACCTTTTCTTCAATCTTTTGTCTGTTATGTATGTGATATGTCCAAACATGTGCGACATAGTTCATTGCATTTATTGCCTCCTAGTAGTAATCCTTTTGCTGTAATACATTCAGATGGTTGGGGGTCTTCCCCTATTTTATCGTTATCTGGATTCCGGTGGTTTGTTACCTTTATTGATTGTTTTTCTCGTACCACATGCGTTTTTCTTTTAAAAAAGAAAAATGAAGTATTTCCTTGTTTTCAAGCTTTTCATAAAATGATGCAAACCCAATTTTGTCGATCTATTCGGGTTCTTCGAAGTGATAATGGGGGGGGGGGGGGGTATGACGATCATGGTGTGTTTGGTTCATACCTTACTAGTCATGGTATTATCCATAAGAAAACTTGTGTTCACACCTCCACCCAAAACGGGGTTGCCGAACGAAAAACCCGGCACCTTCTTGACGTTGCTCACTGCCTTCTAGCCACTATGCACCTTCCTAAGGTGATGTTGTGCTTACCGCTGCTCACCTGATCAACCGGCTCCCCTCCCGTGTTCTCGGCTCTGCTACTCCTCTCGCCTGTCTCTCTACTATGACGGTTGTCCATACCTCTCATCTGGCTCCCTGGGTCTTCGAATGTGTCTATTTTGTGCACGTCCATCAACCACACAGAGACAAACTTGACCCTCGGGCTCAACGTTGTGTCTTTTTTGACTACTTCACTACAAAAGGGTATCAGTGTTACCACCCTCCTACCAGACGTATGTTTTGTGCTGTGGATGTTACCTTCCGTGAAGGGGAATCCTACTTTCTGCCTTGACTCACTCTCTTCGTCAAGGGGAGAGTATTGATGATAGTGGTGATTACTCCACTGATGCTCTTCCTCTTCTCCCTTCCGCTCCTCCATCGTTACCTCTATCTGGCCCCATGGACATGACTCCTACTCCGGTCCCTTTACCTGATATTCCAATTCCTCCGATCTCTCATTTTCCTCGTATACCACCGTCGTCCTTCATGTGCAGAATCTAGAAGTGAACTTTCAATCTCCTTTATCATCTACATTGTTTGCATCAAAATATGCTTCAATGCGATAATAATTGTTTTCTTTGAAACAATAATCCTTTTCCCAGAGACCGTTTGATATATTCTAATATTTTTAAAGCAGCTTCCAGATGACACTCTCTGGGAGCCTTCATGAATTGACCGACCCTTCCAACAACATAGGAGATGTCAAGTCTGATTACGGTAAGATAGATGAGTTTACCGACCAGACACATGAATCAAATAATATATTGTAAGAGAGGTAATGCCTCATCCTAAAGCTTGTCAGTGCCCATAGGCATGAGATTATGATCATGTTTCGTTCCAAGGTGACCGGTTTCATTGAGTAAATCTAGGGCATACTTGCGTTGAGAGAGAATTATGTCGTTATTGCGTCTTGCAATTTTCATTACCAAGAAGTATCTTGGAGGGCTCATATCTTTGGTAACAAAATACTCCCGAAGATGTTTATTTGTTTTCTCTAATCCAGTGGAGTCATTTCCGGTAAGAAGAATGTCGTCAACACAGACAACAAGAATATCCAGGCCGTGGTTGGTTTTTCGTAAAAAGAGAGTGATCAACCTTATTTTTGTCGAAATTGATGGTAAAGATGACCTAGTTGAATTTGTCAAACCATGCACGAGTGATTTGCTTGAGACCATAAATGACCTTTCGAAGCTTACACACTTGAGACTCCCCCTAAACAACATAACCAGAAGGTTGCTCCATATCGTCTTCTTCGTGTAGTCACCATAGCGGAAAACATTTTTGACTTGAAGCTGAGAGATTTACCAATTCTGGTCGACATTAACGGAGAAGAGGACCCGAATAGTACTGATGCGAGTAACTAGAGAGGTGTCAAAGAAATCAACAACATATGTTTGGGTGAAACCCTTGGCAACTAGACAAGTCTTGTATTTATCCACAGTGTCGTCTATGCGAAATTTGATGACAAAGACACAATGACAGCAGACAATATCGCACGCTGATGGGGCAGAGACAAGTGTCCAAGTTCCATGTGATTTTAAGACAGAGGTTTCCTCATCCATGACCGCTTTCCAGCAAGGTATATAAAGAGCTTCCTCGTATGTAGTAGGAACGATGATGGTAGAGAATGCCCGTGCAAAGTTGCTGCATGAAGGATTGAGATTGGCATAGATGTTCGTAGTCCCCCTTACCCCTTTTCACATAGCAATGAGAAGATCTAGGTCCGAGTCTACTAAAGTGTAGGAACCTTCTCAAGAGGAGAGCACTGGCTTGGGAGCTGACATCAGGGACTCTAGAGTGGAAGGATCGAGGACATGCGAGGATGTAAACTATGTTGTTAAAGGAGCACCTAAGGCTCAGGACTCACCCGACTCAGATGTTTGCGCCTTTGTGCTCCTTTGGAACATAAAAGACGTGCCTGTGTGAGATTTCTGTTGCATTTTTTTTCAAAAAAAGAAAGAAATAATGTAAGAAAATAATTTTTTGCATGGTTTAGTGTTTGTGAAACATAACCTTAAATATGATGCAAATGACCACCTTGATTCTATTTTTTAAGAGATATAAATGTTAGTAATGAATAATTAATGCGTATAATTGATGAAAATTTTGATGAAGACGATGAACTGATGTTTGATGTTAATTATTTAAAATGGATGTGGTTGCGCCTAGACTCTAAGACCCCTTTGCGCTTTGGTGCGCCTTGAGCCTTTAATAATTATGGAGGCAGGTCGTCGACGATAATGATGGAAATGGGGAAGTTGGAGGTAGACATTTAGGTGTTGGTGTCAGCTGTAGGATATCTGGTGAAGGAGCATGAATGATAGGTAACGATGAAACAAAGGTGGAAGGAGAGGTGTAAAGAGATCTTAAGAATAAGAGCCCCCCATCCTTTGAAAAATAAGGGGTAGACTCAAAAAAGGTGACGTCAGTCGAGACGTATTGACGTTTGTAGATAAGGTCGAAACAACATATCCCTTTAGAAAGTACCCCACAAAAATACATTTGGTGGTGCGAGTTGGGAGTTTAACGCGACTAGATGTAGGGGTATGGCCGATAGCAGTACAACAGAACACGCGCAGGGTGAGGGCAATAGGTGTACCGGTCGGATATAGATGAGAGAAAGGCGTCTTAACCTGA
This sequence comes from Dactylorhiza incarnata, assembly GCA_033032865.1. Taxonomy (NCBI): domain Eukaryota; kingdom Viridiplantae; phylum Streptophyta; class Magnoliopsida; order Asparagales; family Orchidaceae; genus Dactylorhiza; species Dactylorhiza incarnata. Next base: position 4,073,434 of record JAWHQI010000198.1, read on the forward strand.
AGGGTAGAAGAAGGTACAAGGTTAATGAGAAAAAAAGAAATGAAAACCTCATGCTCAAGTAGGAGCAAGGAACATTTATCTTACGTAGGAGTGTCCGAGTAACGTCGAGGAGATTACGATTTTTTCTTTCTACCTCCCCATTTCTTGGGATTTATGCACACAATTGATTTGATAAATAATACCGTTGGAGGTGCAGAAAGATAAGAACTGTTGTCTCATGTATTCCTTTGCATTATTAGTTCAACTAATTTTGAGTGACAAACCGAATTGAGTGTGAATTTCATTATAAAACTTGGTGAAAAGCGGCGAGAGTTCTAGTCATATGATTGGTGGCGCTGGAGTTGATGAACCACTTACCCTGAGTAGCAACATGCACTCTACCTGAAGAAGTAGAAAAGAAGGCAGATTGCTTGGAGGCATTGATGAGAGCCTCAATATCCGTGGAAGAGAATGCACGACCGGACTTTGGTGGCAGGGTGTATGACGCGGAAGAAGGCTCATACACAGTTGTTTTGATATTTGCTTAAGGACGAAAGCGAGGACGCTTCAGAAAGCCTTTTTTGATAAGATGACCATGCTCCACCACAACCTCCGGTGCGCTTTCCACAACCATATTGAGCTCCACGATCGGCCGTATATGCAAAATTGCCGAGGGCAGAGGGGACATGATCAGAGGCCACTGGAGAAGGTTGATAACATCAGAGATGCGAGCGACAGTGACATCCCAGGTGGGAGTATCAGGATGATTGGCAAGCATAAATCAGAAAGGTTGTTTGCAAGCCAGGTGCGAACAAGAGCATCATTGACAACCCAATCAACATATGGGGGAGACACGGGTCTAAAGTAGTGTCAGTGAGATGATGTCATTTGCGTTGAGAGCGCAAAAGGGTGGTGAATGAGATACTCCAATTGGGATAATTTTTTCCAGTTAATTTTAACGTCATGCTGAAATTCTAGAGACATTGGAAATGATTGTTGGTGGAACAATGTTGGCGAGAGTACAAGGGAGTGTTGGATTTGCCATAGTTTAAAAAAGGAGTCAAGGAGTTCAATAGAGGGGTCGGCGAGTTCTTGGGAAGAACCCGGAGGCTTAATTGTGCGGGTTCTCAGTGATATCAGCGAGTTCTTGTTAAGCGCCCGCAGGATGAAGCTGGGAGAATTCGCAAGAAGTGCCAACTATTTCATTGGGAGAGCCTGCAGGAAGAATCGTGTGGGTTCTCTGAGATGTCAGCGAGTTCACGGGAAGAGCCCGTAGGAAGGATCGCACGGGTTCTCAGTCCTGGGTCGGCGAGGTCAGTGTCGCAGGATGAGTTCTCCTACAACTTGCTGGGACGAGTTCGCCGGTTCGTAGGAGTGCGTTGGAGAGAGGACTTACGGGATGAGTCTTCGCAGATGCCAGATATCTATGCGCATGAGTTCGAATCGGGGATTGACCTATAAATATGGAGGGGGGATTTGTTTGGTTGATCGATCCCGATCGATGGGAGAGCGGAGGATGGTGAGCTCCCCTAGCTGAGTCGTGAGCTCTACCAGGGAAGCTGCAAAGCTCTACTAGGGAAGCTCCGAGCAAAAGTTTGCCCAAGGTCATTAGAGCAGCAAGTTCACATGTAGCTGATTGTAGGAGCTTTCGTGTGAGTCCGGGAGTGTTCACGCGGAAACAAAATGATTTCGTACATGGTTGGGAATATTCACGCGAGAGAGGAGCGAGGAATTGTACCCTCACTCTTATACTATTTGAGAATTTGAAATATTAAATAAATATTTTTCTAAAATCCCGAATTAGTACATGGCATAACTCCCGTTTTATCTAGAGTAGAAGAGGAAGAAGAATGTACATTTGGAGATGTTGGACAATACAAGAAGGAGAAAAACTACAATAGACCATATGTGGGATTTTATTCTTTAGTTTTAACAACTATGTAATAGAAAATACTGCTCTTTACAATAGAAAAGAAGAAACATGTTGCACGATTCAAGAGCTTTATTATTGAATTTTAGAAATAAAGTAGAGATCAAATTAAAGTGGAGTGCGCGCTAGAGCCGTTGAGTCACTAAATTAGGTGATTATTTTTTAGCTTTAACAACTATGTAATATAAAATACTACTCTTTACTATAGAAAAGAAGAAACACGTTGCACGATTCAAGAGCTTTATTATTGAATTTTAGAAATAAAGTAGAGATCAAATTAAAGTGGAGTGCGCGCTTGAGCCGTTGAGTCACTAAATTAGGTGATTAACCTAAGTATTGTGTGATGCTCTCAAGTAACTAACACTGAAACGACGGACGACTCAAAAATGAGAATCCACATGCACGAGCAAAATGAAAGAGAAAGACGCGAGAATATTTTAATTAATGACAAACAAGCATACAAGATTAGGGCAAACTCTAAAATATAAAGATCAAATAAACATAGCATAATTTTAACCCAACTTTATGTGAGCGAGGGTATTGGTGATAGGTATACCTGTAGGAGTCGAGTGTGACAGTGACTCAATCCAAGAGGATAAAGGGGAATTGTCTGGATAATAAAATAAATGAGCAAGATTTGTATGGAAGGTGGTTGCTCGGGAGGGGAGGTTCGGAAAGTCAACTGAAATTTTTGGACTGTGGTTTTCAAGACTTCTATCGAGACCGTCAGAGGGTGGACGATGACCAATTGCTGGAGCCCACGGTGATTTAAGATGGCGGTGGAGAAGCTCTGGAGGAAGAAGGTGTGGTCCGACGAACTCCTGTGCTGAGACACTTGAACCGACGATGGAGTTACCGAGAATGGTGGGGACCTGAGGAGATTATTACCAGAACCTTAGAGAGAGGAAGACGAGTGCGTCTCCCTTGTGGAGGTCTCCGATCGGGGATATCAGCAAGAGTCGCGTAAGGCGTGGGAGGGAATCCGACTAGAATTTCTGAAAAACAGAGATGGATCTCTGTGTTCCGAAATTCTTCCGAGCCCTCTCAACAAAGGGGAAAATGGGCTTCTTAAAGGTAATTGATTATAGGCTCTTAAAAGGAAACATGTTTTGAAAGCAAATTGCTTTTGGCTAATTTGAATGAGGATTTTAGGAGGGGGTAAATTCTTTACCATAAACAAAATGTAAGACCCCCCTCAGAAATTAGGCACGACAATGTGATCTTATCGCACATCACCAGCAATCCACAACAAAGAAGGGAATAACAAAATAGTAGATGTATGAATGTCTCAACCCTCTCCCGTATTCTCTCATAATGCTACGAGCCAACGTGGTGCTAAGCGAACAACTATCACATCACAATCATGGTATGCTATAAACAGTAGCGGAAGATGTACTAGTGGAACACTAAAAACAACGTATTAGATCACTGAAATATCCGAGTAATAAGATAAGATAGAAAGTAATCACAACAACGACACTATGGTCCCACAGTCCAAGTACAACGGTCTATAGAAAGTCCAAGTACTTTCCGTCTTATCTTATTACTCATATATTTCAGTGATCTAATACGTGGTTTTTAGTGTTCCACTAGTACATCTTCCCAAACCGGATAAATGCTCATATATAAAATGTTGTAAAAATATAAACCTACTGGGCTAACTATATGATCGATGATGTTGCAAGTGCAACAACGATCCTCTACATGTCTTCTATCCTCACTTCAAGTTCACGTCAAGCTCTGGGAAAACTTAGGGGGAGTCAATCAATGGTGAAGGTTAGCAAATATTAGCCGTATATGCTAAGTCGGTTACCACATCTCCCTTTGAGCCACCTATGTGCTTAAGGGAGGCGGTAAGCTGTCCTGCAGTAAGTGTCAGCACAGTGTAATATATATATTGATATATAGACATATATATAAAGAAGAGCAGTTAGAACAATTGTATATTTTAAGGATCTTGCTATGAAGTGGAACATTGACAATGGTAGGAATGTCGACATACTGCACTTGTTGGACCGATAGCTAACCCCAAGTGCTCTCTCCACCAACAACGTTCCTTCCCTCCTTAACAACCCACACTGACATCAATGCCTTGGGCACCCTCCCCAATTTATCTTATCAAATATTTTCATGCTTTCAGTTGTTTGCTTAAAACTTTTTGTTTTGGTGCTTGTGAATTGTCGAAACATGTTCGTCATCGTCCAAGCCATGTATTTCTTCCTAGTTTATCTTCTTTTGATGTGATTCACTCTGATGTTTGAGGTACTTCCCCTGTGTTATCTTTATCAAATATCAGAACATTGGTTTGGTCTGCTGCGGGGGCGTGTTGGTTGACCTGATTCCAGCGGGTCTGTGTTGGTTGTGACCGACCCATGTGCAGATTATCTCAGGTGGTCAGTCTTTTGATTAGTCTCACATTATTGACCGCATATCACCCGCATGTGCTTATGAGCTCCGTCCCAGTCCTCCTAGCACTTTTGGATATTGCTGGTTTTTTATTGATTGTTTTTCTCATACTATGCGAGTTTATTTGTTAAAAAGAAAAGTGAATTTTTACTTGCTTATGAACCATTTATAAAATCGTTATGACAATTTGGGTGAGTTATTTGTGTTTTGCTTATCGATAATGATGATGAGTACAATGATAGTGGATTGTTTGACATATATCTTACCGACAACGACATTCTTCACCAGACCATTTGTGTCCATACCTTCACTAAAAATGGAGTTGCGGGACTGAAAAATAAGCAGTTGCTGGTGGTTGCCCGTTGTCTGTTAGTTATCATGCACCATCCCAAGTTCTCCCCGGGCGATGTTGTTATGACCGCTTCCCGTCCTATTAATCGTCTTCCCTTGCACAATATCCAATATCATACTTCTCTTAGTTGCTTTTCTATAAACATTGTTCACATTTCCTCCCGTATATTCGGGTCTGTTTATTTTGTTCTCGTTCATACTCCACATCGTTATAAATTGGATGCATGATTTCTCAAATGTGTTTTTGTTGGGTACTCTTCCACCCCCAAGGCTTATCGATTCTACCAACCTCCTTCTCGTCTATTTTCTACACTGTTTTTGTCACCTTTCGTGAGGGCAAGTTCTACTTTGGTCCTTGTTAGGGGGAGATGAGAAATGTTGATGACAGGACCTCTGACATTCCCCTTCCTATCGTTGCTTCTTCACACATCCATTTACATGCCCTTCTTACAATTGCTCCTTCATGGACGCTGCCTCTCCTATTGCATACTCTCGCAAGCCTCGTGAAGCTAAGCACTTATAATCCCTTGGTGTTCAACCTTTGTAAGTGCTTTTTTAGCTCCAAATTCAGATGAAGACCTCCATATTCCCATTGTCTATCTCAAAGGTAACACGTGTTGTACCAAGTGCCCTATAGCCAATTATTCTCTTATCATCATCACTTTCCAACACACGAAGGTTTTATCTCATCTCTTTCCTTTATTGTGCTTTCTAAGAACTAGGAGGAGGCTATCTTGATACCTGAATGGAGAAAGACAATGGAGGATGAAATGTGTGCTTTAGACAAGTATGAAACATGACAATTTGCACATCTTACTCCTTGGAAAAGGACGGTTGGGTCACAATGAATCTTCTCCTTTGAGCAGAATCAGGAATGGGTTGTGGAGCGATATAAAGCTCAATTAGGGGCTCTAGGATACACCCAAGCCCAGGGTATTGACTCTCATGAAACCGTTGCTCCTGTTGCAAAATGGACTCTATTCAGGTGTTTCTTTCATGTGCTGCGAGAAAGTTTGTCATCTCAAAAAGTCCCTATATGGACTGAAGAAATCCCTTAGAGCCTGGTTTGGGCGGTTTCATAAAATTATGATACGGTTATGCTACGAATAGTGACATTGATCTCACTCTCTTGGTTAAGAAGAGAGGAACCAAAGTGTTGGTTCTCATTGTTTATGTGGATGAAATCATCATCACAAGAAATGATATTGAGGAAATCACTCACCTGAAAGCACGATTGTGCACATAATTTGAGGTTAAAAATGTGAGAAAGTTGAACTATTTCTTAGGAATTGAAGTGACAATGTTTAATTGTTGGATCTTTATATCACAAAGGAACCTCGTTTTTGATGTCATGGAAGAAACTGGTATGCTTGGATGTGCTCCAGTGAATACCCTTATTGAATTCTGTCATTTGAATTGGTAGGCAGGCTTATGTACTTTTCTCATACTCGTCTGGCATTACTTATGCCATAGGCATTCTGAGTAAATTCATGCATCTTAGGATCTTTTATCAAGAGGCAGCTTACCAGGTCTTAAAGTACCTTAAGTCTCCAGGACGCATGATTCTTTTCTCAACAAAGTACCCCTTGAAAATTGAAGTTTGTAAAGATAGGATACTGATTGAGCAAGTAGCGAAGAAGACCAAAAAATCAACTATAGGATATTGCTTCTTTATAGGTGGGAATCTTATAACTCTGTGGAGCTAGAAATAGAATTTAGTAGCAAGATCTGGTGTTGAGGCAAAATATAGAGCTATACCACAAGGCGTATGTGAGAGATTATGGTTGAAATCAATTCTTCAAGATTTGGGTCTCTTTAAGGACAAGCCTATTACTCTTTATTACGTCAACAGAACATCCATTAATATTGCTCACAATCCAGTTCAACATGATCAGACAAAACATGAAGTTTACAGACACTTATTAAACATCAATTTGACAAAAGACAATATTTGCACACCCTTTGTGAATTCCCATGATTAACTTGCCGACATTTCCACCAAAAGGTTAAGTTGTGACAAAAATATCTAAGTTGAGAATGATTGACATATATTCCAACTTGAGGGGAGAGTTGAATATTATTATCTATACTATCTTATAAAGAATTTAGCCCTTGAACAATGTTAGTGTCAACATTTTGTGTATCATCATTTTCCCATTTTACCCATGACGACTATTGTGCGATGCGAGCAACGCCTCTGCCTTCGTGTCTTCTCCATCCCTTGTAACAGGCGTCTATGTTAGTAAACTTCAAGTGAGGAGATAGAGGTAGAGGGAGGGTGAAAAGGGGAGCGAGAGGGAGGGGAGATAGAGAGAATTTCACTCTGTTTCTTGTTTACAACAGAATGGATTCGGGGGAGAAGAGGCTAAACGAGTTCGGCTACAAGTAGGCGTCCGTTTTAGTAAACTTTGAGTGAGGAGATAGAGAGAGGGGAGGTGAAAAGGGGTGGGGGGAGGGCGGATCGGGGCGTGAGAGAGTGATAGAGGGAGAAGTTCACCCTGTTTAAGTTTACAATAGAGAATGATTCAGGGGAGAAGCGGCTAAACGAGCTCGGCTACAAGGAGCTGAGGAGAGAGATTGTAAATAAATTAGCTATCTAACAAAAGATCTAAATCTAGTGCTTTATTAAATTTTTACAATTTTGTTTTAATGGAATTAATTCTAAATAATATTCGGCATCCCTTGCTTCTGCCAGACTCTGTTCAAGGGCCTCACAATAACTTTGTCGACCGTCACCAAGTTCGCTAGAATACCTCTCCACGACTCGAGCCTGTTCTACACCGACCCAGCTAGCTTAGTCTGGGGATGGGTCGTTGTCTCCTTCCTTATCTGGTTTACATTTACAAGTGACTGTGCACGAGGATCCCTGTGCGGCCGTGACCATACCTCCGCCATGATTGTACCTCCGCTCGTGCTCTCCTGCTTGGATGCACGAGCTTCACACGATGGCACTAAGCCGCTTGCATCCCCCGGAGTGCATTAAGAAATCGAACAATAATCGGAGTACTGCGCTTCTGGGACTGTGAGCGGTGGAGCACCGTCGTGCGAAGCCCGTGCATCCTAGAGTTGGCGAGCACGAACGAAGGTACAGTCGTGGTGGAGGTACTGTCGCGGCCGCACGGGGGGCCCCATGCACTGTCACTCGTACTTCCAAAATATTTTGTTTTCTTGTAACATCATGTTGTATGACGCATGTCGTATTGTTCGTCTCGTGCTATCCTCGTCCGAGTATATAATGACTAAGGATAGTGCACTTTAGCCTATTGCAATCTAGTGTTTTTGCTCCTCTCAACTGAAATCGTAAAATTGTAAATAAAGCAACCAACCTGTGTTAAACACTGATGGTTTTTTATGATTAATAATTTCTACACCTTATAATTTTACACATTAATTTGTTGATTTCGCTGGTCGTCTTTAGTTCCCTCTACATACTTTCATTTGTTGTATTCTATGCACTTGGTTGTAGTCATTCTTTCGATAATACTGACTTATTTTCTTAATCACACTAAACAATATGTGAAGATTGAGGAGCTGAAGAAGTTTGATGCTGCTAGATTTGCTCCATTCTGGAATGAAATTATTAAAAGTCTGCGGGAGGAAGATTATATAACCAATTTGTGAGTTGAAAGTTTAATATTAAGCAAGCTTTATACTATGCTTCTTTCCATAGCATTCACTGTAAGATAAACTTCTCTTATAGCATTCTATTTTTTTAATTTCTGAACAGGGAATTGGATTTACTTCTTATGCCAAAAAATACTTCATTTATTCCTCTTGTCCAATGGCCACTATTTCTTCTTGCTAGCAAGGTAAAATGGTTTTATTTTTCTATTCAAATTCTTTGTTCTTTTGGAAAGCATTATTTTTCCTTCTTTACTGTGCAACTGTATGAATTACATATGTTCCAGTGTGATGAGTTAACTACTTATTTGTTTTTCAAACAGATTTTTATGGCTAAGGATATTGCAGTAGAAGGCAAAGATTCCCAGGATGAATTATGGGATAGAACTTCTAGGGATGAGTATATGAAATATGCTGTTGAGGAGTGCTACTATAGCGTGAGGGCAATTTTATTAGCCATACTAGAACTTGATAGAGAAGGGCGTTTATGGTGAGCTTTATTCTTTCGTTCAAGCTCACTGAATCACTTTAACTTACTTTTTTGTTAATTTTCTATTTAATGAAGGGTGGACAGAATTTTTGATGATATTAAAGAGAGTATTAGAAGAAAGAGCATTCTGGTGGATTTTCAATTAAGCAAGCTTCCACTCGTGATTTCCAGAATTATTGCATTAACCGGAATATTGGTAACACATGCATGCTATTTTTTCCCGTTTGTGATGCTGGTATCTAGGTTTTGATGCACATGATGTCTTTCTTCATATGGTATTAAGAAATTAACAAATGTTAAGCCTCTTTTTCTATATGTAGTGTTATCAAAATAAAATTTAGCTTGTTATTTCTTTTTTGTTGGTTGTAAGTGTTTCATATTGAAGTTCTTGTTGAATGAATTCCGGATATCAGGAAATCATTTGTTCTTACGGCTTTACTTATTAGTTTTTTTTATCTTTGATGCTTACTAAGGCTAAATTTGGCTTCATTCTCCGGTGATCTTTTAATTTCTTAAAAACAATTGCAATGTCAATATATGCATTATTAATATGATAGAAAATTTTAAATTCTCCGCGGAGTATAAATTATTGACATTTTCCATTTATTCGGGTCAAATCTTATGCCCTATATAAAGTGGTCTGAGTTTTATGATAAGGTATATTATTTTATTTTATTATGAGCAGATTATGAGTAACCATTATTTATAATATCTCTAATTGATGATCGGATTTAGTCTTTGTAGCTATGAAGCACAAATACTTTTTTGAGGGCAGCGTACCCGCACCGGGTACGTTTTCGGTACCGATACGTACCTGATACTCGACGGATACACCTGCTACTCTAGTTTGAGGATAAGCTTGGATTTGATAGATCGTTCTACATTTTGTGATATGACTGTTTTTTTAAAGTTAAAAAAAACTTCTCCATGTATTTTAGAAAAGAAAAAATGACTCATTAATGCAACTAACCGTGTTTGTTTACTATAGTAACAAAATGTGATCTTGACTTAAGTTTCTTTTTATCATTAGAACTACGAAGAATTTGATTTAAAATTTGATTATTTGTTAATTTACTATGTATTTGAGGATTATATGTTTTTTCTACTTGCTCAATATGAATTTTTCTATGTTTTATATTCTCTTTTAAAAAAGGTGGCATATGTATACATGTACATATATGTATGTACATATATAAATCAATTTTATTAACATCATGCACCGAACGTACCCGTATCGTACCCGGTACTTCATAGCTTTGTAGTGATTTTGGTTACTATTAAACTGATTATAATAGATTTTCTTCCTCTTAAGTGCCTGTTCGTTTGGACGGAATTAAAATTGAATTTAAGATTTGAAATCAATTCCAATTACTACGTAAATTAGAATTGGTCTAAATTCCAATCATGTTATTCGTCCAGACAATATAATTGAGTATGCAGAATGGAATTGACACATTCTGTTGCATGAGACTATGCGAGAGTTCCATCTACATATTATTATTATTATTGTTATTTAATTCTATGTACATCACATTACCAAGAAATTAATTACCTTCTTAATAAGCTCTCTATGAAGCCACTCGATTTTAAAGTCTTTCATATCACAATATCAACTTTCTACCTTTTGACTAAGGTGATGTATGGTCAATAGTTGTTTTATATGATATCACTCAGTTTTTCCTAACCCACTTGAGAAATCCGAATGACATTGGGTTTCTCTCAAAAACACACACAAAAGTATTTCAACAAAAAACTTTCATAGAGTTATGGTGGGACGTGGGGCTCCAAATTCACTCAAACTGGACTTCCTACTAAAATTGTAGGACATTCAGAGATCGGTTCGACAAATCAAACACTATTACATGTACGCCCCGGTAGACCGCTGACTCGCATGCTCAGACGTCTAACCTCACTACTCTAGAGTTTTGTCGTAGACACAACTACCTTCATGGATTATCAGGTATTCTTAATTAATTACGTACTTATTTTAGTGTGTTTGTCTTCTAGCGAGTCCCCATCTTATATATAAGGAGATATAGCTCGCGAGTTATTTCATCTTGAAATTTAGTGTTGTGTTGAATCTCTTAGGAGAGAAGACTCCTAATGGGATCCTTCCCTAAAGAGCTTGGAGCGACCATAGCTAGTTAAATTTATCTTCTGTTTGTGTTCTAGCACTTTTTTACAAGCTCTTGTTTGTCTCTTAGATACATCCTTGCTTATTCATATCAACTGGTCTGACCTATCATTCTCCTGCTGCCTTCTTTCGGTCGCCGGGGTTCAACTTTATCTTTCCCCTCTGCCATGGCAATCACTCCGCAATCACTACACGCCCACTTTGACATGATCGATGCCACCATTGCCTACATCCTTTCCATGATGCGCCGACTTCACCAATGATTCTAGTCCTCCCCTTCGATGCAAGAACTAACTTCTTCCACTGCTACCATCACCACCTCTACTTCACTCGCGCTAAAAACGACTGCTTTCCCACAACCTTAATGCCGACCCCCCATCCATCCATCCATCCATTATATTTCTAGTTTATCCACCACCAATGTCAACCAAATCCCATTCTGGCATGCTCATCCAACCTCACCGTTGACTCTTGCATGGACTGCGCCCCTTTACCAACTACCGTTGATGCCTCCAATTTCTGTGACGCACCAACAACCTACAACTCGTAGCTTCCCCTGTCCTCGAGATCCCTCCCCACATCCGCTCTGTTCAAGTGCCTGCACGCCACGTTTCACACGTCTCAGAGCCTGCTGTCACCAGGGCCCTCACCATTGGCCCTAGTTTTCCCCCAAAACCAGACACCAGTCCTCTGCATCACCCGCATCCTATCTCATTCTTGTCCCATGCCCACTATCTGGTCCACGTCGACGCAGGTCGTCCATCGTTTGCATTTACCTCCAGTCGGACCGACCTCCACGAATTTTCTTCAAGGGCTCGGCAGTGTACTGAGCGGACAGCTTCGATCCCTTTATCCCTCCAATCACAGTCGTTAGCCCTGTTCAATCCAGCTTGCCTCGCCTGTCCAGTCCTACCAACTTCTATTTTTCATACCCCTCATCACACACCTCCACAACCCAAGACCACCGGTCGCCATGCATATACACATATCGGGCCCCACTACAACCTGTACATGACCCCTTTTCCACCTTGACCTCCACGCCGTCTCTCCCATAATTTCCCGCCTAAAATTCGTAGTATGACTGTACTTTTAACTTTATTTACCCCATCCACATATTATGGTTTGAACTTGTTCACTGCACTCCTATTAATCAAGCCCAACGCCACTGAAATATCTGATTGCTAACATCACTCCCCGTTTGATGCAGTATTACACCATCTCTTACTGCATGACAATTTTTATTGGCATTTGTTCTGGCAACTCTCTGCGTCCGCCGCTTCAACTTTTTATGTGCAAATTATTGGGAATAAAATTGCAAAAGTGCCTAACTAGATTACTCTATCATTCCGCATCTTGTCGCAACTTCGAAGCTCTGGCCCAACTGGTTTGCTCTCACTGCAATAGGAACATTCTTGCTCGATCTCCGGGACAAGGTTGATTTTCAGGACCCTCTTATTTTTACGTATACGCCTTAATGGACGTTTGAGTCACATGCTTGGACGACCAGCTTCAGTACACGAGAATGCTCTTTTAGACGTGGCTACCTTCATGGATTAACGTGTATAATTAATTAATTATGTATTTTGTCTTTTAATGTGTTCCTCTTGTCGCGGGTCTCCATCCCATATGCAGTGGCATAGTTGGGGAGTTATTTATCTTGGAGTTTAGTCTTGTGTTGTCTTTCTTAGGAGAGAAAAACTCTTAGAGGTATCCTTCCCTCAAAACCTAGGAGTGAGCATGTCCTGTTAAATGGATCTTTCTTTCGTGTTACAGTGCATTTCTACAAGCTCTTGTTCATCTCCTTGATATACCCTTGCTTATTCGTGCCAGACACTACCAACAATCTCAAAACAATGGGAAGAAGCTTCCACAAAAATGTGAGATAACCCGACAACTTCCATTTTTGGCGACAACATCGCAGTGGTGATTGATGGAGATCTGGTGATCGGATCGACAAATTGTCACCCTAAGAATTTTCGGGACGACGAGAAGAAGCTTCTTTGAAGACTGAGGACGATATGTGGGCTTTCATTTTATTTCGATGATGGCGGTCCACTGGTGATTTCCAGATATTCAGCTATCAGATCAACGAACAGCTACACCAACTGTCTTGGGATGACGAGAAGAAATTTTCTCAAATTTGAGGATGATTCTACGACTTCCATTTTTTTTCTAACGAGGCGACTGCCACTACTAGCCGTCTCTTATCAAATTTTTTGTCGATCTGAATTAAATTCACTGAACCATTATAATGTTAGACCGCAACACAAACACACACACACACAATATATATATATACATATATATATGACATTTAAATTGACAAAATATCACATTTATGAATAATTTCTTACATATATTTGTGAACTCGGCTATAGATTGTATACTCCAATTCCGATATAAGATAGATAGGGATAAGCTCAATTCAAGCTTTATTCCGAGGAATTCATTTTTGTTAGAACATATTTGCTCATGGGCGGTTAAACATGTTTAACCGCACCGTGTGGTCAGTGCGGTTAGCTTTGTCTAAATGCACTGTGCGGTCAGTTCGGTTAGATGTGTCTAACCGCAAGGTGTGTTCATAGAGATTGGTGATTCCATCCTTGGTACCTGCCCAAGAGTGGTTTGTTATGGGCGGTTAGCTTGTCTAACCGCACATCATATGCAGTCAGGAAAACTGTGACCGTCGTGACCGCGCTAGTCGCCTCCTGTAGCTTTGTAATATTTGTCCCACACTGCCAAATTGTAATCTCTCTCACCTCCTCCATTCTATATAAAGGAGTACCTTTGTAATATTCAGATTTTTGGAAATAAAATATTCAGTTATTTTCAATTGCCACGTGTTATTGTTAATTTCTGTTAAGTTTTTCCAAATTCTCACATGTTATCAGAGCTAACACCGATCTTTCGGTTGTGAACTCTTTGTTTAGTCGCCTGCTCACCGACTAACCTGCTCGCCTCTTAGTGCTTCCTCTACTTAAGCGGACCTCGGTTTCTTAACCGCCCGCCCTCCCAGTCTCGTGTGCGGATTTCAGTTTTTCTAACCGCGCGCTTCTCTCTTCCTCTACCTCGGCGGACTTTAGTTTTGTCGCCTATTCGCCAGTTAGTGCTTCGACTTAGGAGGTCTTCAGTTTCCTAACTGCCCGATCTTCTGTTTTGCGATCTATTCGGTCTCGTTTCGGCGTGCGTGGTTAAAGCTTCATGTCCTAACTCTTCTCTATCGAGCATCCGGATGGCCCTTCTTCAGCTTCCACTCCCACTACTTTCGCTTTAAGTCCTTCTGGCAATCTAGGCACCACATCAAAGTTGACCGGGCCAAACTACCCCGATTGGAGTGTCTCCTTCACCTTTCTTCTAAGGGCCCAACGCAAACGCAATCACCTCACTGAAGACCCTCCAGCAAAAAGGATCAATTACATATGATGACTTGGATGCTAGCGATGTTCTTGTCCGGACTTAGCTCGCAAATAGTCTCTTTGACGAATGCTTGTCTATCGTCCGTCATGATGAGACGGTGAGGGCTGCTTGGAATCATCTAGATGCTCTTTATTCAGTGGTAGCTCAGATCTCTCGCATATACATGTTATATGTCGATCCTTTTGCTCGCCTCACCATGACTCATGTTACTGCTTACCACGAGGTGCAAGCCCTTGGGGCCGAACTTCTTCAACATCGTTCCTTCTCTACAGACCTTGCCGAGCAACACAAGCACTTCCAGGAACTCCTGGCGGTGTGTTATCTTCTTCGCCCCCCGGAGTCATACGATATGATCCGTCATCAAGTTCTAGGAGAGGCTGACTCTCCAACTCTTGAAGCCACCACTGCTCGCATCTCCGCTCTCACGACTCTTCTTCAGCGCCCTCTGATTGCCTCTCCGCCTCTTCTTGTCAGCTTCGCTCATCCAACTGACAGTGGTTACCCTAGTCGCCGCGGAGGTCACTCAGGTGGACGTGCTCCTCCCCGCTACATCTGTTCTCATTGCGTCAAGCACGGTGAAAGTGAGGTTAGATCTTAGATTTACTCTAGAGGGGTGGGGGGGGGGGGGTGAATAGAGTATTACAAGTTTTTAACTTATTTTATAGCGGAATTAAAATACTGACGTATATATGTGTATAACAAAGTGAGTGTAAAAGCAAAATACAAATCACAGCACAGTACAGAAAATAAACACAAACACAGAAGACATAAGGATCTATAGTTGTTCCCCAATCAACCTGGGTACATCTACTCTTCTACCACCCTTGGTAGGAATCCACTAGGTTTTTGATCAGGTGCCCTATCACCAATGGGATTTTTGATCAGGTGCCCAAACACCAATGGATTTTTGATCAGGTGCCCAAACACCACTGAGCTTTTGATCAGGTGCTCAAACCAATCACAGGTGTTTGATCAGGTGCCTTGCCACCAAAGGGTTAACTTTTGAAGGGAGTTAGAACCCTGAAGATGAGATAAAAAGGGTAAACAAAAATGTTTATGAGATTCTTCTCTGTCAATAAGCTGAGAGAAGACTAGTGGATTGTTGATGTAAAGCTCCCCCTGTCTGATAGAAATTTTTGACAGTTGATGGATGGAGCTTCCTCTTGAATGTAAATGATCTTCCTTGATATCAGATGAATCTGAGAGACAAAGAGTTCCTCAGATTATTGTTGCTCTTTGAAGATCAAGAACTAGCAGCTGAAACTGAGAGAATATTTGTTGATGTTCTCAGAGAATGAGAATGCTGCTGTTGAGGATGAACTCTGTAATTCTTTTTGACATTTTGTATTTCTCTCTCGACTGATACTTCTCTATTCTTTCTGTCTTCTTACCGATCTTTCTTTTCCTTAGACAATACATCACTGATTTGAAATTCAAATCTTCTGGATAAGGAATATAATATTCTGAAAAGATATTTCTTGGAACTGCAATCTGATTCAGCATAAAACATTAATTCCTTTTCCTTTTCCATAAGAGTATCTTTTTCCAATATGTCAAACGGCTATTTTCTCGAGAGAAGAGAATGGAAAGGAATAATAAAAGGAAAGGTCAAATCTTGACTTATCTGATAAGTGAATAAGTCCAAATAATAGAATAGATCCGTTGCTGATTTAGTCGATCTGAGTTTAGAGAAAATAGATAACTGATCCTTCAGAAATTGGTCAAGCTGAAGAGAAAATTTCGTCGAGCTGAGAGCTGAGTTCGTCGAACTGAAAGTTGAGTTCGTCGAACTGAATCTGGAGTTCGTCGAACTGAATTAATTCGTCGAACACAATCTGGAGTTGGAGTTCGTCGAATAGAGAGATAATCTGCTGAACTGGCTGGAAGATTGAATTCGTCGAGCTGAGAAGCAATTTCATCGAACTGAACATCTTGTTACTTATACGTCGAACGCAGAGCTGAGTTCGTCGATCTCAAACTGGAGTTCGTCGAACTGAAGAGATAAACTGCTGGACTGGCTGGAGAACTGAGTTCGTCGAGCTGAGAATGAAATTCGTCGAACTGAAGCACAATGTTCTATCCAACACAACATGTATTTTAACAAGTATGCAGCATAAGAAGGTTTCATTAAGGCTCTGTTTGGTTGGGCTGTTGCTGATGGAAAACTGCTGATGGAAAGCTGCTGATAGGAAAAGTGCTGATTCTGGAAAACAGAGTTTTGCTAAAAAACTGTTTGGATGAAAAATTGTTAATTCTGGAAAACGGAGTTTTGAAAAAGTTGTTTGGAAACAAAACGAAGTTTTGAGTGAATTTTTTTCTCACCAAATATATGAAAAATAAATATATTTTCCATCCTATATTACCAAATACAAAAAAATAATGTCCACATGACCATATGTCATGATATCTCCTATGATCTAGATTCATACAACTGATCCGCTATACTATCACAACACAACGCAACATACATACACCATAACACAACATACATACCAACATACACACCACAACACAACCATACCAACACATGCACACATACATACCACAACACAACATACATACCACAACACACACACACACACCACAACACACACACACGCACCACAACATACACACACACACACACCAACAACAACACCAACACCAACACAACCAACACCAACAGCACACGCACACAAACAACATACAACAAACACACACACACATACACATACACACACACACCAACACCAACACAAACACCAACATCACCAACAGTACACACACAAACAACATATACAACACACACACACACATATATATACACATACACACACACACACACCCCAACAACAACACCAACACCAACACCAACACCAACACAAACAACACACACAAACAACACCAACAACACACACATATACACACACACACACATCAATTTCACAAAATTTCATCCATAACACATACACACACACATCAATTTCACAAAATTTCATCCATAACACATACACACACATCAATTTCACAAGTGCCCATCCAAATCATCTCCATCAACAAAAGAGGAAAAGAAGGATAGATTACCCAATGTCGAAGAAGATCCCGGGCGGAGGAGTTGAAGAAGATAGCCGGCGAAACCGGCGAGAACAAGATGGGTAGACACCGGCCAAGATCGACGTCAACATTGTCGTCGATGTGGGAGGAGAACACCGGCGGTATCACCGCTCGCGAGGGGAGGAGAAATCGCCGTCGGGTTGAGCTGTGGGAGGAGAAATCACGCTTCGTTAGGGCATCGAGGAGAAGAATGAGGAGATCGCGCGTCGGCTGCGGATGGACGCGGAAAATACCTGCGGCTGGGAGTTAATAGAAAACGACGGAGGTAAATAACCGGAGTTTTGGAAAAAATCCGAACCAAACGCCACTTTTAGTCGAAACTCTGTTTTGAACCTGCCGCACCGGAGCCTATCAGCTCTCCCAAACGCCACCTAAGTGCTGAATGTTCAAGTCTCTATTTAGGTATTTTATAATGTTGTTGTAATTTGTTAAAAAGAACTAGATGATATGTTTTATAATGAGATACTTGTTTTCTCAGTATTTATCACTGCTTATGAGAATGCTTAATGCTTGGCATCTATTTTTGTCTTTGATTATAAGAAATGTCAATATACCTCTGATCTTGAAATACAAGTGCTGATGATAAGAAATAGTCTTCCTCCCTTGGGTCATGGTTGAAACATTCGAAGTTGTGGACTGGTCAATTTTGATTAAATAAACTAATAATTACATATAAATAATTTTAGAGAATGCTAAAAAATGAAATACAAAACACAACCAAAGGATGAGGTATAGAATCTGGATAATAAAGCCAATCATCATTTTTTAGAATCGGAAGCAGGTTACTATCCCATGAAAAGAGCTCACATGCTTACCAATTGCTTCCACAGGGTAGGAGAGCAAAATTAACATAAAGCCTAGTCAGCGACTGTTAGCCAAGTCGACGTAGCAGGAGACAAAACACCTAAATGTACTGACTAAAATCCTCATAACAAATAATTGGATGGATGAGAGGTCCCCCAGGGATTAACCCAATACGAGAGCATGAGCCCTATGGGCATTGGTCCTAAGTTATCACTGACTAAAAGCAATAGGTCGAGATCAAATACGATGGAGAAGCTTCCAAACCCCATGATATTGTATGCTTGTTACGTTGTCAATTACGGTTAAAGATACAGTGATTGCATTCATGGCTTGGACTGAAAGACGCATAGGTAGAGTGATGCACTCCCAGTCATAGAATCATTGTTTGATTTCCCGATGTGGTCAACCATAAGAGAGATATTGATCTTAATATTATAAGATGCCCTTGGGATAACATAAGAGTGCTATTGTGGTAATTTTCTTATTATGATTTTTGTACAGTTATTGACTCTGGAATACAACACTGCCATTTTTATACTTCAGACTTATCTTGATGACGGTTTTCTCATTTTGTATGGTGATATTTTACATAGGCCTAATTGAAACTTCAAAAATTCTTGAGTAATTTGTTTAACCATTATCTACAATGTCCATATTATAGGTTCTTTCAATCTTAATAATTTTTCATCCATAGTGATTTTTTTATTTTCCAGAAAGGGGAAGAATCTCCTGAGCTTCAAAAAGGGGCTGTCAGTGCAATGCAAGATCTTTATGATGTTGTGCATCATGATATTCTTTTTGTGGATATGGGGTGAGTGATAACCCACTATTCACTACTTCTAGATGGAAATCTTCTGTTTTTACTTGAATTCTCTGCATTTATCATCTTTGAAGAGGTAACCTTGATGTATGGAATCAAATATCTAAAGCAAGAGCTGATGGCCGGCTCTTCTCTAATCTTAAGTGGCCTGGAAATTTGGAGTTGGTATGTTTTCTATTTAGCCCACACCGTTTTATTTTGTTTGCTTGTGAAATGTTAGATAAGTAAACTGTCAAGCTTTTGAATTTGTGACTACATGCACAAATTATGCAGAAAGCTCAGATCAAACGATTGCATTCTCTTTTGACTATCAAAGAGTCTGCAGCTAATGTGCCTATAAATCTTGAGGCCAGGCGCCGGCTTGAATTCTTTACGAACTCTTTGTTTATGCGAATGCCAGCTCCTAGACCAGTTTTGGAGATGTTGTCATTCAGGTAATTTTTGGAAGTCATGTTTCTTATTTTGTAAGCTATATGCAAGAAACTTGTTTTGTTAAAGAATTCTTATATTACTTATGTTCCCATTTTACAGTGTCTTTACCCCATACTATTCTGAGACTGTTCTTTATAGTATTAAAGAGCTTCAAATGAAAAATGAGGATGGGATAACCACTCTATTCTATCTCCAGAAGATCTTTCCAGGTTATTGTCTTTTCATGTAATGACTGTGGGCTGCCATGCGGCCCTTGCAATACCATGCTGACTGCATCTTATTTTCTTATGTAGCAATCATCTAGCTTAATACTTTTTTGGCCATATTCTTATTATTTTTGGCCATATTCTTTTGATTTTTTGGGAATATTCTTATGTAGAAATTTCAAGCGCCGCATTTTTAGCGTGGATTCTAATTTAGAGGCATTCAGTCATAATCCTGTGCACGATAGCTTCACGCCATTGTATTTTCAACCAAGTGCGATGACCAATTGTGTGGATCAGCGGTTCCTCTCGTACTAGGCTGAATTACTATCGCGACACAATCATCGGTATGGTAAAACTAGCTTGTCTTAGACCGTCGTGAGACATGTTAGTTTTACCCTATTGATGATTGTGTCGCGATAGTAATTCAACCTAGTACGGGAGGGAACCTTTGATTCACACAATTGGTCATCGCACTTGGTTGAAAATCCATTGGAGCGAAGCTACACTGTGCAGAATTATGACTGAACGCCTCTAAGTCAGAATCCACGCTAAAAATGCGGCGCTTGAGCCTTTCTTTCGCCATGTTCAGCAGTAGGGCTATAACTCCCAAGGGCACATGATGTAGGTTTCCTCCATGCGAGTTTTGTACATAATTTGCTTGGTTGCCTTTAGGATCTCTTTGGCACGGCAGTGTCGGTCGTGAACGCGGTGGTTATGAACCGTCGTTCATGAACGCCCGACCTCACCTAAGGAACTTCATCCTTTTGTATGTTCAAAACTAGTTTTCTTTTCTTGGCGGCGGTCATAACCATTGTCTTGCCAAACATGCATTATATGACGGTGACATTTTTTTCCAAACTCACCAGAGCAAAAAAGCCGCGCCAAACGGAGCCTTAATTGCAGTTTCGAACGAGTGATCGGTAGAATCCTTTGCAGATGACTTTAAGTTGCGATCGAGTATTGTACGTGGCCGAGAGGCCTTGCTGCCACGATCCACTGAGATTCTTCCCCAAGTCGCAGTAGATTCGCCCCATAATTTGAAAAATAAGAGTGAAGAAAAAAAAAGATGTACTTAGGAATTAGTGAGATTATGACTAAATATAGGGCGCAATGGCGACAAAGGAACCATATATCAGATCCCACTATGGTGGGATAAAGGCTCTGAGTGTTGTTGTTGTTGTTGTTATTCTTATGATGGGTTTATACTGTCCTTTTTATTGTTTTACCTATTCTAAGTCTCTTTGTTGACATGATTTTTTTTCTTGTGAAATCCGAGTGATAACTTAGTTTTTTGGTTGTATTACTATAATATGTGAGCTCCTTATTTAATTCAGTAAACCGGAAACACATTGAGTTTGAATGTTCTCCAAGTTCAGACATTCTTGCTTGGAATTGCTCTACCAAATTCCATGAAAGTAATTTTCATATGCTTATCTTTGGTGCTTAACGATATTTGGGCATATTCTTATGACGGGTTTTGTTGTCTTTTTAACGGTTTTAGTATTTACGTCTCTCATTAACATGATTTCTATTCAGTATTCCAAGAGATAAGTTAGTTTTTAGGCTGTGTTGCTATAATATGTGTGCTCCTAATTTAATTTAGTAAACCGGATTGAAGAAATACATTGAGTTTGAACATTGCCCAACTAATGCTCAGACAGCTACGTGGAATTGCTCTACCAAATGGCTTGAAAGTGATTTCCACATGCTTATTGTAAGAGGAGTGATGATAAGATGAATGTACCTGGTGGAGACCATATCACTTAGGGGATTATATCAAGATGGTGGATTGTTTGTTCTAGGGTACGTGGGATAAGCATTACAAGAGAGTTGAATTCCTCCTTCCAAAGGGTAAAATTATTTTATGATATTTCAATTTTATCCTTTTATACTGATTTTAGATTCATTACAAAGGGTAAAATGTAACACACCCTTTTCAATGTAGAATTATTACAAAGGGTAAAATTGGAATATCATAAAATAATTTGACATATTTTTTCACTTTCTATCTATATTTCTAAAGAAAAGGTCACCCCTTTCAATGTAGGATCATCACAAAGGGTAAAATTGAATATCATAAAATAATTTGGCTGATTTTATCATTTTCCTTCCATATTTCTAACGGAAGGGGTATTTTTGTAAACTGGGGAAACTTTGAGGGGAGGTAAATGTAATTTCAAAAGATAGATGGGTGCAACCTGTAATTATGCAAACTCCCAGGGGAGGTCCCGGTAATTAACCCTATAAATTTATTGACTTGAAAAAAAAGTTGTGGAAAGCTCTTAAGGAGATTAATATAGATAAAGCCTTTTAAGTGAAGTTGTGTTCCCAATTGAAAAGATGGTTGTTGGAGATATTTCGGTTTGGCTAACAAATTTTTTTTAAATGGAATACGAAAAATCATGGGTCTGTCAAATGATTGAAGAAAATAATTATATTGGTATCAATATTTGAAAAATGGATGTTCTAGATTATATCAATTATTTTAGAATTAATATTATAACTCATATATAAAATTATGGGAGAGAATACTGAGTATATGGTATTTCTATATAGAAAGCATATCCAGGGTGTTGCAAGAATTGATTGGGTATATAATAATAAAATATTTTTGCTTTGAAGTTATCATGATGCTATTAAATAATTGTATGACAAACATTAATTACCATGCAAGCATCATCTAAAATTACATCATTGATCCGAAGAAAGGAAACCTTCAAAGGCTGACTTAGATCATGTAGTAAAAATGAAAGTTATTTAATTAATCTTTAAATAATGTACTATTTCCAATCGTGATGTTAATAAATAAAAAATAATGTGTGTGTATAAAATTTCCATGGGAAAATATTATATTTCAATGCTATCTACCTATTGTAATTAAATTTTAGCCAAACTAGTAATAAATTATTAGGATTTTGTTGAAAAATTAGTACCATTAATTTATAATAAGTTTAAAGATTAGCATGTTTCTTTTGGTTTCAATCCTTATAAAGCCTTTCGTCCATTGAATTATTTATGTTGTATGTAATTACGTAGACTCAAATTAGAAATTAGTCAATAAAAATTGGACATTTTCATAGACATTAAGATGATAGTTCGTTAAAGATTGTTTTATAAAATAGTCAATTAAAAGTCCTTGACTTGTACATATAACAATTAACAAAAACATATGCGCAATGAATATTGATAATTAATAATTATGTTTATACCTGAATTCAACATAAATAGCACAACAGTTAACTACTAATCTTAAGGCTGCGACAGAAGGCACAACTGATGTCAATCTGGATGTCAATGATCATGGATTACTACCTCAGCAATTGTTAAAGTGACAGCAATCTCTCTGAGATGAGGATTAAAGACTATTAAAGAGTGACAATGGTGGTTAACATGGGCGGTAGATTGAAATTAGCACCTTAAGGCATGCGAGAAAGGGAGTAGCAGGAGACCGTTGACAGATTATCAAGCGAAGATGGCGACGTTGATAATGTTGAGACCCCCATGAAACGCAGGGATGAGATAGGCAAACTACCTACAATGGTGGCTAACGTGGGAGGTAGGTTGAAATTAGCACCTTAAGGCATGTGGTAGAGGGAGTAGCAGGAGACTGTTGACAAATCATCAAGCGAAGATGGTGACATCGACGATGTTGAGACCACAAGGAAAAGCAGGGACGAGATAGACAAACTACTTACGATAACTTGTCGAGAGAGAATATCAGAAAATTAATTATTTATATTAACCCAGATTGAATGTCGATCATCAGATCGTTTAACTATGATTAAAAGAACAAATTGGTTCCTTAAAATTTGCATCTGTTTGTCAATCCAACGCTCGGCTGGGGTTTGATGATTCTCTGACAGTTCTCAGTGAAAGTTACCCTTTATCTATCTGGTCATGCTAGACCATTAGTTCACAAGTCGACCATCCCGGTTTGATTAATTTTTCAAAATTCCGATTAGAGGTTATGGAGTGACTAAAGAGTTCACAATCACAATAATATTCTTATGCTTCTCTGATTCTCAGCGTGGATGATTCATACTCTTTTGGCTCTTCGTTGTTACTCATTGAAGAGGACTAGTCCAAATTCCTTAAGGAAGCCTTGTTGCTTTCTCAAGGTCAAAAATTTCCTACATCGGTGATTTTGCATGTGATGGGCTTGTCGGCTTGTTTTGTGGCGGGACTTCTCTTGCTTTCCTCTTATCACTTGACAAACATTTAAGTTTTGTGATTGTGGGAAAATGCCATGCAACGTAATAATAATTACTTTTTATATATATAACATACACGAGCATGTACACATTTATAATGAGGAGTATGTTAGGGCATGGGAATTTGAGAGGAGAGAGAATTCAAAATTTCCAAATGCTTTCAACATAACAAAATACAGGAGTCCTCGGGCTTATATACTTGTCGGGCTATACATAGCGAAACCGAAATATAACGATGCTCAAAATAATCAGATACAACAATCCCACTCAATGGCTAGCTCGGCACGTTGCGCGCGCCGTGCTCTCATCGTCGATACACTCGCCACACCGGCGGTCGCCCTTCGCCCTAGTCGACCCCGTCGACGTCCGTAACAATTCCGCCCTCTGGGAAATTCGCCTTGTCCTCAAGGAAGAAGTCTGGGAACTGATGACGCATATCCGCTCGATCCACCCATATCGCCTCCCAGAGTGGGCGATCCTTCCAAATCACTAAAACCTGCTCCACCGGCTACTCTGCGCGTGTCCGCAATGCGCTGGGGAAGGAAAATCGATGGGATGGCGTCGTAGGCCGGCGGGGGAAGTGCCTCCTCGACTGGGTGATCACCAATTACTCACTTGACCGGAATGTGATACTTATCTGGAATGGTGATTTTATTGAGTTCCCAATAGTCCACGCAAAAACGCCAGCTATCGTCCTTCTTGCAGAGCAGGAGGACATGGCTCGAGAAGGGACTAGCGCTGAGGTGAATGATGCCGGCCGCAAGCATGTCACCCACCCGAGTCTCGATCTCTTCCTTCTGAGCGTGGCCGTAGCTGTACGGTCGAACGGAGATGGTGGAAACACCTCTTGCAGGGGAATGCAGTGATCCGTCGGCCTGTCTGGGGGAAAATGGATCTGGTCGACGAAGACGTCCAGAAAGAGGTCCAAAATTTCCTGTAGCTCCGGTGCGGTCGGAGAGCGTCAGGCGGGCTGCTCCTCTACGTGCCACAGGGAGGCCGCCCAATCCACGTCGGTGGATTTCTGAAGGGATTGTAAGGAGATAGACTGACGAAGTTGGGTTGAGTCGCCCTCCAGCAAGCAGGGCCCCCCCACAGGAGAAGCGCATTGTCATGTGGTCCCAGCTGACACTGACGTCACCCATCTTGCGGAGCCAAGCTACCCTGAGAATCACATCCACTCAGCCTAGAGAAAAGGTGTAGAAGTCTTCCTGAAAGGGGTTGTGGCCGAGGGTGAGAGTGATGGCCGCGCACATGCCACCCGTCGCCGACCATCTCCTAAGCAAACCGAGAAGCGATTGGCGGCTTGCACTGGCAGCGCCAGACGATCCACCAGGTGCCGCGAAATAAATTTGTGGCTCGCTCCGCTATCAATCATCACAACCACCGAGGTCCTGAGAAGCGTTCCTTAGAGCTTCATCGTCTGTGGGCCCAAGAAGCCTCCGACGGTAAACAGTGGAAGCCCAAACGATGAAAGGTGTGACTGGGGGGTCCTCAGTCCCATTATCCAACTCAAGGGCCTCGAAGTCGACGAGTGTCACCTCAGGTTCCTCCTCTCCAATGAGGACTCAGAGAGCTTTCAACGGGCACTCGTGCTTTGAGGAGTAGGGTTGCTTGCAGCGGAAGCACAATCCTTTGGTACTGAGATCATGGTACTCCTGATTGGAGAGCCAGAGGTGGGTCGTAGCCGGTAGGCCTAGGAGGTCAGGGTTGTGGTGTGGCCCGACCGGGGGGCGGGGGTGGCTCTAGTTGGGGTGGACGGAAGGACGTTGTTGGCCGGTTGACCGACCGCGCCGAGGGCAATGGGGCGGTTTGCCAGTGTCCAAAGGACGAGTCTGGAATTCCGCTTCAACCAAGCGGGCGAGATCCATGGCCTCCGCAATCGACGGCGGATGGTGGGTGCGGATACGGGCACCGATGTGTGGGAGGATTCCATGCATGAAGTAGCTGAGGTAGTGGTCCGACGGAAGTCCCAACACATACGCCGCGAGGGCGATAAATTCATCAATGTACTCGTCAAGGGAGCCTGTTTGGCGGACGCCGCAGAGGCGCTCCATCGCGGAGCCTGAGTAACGGGTGTCGTAACGGCGTATGAGCTCCTGATGTAGGCCCTACCAAGACATTGTCGTGTTGGATTGTCGGAGCCAGCGCAAACAGTGGAGGGCGGACCCCTCCATGCTGATCAATGTCGTGCTAACCTTCTGTGGCTCGGTGATCTGCTGAATCTCAAAGAACTGCTCGTCCCGGGCTCCACCCCATGGGATCGGTGCCGGTGAAGGAGGGAACATCAAAGGAGGAGGCGCGCAGTGAGACAACCCCGGGTAAGGGGGCTGTTGGCTGGAGGGTTTCGGGGGGGGGGGGGGGGGGGCGAGGAGGGACGGCGAATCCGTCGTGGATGTTGCGGAGGTGGTAGGGCGTCCGGCCAAGATATAGTCGATCTTAGCGTCCTTGCAGAGCATGAGGGTCTGCAACGACGCTATCGAGCCGTCGTGATCCTCCAAACGACGAAGGACGGCAGGATCTGTAGGTGGGGGAGGCGATGTGGCGTCCGGGGTGACCATCGATTGCAGCGAAGGGGCATGCCCCAAATGGAAGAGAGAGGGGAAACCAGGAGACGAGGAGATGCACGGGGCGGAGAGGCGATACCGTATCGGCCGGCGCGGAGAGCCTGCATGACGCGCGAGCGAGCGGCGGACGAGTGTTGCGGGATGGACTGCTGTCGACGGGAGGCGGACTCGGGTGCGGACGATCTCGGCGGCGCCTTACGCGCTGGAGCTTCGGGCGGCGGAGACCGCGATCAGAAGGGGCAGGTCGGACCAAGTTGTTAAGACACGGGAATTTGAGAGGGGAGAGAGAGGAGAGAAAACTAAGAAGAAATTAGGAGAGAGAATTCCGAATTTCCAAATGCTTCTAAGTCCAACATAACAAAATATAGGATTCCTCCGGCTTATATACTTGCCGGGCTACACATAGCGAATAGCGAAACCGAAATATAACGATGCTCAAAATAATCAGATACAACAATCCCACTCAATGGCTAGGTCGGTACGTTGCGCGCGTCGTGCTTTCGTCATCGATACACTCGCAACTCCGGCGGTCGCCCTTCGCCCTCGTCGACTCTGTCGGCGTCCGTAACAGAGTAACACCGCAACTCCTATCCACAATGTTGGACTTATCTATTCAAGATAAACAAGTCTCCTAATGGGCCATGGTAAGCGGACTTATATTTTGGGCTTCAATACATTTCTTTCATACTCCCCTGCAAGTTGGAGTGTACATATTGTAGGCTCGAAGCTTGGAAATAATCTAACGATAAAATGGCAGCAGTAAGACCTTTGTGAAGATATGTAAAGTTGGTCCGCATGGGGAAAATGTCAGAGATCAATTTTGCGGAGCTAACTTTTTCTCTGAAGAAGTGACAGTCTACTTCAATGTGCTTGGTTCGTTCATGAAATACTGGAGTTTATGTTATATGGATAGCGACTTTACTATCGCAGTAAAGGACTACTCTCCAACCAAGTGAGCTCGAAAACGACGTAGGTCGTTGAACAATACTCAGCTTCGGCAGATGATCGTGCCACAACCGTTTGTTTCTTGCTCCGCCAAGTGATTAAATGCCCTCCAAAATATGTGTAGTAGCCACTTGTAGATCGGTGATCATCAATGAAGGTTGCATAGTCCCCATTTGAGTAGACAATCTTCGAGAAGGAAAGGGGGGGGGGGGGGGGGGCTTATGCACAAGTCCTTGGGAAGGAGGAAAGTGCGCCATAAATAAAGAGGAGGAAGGGTGTCAGTATCACAGTGATTGGTGGACAGACAATAAGTGCGTTGGTATGAGGGGGTGTAGGTGGTGTTTTGTCAGGAGGAGAGAGGAATATAAGGGTTTATTTTCAAGTAAGCTAACATCAGCAGATGTCTCGGTTATTCGATTTATTCGAGAATAACATGCATATTTCTTCTTTCTTCTAAAAAAACATATAGATTTCTTCCGAGTTCGAGAGTTCCCAACAAAGATATATTTGGTGGCCCGTGGTGCCAACTTATCTAATGGAGGACCAGGATACACACCCCAAAACGCGAGAAGTTATGGAGAAGGGATTTGTGGATGGAAATACATTGGAGAAAGGGGACGCAAAGTTCAGTATAATCGATGGCATGCGTTTAATTAAAGAATATGCAGTAGTAATGGAGAAGTTCGAATTGATATTTAGAACATGTATTTGAAACATATGAGATCTGTCTATCTCCAGAATGTAGCCATTCTTCTGTTCGTCTACACCTTTTGTTGTGGTGTGTATGCACATGATGTTTGATGACTGGTACCCAAGGTTATGCAGGTTTTCTGAAATTCGTGACTAATGTACTCACGAGCATTATCCGCATGAATGATTTTAATACAATAATAACAACAACACTCAATCCTTTATTCCACCATAGTAGGGTCTGAATGATTTTAATATTAGTTGAAAATTGATTGCGAGTTTCCTTGATGAATGAGCGAAAGACGTGTATTATCTTTGACCGATTACGAAATAGAGACACCCACATCGTGCGAGAATGATCATCAATAAATGTAGTAGAATAACGATATCCAGATAAACTGTCAGGTTTTATATGGGCCCCAAATGTCTGAATGAACTAAAGAGAATAGAGCATAACTCATGTATAATAAGAGAAGAAAGTTGAGTGTTCTTTTCCATAGTTATAAGATTCTCATGTAAAAACATAAAAGTAAAATTCTAAAGTGTCTTCTGTAAGGTTGGGAGAGGTGCAAGGCCAAGATGCTGATGTCAGCCGAAAAAGGAGGGTCGATTGCTCTACATTCATCCCCTGCCAATGATACTTTGCGTCCATTGATCTTGCATCACAAAGGAAGATGAGGAAAAAGTTATGGAGCAGTTATTATCATAAGGCGAATAACGAAGATGAGATTAAACCGTGAACTAGGAACATGAAATATAGAGCGTAGAGAAATAAAGGAGATAAAAGGCACATCTCCAGATCTGCAAACATTGGTGATTTCTCTATTGGTTGTTTTAATGTAAATTTGGGACACAATGTCCGTGTACTGCAAGGGTATCTGTGGAGTAATGTGATTTGTGACTCCAGAGTCTACTATCCAAGTGGGGCTAGGGTAAGACATGATATACCTTCATTTGACACAAACAATGGACCCGAAAGTTCAAAGTAACCAACCTCCTAGAGGGGCTAAGGGACGTGCTAAGAGTGTTGTTCGCATGAGAAACTTGGCGAGTTGTTGTGGAAACCCATGTTTTCTATAGCAAGTTGTCTCTGTGTGATTTGTCCGACCACAATAGGTACACATGTGTGTGCTCCGTCCTTTAAGACGATTGCAACAATTGCCCCCCCTCCCCCTATGTGATCTCCCCTGTGCTGAGTATTAGGTGAGCGTGTTTTAGTGGAATGTTGGAGAAGGGCAGAAGATAAATAGAGACGTGAAGACAATAATGGGTATAGTGATCTTCAGAACCATTGAGCAAACATTAGACAAGGATGAGATAGTTGGAGAAGATAAAACATTGGCTCCAACATTGCATAAATGTTTTGGTAGGGGATCACTGTAGGAGAGTAACCAGTGAACACACATCGAAGGACGCGAGGATGAAGTTTTGTTCGAGTAATGTTATGAATGTGAACAAAACATAAACATCCAAACACACGAGGTAAAAGGGTAGTTGGAGGGATACCCAAGGTATGTAGAGGAGTGCGATTTCATAGATGACGGGATGACATACGATTGATGAGGTAAGCTGCAGTAAGAAGGGCATCACCCCAATAATGTTTCGGAAGAGACATCATAAATAATAAACATCATGTCACTTCAAGATGTCGATTTTTGCGTTCAACAACACTTTTGTGCAGGAGAATGTACACACGTGGTTTGATGAGCTATTCCAAGATCACTCAAATAACTTCAAATTTGGAATCCATATATTCACGGCCATTATCACTGTGAAGAGTTTTAATGGTTGCACCAAATTGAGAAAAAAAATCATGTTATAGAATTTTTGAAAAATAAGGAACACTTCACTTTTACTACGCATCAAATAAACCCACGTAGTGCGAGAAATTCAATCAATGAATGTAACAAACCTATGATAGTCGGAGATGGAAGCAACCATGCAAGGGCCCCATACATCACTATGAATAGTATGAAAAAATATAGTAGAAGGCTTAGACATGTGATTAAAAGAGACACGCTTATGTTTAACATGTTCACAAACATCATCACACATAAAGGTTTTAGACACAAGATGAAAAACTAGGAAATAAAGATTGCATGGTAGTGCCAGAGGGATGGCTCAAGCGACGATGTCAGGTAGCCAACAGAGGAAGCTTGTGAGCATGAAGAGCCTGAGGAACAACAATATTAAACATGTACAATCCATCTCGCATCCCACCATAGCCAATCACCTTCTTTGTCTGCAGGTCCTGAAAGAAGCAGTAAGAAGGAAAGAAAGTGACGGAGCAGTACATAGAGTTTGTAATATGGCTAACAGATAAGAGGTTGCGAGTAAAAGAAGGGACGTGAAGAGCAGAAGCCAGGGTAAGAGTAGAAAATTGGATCCCTTTTCTGCAATAGAGGAAAGAGTTCTATCGACAATACTTACCTTATCTCTGCCAGACAATGGAGAATAGGAAACAAAACCTGACGATGACCCATTCTTATGGTTAGTGGCTTCAGAGTCAATGATCCAATGAGTGCTAGACAGAACAACAGTAAAGTGAGCACTTGGAGCACCTGAATGAGAAATTGACGAGATTGGACCAGGAGTGGGCTCAGAGGATAACCCCTGCATCATGCGGCGGTGGGTCATCATCTCATCAGTAGAAAAGGACCCAGGTAGAGAAGGGGCCTCAGAGATCGGGCCACCAGAGGTGCTATCATCAATGAGCTCAGTCGAGTGAGTAGAGCGAGGAGAGATTAAATTGGAGCGGACATGTCCACGGCCTCCACGAGGTACCATTCCACCTCTCGGTGGTGGGAGCCCATGCAATTTGAAGCAAGTGTTGCGAGTATGTCGACTCCGGCCACAGTAGTCACACATCAGGTATTCTTTGTCTGTAGGCCTAGGCTTAAAGTCCCGAGTATTGGTGCCTCCAGAATGAGAAGCCGGAAGTGCAAAACCACTAGTGAGAACCTCTGAACTCCAAGACTAACGACGATCATATTCCTGCTGGACAATGCTATAGGTCTCTGACAACGAACGGACCGGAGTGCGACCAAGGATCTGAACTATAATCTGATCAAAGCCCCAGTGTAAACCATGTAGAATTCAAACACCCTGTTTCGATCTTCATGAGCACAAACAAGGATCGCATCAGCGGAGCGAACAAGGACGAGGGAGGTAAAATGGTCATACTCCTGATATAGCTGAGTAAACTCCAAATAATGGGCGGATGGTGTGTGATCACCTTGTCGAAGGAGAAAAATCTTCTTTCGTAGCTGAAATATCTGAGCGGTGTTGCCTTTCTGGGAATATGTAGATTCGGAACGACTCCAAATGTCCACAGCGGATCCAATAATATATAATTTCATGCAATTGTCTCTTGTATGAAATTAATCAATCATGACATAACCAAAGAGTTCTCTGATTCCCGTTGTCCCCAAGTGGACGCAGTCTTCTCTGGATCCTTAATAATACTGTTAACATAGCAAACAACCGATGACTCTTAAGGGCCAAGGCAATTGATCGAGACCAAGATAAGTAATTTGTGGTATCAAAACGAATCGTGGTAATTTGAGACGTCGCGCCGTTGCTGGAAAAATTGTCGAACACCGCCAATAGGACCGCCCCGGATCGTAGAACATTAAATCCTTGAGGGTTGAAGTCAAACAAGGCTTGAAGAAGAAGGTAGAACCCTTTTCATGTGAGAAAGTAAATGGAGTGGAAGAACACGAGATCGATGATATAGGAAAATCTAGTGGATCATTTAATCGATCCTCCTAGTATGTGGTAGAGGAGGGAAAATTAAACTTTTATGAAAAAAATCCGGCAAATCAGACGGTTGCCAGAGGAGGCATCTGGCCTAGCCAATCGGCCCGTGCACTGATTGGCACGCTACAGGGGGGTCAGACGCTGGCGGTAGGTGAGAAAGAAGAGGGGAAGGGGAAGGATCTGCGGTGGAGAGGAGAGTGGAGAGGGAAGAGGCGGACGGTGGTCGAGCAGCTAGGGCACCTCTGATATCATGTTAAACATCATGTAACGCATATTATTCCGAATAATAAAATTCTCTCTACATGTAGTAAGAGGGTTTCACAAGTAAATAAAATAAAACATAAATATTAAAGAAGCTAATTATTTCTAGCACTCTTGATTATATAGTGTAAAGAGTGAAGGGGAGGAGAACAAGAATGTCAAGTGGGAACCAGGACAATAGAAGAGAAGTTGGTTCCTCTTGAGAAAAAGGAAATCATCTTATATGTTGCTTCTTGCCTCAAGAATTTTGGTGATTTTTAAGTACCAAATTGTGGAGCATTTAGATGTATTCTTATTTTTCTTTCTATGATAAGCTCATGGTAGCTGATCATTGGAAGGTATGTACTATGGGTCATGCTTTTCTTGTATGAATCATGAATTACTTTTTTGGGGGTAAATATTATTCTATGCATGTCAACCATCCAATGGATATTTACTGCCGTTTAAACCAAGTCCCTTTCTTAAATGCTGACCTGTGATAATTTGCAAATTATTCACTTTTGTTACTGGTCCCATTTATAGTTTCTAAAGGGTTTATTGTTAATTAGATGAATGGAAGAACTTCCTTTCTCGGATAGGAAGAGACGAAAATGCTGCAGACTCTGAGCTATTTGACAATCCAAATGATATTCTTGAGCTTCGGTTTTGGGCTTCATATCGGGGACAAACATTAGCCCGCACTGGTATGTTGTTTAGAATCTTGTATACTTGTGTACTTATTTTAATGCTTACCGTGAGTTAAGTGTTGTAGATAATTTGGGATTTGTCTGACATTAAATTTCTTTCCTTTTTAAGTTTGACATCTGCTTTTCCTCGCGCCTTTTTATGTATTCTGTTTGCTGAAGTCCATGCATTATTTTTTGTGAATAAAGTTTACTTGCAGAAGAAGGGGAGTCTTGGCGCACCGGTTGAGGTGTTGCCGTGTGACTGTGAAGTCACGGGTTCGAGTCCTGGAAGCAGCCTCTTGCAAAAATGCTAGGTAAGGTTTGCCTACATTTCACCCTTGTGGTGGGACCCTTCCCCGGACCCTCGCTACGCGGGGATGCTTTGTGCACCGAGCTGCCCTTTTTTTTTAAAGTTTACTTGCAGAACTGATTTGCTATTTGATACACATGAGAACAGTCCAACTAGCCATTAAGTAAAATTATTTCTGCTAGATGTGTGTAGTTATGGTGATGACGCATATATGACTACTAGAGAGTTGTGAATTCTAATAGTCATACGATAATAAGTCAATGCTAGCCTAGTTAAGTGCGGTAACGATTGAGGGCCTTAAGATGAATTGCAGCTGAAAGTAGGAAGAATGAGAATGAATGTGGGAATTGTTAAAATGCATGTTGACTTAGGCTCTCCAATATAAGAGGCGCGGTTCTCTGCGAGTAAAAGAGAGACGAGAATATCAAACCTAAAGGTGTGTTATCTCCTCTCTAGCATGATATCAAAGCGTTATCTCCTCTCTAACACATTTATCCGTACGATGAATCAAGTGGAAAATTTGTGGTGGTATATTTTGATGGCATCTTGATCTATAGTACTAGTCCTGACTCCCACATATCTCATGTAAAACAAGTAATATAGACCATAAGAGATCACCACTTATACATCAACCTTAAAAAATGCTCATTCATGACCGTCAACTTGATATTTCTTGGTTATATTGTATTGGCTGCACATATCAGGGTTGTGTTATGGGCCTAGTCGTAACGTCGTCTGGATCTCGTTTGCGGTGGTGGAGGACGCGGAGATACAAGGGAGCCGGGCTCAACCCACGGAGAATGTGAGGAGGAAGAGGAGTCTTTTTCAACCCTAACCCTAGAATGGGCACGAGGAGAAAAGAACTAGAGAGGAAGAGAAATAGAGAGAGGAAGAGTTCTTTCCATAATTTCTTGGGTACCCTTTATGCATGACCCTAAGGGTCAATATATAGAATCACATGACTACGACAAATTACTAAAAAGGCCCTACATGAAATAGAAGACTTAACATTCATAATAGCTCTAAAGAACGACACCTAATATACATTCATAAAATAAAACGATAACAACTATTGCAGCCCATATCATCCCACCCCTCCACTTTGAGCTTTCCCGCAAGTCTATTGAAGGGTATAGAGACTTGTGAGGTAATTTATCCGGTTCCTTGGTTTTGCACCAGAATAGCTCCTTGTAGCGCATCGCAGTAGCGGAGGCTGCATCAAGCGGCAAGCCATCATCATGCTCACAAATGTCACGAAGAACTACATGGATCTGGCGTAGCAAAGGCGCTTGTTGAGGGGAGATTGCCAGACATAATATCTGGAGTTGGGTGATTGTGCCCGGTGGTTGTGGATAGTCGAGGGCGACAGAAGACCATGTTGAATGTGAGCTGCGAAGATCGGAAGTGGCGACGTTGCCACGGGGGGTGGGGTGGCGATCGCCGGAAGAAATGTCTCAAGATGGGCCGACTGAGCAGGTGACTGGAGCGAATGACGCTACTTGGAATCGACAGGGACTAATGCTGGTGCTTGTTGCGTGAACTGTGGGAGGGGAACAATTGGAGGAGATGGTGGGGCAACGAGAATTGTGGAGACTGGCGGGGTTTCTTTGAGCTTTGGTTGGATCAATGGCTGCTCCGATGGGATTAGGCTCTTGAAGTACTCAGACATTGCGAGTCTGTCAATGCTGGCGGTGAGTCGCGAAATCGCGACTTGGTACGATGCTGACATCTCCAATAACATCGAATGAAGGGCATATTGTTTTGCAACAATTATATTCATTCTTGAAAAGGAAATGACAAAACATGTGCTGCTTGTAGGAGGGGGATTGCTGGACTCGATGGATGAAGGCGTGTGGTGTGGGGCACAAGGAATGTATGGCGAGCTTGAAAATAGTGACCCGCGACAAGTAATTTGCTGTCAATTGCGTGAAAGGGAATAAAAACAAAAAAACTGCAGTTGGGCGCGTCGACTGTGATTGGACGGGATGTTTTCAGGAGGCGTGCATGGCACGATCTCTGGCCAGTGATCTGCTTGGGATGTCGACTGGACGGGTTCACCGACTCTGTTTTGAGATGTCGAGGACGTGCTATTGGTTGGCAAACAGGAACATGGAAGGAGGCTTCGATCGAAGGCGCAAGCGAGGGCGTCTTCGTTGATCTCGCTGGATGGGGTTGATCTCGCTGGAGGGGTCCGATCGCGTGAAGAAACGCATGAGTCGGGGAATGCTTCAATTAGGTAGGCATCGTGTGGCGTCGATGAAGCAGATGGCAGAGTTGCTGTCAATTGCGTGAAAGGGAATATAAACAAAATACTGCAATTGGGGGCGTCGACTATGAGTGGACAGGATGTTTTCAGGAGGCGCGCAGGGCACGATCTCTGGGCAGTGATCTGCTTGGGATGTCGACTGGACAGGTTCAGCAGCTCTTTCTTGAGATGTCGAGGGCGTGCTATTGGTTGGCAAACAGGAACATGCAAGGAGGCCTCAACCAAAGGCGCAAGTGAGGGCGTCTTCGTCCATCTCACTGGATGGGGTTGATCTCGCTGGAGGGAGTCGATCGCGTGAAGAATCGCATGAGTCAGGGAATGCTTCGGTTAGGTCGGTATCGTGTCGCGTTGATGAAGCAATTGGCAGAGCAGGCCTTCACATGCGAGAAGAACGGTTATCCAGTTGCCCGAGCCCGCTTGGAGCAGAGACTCGTCGACCTGTTGTTGGCTTAATCGGTTGTAGACTGCAGGGTATCATGCACGACGCTGGGGTAGGGGGCTGCGACTGTGAACAAGAAGCGGCTTGTTCTTAATGACGGCTGTCTCTATTTTACCTTGGGATCACTGGGATGACTCTTAAACAGTACAGAGAGGAAGGATGAGGTTGTTTGTCGTGGAACCACAGGAAATGGAGGAAGGATGACTTTGATACCAAGTTGTTATGGGCCTAGCCATAATGTCATCGAGATCTCATCGTTGGTGGTGGTGGGCCATAGATACAATGGAGCGAGCTCAATACACGGAGATTGCGAGGAGGAATTCTAACCCTAGAATGAGGATGAAGAGTAAAGAAATAGAGAGATAGATTGAGGAAGAGATCTTTTCATAATTTCTTGGTTACTCTTCATGCATAATATATAGAATTACATGACTAACAAATTACAAAAAAGACCCTACATGAAATAGAACACCCAGAATCGTAATAATTCTTAAAGAACGATATCTAATAATTCATTTATTAAATTAAATGATAACGATTATTGTGGGCCCACATCAGGTTGATCCGATCAAAGTGGAAGCCATCAAAAGTTGGCCTACCCCTAGGACTATTAGCGTGACAAGATGGTTTCATAGGTTATCATTATTTTACCGCTGAATCATTCGGAACTTCTGCACCATGATTACACCCGTCATTGATTGTTCTTAAGAAGGGTATATTTAAGCGGACACCAGAAGCTGAACAGACCTTTAAGGTATAAAAATCAAGATGACGCAAACACCAGTTTTAGCGTTACCCAATTTTGATGAGGTCTTTGATTGATTGTGATGCATCTCATGTTTGTATGAGAGTTGTTTTTTATTCAAGAGGGACGTCCAGTTGCATTTTTAGTAAGAATTTGAATGATGCATGATTCCAATACTATACTTATAATGTGAAATTTTATGCGATCGTTCAAGCCTTTAGATTTTGGAGACATTATCTGTTTCAACGAGAATTTCTATTGAATTAAAGCATGATCTATGAATCGAGTGGCTGGGAAGGGCGCACTTATTAGTCACCCTTAGGGTCACTATAGTATCACTAGATTTTCTTAATGTCCACTATTCGATTGATCCATATTTTAGTCCTATTTGGGAATCCTGGTTAGATATTGGCAGAGACCCGACTATGTAAATTTTGATCCAGGATAAATTTTCATTGAGGGTTTACTTAAGGGGTAAGCTTATGTATCATGGAAGGGTCACTTAAGGAGTGCCTTATTCGAGAAATTCATAGTGGAGGATTAGGTGGTTAATTTGGTGAGACCAAGACTATATCTTATGTTGAGGATAGATATTTTTGGGCAGACATGCGGGGAGATGTGTGCCACTTTATTAAACGAGGCCATACTCGCCAATCCTTCAATGACCCCGCACAAAATACTGGGTTGTATTCACCTCTTCTTATCCTCCACTATTCACCTTGAGAAGATGTTGCATTAGATTTTATTTTAGATTTTCCTATAACTACTTAGAAGACCGATTATGTTTATGTCATTGTCAATAGGTATAGCAAGATGTCATATTATTCCATGTTGAAAACATTTGATGCTTGACATGTAGTTGATTGATATTTTGGGGAAGTTGTTCGTCTGCATGGCATACCTAGGACATTCACATCTGATCATGACACTACGTTCTTGAGTTATTTTTGGAGAATATTATGTGCACAATTAGGAACCAAACTTCAGTTTATCAGTGCATATCATCCACTGACCGATGTGCAGACTGAAATAGTCAATAGGAGCCTAGGTTACTTGGATGTTTTACTGGAGAGAGACCACTTCAGTGGGAACTAATTCCACAAGCCGAGTTTGCCTACAATAACTCTGTGAACTGTTCCACTAGAAAACCCCCTTTGAGATCCTTTATACTCAGCTTATACCCCACCT
This sequence comes from Dactylorhiza incarnata, assembly GCA_033032865.1. Classification (NCBI taxonomy): domain Eukaryota; kingdom Viridiplantae; phylum Streptophyta; class Magnoliopsida; order Asparagales; family Orchidaceae; genus Dactylorhiza; species Dactylorhiza incarnata. Next base: position 4,111,160 of record JAWHQI010000198.1, read on the forward strand.
ACTTGATAGGACTCCTTTACCTTTCCATTGTAGGGTTAGTGCAGAAGTTAGTCAACTTAGCGAGTAGATCCTAAAGTCCAGAGGTAAGAACTTGAGAGATTCTATATCTCAAACGCACGGTACAAGACAATTGCTGATGAGCATGAGAGGAACATTTTCATGAGGGAGATATGATTATGGCATAATTTCGGCAACGAAGATTCCTAGTTGGTGCGTAGGACAAGTTAAGCAGGAGAAAGTTTGGCCCATTTCGTATACTTCGTAGATTGGGGACTAACGTTTGTTTGTTAAACCTCCCACTTACATTGGTCACTTCCCCGTGTTCAACATTGACGACATGTTAGCTAATAGCTTATACACGAGAGACGACAGATGATGTGGATTTAGAGGCACTACCATTTACATCTATGGAGCAGTTAGAGACCGACGAGATAGATGACGTGATTGGATATTTGTACCACTCAGATACGACCTATGGTACATCGACGATTCTTAGTACGATGACGAGGGCGACTATTAACAAAATGGATCGAGGCCGAAATTTACTTTGCGCATGCATTTCCTTTTATTCTAGTTATGCCGAACATTTCTTTTATGGCGTGCACTTATTTCTCGCATTTATTTTTCTGTAATTTCTGTATGTATTGAAGAAGTTGTAGTGGTGTACTCCCTATAATGTGATTAACTAGGTTGTACGTTTGTTTTATGTAAATTAGTCAGAGGCGTAATTCTTAAATTCGGAGTGGATTGAGCCAAATTCATTTCCCTAATCCCCTTTTGAGCCTTAACCTTAATCTTAATCCTATCTCCCCATCACCGTCTTAGATCGTCCTTCTTCATTTGTTTCTCTACGAATTTCTATCATAATACCTTATCTACCTCATCACCACACCATTCACCTTGCAAGCCGTTGTTGCTGCCTTTACACCGTTTGCATGAGGAGTCTCTCACCTTCCACCGACCATCCTACCCTACCTTTTCATGCCCGGTGAGATCTTCCATAATCTTTTGGTTCGTCGTTAGCTAGTTAGAGTGTGCAATCTAGTTTATCAGGGAAATTTATTTTTATTTTTTTCTTTCCCTACAAAATTGGTTTCATCTCAAACAACTAGCTTGCTATTTTGGTTCATATTGATTGTTGCAGGGTTATCAATCATTAGATGCTTTGCGTTGCTAAATGAAATGAAATTTCTAATCTTGTGCAGGTTGCGCTCAAAAATTATTGTTTAATCTAATGTTGTTTTCTTTAATTTACATTAAATCTAGAATTATATTTGCATTGCATTCATCACATGGAGTGCTACTACGAGTGCATCAAGATGGATTCTTCAACGGCAAGATACGTGGGAAATTGTTACTATTCCCCATGGGCGTCATGTTGTTGTGTGTAAATGGATATGCACTATGAAATATCTTCAGGATGACACTCTTGATAGATGTAGAGCAAGGTTGGTTGACAAAGGTTTTACTCAAATTGATGCGATTTTTTTTCTGGAGACATTCACTCCTGTTAAACTTAATTCTATCGTAATTCCTTATCTATTGTAGCGCACAAATCCTTGCACTACAATAACTTGATGTGAAGAACGCGTTTCTTTATGAAGAGTTAAAGGAAGAAATCAGTATGACTCCTCCACCTGACATACAAGTTCTTTAAGAGCATGGATGTCGCCTTAAATAGGCTTAATATAGCCTTAAACATTATCTCCTCATGCTTGGTTTTAGAAGCTAAGTATCAAACTCTTGAGCATGGATTTCTCTCGGAGTACATATACTTATTCTGTGTTCATCTACAAGGACATGCGTACCACTATTTTTATTATTTATGTGGATCATATTATTATCATAGGGACTGATGATCACTATATTACCCGCATTAAAATATAGTTGCCGTCCACCTTTGAGTAGCACCAAACTTTACTTTACGCATGCATTTAATTTTATTCTAGTTATGTCGAACATTTTCTTTTATATTGTGCACTTGTTTCTCGCATTTTTTCCCTGTAATTTTTTTATGTATTGGAGAAGTTGTAGTGGTTTACTCCATGTGATGTGATTCACTAGGTCGTACGTTTGTTTACTCTAGATTAGTTGGAGGCGTAATCCTTTGATTCAGGTCAATCGAGCCAAATTCATTTCCCCAATCCACTTTTTAGCCTTAACCTAATCTTTATCCTACCCCGCCATCACCGTATCAGATCATCCTTCCTCCGTCTCTCCACAGATTTCTACGTCATCATACCTCATCTACCTTATCACCGCACCATTCACCTTGCAATCCGTTGCCGCCTCCTTTACACCGTTTGCGTGAGGAGTCTCTTGTCTTCCACCAGAACTTCCATCGACCACCAAACCCTACTTGTGTTAAGAGAGAGTTGTCCTCCACCTTTGAAATTAAAGATTCGGGTCTCCTTCATTATTTTCTTGGAATTGAAAATACTAGATCTCCTGAGAAGATTAGTATTTCCCTATGTAAAAATATGACCTTGGACCTCCTTAGTGACATTGGACACCGTGGAGTGAAACTTGTGGATAGCCCTGTTGATCCTAACTATGATATCCATAAGGATGATTCTCTCGATCTTGAAAGGAAGTTAGTTTTCCAACGCATTGTGGAGAAATTAATTTATTTAACTATTACTAGGATGGGCATCTCCTTTGCTGGTGGGTTGCTCAGCTAATTTACACACAATCTTGTTCTCCGAATTCTTAAGTATCTAAAAATGAATCCTGGAAAAGCTGTTTTATATCAAAATCATGGTCATCTTAATATCCATGACTACTGTGATGTTGATTGGGCTGGTTCCCCCACTGATAGAAGAGCTACGAGTGGGTACACTATCGTCGTGGGTGGAAATCTTATTTCTTGGAAGAGTGAGAAGCAAAGTGTTGTCGCTCGATCTTCTACTTAAACTGAATATTGGTCCATTGTCATTACTACATGTGAGATAATATAAGTTAAATCTATCCTTGATGACATGAGGTTTTCTGTCCAGGAGGCTATTAAATTACATTGTGATAGTCAAGCTGCTATCCACATTGCCAATAACCATGTATTTCACGAATGAACTGAACATGTAGAGATTGACAGTCACTGTGCGGGAGAAAATGAAGAACAAAATAATCTATGATGTGTTTGTTCCTGTTGGGGCTCAACTGGCTGATATGCTTTCCAAAGCTGTTTCTAGAAAAAATCTTCAAATGAACTCTCTCTGGCTTGGAATGCAGGATGCTTATGGTATTAGCTTGAAGAGGGAGGGCGGTAGTTAAATGTAAGATGACCTAAGCTCACCAAGAGGCATCCTTATGACAAAAGGTGATTAGAACTTTTCCAATATAAGAGGCGCGGTGCTCTGCGAGTAAAAGAGGGACGAGAATATCAAACCTAAAGGTGCGTTCTCTCCTCTCCACAGGAATATAATGAAGGTAAAAATGCTCCAACAAATAACATTAGTGTGGAAAGGTGAGGATCAGGTTAAATTGGATAGAAGTTGTGAAAGAGAGTTGTATGAAATAAGCTATATTTTTTTTCTTTGTTGATTCATTTGTGAATGTTAAAATCATTTTTTGATTTATTGACAGTGCATATCTAGAAAGTAAATCTGAGAGACAGATTCCTATTGTAACTTCGAATAATACATATTCAAGAATTCTGAAAGGAAATGTTCCTTTCGATCTTGTCATTTTGTATTTCAAATAATTAGTTGATAAATTAGTTTTACTAGACATGGTAGCTTGTTAATCTTTTACAAATGACTCCATTAGATGTTTTGTGTGTGATGTCGATGGATGGTAACTTGGACTTAAAAGTGTTGTGATTCTGTTATGAAATATATTGTGACATTTTTCTTGTGCATCTGTATTTATAGATTTTATTAGGCATGATGACTTACTATTCTTGTACAAATTACTCCATTATCTGGTTTTATATTTTTTGAACCATGTACAAAGTGGATAAAAATTTGGGGCTTAAAAATGTTGGGTCTGTTATGAAATAAAGCTGTAGCATTTAGCTTGTTTTGTTTTGCATTTTAGATTTCAGGCATAACAGCACATTTCTATTTATTTTGGTGCAGTTCGGGGTATGATGTATTATAGAAGAGCTCTTATTCTCCAAAGCTATTTGGAGAGGCTTAGCTCTGAAGGTGTGCCTTGTTTTTTTTTTGGTTTTGGGGTGGCATTAATTTGTTCACAGATTAATGATTTTGAGAATTGCAGGCGCCGAAGGTGCACGTAGCAGCAGTGCGTTAAGTGAAACTCATGGTTTTGAATTATCTCCTGAATCTCGTGCACAGGCAGATATTAAGTTCACATATGTTGTGACATGTCAAATATATGGCAAGCAGAGGGAAGAACAAAAGCCTGAGGCTGCAGATATTTCACTATTGATGCAACGGTGTGCTTTCAACTTGTCTTAAGTTCGCCAAACTAACAAATTTGCTTGAAATTATTATTTTCTTGGTTACTTTTCTATCTGTTAATTTACCACTGCTTTACCAGGAATGAAGCACTTAGAATTGCCTATATTGACGTAGTTGAGAATTTAAAGGATGGTAAATCGTACACTGAATATTTCTCAAAACTTGTCAAAGCTGATATTCATGGGAAGGATAAGGTAAATGCACTCATAATTATCTCAATGTTTGAAGGCTTGTAGGCCTGAACTTCTTTCCAAAGTCAAACAAATGCGTTTTTATTATTCTCCTGGCTTCAATTCCTGTTGTTATGTTGATTCTAAAATTTCCCTTGAAATTAATATATGGCATAATTTTTAAGTTTGATAAATTTATATAGTTCTCTGAGCATTTTTTGGATCTTTGTTCTCCATTCATTTCTCGTATATCTTGCATGAATAGATCATCTTTTTACCTGTGTTATTCATGTTACCTTTGGTCTATCCCTTTTTCTTTGCAAGTCCTTGTTACACTACTTTATTTATCCTTCTAATAGATGCTACTATTTTATACATGCCCAAAATATTCTGTATTTATTTTCCGTTTTCTTCAATAGATACTACAGTCACCATTGTTCTATCATTTTTACCTCTCAATCTACCATTACTCCTTTGACACGCATCCATTGTATCATTCTCATTTATGTTATGCTCAATGTGTGTATCGTTGACTTTTATCGACAATCACTTAGATCCATATACATTGCCAATGTAGTTGCATTTTCATATAACCTACATTTACATCTTCACGATACTTGAACCTATCATGTTACGTATTATGTTGTCTTCTAATAATATTACTCGCTAATGATTAATATTGCACCAGTAATATTATATATCATAAAATAATTTCTTGTTTTAATAATCTTCAATGACGCAGGACGAATCTATAGGTGACAGTCTCGCGATGCCCTAACTTAAATGAATGTAAACATTGATGCGACAAATGCCAATAGGTCTACAGACTAACTAAACTAAAGATTTGAATGAATGCATGCACACAATCCGATGAACTAATGAATGTTAACCCTAATGTGATGCAAATGCGATGACTCAATCTAGAAATTAATTAAACAATATTAATTTTAAAATACCTGTGCATTTAACCTCAATTAAGCATATCCATCCGAGATTAGTAATTATTCGACGATTGTAGAATAAATTGAGAGTGCGTTGAAATTAAAATGCAGGACGAATAAATAGTGCACGTCAAAATAAAAGCCCAGACAAAACTAGTGAGTGCCAAATATCACTAGCAATAAGTGTGCATTTGTACAATGTTAATTTTGAAAATAAATGCGGAACTCACCAAGTAAAGAGGGCGAAGGCGATGACGCGGAGATCCAATGAGAGCATAGTGGCTATCCGGCGATTAGAGGACGGTAAAAGCAGATATTTTGTGGAGAATATAGGGTATGGTCTGCTGGAAGGCTCCTATCGTAGAGGGGTGGGTTGTTTGTGAATTGGATATTGGGGGAGACAGGGAGGGGGAAAGGAATCCAGAGGCTGGGTTCTTGACTGAGGTAGGAAGGGAGATGGAAGGGTTGGTCGAAGCTTACGAGACTGGTGGAGGCCGGCGGAAGGTCGGAGAAGAGGAGACGGAGCAAGATCTGATGGCTGGAGGTGGTCTCAAGGAGGTGGGCGGCGACAAGATGTCGGGGAAGGCACGACAGTGATGGAGAGACGTCGAGCTTGAGATCGCGGCAACGGCGGCTCCAGGAATCGGCACTTGGAGGAGGAGAATGACCGGTGGCGTCGCACTATGTGGTCCTTCGGTGTCGCACCGAAGGAAGGATCAAGGGCTTGCAGTTTTTCGGAAGCCTGATCCTGATACCCCTTGCCCTAGCAGCTGATGAGATATAAGTAAGAGGGGGGATTAGTTTAAGTGTATCTGACGGTCCTAATCTCCTGATCGAATAACCTAACATAACTCCCAAGGTAATGCTTGGAAAAATAAAAGAAAATACATCAAAAATAGGAAAATTCAAGCCGGTCGCAATCATGTTCTCCGATCGTCCGTCTGACAATCCAAAAAGGCCGATAATGATAAATCGCCCAATGTTGTGTGATCGATCTCCATCACTAAACCATTTTTCTGCATAATATTTTCTTCCTTATTCAAATTTTCTCCGATTATGCAATCTATGATAAGTGTACACCCAGTATTACTTACAACTTATGGTTATAAGCACCGTGGGAGTAGATTCCCTAGGTTGCTTATTCTTGATCACCCTTCAAATTTTTATCCTATTTTGAGCACTCAAGCATCCTAATTGTATCTTTTCTATATTGTTAAGATTAGTTGGATCCTAACCATTAAAAAGTTGACGACTTCGTTCATATCTTGGTTGTAGTATTACAAATCTTCTCATTCTATGTGTTTATGCTTTTGTAGATAAATCCATGTCTAATAACCTATCACTTTCCCATTTGTCCTTATCAGTTCTAATTTTGTTGCTGCTTCAGGAAGTATATTCAGTAAAATTGCCTGGAAATCCGAAGCTTGGTGAGGGGAAACCTGAAAACCAAAATCATGCCATTGTATTTACTCGTGGTAGTGCTGTACAAACCATAGACATGAATCAGGTTAGTTCTCATTTGCTAATGTCTATTTGTTTTTCTACTCGTTGTAATTGTATATCCGCTTAAATGGTTAAATATGGAATCAATGCCATATTATGTAATATTTATAATATGATTTTATAGACTCTTTTTCGTTTTTCTTTATATTTGTTATTTGTCACATGCCTAGTGTGTTGTATGCAGCATGGCTAGAAATTATATTTTGGTTTACTGGATGTTATATAGTTTAATAATTAGTGTATGTTCAGTTCTATCAGTGGAATAGAGAAATTGGATTAAATGCATTCCATTGAGGCTTTACTACATATTACTTGAGTGAGGAAAAAAACCTAAAAAAGGGAAAAAGACCAAACTACCCCTATCCGGGATTAATATGATAAAGATGGCTTAGAATGAACTAAATATAAATTACAACTCTCCCGAAGTCAGACGAAAGATGTCGGTCATCCCAAGCTTTTGAATAGCATCGGTAAATACATCACACCCCAAGCTTTTGGTGAACACATCGGTCAGCTGATCTTTGGAATGAACAAACAGAGTGACCACCGTTTTTTTATCCAAGTGATCTTTGATAAAGTGTCGATCAACCTCAACATGCTTTGTCCTGTCACGTTGGACTGGGTTATGAGCTATACTAATAGCTGCCTTATTGTCACAGAACAAGGAGAAAAGGGATCTCTCAGAGAAACCCAGATCTTGTAACACAGTACGTAACCATAGGCCCTCACATAGGCCTTGAGACATAGCACGATATTTGGCCTCAACACTTGATCTAGCCACCACATTATGCTTTTTACTACGCCACGTCACAAGGTTTCCACCAATTAAGGAACTGTATCCTGTTATGGACTTCCTGTCATCACAACATCAGCCCAATCAGCATCAGTAAAAACTTGATCTTCAAGTTATTGTTTTTGGAGAACAAGAGACCACGACCATGAGCTTTCTTCAAATATCGTAGCACGCAATACGCAGCTTCCCGATGTCTGATTCTGGGAGAATGCATATACCTGCTCAGAATACCGACCGCAAATGTAATATCAGCACGTGTGTGCGATAGGTATATAAGTTTCTTAACCAATCTTTGATAACGTGATACATCAGTGTGATCACAATCACCATCTCCCTCAATCCTGTGATTTTTCTCCATAGGGGTGTTCGCAGGAACACAACCAAGCATAGCAGTCTCCTTTAGGAGATCCAATATATACTTCCGTTGGGAAATCAAGATACCCTGATCAGATTTAGTCACCTCGATACCCAGAAAGTATCGTAATCTTCCCAAGTCTTTCGTCTCAAATTCAGCAGATAAGAGGGTCTTAAGATTAACAATCTCCTCTGTGTCATTTCCGGTAATCACAATGTCATCCACATAGACAATGAGAACCACAACCTTCTGTTCACGTCTCCGGATAGACATGGTATTGCCAGATTGTGCTTGCTTGTACCCAATCATGAGCATAGCCGTGAGAACTCTCCCGAACTTGGCCCTAGGTGATTGTTTCAGGCCATATAAGGATTTCCTTAGGCGGCAGACAAACCCTTCGGCTTTTTTCACAAAACCAGGAGGGAACTTCATGTACACCTCTTCATCAAGCTTACTGTGAAGGAACGTATTCTTCACGTCCAGTTGATGGAGGTCCCTGTCCAGGCAAGCAGCACACGATAACAACACCCGAATGGAGTCCATCTTTGCTACAGGAGCAAAGGTCTCCTGGTAATCAACTCCCTGAGTCTGAGTGTATCCTTGAGCGACCAGAAATGTTTTGTACCGTTCCACCTTACCATCTTGGTTCTGCTTAACAGAGAAGACCCACCGGGAACCTATAGCTTTCTTTCCAGAAAGAAGAGAGGAAACATCCAATGTGTGATTTTTGTCCAAGGCAAACATCTCATCTTGCATAGCCTGTCTCCAAGCAGGTATCCCCAAAGCTTCCTGCCATGTCTTAGGAATAACGACTAGGGAAAGAGACGAAACAAAAGTCTGATGAATCGGGGTAAGATGATTGTAAGCCACATGATTAGAAATAGGATGTTGCGTACAAGTAGCTTTACCTTTCAGCAATGCAAGAGGGATATGCAGATCAGCATCATCAGAATCTGAGTCTGAAGTTGGCACTGGTAGAGGTGGAACTCTAGTAGCCTGTGTAACTGAACGGTAGTGGTATACGTGGGGAAAAGGAGAGATCATAGTAGAGGGGCTAGGTATCGGGATAGGGGCTATGGGTACCGAAATGGGAAGTTGTATGAGAATGGAAGGGAGAAGAGGAAGAGGAACAAGAGTAACATCCGTATCACCACTACTCTCCCCCTGACGAAAAGAGTGAGTCGAAGGCAGAAAATAGGATTCCCCCTCCCGGAAGGTGACATCCATTGTACAGAACATAAGTCGGGAAGGGGGGTGATAACAACGATACACTTTGGTGGTAGAAGAATAGCCAAGGAAGACACAACGTTGAGCCCGGGGGTCAAGTTTGTCGCGATGAGGTTGGTGAACATGCACAAAACAGACACACCCAAAGACACGGGGTGCCAAATGAGAAATATGAACCACGTCGGTGGTGGAGACATGAGCTAGAGGTGTAGTAAAGGAAAGGACACAAGAAGGAAGGCGGTTAGGAATATGCATCGTGGCTAGAAGACAGCGAGCAACCTCAAGGAGGTGTCGATTTTTACGTCCCGCCACTCCGTTTTGAGGAGAGTTGTGAACACGTTTTCTGGTGGATGATAGCGTGAGTGGTGAGGTAAGAACCAAAGGCACCATGATCGTCATAACCCCCCCCCCCCCCCCCCCCCCCCTCCATTATCACTTCAAAGAACATGAATAGAAGCATCAAATTGGGTTTGCACCATTTTATGAAACATTTAAAAGCAAGGAAAAACTTCTTTTTTCTTTTTCAACAGATAAACTCATGTAGTGCGAGAAAAGCAATCAATAAAAGTGACAAACCATCGAAAACCAGATAAAGATAAAATGGGGGACGGACCCCAAACATCAGAATGTATAACAACAAAAGGGATGATACTAGGAGAAAGAAAGATGTGAAGAAGTATGTCACACATGTTTATATATCACATACATCACAGGAAAAGTTCTGAAGAAAAGGTAAAAAAGTAGGAAATAATTTTTGCGGATAAAAGGAGGACGGATGTCCTAGGCGCAGATGCCAGCGACGAACATCATCAGCTGTAACAGTGGAACTGGAAAGAGCCTGAGGGGGAAGCTGGGTGTCCAGGTAGTACAAGCCGCCACGGTTCCTGCCACTTTCAATGGTTCGCTTCGTACTCAGTTCCTGAAAGACACAAGAGTCAGGAAAAAAATTATAGAGTAGTTAAGAGATTTAGTAATATTGCTGATGGAGAGTAAATTGCGAGGAAAAGAGGGAACATGAAGAACAGAGGGAAGAGAAATGGACGGAGAACATGAGATATTGTTTTTTCCCTTAATGGAGGATAAAGAGTCGTTTGTAGAAATTACCTTGTCCTTACTAGATAATGGAGTATAAGAGAGAAAACCTGAGGAAGACCCAGTCATGCGGTGTGTAGCGCCGGAGTCGAGTACCCATTCAGAAGGTGAGGCGGTGACTGCATGTGTGAGGCCCCAATTCAGACCCCACTAGAAAACTGTATCTAAGCTTATTTCCAAATCATTCGCACAAGGATGTTCTAGAAGTAATCATAGTGAGTACAAAATAAAACACATATTAAAAACTTTTCTTGAAATTATACTCATACCTTAGCAAGTTCTTTCTTATTTTGTTTTTCTATTCTGATCAACTTTGTTTTCTTAGGAGCCTTCTGGAAATTCTCGTCGTCCTAAAAAATGTGAAATCAATGGGTTTAGTCATAAAGAATATGACTAAGCGAGTAACATACCTCTTTAACTGTTGTACAAGCAACCAAGAAACATCAGTATCAATATGCATAAGTTTTAAATTGCAGTATCGAAAGATGTGGTACCAATAATGATCAATAAAAGAAATACATTGTTTTATTTTTCAGAATCGTGTATTCTTTAACCTTCAGTTCTTTAGGTTCTTCGAGTTCTTTTCAGCGAATTATCTATTCTTATGTTCTTTCAAGTTCGTTTCAGCGAATCTTCTATACTTATTCATTCAGGTTCATATTCTTTCATACCCATATTCATTCTTCATTCATATCGCATATGACTCACTTTCAATTGTCAGAATCTTTATTCACATTCAATCATCAGATTCAAATTGCAGTATAAAAATGCATTAAATAAAGAATGGCGTATCAATAATAATCAATAAAGTAACGACGTTGTTTACGTTTCAAATTCTTGTATTTGATCTATTCATTAGTTTTGATTTTTAACAGTCGTTTCGTTTCTTTGTAACTTTTATTCGAAATCTTTTCATCAGATTTTTAGATTCTTTATGACATAACTCATTCAGTTCATTTTCAATTCATCAGAATTTTCTCTCATAACCAATTTCTGAATTAGATTTCTCATTTATCTTTAGTTTTATTAAATTAGGAAATCATAAGGGTTGATGTCGATTTATCCCTTCTTGGACTTCAACGGCCTCTTGGCCTTCAACGACCTCTGGCCTTCAACGGCCTCTGACCTTCATCAGCCTCTGGCCTTCAACGGCCTCAAATAGAACTCAAAATCATTCCTCCGTAGAGTATTCACACCCCCACTACGACTATTGGGTTAACCCTTATCATTTCTTATGCATCGATGCAATATTCTTATTCAATCGTATATTATTTTTATTCAAACATTTTCCTCATAATTTATTTTATCGCTTATTCGTGTTATTGTCAATTCAACATCTTCTAGCGATTCTCATATTTTTCAGTGATTCAAAAATTCGAATTATTTCAATTTCATGTCAATGCACAGTTACTAAAATACTTTCTGTATGAAAATCTAATCATGTGTATACTGAAAATAATTCAAAGTTATGCATAATTAAAGAGATAAGTACTCATCACTTGTCCTTTTCCTGTATCAGTACTAGGATTTTCATCGAGTCTATCTCCAGACGCCATTCTCTACAGTATCAGTGAAATCATTTACTTTAGGGTTGCGCCGCGAATTAGTTACGATTCATTTCCTACTACGATTACAACTACGACTCAATAGGAGTTGTCTAAGGAAGGAGAAGCTTGGTGACTCGAAAGGAACGCGTAAAATCAGATTTCAGCTACTTAGAAGATCAAATCTCAGCTACTTAAATCAACTCACAAGAACCACTAATGGCAATCCACAAGGGGCATGAAGAGGGCAGTAGAGGAGTCATCAAAAGCCATCAAAACAGCCTGCCAACAAAAGCAACCAGAGCCAACATCAGCTATTAACAGCAGCCCAATGACAGCCCACAACAAGTATCAACAACAGCCAATATAATAGCCAAATGAAACACAGTAGCCGGCCCAAGGATATTAGCCAGCCAACACAAGTAACAACACAGAATTATTACTTTCCCCCTATCATGAATATCATACCCAAGAGGTACATAAATAACACAGCAGGCCAACACTAGCTCAGCCCAAAAACAGTGACCAAATCAAGGCAATCCTCAAATTTCCCCTATCAGAAACCCTAATCGACCAAGACATAGCCTAACAGTTGTAATAACTGTTGAATTTCAGTAATTAAAAAGGAACAAAAGGGAAAGAAGAGCTCACATAGAAGGAATTTACTGTCGGCCCTAGTCCAAACAGCCAATTAATTAGCACCGAAGCTGCGGGAGAGCGGCGGTAGCACAAGATGACGGTGACTGTAAAGAAGAGGAAGGCCGCACCTCTAAACCAGCTCTCCCAACCCTGACGACCAAGAAGGAAGGAGAAGAGCAGCAGAATCCCCAGCCCAATAAGCTCCAGGCGGCGGCAAGAGGAAACTAGCGTGATAGGTTCAGCGACAAAGGGATAAAAAGTCTCCCAAACAATAAATTCCATGTTCAAGCTCATCAAGAAGACATGTAGATGAAACTGATCCTCCTTTTACTTTATCTGAACGGCGTCAGCAGTACAAGCAGGAGAGAAGTGCGCAAAGTAGTCCAACTCTTGATAAATACGCCGAAACTCTGAGAAGAACGACGAAACGGTCACCGCTCCTAGCCGCAACTCCAAAATGCTGCTAGTGAGTTCATAAACCTGGGTGGAACTACCAATCTGAGAGTACGCTTCGCGAGCACGGGTCCAGATCTCGAATGCAGACTCCATCAACATATAGATCCGGTAGACCTTAGGAGATATTGAATGTAGGAGCCAGGAGACGACTAGAGAGTTGTCAGAATACCAATGCTTCTAGGAGGAATTAGTCTTGGAGTGCTCCTTAATCGTCCCATCGATATACCCAAACATCTGTTGGCTGCGAATGACATGTTGCGTAGCGCGAGACCATTCCAGATAATTCGTGTCATCTAAGGAACCGTAGTAATCTTCAAGGAGCCGGAGTGGCCATGAGGCCGCTGATGGTCGCTCATCTGAGGTTGGATCACACCCGAAGAAGATGTAGAGGAATCGAGATCACCCATATCGGCGAAGAAGAGTGACGAGAGGTCAAGCAGTAGGAAGCAGAAGGTTACCCGCGGGAACAAATGTCATCTGAAAGCAGAAGGTAACCAGCGGCATCATCAAAACGGCAGCAGGCAGATGCAACAGGGCTACTGTAGGCAGAAACAGAGAGGTTTGCTGGCAGTCGGCAGACAGCGGCAATGGCAGCGAGGGTTGTTGGCAGTCGGCAGACAATGGAAATGGAGAAGAAGAGGAACCGGCGGCATCATCGAAGGGCGGTGGCGGCGACCTTCTCAGCAACCGGTGGCGGTGGGAATAACATATGTAGCATATGTAACATAATGGATATAAAGTGTCAAAACATTAAGAAGAAAAATGAGTATAGCATATGTAACATAATGGATTCATAAAGATCTATGCTGGCTAAGTTTAACAACGCTTATAACACTCTCGTAACTAATGAAGAGAAAGATTCACAAAGCTTAGTTATGATAAGGTTAATCATGGTGATGAGAATCTTTGATAATTGTTGTATTTAATAAAATGTACTTCCACCATCATACTAAAGCTCGGCTGCATGAAATCCTATTTTAACATTAATTGATTTGGTAACGAGAGTGACTTGGACGTGGAAGTTTAAATTCATATTTTATTTAGTTTTGAGCCTCATGAAATTTTAGTTTTAGTTGTTTCATTGATTTTAGGTGAGTGAAAAATACCTCAAGAGAATCGATTTCATGGCACTCTCATTAGGGTATTTATTCCTCTATCAACAGAAAAATATAAGGGTCTCAAATCATGATCTGATCACAATCTAGTGATTATAAGATCCACGTAACATTCCCTCTAAAGTTGGTGAATATAAATATTCAAAATTAATCTTGTTGCGTTTATAGTGAATTTGTAGACCTTTCAACTATTTTTGTCATTTGATCAACATGGTCATTTCATCTTACAAAAGATGTACCAATATCTTTGGACTCCGTATTCTATTATAAAAAATGACTATCAATCTCAATATGTTTTGTCATTTCATGAAATGCAGGATTTGGTGTAATTATAGTTCATTTTAAGAAAAACCCAGCTCAAACAATTGTTGCTTAAGCCATATCAACTCACATGTCACATCTGGCTATGGACATGGTATTTATTGTGCTTCAACGTTTGATCAAGCAACGACAATTTGTGTTTTACCCTTCTAAGGAACAAGATTCCCCCAAAAAGAATGCAATATCCTAGTGAAAATATTTTATATAGGGACAGCTTGCCCAATTTGTATCATTGTATCCAACAAGTTGTTGATGACCTTGATTATCAAATCATAATTTTTTTTAAGAGTGCCTTTCACAAATCAAACGAACTAGTGCTATAGCCCATAATAGTCCACCCTTCAACCACACCCCACTAAATTTCATCTCCACCCCCACCTCCCCCCCACACACATCCCCTAAACTCGTGACACTATTGCTCACTGGCGGCCTGATGGGGTCGTGGATCGAGTTCGGACCGATACTTAATGGAGCCTGCATGACTCTACATACACCAGAGGCGGGGATAGACCTTCCAAGTCGGTAGACCTTCCAAGTCGGTAGACCTTCCAAGTCGGTAGACCTTCCAAGTCGGTAGTCGCATTCAAAGCAACGAGGACATATTTTATTTATTATTTATTTGTATTTTAGAATAATCATATGAATTTAGTGGTTTTATGTTCCGGACGAGCTTTGTCGCCCATACTGAGTTTTATGTCTATAAATAGAGGTCTAGGGACTGATTTCCAAACATCGCGGAATTTGGAGAGAATTTTTGAGCTCTCATGGTCTTTCCACGGTGTTGATTCCATGAATATTTGTTGCTGAAGTCAGGTAACTTCCTTCTCACTACCCATAACTACCTTCCCAATACCCATAACTACCTTCCCACTCATAACCACCCATATCCACTAGTAACTGCCTTTATTATTTCTAAAATTTCCCTTCCATTAACAGTAACCACCTACCAAGCATTTATTACTGAATTCTCTGTTCTCCCAACCCATTTGTAACCCAACTCCACCGTTCCAAGTATAGGCGAGTATCGATTCCAGTCTTGAAAGGGAGTTCAACCCCTCCTACAAATTCGTCCATCCTCACTGAGAAATTCCACCCCTCCTGAGGTCTCGTTCCAGCTCAGGAAGAGTATTTTGGGTCTGTTTTCAGTTGTAATTAGGCATTATTATCAAATCGTGTTTGTAATACCCGCGATTTGGGCCCTTTTGATTAGGCATTATTATGTATGAGTATAGGCTAGTATTATTCATTATGATTGTGAATTGCATTCTACTTGGTATTATAGCAGACCTAACTCTCGCGCGACCTCCGCCATTCTCGCCGTCTACGTGACTCCTGCATCTCTTACGATCTTCCGTCGTCGATCGACTGCGGGTTTGAGGGCTCCTTCGTAATGTTGATCCTGAGCGTGCCATAGGCGGCTCTCTACAATGCCATCCGCTGAGGGATGAGGGAGTTGTGGATGCCGACCCTTGATGGAGCTGACAGCCTCGCCTCCGCCTCCTGCTCACTCTCCGATGTTTGTTTCCATCGTCTGATGTTTTACTCCGGCAGCAGCGTCGACCTCTTCGCTTTCTTTTTCCTTTTTCACGAGGGCTTTCGCTTGCGTCGGCCTCTCCTACTGCCGTTGTCCACGATCTGATCCTATAGCGCCGCTATCTGCGTTTTTTCTAGCCCGTCTGTTACCCGCATCAGGTTCCTCAGGTTGGATCATGCTTGAGATGCAGAGTCCTTTCCGCATCAGGTTCTCTGTTGATTGGCGGGTGTTGACCTAGAGTGGATATTCTTTACAACATGGGTGATTCTTTCGTCACTTTGCAAATGAGATGATGCCACAAATGAGTTACCCTCTATGGACTCATTACCACACTGGCTCATTGAAGATTACTACCATGCCACTTGATGGGTCTAATTATCTTAAATGGTCCCGAGCTGCTCAACATGTGATTCACAGCTATCAGATGTTCAGATACGTTGATGGAACTGTCATGGAGCCATCCACGAGCGATCCCTCTTGGAAGCGTTGGGATTCAGAGAATTCCCTTGTCGTCTCCTGGTTCCTACATTCAATGTCCTCGAAGGTATATCAGAGTTATATGTTATGGACTCTGTCTATGAGATCTGGACTCGGGCATGCAAAACTTGCTCAAAGATTGGTAGCTCCAACCATATTTACGATCGTACTCTTCACATTTTGGAATTGCGTCAGGGATCCTTGAATGTCTCGTCATATTTTTCGGAGTTCGAGCGACTATATCAGGAGCTGGCTTATTTTTAGCACTTCACCCCTGCTTTTACTACAGATGCGGTTCTGCTACAGAGCAAGGAAGAATGCTACCGCCTTCATGTCTTCTTGATGGGGTTGAACATGGAGTCAGATACTGTTCAGACTCATATTCTTCATCGCTCGCCCCTTCCTTCTCTTCGGGAGGCATTCCGTTTGGTTCGGGGGGACGAAGACCGTCGCAAATTGTCAGTCTGATTATCCCTCCTGATCGCTCTGCCTTAACCAGTGTGGGTCGGGGCAATATCAACACTTCAGTTCCTATGTGTGATTATTGTGGTCGTCGAGGACATAGTTGGGATGTGTGCTTCAGACTCCATCCTTGTCACGCTCCACCAGGACGTGGTCGTGCTCCTGGCCGAGGGGGGTCTCAACCGGGGGGGGGGGGGGGGGGGTCGAGACCTCATGTTGTTGCTTATTCCACGGAAGTGTTTGAGGAGCCCTCCCATGCACCTTCCTCATGAACCTTTACAGTGGATGGATTAGATGCTCTCAGGCGGCTACTTCATACCCGGTCGGATGTGTCTTCTGGTGCTTCTACCTCCCGTGCTACTGCATCGTGCCCAGTGCACATGTTGCTACCATCACTCCATCATATTGGATTATCGACTTAGGGTCCACCGATCATATGACCGGATTCTCCTCAGGTTTTGTTGCTTACACCCCTTTGTCTGGTAAGTACAAGGTTATCTCTGTCAATGACAACTTGTCCCCCATTGCGGACAAAGCCCACATCTCTTGCTCTCTGTCCATTTCTCACTCTTCTGTCCTGCATGTTCCCTCATTTCCTCGCAATTTGCTTTCAATTATCAATGTTACTAGATCTTTGAACTGCTCGGTAACTTTCTTTTCTGACTCTTGTGTTTTTCAGGAACTGGGTACGAAGCGGAACATTGTCAGTTGTAGGAATCGTGGTGGCCTGTACTTCCTGGATTCTCAGCTTCCGTCTCAGGCTCTTTCGTCTACTACTGTTACTGCTGCGGATGTCTGACGATGACATCAGCGTCTCGGACATCCTCTCCTCTTTATCTTCAAAATTTGTTTTCTTCTTTTTTGCCTTTTATTAAGTCTTTATCTTGTGATGCATGTGAGTTGTCTAAACATGTTAGACATAACTCTTCGCGTTTATCTTTTCCTAGTACCGGTCCTTTTGCTATCATACATTCAGATGTTTGGGGTCCTTCCTTTGTTGTATCTTTATCATACTTTCATTGGTTTGTCATATTTATTGACTATTTTTCTCGTACTATTTGGGTTTATCTCTTAAAGAAAAAAAGTGAGATTTTTTCTTATTTTCAAGCTTTTCATCAGATGGTAATGACCCAGTTCAAGGGCACCATCTGTGTCCTCCGTAGTGATAATGGGGGGGGGGGATATGATGATCGAGGATTGTTTGGTTCTTATCTCACTAGTCATGGTATTATCCTTCAGACCACATGTGTTCATACCTCCACCCAAAATGGGTTCACTGAATGGAAAAACCGGCATCTGCTTGAGGTTGCACGTTGTCTTCTCACAACTATGCATGTTCCTAAATCTTATTGGGGTGATGTTGTTCTAACCACTTCTACTATTCATACCTCGCATCTGCCACCCCGCGTGTTTGGGTGTGTTTTGTTCTTGTACATCAGCCTCATCGTGACAATCTTGACCCTCATGTTTAACATTGTGTCTTTATTGGCTATTCCTCCACCACGAAAGGATATCAGTGTTTCCACCCTTCGTCCCGACGTACTTTTTGTACCATGGATGTTACCTTTCGTGAGGAGGAATCCTATTTTCTGGATCGACTCGTACTATCCTTTTCGTCCAAGTAACGCCTCCTACCCAGTTTCCTCCTCCGTCTCTAATTCCTCCATTTCCTCTTGTATATCATTGCCGACAGAAAGGTAACTAGGCCACTATAGTTCCACTTCTACCAGTGCCTGCTTCAGACTCAAATTTCAGTGATGACCTACATCTCCCTCTTGCATTGTTGAAATGTAAAGCCTGCACACAACATCCTATTTCCAACCATGTTTATTATCATCATCTTACACATGCGCATCAGGCCTTTGTTGCATCGTTATCCTTAATTACCATTCCCAAGTCGCGGCAGGAAGCTTTGGGTGTTCCTGAATGGACACATGCTATGGAGGAGGAAATGTTTGCCTAGGAAAGGAACCACATATGGGATATCTCTCCCCTGCCCCCTGGGAAGAAAGTCGTTTGTTCGAGGTGGGCGTTCTATGTTAAACAAAACCAAGATGGTAAAGGTTGAACATTACAAGGCCCGACTGGTGGCTCAGGGATACACTCAGGCTCAAGGAGTAGACTACCAAGAGACCTTTGCTCCGGTTGAAAAATGGACTTCATCAATTGGATGTGAAAAATGTCTTTCTCCACGCTGAGCTGGATGAAGAAGTGCACATAAAATTCCCTCCTGGATTTGCTAAAAATGGACCATAATGTCTATGGACCAAAATGGCTTGTCTGTCACTTGAAGTCCTCATATGACCTGAAGCAGTCACCCAGGGCATGGTTTGGTAGGTTTCACATGACCATGCTTAAGTTTGGTTACAAACAGGGACAGTCAGATCACATCATGTTTATCAGAAGACGTGATCCGAAATTGTGGTCCTCATTGTCTACGTGGATGACATTGTGATCGTAGGGTGTGATCCAAAGGAAATTGTAAATCTCAATGCTCGGTTGTCTGGAGAGTTTGAAGTGAAGGATTTAGGGAGACTACGATACTTTCTGGGAATTGAAGTGACTAGGTTAAATCAAGTATCTTCATATCCCATCGCAAATGTGTTGTTTACTTGTTAAAGGAAACCAGGATGCTCGGTTGTGTCCCAGCAAACACTCATATGGAGAAAAAAACCATAAGATTGATGAATACAGTGATGGAGACCAGACAGATAATTTGAGCTATCAGAGATTGGTTTGGAGACTCATATCTATCCCACGCACGCCCAAATATTACGTATGCAGTAAGTATCTTGAGTAGATAAATGCATCCTCCTAAGATCAAACATCAAGAGACTACATATCGTGTACTGCGGTACTTGAAGAAGGCACCTGGTCCGGGACTCCTGTTCTCTAAGAACAGACACTTGCGGATCGAAGTCTTCACAGATGCAGATTGTGCTGGAATTCATGATGACAGGTAGTCTATAACGGGGTATTGTACCTTTGTTGGGGAAAATTTGGTTACCTGGTGAAATAAGAAGCAGAATGTGGTAGCCAAGTCAAGCGCGGAGGCTGAGTACCAAGCAATGCCTCAAGGTCTCTGTAAAGGACTGTGGTTGCATTCTATGTTGTAAGATCTGGGATCGCTCTCTCTTTATACTGGGACAACAAGACAGCCATTAATACAACTCATAACCCAGTTCAACATGACAGGACTAAGCATGTTAAGGTTGATCGACACTTTATCAAAGACCACTTGGACAAAGGGAATGTGGTCACTCTTTTTGTTCATTCCAAAGATCAATTGTCTTATTGTTTTCACCAAAAGTCTTGGATGTGATGTGTCACTGATGATATCCAGAAGCTAGGAATGATTGATATTTTTCGTCCGACTTGATGGGGAGAGTTGTAATTAGGCATTATTATCAAGGTGTATTTGTAATACCCGTTAAGGGTAATTTAGTTTTTTGGGAACTTTCTCATGTATATGTATGAGTATAGACTAGTATTATTCATTATGATTGTGAATTGCTTTCTACTTTTTCTCCTACTCAGCAGCCAAGTTTTTCTACAAACCCAAAACAACATTTTTTTCTTTTTTTCAGCTGACCATGCAGCCGACTATTCTGCCATCAACCCACACTGCCAATCACCTGAATCCACCCCAAACAACCTTGAGTGACATCTCCCATCCCCCAATCTCCTATACGAACAACTATCATCGTTCTCCGCCTCTACCAGCACCACCCTAATCCTACCAGACCACTACAAGCCCAATAATTCTCCATCCAGCAGCCTGAATCCATTCCAGGCCCGAGCAAGTTGTCCCGCTCCAAATCTGCCCACATCTTACCAATCCAAACTCAGATTGCTTATGTAAGTTCTTACATGAAGGCTTTAATACTTATTGTTGTATATTTACTAGATAATTATATTATTTGAGATATTAATTTGTATTATTTTTGCTCATTATTGATTCTACTTGAAAGGCTTATTTACTTACCTTTTAATTGAAATACTCTCTTTAATTTAATTGGATCTTACTTGTTTCCTTAATGCTTAATCTCAAACATGAATGCGTGTGGACTATATTATTAATATCATAAATTATTGTAATTGTTTGTCAGATAATTATACAAACATCGCATCATTTAGATCTATCCACGACACTACACTAGCATTCATTCATTAGAGTTTCCGTTAGGGCTCAATTGCACATATTCCTATTATGTTCATCCTGCGCCACGACCTCCTCCTCGAACTCCAATAGTCCAGTTGTTCCTACCTCCATCCTCCCACTGTTTGTTGTCCACGTCCACCATCCTCGACAATCCTCCTTCCGTCCTACAACCCATCTACAATCCTTCCTCATCACTCCACTACCCACCTCCTCACCCAAGCCTTCCTTCACCACTTCCATATCCAACCATCATCTCCCCTCTTCCCCCCACCCTTTCCACCTATTCTAGCGTGTTCTTATCACGCCGATGCTGATTTCTCTCAGAGTATGCCACCACTGGGCATCTTATATTATGCCTCTATCCTCTGTGTTCCCTATGTGTGTTTATATTTGGAGTTCGTATTTTCTTCATGATATTGATTGTACCCATATTATTAGTGATACTTATTTGGATATTATTTGCAAGTTTTCTCTTGGCCTTTAATCTTAATTGTGGTCATACTGCAGGTTCTTATTAATTTTTCCTGTGTGATCTTGTGACGAAAATTACCTTTGTATGTGCATCTTTGTTTTTGTTGATTCTCACCCATTACTGTATCGTAAGTTATCCTTAGGACATCACCACACACACATCATGATAGTATGTGAAACTATATATGTGTGGATACTTTCTAGCTGCTGCTTTCTTAATACTCAACTAAAAATTTATACTATGCCAAAGCAACATTGCACATCTATTTTCAGATAAACTTTTACAACAACTTTTGTATTGCTTGAATGATGTAAAATTTTATCTAAATTGCTCTTCGCCTATCTAGGCTGACGAAATGTACTTGACTTGTTACGCAGAGTGTATCAATCATATCTGCTTTCTGTTGAGATTGATTGTTATTGTATTTTCTACTTAATGGTATATAAGTGAGGCTGGAAAGTAAACATTTTATGCGTACCTTGTTAAAATTTAAGTCAACTAATTATTGTATGTGTTGATTTATCCTTTTATTCCCAAAGTTGTTTGCGGAGGAATTAGAGCGACATTCTGCTGCAACTTAGAACTTGAAATACCTATGTTAACTGTTCAAATACTTTGTTTATTTTATTGGTTATAGCTTGACAAAATTTGTAACTGAATATACCAACAAACAGCAACACTCAAGCCTTTATCCCACCATAGTGGGGTAGGCTATATGGATACTTTGTCGCCATTGCGCCCTATCCTTAGTCATAATCTCACTAATGCCTAAGTACATCAAATAGCAAAAAAAAAGTAAAATAAAATGTTTGTTTTATTTTGATTTTAGAGAACAGGTTGTTCTATAAGAGAGTAGGTAGAGATGGATTGTCTATAGGTATGCTTCAATCGCCATGAATTGTCCATCTACTTGAAACCTTAGACGATTGAATGGGGGTGTGTGATCAGGATGTTCTATCTTCTCTACCTGGCGAAGCAATTGATCAGAAGTAGCCATCAAGGAAAATCTAGGACTTGGATGAAGAGGAAATATGCATGCTTACTTTAAAAATATTAAAGTAGAGAAGTTAATCCCCGAGTAATGGTATGGTATATAGAACTCACTAACATGATATGGTGACATGCAGACTAAAATTCGTTACCACTCCTCTGAAAGAAGGCATTGTATGTTAAAATTTATGTTCCATATTTCATGTCTGAAAATTGTGGAATTTAGCTATGAGAATCAATTCTAGAAATGATTTTAATGCCTTATATACTGAAAAAAGTCCAAAGCCTTTGTTAAGATGATATCCACATGCAATCATATTTACATTTGCGTCGGCGCAAATAATAAGTACAACTTCAAAATTATTGTTCTTTACTTAATTTTGCTTCTATACTGGGTAAACTGGAACTTTTGGTGCAACCAAAATAGTAGAAATACTTGAGCACGTCTTCAATGCATATACTGATCGTTCGACATGCAAATTTCCCCCCTTTTTAGGATAACTATTTTGAAGAAGCTTTAAAGATGAGGAATCTTCTTGAGGAGTTCCATTGCAATCACGGTCTTCGTCAACCAACAATTTTGGGTGTTCGGGAGCATGTCTTTACTGGAAGGTATATCTGCATCCTCATATCAAGTTGTCTATTTGTTCTCTTTTGTTGGGATCTTTAGCTACTTACTTCTGTTGTGAATGTTAGTGTTTCCTCTTTAGCTTCATTTATGTCCAATCAAGAAACCAGCTTCGTGACTTTGGGTCAGCGAGTTCTTGCTAATCCACTAAAGTAAGTCTTCATTTCAACAATGATGTCTAATTGACTTTCTTATCTTGCTCTAACTGGATCCCTGTTGTATCTTATTGCTTTTATAGGGTTCGTATGCACTATGGTCACCCTGATGTTTTTGACAGAATTTTCCACATAACAAGAGGAGGTATCAGCAAGTGTTCTCGTATAATAAACATTAGCGAAGATATATTTGCTGGTATGGTTGGCTACCTATAGATGTTTTGGTTTTGTTTTATTTTTGGTCCTTCCCTTTAAGCACCAAAGCTTAAGTCTAAGTTCTTCACCATTTTTTAATTCAGTGCTGGGTTACCATGAAATAAATTTGAGCTTGAAGATAGTTCAAAGACTTGGAAAATAAAAGTTGGGTGATTTTAATATGACAGATGGTTTTTGTATGCTCTTCAAGGAGTCTGTTTTTTACGCCTTATATTGTTTCTTTTATTAGTATATAAATACTTGCGTGGAATTTATATAAATTCTTGTGTGGAACTTGAAAATATTTATCACATTGTTACCAGTGATCTTAATAGAAAACATTGTCGGTTCTCCTGTGTAAACGTGTAAAGAAATAAGCAAATTTAAATTGCTCCATTATGAATTGAAGTAATTTATAAGTACCAAGTACTTAAATACAAGTTTTGGTTCAATTAAATTTATTTTTTAAACTTGCATGGCATTAGAAATTTTGTATTACTTTACAAGATCAATGCATTGCTTTATGTGATTAGATATTTTTTCTATGATTGTTTGTATTGGATATACTACCTATATTCATGTTCTCATGTTCATCAAATTTGAAGTTGAATAAATACTACTAGCGTAAGGGACAAGTCATCAGAAAGAATCTTGAAAAGAGTCATAGCAAGAGATAAGATATCAAGATTTGTTTGATTTGATGCATTAAAAGTTAATGTTATAAGATTTCAATTTAACATGATTTCATTAATGTTGGAAATGATAATTTTAGAAATTACTAAAGAGAGCTTTAATGAGGATATTAGTTTAGAAGAGCATACTAATTAAAATAATAAGGTCAATTAAAGGCTGAAACATAACATGAAGTGAAGTGTGCTCTAAAAAGGATAAATTCTTGATTGGATCCATATTGTGAATCACAATAACAACAAACAAGAAGATGAAGAGGTAGAAGAAGAAGAAGAAGAAGAAGAAGAAGAAGGAGAATAAGAGGAGGAAGAAGAAGAAGGAGACTAAGAGGAAGAAGAAGAAGAAGATAAAGTGGAAGATGGAGAACTGGGCGTACTATTTGGCGGAGGTGGCGATCGGCTTCAAGAGGAGGAAGAGGACTAGCAACGGCGTTGGAGGTGCAACGGCAAGTAGCTGCACACAGGATCAAGGGCGGAAGAGGAGCGGAGTATCCGTGAGACCTAAAACCGGCGTGAATGATAAAGTATTGGTCTAGGTCATTTTGAAAACCTATGGAATTGGAGCAAAATCAAGTCCTGGCCAACTTTTATGTAGCCGAACACAAGATTTGATTTATTAAAACCTAGTGCCATTACCAGAAAACCAGTTCCGGCTATTTGAACGGACCCATATAGATCTCTTTAGTTGAGGTTTGAAAAAAAGAATCTCAAATGATAAGGCAAGAATTATTTTAGTATTATTGTACCAACAATAGAGATCTTCACAATTGCGGTAATTATAAAGAATATAATTTATGAGTCGTGCAACTGAGTTTATTGGCGGGATTGTGAGAAAAAGACTCAAAAACCATTAAACAAGTTATGCAAAATCAATTTTGATTGATGCCAAAAATAATTACTATGAACTGATTTTTTGTAGTCAAACGTATATAGAGCAATTAAATGATTATCATATGGTTCTTATTAAATGATAGGCATATGATCGAGTGCATGCGAATTGATATGATGTGCATTGAATAAACATATTGTTAAATTTACACTGGAATTGTTAAGGAGTTTGTAATTATAATAAGCTTACATTAATGAGCATAATTATATCAATGATTGCGGAATGCTACATATTTGAATGTGAGGTATCTTATTGTATGATTTTACCAACAAATTTAATTGTCAGCAAGTCATTTACTAAATTAAGTAGAAAGTTAAAACAATGGAGAAAAGGTGTAGAAGATACAGTGGATCATGTACTTTTGAAGATATTTTTTCAATCAGTTAGCCGTTTAATCTACATTTGATTGGAGAGGCGAGTTGAAAATATTTAAATGTGATTGGGATCGGTACTTCCGTAGAAAGTTTTAAGATCGTCTACATGTAGATCTTTAGTTAAGAGATTTCGTGTTCAAGCAAGGATGTGTAAAAACAATTTCCTTCATAATTATCTGTATCCTTAACCCTACTAATTGAAATTGTCTTTATGATTTCTCAATTCTTATTCATTCCCGTCGAGGGTTGCCTTAGGTCTTAGACCTAAATTATGTAAATCATCTTAAAACAACTTTCTTCTATGTTATCGTAGGTGTGTTCTTCTACTTATTTCTTGTACCTCAGTGGTTCTTCTCCCTGGTGTTTACGCCTCTCTTACTGGTGCTCTCCCTCAACTCTCTCGCGCTCTCGATTGGCTCTTTTCTCTAGTAGTTGTGTCGTTAGTTTTTATTTTTGGTGCTCTCGACTCTCTCGCTGGTGCTCTCACTTTCTCGGCTGGCTCTTTTCTCTGGTAGCTTCGTCTTCACTGGTTCTTCTCTCTGGTGCTCTCGACTCTCTCGTTGGTGCTCTCACTCTCTCGGCTGGATCTTCTCTGGTAGCTGCGTCCTCGTTGGTTCTTCTCTCTGGTGCTCTCGACTCTCTCACTGGTGCTTTCACTCTCTCGGCTAGTGCATTCTTCTCCTTGCCTCTCCATCTCAATCTCTCTCTCTATGCATTCTTCTCCTTGCCTCTCCCTCTCAATCTCTCGCTCTGCATTCTTCTATTTGCCTTGCTGGTGGCTGTAGTTTGGTGGTCGTGGATTGTTGGTTGCCTTGCTGCCTTGTTGGTGGTTGTAGCTTGGTGGTCATAGATTGCTGGTTGCCTTGCTCCTTGCTTGGTGGTTGTGTATGGTTGCTATTTTCTGGTTGCCTTGTTGTTTTGTGCCTTGTTGTTGCGATATATATGCCCGCTTTTTGATGACATGTTTAACAATTAGCAATAAATTGTTTTATTTGTTTTGCTGGACAACAAATAATTTTAAATATCCCAATTATTAGTTATTTATCCAACTTCATTTTGTAATCTATGATGTATGGCCATAGTGAATGATGAATGAATGTATATCCAACTTCATTTTTCTAGTTGCCTTGTTGTTTTGTGTTTTTTGATAAATAAAATGTTGGATATTGGACGCCTTTTTTCTTTTGAGAAATTAATTGATAAATAGAATGTTGGATACTTGGATGTCTTAGGTTCTCTACTTTGAATGATAAATTAATTGATAATGATAACTTTTTAAACTACTGATGATGCAAAATATCATTGTATAAATAAAATGTTGTATGGAGAATTTGAAAGGTGACTGAAGATCTAACAATCTAATGAAGTTGCGTGGGCTTTTTTGATGTTTCTTTTTTCAACTAATAAGTGATTTTGGTTATTTCTTCTCACGATGCAATTATGTAAAATATTGATCATAGAAAAAATATATAGTTGCAAACTTCTTAAAATTATTAGTTTTACATATTTTCTATCATTAACTTATTGTGTGTTTAATGGTTCATATAACTTTTAATATTTAGAAGTTCAATAGGTTGTAAAATAGTTAGTATTGTTACATGTATAAAAAAAAAAAAAAAAAAAAAAATATAATTAAATATTAAAACCTGATATATGAAATATGCCTGATATATAAAAACCGAAATGAAAACCCAAACCGATGTGTCCCGACATCTGACATCTGCAACCTTGCTCCCACCTAAAAAGAAAGTTATTAGCTCCATATGGGTCTTCGACCTCAAATATCATGACAATGGGTATGTGGCTCGATACAAGGTTCGTCTTATGTTCCTTTCTTCACTCAATCTTATGGCGTTGACTATCGTGCTATTTTCACCCTAGGGACAAGTTCATCTCTATTCAAATTCTTTTGTCTTGTGGTTTTATTTCAATTGCATCTTCACCAATTAAATCTCAAAATTATTATTTTTCATAGTATCCTCGATGAAGAGATTTAACTCCCAGTCCTAAACACTATTGGATGGGTGAAGGAAAGATGTGTCAGCTTCTCAATTCCATATATCATTTCATGCAATCTTATAAAGCCCGGTTTCATCAATTCAATGGCGTTGTGTCATTAAGGCGATTATGATGGCTCGAAGATCCAAGATCACTCCAAAATGTGCTCGAGTTTTGGCTCAAGCTCGAAGCAATTCCAAATGATCCGAGTGACAAGTTAAAACTCTGCTTTGTCTTAATTTCAAGCCTACCTGGGAACAGATTGAGCCTATTTGAATTCAACTCAAAATTAGAAGTAAAATAGTATGTATATTGGTATTGTGGATATCGGTTGACATGACCAACATAAATGTTTCATGGACAAAACGACATATTTCCGACTTTTTTTTTTCAAAACATTCGTTTGAAATATATTGGCCGATATATTAGTTATTGAACCGATATATGGCCGATATATCGACCGATATATCCCTACTGTATATCAATTGACTTTTATTTTATTTATTTAGCGTATATAATTTAATAGACAACAATACGAAATTGTGCTTTGTCTTTTTTTGCAAAATCTCTTCCTATTTCATCTGACTCTCTTTTTTGCGCTATTATCATAAGAATCTTGTAAGCTAATTTTCTAATATTGTTGATAGTTATTATTGAACCCCCATTTGTCCGTTGCTAGGGAGGACCTTACTTCAACGAGGAGGACGACTACGGAGATCGTCGGAGAGCCCACCTAAAGCCTGAGAATTTCAAAGATAGTCTCCCTTCTAAATATTCCTAGATCTCCTTGGTTTCGTATCCGGGGTTCTGTTCGTTATTCGTCATAGAAGGATCTATTTATAGAAGGTGCGAGCCCACGATAAGACATGTTATATTGTAAGAGGGCATACCAAATCACGTACATTGATAGAGATGGTTTGGAAAGGTTGACTTATACATTAAGTAATATAAAATAATGCGCTTATAAAATGAGGAGATTTTTTTTGAAAAGATAATCTTAGTTAGAGTTGTAAGATAATCTTAGTTAGAATAAGCTATCCTCTTTCCCCACATCAAATGTGATAGGAATTAGTGGGGAGTAAACTGAGGTTAGTTGGAGAACTCGTGAGGGGAGAGGAATGCTTGCCTTAGTCGGTCTAGGAGTACTCGCTGAGAGAGGGGTGTAGTCGCATAGAGATGAGAGAGAAAATGGTACTCTTTGAGAAATTGGAGTGCCCGTGGGCAAAGGAATGAGTGAAGAAAACGAGGTACCCCCAGAGAAAGGGGAGTATATTGCTTCTACATTTGTTAGCTTATCGCACGCAAGGAAAACTTCGCCAAACGACCAGGCGAGAAGGAGACAATATAGAGAGCAACCTTGTAAGCGAGATCTATATCAACGAGATATCCATAATTATCAAGTGGTCATCGTGAAATCTTTCCGAAATGGGATGGGCTAAATAAATATTAAATAAACATGTTAGGTGCCGGATCGGGTTGCGAATATCAACAAGAGATATTAGTTGTACACATGCCAAGCTTGAAGGTTCAGCTGGAGGTTACCTCATCACATCCACTAGTTATTATTAATATAAAATAGATTACAGAATACCAATGGAAATTGTGTTTATTGAAGCCCAATGTAAAAGCCCACTACAATGACCCATTATGAATCTTTTCTCCTACATAGGGATTAGTCGTACATTGTCTAAGCAGGTTTTTTGTATCTCCTCCTAGCTATAAATAAGTGTACATGTACTCCTTCTATGGACCTTATATGAAGCAATAAAATTATTATTTTCTTCTTACATGGTATCTGAGATTTATGATTCCTAAAGCCTCCTCTCGCACTCTCGTTGTGCTCGAATGAGCGATCAAACTCCACTCTCGCGCTACTTGACCACCTATTTTCATGCCATTCTTGGCTAGGCTCGCAACTCGCACGAGCGATTGTGCTAATCTCCCATCTGCTGCTTGAGCTCGTGATCGCTAAACTCACCTGAATTTGAGCTCGCCTAAACTCGTCGAACGATTGAGCTCGCAGTTGCTGCTTGAGCTCTCGATCTCCCTACTGCTCTTTATTGAACTCTCCTGAACACCCCCGTCGAACCCTTGCATCGAATGAGTGATTGAACTCGCAATTGCTGCTTGGGCTCTCGATCTCCCTTGTGCTTGAACTCTCCTGAACTCGCGTTGAACTCGCCTGAACTTCAGTTGAACTCGCCTGAACTTCAGCTGAACTCTCCTGAACTTCAGCTGAACTCGCCTGAACTTCAGCTGAACTCGTTTGAACTCTGCTTGAACTCTAGATCTCCCTGGTGCCTGCTGCTTTAGCTCCTAAGCTTGCCCAACATGCTACTTTAGTACTGAGCTCTCCTATCATGTAAGCTTGAATTGAAAGGCTGCTCTTCGAGATCTCGCTCCCGCACGATTGGCCTACTTGAGCCCTATTGCATTCTCTTGTTCTCTTTGATCCGATAAAATTACAAAATATGATGTATTTGCTTCGTCCACCATTCCTGTGTTATTTGTCTCTTCTATTTACGAGCTCAGAGGTGAGTTGAAGATCACTATTATTTCCCTAATTGGGAAGAAAAACTTTGTTGAATGGTTTATTTTTGTCATCGCGTACTTTAACTAAGTGTCTCTTTCATCTTTTGACATGAGACCTGCCAACCGAGCCTACTGAGCAATGGCTCTGAGATGATGGTCACGTTCAATCTTGGATACTGAATTCCGTGTATAATGAGCCTTATTGGATGGCCATGCACCACGAGATAGCTAAATGCGATGTGGGACGAATTTAAATCCCTCTACACTCTGGATATCCCTCCCTTAGCACTACCTTCCATCGCTCCTTTACTTATTCTACGAAAGGCCTTCCTGGATATCTTTTTTTTTGGTTTATCATGCAAATCATGTATCTATGTAAGACAACATCATTATATTTGTCCCGCAATGATGCTCCATTCTCTTTAATTCATTCTGACATTTGAGGTCCATATAAAGCTTGTAGTTTATCTGAATATCGTTATTTGCTACTTTTATTGATGATCATTCTCGTATGACTTGGGTGCATTTACTTCGAGATCATTCTGAGATAATGCATGTCTTTTGCTCATTTATCATAGAAACTCGTAACCACTTTTCAACTAATACAAAAGTCATTAGGACTGATAATACCCCTGAATGCATAAGCCAAAACTTTAAGGAGAATTGTAATACTTTAGGCATTATTAATCAGACATGTTGCTCCTACATGCCACAACAAAATAGTGTTGTAGAGTGGAAGGACCTTCACCTGCTTGAGGTAGCCAAATTTCTCATGTTTCAAATTAAGGTTCCAAAGATCTATTGGAATTTGTGAACACTACTACGTGCTATTTAATTAATCTTATGGCGTTGACTGTTCTTGACTTTGCGTCTCTTTACTCCGTCCACACCTTTCTCTCCAACACGTAGGGGTCGTTCGACAACCCGAAATTGGAATTCATAACTGGATTTCAGAATTGGAATACAAATTCGAATTGGTGAGTTAGTAATTCAATGCCAGTGTTCAGATGGATGGAATTGGCTCGTAATTATAATTGGGCCAATTTCCAGCATTTTGAAATAACGCTTCGACCAAGTCTTACCCATTTTTATGGTTTTAGTGGATTTCGGAGTTTGCCATATCCCGACCCATCGCGCCGCAGTAGCTGTAACTAGCCTTTTTCATCAATGCCCTCTTGCCGGCGGTAATAATCGTCTCCTCTGCCTCCCCTTTCTTCCTTTTCTTCCTCTTCTTCCTCTTCTTCGTCTGTTCGAAAAAATCACTTTATGATTTGATATATCAGGTTCTTAAAGTAATATATGAAAATGTCTTTTTATAGATGATATATTTTCTTTAGTCTGAAGTTCAAAGTCATTCAAAGTGGCTAAGCAAAGAATCAGTTCTTTCAAAGAAGTAAAAGTCTGTTCTTTGAGAGGATGTGAACTTACGTCAACAAGTGAAAAAGGAAGATGTCGGTGTAGGTCAAGAAGTATGCATACAGATGTTAACGTACAATGAGAAATTCTACTATAAGATAACAAATACTATCAGTGATGCATTGAGTTCAAGTTTACCGAAGTTAGAGCATAAGTATACATTGAGATGTTCTTTTCTCTACTCCATCTCAATGTACATCCACTTCTAAAGTCAAAATTCAAACAGCTTACTTTGTGCTCTAATTAGTAGTCAACACATGAAGATTGAGTTATACTCCTATGTGTCGAGATCTTTCTGAAGAGAAGTTTTAGAGTTTAAATTTAAAGACATACTTTGATATATATCCTTGCTATATATGTATATATCTCAGCTTACGTCGACAAGATGTCAAAGCACAAGAAGCCTTGTGACGACTTCTATGCAGAATAATTTCGAATACAGCTTGAAAATATTAAGACAGAAATTAAGGTTTAATCATGACCGTTAAAGATCTAATTGAGGAAGGTCTTCATTTTGATTGAAGTATATTTGGCAAGAGAATATTGTAGTTATTTATGTCTATATATACACTTCTTATTCAGAAAACAGAAGACAAGGATATAGAAAGCCATTGTGAAGAAGCAAAACAACAAGTCTCTCGTCTCCTCCTTTTTCTTCTTCCTCTTCCTCAAGATGTTCTGATAGAAGAACAACAGTCGACATGGATCATCTTCTCTAGATTCAAAGACTGATTACTTGGAAGGATTCAAAAGGGGCTTCATCAAATACAATTCCTCAACAGATTCAAACCTCTCTCTATTGAATCTGATCTCTTCGGAGGAATCGACAACAAGTTCTATCTGTTACAACACAATCCACACAGTGCATTCAATGAACCAAATTCTCAGATATTGCTGAAGAGGACAACAATTATGGAAACAGATTTCCTATAACAACTTCTTGATAAAGTTCTTAGAATCTCTCTTCAAAAGATTCAGTGGTTTAAGATCTACCTTATCAAAAGAATCTTGTAGTGGTTGTGTCTACCTTATCAAAAGGCTCTCAGATTGGATTAGTTACCTTATCAACAAGTTGCTGGTTGTAGATTCCTTATCAAATTCTCATTTGGTTCTTTGAATCTCCTTAACAAAATATTCAGTTGTATTGGTTCTAAAAGTCCCCTTATTAAAAGACTCAATATTATTTAGTGGATACCACGGGGTAAAAAATGGGATGTACCTAAATTTGAAGAACCTCTATAAAATTCTTTGCGTCTTCTGGATTGCATAGTTCTTTATAACTTTTTTTATTTTATTTACTTTATAATTTCTGTTGCAAACAAACAAATAAATTTGTGGCATGTGCTGTGAATGATTAAATGATAGAAAAAACAGTAAATGGTCTATACAACCCCCCCCCCCCCCCCCCCCCCCCCCCACCCCCACCCCCACCTAGAGTAATTCTTAGCATCCTACCTTACCTTTCAATTGGTATCAAAGCAAGGTTGATCATAAAAGGTTAACACTTTTGTTGGAATGAAAAAACATAATAGCATTTCAATAATAAGCCCTCTATATATAGAGGGGTTACACTTATTTACAACCAAATAAAATATAATATTCTAACACTCCTCAAGTTGGGCGGAAGATATCAATCATGCCCAACTTGTCCACAATCTTGCTAAATATGTTCCCACTCAGCCCTTTGGTGAGAATGTCCGCTAGCTGCCTGTTGGAGGGAACAAAGGGAGTACACACAATTCTTCTTTCAATGTTTTCCTTGATAAAGTGTCGATCCACCTCAATGTGTTTCGTCAGGTCATGTTGAACGGGATTGTGTGCGATACTGATGGCTGACTTGTTGTCACAATACAGACGGATGGGCCCTTCTTCCACAAGGCCAAGATCCCTCAGTAAAGCCCGAAGCCATAAACCTTTACAGACCCCCTGGGTCATAGCTCTAAACTCGGCCTCAGCACTAGATCACGCCACAACTTGTTGTTTCTTGCTCCTCCAGGTAACAAGGTTGCCTCCAACAAGAGAGCAGTATCCAGAAGTAGACCGCCTATCGTCGACAGACCCGACCCAATCAGCATCAGTATAGACTTCAATCTTTAGATCAGTATTTTGAGCAAACAGGATACCCCTTCCTGGTGAAGACTTGAGGTACCGTAGAATCCTGTGTGCAGCATCCATATGTCGAGTCTTAGGAGCGTGCATGTATTGACTCACCACACTCACCGCATAGGAGATATCTGGGCGAGTATGGGACAGGTATATCAACCTCCTCACTAATCTCTGGAATCCTGAGATATCTTCAATATCCCCTCCATCATCACGCCCCAGTCGGTGATTTATTTCAATCGGAGTGTCAGCTGGTCTGCATCCGCTCATCCCCATTTTTCAAGAAGATCTAACATGTATTTCCGCTGAGAGACAAATATCCACTGCTTAGATCTAGCAACTTCAATTCCCAAGAAGTACCTGAGTTTTCCCAGGTCCTTGATCTCAAACTCTCTAGCTAGCTTTGCCTTCAAATTCTGAATTCCCTCCACATCATCACCTGTTATGACGATATCATCAACATACACAATGAGAACAGTAGTTTTCCCAAGCCTATGTTTGATGAACAACGTATGATCTGCGTTGCTCTGACTATATCCAAACAACACCATAGCCTTGTGGAAGCGACCAAACCATGCTCTCGGGGACTGCTTCAGCCCATATAGAGCCTTTAACACCCTGCATACTTTTCCTGCAGCATTAACTGGAGTAAGACCTGGAGGGGGAGACATATAGACCTCCTCTTCCAAGTCACCATGGAGAAAGACATTCTTCACATCCAGCTGTAATAGGTCCCAATTTTTGCAAGCAGCAACGGATAGTAAGACCCTGACTGTATTCATCTTGGCCACCGGGGCAAACGTCTCCTGATAGTCGATGCCATGGGTTTGTGTATAACCCCTTGCAACCAACCTCGCTTTACATCTCTCAACAATCCCTTGGGGGTTCTGTTTCACCGAGAACACCCACTTGCACCCAACAAGTTTTTTTTCGTGGGGAAAAGGAACTAAATCCCAAGTATGGTTCTTCTCTAGAGCCTTCATTTCCTCAACCATCGCCTCACGCCACATAGGGACCTCAAGAGCCTGCTGCCACGATACAGGTATGGAAAAAGCAGCAAGGGAAGAGACAAAGGTCTTGTAGGAGGTAGAAAGAGAATCATAAGATACATAATTTGATAGAGGATGGCGAGTACAAGACCGGATACCTTTTCGAATGACAATTGGAGGATCAGAAGGCCCTGAGTCAGGGTCCACTGACTGTTCTGGTGGCATAGCTGGATCTTGTGTGCTTGTCCTCTTTACACGCCGAGTATATACCTGCAAGGGCGGAGGTGAAGGTGGACTCACTTCCACTGGAGTCTCAACTAGTATAGGAGGATTCACTTCCACTGGAGTCTCCCCCTGAAGTGAGGAGTACGATGGAGGTATAGGGAGAGGAACAGAGGAGACACCCGAAGGGGGGGGGGGGGGGGGGGGGGGGGGGGCGGCGGTGGAGGTGTCATCAGCTGGAGGGTAATAGGGCTCGGATTCACGGAATGTGACATCCATACTGACAAACACTTTCCTGGTAGGAGGATGAAAGCACTTGTACCCCTTTTGCGCCGGTGAGCAACCAATAAAACACACTTGAAAGCACGAGGATCAAGTTTGGATGGGCGAGGGTGGTGCATATGAACAAAACAAACACAACCAAACACCCTAGAGGGAAGCCGGGTAGGGGGTACATGGAGAGTATCGAGGGGGGTAGAATTCCCAAGGACACGTGTGGGCATACGATTGATGAGGTATGCAGTTGTAAGAACAGCATCGCCCCAATAAAATTTTGGGAGATGCATGGTGGACAACAGACGCCGAGCAACCTCCAGGAGATGGCGATTTTTCCGCTCAGCAACACCATTTTGTGCTGGGGAATAGGCACTGGTAGTCTGGTGGAGAATGCCATGATCAGCAAGATAGTGCTCAAACTGCGAATCAATGTATTCGCGGCCATTGTCACTACGAAGTATTTTAATTTTGGATTGAAACTGGGTGGAGATCATATTATGAAATCGGCAAAAAATAGAAAAAACATCACTTTTGTGACGCATTAAATACAACCATGTAGTACGAGAGAAGCAATCAATGAACATAACAAACCACACACAACCAGAAATCGAAGGGAACTGACATGGACCCCAGACATCCGTATGAATAACAGCAAAAGGAATAGAACTAGGTAACAAAACATGCTTAAATGAAGTACGAATATGTTTGTTTAAACTACAGACATCACACACAAAAGTCTCAAAAATAGCAATCAGTAGGCATAGTAGGAAACAACAACTTCATAACATGGATAGAGGGGTGTCCTAGGCGACAGTGCCAGGAGTACAAAGGATGGACAGTGCTGGAGTGGAGAGCGAGAGTAGGAGGAGGTGCGCCAGAGTCGAGCACATAGAGACCATTCACCATGCTACCAGAGCCAATCACCTTCCCCGTCGTCAGGTCCTGAAAAACACAAGAAGACGAAAGAAAGGTCGCAGAGCAATGCATGGAGTTTGTTAAGTGACTGATGGAAAGAAGGTTACGAGTAAATGTGGGAACATGAAGAACAGAGGACAAGGTAAGAGAGGAGCAGGGGATGGTTCCCTTCCCGGCAATAGAGGAAAGGGAACCATCGGCAATGCTCACCTTGTCACGCCAGAGAGAGGAGTATAGGAAACAAAACCTGTAGAGGACCCGATCATATGATCCGTGGACCCAGAGTCAATGACCCATTGAGTGGAGGGAGGAGAAATAGCAGAATGGGCACCTGGCAGTCCCGTGTGAGCGTAGGAGGAAGAGGCAGAAGGCTTCGCAGAAAGGCCCTGCATCATGCGTTGGAGAGCCAACATTTCGTCCGCAGTAAAGCCACCAAGAGTGGCAGAGGCATCAGTAACAGAGTAGCCCTGAGAGATATCGGCAGCAGCATCAGTAAGATGGGCTGCACGTGGAGCAGCATGACGTCCAGAGAAGCGTCCAGAACCACGACCACCACGAGGTGGAGCACCCCCTCTTGGTGTAGAGAACCCATGAAGCCGGAAGCAGGTATCCCGAGTGTGGCGACTCTTACCACAATAATCACATAGGAGATGATCCTTATCAGAACTCTTTGACTTAGGGTCCCGTGGACGCATACCAAGGAGAGAGGGGGTAGAAGCGGTAAGGGCAGAGCTGTCCGGCACAGAGTCAGGAAAGAGAGTCTGACGGCGATCAAATTCCTGTTGCACTAAACTGTAGACCTCAGGAAGAGAAGGTATCTGTGGGCGTCCCAGAATCTGAACACTGATCTGATCGAAGTCGCGGTACAATCCATGAAGAAATTCAAATATGCGATTGCGGTCATCTCTGGCTCTAACCATCGCCGCATCAACAGGGCTAGCAAAGACAAGAGGATCAAAATGATCATAATGCTGAAGGAGGACGATCACCCTGCCTGAGTAAACAGATTTTGCGGCGCAACTGGAAGATTTGAGCAGCATTGCCACGACGAGAGTATGTAGACTCCGCACGACGCCAAATATCAGTTGCATTGTCCAGAAATAGATAGTTGCGGGCAATGGACTCCTGCATCGAATTAGTGAGCCAAGACATGACCAAGGAATTCTCGGACTCCCACTGGGGCCACTCAGGAGAAGTCCTATCCGGTTCCCTCATGTGGCCCGAGACATAGCCAAAGAGGCGCCGACTTTTGAGCGCCAGGGTGATAGAACGAGACCATGAGAGGTAATTGGATTCATCAAGCTGGATAATAGTGATCTGAGAGGTATTATGATCAGTGGTTCCACGGTAGAAGACCGACGAAGGAGGACCACAGGAAAGAGGAGGTGGAGTAACACCGAGAGAGAGAGGGAGGGAGAATCCGATCCGCTAGACCCCATGGCTCAGAAGCAGAAACTGGAATAGAAATCCGGGAAGGGGAAAGCCCAAGAAATTAGGGCATCAACAGGCAAGGATATCCATCCAGCCAAACATCACGAGGAGAGGTGGCGCCGGAGAAAAAGACATCTCAAGAGCAGAACGCCGGCGCCATTAGAAGAGGGCAGAAGAGGAGGTGGGCTGGCGGCCGCTGGAGCGGGAGACGCTGGCTGGCGGACGCTGGAGCGGGAGACGCGGCCTTGGAGGGCTAGATGCGGCGCTGGGCGAGATCCGGTCTTGGAGGGCGAGAGCGGGAGGAAGCGGAGCTGGAGGGCTGGAGCGGGAGACGCTGGAGCGGGAGATGCGGCGCTAAGGCGCGGCACTGGCGGAAGAGGGGATGGGCGGGAGGCGCGGGTGCGAGCGCTGGAGCGGAAGCGGGATCGGGCGTGAAGGCGGAAGCGGAACCGAGAGGGTTAGGTCACGGATCCCTCTGATACCATGTTGGAATGGAAAAACATAATAACATTTCAATAATAAGCCCTCTATATATAGAGGGGATACACTTATTTACAACCAAATAAAAGATAATATTCTAACAACTTTGATCAAGATTCAAGGGTATTAAGAATTACTTGTGTAATTTCTAATTTTAACCATGAGCTTTAAACAGAATAGAGACTATGTGTCCACCAGACCTCCTGTTTGTAATCTAAACCAAATTACGTTATGGAAATCTAGAATCAAACTATATATGAACTTCATTGATGAAGATATTTTTGATTCTATTATTGCAGGTCCAGTTACTAGGATTGATAAAGATGGAAAATTGTGCAAATTACAACATTGATGAAGATATTTTTTATTTTATTATTGCAGGTCCAGTTAGTCTTACTGGGATCGATAAAGATGGAAAAATTGTGCAAATTACAAAAAATGATTTATTAGAAGACCAAAAGATGGCAAGAGCTTGTGATGTCAATGCTATGAACATCTTGGTGTCAACAAAATTAGTTGACGTATTGCAGATAGTTGTTGATGTTGAAAAGTAGAAAGGATAATAACTGGTGCGATTTATTCTTCCACAATGGGGCTAATTTATAGGACTACAAGAGGACTCACAAACTAAATTCATGATGTGGTACTAAACCCACACATATATAAATACCTAAATATTAATACTTCCAACACTCCCCCTCAAGCTGAATGGGGACCCTTCAGCTTGGCACATCAAATAACGACAATGGAGGTAAGCGATGTGGGACAAAACATCAGACGAGCCACCGGGGGAAAATCTAAACTGGTGAATCAAGCCTGGGACATAGCCACACACGACGCTGACCCACACACGACGCAGGACCCACGCACGACATGGACTCGCTGGGAAACAGGTCAACCAACATCACCTATACACACAACATGCGAAAGAGAACGAAAGGTGTGGAGCAAATCATCAACCGGGCAACCGGGGATAATCCGTCGGGGATAATCTGTCGGGGATAATCCGCACAAAAAACGGTCCCTCACGACAGTCCCGCACGACACAACTCGGTGAGATTTAGAGCACCAACATCAATCGTGTCTCCAATACACGACCTACCGAAAGAAAATATGGGGAGACACATAACGTAAGCCTGAAGGTCGTGTGGAACGAAGGTGAAAAGTCGGGAGAGATCAACCGAGTCACCTTCCTTCCAGCACTCCCCCTCACGTGGATAACACGTGCATATATGCATAACAAGATGATATGAAGCAAATACTAACAACAGACAATTAAAAAACCACATACAACGATCAAAAAAGAACACAACTTCAGCTTTGGCGAGAGATCAGCGCCCTAGAAGGGTATGCGGCCGCTGGAATCGACTGGAATATGAGGGCAGCGGTTGGATCTGGAGCAACGAAGTGGCCGAGGCATGAGGGGCAGTTGCTGGAGGCGGCTAGAGCACAGATAAGAAGGTCGGAGCACGTCTGGAGGAGGTTGAAGCCGAGAATCGCACAAGGAAAGGAAGATCTTCATCGTCGAAGAGCGAGCAGCAATGGGATCGCCAAGAGCAGCAGCAGGAGGGGACGACATCGGGATGAGAAGACGCTTCATTGACTAGAACCACATCGTCGACATGATCTGGGACGACAGCAGCAGCAGGCTTGACGGGATCGATCGGGAGGAGAGATTGAAGAAGACGTCCCAGACGGGAACTTTGACGAGAAGCGCAGACAGATCGACGATGTCGTCTGGAAGAGCGACGAAGAGCGGCAAACGAGATCGACGATCACAGAGAGATCAGAAGCTAACAGGGATAACAACAGCGACGGAAGAAGCAGCCGTCGGCGTCGACGGGATCGAGTGCAGCAGCAGGCTCAGTCGACGGGATTTGGAGCCATCGTCGAAGATGGCACACACGGCGAGGGGGCCAAATGCCGCTCTCGTCGACGGAATCAGGGAAAGATTGCGTCGACGGGAGCGGAAGAAGCGGCGTACGATGGGAGCGCTAGTAGGTTCTCTCGACGGAAATGAATCGAGAAGAATAGACGGAAGCAAGTGGCATCCACAGGACAAAAAAATAGGGCTTTTTCAGATCTAGGGCTCTGATACGATGTTGAAAAGTAGAAAGGATAATAACTGGTGCGATTTATTCTTCTACAATGGGGCTAATTAATAGGACTACAAGATGACTCACAAACTAAACTCATGATGTGGGACTAAACCCACACATATAAATACCTAAATATTAATACTTCCAACAGTTGATTGTCAATCAACAAAAGAGATCTGAGACTCATTGACAGAAATGGTTGAAGGAAGCTCTGATGAAAGGAAGGATAGAAGATCATCTCTGATTTCTCAATATGAAAATTTCAAAAAGAGCCCTAAAGAGACTGTGGCAGTCATGTACCAGAGGTTCAGTCTTTTTGTTAGTGAGTTGAGAAGCCTTGCGAAAGATATCTCTATCACATAGATAAATGATAAACTTCTGATGTGTTTCCCAAGCTCATGGGATGCAAGGATCTGAGTCATAAGAGATGTTAGATGTCAAAAAGAAATTACCACAGATGCTCTCCTTTGCAAACTGAAATGATATGAACTTCTTCTTAAAACACGAGCTGAAGATGGAGCAAAGGAGAAAATCTCTTCCTCCTCCAAAGAAAAGTCTATATCACTTAAAATTGTTGATGTAGAAAGCCAGACTATGGATAGTGAGCTAATAAGTCTTCGAGCCAGGAGATTAAAGAAATGAATCAAGGCTGAAGATTATAGGAGGAAGGAAAGAAATAGCTCAAGACCAAGATATGACAAAACTCCAACTAAGGAGATTATTTGTTTTTCATGCAGGAAATCTGGGCATATTGCACCTGACTGTCCAGATCTTATCAAGGACAAAGTCCAGAAGAAGGAGAATGATCATAATAAGAAGAAAGGCAAATGATTCATAGTAGAGACTTGTGATTTTGAAGAGAGTTCATCCAGCTCTGATGAAGATGAGAGCAAAGCAGAAGAAATCAGCATGATGACTCTGGAAATTATTGAAGAAGAGAATGATCTTCCTGGTGAAGATAATGAGGTAACATGCTTTGAAAATTCTAATTATTCATCTGAAGATTTCAAAATTGCATTCAAAGGTTTCTGCTAAGATTAATTGCTGGTAGAAAACTAAATTAAAATTCCCAGAGAAGAGAAAAACTTACTCAGAGATTGAAAGAAGAAAATGAATGTGCTGAAAATTATGAGCTAAGAATTCAAAATGGTAGGCTGAGAAAAGAAATTAATCCTCTAAAATTAGATAATGAAAATCTGAGAGTTGAACTTAATAAAGCTAAACTATTTCAGGATAGCTTAAATGGAAGGAGTCAACGGCTAAAAAAACATTTCAAAACCCTTGGTCTAGGTGCTGACTCGCCTCAAAAGTCTAATTCTCCTAAAATACCAGCTTGGAAAAATCCATTAAAATTTACTAGTGCTGAAGGAAAAGAATCAGTTAATTCACTGGTTGATATTCCTTCTCTATCAAAAAATGTTAGAAGGAAAGCTCCTCATCAAAAGAATATTGAACAAGGAAATCATACAAAGACAGATTTAGTTCTTCCAGAGCAAAGAGGAATCCTGGGAAAAGCTCTCATAAACAACAATAATTGTCAGCCGTATTACTTTAAATCTCAACATAAGTCAAATTTATCGCTACATACGTCGAGATATATATCTCATGCGTCGACTAGTAGTCGATGTATGGCTGACTCAGTGCAGAATTATAGAATGTAGGGATTTCTTACTAGACCTCTTTCCTATTCCAATCATGTTAATAAAAAACAAGTATAGCAAATATGAATGTTTTTATTGTCATAAGATACGTCATTTAATAAAGGATTGCTGGTATAATCTACTAGGAACCTCCCATCCTGAGGGGTACAAAGATAAACTTTTATATTCCGATGTTATCCCCTACAATGGAAGAATTGGACCTAAGGTAACCTAGGTTCCACATAACTTCTAATCATATTGCGGGAAAGGAACTGTCCAATCACATACCATTTGTAGTACGTGGATAGTGTCTGCTCCAGACATATGACTAGAGACAAACATTTGCTAGAAAGCTATAGGATAAAGCCTGGACCTAAGGTAAATTTGGTGACTCCAGTTGTAGTCAAACCAAAGGTTATGGGATGATCAAGGTTGGGTCAATAATATTTGACAAGATAGCTCATGTTGAAGGGTTGAAGCACAACCTAATCAGCATAAGTCAGCTGTGTGACAAGAATACAAAGTAGTATTCAATCACACACAATGTCAAATCATTTCAATAATTACGGGTAATATAACCCTTACTGGTAATAAGAAAGAGAATGTTTACATGGTAGATTTTTCTTTTAATCAAAATAAAATTTGCTTAATTAATTATAATGTAAGCAATGTTGAGTTGTGACATAAA
This sequence comes from Dactylorhiza incarnata, assembly GCA_033032865.1. Taxonomy (NCBI): domain Eukaryota; kingdom Viridiplantae; phylum Streptophyta; class Magnoliopsida; order Asparagales; family Orchidaceae; genus Dactylorhiza; species Dactylorhiza incarnata. Next base: position 4,153,553 of record JAWHQI010000198.1, read on the forward strand.
AGACTAGGACATTTAAATCTAAATATAGTGTCCAAACTCTACAAGGATAACCTTGTTAGAGGTCTGCCACAAGGTTGATATGTTAAGGAAGAATCATGTAGAGCTTGCCAATTGGGTAAGCAAAGTAGGGCATCATTTATGATAACAAATAAAAATGATTCATCTAGGATCCTGTATCTTCTGCATATGGATCTATTTGTACCCATTTCTGCTCATAGCTTAGGAGGTAAGTCATACTTATTAGTTATTGTGGATTACTTTTTATATTCACTTGGGTGTTCTTTCTGAGAACTAAGTCAGACAACTTTTAGATTCTCTCAAGCTTCATCAAGCAAATCCAAGATGAATTGAATACTTCAGTTGTAATGATCATAAAATAATTTAACACCTTCAAGAATCTCTCTATCAATGATATTCTGTGTCAGTCAATCTTGCACAACAATGTAAGAGGAAGAAAAAGTTACAGTGCAATCAAGGTCTTGAGTAAGACGACTGGCAGAAAGAAGGTTAAAATGAGATCCCGGAACATGAAGAACCGAGCGAAGAGCGAGAGATGAAGTTCAAACTGGGGTGACCATCACCAGAGCCGCAAACTGGGTTGACCATTGGCCACCGTGATGAACTTAGGATAAGCAAAGTCCAAGTACTGAGGAGGCTTCTGCGGAGTAATATGATTTGTAGCCCCATAGTCTACAATCCAAGTTGGACTATGGGAAAAACAGGAGATAACTTCATTGGAGATAGATGCAACAGAGCCATAAGAGCGACTGATCAACCCCTGAAGATGCTGGAGTTGTGTGCACAAGGTATCAATATATGTGCGGGTGGTAGTAGGAACATCAACCGAAATTGGAGGCATTTTGTTGTGGAGGCAGACCATGCTTACGATAGCAAGTGTCCTCAAGATGACCACCCCAGACACAATAAGTACAAACACGAGTGTCGGTCCCCTTGGAGCGATTCTGATCGTCGCGACCCCTTCCCTGAGAGCCAGTATGATCCCCATGAGCCAGCAGAGGGGCAAGGCGAGCTTCAAAAGATTGGTGGATAAGGGGCGGAGAGAGTCCCGGGAGCATCGTGGGGCGGTGTTACCTTCAAAATCATGGAGCACACATCCGAGAGGGAAGGAATGGTAGAGGAAGAAAGGATATTAGCCTGGACATTGTGGAGATGTGGAGGAACTCGGGACATCATCATGGCAATGCCAACAACTTCTTTCTAAGCACATTGGCGGTGAAATCCAATATGGGAGGTTAGTGTTGAATCCAGGCCTCGACGAGAGTTTTGGACCTCGCAACAAAGGAGGTCAAGTCTCCATCCACCCCCGGTTCAAGAGACTGGAGGCCCGTGAAAATGTCGAACAAGTGTTGCAGACTGTCCTTGCCAGAATAAAGGGAGTGAAGTTCATCCTACATGGCTTTGGTTCTCATAATGCATGGTATACGATATGGTTCATTGTCCATAGAACTCATAATCCACGATTGGACGTGCACATCATCACGGAGCCATTGGTCGGTGCTCTTAGCTGGTGGTGCCCGAGAGAGATGATGAAGAAGCTCTTTGGTCTGGAGAACACGGTGCACCGATTGCACCCACTCGACAAAATTCTTCTTGCCACTTAGGGAGATAGTGGTAATCTGGAGCTCATTCCACATTTCAGGGATAGTATCCGGTGCTAAGGCCGGAAGTGTCAGGGTAACATGTGCAGTATTCATGCTCATTGGTAGGGGAAGCTGCCGCAACAGAAGAAGAGTGCGAGAACATCACAAAAGAAATCGTAATAGCCCACGGGGTCTGTGGTCTCGGTACACAGGATGTGGTCTCGGTGAGCACACATGGTGCGGTCACTGGAGGTTGCGGAGCTGAGTTCAGCGGACTCAGGAGGTGAGCGTCAAGTCACCGTAGGTGCGGCGGACACATCGCTCAAAGCAAGAGGTCGCGCGTTGAGGAAGCCCCATGACACTCCAGTGGCGGACTCTGAAAAAAGGAGGAAAGGCTTTTAGCTCCACACAGGATGCACACGAGACCCGTGGTAACAAGAGCCGCAAAAGAATGCAACATACTCGCAAGAGCCGGAGGTTACAAACTGTTCCGCAGGAGACTGCACGAGGTCGCACGAGATGGGTCTAGTGGTTTCAACGATGAGTCTGCCCGAGCAGGAGGTAGCGAGCAGAAGAATGCGGCAAGCATATGAGGTTTGAAGAGAAGTGGGCTCAAAGATGAGGTCGTGCCAGCAGTGGGTTCGAAGCGCGGGCCCAAGCCGGCTGCGATAGCGTGAGCTCAATCGAAAAAAAAACTTTCGGATTCGGGCTACTCTGATACCATGTAGAAAAACACGGAAGTAGATAGAGAAAATCAATATTTTTATAATCCTTCATAAAAAGCTATTATGATTATAAGTATTTGTACATATATATAGGAAGAAGTGGAGACTAAACTCTATTCTGAGATGTGAGACTAATCCTTAAGGTTGAAATGGGCTCTAAATTGGTCATTGTATGGGCCTTTGTACATGTTATCTTAACAAATAGTAACCTCTTCTATATAAATTGGAGGGGTAGAATACATGTGATATAAAAGCGAAAAAATGTCTACAAAATAATAACTAATGCTAACAATTAGTAAGTTCACCATAAGATAGGTTGATAAAATTACTATATTAGGATCAAAATGAAAATTAGTAGACTAATATTGAAGCTATTCCTCGTAAGCAGTCAGCAGAAACAAGTTGGAGATTGAGGATTCGTAAATCCCATCACAAATTGTTGGAAGATGAATCTTTTTTACTTGTTTTTGTGATCTTAGTAGTTCTAGAATCAGTATACTCCTTTGCAAAAAACTTTCAGGTTGAGTTTTGTAGTTTTATCGTTTTCTCATGATTACAGTCATATAGTTGTAGTATATTGAAAACACTGGTAAAGGCCCAATTTGTTGTTGGCACTCATAATTGTGTGTGGGTAAGTGACTGATACCCGCACTAACCTCTATGAAAATGTTTGCCATAATAGACTTAAGTTTTGGACAAACTTATTGAATTGATGTTTGTTGTTTTTCTTGTGAAAAGCATGTGTGGTGGACTGCGTACACGCTCTGTATTATATTTTCCTTGCAAGTCTCCGCACAAATGTTATTCCTGTAACAAGATGAGGGTAATGTAAAAAATGTGTTTAATGTAAAATTAGGGATTTTCCCTTCTCCTGAAAACTCCATTTTAATACTTCTTGGTTGCCTTTCTATGCTAACAAATGATATATGATTAAGGTAAGTAGTTTACTTATTATAGTTTTTTTTTATTTCATTCATATCAAGTTCTTGTTTGCTTGATCTATGTTATTTGTAGTCGCTTTGGTTAGTTTTAATATATTCATTATATTTCATGTGTTTTCCTTATGTTTTCTCTGAAAGCTTCCACCCTAATGTGCTTATACCATCAGGCTTCAACTCAACTTTGCGTCAAGGGAATATTACTCATCATGAGTATATTCAGGTAATTCTTGTACTTTTCAATTAATTAGATACTCAAATTGAGATGCCTTAATCTATGCTACATAGTTCTAATCCTTGAAATATCAACTGAGTTTAGTGAAAAATTAGAAAAATAGAAATATTATTTAGATGATAAAAGATTTCAAATATGTAGAATAAAGCCCCGAGTACATAATATGCACATTTATTATGGTAATCTTAGCAATTATCGATTGATCTTATTAGAAGATTAAAAGATACCAAAGTGTGGTAAGTTTAAGTACCTTGAATATAATTCTAAAAAGTGAAGATATATATATATATATGTACACACAAGAATATAACTTATATAGTGAAGGTGTGTGTGTGCGCGCGCGCACACACACACAAGGATATAACTTATATAGTGAAGGTTGTGTTGTTAAAATTGAGGAGTAGATCATGAGTTTGATGTGATTAGAGGACTACATGTAGACTCAAAAATAAAAAATAAATTGTAAAATCGAAAGTATGTCGATGATGTTGTATTGTTCTAAGTGTTGGACTATTAAAAATTGGTGATATCCAAGTTGAATATGGAAAAAAATGAGAATGCTTAGATAGATACGTGGTAAAACTAAAAATAATATTTAATGAATTTCTATATTAGAGAAATAACGAGTGACATTGAAGATAAGATGATAAAATGTTGAGTTAGGTAGTTTGGCAATGTACAACAAAGGTTAGAAAAGATGCACCAATTAGATGAGCAGATAGAGATATTGTCGAAAGATTAGGTAGAAGGGGATTAACTTAGGTAACATCGATTAAAGTTGTTCAGGATGATTTGCCTAGTTTATGTTTAACGCCTTGGTAGCATTCGGTTGGAACAAAAATAAAATGGCGGTTCATAAATTTCACCCTAAAAAGTTGGGAGAAAGCTATTTGATGATGATGATGATTATGATTATATCATATTCATCTATGCTGTTTCTATTTCATCTTATCTAATTTTTTTTCTTATTTGATTTGATATGGTTGAATAGGTGGGGAAGGGAAGAGATGTTGGGTTGAATCAAATTGCTTTATTTGAAGGGAAAGTTGCTGGTGGCAATGGTGAACAGGTGCTTAGTAGGGATGTGTACAGACTTGGGCAGCTCTTTGACTTCTTCCGCATGATGTCTTTCTATTTTACAACCGTGGGATATTACTTTTGTACCATGGTAAGTTTCAGCTACTATTTAGTGTGTTTATAATTTGTTCATATCTGTAAGTACTTGTTAAAGATCAAAGGACGTTTAGTTTCTTCTTATAGTTACTTGTTATGTATGTATGTAATCCAAGTGATCCATTCTTATACTGCTGGGTATTTTGTTTAGGAAGCTCTCCTCTAAAAAATGCACAAAATATGCCCTTCAGCTACTGTCAAGTGTGCCTTTGGGTGGCTATGCAGCGCCTTAAAAATAGCAGCTGTGTGAACTTGAACGTCCATATTTTTCATATAAATTAGACAATCGCTGACGATTAGGCTGTCAAAATTCAAAAGTTAGTAGCTAGTGAATTTTTCTTATTATTCCTTTGATACAAATTATTTCATTACTTTGAATAATTAAATATTAAATACTTCTTTCATTCAAATTTTGTTCATTACTTTTACTAATTAACTAATAAATTGGTGCCTTGATTAATAACGAAATGCTTATTAGAATAATTACTTATTGATTAATTAATATTTAGTATTATAAAATAACCTTGTTAAATAAACTAAAGTTTGATGCTTGACGAATAAGACATTTATCAATGATTACGGTTATTTTATTCAATTTTACATAAGGTGATTAATTAGAACAATTAGGGACTACGTATGCTAATTTGCGAATATATAATTATCAGGACTTCAATTGTTTATGTTAGCTTTATTATTAGCCTTTATTGTAAACCTCTTATATAAGAGGCTCTATTCACGCTTAATTTTAATCAACGGTTCTATTCGTAACATGGTATCAGAGAGCTCCGCGCCGTAACCTAGCCGAGACTTCCGCTCGTCCCCGCTCCCCGCCGCTTCCCGCTCGCCGCCGCCGCCGCCGCTTCTCCTCTTCCAGCCGCCGCTCGTCGCCGCCCTCCTTTCCTCTCTTCTCTGCCGGCGTAAGCCAGCGGGCCTGCGCGGTCTCTGTGTCGGCCAGTCGGCGCTGGCAGACGGGATGCCTCCCTCGCCTGAGCTCCGCCGGTCCGATTGACCTGAAACTTTGGAAAAAGTTTTGCTTTCGCTTGCTTATCGCTCTACTGATTTCTTGAGAGATTCCAACAGTTGGATGTTCCCCAGACTCAGATCTCGTGTTTTTGGCCTAAGAGGAGAAATGATTCTAGCTCTCAAATGAAGCCCTCTTTCCACTCCGCTCTTTGAAGAAGTGTTCTCCGTTCTCCTCCATCGTGTTTTGGAGGCGTTCCTCTCTTATGTCGGAAGTGACGGATTCGGGTGCCTCCATGACCCCCGCTGGATCTACCCGGGCTGGCTTGGATCACGGTTTCTCTCCGATTACTACGATCAGACTGGACGATACTAATTATCTATCATGGTCTCGCTCCATCACTTTAGCCTTAAAGAGTTGTCGTCTCTTTGGCTATATCAGCGGCGCCACCAATGCTCCGGCCAAAGACTCTACTACTTGGTCTCAATGGGTGTCGGAAAACTCCCTTGTTATGTCTTGGCTCATAAATTCCATGCAGGAATCCATTGCCCGCAACTACCTTTTTTTAGACACTGCTGCTGATATTTGGAAACGCGCTGAGGCTACCTATTCCAGGAAGGGTAATGCAGCCCAGATCCACCAACTGCGTCGCAAGATCTTTCTTCTTCACCAGGGCGATCGCCCCCCTTCGGCTTATTATCTTGAGTTTACTCAACTTTATCAGGAGTACGACCACTTTGATTCTCTCGTCATGGTCTGTAATGTGAATGAACTCTCATTGCGGGCTCATGTGGAACGTAATCGGGTATTCGAATTTTTGCATGTGTTACACCGAGATTTTGATCAGATTACTGTCCAGATCCTTGGACGTGTTCCTATTCCTTCGCTTACAGAGGTTTACAGCATTGTTCAACATGAGTTTGACCGTCGACAATCCTGGAACGCCACCGCTATTACCGAGGGATCAGCGTTGGTTGCTCATTAGCCTTTTTCTGGAGGTAGTGGTTCTCGTGATTTCAAACCTAAACCTACAGATCGAGACCATCTCACTTGCGATTATTGTGGCAAACCACGTCATACCCGTGATACCTGCTTCAGTCTACATGGATTTCCTCCTCCCAAGGGAGGCTTGTCATCGTGTGGTGGCCGCGACCGTGGTAGAAATCCAGGGAGAAGCAATCATTCTGCTCATCTGACCGAGGTTCCTGAGAGCAGCTTTTCCGGAGTTCTTTGCCCTACTACTACTCAGTCATCCTCCTTCTCTTCTGAAGAGATGCTGGCCCTTCGACTCATGACGCTTGGTCTTACTACAGAGTCTGCCACTTCCTTCACTGCTCTTGCCCACACTGGTACTCCAGGTGCTCATTCTGCTACTGCTCACTCTTCTACTCATTGGATTATCGATTCTGGCGCCACTGATCACAGGACTGGATCATCTTCAGGTTTTGTGTCATATTCTCCTCTTTCTGGACAAGATAAAGTGAGCATTGCTGATGGATCTTTCTCCTCCATTGCTGGAAAAGGATCCATCCCTTGCTCTTCTCTCACTTTATCTTTTGTGCTTCATGTTCCAAAATTCTCCCGCAGTTTGCTTTCTATTAGTCACTTGACTAATTCTCATCAATGCTCAATTATCTTCTTTCCTTCTCATTGTGTTTTTCAGGATTTGAAGACAGGGCAGATGTGATTGGCTCTGGTAGCATGCAGGATGGTCTGTATGTGTTTGATTCCTCCACTGGGTGTCCTCCGCAAGCTCTCAATGTGTCGCAGACTTCCGACCTGCTCACCTGGCATCGTTGTCTTGGCCATCCCTCTATTGCTACAATGCAACGTTTATTTCCTGTTTTTCCTTCTGTGTGTTTTAAGAACTTTATTTGTGATGTATGTGTTGTTGCTAAACATCACCGTAATCCTATTCATCATGTTTCTTTACCAAGTACTACCCCATTTTATATCTTTCATACTGATGTTTGGGGGTCCTGCTCGGTTGCTTCAATTTCTGGATGTCATTGGTTTATTACTTTTATTGATTGCTTCTCTCGCACGACGTGGGTTTATTTGATGAAAAATAAAAATGAAGCTTTTTCAATTTTTCAAAACTTTCACAAAATGGTCTCTACTCAATTCTCTGCTACTATCAAAATTCTTCGCAGTGATAATGGCCGGGAGTATGTCAACTCTCCCTTTGCTCACTACCTTACCGATCATGTCATTCTCCATCAAACATCTTGTGTTCACTCTCCTTCTCAAAATGGGGTCGCTGAGCGAACAAACCACCACCTCTTGGAGGTTGCTCGGTGTTTACTTTTCTCTATGAACCTCCCTAAATTTTATTGGGGTGATGCTGTTCTCACAGCTGCATACCTTATCAACCGCTTGTCGTCTTAGGTTTTGGCCTACCAAACCCCCCTTCTCACCTCAGAGGTTAAACCGACTTCTCTCCAACCGAAAACTTTTGGTTGTGTTTGCTTTGCTCATATCCATTCTCCGGGCCGGTCTAAGCTTGACCCCTATGCTCTCCGTTGTGTATTCCTTGGATATTCGCCTACCCAGAAGGGATATAAGTGTTATCATCCCCGACTCAATGAATATTTGTCACGACGGATGTTACCTTTCGTGAATCTGAATCCTATTATGCAACCTCACTTCAGGGGGAGACTGCACCTACTGAAGAAGTGAGCTCTCCCCATAAAGCGCAAGAATTACAGATTTACAGTTATACACCAGACGTAGTAAAGGTCATAATATACAGGCTAATCCCACGCTACTAGTCTCAGTGCCAACTCCGTCGACAGACTCCTCTGAACTCCCCATTGCTCTTCGTAAAGGTACCAGATCTTGCGCACAACACCTCTTATCCCATTATGTTTCTTACAACTCTCTAACTCCTTCACATAAAGTCTTTGTTTCTTCTCTTGCATCTGTTTCTATTCCCTCCACATGGCAGGAGGCTCTTGGGCATCCAAAGTGGAAAGAGGCAATGATTGAAGAAATGACGGCTTTGGAAAAAAATTATACATGGGATTTAACACACCACCCATACGGTAAGAAGACAATTGGATGTAAATTGGTGTTTACCGTGAAGCAGAACTCTGAAGGTTTGGTTGAACGTTTCAAAGCAAGGTTGGTGGCAAGGGGATATACTCAAACCCTAGGTATCGACTATCAAGAATCTTTTGCCCCTGTGGCAAAAATGAATTCTATACAAGTTCTTTTATCGTGTGTTGTGTGCAAGGGTTGGGATCTCACTCAATTGGATATAAAGAATGTTTTTCTTCATGGAAATTTAGAAGAAGTATATATGCCTCTTCCCCCTGGTTTCTCTCCTTCTGGTTCTGAAGGGAAAGTGTGCAAATTAAAAAAGGTCCTCTACGACTTGAAGCAATCACCGAGGGTTTGATTTGGTTGCTTTCACAAAGTCATGATCTCTCTGGGATACCGACAAAGTCACGCTGATCATACATTGTTTATAAATTGTTAACCGCCCTCATTATCTATGTTGATGACATTGTCATTACAGGAGATGATGTTGAAGAAGTGAAAGCCTTGAAGAAGAATTTGGCTAAAGAGTTTGAAGTAAAAGATCTAGGCAAACTGAAGTATTTCTTGGGAATTGAAGTTGCTAGATCCACAGGGGTATTTTCATCTCTCAGAGAAAATATGTCCTCGATCTGCTGGAACAATCCGGTATGAGTGGGTGTAGACTTGTTGATACTCCTATGGAGGTCAACCACAGCCTTGGAAGGGATGACGGAAATCCCATTGAAGATGTCACGGTTACCAACGTCTTGTCGGACGGTTAATATATCTATCCCATACTCGCCCTGGCATAGCTTATGTTGTGGGGGTTGTTAGCCAATATATGCATTCCCCAAAGGCGAGACATCTCGATGCGTCTCATAGGATCTTGAGGTACTTGAAGACTTCGCCAGGCAAAGGAATCCTTTTCACTCCTAATACTGATTTGAAAATCGAGGTGTATATTAACGCAGATTGGGCAGGGTCTATAGAAGACAGACGCTCTACATCTGGGTATTGTTCTTTCGTTGACGGTAACCTGGTTACTTGGAGAAGTAAAAAACAATCAGTCGTCTCAAGGTCTAGTGCAGAGGCCAAATTTAGAGCGATGGCACATGACATATGTGAGGGATTGTGGTTACGTTCTCTATTGCGTTATTTAGGACTTCATGAGGGCAGTCTTATCCGTCTGTACTATGACAACAAAGCTGCAATCAGTATCGCCAACAACCCTGTTCAGCATGATCGCTCTAAACATATTGAAGTGGACTGCACTTCATCAAGGAGAACATTGAGAAAAAGATCATTTGTATTCCTTTCGTTCCTTCAAAAGGACAATTAGCTGATATTCTTACTAAGAGTCTGGGAGTGAATGTTTTCCGTGGCTTCATCGACAAGTTGGGCATGACGAATATAACATGTCCAACTTAAGGGGAAGTGTTAGCTTTATTATTAGCCTTTATTGTAAACCTCTTATATAAGAGGCTCTATTCACGGTTAATTTTAATCAACGGTTTTATTCGTAACCGTTTCAGTTAGTGATTTATTTAATTAATTCATTAAACATTTATCCTCATTTGGTATGCATAATTGATATTGAAGAATTATTTTATCTGATAATTAGGCTACTCATTTGTTAATTCATCATTAAGATGATAATTTTGTTCAAATTTGTTACAAAATGATTACTTATTATTTAATTCTTATATTCATGAATTAGTTATTCTAATTAATACTATTTAGCTGCTGGTATATTATTCCAATTAACTGCACACTTTATTTGATATAGTTTGTCTAATTAGTAGGTTTTAGATTAAGATATTAAACTGTCTTATTACGATAAGTATTTATTAAGTAATAATAATATTAAAACTAATTTGGCATTGCTTATTTACTTCTGTGATAAATCTTTCTATTTTCCAAACATGTGTTGGTAGGTTTTGAGTTTAGAGAAGTGAGTTCAGTTAAACAAACTGCCTTCATTTTAATTATAATGAAGCTCACTCGGAACTTGGGTCTAGCTTCTCTCAGTATATAGAAACAAATTTGCCTGAAATGAAACTTATAGGTTTGTATATTTGAGTGATAGAGTGCACTGCATTTGTTATTGGCATTGTAATGCAAGGAGGGTGTGTCTTCCCACTAGTTTTTTTCTTTGTTCACTTCATTTTTGTAGGTTTGAATTCAATGAACTCCTAAATCTAAGTAGTCGACATGACTGTTTATTGTTTTATACTTATAAAGTTTTGCATTTATGACAAATAGTTGCTCAACATGAAAGTATTTATTAGATACAATTACTACCTCTGAAATGGTCTCATGATATATCCAACATTGCACTTACATGTCTATTATTCGATTATTAGTTCAAGAGTTTGGAATAAAAGTGGGATTCACCTTATAATTTAGATATTTCTTATTTAAATTGGTTTTTTTAACAAAATTGTATTGTCATTCAGAAGGATGAGCTCGCAGTTTTTATTTATACTTCTTTTAAATCCATTATGTTCAATGTGCAGCTTACTGTACTGACTGTCTACATCTTCCTCTATGGGAAAGCATATCTGGTGCGTTTCTTTTTCTAGATAGTTTTTATATGAATTATTTACCAAGCAAAGAGGAAAGTTAAATATGAATTTTCTTCTTAGTTGTTTAACTACATCATAGGCTTTACTGGTTTATATATTTCTTGTATATTAGTGTTGCACCTAAGAAGTTATGCTTGTGTTGCTTGACAACTTTTCCTACAGATATTGCATTATATCATTATTCTAATTGGAGCGCTAAGAAATTATTGTAACCAAGGAGTTGCAAGTGTTAAGTGATTGAGAACTCTAAAAATAATGAGAACACTGTAATTTCTAATCCTGACGATACAACACTTACTCTCGTGCCTTAGGGATTAATACCTTCGTCTTGATTACTCTTAAGAAAATTAACCTTTCTTAGTTAGAGACTGCCACAACGACAATTATCAGCATGCATGGAGTCTTGATTACTCTTGAGAAAATTAACCTTTCTTAGTTAGAGACTGCCACAACGACAATTATCAGCATGCCATGGATTCGACAACTTCCACGACCGTATTTTCCATAGCAGTGGCATGCTAGTTATCTCCTTGTAGTGTACTATGTGGGTTCAGTTTTTTTCTGGGTTACTTATTTTGCATCCGTTTACTTGTGAAATAGATAAAAGAAGATGTGGTTAAATGGGAAAGCTCAATGTCCCGACAAACTGGGAGGATTCTCTTTTGTATAGTAATAGATGATAGCTATCCTGAGTTTTTTGTCCTTGAATACATTGAATGAACAGAAGAAGCGCAAACAATTTATATTTGTAGATCAGAAAGCTTGAAACTTTGGAATCCTTTTGGTTCTTTTGGTATGATAATTAGGTGATGAATTGCAATAGAAGTGGGGGTTGCTTATAGAAGCTGAGTAACATGCTGCGCCAAGTGTTCGAGGCTGTCATCCTAAATGGATACTCATGACAAGACGTCCTATAAGTTGATTTAGCGTGGTTAGTTATTATGGAGAAGCCAGTTATTTCATTAAATGAACGTGTACATTGCGGTCATCCATTGAAAACTCTGAGCTGTTCTTGAAGATTATTTCATTTGAATTCTAATACCAAATTTAGTTATTATTTGTCATATCTCGTACTCATGCAAGGATACTAATGATAAGACGTCCTATAAACTGATTTTGCGTGGTTAGTTATTTTGAAGAAGCCTGTTATTTCATCGTTAAATAAACGTGTACATTGTGATTATCCATCGAAAAATCTGAGCAGTGCTTGAAGATTATTTCATTTGAATTCTAATGCCAAATTTAGTTATTATTTGTGATATTTCTTACTCTTGCAATTACTCTATTCAGGCATTATCCGGTGTTGGTGAGACCATTCAGGAGAGAGCTGATATATTGGACAACACTGCCTTAAATGCTGCACTGAACGCTCAGTTTTTGTTCCAGATTGGTATTTTTTCTGCAGTTCCCATGGTTCTGGGATTCATCTTGGAGCAAGGATTTCTCCGAGTAATGCTCTACAATATTTCTGGACAATGTTTCTTTTATTATAATGATTTTTAGGCTGGTCTCTTTCTTAAAATATTGTAGGAATATACAGAAGTCAACTAAAACTGCAAGCCTCATATAAATATATCCCTTCATAAAATCTTTTCAATGATGGTTGTGAAATACAGGTTTAGGGATTCAGAAGAAGGTTAATAAAGAATGGCATGCTTATATAGGGTCTGTGATACTGGATCTAAGGTTACGTTAATTAATCTATCTTGTAAGATCCATGCTAGGTTAAGAGCTACCTTTGAAGTCTATCGCACTTATACGTTACATGGGACGAATTTACAGGTGACCGGACACGCGATGCACTAAGGCCCCTAACCCTATATGCAATGCAAACAAGCATGAACAAATGCAATAGATCTTCAACTAACCCTAAAATGAAGATGCGAGTACAAGCATACAATCAAACACACAATCAAATGAACAGGATACTCGCGACATGAACCCTAATGCGATGCGAATGCAATTGATCCAATCATGCAATTGCTTCTGACACAATTAATTAAACAGTTTAATTTTAAAATTTTGCACTATTGTCATAATCAACCATAAATATTCTAATTAAGGGAATGAAAATTGCAAATTAACTTGTATTACACTTAAATTAAATATAAGGCGAATAAATTTAGCACACATTCTGAAATTAAGCAAGCCAAGATATTCTGAACAAAATATTTCTAGTAATAAAGGTACACCAGCAAAATGCGAAGAAGTGAAAACTAAATGTAAAGACCCACTAAGAAGTCGGCACCGACGATGGAGGATGTGGTAGGTAGGCTGGGATGGTTGTAGGAGCGTTTCTTTTTTGATTACACGGGTGGTTAGACGGAAATGAGGGGCTTGGGAATGTTAAGGAGGTGGGAGAGGTGGATACGGTGGTATGGGGGCTTGGACAGTGGGGATCTGTAGTTGGATGAACCCGGGAGGCGTAATAAGTAGTTGGAGGGGTTGGGAAGAGATTCCAGTGGCTAGTGAAGGGGAATCTTTGGATGAAAGGGGGTGAGAAGAGAATCTAGTGGCTGAGGAAGAGGAATCCAGCGGTTGGAGGCTCAGTTGGCGGCGTTAAGGGTGATTGGAGGTGGTGGCGAGTTCGAGGAAGCTAGTGGAGGTGGCAGGAGGCTAGTTGCAATTGTTGACGAGGTTTAGGAGCGGGAAAGGAATGGAGGAGGGCTCGGGAGATGCAAGGGAGAGTGGTTGCGGCTTTGGGATGAATGGTAAGATGATTGTGGATTGTGTTATGGGTCCCTACTATCCGTCGTCGGTCATCTTACGCATATTTTTATTAGAAGTCTTTTATGAATCGAGTCTGAGTTGTAGGAGTCGAGTCCGAGTTGAGTTAGTCTGATTCTAAATGTTTTAGTGTTATCTTATCTTATATTTAATGTTTTATGGTTAATTTCTTGGGTCTATAAATTGACCCCTTGGGTAATTTAATGAGTTGTACATGAAATAAATTAATCCAACTTTCTCTTTATCTCTCTAAGTCTATCTCTTTTTGTTCTCTCTTGTTCTCTCTTGTTCTCTCTTCTTCCCCATTTCTATTGTTAGGGTTGAGTACGACTACCCTTCTTTCTCTCCCCTCGCATTCTTCGCGTGTTGAGCTCGGCTCCCCTTGTATACCTGTCTCAACCGCCACCTCCAACGACGTTACGGGTTATGCTCGTAACATCTTTGTATCAGAGTGATCCTTCCTCCATCTCATGTAGTTCCACGGCAAGCAGCCATCTCCATCGTCGTCCAGCACTTCTTTATCCTCGGAGGCATCCAACAAAAGGTACGTAGCCCTCGTCCACTCCCACGGAAGGCGTACACCAGATTTCCGCACGAAGTCGACGACTCCATCGCAGCAGAAGCACTGACTTCCCCCTTGTCGTTTGCAGACACAGCCGACGCCGTCTCCCTCCTTGTTAAACTCGCAACTAAGAGCCTACCGACGCTCTCTTCCGTCTTTCCTGCCAAATCCATCATGACCCTCGATCTTTCATCGACGCTCATAGCACTCCTTCCGCCCTTGCCTGCATCGAGCCCCATCTCTCGGCGTGATCGACGGTTCCAGTGCACAGCAGCACCACGCGTGCTCCTTCCTTCTGAGACTTACGCCTTCCGCTCCTTCCTTCCGAGACGCATGCCTTCCGCTCCTTCCTTCTGAGACTCACGTCTCCTGCTCATTTGCGTCTCGAGTCGCCCGCCCCTTTACCTTCCTTGAGCCCACCAAACAAACGACATGTCCACTGCTTCACGGGACCAACAGACGCAGCAGGACACTCTCGGGAAAGGCTTTTCATTCCAATATATAATAATTATTTTAATTAATTGGGTATTTCTCAATTGATTAAATTACTTATTCCTTTTTCCCACAATTAATTGATTACTCCATTATTTTGACATGACGGTGAGCTCCGACGAGTGCACCATTTTCTAATCGATGTTCCTGCAGAAGTTACTGGAGATGTCGGCGCGATATGATGCCACACTTTCGCGACTTACCGCCAGCATTGACCGTCGCTTCGGGGGTCCAACTCCACTTGCGTCGCCACTGATCCCACTACTGTATTCATCGATCCTACCTGCGCTCGAAGTAGCTCCTCCGACCGTCGTATTTATGGTCGCTCCACCTCACCTCTGGTTATTCTCTCCCTGCAGTTCACACAATCGACCTCCTCACCACCGATCCCCATTTTACCGCCTCATTTTGCGTCGCAACCAGCCCCCGCGGTCACCATCTTGCCGCCTCAGCTCCGGACACCTACTCTGTCGGCCCCTCTAGATCCATTCCTTTTGCCGACCGTTCCCCAGTCGGCTCCACCGATCTTCATCGCCGCAGCTCACCTACGGCCCAGTCTTTCATTGCCCTCGACCGTCCATCTAGCACACTCGCCCCGACTTCAACTCTGCCCGGCAGTCTCCCCTCCGCAAGTGTCTCTGTCACGCCAGCTCCATGCAGTCTTTTATGACACTTGTGAGCATGTTGAAGCCCTGCCGCTCGACACTACCCACGCTATGGCGACACACTACCGGGATTTGTTCTGGCGGGAAATGAAGCAGCCAGACGATCAACTCATTCGAGCCTCATTCGAGCTTGAGGGAAAGTTTGATCTGAAGGGTGGGTGGGATGTTATGCTCCCCAACATCCATCGTTGGTTATCTTACGCATATTTTTATTAGGAGTCTTTTATGTATCGAGTCTGAGTCGAGTTAGTCTGAGTCTAAATGTTTTAGTGTTATCTTATCTTTTATTTAGTGTTTTAAGATTAATGTCTTGGGTCTATAAATAAACCTCTCGGGTTATTGTATGAGTTATGCATGAAATAAATTAATCCAACTTTCTTTTTATCTCTCTAAGTTCTTCTCTCTCTATAGTTCTCTCTTCTTCCCCATTTCTAGGGTTAGGGTTGGGCACAGCTTCCCTTCTTCCTCTCCCCTCGTATTCTCCACGGGTTGAGCTCGGCTCCCCTTGTATCTCCGCCTCTACCGCCACCACCGACTACGTTATGGGCTAGGCTCGTAACAGACTGTTGGAAGGATCCGTTGTGGTTGGCAACAACCCCTGGAGTCGGCACCAGGGGGAGTCATGCTTCAGCACCCGAATGGACTGAGTGGCTTAATCCGTAGAAAAACCTGACTCTTGATACCCTAATAGGAGTATATAAAGAAGGGGGGATTTAGGTTTAGTCATCTGACGACCACAATTGCTCGATAACTCATCCTAAATCTCAAAATACACATCTTAATAAAATTTAAATAAAATACAAAAAACCGAGTCATTCGCAATCTCGTCTTTGATCGTCCACCCGATGATCGAAAAATTGTTGATAACGAAAACATTCAACAAAGGCGCGATCGATCTCCATCAATATGTCATGCATTTCACCATGTGATCTTCAAGTCTTTCTCTACACATATTTTATCAGTATTTTTCCAATTGCATTCAAGTTGTAAATAGATTGGGCAGTGCATTCCTGCTGGACCATTTTATAAATTATGATGCTACCTGACTTATAGGATGTTGATAAACTCTTGGAGATCAACAAGCATTCCTAGAGGAATGTTTTGTATTAGAAACCTTGCCAGATACATCAATTGGTTTTTCTCAGTAATCATATTCAAGAAAATGTAACACTTGTGCTCTTACAGGGCATATCACAGTTTTAACCAAAATATATACCATCTGTGCCAACATATAAGCCCATAGGTTATATCAGTAAGCAATTTTATTTTTTATCTTTTTTTTCTCGCTGACTTTTCTCTTTCACTGGACATAGCATAACTTTTTAGCTTGGGAATTTGATTTAAAAAGTGGTTTGTAAATTTCTTGTTTCTATTTATTTTAAACATTTTTTCATTCAATATGTCATCTTATGTGTCTATATCGTTGTCTTCATCCTTGTTAAAATTACTCTTGGACGACTTATCATGATAATTGTGGTAAGAAATGCAAAGCATTGATGGTCAAATTTATAGTTCTCACTAGAATGTTACTTCCCTTCTCCTTTTTGTTGATTAGTCCTTCACCTTTTTACCTAGGTCAGAGGAACCATTTGCAAGTCAACGGGCCTCCAACAAAATTTCCTTCCGTTTTTTTACTGCTCCTGCATGCTTCACATTTTTTGGGTGCAAACTCACATACTCTTACTTGTGCCATTCATTGAAGTTCGGAGTCATTTGGTAGTGCGCCTTAAAAGAGACTTCCTCACATAATCTTCCTGCTTTTGAGCTTAACCACTTGTTGACCTGTACGCATGTCAAACTCTTTGGTTCATGTTTCAAGATAGTTCAAACAAGGGACACTATGGTCCTTGCAACAAGAACATGGAAGCCTCTCAAGTTCTAGCTTGTCTGCGCATGTTCTGTTTGTTGACCAACCAATGACATCTCCTCGAGTCTCAATTATTCGTGAAATCTTCCAAAGATTAATGCGACGTTATTAGTTGACTGTTATTTCAACAACTATAATAGCTTTATTTTATTCAGACAGTAATATTCAAATGTTTCAATTTGCTAAGGGTATTTAGAAGATTAGAATGTTCTGCTTGAATATCTAATATTATTATTATTATAAACAACGTTGTATGATGTAGAACACATATATGTAGAACACACACAAACACATATATATATACATATATAGGTTTTGCAATAGAAAAATATAATATGAAGATTTACTTTTTTCTCTTTCTCCGCTAAAACGGAACTCTTTGCCGAGGTCCCCAGGAGCCTCGTTCCTCCTCGCTGGCCCTAGCCATCTCTTTGTACTCTTACAAGCCCATACGAGACTAGCAAGCTCACAGAGCCTTTCTAGGTCTTCCAACAAGATCGTTGAGTCTTGCCAGGCCCTCCAATAGACTCTTTGAGTCTCGCCAAGTCTTACCGCTAGCTCTCAGAGTATAATCTATCCCTCCAAAAGTTCCCCGGACCTCGCCGGGCAACCTAGCAGGCTCGTCGATCCTCATATGCAAACCATGGACTCATTGAACCTTCAGTCACCGCAGGCCATTGCTCGGGCTTCTAGCGATCTTCCTTCTATCCTACGTCTACCAAAGACACCTCATGGGATCCTCAATTGTTACCCACTCTGGCGAGTGATGCTCTAGGGTGGCTTAGAATGTCGTTGTGATCAAGATCTTACTTTTTTCTAGATCCATTCTTTGGTGCTTTATTCCATTACATCCATATTGGATTTTCTAGCTCTTCATCCAGCATTCAAATGTCTCATAATACTTCTTTGAGTTAACCCGTTCAGACTAATGGTCATCCTAGATTCGTAAAGATCACCATCATGTCATTAGATGACCACTACCTCAAATGGTCACAATGTGAAGCCATTTGTTGTATGGATTTTTTATGGGACGGTAGTGTGCCACTACAAACTGACCCTTCATGGAGAAAGTGAAATTTAAACAGTTTATTGTTATCTCATGGTTACTCCACTCAATGCGCCTTATTTTATATCATTGTTGTATGCTTATGGGTGCTGCATATGAGATTTGTACTTTAGCTCGTAAGCCATATTCACGGATTAGGAGTTCTACTCAGGTATATGTGTTTACCCGTATGCTTTTGTGCGCTGCATTTGAAAACTAACCGATGATGATAGCTAGTAGAAGAACAGCCTTAATGGAATAGCAATAATGAAAACAATCAGAGGGTCTCTTGATCAGATGAGATAGCAATGAAGGAAATCAAAAGGTTTCTTATATAGTTGCAGTGGATCAAGGGGAAGGGATTGAGCCTTGTCGATAAAAGTTGTATTTGTCGAGCTAGGTTCGTGTAGTTGAGCTCATTGTTGGTGTATTCTAAGTTCTAACTCCTGGCTAGGTACTCATCTTCCTTCTCACTACTCACTTGAATCCTTGCCTTTAGTTAGGTTTGGTTAGTGGTGTGCCCCAAAATAGATCTCACACTTCAACTTATGACTTTCTTCTACAGTACATGTCGGCTTGCATGAATGTTGGACTTCTTGGTCTGTGTTTCTAAACGAGTTAGATGAGGATCTCACAAGATGTTGCAGGAAGTACAGAAATGGACTCCAAAATCCGATGGTCATGTGTGCTTTTTTTACTCTTTGAGTCTCAATTGCACAAGCATCCGCCGTCGTCAATACTGTAATAAACCTTTAACCTTTCATGATAGTTCACCAATTTATGTCGTGAACTATAATTGCTCTTCATTTTAATGGGGACTGTTATTCGCAAATCACATGTCTATTCGCAGATTATTACTATTCGTAACTCTAAAGAGATCCGATTTTGTTATTCACAGTTATTTGTGATTCGTAGACCAGCACAAAAAATAAAAATTAAATTAAAATACATGAACATGTGCAGTTGTACGGTCCATATTAACAAAAAAAAAGTTAGTATTACTAGCTGAAAATGTTGGAAATAGTACAAAAAATGTGTATGTAGCCCACATATGTAAGTAGCTCAAAATCTTGCCCATCTAGCTTCATCCTTGTAAGTACGAATAAGATTTGATATAATTATTCAAAAATCTAATTATCAAAAAGTGAGTACAAAAGTGAGATCTTACATGTGTGTTGTACTGCCCGTATTAACAAAAAAAGTAAGTATAACTAGCCCAAAATGTTGGCAATAGTACAAAAATTGCGTATGTAGCCCACATGTGTATGTAGCTCATAATCTTTCCATCTAGCTTCATCCCTATGAATAAGATTTGATATAATTATACAAGAAACTATTAATGAAAAAAGTGAGTAAGGAAGTGAGATCTTACCTACATGGTGTATTTCAAAATTTTATTTGCATTCCTTCATAGTCATCTCGATAAGCTATGGATATCCCCAAAAATTTATTCATGAACACTAACATACCTCAAAATAAGTACTAAATAGAACGAGTTTTAATGAACATTAACATACCTCAAAATTATTAATCATCCAAATTGACTATCTCCTCTTGCGTATTCTCTTGCAATTGGGAGTTATCCAATCTTGAAATGAATATATCGTCCTGTTGAAGCCAAGAAAATCCTAGCTCCAAATATTCGGACCTAGGTGTAGCCGAAGGTTACCGATTATGTGCTTCGGCGACTTGGATCTGAAGGCTCGCTCGAAGATGGAAAGGAGAGATCATAAACAGACCCCAGGGAGCTTCAGCAGGGAGGCCCCGCCACGTACCCGGAAACTCAGTAAGAACTTCCGCTCCACAACCACAGATGGCTGAGCTTGGTACTAGGAAGACATTGGCTTGATAAAAATCTCGCCTATATGGGGGGATTGAGCTCTGATTTTTCAAGTGTCATTCCCGGTACCCCTGAGGGTCTATTTATGGAAAAATCTTGAGGGAGGGGATGCAGGCGACTATGTCTGGCCTCCTGCGAGATAAGATAGTTAAACCTGATGAACGGGCGACTAGGTAAGGATATTGACAATGTCTGGCGAGTTGTAGCTGATAGTCGCCCATATGTGAGTAGGCCCGAGGGCCGATGATAGTCGTCCGCTTGTGCGAGTAACTTCGAGGCCTACTTCTAGTCGCCAATTTGGGGCGAGTAACCTTGATACTCGCACCTGGCATTACTTGCCTCTGGTGAGCGGCTTGCTGTCTTTGATTTGACCATTGACTTTGACTTCTGCCTACGTGGCATAGATGGGTCATACCCTCGAAGAATATGGGTTGTACATGTCCCATGACTCAACAATAGGATCTCGATACCTTCTCCAAGGTGAGACAAGACGTGGCAATGGATACCTGTCATGCAATAGCAAGTGTACAAAATGATTGCCATCTATGAAGTACTAGTATTGGGCTATCCGGTGGTCTAGAATTTAAGGGAAGAAATGTGAGACTTTGAATTGTAGAAAGATGGATCAATGCTATGTTGTAGCAAGATGACAGCACAAGTCCCATATCTGACATTAACATCCATTTATCTTGTGGAGTTGGTATTTGTGAACAATCGAGGGATACTAATAAATATTCGTATCTCGAGATGCCAAAAATTTTTTTATACATGTTTTCCTTAATTAGTAATTCCCCAGTGAGGTTCAATATCACTTGGGCTCAGTTTTCACTCATATCTATAGCTCGGCTAATCACTTGATTGCCATAATGTCCATCACCAAACACATTAATTACTTCTATAACGTGATCCGCTATATATGGAGGCATTTGCCTACGTACATCAATATAAAATTGTTGTGCAATAGTTAGTGTTGGCTTCCTTAATAAGTAGCGTGTTCTCTTTCTTGTCATCATTTTTTTTCTTTTGTCTAGTGACTAAACTCTCACAACGCCTAACAGGTGCCTCTAATGGTCTCCTATGTACATGTTTGAACCATCTTAAACAAGCTTCTCGCATCTTCTCTACAATTGGCACCACCCCTGTCTTATTCCTGATACATTCATTCCTAATTTATCCAATCTCGTGTAACCACACATCCACCTAAGCATTCTCATCTCCGCAAATCCCATTTTTTGCTCATGTACCGTTCACTGCCCAACACTCAGAACCAGAGAGCACTGCAATTAGGCCAATGCTCTACGGTTCTGAGTGTTGGGCAATGAATGGTGTACATGAGCAAAAAATGGGAGTTGCGGAGATGAGAATGTTTTGGTGGATGTGTGGTCACACGAGATTGGATAAAATTAGGAATGAATGTATCAGAAATAAGACAGAAGTGGCGCCAATTGTAGAGAAGATGCGAGAAGCTCGTTTAAGATGGTTCGGACATGTACATAGGAGACCATTAGAGGCACCTGTTAGGCATTGTGAGAGTTTAGTCACTAGACATGTTAAACGGGGGAGGGGTAGACCAAAAAAGACTTGGAATGAAACTATAAGGAAAGATATGATGTACTTAGGCATTAATGTGGCTATTATTAAAGATAGGGCGCAATGGCGACAAAGGTTCCCCAATATGGTGGGATAAAGGCTTGAGTGTTGGTTTTGATGTTGTCCTGCTTTCTCACTCTCATTCATCAAAACATATTCAAAGTGTGAAGGATTTCTTTTAGTTGACCTGGGTCCTCACTTAATTTTTTGTAAAATCCTTTCGGTTTACCTTTTAACCTTAAATGGTATTTTTGGCTCAACCGTTTGAGATGAGGTTGGATTCATAATTTCTCGAAGCTTTCTTTTTATTTATTCCTTTTGTTTAGAACATGCAACATTGAATCATCGGCTTATCTCTTCAAATGCAGCGGTAATGTCATCCGGACTATCAATTTTACTCTCTTCTTCTATTGACAAGTGCCTCCAATGTTTGTGGACCATGCATAATGAAAAGGCTTAAGGATTGGGTAATATATGGTACCAATTCGTGAGCGCACAGCAAGCCCATCAAATGTCTTATCTTATGTGTGCATTCTACAGCTGGGGAATAGTTCCCTAATGCAGACAAAGATATGCGGCCTACCGGATCGGTGTACAATGATCTTGTATATGAAGAGCTAATTTGGATAGTGCTTTGACCAAATGATCTTTTTATATCTATGTGTTGCAAGTATATCATTTGGTCAAAAGTGCCCTCTTTGAAAAATATATGAGAACATAGAACTCAATTTGATAAATTTTGGATGTGCAAAGAATAAACTCTCTAAATGTTTATTATCCTTTTAATCATGTTGAAGCTAACATATCATGCATTCGTAATACATTTATATAAAAATTGGATTTGACTCAAATCACCCAGTTCCTTTTTTATGTAGGGGTACTCTTTGTTTATAAATTGTTCTCATTGTAGTGGTATTTTTTTATATATCATTTTTTAGTGCATATAATATTTTATAGGCTTAACTCCTGATGAGTACATAACTTCAACCAATTTCTCTTCACTTTCATCCAACCTCCCAGCATATGAATGTCTCTAAATGAACGACTTTATGGTTATGAATACCACATAACACTTCTACTTTCCATTCATCAACATTAACCTCTTTTTGTCCCTTAACGGAAAAGGGATACCCACATTTCTTAGTGGTTATTTTCCTCAAATTCTGTTTAATCCATCCTTTTTTATTCTAACTCTCACGGACAAATCCTGCTCTATCACAACCAAGAATAACACGGGGGGCGCGGTCTACCCTCTAGTTTATCAGAGCTCTGTATCGTGATAACGAAGCTAAGAGACCTACCAACATTGTGTGCCCACTCAATTAACTCATCCCTTGACACAAATATTGTATTTGCCTGAGAATGTGTTGTCATATCTACGAAAAAACATACAAAACATAGTATAAACTCTAGCTCTTAAATGCATATACTACTAGATTTAGGGAAAAAGATTAGATCATTACGATATGCTGGCAAAGGAGATTTAGATTAACATTATCTTCGTTGGTGTCGTTGGTCTCTTTAGTAGTGACGATATCCATTGAATTCAGCCGAATAATGAAATTATAGTGAGACATACAACTTAAATAATATTTTACAAATACACATTCAATCTACAATAGGGCATTGTTTAGGTCATACCTAACAAGATGAACACAAGCTCGGGACCAAATGCCGACAAGAATTCCGACGATTAGTTCTCCACCTCAATAACTATAAATATGATTTCATAAGTTTTCCAGAAATAATTGTGATTTCATTAGTATGTCAAAATGGATAGATGCATTCTAGAAATACACATTCAATGTGATTTCAATCACACATGCATAAAGTATTCCAGAAATATGATTTCATTACTTCCCCACCTAGAGGAAATTAGATTATAAAAGCATTCCAGAAACACATGCTTAAATCGATAAAAGCATTCCAGAAATTTTGGGGATTAAAGTATTCTAGGATTAAAGTCCAGCAAGTTCGGAAATAAAGCCACATGCTTAAACCTTAGCTCTGCCAGTGAATTTGGGGGGAAAATGTTGCAATATTGATTTAAAAGGAGATGAGAAAATATTGATTTAAGCAAGATCAGGAGTCTAGAAGGTCTAGGTAATTTGCTAGATCGGAGCTCTAAAAGGAGAATTAAATTTTCTCTGAAACACATCAAGATCGGAGGTCTAAAAGGTACCTTCGTCAGCAGCGGCGAGGAAGGAGTCCGCGCGCTTGCCACCGGGAACAGTAGAACGAAGAGGTGGACTGCTAATGGGATGAAATGGCGTCGTCGGAGCTAGTAGGGGTCATCTTCTTCGCCGGCGAGAGAGATCTACTAAAACCGATGGGGAGGATACAGGTCGGGACTCGGGAGAGGCGGCTGGAAAGTAAGGGGGAGAAATTTGGACTTGGTTTGTGAATAGAGGTTTGTAAAACCTAAAATGAATCATAAACTCAAAAAATATGGGGGAATATCGGTCTGCAGATAGCCATACTAGTCTGTGAATAACAATCTCCTTTAAAACCATTGTTATGCTCAAGTTTTTCAGGAATTTGAAGAAGGATTGGACATTCTCTTTATATTTGTTTTTCGTAATCTATTAATGATAATTATGGCCCTCTATGTGCCCAAAATTCTCTTTGATACTTTGGTCTTTTTGCAGGCTGTTATCAATTTTGTTACAATGCAAATACAGCTCTGCTCTGTCTTTTTCACTTTCTCACTAGGAACAAGGACTCACTACTTTGGGAGAACAATACTCCACGGAGGCGCAAAGGTGATGATGAGTTCATTACTACTTATTGATGATTTTCAAAAAAAATAACAACTGTGTAATTCAATGGATTTTTTGTTTCTTCATTTAGTATCGCGCAACTGGTAGGGGTTTCGTTGTACGTCACATAAAATTTGCAGAGAATTATAGGCTCTACTCACGCAGTCATTTTGTGAAGGGGTTGGTTTTCTTTCCCACATGTCAATGAAGTTGTAATTTTAGTTGCTATATCAATCTGATTAATTTGTAATTCTGCAGATTGGAAGTTGTACTTTTGTTGATTGTGTACCTTGCATATGGATATAACAAGGGTGGTGCCCTCGGTTACATCCTACTTTCTATCAGTAGTTGGTTCATGGCACTATCATGGCTTTTTGCGCCATACATGTTTAATCCTTCTGGTTTTGAGTGGCAAAAGTGAGTGGCTCCGTCTTACCCTTGTTGATCATAGGCCATAATTAAGTTTCTTTTATTTGTTTATTTCATTTGTTTTATTTGTTTATTTCATTGTCTATGATTTATTTATAAATTCTGCAACCATTCCTTAAGAAGTTACCTCTTTTATTTTTCGACTTTTCTTCCTTTAGAACTGTGGAAGATTTTCAAGACTGGACAAATTGGCTTTTGTATCGTGGTGGAATTGGAGTTAAAGGAGAAGAAAGTTGGGAAGCTTGGTGGGATGAAGAACTGGTAAGCTTATATTTCAGTCAGAATAGTGAATTAATTCATAATAAGATATATTTCTATTATGATGGTGACGAATACTTCTGTTTTTTTCATTTCTACTATAAATAAGACTCGGAATTTGAAGCAAGCTTAACGCCCTTATGTAGATTTAAACTCAATCACTCTATGTCAAAACTATTAAATAATTTCCTTAACGTCCTGCAGTCATGGTAGGATGCATAACGTTATTCATTAAACTTTTTTGTGTTATTCATCCCATTCATTTTTTTCATAGAATTTTTAGGTTTTAATTTTAAATAATATGTAACATCCCTACTTGGTTCCAAAGCATTTCAAAAGCCCGGCCGACACTCATGATATACAGTAAGCTAAGCAACAATAATAAAATTGATACCATAACTGAAAATAACTAAAGCACACAGCGGAAACAAAATATTGAAGCTAGGGTTAAAGAAATGCCTTAATATCTGAATTACAGAGTCAACTAGAAAGTAAAAGTGAACATATCTGAATATTGGAATTACAATATAAGTCTGGTACACTTAGTTCATACAAATCAAGAATCCATCTCAAAATAAGAGGAAAAGTTCTAACGGAAGACAGTAAAAATTTGCATAATGACACTCAGAGGTTAATCCTGAGTAAACTCTCAACCTGTGTTCCCTGAAAATAAAGGTCCAAAGACGGGGTCAGCCCACTGGTGAGTAAGCCTCCCAATGACACTAAAATGACATAAGTAAAACAGGTATAAACATCTATAAATATGCAGCAATTGAATCTAGGGATCATAATTTCTAATAAAGTAAATTATGCATGCTTTTGAATAAAATAAACTACAATAACATAAATCATTATTTTTATAATTGACGCATTATGAGCTATAATCATAGTTTTAAATTCCTGAAGTACCGAGATTTATGAGTTCTTTCCTAGAATTAAGGTAAATCAATTTCATATTCCTCTTAGGTTTATGTTTCATGGCTTACTGAGCACATTTTTTGTATTGAGTTCCTGATGGCAACCGGAGGTACCCAGACACGGACTCACATCTAACTACTTCCATATCCGGAAGAATGGGTCTTCGACCCCTGATGAGGCTCATATGGTCTGTTGTGCCCTATGAGTATCATGGTGTGCCTATATCAATCATGAGAGAGACTTTTCGTGCCCCTCGTGAACTGGTCATCTAGTGGTCAGTTCAATCATTCAATTACGTTTATGTCACTAGTCTGAGGCTTATTACTTGTTTTACTTATTTATTTCTTGTCTAGCTTTATTTCTTTTTATCATATATGTTCTTACTATAAGGAATAAATTTTCATGTGATAACTAATATGTCAATTTATAATAAACTATTCGAAATTTAACATGCAGTAAAAGATTACGTGAAATTTGGATTCGTGTACAATCCATGCAAACTAGGCAATGAATCTATAAAAAGTAATACATGAAATTCGGATTCATGTACAATCTCGTGCAACCTGGGCAATGAATCTATAAAAGGTTATATATTTAGCCAAGATGAATGGAATTTCTTACCTCGGTATTCTTGTGTTCATAGACACGGCGTGACTGCATCATTGCTCACAAGTCATGGTCTTATTATGAATTGCTCTCCGATCAAAATCAACTCTTAATTAAACCTGAAATTAAATGGAAACCCTTACATAGAAACAATAGGTAAAACACCAAAAGTCTAGGGATCACCCTTTCCCTCTAGGGTTTAACTGAGAACCAATAAAAACTCATCCTAAGTGTTGGAAGGAGGAGGAAGTGACAAGGAGAAAGATTCTCAACGGAAGGTTTGCCTCTTCCCCAACAGTGAAAATACACAAGGCGTGGCGGTTCAGGAAGGGTAAGTTGCATACCCGAGGAAAGATATCGATAGGAGTGGCCGAAAGATGCTCCGTCGGCTGAAGAAAGAGCGGAACCACTAGAGGGGAACATCGATCCTATTGCGGCGACGAAAGACTGAAGAGGAATAGGAGACGCCGACGGTTTTCTCTCTCCACTCACGTGCAAACAAAGAGGTGGAAATGAAAAGGCTCGGGGACGATCGTGCACTTACGGTGACTGAACCCAAATTAAGTACCTAACCTAAGTTTATCTAATTACAAGTCTGTCATTACACACTAAACGTAGCCCCTCAAACGCACATAATTGATGCGGGGGGGATCCCTAACCACGACTCCTCTTCTTCTAAGCAGCGGCGGTTACGACAAGAGAAATAGTTTGCGTAAAACGTCAAGTGCCAACTCTCAATCCTTAAGCCTTAGAGATCGTGGTCTAAAACCTGATTGCCCATATTACCAGACAACTAAAGGTGACACGCTCCCTCGAATTACTAAATCGCGTCTAATTATAATTCGTAAAATATCTTATTAAAGGAGAATTATTTGATTAATTAATTGACTTCCAAAAATTCTAAAATGGATGATTACCTCATTCGACGGCGGCCAGCCGGCCACGACGCACTAACCCTGGTCAGACTCTGAATAATAAAAAAAATAGAAATTTGGATGTTACATAATACAAAAATAGAAATTTGGATGTTACATAATACGGCAAAACATTTCACCTATATGCACTTAAAAGAAGAAAAAAAACTTTTGCTTTTAGAGACCTACTTAAAAATGTTGTGTTAAATGGGTTTTCTGACCTTTTTTTAATAAATGTTATTATTTTCTAACTTATTCTTTTCAATGGATATTTATTGTTCCATCTAATGAATTGGTGTGGTTGAAAGAGCCCTTTTTTTAATTGATCTGATATGCAGCAAGCATAAAATGAAAATTCCAAGGTTTACAATTTTGAATCCTCCATCAAGCAGGGAACAGTCAATAATAATGAAATGGCATAGATTTTTTAGTTGCGAGGGATGAAAACACCTATTATTCTAGAATGCATGATTGTTCTATAAGAGGTGTTAGAAATGATGCATCCAACATAAAACTAATTGGTTACAGGTGAAGGAACTCATAATTTATTTTAAGTGCACAAGACTACATGAGTTTTCGGATGTTGAACTATATTCTCAACCCGATGATAGGGATTCCACGTCATCAGTTATCAAGTAGTTATATTATTATGTTTGTTTATGTTATTGAGTCTAGTCTTTATGTATTGAGTCGAGTCTGAGTTGTAACGTGTTGAGTCGAGTTGAGTCGATTCGTATTATCTTTATTATTATCCTTATTTGTCAAGCTTTCTCTCTCTATCTATTTCCTCTTCACATCTTCTTCCACATTCTAGGGTTTCCCCTTGTATCTCCCCTCCTCCGCGCCCTCGATAAAGCCTCCGAAACAGACCCATAACAATTTGGTATCAAAGCTTTCCTTCCTCCCCTTGCTCCTCTTTTTCGCTGCGACTCATGGCATCTGTCCACGTTCCAACAGTCATGCCTCTGTGCTCCTCTGCACGCCGCCGCTTCCTTGTCGAACCGCGCATGTCCTAATTGCGCCTCTGTTTGTCGATGTTGCAGCCTCTAGTTACGCCTTTGTTCGTCGGCGACGCTCCCGCTCCCGTCTGCATCGTTCCCGTCTGCCGCTGCTTCTTGACGCCGCACACCCTCGACATCCAGTAATCGCTCCATTATCAACGACGTGCATCTTCATCGACCTCTAGCAAACCGCAGCGCTTCACCTTCATCGACGCCATCCCGCGAGCTCTTCTTCCGCACGGAAAACATCCAATGACCCCTTCCTCGGCCTCGTCGTCCCCTTCCATACCTGTACGCGTCCATCCACCATAATCATCGTCGTCGTGCCTTTCAATCGGACCCGCCAACCCTCCCAGCCGCAGCTTCTCGATCAGTCGCTTCTTCTTCTCTCCCAACAAGCCCACGCCTCGCTGATTCCTTCCATAGGACGACATTTCCGCCAGGATCGGCACGCACCTCCTGCTGCGACATCGAGCGGCCAGTTTTTCATCGAGTCACGTCCTCTCCTTCTGATCTTCATCGAGCCGCTGCACCTGATCCCCCTCGAGCTCCGGGCCACATGTTCCCTCCCATCAAGCCTCCTGCCTCAATCCTCTCAAACCGCATCGGCCCTTCTTAATTGGTGTGCTTATCAGTTAATTGATTTTTTAATTAATTCTTACTTGAAGTAATTATTTAATCCATTAATTGTGATGGACATGAAAATAACCGTCGCCAAGGCGAAGGGTTCTCTCCGTTTGCTGAAGGATTCAACATTTTCGCCGCTTCCACCCATGCCACTGCTGGACTCTGCCGACCGACCGGCGACGCTGCTCCCACCTCCCCCGCCGTTGAGGAAACTACAGCGGTTTCTGCTTCCTCCATCAGTCGCAGATACGCCACCATTGTCCACGGTGGTTGTCATGTCGCCATCACCTCCTACAGTCTCCGCCTCACAGTTTCCTCCAGCGACGTCGCCGCCTCTTCTACCAATCCTTCCTCTGCTGACTCCTGTTATGTCGGCCTCTAATATATCGGCCCCTTCGACCATTCCACCGCCTGCTATGTCAGCCCCTGCTTTTCCATCCTCGCCAGCCACCTCTCATCCTCTTCTTCGACCACCTACTCCGTAGGCCCCTCTGAATTCATTCCTCCTGCCAGCCATTGTTTCCCCAGCTGCCTTACCGCCGCTATTCGCTGTCACTGTTCCGCCGGTCCCGTCGTACCCATTCCTTCTGTCGCTTGTTTCCCTGTCGGCGTCGCTGCTTCTCGACATCTCCCCCGCTTCAACGACGCGCTATCGGGCGTTATTCTGGAGTGAAATCAAGGATCCAGATGATTTGGCCATCCCAGTGGAGTTCGAGCTTGAGGGCAAGCTCGATTTTGAGGCGGGTGGAGATGATAGAGATCCCACGCTATCAGTTATCATGTAGTTATATTATTATGCTTGTTTATGTTATCGAATCGATTCTTTATTGATTGAGTCGAGTCTGAGTTGTATCGAGTTGAGTCGGTTCGTATTAGGTTTATTATTATTCTTATTTGTTAGGACTAGTATCATGGGTCTATAAATAGATCGTTCATTGTATGAGCAAGGGCATCAAAAGATTAATCTGAACTTCTCCTTTTCTCTCAAGCTTCCTATTACGGTGCTCGGGAAGGAATCCGGCGAGGGGGAGGGCCGAGGAGACAAGAGAGAAGAAGAGGAGAGGAAGAGAGGAATAGGGAGCAGCCCTAATTTCAGAATTAATCCAAGCATATCAAATAACATACAAACACCCCCTTATATAGAGCAGGGGTGCCAATAGCCAAAGTTCGGAACTAAAAGGAAATACAAAATACAGCGAAATAAAATACTCCTGCGATCATTCCCCTGTCGGGTTTGTCTTCCTGCGCGTGTACACCCTCCACGGTGGCTCCTCATCGGGCGTGTCCGTAACAATACCGCCGTCTGGGAAATTTGCCTTGTCTTCAAGGCAATAGTCCGCGAACTGACGGCGAAAATCCTCCCGCGGTAGCCATGTAGCCTCTGAGTCGGGGTGATCGACCCACGCAACGAGGATCTCCTCGGAAGTGGGGTCTCCGGCCATCGGGCAACGACGATCCAGGATCCGGGCTGGGTAAAAGGACGGCTCGCCGGCGAGGTCAATGTCAGGGGGAATCTGCTCCGTAGTGGTGTGGTCGCCCACCGCGCGACGTAGCTGGGACACATGGAAGACCGGGTGGACGCGGCTCCCGGCGGGAAGGCGGAGGCGGTAGGCCACGGCGCCGATGCGCGCTAACACTTCGAAGGGCCCGAAGAACCGCGGGGCCAGCTTCGGGCACGGGCGTCGGGCTACTGTCAGCTGACGGTAAGGGTGCAACTTGATGAAGACCCTCTCCCCCACCTGAAGGGAGAGGTCCCGCCGATTCCGGTTGGCGAAGGTCGTCATTTTCTATTGTGCCCGCAACAGATGCTGCTTCAGATGCTCCAAGATGGTGTCCCTGTCCCGCAGGGAGTGGGCCAGACTCTCCACCTGGCATTCGCCCGGTAAGTGGCGGAGGATGGAGGGCGGTGATCGGCCATAAACGGCCTCAAAAGGGGTGGTGCCCGCCGACAGGTGGTAGGCGGTGTTGTACGAGTACTCGGCCCAGCACAGCCACTTGGCCCATGTCCGAGGCTGCTCCCCCACGAAACAGCGAAGGTAGGTCTCCAGACAGCGGTTGAGGACTTCAGACTGACCGTCTGTCTGGGGATGGTATGTCGTACTCATGCGCAGGCGAGTGCCCTGCAGCCGGAAGAGCGTGGTCCAAAAGGTACTCAGGAAAAGGGGGTCGCGATCGCTCACGATCGACCGCGGAAACCCGTGGAGTCGGACTATGCCGCTGATGAAGCTGTCGGCCACGGAGGCGGCGGTATAGGGGTGGCGCAGGGGAATGAAGTGCCCGTACTTGGACAGGCGGTCCACCACCACCAGAATGCAATCAAAGCCCTGAGATCGTGGGAGACGCGTGATGAAGTCCATGGCGATGTCCTCCCAAACACGGTCCGGAAGTGGAAGGGGCTGCAGGAGGCCCGCTGGAAAGGTAGCCTCATACTTGGCCTTCTGACAGGGCAGGCAAGCGGCCACGTACGCCTTGACCTGGCGGAACATGTTGGGCCAGTATAGGGAGGCTGCGAGGCGGCGGTAAGTGCGGAAGGCGCCGGCGTGCCCGCCGGTAGGGGACGCATGAAACTCAGCCAGGAGTCGCGGAATGCTCGGGGACGAAGGTGCAACGACCATACGCCCCCTGTAGAACAGGCGGCCCGCGATGAGCGAGTACGGGGGATGAGCGTCTCCGTTGACGAGGAGAGCGGTACGGATGCGGGCTAGTACGGGGTCGGCGTCCACCTCCTGCTGAATGGCCGCCGCGTCCTCCCACACTGGGCGGGAGATGGCAGACAACTCTGTGGTCTGGCTCTGACAGGAGAGTGCATCCGCTGCGCGGTTGGCCTTGCCGGGCCGGAACTCGATGGTGAAATCGTACCCGAGGAGCTTGGCGACCCACACCTGCTGGGCGGGGGTGGCAATCTTCTGCTGAAGGAGGTAGCGCAGGCTGTGATGGTCGGTGCGAACTACGAAGGGGCGCCCCAGTAAGTACGGGCGCCAATGCTGCACGGCGAGAACGAGGCCCATGAGCTCGTTCTCGTATGCGGAGCGGCTGCGGACGGTGCTGGAGAAGGCACGGTTGAAGTAGGCGACCGTTCGGCCGACCTGCATAAGTACGGCTCCTACCCCGGAGCCGGAGGCGTCACACTCTACCAGGAAGGGCCGAGTGAAATTCGGCATGGCCAACACCGGGCCCTGGACCAGGGCCTGCTGGAGGGCGGAGAAAGCGGCAGCGGCCGCGGCCGACCACTGGAAGGGGCCCTCAGCGGACTTCGTCAGAAGCTGGGTGAGGGGCCGCGCTAACGCCCCGTATCCCTGAATGAAGCGACGGTAGTATCCGGTCCTCGTCCATGGCGACCCCGCGGGTCGAAATAGTGTGGCCCAAGTAGCTGACCTCCGTCGCTCCAAAGGAGCACTTCTTCGGATGGAGCCGAAGGTGGTGTTCGCGGATGGTGGAGAGAGTCTGGCGAACGTGACGGAGGTGATCCTGCCATGAAGAGCTGTAGACCAAAATGTCATAAAAAAAAACAAGAATGTGTCGTCGAAGTACCGCCCGGAAGATGTCGTTCATCGTGGCCTGGAAGGTGGCCGGGGCGTTGGTCAGGCCGAAAGGCATAACCAGGAACTCGTAGTGGCCGTCGTGCGTCCTGAACGCCGTCTTCGCAATGTCGGCAGGCCGGACCCGAATCTGATGGTACCCGGCTCGGAGGTCCAGCTTGGTGAAGAAGAGCGCGCCATGGAGCTCGTCCAGAAGCTCCTGAATCACCGGGATCGGATATTTGTCGGGGACGGTGGACTTGTTGAGCTCGCGATAGTCCACGCAGAAGCGCCAACTGCCGTCCTTCTTCCGAACCAGGAGGACGGGGCTGGAGAAAGGGCTAGCACTGGGCCGAATGAGGCCCCCCATCAGCATCTCGTGTACAAGCCGCTCGATCTCATCCTTCTGCACATGGCCATAGCGGTAGGGTCGAACTGACACAGCCGCGGTGCCGGGCTGAAGGGGAATGGCGTGGTCCGTCGGCCGAGACGGCAGCAGGCCGGTCGGTGTGTCGAAGACGTCGGCGAACTCGGAGAGGAGCTCCTGCAAGTCCGCACTCCGTGGCAGAGTAGGAGGTGGCGGAGCAGACAAGGGCCACAGCCATGCGGAGAAGTCGACGTCGGCGGTATGCTGAAGGACCCGGAAGGAGACCGGCGTGCGGAGTAAGGCCGAGTCCCCCACCAGGCTGCAGGCACGGCCCCCCTGGAGGAACTGCATCGTCATACGCGCCCAATTGTCGCGCACGTCACCGAGTGTGCGGAGCCAGGCCACGCCCAAGATGGCGTCAATCCCGCCGAGGCCAAAGGCATAGAAGTCCGCTGTCACCGTACAAGAGCCCACCGAGAGGGAAAGGTCGTGGCAGCACCCCTGAGTCGATCGGCGGCGGCCATCACCGAGGCAAACGGTGAACTCCGGGGAAGGAGTGAGCGGAAGCTGGAGCTGGTGGGCGAGCTGTGTAGACAAGAAATTGTGACTCGCGCCACTGTCCACCATCACGACAATGGGGTGGGTCTGCAGCTGCCCCATCAGCTTCATGGTCCGAGGGCCCGAAATGCCCCCCACAGAAAAACATGGTAACTCCAGGCGGCCACAAGTCGCCGGTGTGGGGTCCGCGACCATGTCGTCCTCCGAGATCTCGAGGGCCTCAAAATCCGCAGCGGTAATCTCTGAGTCGAAATCGCCGATGATGGCGTGAAACTCCTTGACAGGGCATACATGCGTCGGGGAGTAGGGATGGCGACAGCGGAAACAAAGGCCCTTGCGACGAAGGTCATCCAGGGTTGAGTTGGAGATGTGCTGGTGAGGGGGTCGGCCAGGCCGAGGGCCCCCGTGAGGCGGCCGAGAGGGGGCCGGGGCAGCAGGAGGTCGCCAAGGTGGCCGCGGTGGAGGGGGGCTGCTCGCACTAGCGGAGGCCCGAGGTCCCAGGTCAGCCTCGACCAAACGAGCCATGTCAAGAGCGTCCGCGACCGTGCGTGGATGGTGCGTGCGAAGGCGGGAGCGGATGTGGGGAAGGAGGCCCTGCATGAAGAACCCCAGGTAGTGATCGGGCGGAAGGCCCGGAACATGAGCCACCAGAGCGACGAACTCGTCGATGTAGTCATCCAGTCCGGCGGTCTGTCGAACGCCGCATAGGCGCTCGATGGAGGATCCCGAGGAGCGAGGGTCGTAGCGGCGGATCATCTCCTGCTTGAGGTCAGGCCAGGAGATGAGCGGATTGGTCTGACGGAGCCATCGGGCCCAATGGAGGGCCGAGCCGTCCAGACCGACCACGACGGTGGACACCTTGTCCAATTCTGGCGTGAGGTTGAGATCGAAGTACTGCTCGGCCTTGGCGATCCACCCCAAGGTGTCGACGCCCGTGAAGGAGGGAATGTCGAGGGAGAGAGCGGACCGGCTCGGAAGGGCCGGCGGAGGAGCGGCGGCGCGGGGAATGGGCGGTGCAGCACCCAGGAGGGAGCCGCCCTCGGCGGAGGAGGACGAAGCCGGGGCGACGGGGGTGGCGGAAGCATGGAGGGAATCGATTTTGGAGTGGAGGGAGAGAAGGGATTCATGCATGGTGGCGATGAGGTGATCGTGGGCCTCCACGCGGCGGGAGAGGGCATCTGCGGAGACATCCGCCGCTGGAGGGTCGGAGGAACGAGTGTTGGGGGCCATCGGTGAAGAGGGGGGCACGGAACGGCGCTAGGGCCGGGCAGCGGTGGCCGGCTGCGGAAATAGGACCGCGCGGGGCGTGGGGAAGGGGCGACGCGGCACTGGCGCGAGTGGCGGCTGTCACCTGGATGCGGAAAATGGAAGCGGAGGAAGTCGCGGGTAGCGGAATGGCGGAATGGCGGGCGACGGGATTCGGGATTCGGGATTCGCAGGTAGCGGCGGAAGAAGCGACGGGATTCAGAATAGCGGAATGGCGGAATGGCGGGCGACGGGATTAGGGATTCGCAGGTAGCGGAATAGCGGAAGAAGCGGGCGGGATTTCTGACCGAGGGACGGGAGAGAAAAAGCACCGCTCAGAAATAACGGCTCCGGCGGCGAGGAAGGCGGGCGGAGCGGCAGGTCGGACCAAATATTACGGTGCTCGGGAAGGAATCCGGCGAGGGGGGGGGGCCGAGGAGACAAGAGAGAAGAAGAGGAGAGGAAGAGAGGAATAGGGAGCAGCCCTAATTTCAGAATTAATCCAAGCATATCAAATAACATACAAACACCCCCTTATATAGAGCAGGGGTGCTAATAGCCAAAGTTCGGAACTAAAAGGAAATACAAAATACAGCGAAATAAAATACTCCTGCGATCATTCCCCTGTCGGGTTTGTCTTCCTGCGCGTGTACACCCTCCATGGTGGCTCTTCATCGGGCGTGTCCGTAACACTTCCTCTCTCTCCCTAGTTCCTCTTCTCATCTTCTTCCCCATTTTAGGGTTTCCCCCTTGTATCTCCCCTCCTCCACGTCCTCGACGAAGCCTCCAAAGTAGACCCATAACACCCGACCTCTCATGTATAGGGTGATGGAGATCGATCGCGCCACATTGGGCGATTTCATTATCGACATTTTTGGATCATCAGACTGACGAACAGAGCCCGCAATTGTGACAAGCTCGATTTTTCCTTTTTTTATGTATTTTTTTATTGGAGCTCTGCTGTGAGAGTTTGGTTACGTTATCCGATCAGACAATCTGAGCCATCAGATCATTTTTATTTAACCCACCTTATATATATGCGGCTCTTAGATTTTTAGGGATGGAATGTTAGAGTTTTCTGCTGAAGGTAGCCACTGTTTCGGGTGTTGAAGCCCGTTCCCCTGGTGCCGACTCCAAGGGGCCGCACACTTGTCGCCACCGCCTTCCACGACTCTTCCAACCTCTGGTGACCTCGTCGAAACCCCGGCCAACCTTCGACGTCGAGTTCCGAGCCCGCCACCACTTTCTCCGTCCTCCCTGATACCAATGGTTCTATATGTTCTCTACCAAATCATTTGTGGCCAACATTACAGTCCCCGTCGACCATCAGCAGTCATGCGTACCCTCCAGCGACCCCACACCCCCACTTGAAGCCTTACCATCCCCTCCGACCTCCAGTAACCCTGCCTCCGCCTCCATGGCCCTCTGCCAGCCCTAGATCCATCCATCCCTAAGCCTCCAAGCCCCAGCTGACCACCTTCCAACCTCTAGGAATCTCTGTCGACCCTCCCTCTTACTCCCCTCTATGCCCCAACCCTCCTAAAGCCCCAACCTGCCACCCTAGCCCCAAAACAGCCACCCTCCCTCCTTCCTTAGTCTCCATTCAGCAACTGTTGTTACTTCGGAGTACCAGCACCATATTTGCAACCACCATATTTCTTCACCTACGTCGACGCCCCTGTACTTGGTGAGTTCCACATTTATTCTCAAATTTATCTACATTTGTACGGATCCTCCGTTATATTTCTTGTCATGTTTTGCTTGATTGATATTACCTAGATCTTCTTTCAATTAGAGTAATGTGTATTACTTATTCGCCAAGTTACTTAATTTGCATGAACTTTTAATTAATTTGCAATTGTCTTCTTTCAATTAATGAGTCATACCATGAAACCATGGGAAAGAGTAATAGAGAGAAGAGTAAGACGAGAGACTAGCATCTCAGAGAATCAATTTGGATTTATGTCTGGGCGGTCGACAATGGAAGCTATACACCTCTTGAGGTGACTCATTGACAACTATCGGAAAAAAATAAGACTTGCATATGTTGTTTATCGATCTTGACAAGGTTTATGATAGGGTTCCAAAAGAGGTCTTATGGAGAGTCTTAGAAAAGAAAGGTGTGAATATATCATACATAGACGCAATCAAAGATATGTAAACAAATTTAGTGACGAGGGTGAGGACATCTGGAGGATTAACACAAGAATTCGTTGTCACTGTTGGCTTATATCAGGGGTCAGTTTTAAGCCCTTATCTTTTTACTCTTGTCTTAGATAAGCTCACCAGACATCCAACAAGCGATACCTTGGTGTTTATTGTTTGCAGATGATATTGTTTTGGTCGATGGAACGCGCAAGGGTGTAAACGTGAAACTTGAACTTGGCGAAACACTTTAGAAAAGAAGGGGTTTAGGTTGAGCAGGACAAATACATAGTATATGGATCTTAAATTTAGTAGCAGTGATTATGACTAAAGATAGGGCGCAATGGTGACAAATGATCCATATAGCCGACCCCACTATGGTGGGATATAGGCTTCAGTGTTGTTGATTGTTGTTGCATGTTTACTTGATACGAACAATCGCGATTAATTGTGACCCATTGCATGAGTTTTATGTTATATTATTTAGTTAATTACGCATTGGAAGTAGTTGCTTGATTGAGTCATTGCATTTACATCGCGTTAAGGTTAGTCATCATTAGTTCATCGGATTGTATGCATTCATTCATCCGCATCTTCATTTTAGATTTTGTCGTGGTTCCATTGCCTTCAGCATTGTTGCTTGCATTCCATCTAGGGTTAGGGCATCGCGCGTGTGTCACCTTTAGTTTTGCAAATGTCACATGTTTACTTGATACAAACAATCGCGATTAATTGTGACCCATTGCATGAGTTTTATGTTTTATTATTTAGTTGATTGTGCATTGGAAGTAATTGTTTGATTGAGTCATTGCATTTGCATCGCATTAGGGTTAGTCATCATTAGTTCATCAGATTGCGTGTGTGCATTCATCCGCATCTTCATTTTAGGGTTTGTCGTGGTTTCATTGCATTCGTCATTGTTGCCTGCATTCCATCTTGGGTTAGGGCATCACGCGTGTCACCTTTAGATTTGTCCTGGTTCATAGGGTCGTTGGCCTCTAACCTAAAACCAATGGTTATAGATAGAGGAGTTAAAAATCTTAGGTGCACAATAATACACTGAATTTATCAGTGTAGGATGTCTTTGACCTCTATTATGTGAACTTTTTTAATTGAGTGATGCGGGAGTTAGCTGTCGGGTCTAGTCTACTCTAATATCATCTTAGAATATATGCATCCAACATAAAATTAACAAGTAACCCGATGTGAGATTATATTCTCAATAGGAGGATTGTAAGATATTTGGAAACCACACATTAGCATTCTCACAATTAATTACAGAGAGTGCATCTGGCTGGCTTTCTTATCAGTGAATGGAGTTTATTCTTTACTTTGTAGTTTACTTACACCTTAGCTTTTGCATGTTAGTCTGATTTATAAATTTATTGGAATCTTCAGTTTTAATCTCATGTTTGTGATATTTTTAATTTGGATCTAATGCAGGCACACATCCGCACGCTGCGTGGAAGAATTTTTGAAACTATACTGAGCTTAAGATTTTTTATTTTTCAATATGGTATCGTGTACAAACTTCATGCATCTGGAAAAGATACATCGCTGACGGTAAAAACTCTCAATCCTTCAAGTAACCTTCAATATTTAGAAATCAATATCCTTATCAATATCTTTGTTTTGCAGCAAAGATTGTTTTTGTTTACCAAGTCTTTTCAGTAAATAATAAATGTGAATCTGCGGATGATTTTGGTGTATAAACTTATGTAAATACTTGATTTTTGGTGTATAAACATCTCTCTGATATGATTTGTGGTAAGCATAATCTAAAAAATTCATACCTTAAGAAGCATTGAGAGCCCTAGATTATTAATTATGCTTTCAACACTTGAACTCGCGAAGATGGAGCATCTAGTTCTCCAGATTACTTCTAGAAGTGGGAGCTATTAATTCACAAATAGATTTCATTATACTTAGAAGGAGATTACTTTGTTAAGCTTATAATGTGATTTCTGAAGAAAGCTGACGATACAACATAGATTATAAGTTATGGATGTTTCTCTTAGCAATATAAAGAAAAATTTCAAAGGACCTAATTTTCTGTAGAGTAAGTTACTCGAGTTTGAAACGTGGTCGTTAATTACTTAAGTAATATCATTAAGAGAGGCAAATTGGAAATCAAATTGAATAATACATAAGCAAGGATACTTGGTGGTGAATAAGTAGGAAAATAAATAAATCTGGTTGCTTGAAAATGCATGTAAAAAATGAATAATATATATTTACTGAGATTTCAAATTTTCCAGGCACAGTTTATAAAATCTTTGATTGCAATTTCCTCGTTAATTGAAATCTCATAATCTGAGTACTTATCTTTTTGCAGGTTTATGGACTCTCATGGATTGTGCTGGCAGTTCTGTTCATTCTTTTCCAGGTTTTTGATTTTCTTCCAATATCAAAATATTAATATGTAGCCATAATTTTCAATTTATTTGGGTATCTTGTTTCATGCTATGTTATCATCAGGTGTTCACCTTTAGCCAAAAGGCATCTGTCAACTTCCAATTGCTTCTGCGCCTTATCCAGAGCATATCATTTTTGTTGGTGTTAGCGGGTATAGCTGCTGCAGTTGCACTTACTAAACTCTCGATGGCCGACATCTTTGCTTGCATCTTGGCATTCATACCAACTGGCTGGGGGATTCTTTCGGTAAATATACCCAGCTATAACCGTACACTATTTTTTGTGTATTGCACCATGTTTCTGTCTACTATGCAATTTATCTTGTAAATATAAATACCTGGATTCAGGAGTTATTCCATGTTATAGGCCAAGTGATTCACATTGTATGCACTATTTGCTTCCTATGTGCAATCTTAATAAGCTTGTGTATTATACCTATGTGTTGATATTTGTATTTTTTTTTTCGCTCTTTCCCTTAGTCCTCCAAACCCATATATATTGGGTTGTAACTCATTTTAGTTAACAATCATAATATTGAGAGCTTTCCTCATGGTATCAGAGCCTTAGGGCGTAATCCCTCCTTTCCGCCTTCTGCACCGCGCCGCTTTCGCTCGCGACCCGCCTCTGTCACGCTTGCGCTCTCTTCCTTCCAGCACCCATCCGCTCGCGACCTGCGCCTCTCGTTCCGCTCGTGACCCGCATTCTCTTCTTCCCGCTCTCTCCGCCGCACCCGTCTCCCTTGCTCAGATCATGTTCCGTCTCCTCCTTCCAACAGCAGCAGTCCCACTGATTCCGTCTTGAAGGCATTTCCGGTTTCGGTCTCTATTGGAAGATCCTACATGGATTTGGTTTCGTTCCTTTTATGAGAAAACCCTAATTCCTCTCTAGGTGGGTATGGTGTTCCTTCCCTTGACTCATTGATTTCTATTCTTGGATTATCATGTCGGGGAATGGGGAATCTCCTACGATCTCTTCCAGTGTTGGCGTCTCCTCCGCTTTTGATGTCCTGTGGATCTATTCGGTCAAGTCATGACCATAATACTTCTCAAATCATGACTATACGTCTGGATGGCTCCAATTTTCTCCTGTGGTCTCAGGCTATCACCCTTGCCTTGAAGAGCAGACGTTTTTTCGTTTATGTTCTGAGTACTATGTCGGCGCCTACCCAGGATTCCCATAATTGATTGCAGTGGGAGTCTGAGAATTCTTTAGTCATGTCGTGGCTAACTAACTCCATGGTAGACTCCATTGCCAGGAATTACCTGTTCTTAGATACTGTTGCGGATATTTGGAAGAGGGTTGAGGCCACTTACTCATGCAGGGAGAATGCAGCCCAGATTTTTCAGCTGCGACGAAAGATCTTTCTCCTACGTCAGGGTGATCGCCCTCCTTTTGTCTACTACCTGGAGTTCACTCAACTTTATCAAGAGTACAATCACTTTGACTCCCTCACTCTTGTGTTCCCTGAGGATGAGATTCTTGTCCGGGCTCGGGAAGAACGGAACAGAAT
This sequence comes from Dactylorhiza incarnata, assembly GCA_033032865.1. Lineage (NCBI taxonomy): Eukaryota > Viridiplantae > Streptophyta > Magnoliopsida > Asparagales > Orchidaceae > Dactylorhiza > Dactylorhiza incarnata. The sequence goes on from JAWHQI010000198.1 coordinate 4,194,850, forward strand.
TTTTGAGTTCCTTCATGGTCTGCATCGGGATTTCGATTAGCTCAGTGTTCAGATCCTTGGGCGCTCTCCCATGTCTTCTCTTCTAGAGGTTTGTAGTCTTGTTTAGCAAGAATTTGATAGGCGATAGACGTGAACTCTTGATGCTTCCCTTGAAGGTTCTGCCCTAGCTGCTCAGTTTTGTAGTAGAGCTCCTCGTGATACAAGGTCCAAGTCCAGTGACAAAGGTCATTTGATATGTGATTACTGAGGGGAGTCTCGTCATACCAGGGACACTTGCTTTCATCTTCAGTGCTTTCCTACACCACGAGGTGGTTCTGCACCGAGAGGAGGTCGTAGTTATGTTCGCTCTCAAGGCCGCTCAACTCAATCTCGGTCTGCTCATCTTTCTGATGCCTCTGAGGAGATCTTGTCTTTCTCTGCCACGACTATTTCTTCTCTGGCTCTGTCTGTCGATGAGACCCATGCGTTCCGTCGCATGATGCAGGGACAGTCTACTGATGCATCTGCTTCTTCTCCCTCATATACCCATCAAGGACCCTCAGGTGCTCATGTCGCGTCTTCTCGTCCATCTGCCCACTGGATTATTGGTTCTGGAGCAACGGATCATATGACCGACTCTGCTACAGGTTGTGTCTTACCTTCCTTTGTCTGGTAGAGACAAGGTGAGCATTGCAGATGGTTCCTTCTCTCTAATTGCTAAGAAGAATCCATCTCATGCTCCTCTCTCACTCTTTCTTTTGTTTTTCATATACCTAAGTTTAGTCGCAATCTTCTCTCCATTAGTCATCTGACCAATTCTATGAACTGTTTTGTGGCCTTCTTTTCTTCCTCTTGTGTTTTTCAGGACCTGAAGACGGGAACAGTGATTGGCTCTGGTAGTCTGTTGGATGGGCTCTACATGTTTGATTCCTCCAACCCTACTTCTCCTCAAGCTCTTCATGCTAATCAGTCGGACACTTTGGGTCCTGGCATTGTCGCCTTGGGCATCCCGCTATCTTGTCTATGAAACATTTATTTTCTACTATGTCATCTGTATTAGTAGATAATTTTCATTGTGATGCTTGTGAACTTGGCAAACACAATCGTGCTTCCTTTAATCATGTTTCCTCTCCTAGTTCCGCACCATTTAATATTATACATAGTGATGTTTGGGGGTCAACGGTTTCACAATATGATTTCTACGCAATTCAACACCACTATCAAAATTCTTGGCACTGGCAATGGTAGTGAGTACATTAACTCCCAATTTGAACACCAATCTTGCTAATCATGGCATTATCTATCAGACATCTTGTGTTTACTCACCTGCCCAAAATGGGGTGACCGTCACATTTTAGAAGTTGTCTGGTGTCTTCTTCTCCAAATGCACCTTCTCAAGTACTATTGGGGGGGATGCGGTTCTCACTGCAACCTATCTTATTAATCGTATGCCCTCGCGTGTTCTAGGGTATTAACTCCCCTATCCTCCTACCGCAACCTTGTGTTTTTGGATGTGTGCTTTGACCATTTTCATCATAAAATTAAACTTGATGTTGGTGCTCACAAGTGTGTCTTCGAAAAATATTCTCCTACTCAAAAGGGTTATAAATGTTTTGACCCGATCCACAAGAAAGTTTTTATCACCATGGATGTCACTTTTCGTGAATCTGAGAGCTATTATGAGCCCTTACTATTTGCAAATTTGTGTTCCTTTTATTTGAGACATTATTACCGCTAGCCAGTATCATATAACTTAATATAAGTCAGGATATGTAAAATTAAAATAAATTATGTACGAAATCTGATTCAATAAATCGCTGCCACCTCATCATCGATTTCATCTTTATGGAGTCTTTAGCTAAAAAACTGTACAAAATGATTCAAGAAATCGCTAAAAATCTGTAAAAATCTGATTCAATAAATTACGTACAAAATGATTGATTCAAGAAATCTGATTCAAGAAATCGCTGCTTTTTTATCATTTATTAATTACTATTTATGCGTGGAATCATAACTTAAAATTTATGTAGAATTTATGTCCTATATTAGGTTTGGCAAGGCGAGGTATTACATCACGTTGGTACAAGTTTGTGTATTTCTTTTTTTGCTCAAATTTAGTCTGAATATTTATGTCTTCGTTTGAGTTAATTGTGCAGTTGTATTTTTCTTCATTAAATAAAAAATTTTGTTATTGATTGTGTACTGGATTTTTTTGGAAAACGGAGTGAATTTCCCAACAACTGAATTCAATCATTTTGTTTGAATGTATGCTTGTGTTCCTTTATATATCTTTTTAATTTATTTCAAAATAGCTCATCATTACTGTTTCTCACACATGCATAAAACCGGAAATTTGGAAATCAGATAGCGGTTGCATGGAAGCCCTTGATGAAGAAGCTGCGCTTGTGGAAAACGCTGCGGTCCTTTGCTCGTCTCTATGATGCGGGGATGGGGATGTTCATATTCGTTCCCGTTGCAATATTTTCATGGTTCCCGTTCGTCTCTACCTTCCAAACCAGGCTTCTCTTCAACCAGGCGTTCAGCAGAGGCCTGGAGATATCCCTCATCCTGGCTGGAAACAATCCCAACACTGGCATCTAGCCTCCTATATTGCAGGTTCCCAGCGTATATTTTGTACTATTTATGTAGATTATGTGTGGTTTGAGTTTTTTGTAATTTAGCATTTGCATGTTTGTTTCCTTATTAATTAATAGAAGCGAATTGTTGTATTGTAAACTATTTGGTCCCTATGATCAGTACAATGCTGGGCCTGAATAAATTTTGTTCTATTTTTATGCTGGCAGATTGAGTGAACAATCATTTTATAGTTAATATGAAATGTTATTACCTTGAGAAGATTTGTGGGGATCTGCTGTTGTGCTGGTGAAGACAATAAATTCTTAAAATCTATGTTTGGTTGAGACCTTAGGGTTGGACTAGTTTGTTGTGTTTGCTCTCTATGCTTATTTCTACTTGCTTTTTATGCATGAGAGGTTTATTAATCTTAGGGCATGTTTGTGTGGGTGGTGGTGGTTGGAGATAAAGATAAAACGGTGTTCTTGAATAGAGCTTCCTCCATGTGGTTGGAATCAGACAAAAAATGGCATTCTGGTCGAACAAGCGAAAAACAGTGTGTTTGTTTTTTGTTTTTATTTTTTTGAACAACTCCACGAAGAAGAAAATGCTCAAACTAACGCAGCCAGTGTCCCTAGTGTCATCTTGAGAACTATTCCCTCGCTTGTGAGCATTCTATATGCTCGAGGAGGAGATTGAATAGTATGAACTATAGCTCTACATGTGAAGCCCGTATATAGCAATATGCACAATAGAACAGTATTAACGAATGTAAAGATAGTGCAATAAGAATAGTCAAAAGGAGTGCTAATAAAATATAGCTATGGAGAAGTACACTCGATAGTTCCTTATGGCGTACTAACCATTAAGATTTACCATACTACACATTGATACCGTATAAAACCACCATGTAGAGCGAGTTGTGTTGGCCCTAGTTCTGACTTCTGATCATAGTGCCATAAGCTCGTAGAGCGAGTTGTGTTGGCCCTAGTTCTGACTTCTGATCATAGTGCCATAAGCTCAGACTTGTCAGGTTGACATGATAACTTACGAAATAACTATCAAAGTACCCATAGATCATTAGTCTAGTCATAAACTACCTATGTGAGGGCTTGTAAATAAGAATGTAGGTCCAAACACAACACTTGTCTACCAGTCAAATGTTTGCAATGACCCACTTTCATGGGTTAACAGGGAAGGGCGAGAACTCCAACCAAACCGACTTATACACACAAGATAATCTACATGTGAGGCATATCCCCCATTTGCATTTTCGTGACCAAATTGTATAGCATTGGCCCCATTATGTTGATTTGAAGTCAAGTTTGAGTTGATCAGGCTTTGCGCAAAATCGAAAATTTCAAGTCGAGCTAGGCTTTAGATTGAGTTCAAGTTGAGCTGGCTCGGAATTGAGCAATTTTTTCCCTTTAATTTTTTATTGTTTCTTTGTTTTTGCCATTTTTTATCTTTAATAATTAGTATATAAATATATGTAGTGAGAAATTAGAAATGTAGACTGGCCTGATACGCACATAATAGTTGTGTGCATCAACTAAATAAGACCCCAAAAAATATCCATAGAAAAAGAGCAAAAATTGTTGGTTTTATATTATAAAAACAATAAAATAGTAAAAACATCGCATATGTATTGTTGTGGGTCGCTTAGTTCTCTCACGGGCCGGGCGAAGCAGACCATCTTAGCTCGAGAGTGAGCCAAATGTGCGAGATGTCAAAGTAGAGAGCCAACGGCAGACAACAAGACTTTTAGAGGGTGACAGACCCAATTCTGACATAATCCACTAGTTGCATCCTGAGTACAAGAATCTATTTTTGAGAGGGTGACAGGTCGCCTCTTGTTTACAAAATGTTTCTAAGTGTTCGGTGTTGGTCAATGCAGAGTGGACGAAGCGTGTACTGGAGCAGAACGCGTAGGCTCGCACGGGAGAGGAGCACGTGCTTAGCGCGCTAGTGCAGAGCGCGGAGGCGTGCATTGGAGCAGAGCGCGGAGGCACCCACTATAGCAAACTTGATGATGGAGCTAGGACACGAGAAGCACGAGTTGAGCGAGAGGATGAGAGTTGAGCGAGAGGATGAGCGTTGAGCCGAGTCTTCGTGTCTTGGAGCTGGACTTATGTCTGCAACTCTTCATCCGAAAAACTTAGACCTCTCTCTTCTCCTTTTTTTTCTTTCCCCTTCAAATGAATGTTTCGCCCCCCTTTTAGAGTTTTTCAGGGGGGCGCAAGTAATTGCGCTCTTTTGGCTGTTGAACAAGCGAATATGAATGCACGGTTGAGGTCCCTCGGATCACCATTTTTTGGGATATGACAGTCCTGCTTCTTGGGAGGCTCGGGCAACTCTGTCAAACTCGTCAAAAGGGCGACGGCGGCGAGCACGGCGGCGAGCACGGCGGCGAGCACGGCGGCGAGCACGGCGGCAGGTGATGACGATGACAGCGAGGGCGGGTGGGTGCACGCGGGAGACAGCGGTGGTGGCAGTGGTACGTGCATGGGCGCTGCGCGAGAGGATACGCGCACCGGCCCAGCGCGTGTAGTGTGTAGGGCTAGCGTGCGCAGTGGCCTGCGCGCGCAATGGAGCCACGTACGCCGCGAAGCTGCCCGCGCACACACGCAATGGTTTGTGCGCGTAGGGCCTTCGATCGATGCTCACTTCTCTAAGATACTACACAGTTACATGTGCAGAGTTCAAAAACATTCTCTTGATGAAGCAAACTCAAAAGTATAAAATTATGTAGAGAACCTTGGACATTTGAAATAAACAATATATCACTTAAAAAATTTAAATCATTTCAGAAGTCATCTAAGATTCATTTGCACTTGTCCATGAATTTGAGCAATAGATGTGTCCTCTTGCATTACGTTTTCTCAATTGATGTCCTGAAAGGTGGTGAAACACGAGCAATCAAAACAACTATGATATTTGCTCTAGAGTCAATCCATCGATGTGAAGAACTGGTGATACCGACTTGACTCGCTCCTACCTAGTCAAAAAGCATATCTGGAATCGAAGGGGAACATACTGGACGTCACAACTCTTGTCGGTTGGGGGCTGTGTCGCCCTACCTTTCGATTGATACACAGTTAAGGAGGTCGATCACGAACGCTTAGTTTCATTTTTGTGGGAGTGATCCTGATCAGGGAAGGCTAAGACGATGCCTTGCATATGGGTTGCAAGAGGGCGCTTATTCCCCGACGGTGGGGCCTTATGGGGAAGGACCCAACCCAATATGGACAGGACAGTCCCCACTTGAAGCGCACCTCTGTATCTAATCACTAGATCTCAGGGCTACGTCGGTGGAACCAGTGAACCACTCGAGTTGGTTAGATGCGTGGGGCAGAGTACTTGTAGGCTACGAATGCAGTTCCTACAATGATATTATATGTCTACCAAATCTCTTAAGGGTTGTCTAGCATAGATTCTATATATTAACACTAGATAAGGATGAGGATAGAAGTGAAGTGGCTATTATGATTACAACACCACTAGTTTTTTCGGGTTCTAAAGGTGTGGCTTCATATATGACTGATAATATACTCAGAGTGGTCAACCCATATTTTACTTTTGCTTGCTAGCAACAAAACCCGGTTCCGTTGAACTTTTCGGTTTATTTGTGAAGTCGCAAGTTACGTAATGTCATAATGAAATGCTGAAATTTGAAAAATATAAAATAAATTGGAGCACATACAGAAATAAAAGCATGCATATTTATTTTAATTATTTTATTATTTTATTAATTTTGACCCGGGGAGTACCTAATGATGAGTTATCACTAACACTAAGTTGTTTGTGGTGATAACATCCCAGTAGGCCCTTTCAAAAGAGATTAATAATGTAGCATAAACAACTTATTTAAATTGTTGGTTTTATATTCAATAAAACGTTAAAATTGTTTAAAAAAATGTATGTATATATTATTTTCATTTTTTGATAAGCCGTGAAAATGATAGATAAGAAATAAATAATGATAGAAATCGACTCTAGATAAGACGTGTAATCACTACCCTAAAGAAATTGCACAATCTTCTGGCATGCATTTTGACCGCTAATTCCAATAACTCTGATGTGTACGAACAATGAGCAAAGAACACCTGAACTTTCATTGGATGAAGTACACAGAAAAGCTGAAAACAATATTGAGAAAAGGAGAGAGGGAGCTCGGAAGCTGGAATGCAAACAATAAGATAGATCGCATATAAAGTCCAAGAAAACGTCTTATATATAAGCTCTCGAAAAATCACGAAACTTCATCACATAAGTAGCATGCAAATAGTAATGAGCATTGTACGAGTGGTAGTCATAGTGTTGAAGTCGATATCTCGGCCTGCAAGGATCCAAGGTCTCCACTTGTAAGTTGGGTTTATTATCGAAGTTTGCTAGTTCGTGAGCGACCACAAAAATAAGAGGCAAAGAAGAGAACAAAAGGTTATTTTATTTCTTGATGAGGTGGTGGTGTTACATTGTGGGTGTTGGGAAGAACCCCTTGATTTGGTATATCCGATTTAATAAGTGATTTATGAATGTCTTGTGAATGTCTTATGAATCTATAGAAATGTTATAAATGTAGCTTGTATAAATCGAAAAAGCTGTCAGAATTGAAGGCTGGAAAAGCAAAGAAAAAAACATTGAGAAGTATTCGACATACGTCAAAAAGCTATGACAGCTTACGTTGAGTTCTTTGAAAGCTTCACAGAAAAAGTCGATGTTCAGTATAAGAGAATTCAGCTTATGTCGATTTCTTATATACTTAGAAATCGATGAACGTCGAGAAGTAATCAATGTTTTTATAAGCTTACGTTGAATTCTCCATGGATGTCAGTAAAGGCAGTTGAGCAGATTAAGGTCATGATTGCATTTCAAATCCAGTTGTTGCTCTCCATTTAAAGAAATAGATTATAATGAATATGGGATGAAGAAGGAAAGAATTGACTCAGATGGTCTCCTATATAGAGAGAAGATTCAAACCAAGAAAGGTTAATTGATTGATTCAACGAATTCTAAAAGAAAAGTCGTGTCTTCTTCCCTCTCTCACTCTCTCACGATCTCAAGAAAGACTCATCTTCTCTCTGAGTCTCATCTCTTTCTCTCTTCTTCTCAATCTAAAAAAGGGGCGTCTGTTGCAAGCCCCAAGAAAAGAAAAGAAAGTGTGATTGTTGTTTTGTCTTTTTCCTCTCATCAAGAACAGACAATCCAAGAAATATCAGTATCCACATAGAGTATCAAATTCCAAGATTCTTTCAGAGCTTGTTGAAGAAAGAATCTCATCATGGAAAAGTTTGCTACATCCATGCATTCAGCAAAAGAGATTCAGAGATAGATTTTTAAGAACCCCTCTTTAAAGTATTCAGTGATGGAGTTTTAAGAATCTCTCTTTAAGGAATTCAGTGATAGAGTTTTAAGAATCCCTCTTTAAACGATTCAATGGTTCTAAGAATCTCTTTATCAAAAGATTCAGCAGTAGTTCTAAGAGTCTCCTTATCAAAAGACTGAATTTCTACAAAGTGGTGGAAGAGAGGACGTACCCAGATTTGGGGAACATGTATTGTGATTGATTGTATTAAAAGATTTTAAATCTCTATTCCCCCCCCCCCCCCCCCCCCCCCCCTGTTAGAGTAATTCTAAAGCGTCATTTTGCACTTTCAATTGTTGTGAGAGTGTGGTTAATTAGAAAAGGGTTAACACCTTGATTAATCAAGATCCTGATAGTTGAGAATTAGGGATTATGCCACATTTAGACCAACAATGTGTAATCGAAATAACTTTTTTTGGAAGTCTAGAATAAATTTGTATATGAATTATATTGATGAGGATATATTTGATTTTTTTTTGTTAGTGGTAGATTGTCAATCTGCAAAAATGATTTGGGAATGTCTTATCAGAATAGTTGAAGGAAGCTCAGATGGGAGAAATGATAAAAAAGGTCCCTCCTGATCTCTCAATATGAGAACTTCAAGAAAAATCACGATGAAAGTGTTGATGATATGTACCAGAGATTTCGTCTAATTGTCAGTAAATTAAGAGGTCTTAACATAGAGACCTCAATCATTGAAATAAATGACAAGCTGCACATGTGCTTTCCAAGATCATGACTCTAGAATCTGGGATATAAGAGAGTCTGTATGTCACAAGCAGATCACCATTGATGCACCCTTGGGCAAGCTGAAGTCATATGAGAAGCTCTTCAAAACAAGAGGAGAGTCTGTATGTCACAAGCAAATCACCATTGATGCAACCTTGGGCAAGCTGAAGTCATATGAGAAGCTCTTCAAAATAAGAGGAGAAAGTGAGTTGAAGGAGAATGTTGTCTCCACTCCAAAAGAAAAGTCCATAACACTAAAGGTTGTTGATGGTGATAGCTCAGCTCTTGATGATAAGTTGATGAGTCTTATGGCCAGAAAATTCAAGAAATTGATCAAAACTGAAGACTTTAGAAAGAAACGATAATTTCAGAGGCAAACCTAGATATGACAAAACTATATCTAATGAGACTATTTGTTATACTTGCAGGAAATCTAGACATGTTGCTCCAGAATGCCCAGAGAATACTAAGGAGTAATCTTTGAAAAAGGAGTATAGAGTCGGAAATGGCTTTAGAAGAAAAGAAAAGAAGAAAGAAAAAGGCTTCATTGTCAAAACCTAGAGTGAGACAGATTATGAGTCCACTTCTAGCTCTAAAAGTGAAGTTGAAGAAAGTGAGAGTAAATGCCTAATGGCATTGGATCTTCGTGTTCAGGAAGATTTTGTAATGAATTTAGATAATTTTGATTTCACTTCAAAAGATTTTAAGTGTGTTTTTGAAGGATTTTGCAAAGACCAATTGGTTGCATAAAGAAAAATCAAAATACTTTTAGAAGAGAACTCTCTCATAAATGAAAACAACCTATTAAAGGAAAAAGTAACTTCTGTAAATCAACTTGAAGATGATATTTATCAACTGAAAGTTGACATTGTGTGGCTCAAGAGAGACACATAAATAGTCAAAAATGAAAATAAAAGATTAAAAGGAGAATTAATTAAAAGGATAGACTCAATGGTAGAAGCCAGCAGCTAAAGTTCATCTCTGAAAATTTATCAATCAGATTTAAGGACTTGAGCCTTGGTGCTGAACGCGCCACAAAAAAGGATTCTAACAACATACCAGCATGGAAGAATCATGTTGCTTTGTAAGTGAAAAGGGGAAGAAGCAAATTATTTATACGAATGTTGCTTCTACCTCTCAGGAAAATAAAGTTAAAACAAAAATAGAAGAAAGAGAAATTGCAAAGGGAAACCCAAGGACATTCCACTGCAAAGAGGAATTTTGGGTAGATCTCCAGCAATAAGAAAGTATGGACAAAATTGTACTCTGAATAATATTAAGTGTATGTTGATTGAATACAAATCGACGAACGGCTGAATATGCGTCGAATATTAATTGATGTTTGACACAATATGGGTCGATTTCTTCTCATTACACGTCCTTCAAAGAAAATTTCAACCTTCATAATAGAATTAATCCATATTCAAACTCATCAACAGATATAAGTGTTACTGATGCAACATAATTGGACACTTCATAAAAGAATGCTGGTATAATCAACCAATACTTCATGGTGTTACTTCATACCCTAATAAATCTAATTATTTGTTAAAATCCTTCTAACAATAAACTCTTAAACCTAAATCTTATGGTGTCCCCTCTAATAGATGGATAAGTAAAAGAAAAGGTTAAGTTAAATCATAGCTTAAAAACCTGAATCATAAAATTTCTTAAAACCTGTTGGGAATTGTATCCACAATTACCTTGATTTGAAGAAGTCCCCTTGAACTAAGTTGAATTGAGTTTGTATTTGATGTTGTTGTCTAGTTGTGTGTTTGCAGGTTATTACATTCTAAGTACAAACCAATGCCGAGTTTCAATGGGTCATCAAACACAGGCCTACGAAGAAGATGTTGCTGATCTTAAGTTTGGAAGGTTTAATCCTAAGAATTCGTCGAATAAGATTTTGTCGAAAAGAATTCGTCGAATAAGATTTCGACACGAAGCAGTTTCGTCGAAAGAGCTTTCGTCTATTTCAGCTAATCCTTTCGTCGATTGTTCCCTTTATTTCGACGAAACCGATATTTGCCTGTTTCCATTTGAATTTGTTTACGGCTGCCATTTAGGGTTATCTCCATGTACAGTCCACGTAGATGCTTTTCTTTAAATCTCGCTTATAGCCATTGGAGAAGTTCGTATAAGTATCTATGGGTTATTTCTTTCAACCTGTAGTAACAAATCAAAAATCGCAAAAGCGTCGTCGACCCTGTTCGTTCTCGAAAATCCTTTGCAGCTGCCGACAAAGTCTTTGGACGATTCTTCTTGAAGAAAAGATTCAACTAGATCTCTGCTTTAACTTCCTCAAGTTTCTTTCAGATCTAGTTGTCTCCTAAGTGCTCAGATCAAGTTCTCTCAAGGCAAGATTTCTTCTTCCTTCGTTCAAGATCCAGATTTTCGATTCAGTCAAGGAAGAAGAAGATCTTTCAATTTCATATCTGATCAAGTCAAGTCTCAAGGAGATTTCAAGAAGATTGTGTTTCATTCTAAAGTTTTGTAATATTTCTTTATAATATTTATGTAGGAGAGATTGTTCTCCGAGTTGTAGGAAGCTTGCTTCCGAGTGTAGGAGTTTTACTCCGAGTTGTAGGAGCGTTGTCTCCGAGATTGTAGGAAGTTTCTCTTCCGAGTTTGTAGGAGCTTTGTCTCCGAGTTGTAGGAGTGGTGACTCCGAGTTGTAGGATTATTCGTAATCTGAGAATAGTGAAGTAGCCTAGTTTAGTAGATCGTGCTAGATAGGTGAGGTGGAAAGTGGACTACCCACATCGGGGAACCACTATAAATCTTTGTGTTGTGCTGTGCTCTTCTGGTTTCTGTGTGCTTTTATTCTTAAAGTTTATAATTCCGTGAAAAGCCATAGAATCCGCCTATTCACCCCCCTCTAGGTGAATTAGGCCGCAACCAGAATCTTTCAATTGGTATCAGAGACGGGTTGTTCTCTAAAGGTTAACAACTTGAACAAGATCTCTAAGTCTAGTTGCAAGAGACAGTATGTCTGGAATGGAAAGAACCAAGGATTCCTCTGTGAAGCTGCATGTCTTCTCTAAGGAGAACTTCCCCATGTGGAAGGAAAGAGTGAAGTACTACATGGAAGCCACCGACCCGAGAATTTTTCAGATCGTTGAAGAAGGTCCCCATGTTCCGATGAAACCTTCTTCAATAAACTCAACCATTCAGGTTCCAAAGAAGATGCTGGAGTTAACTAAAGATGAGATTGCTCTCGTCGCCTTGGACAAGAAGGCAAAGAACATCATTGCTGGTGCAGTGGATGATTCTATGTTGCAAAACCTTATACACTGCAAGTCTGCCAAGGAGATGTGAGATTCTCTAGTTGTTCTCATGGAAGATACATAAGAAGTGAGGGATGATCGATGATCATTGCTAAACCAAGAATATGAAGCATTCAAGCAAGATCCAAGAGACTCCATTTCTGATACTTATGAGAAGTTCTTTAAGATCGTAAACGTTCTTAGGAATTATGACCGAGAATTCACCGTTGGAGAATTGAATGACAAGTTCTTGAGATCCCTGGCGAAAGAATGGGATACCAAGGCAGTTGCCATCCGGGAATTCAGAAAGTTGGCTACGATGGAGCCACAGATTCTGTTCTGAAAGCTTCTGTCCCATGAGCTCAAGCTGAGTATCAGAAGTGCTGAAGAAGAAGGATGCTCGACCTCTGGAAGGGAGAAGTCGGTGGCACTGAAGGCCAAAGAGTCCAGAAGAGGTAAAGCTAGGTCATTTGTCAGGACACAGTCGTCAGATGAAGATGACGAGTCTGTGGCTTGCTCTTCAAGCTCAGACATGTCCGATGGAGAGTTCTCATCTCTCTCCAAGCAATTCAAGAGGTTGCTCAGAAAAAGAAGCCAAAGGAAAAGTCAATCCTCCTCATCAAATCATAGAAGATCAAGGCGTGATGATGAACATCACAAGAAGAAACACAGCAACGACAGGTATAAAACTAAACTGAACAAACATATTTCGACTGATATTATTTATTATTGTTGTAATAAGCCGGGATATTTAAGTACGGAATGTCCATACAAAAAGAAGGAAGAGAAGAAATCCTTCAAGAGTAAGAGGAAAGTGGAAAAGAGCTTCTAAGCAAAGAAGACTAAGACTCTTAGCGACAACGACCCAGACGAGTAAAGCTCGAATGATGAAGCCTATTTTGGGCTTATGGCTCATTCAGACTCGGATAATTACGACACTCCTTACGAGGGGAAGGTAAACTCGCACACTCCTCTTTCTGATTCTGAAACTGGATCCAATGCGAATGAAGGCTATTCTTCAGAGGAAGACTTAAATCTAATGGTTTTGTATAAAGCTTTATTGGTAGTATTTGACAAATGTCGCAAGGTAGTCAAATCTCAAGCAAAAGAGATTGAATCTCTCAAGACGATGGAATCAGATTTGAGGGAGGAAATTGGAAAATTAACTCCTCTCAAAGAAGAAGTCCAAATCTTGAAAGATGAACTTAAAAGCTCCACTGAATTATTAAATCTAAAGGAGAAGTCTATTAATGATCTGGAAGAAAAGTTAGTGGTGGAAAGGAAGCTCGTAGAAAGCTTCTCTAAGCCAAAGACCATTCTTCCACTCATTGATGGATTTTCTGCTCCTAAGAAGGGTAGTGGACTTGGTCTTGAAACCGAGAAAAGTAAGGTTGCTAAGAGAAGAGACGTGAAGGGTAAGGGCAAGGCTGAACAAATTCAACCTTCCTTCAAGAAGGTAGTGTTTCCCACCAACACGTATGACTTTGAGACAATGTATGGTCACTTTACGAGACCAACTCACATTGAGTCAAGTAAGAGTAACCAAGGTTGGAGCCGTCCCCGAAACTTCGGAACAACTGTTTTCAAAGCTCCTTACGAAGAGATAGTTCTCAAGGACTATGGTTCATTTGTGCATGGACCGTCAGCTAAGAAAGCACCAAAGATTAAATCTATTGTTGTTAAGCCTCTTGAGAAGAAGGAGTCGTGTGTATGTTGCAATCACGAGGCTTCTACTTTTAAGAATGTTGCCCCTGCTAGACTCCCCATTCAAAAAGTCAAGCAGGAGGGTAAAAGAAGGTACAACAGATTCGATTGTTGGTGTTGTGGCAAAGTTGGTCACTTCACCATAGATTGCTAGTTTAATCCTAGAAATTATAAGACTCAACGGGTTAACAATGTAAGAATGACCCCTCGCAATGTTAACACTCCGAGTGGTGTTGATCTAACCAGGAACCTAGGACCCAAATCCATTTGGGTTCCTAAGGGTAGTTAATCTGTGATTGCAGGTATGTACAAAGGCCAACCAAAACTCTAATCGGCCATTTGGACAGTGGATGTTCGTGGTACTTGACCAGAATAAGAAGTATATAGCAAGATTGCACTGAAATTCTAAGGGGGAGAAAAGATTAAGGGGGAGATGATTCAAATTTTTTTTCAAAGTCTACTCCCAAATGAGGACTCCTATGCAGTTGCTGAGGGGTAGAACTATGTTGATCTCTCATGTTTTTTTTTCTTCCTTATCTAAAGTAGTCAGAAAGGGGGAGAGAAGTTGAAGTTGAGAGAGAAAGTTGAAAGGGAGAGAAGGTTGAAAAGCTAAATTTTAACTCTCCTTATCTCTTAATGTATTTCTCTGTATATTTACTCTCTGTGCAATTCAACTCAATACATAGGTTCTGACTTCTTCAAATAGGGGGAGATTGTTGGGAATTGTATCCACAATTACCTTGATTTGAAGAAGTCTCCTTGAACTAAGTTGAATTGAGTTTGTATTTGATGTTGTTGTCTAGTTGTGTGTTTGCAGGTTATTACATTCTAAGTACAAACCAATGTCAGGTTTCAATGGGTCATCAAACACAGGCCTACGCAATGTAATTCCTCATTGTGTGGACCAAGGTGTTGACTCATGTGAAATTTCTCTATTGGGATGTACTTCTTATTCAAACACTTTGGAAGAGTCAAAGGAGAAGCTAAGAAGAAGATGTTGATGATCTTAAGTTTGGAAGATTTAATCCTAAGAATTCGTCGAATAAGAACTCGTCGAATAAGATTTCGTCGAATAAGATTTCGTCGAAATCTTATTCGACGAAGAAGTTTCGTCGAATATGCATTCGTCGAAAGAGCTTTCGTCTATTTCAGCTAATCCTTTCGTCGATTGTTCCCTTTATTTCGACGAAACCGCTATTTGCCTGTTTTCGTTTGAATCTGTTTATGGCTGCCATTTAGGGTTATCTCCATGTACAGTCCGCGTGGATGCTTTTCTCTAAATCTCGCGTATAGCCGTTGGAGAAGTTCGTATAAGTTCTATGGGTTATTTCTTTCAACCTGTAGTAACAAATTAAAAATCGCAAAAGCGTCGTCGGCCCTGTTCGTTCTCGAAAATCCTTTGCAGCTGCCGACAAAGTCTTTGGACGATTCTTCTTGAAGAAAAGATTCAACTAGATCTCTGATCTTTAACTTCCTCAAGTTTCTTTCAGATCTAGTTGTCTCCTAAGTGCTCAGATCAAGTTCTCTCAAGGCAAGATTTCTTCTTCCTTCGTTTAAGATCTAGATTTCCGGTTCAGTCAAGGAAGAAGAAGATCTTTCATTTTCAGATCTGATCAAGCCAAGTCTCAGGGAGATTTCAAGAAGATTGTGTTTCAATCTAAAGTTTTGTATTATTTCTTTACAATATTTTTGTAGGAGAGATTGTTCTCCGAGTTGTCGGAAGCTTGCTTCCGTGTGTAGGAGTTTTACTCCGAGTTGTAGGAGCGTTGCCTCCGAGCTTGTAGGAAGATTCTCTTCCGAGTTTGTAGGAACTTTGTCTCCGAGTTGTAGGAGTGGTGACTCCGAGTTGTAGGATTATTCGTAATCCGAGAATAGTGAAGTAGCCTAGTTTAGCCGGTCGTGCTAGATAGGTGAGGTGGAAAGTGGACTACCCACATCGGGGAACCACTATAAATCCTTGTATTGTGCTGTGCTCTTCTGGTTTTTGTGTGCTTTTATTCTTAAAGTTTATAATTCCGCGAAAAGCCATAGAATCCACCTATTCACCCCCTTAGGTGAATTAGGCCGCAACCAGAATCTTTCAAAACCTATTAAAATTAATTCTGAAACTAATTAAAATATCAGATAGGTCAATTAAAAGATTAAATAACGAAATTGTAAATTGAATAATAATATTATCAATTTGTTGAGGCATCAAGAACATAAAGGCTATAACAAAATGAGAAACTGAATTTATTCATTCACATTTATAGCGTACAAGTTCTTTGATTTGTTTTTCGACGAACGTCGATATCTATTTAGTGTCTTCTAGCGTAATAAGCCTCTTCTGAGTGTAAAAGGTTAAAACGTCATTTACTCTCTGTCTCAACAGTCTAATCAAATCAAAATAAATAAATCAAGAATATATATAGAGAGAGAGAGACCTTCCCTTAGAAGACGCCTCTTCATTATCTTGTATTTCCCCCCTTCTCCTGTGTTTCTGAAGCTAACAAGGTCGTCCTCGACGATGATTTCAAAAATCAATGTAGGTTTTTGGCTCGATCTTGAATCATTCTAAAATTGTAGTGCTAAATATTAGAAATTTATTAAGCTCTTTAGAAGCAATCATCTAGAACATTTAATCTCCTCGACGGTAAAGATATACAGAGAAGAGGTCATATAATTCTATCGGAGTGCGACAATACGATATAGCTCTAGCATTACATCTTTAGCATGGAATACCCAAATTATCGTAGACACCTCCACCATATCTCAATCATTTGGTCTTCCGGAGCAGAGCAGTTGTGTGGATGTTATAGAAGTGGAGATGGAAGAAGCTCTTATTAAAATGGGGTTCCATGGGGAAGAAAGCAGTTGATGTAACCAAATCAGATCTGCCATAGTAGTTTGGGTTTCTTGCTAGTGTTGTTAGAAAGGTAATTATGTGCAAGATGGCGATACATAATGACATTACTGAAGATCAGCTAAAGCTAATGACAGTCATCGTTCTTCGACTGGGGTAAATAATTAAAAGCTTAACTGAGAAAATAGGATCTGCAACAATTCATTTTGATAGAATACTGAGCATCATTTTATCCCGATCATTTTTCCTATTTGTGCATATCGAATGGGATAGATCTACATGAAAGGAAATGCTTCTTGTATCCTCTATCTTCAAAGAGAATGAGGAAATTTTTATCCTCAAACCCCGCATCTCCAATTTCTCTATCATCTGAATCATCATTCTCAGAAGACACAATTCTTGATGCTTTTCCATAGAACATAGCATCCACTTCATCATCTTACCACTCACTATCTAAATATCTTCCAAATCCTCAATACAGTACTACCGATTCTGATGTGTACACACGATTGTTGAAGGAAGCCTTAGACAAGGTCAATGAATGATTTAAATTTGTTGATACCAAATTTAATGTCCTTCATAAATAAATTGATGATTTGTCAACCTCAGTTCAGACTCCTATTTCAAAGGAGTTCTTGACTTCATTAGTCCATAAAATTAAGAAGGGGGAGAAGATTAGTGAGTCTGGAGGTGGTGAGACTTCCAGGGGAGGAAAGGACAAGAAGAAGAGATGTTTGAAAGCAAGATAGAAGGTAGCTCTTTAAAGAAAAGTCTAAGGAAGGAGTTGAGACTTTTAGGGGGAGAACATGAAAAAGGTATAATTAAAAGATATAATTAAAATCCTAAGGAGGGGTAATTTTGGCTTTCTTTCAGGGGAGACATTTTTAACTTTCTAGTTAAATTCATAATGTTGTTGGAGGTTTATGAACAACTTTTGTTGGACAATATTTTTTTGTTGGACAGTATCTCCTATTGAATGAGGACAAATTCTCTACTTCTCTATATGAGCTCTTCTATACCTTCATTTGGTCTAATTATTTATTTCTGTGGTTATAATATTCTTTCTGAAGTTTGGAATATTATTGATTTTCATCTAAAACTAATAACTTCTGGTACAGCAGTTACTCGGCTAAAAATGATCTTTTACTTTTCATGACCTTCTGGTAAAAGTTATTGAAGGAGAGCTTATCTAAAAGAGTTTCCACATCAAGTTCTCCGAAAGCTACACAAAAGAAGTTGATGTTCAGTATAAGAGAATTCAGCTTACGTCAATTTGTTATATACTTAGAAATTGATGAATGTCAAGAAGTAATCGACATTTTTATAAGCTTGCGTCGAATTCTCCATAGATGTCAGTAAAGGCATTTGAGCAGATTGAGGTTGTGATTGTATTTTAAATACAAACATTGCTCTCCATTTAAATAAAGAGATTATAACGAATCAGTGATGAAAAGGAAAGTATTGACTTAGATGGTCTCATATATATAGAGAAGATTCAAACCGAGAAACGTTAATGGATTGATTCAACAAATTCTAAAAGAAAGATCGTGTCTTCATCTTCTCTCTCTCTCTCTCTCTCCCTTTCCCTCTCTCAGGGTCTCAAGAAAGCCTCATCTTCTCGCCGAGTCTCATCTCTTTCTCTCTTCTTCTCTCTCGACCTAAAAAATGTCGTCTGCTGCAAGCCCCAAGAAAAGAAAAGAATGCGTTGATTGTTGTTCTGTCTTCTTCCTCTCATCAAGAACAGCCAATCCAAGAAATATCAGTAGCCGCATAGAGTATCAAATTCAAAAAATCTTTTAGAGCTTGTTGAAGAAAAAATCTCATTGTGGAAAATCATGCTACATCCATTCATTCAGCAAAAGAGTTCAAAAAATCCCTCTTCAAAAGATTTGGAGATAGAGTTTTAAGAATCATTCTTTAAAGGATTCGGTGATAGAGTTTTAAGAATCCCTCTTTAAAGGATTCAGTGATAAGTTTTATGAATCACTCTTTACAAGATTCAGTTGTTCTAAGAATCTTCTTATCAAAAGATTTAGTTGTGGCTCTAAGAGTCTCCTTATCAAAAGACTCGGCATTGTTTAGTGGATTTCTACCAAGTGGTAGAAGAGAGTACGTACCTATATTTGAGAACCTCTATAAAATATTCGTGTTGGTTGGATGCTTACTCTATAGCTTAAATTTTATTTACTGCATAATCTTTATTGTTGTTTATTTATTTGAGGTGTGTACGTTAATTTATTGTATTGAAAGATTTTAAATCTCTATCCATCCACCTCTAGAGTATTTCTCAAGTATCATTCCGCACTTTCATGGAGGTCCTACCACATACCCAAGAGTTTATAGAAACTCTTCTCTCGAACCAAGTGTTGTGCGAGTTTGGGGGAAGGCAAGCGGGGTTGTCAAATATTTAAATAGGTGACTTTTGCGGGATGTGAATCTCCTCCACCGGCTACATTGGGGTCATATTTATAAGAAAATTCAAAGGGGGGCTTGTGGTCAAAAAGTGGGCCCACCCCCATGCATGGTAAATGTGAGCTCAACGAGGTGATCTACTTAGCTCACTAAGGTGATTTGTTGAGGTCATCGAGGTGATTTATTAAGGTCATTGAGGTGATCTGCTAAGATCGGCAAGTTAATCTAATGAGATCGGGGAGGTGATCTGATGAGCTCGATGAGGTTGGCGAGGTTGTGTGTTGAGATCGGCGAGGTGATCTCCTAAGCTCGTTGAGGTCAGTGAGGTGATCTACTGAGGTCACTGAGGTCGGCGAGGTGATCTACTGAGGTCGGCGAGGTGATCTGTTGAGATTGTTGAGGTGATCTGTTGAGCTCATCGAGGTGATTTGTTGAGGTCGGGGAGGTGATCTACTGAGGTCGCCGATGTTATCTGTTGAGGTAGGCGAGGTGATCTGTTGAGGTCGGCGAGGTGATCTGTTGAGGTCGGCGAGGTGATATGTGTAGGTCGGCGAGGTTCTCTATCATGTCCTCCCGTGTATTTCTTATCTCGGCGAATATAAGTAATGCATGTAGTGCTCAGCATATAGTGCTCAGCATGTAGTGCTCACAGCGCACCAAGTAGTAATGAGTGTAGCACACAAGTAGTATTAGTAGTAGTTTTGTGTGATAACTCTCAACATGCATGATCACAAAATGTAACATGCAAGAACTCACAACACCCATGAGCACAGATCGTGGCACACGAGTACTAATGAACTTGACTACAAAATTTATAAATTATTTGTGTAACACCCCACCTGCAATAATCATATATTATGGGTTCGGTCGGGCCCCACGCCATACAACCATCACAAATAGAATATTAAAACAAGTTATAAAAGATTACTTCCATTTGAAATATCATCACAAGTCCTGATAAACACATCGGAAGATTATAACAAATCTATAATCATCATAGAGTGTCCACAACTATCCAGCTAACAAAGTCCATGGTCTTATGACATATACATCATAAAATCCAAAATGAAACAAATATTTATCTTAAACGACCTCGGCACATGGGACAAAACAACATCAAACAAAAGCACTTCATAAAGTAACATTTTCTTTTAGCCTTTTAGCATTATAAGCACGCACCTGCTTCTGCTTCTGATCCATACCATGCAACCAAATACACATGAGAGGGAAAATGACGGTCAGTTGTGCGTTGACCATAAACCGTGTAACAACCTCACTCCTCCCGAACATCCTAGCGAACCCCAAGAAACCACATCACCTTGCGGGTCAGCACATCGCATAACAAATAACAATATAAACAATGCTTGTAAAAGAGTTATCTAGGTGGCACAATCATCAAACATGTCTCTATGTGAAGAATTAAGAAAATGGGGGCATATAATGCAATCATGAATGCAATCAGGTATATCCTACGGATCCACCACAGGACCTAGCATAGCTTGTATGATTCTAGCACATCATCGCTGTCAAGCCACAAGAATCAAACACACTCGAGGCATTTCAAACATACAAGTATCTAGTTAGTTATACTTACCTTTAGGGTCCTTCTACTAGAATCCTAACTCAAATGGGTGAGGTTGGTTATACCCATTCCCTCAGGTCCTTCTACTAACACCCTAACGATCAGAGCGGTCATTCATACCCTTCATTGGGCCCTTCTATCGACTCCTAACAATAGTTTAATTTTGATCCAAACAATTGGAGAGGTCGGTTATATCCATCCTCAGACCCTTCTACCAACTCCCTGATTATCCACATTGAAATGGTCAGTTATACCTCTCGCGTAGGCACTTCTACCATTTCCTTAAATATGAAGGAGGTCAGTTATACCTTACCAAAGGCCATTTTTTCCACCTTCGTATTATCCACATTCATCAATTAAATTGCACAAGTAATCATATGGAGCTTACACCAATTCACTAAGATATTTAATGAGCACCACATGCCCTTACCCTAACATGGAAAATCTCCACGAAAAATGGGCATTATAACGTCGTTATGACCTCATTCGTACTTCTAGCATAATCCATAAATACAACGTCAAACAAACATCACTGAATCAGGCCATCAGTTGTGGGTAGTCTTCACACACAATTCCTAGCCCATAATCAAAGTCGGGCAATCTAATGCAAGCATGTCGGGGCCGCAATCCCACGCCCTGGTGGTTCGCAATGAGCTATGTCTACTCCAATCCCTCTATTTAGAGGAACCGGGTTCCAACATCACCAAAAATGCATGATAGAAAATAAGAAATCCAAAAATGTAACCTAAAGACAAGGAAGAGAGAGTCATTACCTTCCTCTCTCTTCTCACCTCCACGGAATCATTGGAACAATGGGTGGAAAATGCTTGTGGAGGCGTGATATATCCGCTACCGAAATTGGTTCTTCATTTGGGTTCATGGAGCTCTGTCGGCTTCACCTTATTCTTCCTCCAAGGTCTCCTCCTCTCCTCTTTTCTGGCCTAAGAGAGAGAATAACCAGAATGAGGGTTCAAACCTCCTTGGATGACCTTTAACTCTCAGCCTTCTATCCTAACCATTGGATCATAAAATTCATGATCGAATGGCTAAATATTGGGAAAATTCGTACTTTATGATCCCGTACACGGCCTGCCGCATGGTCATGTGCAGTTTGTGTCACGTACATGGCCCTATCCAGGTTGTGTACGGCTCGGGAGGGAGCCTTTGAAGACATGCAGCTACAGGACTGGGTGCATTGTTGTGTACTTAGCCTTGTACCTAACTAGGTAGATGAAAACCTCTTCTAAAAGGTCTCCAAAAACCCACAAGTTGCTACAAACATGTATAAGCCCATTCCAAACTTCTAAAGTCAACTAAAGCCACATTTGAATAGAAAATTGAGGTATTACAATTCTCTCCCCCTCAAAAGAAATTTTGTTCCTAAAATTTTAAACATATCTTAATCTAACATCATACCTAAAGCGAAGAGCTCTGGATATTACTCTCGTATTGTTTGTTGTCTTTCCCAAGAGAGTTTGTCGCACCTGCAATTATTCCAACACACTTTTACGGGCTTGAATTCATTACTCTGAAGCCTTCGGGTCTCTGCATCTTCAATGCAAACTAGGAACAGTCGCCAAATTTTCTTCCACCGGCATCATGGTTTGATCAACCAGCACTCCACCAAAGATTTCCTTAACACCGACACATGGAAAACATCATGTAGGTCGCTCAGCTCCGACAATAAGGCAAGGAGATACACATACTCTCCTATGCGTTCAATGATCATATACGGACCCAAATACCTCAAACTCAACTTCTTTAGTCGTTGAATCTGTGATATGCCCTTAAAAGGCTTAATCTTCAAATAGGCATGTCGTCAACCGTGAAATCCATATTCCAGCGACACGCATTATATTAATTCTACCTCCGATCGCTCCCGAATAGTCTCAATGTCATCAAAAGCATCCGCCATTATTTTCTTCTCCAATAGTTGAGCGTTGACCGCTTCCACTCATGGCATCAAAATCTGACACTGCCTCCCATAAAGAGCTTTGTACGGCGTCATCTTGATGCTCACTTGAAAACTATTATTGTATATGAACTCCATCATAAACAGGTGATCCTCCCATTTTTCCCATATTCAAGTGCCCACATCCTGAGCATGGACTCCATGGTATGGTTGGTTCTCTCCGTCTACCCATTGGTCTATGGATGGAACGTCTATACTTCAGCTTTGACCCCAAGTTCTTTTGCAGTAGCCTCCAATCCTTAGAGGTAGAGCCCCATCCATGTCGTTGATGTTACTCTCTGGTATCTCATGTGAAAGTGTGGAATAATGCTTGAGAATTACTCTAGAGTGGGGGTGAGTAGAGATTTAAAACTTCTTATACAATCAGTCATAGTACATGCCACAGATTATGAAAACAATAATTAAATATTATGTAGTATAATAAACTAAGTTATAAAGTAGATCAATTAGACGACAACAAATTTTTATTGAGTTTCCCCAAATCTTGGTACATCCTCTCTTCTACGACTTGGCAGAAATTCACTAAACAATGATGAGTCTTTTGATAAGAAAACTATTAGAACCACTACTGAATCTTTTGATAAGGAGATTCTTAGAACCACTGAATTCCTCTAAAGAGGGATTCTTAAGTCTCTATCACTGAATCCTTTAAAGAAGAATTCTTAAAACTTTATCATTGAATCCTTTAAAGAGGGATTCTTAAAACTCTATCACTGATTACTTTAAAGGGAGATTCTTAAAACTTTTAAGATGAATTCTTAAAACTCTTTTGAACTGGATGAGTGTTGTAGATGAATCAAATCTGATCAGCTATTCTTGTAGAGAAGAAGGCAGAGCAACAATCATGTTGGAACCATAGCTTTTGATTTGAGTTAGGATCCACCTTTAGTATCTAAGTTTATATCATAACATATTGAATAACTTAGATTAAAATCTCATTTAGAAAGAAAGCTGAAAATAGACATATTATTAATAAACAGAAAAAGAGAAAAGAAATAAAAAATATCTTTTGTTCTCGGCGTTCGACAAATGTCGAACGACGCTCGACAAATAGCCAGACAGCGCTCGACAAATATTCATCCGAACAGCGTTCGACAAATAGCGAACGGCGCTCGACGAATTCATCCAGACTCAGCAGGTCGACGAGATAAATCAAGATCAACAAAAATTTATTTGCAGAGAATTTCTCAGCACATCAAAAGGCGCTCGACAAATGCCGTTCAGTGCTCGACAAAATTCTAGCCAGAGCTCGACTAATATTTTATTGGGCTATCTTTCTTTATAATATTTAATCTAGTCGTTACAGTATTAAAAGCATATTGCCGTTACTGTATTGTCAAATCGACAACTCCTCTTTCCAAGGAACAAAATTAAAGAGATTTTATCTCTTTCCAATTTCCCGAGCAAGGATTCAAAAGCTTTCTCCAGACTATATATTCATGAGAAGAGCCGAAAGAAATATACAGATATAGGAGAGACAGAGAAGAAAATACAAAGAAGCAAATCTATTTTTCTTGCTAATATTCTCTTGCAGATCTCATACATCCTGAGACAACAATCACGACCAATTGCTCAGGATCATCACTGCAAAAGAAGGAAGAAGCATTTGAACAATCAAAAGGAAGAGACCTCCAGAATTGTCATTCATCTATACCAGACAGGGGGAGCTCTTCATCATCTGATCCTTTCAACACCATATCAGGATCAACAAGAATCTTCTTATACAGAGAAGAACAATTTAATTTCTGCTTTTATTTTCCCCTCTTTACACCATCCTGTACAGGGTTATAACTCCCTTCAAAAGTTAACTCTCGGTGACAGGGCACCTTAGCAAAAACCTGCAGTTTGGTTAGAGCACCTTATCAACAGCTCACCTAGTGAGAGGGCACCTTATCAACAACCTCATAGTGGATTCCTACCAGTGGGTAGAAGAGTAGATGTACCCAGTTGAGGGGAACTACTATACATCTTGTGTCATCTGGATGTTTGTTTTGTTTTTTATGCACTTGCACTGTTTGTGTTAATTACTCTTTCAGCAAACACATATAAATATACACATCATTTATTTTGAAACCAAAACTTAATCAAGATCTTTTAATAAAGTAAATAAGAACTAAAACACTCCACTTTCACTTGGTATCAGAGGGTGTTGATCTCTTTACAGGCTAACACCTGGATCACAAAGATCATTTTAGTTCTTCCATATGTTCAACACAATTTTTCAAAATGGCTCCATCAGTTTTCTCTATTACAGATCCACCTTTATATAACTTGGATAGATTTGAGCTATGGAAAATTAGAATTAAATTATATATGAATGCCATAGATGAGAATATTTACAAATCTATTTTGACAGGACTTCCCCTCATGTCATCAAAGGCAGTTACACCTGCATTACCTAGTTCCATGGGTATCAAGTCTCCTTCGAGAGCAATGAAAGGGCCTGTTTACAAAAGAAAACGTGGCAACAGAGAGACTGATGTCACTGCCCGTGTTTGCAAAATGAAGCCAGATAAACTCAAAGCTGGTACTGATGATGGGCGGACTGATAAACATAAAGAATCTTCCCCATCTACAGAACCTTCTCCATCCTCAGAAGCAGATGCCAAAGCCATGCAGATCTTGGCTCAGTCAGTGTCAAAGGACATTCTTCAAAAGCTTGAAGACTGCACCTCTGCAAGAGGAATCTGGACCTCCCTCTCCAAGATGGTAAATAAACCTTCTTTCATCTCTTCAACTAATTGTATTTTTGATGCAGAACCATCAACAAACCTAAGTGAAGAAGAAGAAGAAGAAGAACTTAGAGCTATAGCTTTCTGCATGATGGCCATATATGGTGGTTCACATCAAATCCCAGATGCAGAAGCAGAAGTAGAAAAGGTAAATGAGGTAATATCAATTCAAAACCCTACCTCTAAAAATTACAAATCTTCTTTTAAAATAACTTTTACCAATTTAATAAAATGTAACATAAAAATAAAGAAGTCAACAAATATAAATCATTTGATTTCCGAACATAACAAACCTAAAGAAGAACAAAATGACTTTTTAAAACATAAACTTGAACATTTTTTTAAAGAAAAACAAATTGATTATGTTCAACAATTTCAAGAAAAATTTTCAAATTTATATTTTAATGAAATAAAAAGGCTAAAACTGCTAAACCTTTCAACTCTAATAAAATTCAAAGAAGTTTTCTAATTAATTTCTCACCATTAAACTCCATCCCAATTCAAACAGCAAATCTAAAATTTACATGGATTGTTTCCATCATAAAAACTATGTTAAGACAACTTTGTATTCTTACAGACTTCTCCAAGTCAGTTTGAGCATTCTACTGTAGCTGCATTGATCAGTATTGATCATAGCACTGAGTGTGAGTCTCTTCTGATAAGGGGATTCTATGAGAAAGAAAATGTCTGCAATGTTTTTATCTAAAACATTCCTTAAAATCCATTAACAGTTGTAGCAATTCAAGATATTAAAAACATATCTAGATCAAATGAGTTGCTTAAATAAAATGATTTAAAGAGTCTACAGAAGAAAATTGAAAACTAAAACCAAGTGAGAGAGAAAAGGAGAACATCAGAGAAGCCAAGTGAGAAAGAAAATGAGAAACACAAATCTCAAACAAAACTTAAATCTGTGTAAAGGTTGCTGCAATTAGAAATTTTAAATAGGCTGAAATTAAAAATTTTAACTTCAAGAAATGAGCTGCTGCAACTGAAAATTCTAAAAACCATTTTAAGATTACCAGGTCACTAGTTTTGATTTGATCCCAACTCAAATAGGGGGAGATTGTTGGAACCATAGCTTTTGATTTGAGTTAGGATCCACCTTTAGTATCTAAGTTTATATCATAACATATTGAATAACTTAGATTAAAATCTCATTTAGAAAGAAAGCTGAAAATAGACATATTATTAATAAACAGAAAAAGAGAAAAGAAATAAAAATATCTTTTGTTCTCGGCGTTCGACAAATGTCGAACGGCGCTCGACAAATAGCCAGACAGCGCTTGACAAATATTCATCCGAACAGTGTTCGACAAATAGCGAACGACGCTCGACGAATTCATCCAGACTTAGCAGGTCGACGAGATAAATCAAGATCAACAAAATCTTATTTGCAGAGAATTTCTCAGCACATCAAAAGGCGCTCGACAAATGTCGTTCAGTGCTCGACAAAATTCTAGCCAGAGCTCGACTAATATTTTATTGGGCTATCTTTCTTTATAATATTTAATCTAGCTGTTACAGTATTAAAAGCATATTGCCGTTACTGTATTGTCAAATCGGCAACTCCTCTTTCCAAGGAACAAAATTAAAGAGATTTTATCTCTTTCCAATTTCCCGAGCAAGGATTCAAAAGCTTTCTCCAGACTATATATTCATGAGAAGAGCAGAAAGAAATATACAGATATAGGAGAGACAGAGAAGAAAATACAAAGAAGCAAATCTATTTTTCTTGCTAATATTCTCTTGCAGATCTCATACATCCTGAGACAACAATCACGACCAATTGCTCAGGATCATCACTGCAAAAGAAGGAAGAAGCATTTGAACAATCAAAAGGAAGAGACCTCCAGAATTGTCATTCATCTATACCAGACAGGGGGAGCTCTTCATCATCTGATCCTTTCAACACCATATCAGGATCAACAAGAATCTTCTTATACAGAGAAGAACAATTTAATTTCTGCTTTTATTTTCCCCTCTTTACACCATCCTGTACAGGGTTATAACTCCCTTCAAAAGTTAACTCTCGGTGACAGGGCACCTTAGCAAAAACCTGCAGTTTGGTTAGAGCACCTTATCAACAGCTCACCTGGTGAGAGGGCACCTTATCAACAACCTCATAGTGGATTCCTACCAGTGGGTAGAAGAGTAGATGTACCCAGTTGAGGGGAACTACTATACATCTTGTGTCATCTGGATGTTTGTTTTGTTTTTTATGCACTTGCACTGTTTGTGTTAATTACTCTTTTAGCAAACACATATAAATATACACATCATTTATTTGAAACCAAAACTTAATCAAGATCTTTTAATAAAGTAAATAAGAACTAAAACACTCCACTTTCAAATCAGCAAGCTTCATTTTTCTTTCTTGAGGGCTTATAGAGAATAGCCTTTTCAGTACAGAGAAGAAGAATGTTGAGACTCAGAGAGAAATAGATCTTTCTTGAGATCGTGTGAGAAAAGAGAAGAAGTCGATCTTTCTTTTTGAATCCTTTGAATCAGTCAATTATATTCGCCAACATTTCTCAGTTTGAATCTTCTCTATTTATAGGAGACCAACTGAATCAATACTTTCTTTCTCATTTCTGATTCGATATAATCTCTTTCTTTAATAGGAGCACCAATGGCTAGATCTAAGAAACAATCATGGTCATAATTTGCTCACTACCTTATTCGTCATTTAAAGAGAAATCGACATAAGTTAGACAAAATGTCGATTACTTCTCGACGCCCGTCAATTTCTTTGTAGAAATCGACATAAGCTGACTTCTGTTTATTTTGAACTTCGACTTCTTCTGTAAAGCTTTCATAGATCTCGACATAAACTATCTTAGCTCTTCGGCGTACATCGAATATTTCTCGACGTATAGAGTCTTCAGTCGATGTGTTTCCTTAGCTTTATTCAGTCTTCAATACTGCCAACTTTTCCTATTTATACAGATTATATATATACCATTTCTATACAATTTATAAGGCATTTCTAAATCACTAATTTAATCTAATATACCAAATCAATAGATTTTTTTCCAACAATCTCCCCTATTTGGTATAACATATTTTATAGATTTAATAAGTGATTCTACATGAAGAGAAAGAAAAAGAAATACAATACAAAGAATACTCATAGCATAAAGAGAACAACAACCATTCTTCAGTCAATTTTTTCATTGCTCGTGTACAATTTTTTCATTTAACTCTTCTTACTGAGTGAGTATCTCAACTTTCTTCAGTCGTTACTTTTGTCGACCTCTTCTTTGATGACCTTCACAAGATAAGCATAAATAGTGAAGAGCAACTTTTCACTTACCTTTCGCATGTACCTTGTAAATTTTTTTGTGGCTCTTTCTGGATTTTCTTTTAGAGATTTCTGTACTGTCAATAATCTCCTGCTCTTCAGGAGCAATGTTGTACACTTTAGCTAAGTCAACCTTCCTTCTTTCTAATTCTAATATCATTGTAAAGATCACTGTCGCCTCAGATTTTGCTTTCACAGTATACTTGCCTTTCAAGATTTTTGCTCTATCTTTATTTAGCTGAGAAATTGTCTTCTTAGAAATTTTGTATATTGGAGCGGGTACCAATGAGGAAGGATGTGAACCTCCTTGAAGAAAAATTTCATTTGTAGATATGATCATTTTATCCATATCGATTTTCATATGTTGTTTTGTGCTTAGATTGTTATCATTTACCATAACAAGAGGTTTACTATTATCAACAATCAAAGTTAGCAGTTTCTTCCTTTGGCTAGCTTTTCCAACCTCAAAGTACTTATGGAAGTCATGAATCATCTTTAGATTTACCTCAGATACTTGTGTCTTTGATTCATATATCTGTAGAGCTTTGTAATCAGAAGCACAACTCTCAGCTTCTTTTGAGCCATATAGTTGTAATATCTTGGAGCTAGGAGAGCATCTTTTACATTCATATCCTTTCCCCTGGACCATTTGTATATCTTAGAGATTGGAGTAACGACAACTTGAAGAGGATTGTTATCTTGTTGTTCCTCCCCCTGACTTATTGTACCCTTAGATATCATTCCTTGATGTTTCTCCCCCTAGACTCCTGAATCCTCAGTGAGTTCCGGGATTATGTTACCAACAATTTTATCTTGGCAAATTTGAGGAGCATAAGATACAGCTTCATAATGGTCAACATCATCATGGCTAATAGCATCAAGGTCAACATCATCACCCTGAGAATGGTCAGAGGAAGAAGCAGCATCAACAACACTTTGATCAACAACACCTTGATCAAAAACATTATCACCTTCCTAACTACTAAAAGTATTGTTAGTTGCTAGAGTATCATTCCTATCACTGGAACTGGTACTAAGGGTTCTGCGTATTGGGAAAAAATTCTCCCCCTTCTTGACTTTTTCTAGAAGAGAACTCAAGAATTCCCTAGTGACAAAGGGCTCAGGAGCAGCTCTAGGAACATTAATTTGATTATGGAGAATCACAGTGAGAGAATAATTCATGAGAGAGAGAAATTAATCTTTCAATTATGGTGGAGGAGGTAGAGGCAAGAAGAGAAGTTGGAGTATTCATGATAGCTGCATCATTTGATGCAGTATGAGGTATGGAGGAAATTAGAGCTTATGTGGGTGTAGGGGATGGTGAAGGTACATGTAGTGGACTAAATGTTATAGGTGTAGAAGGAAGGGGAGAGGATCGTGGTAAATTGGATGGAACTTCAGCATCAACAAATGAGTCAATTTCTGGAGCAATGGATGGTGTTATTTCTGTGGAAAAATTCGCCGGACGCAAATTTTGCTTTCTTAGGAGCAGTCTCCTGGATCACCTTTCCTTTTTGAAATTGTTCTCTTCCATTTATCAAATTGATTGATTAACAATCTATTTCCTGGTAGAATGTGTATTCCTTTGGAAGTGCATAATATTGGGTATGAATGCATAAGGACTATACTCAAGATTCTTCCATAGGAAATACTTCCTTGCCTCAACATATGCTTCATTAAGCTGATCATGCAGCTTCCCTAATCACAACTCTTTCTAGCGCAAGGACTGTCATTGAAAGTGCACAGTGTGCCTCTAAGAATCCTCAAGAGGGGGGTGAATAGAGATTTAAATTTATTTCTATTCTATTTGTGCAAGTACAATAAAACCTAAGTATTATGTTTCACCATGATAAATCCCAGAATAAATAACTGCAGTTAAGTAATGAAAGAAAAAGCATCAAATGAAATCTAAGCTATGAAAGCACAGAAAATTGACAATCCAAAAGACACAGAATTTTTTATAGAGGTTCCCCAAAATGTGGGTACTCCCCTCTTCTACCACCTGGTAGGGATGCACCATTGTGCCCGAGTCTTTTGGTAAGGAGACTCTTAGAACCACTGATCTTTTGACAAGGAGATCATGAACCACCAGATCTTTTGATAAAGAGATCTTGAACCACCAGATCTTTTGATAAGGAGATCTTGAACCACCAGATCTTTTGATAAGGAGATCTTGAACCACTGAATCCTTTGAAGAGGGATTAATAAAACTATTTCACAGAAAGGGATTAGAAGGAGAAAGTAATAAGAGAAGGGTTGTTGGAATTTTGTTTTCAGAATTCTTATGAAAGGTTGTATGAAGAACAGCCTCTTGAGTTTTTCACTGGATCTGCTCTTGATTAACTCCTGCTTATAATAGTGATGGATTGCAGGAGGTCTAGTTGTCAGATCCTTGTTCTTCTCTTCCTATTGAACTCTGGATGATATATGATAGTGTTGAGAAGCAGGCTTCAGTTGTTCTGTTGTTCAGGAGAGAGCAGTTCTTTCTCCTCTTTTCTGTTCACTGTTAGGGTTCCTGAGAGAGGAAGAAGAAGAGAGAACCCTAGAGAGAAAATGATGGCTGATTGTACTAATCACACACTTTGTCTCTGTCTTCTCTGTCTTTATATTGTCTCTCTTCAATTTGAATTCCTTTCCAATTCTGGTAAGTCCTAAAAAGGTATTTTTCTTTTCAATTTCTCTT
Organism: Dactylorhiza incarnata; assembly: GCA_033032865.1. NCBI lineage: Eukaryota > Viridiplantae > Streptophyta > Magnoliopsida > Asparagales > Orchidaceae > Dactylorhiza > Dactylorhiza incarnata. Next base: position 4,225,994 of record JAWHQI010000198.1, read on the forward strand.
TCTTCTTATTCTTGATTCTCGACCCGTCTCCCAACTGTAATCTAGTTTCCAAGAAAACTTTCATGTCCTCTATTAATGCTTCCTTCTATTTCAGGCAATAATTAAGTCGTTGGAGAACGTTCTTGAGAGATGTGGGCCATGAGATAGAGTCCAAAAAGACAGCTGAAAAAGGTTTCCTTTTCAGACTGTATTCGACGTAGTGTCGAGTTCACTTCATCTCTTATCGACGCAACTTCGAGTTCTTATAGGAGCAGCTTCGATTTCATCCTTGCTCTGATTGAACTCTGCTAGTCGACGTTGCGTCGATAACTTATCGACGTAACCGTCGAGTTGAAAGGCATGGCTCTGAACTTCATTATCTGTGTCGAGATGAAGTCGACGTTGCGTCGACTTTAGATGACTTCCACATATAATTCCTTCTGCGTTGAATTGAAGTAGAAGCTGTGTCGACTTCACACAGTACTTCGACAGGTCTATGGCCTCTACGTCGATATCTATTCGATGTAACGTCGACTTGATCTACTCCGACAGAAAGAGTATTTTGCTTGGACTTCTTATTAGAGTAGCGTCGACATTCATTCGATGTTGCGTCGATTTCTATTCGACGCAAACATTAACTTCACCAAATTTGTGCTTCTCTTGATATGGTCTTGACACCCTAGGTTGAGTGTGACATCCTAAGACATCTAATGACCAGATTACCCTCATTATACAATGGGTAATTCAATCCTAAGAGATAAAATCACTTTTAGTGAATTTTTTAAGTTAAATCAAAGGGGTTTTTCCCAACAATCTCCCCCTATTTATCTTAACAAATTTTACAGTTTGTTCAAAGTGATTTTACACATTTCTTTGCATAAGCCAAAATTACATACATGACAATATAGATATAAGAAAATTGACAGATTCAAATCACAAGCCATTACATTCAATTGTATATAGATCACATAGTTGTATTTCAGAAATTATAGGACATTGCAAAGTACTTGAGCCTCTTTGCTCCTTGTCAGGGGTTTTTCTTTTCCTTGAAAACACCTTTACCTTCCTTGGAGCAATGTTAAGAGGCTCATCATCTTCTGTAGTAGCATCTTTGGGAAGCTCCCCCTGAGAGTGAGCATTTACTTCAGCTTCCTGGGCAGCTTCCACAGCTATCTTGGCTACCTCATCTAGCAGATTGTCATTCTGAGGCTCCTCCTGATCAGCTGTTGTACTTACAGCTTCCATTTCTATATCCATATTTCTCTGAACATCTGGAGCAAGCTCCCCCTGAACTATTGCATCTATTTGCTCATCATTAAATTTTTTTGGGAGCTCCCCCTGATCTGCAGGCTCCCCTGATCTGCAGGCACACCCTGGATCTGTGCACTTTGAAAGGTGGTCACTTGGTCAGGAGCGGGCTCATTATTAGCATCCCCTTTATCTTGTCTACTCTTATCAAGGACATGTCTTTCTTCCTCCAATATGTTCTCCCCCTTCTTGAACTTGCTGGCCAGAGAGGTTAAGAAATTCTTTGTGACCATGGAGGAAGATACAAAATCTTAGAGGCTCTGAAGAGATCTTTTAAAATTTAATAGCTCACCCTCCATTTGTGAATATTTCTTGTCAAACCTTCTTGCCTGAGAGGCCACCTGGTCTGCAAATGTGGAGGAGGCAATGGCCACAACTTTGGAAATGACCTGCTCAAGATCAATTGTGGATAGATGAGATGTAGATGGAGGAGGTGATGGAGGAATGTCTTCTTGGATAGGGAATAGAGGGTGGTAAATATCAGGTGAGAAATGTATTGATGGTGGTGGAGGTAGAGCAAGCTGATGATCTGGAATGAGGGTGGATGGTAACTGATGGGATAACTGAGGAGATGGCTCTAGGACTGAAAGGTATTGAAGTTGTTGTTGTTGTTGTTGCTGCTGCTGCTGTTGTTGTTGCTGCTGAGGGGGATCTGGAATAGTCTCTAGTAGAGGTGGAGAAAGAGGAGGAGGGATAGCATCCCTTGGAGGGTCTGGTATTTGCCTTTCTGGCTCTTGAGAGGGAGGAGATGGAGGAGTAGAAGCTGGGGCTTGACCAGGCTTTAAGATTTTCCTGGTCCACTTGGAGAAGATCCCTATATTAATCCTCTTCCCAGGAGGGATGGGAACTCCTTTTGATCTGCATACTGCTGGGTAGTGGTGGAGAAGAACTTGACTCATAACTCTCATATAAGCATTTTCCTTATGAGAGTACTTGTCCCCAATCATTTTTAGGAGGCATTTACCCCCAATTGATCCTTTTCTTCAGAACTAGAGCTCCCATTATCTGAAGTTGTTTCTTTGGAACAACATCATGTGCTGATATTTTACAGAGCAGCACTTTCCCTACAATATCTGCAAGGAATCTGTATTCTTCCCCAAGGTCAATCTTCTTCTGATTGATGGGCTTGTCCTTCTTGAACTGCATAATCTACAGGGCCCTCTTGACCTCATCCCCTGATAATTCTTCTGACTCATTTCCAGGAAGAAGATCATAAGTTTGGTTCAATCTGTCCTCTGTTATCAGGACATCTGTGTCAGAAATTTTTCCTTTAAGAGAGTCATCCTCTCCTATCTGAGCATTATCTTTGAACTCTGTTAACTCAATATCCAGGATCTTGCATCTTGTTGAGATAAGCTTGGTTAGGTTGGCCTCCTGAAACAAGCCAAGTATGGCTTTGAAGCTTTCTGCCGCTGCACTGAATGAATCAACGTCCACATCAAATCCTTAGTTCACTTTTGGTGGATCCATTTGATTTTAAGTACCTGCAAAGACAAAAAGAAGCGAGAAAGAGAGAGGCACGGGAGAGGTGGAGAACAAGAGAGCAAGGAGAGGAATATTTGAAAGCGTAAATATTTTGATGCAGTAATTTCTTAAAAGCAGATGAATCGCCGCAACTTAGGGTTTAGGTCGACACACCGTCGATAAAACTTATTATTTGGCGCGCGAAGCTGTGTCGGGATTGCTTCTAGAAGCAATTCTGTGCGCGTCATTATATCGACGTTGCATTGACTAGTACTCGACATAACTTCGAGATTGTTCAGCAGACCTTAAGTCGACGTGGTCCTGTCGACATTACGTCGATTTGCAATCGACGCAACTTCAACTTTAGCCAGAGACCAAAAAGACAATGCATGCGTCGATAGTTACTCGACGTTGCGTCGAGATCTATTTGAATTGTCCACTCTGAGTGCTTCTTGACGCTGACGTCGAGTAGAAGTCGATGGTACATCTACTTCTATTCGACGCATCTATGAATGACCAGATCTATTTCTTTAGAAAATTCTTGCTGTTTTTCCCAGTAATTATATTTATTGAAAATAGATTATAATATATTTTAATAACCATTAGGAAAGATTCAAGGTAGAAATTACTCCCTTGACTAAATCTTGTTCCTTAATCAAAATCTACATCTTACTTCCCACTCAATTTTCTCCTAAGTGGGGCCCTACCTAACCCTGCACAGGTAATTCAAACATTAGAAGCAACCCAGGTTACCTTGGGCCCTTTGCTTTTACCATAATAGGGTTCAATGGAAGAATAGAAGGGTCTTTCATGATACCCTTTGGGATGATAGGGAATGGATTTCCCAAACCTCTTATCTTGATACTTGAAATGAGTATAAAATGTATCAAAATATAACAAATCAGCAGAATGTTTTATTATTCTAGGTTTTGCTCTAACCTTTTGGTTGATATTATTTGACTTCTCTACATGATTCTTGCCTAGAGTTTTTTCCTTTTTATTCAGATTTATCTTTTTAGGTTCGTCTATCCTATCTGGATGGTTGTTATCTCTACTCTTAGATGATGCACTCTTCTCACTTGGTTGGTACTCACTAGGTCTAACAAATGACACTGGAATTTTCCAGGCAGGTTTCCTAGGTGCATCTGTGCTTGTGGAGGGCTCTGCTCCTAATCCTAGGTGATTAAATCTCATGGAGAGATTTTCTGTGATGTCTTTGAGCTTCTGACTCCTCTCATTGAGTGAGTCCTCAAAGGCCTTTGCCTTTGCTAGCTCTTCTTTTAGATTTGTGTTTTCCTCTCTAAGCTTGATCAATTCTAACTCTTTATTATTTATTTCATTTGTTAGATTTTGTTTTATTAGAAGTATTTCGTCTTTCTTAAGATTCTCTAATTCAGTTTTAGATGTGTTTAACTCTTTTTCTACCCTAAGATGATCAATGCAAAATTCTTTAAAGCAAGATTTAAAATCATCAGAACTGTAATCAAATTCATCAAAAACAGATACCTGATCATCTTCATCATCTGATGACATCCCTAGTGCCATCATTCAGGCTGCTTCTGCTATTGCTTCATCATCACTTTCAGATGATGAGGAGCTTAATTCTGCTTCAGAATCACTCCATGTTTCAGCAATGAAGCCTTTGGCCTTCTTCTTGTCCTTTCTTCTGAAGGACTTCTTCTTCTCCTCCTCTTTATTGCGGCTTCTTTCCCTTTGCTCTTGTGGGCACTCAGGAGCAATGTGCCCTGGTTTGCTGCAGGTATAGAAAATAATCTCCTTATTAGGAGTTTTATCATACCTGGGCCTTGAGTCCCTTTCTCTTCTCCTTGAGTCTTCAGTTTTGATCCATTTCTTGAATCTTCTTGCTAGCAGACTGAACATTTCATCCTCAGGAGTAGAGGGCCCGCCTTCAGTAGCTTTCAGAGTTAGGCTCCTTTGGATAGGAGCTGGAGAAGTCTCCCTTTCTTCAGCCTCATCCCTGTTCTTCAGGAGCATCTCATATGACTTAATCTTTCCTAGCAAAGCTTCAGTTGAGATCTCTCTATGGCATCTGGACTCTCTGATTGCCCAGATTCTAGAATCCTATGAGCTAGGGAAGCACATGAGGGGTTTATCATTAATTTCAGTCAAGGATATCTCCTTGTCTAAGCCTCCTAGCTCATTAATGATAATGTTGAATCTGCCATACATATCAGCAACAGATTCTTCAGCTTTCTTTTGAAAGTTCTCATACTGAGATATGAGAAGGGACTTTTTGTCCTTTCTTTCATCAGCACTTCCTTCCACCATTGTGGTGAGTGAGTCCCAGATTTCTTTTGCTGACGGACATTCAGCAACCTTCTGAAAAATTTCATCTGACATTGTTGACACCAGAATATTCATGGCCTTGGCATCGCATTCCTTTACCTTCTTTTCAACCTCTGTCCATTCCTTTCTTGGGGCAGCCTCTGTTGTTGAGGATTCTCCTATCTTTTGTCTGATTGGAGGTGGAGGACCTGTGAGAAGAATATTATAGATGTCTTCATCAATGGAATTCATGTAAAGTTTTATTCTGGCCTTCCAGAGTGTGAACTTATTCAAGTTACACATTGGGGGTCTTGTAGAAGCATAATCCTTAGTACTCATTTTCTTAGAGAATATTTGTAATTAAGAAATAAGAGTAGGAGGTCTTTTTGATCAAGGAGTTAACCTTTTATTGATCAACCTCCCTCTGATACCAATTGAAAGTGCACAGTGTGCCTCTGAGAAACCTCTAGCGGGAGGGGGAATAGAGATTTAAATTTTTTTCTATTCTATTTGTGCAAGTACAATAAGACCTAAGTATTATACTTCACCAAGATAAATCCCATAATAAATAACTGCAGTTAAGTAATGAAAGAAAAAGCAGCAAATGAAATTTAAGCTATGAGGGACAACACAGAAAATTGACAATCCAGAAGACACGAAATTTTTTATAGAGGTTCCCCAAAATGTGGGTACTCCTCTCTTCTACCACCTGGTAGGGATGCACCACTGTGCCTGAGTCTTTTGGTAAGGAGACTCTTAGTACCACTGATCTTTTGACAAGGAGATCATGAACCACCAGATCTTTTGATAAGGAGATCTTGAACTACCAGATATTTTGATAAGGAGATCTTGAACCACTGAATCCTTTGAAGAGGGATTAATAAAACTCTTTTACAGAAAGGGATTGGAAGGAGAAAGTAATAAGAGAAGGGTTGTTGGAATTCTATTTTCAGAATTCTTATGAAAGGTTGTATGAAGAACAACCTCTTGAGTCTTTCACTGGATCAGCTCTTGATTAACTCATGCTTGTAATAGTGATGGATTGCAGGAGCTCTAGTTGCCAGATCCTTGTTCTTCTCTTCCTATTGAACTCTGGCTGCTATATGATAGTGTTCAGAAGCAGCCTTCAGTTGTTCTATTGTTTAGGAGAGAGCAGTTCTTATTTCTCTTTTCTATTCACTGTTAGGATTCCTGATAGAGGAAGAAGAAGAGAGTACCCTAGAGAGAAGATGATGATCGATTGTAATAATCACACACTTTGTCTCTGTCTTCTCTGCCTTTATATTGTCTCTCTTCAATTTGAATTCCTTTCCAATTCTGGTAAGTCCTGAAAAGGTATTTTTCTTTTCAATTTCTCTTTCTTCTTATTCTTGATTCTCGACCCGTCTCCCAACTGTAAGCTAGTTTCCAAGAAAACTTTCTTGTCCTTTATTAATGCTTCCTTCTATTTCAAGAAATAATTAAGCCGTTGGAGAACGGTCTTGAGAGATATAGGCCATGAGAGAGAGTCCAAAAAGACAGCTGAAAAAGGTTTCCTTTTCAGACTGTATTCGACGTAGCGTCGAGTTCACTTTCTCTCTTATCGACGCAACTTCGAGTTCTTATAGGAGCATCTTCGATTTCATCCTTGCTCTGATTGAACTCTGCTAGTCGACGTTGCGTCGGTAACTTATCAACGTAACCCTCGAGTTGAAAGGTCTGGCTCTGAACTTCATTATCTGCGTCGAGATGAAGTCGACGTTACGTCGACTTTAGATGACTTTGACATATATTTCCTTCTGCGTTGAATTGAAGTAGAAGCTACGTCGACTTCACATAGTACTTCGACAGGTCCATGGTCTCTACGTCGATATCTATTCGACATAAAATCAACTTGATCTTCTCCGACAAAAAGAGTAGGTTGCTTGGACTTCTTGTTAGAGTAGCGTCGACATTCATTCGATGTTGCGTCGATTTCTATTCGACGCAAACATTAACTTCACCAAATTTGTGCTTCTCTTGATATGGTCTTGACACCCTAGGTTGAGTGTGACATCCTAAGACATCTAATGACCAGATTACCCTCACTATACAATGGGTAATTCAATCCTAAGAGATAAAATAACTTTTAGTGAATTTGTTAAGTTAAATCCAAGGGGTTTTTCTCAACAGTCATGATTTACAGTTGCACCATAGGAATTGCATCATGTGGGGAACTTTTACATATGAGAACTTTTCCCACGATTCCGGCTAGGAACCTGTATTCTTCTGAAACTTTCATTTTCTTAGTATTTGTCGGCTTCAATTCTGTGTAGTTCATAATCAGAAGAGCCTTTTTGATGTATTCATCAGTTATATCCTCATTCAGCACATTTCTAGTTAATTCAATTTTTTTAGGAACATTGTCTATGGAAACCCTAACCTCTGATCCTTTGATTATTAAGCTAATATCTCTCTTATTTTCCAAATTAATAGAGTTGTGAAATTCTTTCAACTCTTCTTATAGAATTTGAAAGCGTACTGTAAGTAGTTTGTTCAACCAGTGCACTTCAAAGAGCGAGAGGATGTCTTTAAACTTTTGATCGCAATTTTTAAAAGAATCAATGTCAAAACTGCTATCGATTTTGATCTCCATTGAATACCTGCAAAATACGTTATAAAGAAACAGAAAAACAAGGGAAGACAAAAGGTTTTGAAAAAGGTGTGGGACAAACTTCTTATTCTTGTCCCTTGTATTCTACGTTTCTTAACTTCTTAATAGTTTTCTGAGAAATCATCGTTCGTTGAATTAGTAATTGATGTACGTCGATTTCAGCCAAACTACGGTTTCTATTCTCATTTTTAGCCTGAGCCATCTAGTATTTCTAAGGCATGAAGGAAATGAGTATGCTTCATTTCATCAAGAAGTTTTATGAAGAGATCAGCCATCTGGTCATTAGTAAAAACATGGTATAAGGAAATATTTTATTTCTCCACAGTATCTCTAATAAAATTGTGTCTTATCTCAATATGCTTAGTTCTGCTATGCAACACAGGATTAGATGCAATTGACATTGCACTTGTGTTGTCACAAAAAATAGGTGTATTAGTGAATTTACACTCATAGTCTAGCAGTTGATTCTACATCCATAGAAGTTGTGAATAATAACTTCCAGCTGAGATGTATTCATCTTCAACTATGGATGTAGACACAGTGGTCTACTTCTTGCTGAACCAAGAAACGAGTCTTACACCTAAGAATTAGCAAGTTCCTGAAGTAGTCTTCCTGTCTGACCTGCACCCTGCATAATCAGCATCTGAAAATCCTGTTAGCTCAAAACTTGACTCTACAGGATACTATAGATCAATCTCTGGTGTCCCTTTAAGATATCTCAGTATCTTTTTGACATGCGATAAATGAGATTCTTTTGGAGTTACTTGATATCTGGTACACACACATATTGCAAACATGATATCATGTTTACTTTTTGTGAGATATTACAGTGAACCAATTATAGCTTTATAGGTATTTTGATCCACAGACTTACCAGATTCATCCTTGGCAATCAAAGAATTAGAGACCATGGGGTTTTCATGATGGACGCATTTTCCATCCTACAATTTTTAATTAGTTCTTTTGTATATTTAGACTGAGAGATGAAAATGTCTTTGTCACTCTGTTTAACTTGTAATCTAGAAAATAGGATAGCTCCCCCATGCTGCTCATCTCAAATTTTTCTTGCATTAGGTATGCAAACCTTTTACAGAGATTGATATTTGTATAGCCAAATATAATATCATCAACATATATTTATACTAACAATAATTTATCTTTATGTTTTCTTATAAACAAAGTCTTATTCACCTTTCCTCTTATGAAAGAGTTCTCAAGGAGAAAAGTGGACATGGTCTCATACCAATCTCTTGGAGCTTGCTTGAGACCATATAATGCTTTGTTAATCTATAAACATGAGAGAGGGAGTGAGGATTTGCAAAACCTAGAGGTTGCTCAGCATATACTTCTTCTTGAAGTTTATCATTGAGGAATGCATTTTTGACATCCATTTGGTATACTTTCATCTTATTGTGTGTTGCATAGGCAAGAAACATTCTGATAGTTTCTAGTCTTGCAACAAGAGCAAAAGTCTGGTCATAGTATATGCCTTCCTCTTGCATGTAGCCTTAAGCTATCAATCTTGCCTTGTCTCAAACAATTGTCCCTTCGAGATCTAGTTTGTTTCTGAATACCAGTTTTGTCCCTATGACAAGGTAATTAGCTGGGCTTTCCACTAATCTCTAAACTTTATTCCTTTCAAATTGATCTTCTTGCATATCTTCAACCAGTGAGGATCAATGTTTGCATCTTCAAATTTCTTAGGATCCATTTAGGATAGGAAGCTTAAGAACATGACTTCATTTATAGTGCTACTTCTTATCTAAACTCCATCAGATATATTGCCAATAACTTGTGAGATTGGATGATCTTTAACAGTTACAAGCTCTCTTGGAAGAGCATTATTTCCAGCTTAGGATATTTCTTCAATATCCTTTTCACCTGTTAAATTTTGTCCAACATGGTCCATTGCTGGCTGTTCCAACATATTGTAATCATTATTTACATCAGCTTCTTCATAAGGATTAATTGGAGTGTTCTTGATTAGTTCAATTATAACTGGAACTATCACATTTTCATTTATTCTTCTGCATGATTGTCTGATCTTACTATTATTTGAAGAGGGACTGATTGAGTATTGATGTGATGATCATGTTTTTCAATCACCAACTGATCCAATTTCTCTACTACTTTGGCAACCTCTGGACTATAATCAACACTAGAGTTTTGTCTTGCATGAAATATGTCATCAAAAGTAATATGCATGGATTCTTGAATATTTAATGTTCTCTTATTAAAACATTTATAGACTTTGCTTGAAGAAGAAGAATATCCTAAGAAAATTTGTTCATCATTTTTTTCTTTCAAATTTAACTAGACAAGATTTGTCATTATTTAGAATATAGCATAGGCTCCCAAAGACCCTAAAATATGAAATATTTGGAATCTTCCCTCTCAGCAGTTCATAGGGAGTCATTTCTTTAGTCTTATGGATTAAGCTCTTATTCAAGACATAACATGCAGTGTTTATTGTTTTATCCTAGAAATACATAGGTAAATCAGCTTCAACAAGCAAAGTCATACTTGTTTCAATTAGTGTTTTATTATTTCTCTCAACAATTCTATTTTGTTGTGGAGTTTGTAGAGATGAAAAACTATGCTTGATTCCTTCACTTTCATAGAACTCATTCATCTTATGGGACTCAAACTCAATGTCATGATCACTTCTGATCAAAGTTACTGAAGTATTCAGTTCATTTTGGATTTGGTTAATGAAATTTGTGAGAGCTTTGAAGGTATCAGACTTAGATTTCAAGAAGAACACCCAAGTGAATCTTGAGTAGTCATCCACAATTACCAAGGAATAGGATTTTCCTCCTAAACTATTGACAGAAATTGGTCCAAACAGATCCATGTGGATCAAGTATAGGATCCTTGGGAAACTCTCAATAAGCTTATTTCTAAATCTGACATTGGTTTGCTTTCCTAGTTGGCAAGCTCTACAAGTTTTTTCTTTTACATATTTAGAATTTAGCAGTCCTCTTACTAAATTTTTCTTAGCTAATTTAGCAATCGTTTTTATATTCAAATGCATTAGTCTTCTATACCATAATTCTGATTTGGAGATAAAATAGTTAAATAAGTAGATTTCGGATTTGTTTGAAAAGAGATCTACAAGATACACATTACCATTTATAATTCCTGATAAAGCAATGGTACATGTTTCATTGCTGATAATTAGACATCTATCTTGTGTGAACACTACCTTATAGTTCTTGCCACACTGCTGACAAATGCTTATCAGGTTGTGCTTTAGCCTTCAACATAGGCTACCTTAGTGAAGGCCAATGCTCCTACATGAATCAGATTATTGCCCTTAGTTTGACCATGGATTGAGTCTCCAAAGACAACTTTAGGTCCTTTCTTTGATTCATACTCATCCACCAAGTTTTTGTCTTCAGTCATATGTCTGGAGCATCCACTGTCTAGGTATCACTACTTTGATGCGGTAGATCTGGAATGATCATGTAAGACAACTAATTGTTAGGGGAAACTCAGTATGGCTTGGGTCCATAGTTCTACTGATGAAATGGATGTAACCAATAGTTTGGTTGAATATGATAAGAAGCAATATCTGAGATTGTTGATTTATTGTACCAGCAATCCTTCATGAAAGGTTCAATCTTGTGATAACAATATCATTCAAATCTATTGTATGCACCTCTCCTTTTCATGGATATGGATTAATTTGGAAATGTATTATTTCTATTAAGAGGAATAAAATTTTCTCTAATAGGCATGCATCGAGTAGAATTCGACGCATATTATGTCATGCATCGATTAGTATTCATCGCATATTCAGTTGTCCGTCAATTTGTATTCGGCATACGCTGAATATTATTCAGAGTAAAAATCTGTATTTTTTGTTACTAGAGGCTTGCCCATAATTCCTTGTTGTGAGTGGAAATTTATGGGAGCCTTTTTGTGATTTCTTCTTCTTTTATTTCTCTTATTCGATTTTGATTTTTTGAGGAGGAAACAATATTTGTGTAGTCAATTTTTGCATTCCCCTTTTCTTTAACAAAAGCAACAAGATTTTTCCATGCTGGAATGCTTTTATAATCCTTTTTTATGGTAGGATCGACACTTAAGCCCGAGTTCTTCAATCTGATAGACAGGTTTTTCAAAAATAGATTTGAGTTGTTAGCTTCTACCATTGAGGCTATCCTCAAATTGCTTTGCTTTGGTTAAGTCTTGTCTTAAATTTTTGTTTTCTTTCATATCTTTATCTCTTTTAAGAAAAGCATTGTCAATTACAAGTTGATACATATCCTTCAAGTTGTTTTCGAGATGAGGCTTCTTCTTTTAAAAATTGTTTTTTATTTAGGAGGGTGGAGTCTTCTTTTAGGAGAATTTTAATCTCCCTTTCTACAGCCAATTAGTTCTTGCATAATCCCTCAAAAGCACTTTTAAATTCAGTTGATTAACAATCAAAATTATATAAATGTATTACCTCATCATCCTAAATAGGAAGATCCAATGGCATCAAGCATTTACTTTCACTTTCTGAACTAAAGGAGAACTCGGAATCTATCTCACTCCGTGTCTCAACAATGAAGTTTTTTTCTCTTCTTTCCTTTTCTCCCAGAGGCATTTTTGACTCTATACTCCTGAGATTTTTCCTTGCTATTCATTGGGCACTCTGGAGCAATATGTCTTGCTTTCCTGCAGGTATAGCAGATAATCTCATCATAGTGAGTTTTATCAAACCTTGGCTTGTCTCTAGAGTTCTTGCTCTTTTTCTGAAGTCTTTAGCTCTTATCAACATTTTGAATCTTCTGGACACAAGACTCATTAGCCCATCAACAAGAGAAGATCCTTCATCTTCATCAGCCTTCAATGAAATGAACTTATCCCTTAGGGTGGAGGGAGCCTTCTCCTTTAACTCACTTTCTCCTCTAGTTTTGAGGAGCATCTCATATGACTAGTTTTTCTAGGAGAGCCTTTATGGTGATCTACTTATGACATCTAGTGTAACACCTCCCATGTAATGACCATATAATATGGGTCCGGACGGGACCTCGCAACATATAATCTTCACAGCTTTAGTATTAAAAATGATATAGATTCCACTCAACTCAAAACTCAGAACAAACACAGGGGAAATATTAAGAAATACACGGAAGTTGTCCACAACTACATAGGAGTACCCTGGCCTTATGGCCTTACAATACCAATGTTCAAATCATCATCCATACAGCACAAAACATCCAAAGGATAAAGGCATTCCTAGGCTACCTCGGCATGCAAGCCGGAACAATATAATGAAATCATAAACATGCAGGAAAATAGGAGGAGGTACACTTCATGAGGCTTAGGCCTTTTTGGCCGGTGAGTTGGCTCCAGCTTGCGATCCTTGCCCTGCATCCATTACAGAAAAAAATGGCATAATGTGGGTCAGTTATGGCTAACCACAAACGGTGTAACAACACCCCTCCTCTCGGTCGTCCTAGCGGACCCCATGGAACTACATTACCCTGCAAGTCAGCACTTTGTATGCAAATATAATTAAACAGAAAATAACATAGAAACAATAAGTATGAGTGTCACAAGCATCATCCACATTTCTATGGTGAGCAAATAAATAAATGGCCTACTAATGCAACATGTATGCAAACTTGGGTTTCACCCAAGGTACCCTATGGCGTGTATGATTCTAACATATCATCACACATCAACATCTCACAATAATCACATGGGTACTCATCAATTCCCCCAAAGGCATGCAAGCTCAAGGCCGAGAACTCCCGCTGAGACCCAACCCGCACATGGCCCACAATGCCATCGGGCTTGTCCATCAGCACACCCGTTCTCGCCAAAATCACCAGGCCAAGCACAATCGATGCTAAGAATTCTTGCCTAGACCCCACCCGCACATGGCTCACAATGTCATCGGTCTTGTCAATCAGCTCAGATATTCTCGTCAGTTAACACAAAAGGGGACTTGTCTTTCCGAGACACTCTCCACACACGAATTTCAACATTCACGGGCTAGCCAGCCGACCACAAAGACAAAGTCATGCCTTCACACACAAACAGGCATCACAAGCCATTCAACACGCACATATTTTCCCACCTCAAGCCAATGTTCGTTCTCACACAAAAATAGAAGGGCATCACAACGACGTTTTCTCCGCAATCAAATTTCTAGCAAAAATCCATAAAATGCACATTAAGCAACATCGCCGAATCAGACCACCGGTCGCGATTTCGGCTTCACCCACAATGCCTAATCCACTAACGGAGTAGATCTCTAATGCAAAAATAATGTCGGGGATGGACTCAATCTACCCGATGGTTCCTCTTGAACCAAGGTGGCCTGAACCCCTCTCATTTAAGAGATCCCGTGCCAAGAAAATGCAATAAAAGAAAGGCAATAACAAGAGATGCCATGAGCGCATCCTAAGACTGGGAGGAGAGATGTCGTTACCCTTTGAAGTCTCTTCCTTGCCATGGAAAACTCGAATAGCACAGATGAAAATGTGCACCTTCAAGCCCTCTCCGCGCTGCGGGTCTCGACTTGCCGAATGGAGATCTGTAGCTCCTCTAATTGAGTAAACTAGGTTGTCTTCTTCATCTGGTTCCTCTCGCTTATCCTAGCCGCAAAAGAACGATGGACTTAAAAATGAAAAAGACAAGTCCTCTGACCTATTTAGGTTTCACGGGCAAACATGCATGGGCCAATGGATCAAAATCCAAGAAGATCGGACGCTCAGAATATGCTATTTATGGATCTGGATTTGTCATCTACCGCACGGTGATAGCATTACCGCGTCGCGTTAGCGATAGGACGCTTTCTGGGCTCATATAATACTGAGGACCAAACGCCAGCGGTAGCACTACCGCACTGTATTATCTTCTAGATGATATCTACTTGACGCACCTTCTTGACGAACCTTCTCGACGCACACTACTACCGCCAGCGCTAACACTACCGTGTCGCGCTAGCGTCTAGTCGACACAGGGCTTATCTCGACGACTCGACGATACTGTTCGATTCAAAAGTGCGCTTACGAAGAAAATTGAAGGCTGCGGACTATCGGTTACTATTTAGTTAGAGAATTCAGACCGCTAGCAGCGGTCGAGGCCGGACTTCGCCCGTCGCGGCAAATGCCACTCCTGCGACGGGCTTTCCTTTGATTGAAAAGTAGCGGTTACAAATGTGAGAAAGCAGAAGCCGGCCGGTCAACAGTTCGCGAGACCAGAAACTCGAGACCGGAGCTCAGACAAGCGAGCTCTTGGATTCGAGTGTGCGTGTCTTGTGAACAGTGCCGCCCCCTATTTATAGGCTTGGGGGCCTGCCCGAATGGGCAGGGATAAAATAACCTCCTGCCCGGGTACAGGAGAAACGGGCAGGCGGTGACGGGATGCACAAAGAAGAAAAAGAAAGAGGCCGCGCGACCTGACGGCCTGCCTTCCCGACCTGTCTTGCT
This sequence comes from Dactylorhiza incarnata, assembly GCA_033032865.1. Taxonomy (NCBI): domain Eukaryota; kingdom Viridiplantae; phylum Streptophyta; class Magnoliopsida; order Asparagales; family Orchidaceae; genus Dactylorhiza; species Dactylorhiza incarnata. The sequence continues at coordinate 4,241,096 of JAWHQI010000198.1, forward strand.
TGCGGCTGAGGACACCGGGATCAAGTCAATAATGCAGACCGCGCGGTTTGGAGATTGAGGCCGCGGTCTGCCTTCTGGTCATGACTTAGCCGATCTTCACGAGGTAACTTGGGTAGCCTTCGATCTGGAGCCCCGGCCTGTTCTCCGGGGCTGGAACTTCGAGTTTCTATGGGACAACCCGCGCAGCCTTCTGGCTGAGACCGCGGATGAACTTCTTGCCTTGGCTCTTTGACGATCTTATCCCTTTGGGGGTGATCCGGAAATGACACCAGGCCGCCCGGCCTGGCCCTTCTTGAACTGAGAACCGCCGATCCCAGGACCCAGCGGCTTGGCCCAGGAGTCCGCGCGGTCTGATAATGGTCCAACCCAAGAAGCGGTTTTCCGGGCAAACATAATCCCCGCATATTTTCAAATCTCAAAAGAATTTCGAAAATATTAGCTTTGACCGGGAGACCGCATCCGACCTGCCTTGAATACTATAAGAGAGCCAGAGAATTCATTCTACGGAGTTTTTTCCTGAAATCACGGGGTATTACTCGCCAGTTGCGGTCAGAATTTTTAAGACCGGCAATTCTTCAGCAATGGACTTCCTGGACGCTGTGCTAGACCGCGTGGATCCCAGCGGAGACCAGAAGAGGGCGGAGGATAAGAGGCGCGAACCGGTTGAAAAGCCGAATAAGGAGAAAGAAAAGCAAGACCGGAAAGATCGGAAGAAGAGGAAGCGGGCTGAGAAGGCCGCAGCGACTAGCCCCAAGCCAGTCGTAGACTTATCATCTCCCAAAACTCAAGCAGAGCCCGTGGTGAACAGTTCGGGAGTTCCCCCTGATGCCTCGTCGATCCCTCCCAGCGACCTCAATCAACAGACCGCTAGCTTGCCGAGCAAAGAGGTGGCCGCCACTTCTGAAAAAGTTGTTTCAGACAGCCCTTTGAAGAAGGTCGGCGAAACCGCCTCGTTTGGAGTGGAAATCACCCCATCCGGGAACCCTCACCTGCTTGTCAGGGATCTAGAGGAAGAGGCGGTTAACTCCCCCAGGACGGGCGAACCGAGTACTCCTCTGTTCGTGGACGATTATCCCAGCCCCCTAAAAGAAGCTGACCCAGCTCCGGGTAAGAGAGAGAGAAAGAGGAAGCAGACCGGGTCCGTGACCGAGCGGATAACGAAGAAGGTCAAGAGGTTAGCCGCTAAGGAAAGGGCGGCTCTTAAGAAACCGACCGAATCCCTCCTCCAGACCAATTCGCGACTAAAGGAGGAGCTAGGCCTCGTGACTCCTCCGCCCATCAAATCAAATGAATCACCGGCCACCCTTGATACGAAAACGGGCGAACTGCCTCCGGACCCGGCGAGCAGCTTATCTTTTAATGGGATTTTCCGGGATATGGATGAGCTGGTGAAGCGAGACCAGCTTCTTGACAGCCCGATCGTTTCCGAACGAAACGCTCCTGCCACTGATGATGTAACCCGGCCTGAGGAGACCGCTCGAATGGAGATCGAAGAACGAGAAGCCGCCACCCGGACTTCCTTGGAGGTCGAAAACAGAACGAGGGAACTCGAAGAAGTTCTGAGAGCGCGGGAGGAGGTTCCCCCAGCGATGACCGGGGAAGAGATAATGACGGTGAAGAAGGAGAGGGCGGAACAGGTCTTGAACAAGCCGTCGCGGCCTGATCCTCTTGCGGCAGGTAAGGATTCTACGGACCACAAAGCTGTCCGCTTTTCCATTCCGCGGCCTCGCCATAATGAATTAGTGAACCCGCCGCCGAGCCTCTTTTCTTTAGCGGCCCGGCTCCCTTTCATTAGGCCAAGTACGGAGAGACTCTGGCGTGAGCAATGTCAGAGGATGAACTCGGGACGGTCTAAATGGCCTGCCCGCCCAGGCACTGCTCTCGTATTTATGTTCATTTTTACTTATATATAGCGTTGCATGCTCTTATTTTTCATAACCGAACGGCTTCTTTCAGATAGCGCGGACCAGATTATGAAACCGGGCGACCTTGAGGCCAGCCTGCCTCCGCTAGCTCCCCTGATTTCAACCTGTGCGACGACCTTGCCGGAAGGGCCGCAGCTGTTTGATCGCCTTGAGGCAGATCTGATCAACCTGAGAGCCCGCTTGAAGGAGGCAGAAAACCAGGAGGCCGCCACTCGGACCGCTCTGGCACAATCAGAGATTGACAGGAGATCCAGCACAGAGAGGGTGAAAGTCCTGGAGACTCAGCTTGAGGCCGCGCGGGCAGCAGTGGTGGCTACGCGGGCTGCTCTGACCGTCCAACTGGAGAAAGAGAAGAGAGCCTCTGCCAAATTTGAGAGCGACTCGAAATATTACCAGGATAAATTCCTGCGCTTAACCAGAGAAGTCGCCGCTGGTCGGCGAAGTATGAACGATGGGGTGGTAGCTGTTAGCCGCCCGACTATGGGAGCGGGCTCGAATCCTCCCCCAGTCCGGGTGGCTGATCCAATGATTGACGAGGCCGCCGCAACCCCCCGTATGATTGCCGCTTCGCAGGTCGAAAGGGATGCCGGGCGGCTTCATAGTACAATCAACCACCTTCATTATCATACAAGCCAGATTTATTCTCTCCTGAACACGACCAGTGACCAGGTCGCGCGACTTCACCGAGAGGATGTCTCCCCAGAGCGCCGTCAGCCGTGACCAACTTTTGAGAACTTGTATTATGAACGTGGCCCATCAATTTGAACAATGTTTTTTCTCTCTTATTCTGAATAACTCGCGCGGTCTTCGTTTTAACCGCTATATTTGGTGCCTTGTTTAGATCTTATGTTTTATTCGAACTGACTTCTGGCCGGGCGAACTGTGATGTATGCTTATTTCTATTTTTTCTGGATGCCTTTGCTTCTTTTATTTTTCTGGTGAATCTAACCATATAGGCCATTGACCGTGCGGTTAGAATGTATAGCCGCGATATGACTTTACTATTCACAGATCATAGAAATCTATAAGTAGGGAATTTTCCGAAGTCATTCTCACGATCTACAGATGGCGCGATCGAAGAACAAGTCGCAGCGACCTGTTAAAGTTAAAGCCGTCCGAGCTGACGCGGCCTTGGCATTCCATTCGGCGGACCATCCGGAATGCCGCCTCACTCAGAACGAACTGGACAATTTCATTGCCAGTCACATGGTAGGGAGTAATCTGCTCGCGCGACTTCCTTTGCGTGACGAGCGGATTAACTCTTCCAATCTGCGCCAGATCGCCGTCCCAGTTGACCACTTCGAATATGGCTTCAAGTTTCCACTGCCGCTTGAAGTCATTGCCATCTTTGACCATTACGGGGTTGTGCCCGGTCAGCTTCCGCCGAACTCCATCGCTTCACTATATAGCTTCATCTCTTACCTGCGGTTCGAGCGAACCAGATTCTCCATCGACCTGTTCAGAAAATTCTTCTCTGTGCGGGCAGTTTCCGACTCGGGGACTTCGACTTATAGGGGGCATCTCTACTTCAGCTGCCACGGGCTGAAGATTGTCAATCTGGCGAACAAAGTCTCCGACTGGTCGGAGCGGTTTGTAATGCTCGAAGGTAACTTCGGACTGTTGCAGACCAACCCGCAAGTCCGAGGGGAAGAAGTTTTCCAGATCCCTCAGGTCGGAAAGATTGAGGCGGACACCTTCGCGTTCCTTGAGAACGAGCGGTTGGATATCAACCACTACATCCCGCTGTTCTCGGAGTTGGAGGATGTCCTCCCTGAGCATAGTAAGTTCTTTTTGACCGCCTGTATGTAACCGCGCGGACTTCATTACTTATACTTTTGTTTTCTCTTTACAGCTGCCCACGCCGTTCCTGCGAACAAGCCGGTCACGCCAGTCGTCCCGGTTTTGACTCAAAGGGAGAAGAGGCTGAAGCGAAACAGATCGCTATCGTCTGAGGAAGAAGGCCCGGCTTCTCCTGATGACTACGAGCTCCTCCGCTCTTGTGGGAACCCGCCCGATCTGCAGGGCAATCCGACCGTCCTTTGGCATAGGGACGGAAGCCGGATCCGAGTATCCACCGCTCTTCCTCCATGGGGGAGCGACAAAATCGAACGCCATGCCCTAGCCGCTGGGGCCGCCTTGTATGGTCGAAAGACCTTAAGGAAGCTGATGAGAACCCCTGAAGAAGAGCTCCCCCGGCTAGCGGCTCAAGCCGGCGCCTGGGGGTTTTCGGCCAACCACTTCATGGCCCTGGCGTATAAGCGGCTAGTTTCTGTTCAGAAACACCTGGAGAAGAAGTACGAGGAGCAGGCCGCGGAGAATACGCGGCTTCGAGAGGAGAACGCGCGGCTTCAGGAAGTCGTGGCGGTGAGTTTTTCAAAAAGACAATGCGGTCCCCTTTGATCAGCCCGGGCGACCTAATTCATTTTGCCTTTCTTTTGCAGAGACAATACGAGATGACCAACCCGGCCTTCCAGGACGAGGTGCTACCCCATGTGGCCCAAGGGATCAACAAGGCCTTGGGTCTCATGGGAGACCGGGGCGGTCTGTCCGAAGGATTCGGCGGAACCACCTTCTCCGACCTTTTCCCCGCCTTGGAGGTCCAGCTTGACGAAATCAGCCGACGGAAAAAAGGAAAATCCAAGGTGGGCGAGGAGGTCGAAACCGACGCGGGCAGGGAGATCGTGCTCCATCAAGGAGGCGATGGAAGTGATGAAGCCGCTGAAGAGGCCGACACGGATGGAGATGCTGATGACTATGACGATGAGGACAGCTTGTCCTCTGGATCCACCGGCTCTGCAAGCAAGACCGGGCGGTCTAGTGACAGCAGTTCGTCCGGCTCCTCCTCAGTAAGTGAAGGTTATTCGCCAGAGGTCGATATCGACTCAATTTCTCCTGTCAAGAAGAAGAAGAAAAAATCGGCAGACTAGTGCCCTTTGTTTTTTTTAATTTTTGTAACCGCCGGTCTCTTTTTGTTGGCCGGGCGGTCAATATTTTGTAAACACTTTTTTGGGAAATGAAATAGAAATTTTACCTGTCTGATTGTCCTTCTATTATTACTTACTTGTGATACCTTGTCTCTTTTCTTTGTTCTTTATGATCCAACCGCGCGAACATCCTGGTCTGAGCATAAGTGATGATTGATTGCCTTCGAAGATCCTTTATCCAGCCCGCGCGATTATTCATTTGGATCTCAGGATATTCGATTTCTAATAACAGATAGATTCATGCGGCTATAATTCGGATCGCGCGGCTTCTGTTCATTTGTAGATATTAAATACTTGCTGCTATGTAATGAATAACAACTTTCACGCAGTTCAGATTCAGTTCTGGCGAGTGATCCATTATGTCTAGAGATAACTTTTGCTAAGAAATAGCTTAACCTGATCGGTTAGAACACAATCCGAGCGACCACATATTCAAATCCAGGAATATCCAATTCTGATTATTCATTCAGGGGTGGATAATGCCCGGCCGGTTTTAAAATTCAACCTGGATTGTATAGCCAGATCCATAAGTATTAACTTGATGGAGTAGAGAGATAGATATATCCGATCGGTCAAAGTGTAACCCGAGCGATCACATAATTAGCTCCAGAAGTATCCAATTTTATAAAGGATGAATAATCCCGCCTGGTTTGAATACAACCCGGGCAATCAGATAATCTGTTCCGGAATCTTGATTAGGAATGGTCAGATCCGCCCGGTTAGAGTGCAACCCGGGCGATCATATGAATAGATTCAGAAACATTTTACTTAATAAAAGACGGGCATATCCGCCCGGTTAGAATGCAATCCGGACAACCATATGATCTGAATGTAGAAATACCCAACTCATTAACGGATGGACAGATAGATAAATTCGACCGGTCAGAATGAAATCCGAGCAACTATATATCATTTCCAGAAATATCAATCTTTATAGAAGATGAATGGACTCGCCCGGTTTGAATGTCACCCGGGTAATAGATGATCATCTTCGGAGATTTCCATCTTATAAAACATTGATAAGACCGCCCGGTTATATAACAACCTGGGTAACAGATAATCGGCTCCGGAGATATCCAATTAAAAATTTGATAAGATCGCCCGGTTAAATAACAACCCGGGTAATCATATACTTGTCAGAGAATATCCCAACTTATATCCAATCAGACCGTTCGGTTTGGATTTTCAGACCGCTCGGTCTCATTTATCATAACCCTTTATTAGGGTAGACGAACACCTGCACTTGTTTTAACCAAATCTTCCTCGAATTGTTCTTGTACAAGAAACCATAAGAGGCAAATGCCTCCCTGTAGAGAGAATAAAAAAGGTATGTACAGACTCAAATGACCAAGTGGGCAGGTGGGCCTCGGCGGCGAACATTGCTTTCCTCAAGTGGTCATAAGAGCTGTAAACGACTCATCCGCTCTCTTGCCTAGGGTTACAAGCCGAGTTGATCAATTGGGCAGGTGGGCCTCGGCGGCGAACATTGCTTTCCTCAGAGAGATCAACTCAGTTGTGGGCCCAACTAGGCACCATTTCGAGAGTACCTAAGAGTATTCGATGGTCACAGACTATGATGATCAGTTGGGCAGGTGGGCCTCGGCGGCGAACATTGCTTTACTCAGAAAGATCATCAAAGCTGTAACTATATCCCTTCGGGGCATGATAGAGCTGACAATCACTTAGACCTCCCTTGATGCAGGGGTGTGTCAGATATCGGCCGGGATCCAAAATTCTGAAGACCACCGCAGCGGAATTGGCAAGCTACCACTACATGTGTGCGAAAACTCCCCGCATCACATGGTCTTGGTGGGTTTTACGCTACGACTACAATCCGAGGGGGTTCGAGCAGAATTTGGCGATATCTCAGAGGTTTAGGGAATGAGTTATGTATATTGAAATTCACAATGCATGGAACCATCAAACAAGAAGAGGTGTCAGTATAGGGCTTTTCATTTAATATCAAAAGAAATGTAGAGAATAAAAGAGATAATTCAAGGATAGAATCGTTTAAGATCGTCACCGCTCCAAGTACGCGGGATGTCTTCCCCTTCACTGGTGTGGAGACGGTAGGCCCCATTCTTTAATACTTCTTTGATGATAAAAGGTCCTGCCCAATTAGGATCCAGTTTTCCAACATTACCAGACCTGGCCGCAGCATCTACCTTCTTTAGTACCAAATCACCGCTTGCGAACTGCTTTACCCTGACATTCTTATCAAAATATTTTGCCATCCTCCTTTTAACTTCCTCCTGTCTGATAGTTGCCTCGTCTTGAAGCTCCTCGATCAGATCCAGACTGTACCTCATAGCCTCATCATTTTCCTCCATCCATGATTCTCCTCCCTCTTTTGCATATATAACCCTTGGAGTGACCACTTCAAATTTTACGGGAACAACGGCCTCTGAGCCATGAGATAGTTTGAACGGCGTCTCCCCTGTAGCTGAAGATGGCATAGTGCGAAGAGTCCAAAGGATGGAAGGGAGCTGGTCCGCCCAATTCCCTTTTTGATTTAAGATCCTTTTCATCAAGAGCTGCCGGATTTGCCTGTTTGCTGCTTCCACCTGACCATTGGTCCTGGGATGATGTACTGAGGAAAATCGCAGATCAATTCCCGCCTGATCGCAGAAGCTTTTCATCTCGGAATTGTTGAACTGGGGACCGTTATCGGTAACAATCGCTAACGGAATTCCATGCCGGCAGATTATTTCCCCCCAGATGAAGTTTCTGACGATCTTAGTTGTTGTTTTTGCTAGCGCTTTTGCCTCAATCCACTTACTGAAATAGTCGATCATTACAAGGATGAAACGGCGTTGACCGCTGGCCATCGGAAAAGGTCCCATAAGATCCATTCCCCATACTGCAAAAGGCCACGGCGCGGTTATCGACCTGAGTGACTGAGCAGGCAAATGCTGAAGAGGAGCGAACTTTTGGCACTGGACACATCGCCTGGCAAATGCTTCAGCATCTTTCCTCATGGTCGGCCAAAAATATCCCTGCCGCAAGATCCTTTTCTCCAAAGTCTTTGCTCCTGAATGACTACCGCACTCTCCCGAATGAATTTCCTGAAGTATAGCCGGGACCTCCTCTTCTGAAACGCACCGTGCTGAGGGAGAAATCAGAGTTTTCCTATACAAGACTCCTGCCATCAAGTAGTAGTAGGCTGCCTTTCTTCTGAATCTATTTCTGTCCTTGATTGACGAATGAAACTCCCCTTTTGACAGAAATAGTTCATAAGGATCTTTCCAGGAAGGATTTTGATCGATCTGCATGAGCTCCTCTTCTTCCGTCCCATCTGTTGCCGGATGAAAAAGTTCTGAGGTCACCCCTCCGGATGGAAGACCAAACTTTGATAATTCATCTGCCTCTTCATTCTGTGTTCTCGGAATGTGTTCGATGATGAAGGATTTGAATCTCCCAATTTCTTTCTTCGCTAGGAATAGATATTTTCTCAACATCGGTTCTCTTGTTTCATAATTCCCCAGAACCTGCGAGGCCATCACAAGAGAATCAGTTTTCACATGAACATGTTCTATCCCAAGCTCCTTCGCGAGTCTCAAGCCAGCCAAGAATGCTTCGTATTCGGCCTGGTTATTTGTAACTGAAAAGAAGAATTTGATAGCCTGCTCCAGCCTGACGCCATTTGGACTGATCAGAACCACTCCGGCTCCCACGGAGTTTCTGCCAGAAGCCCCATCCACATAAATGATCCAAGCCAAGGGAGATTGTACTCTCTGTTCTGGATTAGACTCCGTCGTGTCCACCAAGAAATCTGCCAATACTTGTGCCTTTATTGCCGTTCTGGGAACGTATGATATTTCGAACTCGCTTAGCTCAATTGCCCATTTAGCCAACCTTCCTGAATGATCCGGCTTTTCTAAGATACTTTTTAGTGGATGATCCGAGACCACCTGAATGGGATGAGCCTGAAAATAGGGGCGGAGCCTTCGTGATGACATGACCAAAGCCAAGGCTAATTTCTCCAAGATTGAATATCTAGTTTCCGTATCTCTGAGGATGTGGCTGACATAATATATCGGAAACTGCTTCTTTTTCTCCTCCCGCACCAGGACAGAGCTTATCGCATCTGGGCCCACTCCCAAGTATAAGAATAGTGTTTCCCCTTCGCGAGGGCTTTGAAGAAGAGGGGTTGAGGTTAACTGCTTTTTCAACTGTTCAAAAGCATTGTCGCACTCCTTACTCCATTCGAACTTAGATCCCCCCTAAGTGTTTTGAAAAATGGAGCGCTTTTGTCCCCCGATTTGGAAATGAATCGGCTCAATCCTGCAAGCCTCCCCCCAAGTTGTTGCACCTCTTTCGGGTTACGGGGAGGGTTCATATCCAGGATGGCTTTTATTTTATCGGGATTTGGTGCGAGGCCATCGGGAGTGAGAAGATATCCCAGAAATTTTCCTTTGTTGGCCCCAAACACACATTTCAAAGGATTCAGTTTTAATTTAAACCTCCGCAGAGTAGCGAACGTCTCTACGAGGTCTTTCAGATGGATTGAAAAAGTTTTACTTTTTAGAAGAAGATCATCTACATATACTTCAAGATTTCTCCCTTTCTGTTTTTTGAACACTGTGTCCATCATCCTCTGATATGTCGCCCCCGCATTTTTGAGCCCGAAGGGCATGACAAGATAACAATAACATCCATCATTGGTAATAAAGGATGTATGCGGGATATCAGGTTTGTGCATCTTAATCTGGTGATAACCAGAAAACGCATCTAGGAAGCTCATGAAATTATATCCTACTGCGGAATCAACTAAAACATCTATCCGAGGCAAGGGATAACAATCTTTGGGGTACGCTTTATTGAGCTTCATGAAGTCTACGCACATGCGCCACTTCCCACCAGATTTTGGAACCATTACAATGTTTGACATCCACGTTGGATATTGAATTTCGGAAACAAAACCCGCTTTCAGGAGCTTGGAAACCTCCTCTCTGATGGGCAATGCCAACTTTGTTGCCACCTCCCTCTTCTTTTGCTGGATCGGCTTGAATTCAGGAGAGATGTTGAGGTGATGGCACGCTACATCTGGATCTACCCCAGGCATGTCCTCCGCTGACCAGGCGAAGATGTCCAAGTTCTCCAACAGACAGGAGGTTAGTTGAGCTTTTTCCTCCTCCGACAGCTCGGCGTTGATGATAAGCCTTTTCTCTTCCCCCTCAGCAATGGGGATCTCTTGGGTCTCCTGGGCAGGTTCCAGGAAAACTCCTTTCCGCTCTGTGCTTTCTTTGATTTCCTCAGGGAATTTGGACACCTTGTGGATGTCATTTTGAGCCTCGCAAAGTGGTGCCTTGGTGATCATATTAACTGTCTTCACATAACATTCACGTGCAACCCTTGGATCGCTTCGGATCCGATATTGACGTCCCTCAGCGGCGAATTTCAAGGCCAAATGAAAAGTAGATACTACAGCTCTGTAAGCGTTCAGAATTGGCCTTCCGAAAATTGCACAGTAGCTGCTTGGGGCTTCCACCACCACGAAGTTTATCAGCTTCGTTATACCTCCCAGCGATACCAAAAGCTTTACACACCCCTCTACTTCTTTCTTCTCTCCCGAGAAGCCATAGAGGGGCCCTTCTGTGGAGAACAAAGACTTCCCAGTCTTAAGGGCTTCAAACGTTTCGCGGAAGATGAGATTAACTGAGCTGCCGGTATCAATTAGAATTTTGTGCACGGTGTAGTTTTCAATAACCGCCTTTATCACCACTGCATCATCAAAAGGATTTACATTTGGGGACAGATCTTCCTGGCCAAAGGTAACGACCGCCCTTTCTGGAGTAGAAGTGGAGGCGACTGCCACTTCCTGCTTCATAACTCTCCCGATGCTAGACTTTCGAGAAGATTCTACTCCTGCCCCACCATGAATGCAATAGACGTTGCCAAGAGGGCCAACGTCATTCACCTCTATACATTCGGTTGTGGGATGTATATCCCCATAGCAACCTGCTTCTTCCACATCTGCACACTCCCATGTCACTTCGACCACTTCCTTCTTCTTCTCAGCTCGCGGTTCACCCGGAGTTTCTTGCCGAATCAACCCCCGAAGCTTTCCTTCTTTCAGGAGTTTTTCTATCAACCACCGGAGGGCCCGGCAATCCTCAGTCTGATGCCCCTCTTCTTTATGATATTCACAATAAAGGTTCGGGTTCCGATTGCGAACTTCTGATTTCAAAGGAGGGGGCCTTTTAAAGTCAGGCCTCTTCTGAAGAATCTGCACGACCTCATTCATGGTTACGTTGAGAGGGGTGAATGAATCCTGTGATTCATCATATCGGATGGACGGGATAGGTGGAGATGGTTGTGCGATGTATTGTGGCAGATACACGGGCATTATTTGCGGAACTCCCTTGGGTTGAGTGGGTGCGATGGCCAACGGCGGTTTCTGATCTTGAAACCGTTGATGGCCGAGAAATGGTTGTTTAGGCTTAAGATTTCTCCCCCTCTGAGCCCGGGGTTCGAAATCAGGCCGAGATGGATGATTATAACGTTGTTGATGAGTTGATGCGGGATTGAACTGATCATTGTCGCTGAGCAATTTGGCAACATAACCAGGATTAGTCTTTTCCCCCCTGATGAATTTATTAGCCAGACTAATCATCTCCTGGTATGTTTTTGGCTCCCTGATTTGAGCCTCAAATTTCAACGGCCCCTCTCTAAGGCCATGCATCAGAGCGACCCTATATAACTCTGGGTCGACATTTTGCACCTCCATTATTTCCCTTTGGAAATGATCGACGAAACGGGCCCATGTTTCGTTTTCTTGCTGTCGTATCTCGAATAGGGCTGCCGGACCATTCTTCCTCTTCTTAGAGGTAGAGAATCGAAGCAGAAATTCTCTACGCAATTCCGCAAAGCATCTGATAGATCGAGGATGCAATCCGTAAAACCATTCTCTGGCCTGCCCATCAAAGGACATCACCAGGAGCTTGCACTTTGTTGCATCAGTGATGGTCCTCAGAGCAACAGCCGATTCAAATGCCTGGAGGTGTATTGCTGGATCGGACTCCCCACTATATGCTGACATGCGTGGTTCTCGAAAGTTGTTTGGGGCCGGCTCTCCTCGGATTTCGTCGGTGAAGGGAGAACTCTCCTCGGCATCCTCGTACAGAGGGAAAGCAGGGTTATAAGGGACCTCTGCCGCGGTCACTTGCGGACAGGCCGCCTGATAGGAGCGGGCAGGTGCTCCGGCCGGGTAGGACTGGTAGGCGGCGACCTCAGGCGGATAGGAAAAGCGAGCGGCCTGAGAAGCCGCCCCCTGGAAGTCAAGGACTCGAGCCGGCATACGCCGCGCGGCCTCTTGGTAGAAATTCTGCCGATCCGCAGAACCTTCTGGTGGCGGTTGGGAGTGAGCGACCTGCGCAAATGGGTATGGAGGTGGAGGAGGTAGAACAGGGGTCATGGCCGGGTTAACCGCGGCCTGTTGGGGAGCTAACCGTTGGGTTAGTAGAGCTAGAGCCTGACTGATCGCGTCCAGACGCTGATCAGTTGCTTTCTGAGCCTGGTCGGCTTCTCTCTTAGTTCGCTCCAGAGCCTCCCACAGGGAGTCATCGCTATGATCGGACCGGTCTCTTGGAGGGAACTGGCGGTCTGACATTCTGAACCAAAGATTTCGCTGATAGTTCGCGATCTGAAGGTCGCGTGTTTCTGTTCGATTCAAAAGTGCGCTTACGAAGAAAATTGAAGGCTGCGGACTATCGGTTACTATTTAGTTAGAGAATTCAGACCGCTAGCAGCGGTCGAGCCCGGACTTCGCCCGTCGCGGCAAATGCCACTCCTGCGACGGGCTTTCCTTTGATTGAAAAGTAGCGGTTACAAATGTGAGAAAGCAGAAGCCGGCCGGTCAACAGTTCGCGAGACCAGAAACTCGAGACCGGAGCTCAGACAAGCGAGCTCTTGGATTCGAGTGTGCGTGTCTTGTGAACAGTGCCGCCCCCTATTTATAGGCTTGGGGGCCTGCCCGAATGGGCAGGGATAAAATAACCTCCTGCCCGGGTACAGGAGAAACGGGCAGGCGGTGACGGGATGCACAAAGAAGAAAAAGAAAGAGGCCGCGCGACCTGACGGCCTGCCTTCCCGACCTGTCTTGCTTGCGGCTGAGGACACCGGGATCAAGTCAATAATGCAGACCGCGCGGTTTGGAGATTGAGGCCGCGGTCTGCCTTCTGGTCATGACTTAGCCGATCTTCACGAGGTAACTTGGGTAGCCTTCGATCTGGAGCCCCGGCCTGTTCTCCGGGGCTGGAACTTCGAGTTTCTATGGGACAACCCGCGCAGCCTTCTGGCTGAGACCGCGGATGAACTTCTTGCCTTGGCTCTTTGACGATCTTATCCCTTTGGGGGCGATCCGGAAATGACACCAGGCTGCCCGGCCTGGCCCTTCTTGAACTGAGAACCGCCGATCCCAGGACCCAGCGGCTTGGCCCAGGAGTCCGCGCGGTCTGATAATGGTCCAACCCAAGAAGCGGTTTTCCGGGCAAACAGATACGGGCCTCAACCCTTCAACGCAGCTATCGCCGGCGGTAGCACCTACTATCCGGCGTTAGCAACAGGTCGCCTATTTTCACAGCATTGTGAAAACTGGGGTGTTACATTTAGATTCTCTTATAGCCCAAATTCTAGAATCTCATGAGCTTGGGAAGCGCATGAGTAGCTTGTCATTAATCTCAGTGAGTGAGATTTCTTTGTTAAGGCCTCTTAGTTCGTAGACAATCAAACTAAATCTTGTATATATGTCAGCAACAATCTCTTCTTGATACACTTTAAAGTTTTATATTGAAAAATCTCTTGTCCTTTCTCATTTGGACTTCCTTCCACAATGTATATTAGAGATTACCAAATCTCCTTTGCTAATTAGCACTCTACCACTCTTTGGTAGATCTCATCACTCATTATAGAGACTAAAATGTTCATGGTCTTGGCTTCACAAGATCTTGCGTTCTTATCTCCTTCACTCCATTCAGCTTTTGGCTTTGGAACTATATCACCATTGAGGTTCAGCTTTGTTGGATTATATGAATCTGTAAACATAGAATCAAATATATCCTCGTTATTAGAATTCATATATAATTTTATTCTAGATTTCCATAAAGAAAAGTTATCTAGATTACACATTAGTGGTTTGATTGTAGCATAATCTCTAATTTGTGTAGAACTCAAGATTGTGTAAGATTTGACAAAGAGTTAATTTTCAAATATGAGGATCTTGATTAATCAATGTATCAAACCTTTTCTGATTAACCTCTCTCTGATACCAATTGAAAGTGTAGAATAATAATTGAGAATTACTCTAGAGGGGGTGAATAGAGATTTAAAAAAAAAATACACAATCAATCACAGTACATGCCACATATTATGAAAGCGGTAATTAAATATTATGCAGTATAATAAATTATGCTATAAAGTAGATTAACTAGACGACACAAATGTTTTATAGAGGTTTCCCAAATCTAGATACGTCTTCTCTTGTACCGCTTGGTTGGAATTCACTAAACAGTGATGAGTCTTTTGATAAGAAGACTCTTAGAACCACTACTGAATCTTTTGATTAGGAGATTCTTATAACCATTGAATTATGTTAAAGAGGGATTTTTAAGACTCTATCATTGAATCCTTTAAAGAGGGGTTCTTAAAACTCTAACACTTAATCTTTTAAAGAGATATTCTTAAAACTCATATCACTAAATCTTTTAAAGAGTGATTCTTAAAACTTTATCGTTGAATCCTTTGAAAAGGGATTCTTAAAACTCTTTTGAATTGGATGGGTGTTATAGATGAAACAAATCTGATCAGTTGTTCTTGTAGAGAAGACGGCAGAGAAACAATCAATATGCTTTCTTTTCTTTCTTGAGGGCTTGCAGAGAATAGCCCTTTTTAGTCGAGAAGTGCAGAAGAAAAAGAAGATTGAGACTAAGAGAGAAATGAGTCTTCCTTGAGATCATGTGAGAGAAGAGAAGAAGATGATCTTTCTTTTTGAGTCTTTTGAATCAGTCGATTCTATTCGCCAACCTTTCTCGGTTTGAATCTTCATTATTTATAGGAGACCATCTGAATCAATACTTTCCTTCTCATCTCTGATTCGATATTATCTCTTTCTTTAAGAGGACACCAATGGCCAGATCTGAGAATTAATCATGGTCATAATCCACTCACTACTTTATTCATCATTTATAAAGAAATCGACATTTTGTCTACTTATGTCGATTAGTTCTCGACGTCTGTCGATTTCTATGTATGTAGAAATCAACATAAGCTGACTTCTATTTATTTTGAACTTTGACTTCTTTTGTAAAGCTTTCATAGATCTTTATGCAAACTATCTTAGCATTTCGACGTTGATGCAATAATTTTCACACTCGCGGCAGTGAACCGATCGTTATCAAGTAATAATAAAACGGAAATAAATCTCCGATTATCGAATCTCGTGAAACACGACGGCGTGGAGTTTTCTTTGGAGAAAGACTTGAGATGAAATTCTTTTAGGGTCGGTGTTAATGGGGAGTTTTGATTTTGGTATCAGAATGGAAACAAAAAGAAAAGCTAAATTAACATTGCGGGTCACAAGCACCGCTTCGCATCTCTGTGGGTCGCCTTCCTCCGCTTCGCACTACCACTGGTCGTAAGCATTGTATCGCCTGTTGAGCCTTGCAAAGGCAAAGGCCAACTATGTGTGTCGCAAGCCTCCGCCTCACACCATCACGGGTCATAAACACTGTATCGCTCGATGTGCCTTGCAAATGCAAAGGCCAGCTCACTCAAGCTCTCACTAGCACAAGCACAACACAAGCATCAACAACAAAAATACAACACACCCAATCTCATCCAAACCATCCACAATAGAAAATATATCTATGAACGACTACACCCAATGGTCATGGAATGTATAAGCTTTAGAGTAAATTACAATATGCTTACAAGTATTTCAAATGAGAGAGGAGAGATACAAGTTACCAATCCTTAGCACGGAGGAAACGGAAGTCTTGTCTCCTCAGAATCGTAGGGGAGCTTAGCGTGGTCCACGAGCTCTTCCTCTTTGGCCTTGTCCACAATATGGGAGAAGCTGTCACCCTCTCCTAACGCGTCTTCTCTTGGGTCGCCTTCATCTCAACGCTAAGTGCTCCGGCTTGAAGCTCTAATGGATCCTTGCAAATCACCTTCTACACTTTTGGAATGCTTGGGGAGGTTGGAGAAGACCTAGGGTTGAAACCTTAGAGCTCTAATCTCAAAACTGCATAAACGGCGGACTGGATCGGGGCTCCTCGCTAAAATCACGAACAGTGCTTTTATAGGAAAAACAGGGTGCATGCACGTGCGTTGCGAAACGTGCGCCCGTGTGTGAGGTAAAATGAACTGCAGACAAAGTGCACGTGCAACAACACATGTGCGCGCATGCGCGCGTGAAAAATGCACGCGCAAAGTCGGAATGCACTGTGCAGCCTAGGAGGAATAAAATGGGGGCGGAAACGCACGCGCAACTTGGATCGACGAGACAACAGAGATTGACGAGACGACACAAATACAAGAGATCGACGAGACATCTCATTAATAGACGCACGCACGTGCGCAAGTTCTGCACATGCGTGTGCAAACTAAAATCGGCGAGACTGCTCAAAACATCGACGAAACGGTTCATATATAAGGAATCGATGAGACATCTCATCGACAGGCGCACGTGCGTGTGAAAGTTTTACAAGTGCGTGCGCAAACTAAAATCGGCGAGATTGCGCAAAATATCGACAAGATAGCTCATCTAAAAGGATTGGGGGCACGCGCTTGTGTAAATTCCACATGTGCGTACGCAAGTAAATTTGATAGCAAATCCCTTGTAAATGGCCAAAAATACACAGCTGCTAGACAAATTCATCCAAACAGTCCCATCCATCAATTTATCATGAATTAGGCATTAATCAAATAAATCTAGCACCAGAATGGATGAAAATGAAAGAGAAAGCAAGGTGAAAACAGTATACAAAAAGCATGTATCAAATACCCCCATACTTGAACGATTGCTCGCCCCGAGCAAACCATTCTACCCATAGGTATTAGAAAAGACTAAATTTAGATTTGAAAGCTGAAACTAGGGAGTGCATATGAAAGTTCTATGATCATCAAGTAATAGAAAGAAAACTAACACAAATTTCTATATATATTTAGTATCTATACATTTCGAAACAAAACATCACAGGATATATCCACTCCTAAGTATGAAAATCGAATCATCCTAGATAAGGCGTCGGGGAAGTGTAGCGACGCACCCATCACCACTGAGCTTAGCGTTATCCTCCAAAGACTATGGGATAGCCCCCAAAGAAATACATCAATGACGATGGTCATAGGCTTGTCCGGTCACACTCTCTCCACGGAGGCTAGATCTATTTTAACAAATCGATAGGACCTAAAGTTAGGAAGAAATATTAGGCTTGGGTTTAAGGTGAGGTGAATCAATGATAAATACGAAGGCTTTCACACACTTAATCCAGAATGAGAGCTAATCATCATAAAAAATTTACCAAGGATGAAAAATAGGAGGTGACACCCCCAGACTTGGATTCTCGCAAATGGGGTCACTTCCTCCTCGTCCAAAAAGCAATCTTCAATAATATTCAAATTTTTTTCTTCTTTTCTTCTTTTCTTCTTTTTCTATTCTCATATATTTTTTCCTCTTTTCTTTTTCTTCTAT
This sequence comes from Dactylorhiza incarnata, assembly GCA_033032865.1. Taxonomy (NCBI): domain Eukaryota; kingdom Viridiplantae; phylum Streptophyta; class Magnoliopsida; order Asparagales; family Orchidaceae; genus Dactylorhiza; species Dactylorhiza incarnata. Next base: position 4,258,699 of record JAWHQI010000198.1, read on the forward strand.
TAAACTTTTTCAAAATCACCCAAATATAGACTTTTCAATGCACACCACTACACAAAAATTCAACTTAAGATCACAAGAAAATAATTTCATATTTTGAAAAGTAAGCTCTAATTCAAGTGTGAAATTAGGTTGATCATTTAGGCTTTGGTGATTATGAGATAGGGTGAAGCAAAGAATGGGTGTAAGGCCCAACTTGTTTAAGCAATGGTAGAAGATCTAGGTATAAATGCAAAAGCTCAATCTATCCAAAAGAAAGGCTTGCGTCATATTTGCATAAGTAAAACTAGCCTAAGCATATGCTTCGAGAGTCGCTAGGGGCAAGTTCTATACACGGTGAAGGAATATCCTTTCATCAAAGTCGGGGAAAGCCAGACCAGAGGATTGCTACACAACTGCTTCCGCTAATCTACGGACGCACTCGATTTCAAACTGAGAGTGGATATGAACCATAGATGTGAAGTAGACAAATATAGTATAAGAAGCATAAACAGATATTAAAACTAGTATAACATTCTATACTAACATGAGCATCAAACTAGAATATTGCGTGAGTCAATACACACTCCCATAATCAGGTTCTAAAAAATTTAATCTACTATAAGGCTCGTGAAGCAGAATAGGTAAGCTAGAAACTAACAAAAATTCAAAGTCTTCGCGAGTGGGTGCAAGAATGAAAGTGCATGTGTAATAAAATGGGTGCACAAATTGATACGAAGGGAAGTGCTTGGAATGCGGAATGCAGCATGAAGTGAGCATAGTGGGTGACACGACTCAAATACCCCCCTACTTAAAATTTGCATTGACCTCAATGCATACAATTATGAAAAGAAGGGACAGAGAGGCATTACCCAATGCCCGAGATGGGATATTTCGAGAAGACTTGCAAATTGGAATGGTACCAAGAGGTGCAACTGGTCTATACTTGACCAAGAGAACAAATGAATCTTTCGGGACCCTGCACATGGTATATAAAAAAACTGCACTATGGAATAGAAAAAGAACTTGAAATCACTCAAAAATGCCATCAACATGCAATCAAACAAGAATTTGAAAAAATTGAAATTTAAAGACGAATAACAATGGGGTGACTCACAAGAGCGTTTTGTTTAACGTCCTTGAGCTTGAACAAATACATGTATTAGCAGTTTTTATATAATATCTAAACAGGAATATCCAAAAGGAAACTTAAACAATAAAAACAACAAGTTCTCAGAGATCGCATGGTTTCGTGAATCAGCATCAAGAGAAATCAGCTAAATGCCGACTTATAATATATTTCAGATTGCAAGGAGGGAGAGGGCATAGTGTCCGTGCTTCGGCCAAGACGAGAGGATTTCCATCTATCTTTGCACCGGATAAATTTCTTTTTGCGGTCGCACCGGCAGCATGCTCTTCTTGCTCCCTCCTCCGCATTTCCACCTTTGGTGATCTCCACCGGGTGGCACTTGCAACCGCAAAATTAGGCAAAAGTTCATCATAAGCAGAAAAAGACAAAAGTAAAGCATGTCGCGTGCAAAAATCTTGCTCCACCACAATGGTAGAGGCAAGGTCTGCCCATTGGACTTTTCTAATAGTTTCCGTCTTGGCACACCACTTGCTACAGGCGGTTTCACCAACAAAAATAATAAGTTCATCATCCTCATCATCAACTAACAATGCCTCCTCTCGAGGCCCCGCCTGCAATACAACACTTCGGACCTCTTATCCTACTTCATTATCCTTCTCATCTTCCTTCACTTCATCACTAATCTTCAAAATTGCACAGGTACTAGACAAATTATTAGAGACGTCACTACACTGCAATGTAACATCATCATCATCAATATTAGAAATGGGGTCGACGGGTGTCACGATAGGGGGGGAAGAGATGCGTCCCTCCACAAAATGCAGAGTGGCGCCCAGATTTGTTACTAGTGGTAGACCAAAAATTGAAGGTGAAAAATTTTTTGGTGGTCCCATTACCTGGAACTCTGCAGTGATTTTCTTCCCATCCAAGGTGACTTCTACGTCCAAATCCTCCCCAATGGTGATAACACCTTCGCCATTTGCCAAAACTAGTGGAACGGCCTCCTCCACATTGGTAGTGATGTTGAACTTGTCAACATCCCTAAGAGCAATAATATTTCACGAAGATCCAGTATCCACTAAGACTTTGGTAGGCACACTATTAATTTTGCACTCCACTACAATACCCCCATCAAAAATAGGAACAAGGTCGGAGGAGCTCCGACCTTGCTCATGTGGGTTGTTCTCTTGTTGTCTTGGGAGGGTACCTCGCATTCTTTCAGTAATAAGCTTAGCAAGTTGCGAGATTTGAGTTTCAAGATTCTTCACTGTGGCATTTTGGTTTGTAATGAATGACTTAGTAAAGTCGATATGTTGATCCAGCTTATCTTCACACGGTGCTCGTTGTTCTTGCTTGTTCAGATACTAGGGAGGTGCATAATGTTGAGGAGGCCGGCTTCCACTAGCTTGCCCAGCCTGCACTTGTTGTGGCCCATCCTTCCAGCTGAAATTTGGGTGTTGGAGTAGGGAGGCCCCCTCTGCTGATTTCCTACAAAATTCACATCTTCAGATATATTTAAAGTAAGGGAATCAGCAGTGGTATTACTCTGATGGCATTCAAAGGAGTGGTGCTCAGGGGCACCACAACTTAGGCAAGAAACAGCTAAAATAGAGGCCACAGCGGGGGTGATCTTCCCCCTTAAACTAAGTTCCTCAATCTTCTTTGACATAGCCACTACTTGGGCAGAAATAGCGGTATAAGGTTCAACTTCATATAAACCCGCTACTGGCTTCCTAGGGGTGCCTCTACCATCACCCCACTGGGCATTTTGGTGTGCCAAATATTTCATGATCTTCCACATCTCATCAGGGGTCTTCCCCATCATAGAACCACCAGTAACGGAATCAACATTTGACCGGATATTCGTATCAAGTGCTCCATAGAAAGTATTCACAAGTGTCCAAAGAGAAACCTCATGTTGAGGGCATCTCCTCAGAAGCTCATTGAATCTTTCCCAGAATTCTGCTAGGGATTCTTGATCACGCTACTTAAAGGTATGAATTTCATTACGTGCTACTATGATCTTTGCAGCGGGGAAGAATTTAGTTAGAAAAGCGTTCAGGAGATCAGTCCAAGTGTTGATACTTCTGGTAGGGATGGAGTGAATCCAGGATTTGGCTTTATCCCTAAGAGTAAAAGGGAACAGCTTTATCCGGATTGTGTCATCGGGCACCCCATTGATCCAGAAAGTATCACAGATTTCAATAAAATTGTATATATATTGGTGGGGGCCCTCAAGAGGGAGGACACAGAATTGGACAGAGTTCTTCAACATATTCAGGATAGAAGGATTGATCTCGAACTGTCAGTTGGTGATGGTCAGGCTCAATGTTAGATATACACTGCCCATGGTAGGGGTAGCGCATTCATACATCGTGCGAGCATGCGGTTACACCACCTCATCCTCGACATGAATGTTCGGATCGAGAATCTCATCCTCAACAAGGGGGATTCAAAGGGGGAATGTTTGTCATGACCTGAGCTTGCACTTTAAGAAGATTTTGCAGTGTTTGCTCGATCTCACGGTCAAATGGAGAAAGTTCACCCCGCCTCTTCTCCAGACTTATAAGCGAAACAAAAACTTTGCAGAAAGATAACAACAACAGTTGAAAACAGGAAAATAAATAAAAGCAAGAGGATGTAATCTACATATGGAGATCTTCTTTCTCTCGACTTACTCTTTAGATACTCACACGTTCTATGTTCCCCAACAACGACGTCAAAATCTTGATGCAATAATTTGCACACTCACGACAGTGAACCAGTCGTTATCAAGTAATAATAAAACGGGAATAAATCCCTCATTATCGAATCTCGTGGAACACGGAGGGGTGGAGTTTTCTTTAGAGAAAGACTTGAGATGGAAGTCTTTTAGGGTCGGTGTTAATGGGGGTTTTGATTTTGGTAATAGAACGGAAACAAAAAAAAGCTAAATTAAAAATGCGGGTCGCAAGCACCGCTTCGCACCTCCGCGGGTTCGACCTTTCTCCACAATGTCTTATCCACAATGTCGTATTGTACCTTAACTAGTTCAAACAAGATACGTTAGCACTACCGCAAGCCACACAAGTGATATTCAGTGATTCAAAATCAAGCTAGCCGTTCATAATGTGTGTCGATCCAATTTACTTGTCCTGAATACTTCATGCTCAAGTAAACGACCATTATATTTTCCTTCACGAGCGTATATTAAATATCCACTTCATAGTCCCCAAGGAACTCGATCAATCCGCTATAACACCCAAAATTTACGTGTTGTCTCTTGTGATTGCAGGATCTGATTGTAGCATCTCATATGTACAAGTTATATAAGATGGGTCCGACCAGGACCTCACAACACCCACATAGCATAATGTTATATTAAGTACATAAATAAACTACTCAGAGAAAGTAAGTACTAACAGAAGCTTAATATCAAACCCGTGAATGTCCACATTTACTAAAGGAATGTTCTACATAGAGTCGGTCTTAAGGCATTACATCACAATAAGAGTATCAAAGCATTAAGCAATAGTAATGATCAAAACATCGGCATGCGGGCTATCTAAGAAAAAAAATAGTAAAAGAAGCAGCTTTCTTTTCTTCAGCTTTAGGATTTAAGCTCGTTATACCCAGCTACTCTCCGCGGCACCTGTACCAACGACAAATAAGAGGTAAATGAGGGTCATCTATGAGCTAGTAGCAAACCTTCTAACGATCCCTCCCCTGGTCATCCTAGCAGACTCCAGGCGCGGGATGTCGCTCACCTGCAAATATGTTGCATCAAGGAATATATAATCAATATGAAAGTACAGCTAATCTACACAAGGTGAATGCTCAAGCCCAATCAATATTCTAGGTTGAGCATATAAAAATAGGGGATCTAGATATGCAAGTGATGATGGTTAGGTTCAACCAAAGTTTCCCCGCAACCGCCTATGCAATATTGTATGAAGCTAACAAACTAGCATACAATAATTCAACATTCGCAAGTACATAAGACCACACGAGTTCATGCACTCAAGTCATGCACGAGAAGTACTCCTAAGGAGGTCTAGTTCATCTGCAACACAAGCACTACAACTACGCTAGGATATACAATCCTGAGCTTTCGATTGGTCATTAGCCGGTCGAGATGATTTCATATAACACGTCTTAAACTGGATCTTCCATTTGAGCGAAACTACATGGTGCGGGTTTGGTTTAGCTTTTTTTCGTTGCTCAAGTCACCGTGATGTCGCCATGATGCGGGTGCAACTTTACCTCAACATGTAACTGTTTAACATAATCTAGCATATTACACACCTAATCCACACACACTAGGACATAGGCCTCATATGTACTGTACGCACTATCATACAATACACCTAATCCACACGAGAGTACATAGGCTTTGTATGCACTACAAACATTATCATATTATGCATCTAATCCATGCAAGAGTACATAGGCTTCGTATGCGTTACAAACACTATCATACTATACACATAATTCACACAAGAGGACATTGGCTTCGTATGCACTTCCCGGCATAGGAGGTCCAAGTCAACTCCACTATGAAATGTGGTGAAGGTTTGAGTTCTACCACAAACTCATTCTCAATTTCACAATCGATGGATAACTACAACTACTTAAGTAGGATTCGTAACGGGGTGACCTTTTAGAACCAAAGAATGAGCCACAAACCTAGGGCTTTCGATAGGAACACCAAGGGTTTTCACATTCCAAAACCCCACAAATAATATGATGCATTTACGGAGTCATTCTCCGACATGCATACTAGGTCAAACCTAAATGCAACGTTAACCAAAGCATCACCAATTAAGGACTATGACCATGGTTAGGCTTCACACGCCATACCTAAATCTGTAATGATTACTGGATTTCTAAATGCATTTCATGATGGTGATGGACTCAATCAACCCGGGGATCTAGCAAACCAAAGGAGGTTATGCCCTCCACTAATTAGCGGAGGAGAATCTTCCTATGCAAGCAAAAATAATATGAAATGGGCATACATCATCCTAAAATCGGAGAGAAGGATTGTTACCCTTGAAGACGGCTTTGGGATCATGGAACGAAGAATGAGATGGATGAAATCGACTACAATGGACTCCTCTCCTTGGATCCGGGATCGGCTTGAAGTTTGGAGCTCCGAAGCACCTCCAATTGTGAGATCTCCTCATTCCTCCTCCTCTTGCTCCTCTCTTTCTTAAACCTAAGAGAGAGAATGACTTTTTGAGAAATGAGGTTGAAAACCCCTCATTCTCGACCAAATAGGATCAAGAAACAACCCCAGCCATCAGAGAAGGCTTAGAATTCATGTTTAAATGAGATCACAGACTTGTACACGACTTGGAACATGGTCGTGTGCCAGGCTGTGTCGACCTACTTAATTTCCTGGAGATGCACATGAATTGGTGCACGCCAATGTCCCTGATCGTGTTCACTTACACGGCATCCTACACGGTCGTGATAATTAATTCAACAAGGCGCATAGCTCACTGGATAGAACTCCATTATACGGTTTCATTCCTAGGCATCTACATGCCCAAGGACACGCCCGTGTCCCAGGTTGTGTTTGTTGACATGGCTCTATTACACGACCATGTAAATTAATTCATCAAGTTGTGTAGCTCTCGGGTAAATTGGGTTTTAGACACAGCATGCACACATCCTTGGACATGATCGTGTCCCAGGCCGTTTACAGCCTTAAAGGATCTAAATGACCTCCAAAGCACACTCAATCAATCATAAACCTCCACAGGACTTCCCCTAAGGCTATTAGGTTTCTCTTGACCTTTTTTAATTTGGGAATTTGGGGTGTTACACCGATTGTGAAGGATTATGATCAATGTCAACGACAAATCAAGGTATATATGCTCCCTAAATATAAATTTCAGACATTAGACGTGTTGTACACCCATAAAGGCCTTGGGGTGCGTCTAGAGAAGACTCCGCTAAAGAGAGGCGGGGTCAACGGTCAACGTATAATCGCTCGAGTTGAAGGAACAAAACCCGCCATATCCGCCGCCAACCGCCAGGACGAGAACGAGCGTCGCAAGCGCACGCGCTACCGCGTGTGCGGTAGCGCAAGGTAGCGCGCGGGCAGCGCCCCCCCCCCCCCCCCCCCCCCCCCCCCGTCAAAGTAGGACGGCCAAGCCGCACCCCCCAAGAGGTGCGGTCTAGCCGCTTGGACGCACCCCTTGGGGGGTGCGGGCCAAGACGCACCCCCAAGGGTTGCGGGCCAAGCCGCACCCCTCAAGGGGGTGCGGCCAAGCCGCACCCTCCAAGGTGTGCGGTCTAGCCGCACCCCTCAAGGGGTGCGGCCAAGCCGCACCCCCAAGGGGTGCGGGCCAAGCCGCACCCCCAAGGGGTGCGGCCAAGCCGCACCTCCCCTTTGGGTGCGGCCCGGCCGCAGCGCCCTTGAGGCGCGATCGGGCTCCCTCCCTCCTCTTTCTTCACAGGGGGGCTCGTAGGGGGCCCTGCCGTAATCACGCCCCCTCGTCGGGCGCGTCGGATCCCAATTCCTCCTTGGGGCACAACTCCTCGTTCCGCTGTTCGCCCAGAATGCCTCGCAACGCGACTAGGGCGCCTCTGCGCTCACATGCGCGCTCAGAATGCTTCTGAGCGCGCTTAGAACGCCTCCGCGCCCACGCGCGCTCAGAATGCCTCCGCACTTATGCGCACCCAAAATGCTTCTGAGAGTGCTCAGAACGCCTCCGCGCTCACGCATGCTCAGAACGCTTCCCAGTCGCCTAGATTGTTTCTCCGTTCGTTGCGCGCTCAGAACGCTTCTGAGCGTGCTCAGCTCACTTTTTGTCTTTCTGACTTCTCACATTTTGTCTTTTCAGCATGCTCACTTTTTATCTTTCCAGTTTCTCAGATTTCAGGAACAGCTTGTCGCCTTTTTCGCCTCCAACAAAACTACCCGAACTGCCCAAAGGGCAAGGTGGTCATTTCCGAAAAATGGCGATCCGTGTGCCCCGAACCAGAAAATATGATTCGCCCGCCAAGTATTTATGGAAGTTACAAATGACAAAATTATCGGACTACCCCCGGCCAAAGCTATAAAAGGAGCCCCAGGGCTTCATTTGAAAGGACCTTGCCTTCTGCACCCGGGAGAGCTCCTTGCAGACTTTTGCGGAATTCTCCTTCGGCGCTTGAAGATCTCCTTCGCGGACTTGAAGGTTTCCTTCGTCCCGAAAGGCGACACCGCTTCTCACTTTTGTTCTCCAGAGCCTTCTCACTTTTGTTCTCCGGAGCCTTCTCACTTTTGTTCTCCAGAGCCTTCTCACTTTGGTTCTCCTGCATTCTCAGAAGGAGAAATACTTAGTTTTTCGAGAGGTGGCCTGTCACCCTCGGAGCTCTCTCTCTCTCTCTATACTATTGTAACGAGCAGCGGCCTGTCGCGCTCGAGTTCTAAGTACAAGATTATAACCCCCAGAAGATAGTGAAGTTTGGTCGGCACAGCTCCGGCCGCGTGGTTTTTTACCCTTTCTGGGTTTTCCACGTTAAAAAGTCTCAGTGTACTCAACGAATCTCAAATTGACTATCTGCGCGCTTGGTTCGCTCCAGAGCTAAGGTGGTTCAAGTAAACCGGTCTACCAAGAGCCCTAAGCGACCCGCAACAGTTTGGCGCCGTCTGTGGGAACTTCCCAAAACTCTCTGAAGGCCAACTGCAATGGCAAGAAAGAGTACTCGTACTACTGGAGGATCAATGCCGGAAGGGCGCGTCGACCCAGCTCCCTCTCAATCGCTTATCAACGCGCCTCCCGCGGAGGGGGCAGTGCCTGTGCCTGCAGCAGGACTGGAAGGGCGCATGCGGCAGATTGAAGAGCAGCAAACCGAGATGTTGTCTCTCGTAAGGAATCTCGGGGCTCCCCAAGTTCCAGTTCAACCACCAGCACTGAACGTACCGCCGCCCCCGGTCCCAAATCATGCCCCGGACGAAGAGGTCGTTCGAGAGGAAGAAGCTTCAGAAGGATTCTCCAACGCAGCAAGCTCCGCTCACCCTGCCCTGCCAGTTGGGGGCCCAGAAGCTGACCACCGTCTCCATCACCCGAGAAGAGCTGCCCCTGATCGAGCAGTAGAAAGAGCTACACGAGAAGAAATATGCGACATGATAGAAGAGGAATACGCCTAAGCAGGATGACGCGCAGCCCTCGCCCACCATCCCGCACACCACGGCTCCCCTTTATCGCCTCAAGTCTTGGCCCATCCAATTCTGAATGGTTTCAAGCTTCCCAGCATCGAGACATTCGACGGGACGGACGATCCGTTGGAGGATGTCAATCACTTCACCACCGTCATGAGGATTTACAGCGCCCCTGATCAGCTCCTCTGTCAGGTGTTCCCGGCAACCTTGAAGGGACAAGCGCGCACTTGGTTCCACTCCCTGCGGAATGGGGCCATCAACAACTTCACAGAAATGGCGCAGCAATTCGTGGACCAATTTATCGCCAACCGCAGAATTATCCAAGATCCCTCCCATCTCTCAGGGATCTGCCAAAACGACGGAGAGACACTCAAAGATTTTTTCCGACGCTTCACTACGGAGGCTCGGCAGATCCCAGGAGTTGACCCTGAGCCCCTGCGGGGAGTTTTCCTCGGAGCACTTCGCCCAAGTGGCTTCTACTCAGCTCTCATGAGAGAAACTGTACCAAGTTATCCCGATCTCGTTCACCGAGTTGAAGCTCAGATAGCTGCCGACGAGACCATCGAAGCTCACTGTCGGCAGTTTGAAGGAAGCTAGGGAAGGAAGAGGGGGTCAGATCAAGCCCCTCGCGGGCGAGAAGAACGACGCGGCGAAGAGCGTCACGGTGACGAACGTCGTCGTGATCCCTGAAGGGACCTGGGACCACAGCCGCCCAGGACGTACACCCCGTTGAACACTACTAGAACGAATGTACTGTACGCCATTCAGAACAATCCAGAGTTCCACACGCCCCAGGTGCTACCACCAAATCCGAGGGGCGACCAGTCCAAGTACTGCGAGTTCCATCGAGGAACCGGGCATACCACTGAAGAATGCACCAGACTTAAAGATGAGATCGAGCGTCTCATCCGCCAAGGACTCCTAGGAAGATTCCTGCAAGGCCAGGTTCCTGACCAGCCCCAGCAACCTAGGGAGGCGAGGGAGCAGCCTCCCGCCCCCCGAGGCACAGGTGGAGGAAGGCCGATGGTGGGAGAAATCGAAACGATCGCCGGGCCTCCCATCTTAGCATCCCAAGTCATCTCGATTGCCCGGCCCGTAAGAGACCACGAAGACAAAAAACTCAAGCAAGATGTTACGATTGCTTTCGGAGAAGAAGACTTGCAAGGGTTGCGGCTTCCGCACCAGGATCCACTCGTGATTAGCGCAGGGATTAGGGACCCTTTCTTCAAAGTGAAGAGAATACTGGTCGATAACGGAAGCTCAGTTGATGTTCTGTTCCTCTCCACCTTACAAAGTATGAAACTCACAAAAGATCAGCTCAGCCCTGCAGCCGGGCCCGTCTACGGCTTCGATAATAGACATACCCCAGTTCAAGGCATGATTACTCTCCCAGTCATATTGGGCGAGTTTCCAAGGTAGTCGACATACAACATCCGGTTCATGGTGGTAGAATCCACCTCCGCCTACAATGCCATCTTCGGGAGACCGCTCCAGACAATCTTTGGAGCAATCCCTTCCATTCCGCATCTGGCTATGAAGTTCCCAACTGCCTTAGGCATAGGAGTTGTAAGAGGAGACCAAGAGGCAGCCAGAACCTGCTATCTGAAGCAAGCTCAGCCAGTAAAGGAAACCGCCCTCAATATCAATAACTTCGACCTGTGAGACGAAGCCACTCTGCAGCGAGGAGCGCCCGTTGAAGGACTAGTAGAAGTACCACTCTACCAGCAAGACTCGACTCGGACTGTTCAGGTCGGGTCACTCCTGTCACGAGAAGAACGAGAAGAATTCACAACCTTCCTGCAAGAGAACGAGGACATCTTCGCTTGGAGCCCAGAAGACATGCCCGGGGTGAATCCTGGAGTCATTTATCACCCTTTAAACATCGACCCCGCTTGCAGGCCTGTAATTCAAAAGAAGAGCCACTTTTCCCCGAGCGGCTGAAAGTGATCGAGGAGGAAGTAGCTAAACTCCTCGAGGCACGGTTCATACGCGAAGCAGAATACCCCACGTGGCTTGCCAACGTGGTCATGGTGAAAAAGGCCTCCGGGAAATGGCGAATGTGCGTCGACTACAGCAATCTGAACCAGGCATGTCCAAAGGACAGCTTCCCCCTCCCGAGGATCGACCAGCTCATCGACGCGACGGCCGGCCATGAGCTACTCAGCTTCATGGATGCCTATTCAGGTTACAACAAGATAAGAATGAACCCCGCGGACGAGGAGCATACCGCCTTCCGCACTGACAGAGGAGTCTACTGCTACAAGGTGATGCCCTTCGGTCTTAAAAATGTCGGAGCCACCTATCAAAGGCTAATGAACAAGGTCTTCAAGAATCTCATCGGGGAAACGATGGAGGTTTACGTGGACGACGTGTTGGTGAAAAGCGTCCACCGTTGCGACCACTTGAAAGACTTGGGAAAGTGCTTTCAACTTCTCCGTCGCTTCCAGATGCGGCTCAATCCCAGCAAATGCGCGTTTGGTGTGACGGCGGGAAAGTTCTTAGGTTTCATGGTAACCCATCGGGGGATTGAGGCCAACCTCGAGAAGATCAAGGCGTTGTAGGATATGTCGCCACCTCGCTCAATTAAGGAAGTGCAACGTGTTGAAATTATTGAAGTGGAAGTTAGAGGACTTTTGGACCTGGGCGGTCTGGGAGGAGGTCAGGCGGTCTGGCATGACCGCACGACTTGGCTGTCTGCCTCTACAGTCTGTCTTGTCTAAGCCTAGCTGCGATCTCCTAGCTTGATCGCTGGTATCTGGTCCAAGGCGACTGAAGGTGAAGGTCGCGCGATCTGTCTCTGACCGCGTGGCGGGTTGATCGTCTTCAGGTTCGCGCGGTCTGTGCGTGACCGCGTGGCGGGTTGTCTTCCTCAAGGCTGTTGCGGTCTGGTGTGATCGCACAGCTTGTCCCAGGTTTCTCCAGAATGCGGTCTGGTGGTTGACCGGGCTTTCTGGTGGTATTTGCGGACTAAGGGTCTTAGTCGCGCGGTCTCAGTTCGCGGTCTCAGGAGGAGACTGGTATGCGAGCTGGACGTTGTTCGCGGTCTCAGGAGGAGACCGGCATGCGGACTTGAGTTCGCGGGTTGATGGCGAACTGGCTGTGTTCGCGGTCTCGGGCGAACATAGGGGGTGAACAGCTTCGGGCGGTTTGGCGATCTCCCTTGGAGTCGCGATCTGCTGTGAGAGTGGCGGTCTCTCATGGTTGATGTTGAAGCTGGCGAGTTCACCAAAATGAAGCAGGAGTACTATTGCTGATCGCGCGGTGTGACCTGTCAGGTCGCGCGGTCTGGAGGGTGGTGATCCTATCTCATAGGGTGGTGACTGGATCAGGTTCCACGCCTATAAATAGGAGCCACTGTAGCAGCAAAATAAGGCACACCAAGTGTAAGCCGAGTTCTCTTCTTTCCTGCGGTCTCTGTTTGTCTGACCGGGCGGTCTGCTGATTGAACTTCTCTTGTGCAGCTTCTGCGGATAGTGCGGGAAGCAGCGATCACCTTTTCCTCTAAAAGTGTTCGGGCGGTCTGCGGCTTAGAGTTGTGGTGCTGGAGTTCGGGAGAATCAGGAGTTTGGAAAGGAAGGGTGCGGTCTGTTCAGCGGGTTGGTGTTGTTCTGAGATCGGTCTGGCGGGTTGCGGTCTGGCGGGTTGCTGAGGTCGCAAGGGAGACCGCGCGGTCTCAAGTTATCTTCAACTTGTTTTATTTTCCTTTGGTGTTTGTGCTGGCGAAATCATGTCTCGCCAAGCATGTCTTGCCTTGTAATTTGAAGTTGCTATCAATAAAGATCGTTTGTTTGCCTCCATTTGCTTCTGGTTGTTTTTGCTAGTATCTCTATGTTGACTAACTCCTGCTCGCTCCATAAAGATTCGAAAAATTTCACATGGTAGCAGAGATAGGTTGGAGTGGTTGAGCAGTGAGTAACTTAGAGTAGCCATCGCCTTTGTGAAGAAGGAACCAGTGGTAGAGCAATGGAAGCGAGGGGTCTTGGAATTGAGATGCTTACATCGACTAACTTCAAAAAGTGGAAGTCGTGTATGCAAAGCTATCTTCTAGGTGAGGACCTCTGGGAGGTAGTTGGAGGACATCAGATGCAGGAAGTTGTCCCGGAAGGGGATAATGGGGCAGAGGTGAGAACTTGGAGGAGGACGAATGCGAAGGCAGAGTTCACTCTGAAGAGAGAAATTTCACCTGATTTGTTTGATCACATTCTGGGATGTGGATCGGCTGCGGAGATCTGGAGAGCCCTGGATGGGCTGTTTAACAAGAAGAATGTAGCAAGGCTACAGTTCTTGGAGAATGAGCTGGCAAGGTCGGCTCAGGGCGATCTTTTATCTCCACCTTCTTTCTGAAGATGAAGAACTTGTGCGCTGAAATCTCAGCATTGGATCCTGATGAGCCTATCTCTGAGGCGAAGTTGAAGAGGCACATCATTCGCGGCTTGTGGAAGGAATATGTTGCCTTTGTGACGTCGGTGTAGGGATGGGCAAATCAGTCGTCTTTGTTGGAGCTGGAGAACTTGCTTGCATCGCAAGAAAGTTTGGCAAGGCAGATGGCGGGGGTGTCGGTGGCTGGGGGAGATGGCGAAGTGCTCTTCTCGGGGAAGAAGAAGAAGTGGGATAAGAAGAAGAAGACCTCTGGAGGAGGCTATGGGCCTTCAACTTCTGGGCAGCAGGAAAGGGGGTATACTCCCAAGGCTGACGGGAAGAAGAAGGGTGAAGGTCTGAAGTGCTTCAAGTGTGGCAAGTATTGCCACATCAGGAAGGATTGCAAGGTGGTCACCCAAGCTGGGCATGCTGCGGAGAAGGAGGAAGCTGAGGCCAGGCACTTTGAAGGAGGTTGGGGAGGAGCCTTCTCGGCTTCTGTTGGAGCTTCCGCTTCTATCAATTATCTGGAAGACTGGATCGTGGACTCGGGGTGTGGTCATCACCTCACCGGAGACGAGACCAAGCTTTCTTCTGCACAGCCCTATACAGGTAACAATGCAATCATTACTGCTGATAATACTGTGCATCCAGTAGAGAAGGTGGGGGTTGTTTCCTTGGGCAGTGATAGAGGGCCACTTACTTTGAAGAGTGTCTATCACGTGCCTGGTATGAGGAAAAACCTCTTCTCCGTGACCAACGTTGTAGACGCTGGGTATCACATTCTGTTCGGCCCAACAGAAGTGAAGTTTCTACGCAACTTTGAGTCTGTAAAGGCCGAGGTCGTCCATGTCGGGAGACGGGCAAAGGACTTGTTTGTTCTATCGACAAGTTCCTACGTCGACAAGATGAAGACGAATGATGATGCCATTATATGGCATGAGAGGTTGGGGTACGTAGGGATGGACAAGCTGAAAGCTATGGCGGTGAGAGGTCTGGTCAAGGGCCTGCCGAGTCTATCTTCCAACGGTGAAGGTCATGTTTGCGCGGGATGCCAGTTCGGCAAGTCTGATCGACTACCGTTTGACAAGTCGCAGACAAGGAGTAGTGTGCCGTTGGAGTGCATCCACGGTGACTTGATGGGACCTACTGCTACCCCAAGCCTCGGAGGCAGCAGATATATGTTGGTGTTGATCGATGATTACACCAGATATGTCTGGGTATATTTCCTGAAGGATAAGGCGGAGGCGTTTGCCAAGTTTGTGGAGTTCAAGGAGCTCGTGGAGGGTCGGCTAGGACTGCGGGTGAAGAAGCTGAGGACTGGCAACGGAGGGGAGTTCACCTCCAGTGAGTTCTCTACCTTTTGCAGGAAGGCAGGCATCCGGAGAGAGCTCACTTGTGCACATACTCCACAGCAGAACGGAGTTGCAGAGTGGAAAATCCGTCATCTGACGGAGACCTGCAAGTGCTGGCTGCATGCCAAGAGTATCCCAAAGTCCTTCTGGGCGGAGGGAATGTCTTGTGCTGCCTACGTCATCAGCAGGATGCCTTTGAGTCCCATCAACATGTTGACTCCGCATGAGATGATGTTTAAGGAGAAGCCAAGCGTGGCACACCTTAGGGTGTTTGGATCCACCTGCTACGTGCATGTTCCAGATGCTCTTCGAACGAAGCTAGATGATAAAGCAAGGAAGCTAGTCTTCGTGGGATACGATGAGCGGAAGAAAGGATGGAAGTGCATGGACCCGGAGACGCAGAGATTTGTGGTATCTCGCGACGTCGTGTTCGATTAGGTGACATCTTACAAGGGGTCTTCTGATGTGGAGCTACCAGAGAGCAGGGTGGAGGTGCCGGAGAAAGCTGTGGAGGATCTTCAGGTGGAGCTACCTGTGTCACCAGGTGGTCCATCTACTTCTAGTTCCGAGACGGGGGCTTCTGGTTCAGGGAGCAGGGGGGCGATGCTCCTAGCTCGTCTGGAAGGGGAGCTAGGGAAGAAGCAGCTGAATACAATGCGGTTCAGGGGAAGGAGCTGAGGAGGTCGAAGCGAGCGATCATCGCCCCTGATTGCTATACATGAGGAAACGCAGTGAGCTTCGTCTCATGTTTCTTCGCTGGTCCCTTGGATGAGAGGGAGCCGTCGAGCTTTGAGAAGGCCAGAGGCATAAAGGAGTGGGACGTTGCAATGCAAGAAGAGATGGCAGCTCTCGAGAAGAATGAGACCTGGTCTCTTGTGCCCAAGCCCAAGGGCACCACTCCTGTTACATGCAAGTGGGTCTACAAGCTTAAGAAGAAGGCTAACGGCAGCATCGAGCGGTACAAGGCTCACCTTGTAGCTCGGGGGTTCTCACAGCAATACGGTGAAGACTACGAGGAGACATTCAGTCCGGTGGCAAAAATGACTTCAGTTTGTTTCATCATTGCCTTGGCGGCGTTCAGTGGATGGGAGATTTGGCAGCTCGACGTCAAGAACGCTTTCTTGTACGGCGAGATTGACAAGGATATCTTCATGGTCCAGCCACCAGGCTTTGTGTTTGAAGATTTTCCGGAGCATGTCTGCAAGTTGAAGAAGGCCCTGTATGGGTTGAAGCAAGCGCCGAGGGCGTGGTACAGGAAGATCGCAGAATATCTCCTATTTTGTGGATTTGGTGCTTCAGACTCAGACTCAAGCTTGTTCGTCAAGAAGAGCAGGGAGCTTCAAGTCATCATGCTACTATACGTCGACGATATGATTGTGACAGGGAACTCGAAGGAGGAGATTGCGCAGCTTCGGGCCGAGCTGTCTATCAGGTTCGAGATGAAGGACTTAGGTGAGCTTCACCATTTCCTTGGACTCGAGGTGCAGAGGAAGGAAGGTGGAGTGTTGGTGACCCAGGCCGGATATGCGGAGCGGATCGTGGAGCGATTCGGCATGAAGGAAGGGAAGTGCACTTCCACACCGCTGGAGAAGGCTATGAAGCTTCGGAAGGATGAGGGGAGGATTATGCAAGATCCGTTGGTGTTCCGAGCTCTGGTTGGGAGCTTGATTTATCTGACGATCACGAGGCCGGATATTGCATATGCAGTTGGCAGAGTGAGTCGATATATGGCGGAGCCACGAGTATCTCATCTGCTAGCGGCCAAGAACATTCTGAAGTATGTCAAGGCGACCTCGGACATGGGTCTCCTATATAGGAGGGATGCGGGTTTCGAGGTGCACGGGTACATGGATGCTGATTACGGGGGAGATTCGGATGATCGGAAGTCGACATCTGGATTCGTCTTCATAGCGGGCCCTACAGCTATATCATGGTGCAGTAAGAAGCAGGATTCCGTATCGGTCTCCACCACGGAAGCAGAATACAAGGATTCGGCCTTAGCAGCTCAGGAAGCCATCTGACTTAGGAGGTTGGTGGGAGACGTCCACAAGGAGGTTCGGGAGCCGACTATGCTACGCGGTGACAACGAGAGTGCTCTCAAACTGGTTACCAATCCAGTTTGTCACGCGAGGACCAAGCATATCGAGATCGAGCATCACTTCATACGGGAGAAGGTGCTGGAGGGATCTCTTTCGGTCGAGCATGTGCGGAGTGCGGACAATGTCGCGGACATCTTCACAAAGGCGCTGGCAAAGGGGCCGTTCACACGGCTAAGGAGCCTACTGGGGCTAGTTTCAACTTCCCACTTCAAGGGGGAGTGTTGAAATTATTGAAGTGGAAGTTAGAGGACTTTTGGACCTGGGCGGTCTGGGAGGAGGTCGGGCGGTCTGGCGTGACCGCACGACTTGGCAGTCTGCCTCTGCGGTCTGGCTTGTCTAAGCCTAGCTGCGATCTCCTGGCTTGATCGCTGGTATCTGGTCCAAGGCAGCTGGAGGTGAAGGCCGCGCGATATGTCTCTGACCGCGTGGCGGGTTGATCGTCTTCAGGTGCGCGCGGCCTGTGCGTAACCGCGTGGCGGGTTGTCTTCCTCAAGGCTGTTGCGGTCTGGTGTGATCGCACAGCTTGTCCCAGGTTTCTCCAGAATGCGGTCTGGTGATTGACCGGGCTTTATGGTGGTATTCACGGACTAAGGGTCTTAGTCGCGCGGTCTCAGTTCGCGGTCTCAGGAGGAGACTGGTATGCGAGCTGGACGCTGTTCGCGGTCTCAGGAGGAGACCGGCATGCAGACTTGAGTTCGCGGGTTGATAGCGAACTGGCTGTGTTCGCGGTCTCGGGCGAACACAGGGGGTGAACAGCTTCGGGCGGTCTGGCGATCTCTCTTGGAGTCGCGATCTGCTTTGAGAGTGGCGGTCTCTCATGGTTGATGTTGAAGCTGGCGAGTTCACCAAAATGAAGCAGAAGTACTGTTGCTGATCGCGCGGTGTGACCGGTCAGGTCGCGCGGTCTGGAGGGTGGTGATCCTATCTCATAGGGTGGTGACTGGATCAGGTTCCACGCCTATAAATAGGAGCCACTGTAGCAGCAAAATAAGGCACACCAAGTGTAAGCCGAGTTCTCTTTTTTCATGCGGTCTCTGTTTGTCTGACCGGACAGTCTGCTGATTGAACTTCTCTTGTGCAGCTTCTGCGGATAGTGCGGGCAGCAGCGATCACCTCTTCCTCTGAAAGTGTTCGGGCGGTCTGCGGCTTGGAGTTGTGGTGCTGGAGTTCGGGAGAATCAGGAGTTCGGAAAGGAAGGGTGCGGTCTGTTCAGCGGGTTGGTGTTGTTCTGAGATCGGTCTGGCGGGTTGCGGTCTGGCGGGTTACTGAGGTCGCAAGGGAGACCGCGCGGTCTCAAGTTATCTTCAACTTGTTTTATTTTCCTTTGGTGTTTGTGCTGGCGAAATCATGTCTCGCCAAGCATGCCTTGCCTTGTAATTTGAAGTTGCTATCAATAAAGATCGTTTGTTTGCCTCCATTTGCTTCTGGTTGTTTTGGCTAGTATCTCTAAGTTGACTAACTCCTGCTCGCTCCATAAAGATTCAAAAAATTTCACACAATGCCTGAACGGGAGGATCGCTGCGCTATCCCGTTTCTTGTCACGAACGGGAGACAAGTACCTCCCCTTCTTAAAAATCCTTCGAGGAGCGCGCCACTCCAGCTTCCAGTGGACTGACGAGTGTTAGGTTGCGTTCGAACTTTCAAATAATACCTGGCTTCGCCACCGCTTCTGTCAAAACCCACCCCGGAGAAACTCTATTTTTATACCTGGCAGTGTCGCCTACGGCTCTTAGCTCGGTGCTCGTGAAAGATGAAGGAGGGGTGCAACGACCAATCTACTACCTCAGCAAAGTCCTCTCAGACACCGAAAACAGATATCCAGCAGCGGACAAGACAGCCTTGGCCCTTGTCTTTTCGGCGAGGAAGCTTCGGCTCTACTTCCAGGCTCATACAGTAAAAGTGTTGACACAGCTCCCACTGCGAGCAATCCTCCAGAAACCGGAAGTCTCAGGAAGACTGGTAAAGTGGGTCATAGAGCTCGGCGAGTTTGACATCCAATTCCTGCCTCGACTTGTCATCAAGTCGCAAGTACTCGCCGACTTTGTTGTAGAGTGCACCATCCCGCCAGAAATGGCTCTGGTCGAAGACACCACTAGCCCCCGTTGGACTCTCTACGTCGACGGCGCCTCAGGAGCGGAAGGGGCCGGAGCAGGCTTGCTCCTCATCATTCCCGACGAGATCACCATAGACTATAGACTCCGGTTAAAATTCCCCGCAACAAATAACATTGCGGAATACGAGGCGCTAATCGCCGGTCTCCGGCTCACTATCGATTGCAAAGTTAAGAGCCTGACTATTTACACAGACTCTCAACTCATAGTCTCGCAAGTCAAAGGAGACTACGAGGCTAAGAACGACCAGATGGCAAAGTACCTCGCATTCGCGAAATTACTCCTTCAGAAGCTCACATCGTATCAAATTCTACACATCCCCCGAGAGCAGAATACCAGGGCGGATGCTCTATCCAAGCTCTCCACTTCGCCCTCAAGCTACCAGTCTCGTAGACGCCGAATCGAAGAAATCGTGGCTCCAAGTATTCAAGGACCATGGGAGATCGCAACCATCCACCGGGAAGAATCATCCTGAATGACCCCATTACGAGCTTACCTCGAGCACGGACACCTTCCTGAAGATCTCCTAGAAGCGCGAAGATTGCGGATGCGGGCGGCATCGTTTACCATCATAGACGGAGAGCTTTACAAACGGGCATTCACAGGACCGTATCTAAAGTGTCTACCGGCAGAAGAGGCAGACTACGCCCTCAGAGAAGTGCACGGGGGAGTTTGCGGAGAACACCTAGGCGGGAAGGCGTTGGCACAAAAAATACTACGTCAAGGCTTTTATTGGCTGACATTGAAGAAGGACGCGGCCGAGCTAGTCCAAAGGTGTAGGAGCTGTCAGCTGCACGCCAACGTACCTCATCAACCCCCGGTCTCACTCTCCACGCTCCAAAGTGCGTGGCCATTCGCACAGTGGGGAATCGACCGCCTTGGCCCCCTACCTCTAGCATCCGGGCAAAGGAAGTTCATCATCCTGGACATCGATTACTTCACCAAATGGGTAGAAGCAGAGCCCCTAGCAAAAATCACGGAGGAAAACGCCAAACAGTTTGTCTGGAAGAACATCGTCTGCCGCTTTGCCATCCTAGCAACAATCATTGCCGACAACGGCACTCAATTCACCGGGAAGTCCTTCACCAAGATGTGTGAGGACTTGAAGATCAACCTTCGCCATACTGTCGTAGCGCATCTGCACACCAACGGGCAAGTAGAGGTCACGAATTGAACCATCCTCAAAGGATTGAAAACACGCTTAGAAGAGGCAGGGGGACAATGGGTGGACGCACTCCCAAACGTATTGTGGACGTACCACACCACAGAGAGGACTCCCACCGGAGAGACGCCTTATAACCTCTGCTACAGTACAGAAGCTATCATCCCCGTCAACATCGGCATTCCAAGTACTCGGGTGCTAACCTTCGACCCTAGCAAGAATGACAGGCTGCTTCGAGAAAATCTCGACCTAATCCCTGAGGTTCGGGACAACACTGCCCAACGCGCCGCATCCTACCAAATGCGCGTAGCCCGAGCCTATGATAGGAGAGTGAAGCCCAGGCCAATCAACGTGGGAGATCTCGTCCTACGCAGCGAGGCAGCCGGCAAAGGCCCCCAAGGGGATAAGCTCTCACCAACCTGGGAAGGCCCATACGTTGTTACCACGGTCATAAAGCTCGGAACATACAGACTCAGAACGGCGGAAGGGAAGACTCTACCACGCCCCTAGAACGCCCAGAACCTGCGCTGCTTCTACCAGTGATCCCGAATCTTTTGTCATGAACTAAGCCGCGGGTCCAGACTCGTGCAAACTTATCTTATGTTTTCTATGCAAAGCCGCGAGCCCAGACTCGTGCGAACTTATCTTTTAATTTATTATGTAAAAGTCGCGGGCTCAGACTCGTGCAAACTTATCTTATATTTTCTATGCAAAGTCGCGAGCTCAGACTCATGCGAACTTATCTTACTTTACAAATAGCCGCACGAAAAATGATTTTTTTTTAAATATACATATATATGTTTTGACACCTATGTTCAAATAAGAAAAATCTTCATAACTGGGCCATGCCCTGGGGACTTCGCACCGCCATCGATTGAAGGTTCTCCCTTCTCCTCCGCCGTAGAGTCTCAGCGTCGTAGGGGTCTGCCCCCCTTACGTTCGCCTCCGGTTTGAATACACCAGCTATTCACCGGCTATTTCGGGGCCATGCCCTGGGGACTTCGCACCGTCGTCGATTGAAGGTTCTCCCTTCTCCTCCGCCATAGAGTCCCAGCGTCGTAGGGGCCTGCCCCCCTTACGTTCGCCTCCGGTTTGAATACACCAGCTATTCACCGGCTATTTCGGGGCCATGCCCTGGGGACTTCGCACCACCGTCGATTGAAGGTTCACCCTTCTCCTCCGCCGTAGAGTCTCAGCGTCGTAGGGGCCTGCCCCCCTTACGTTTGCCTCCGGTTTGAACACACCAGCTATTCACCGGCTATTTTGGTTCCATGCCCTGGGGACTTTGCACCGCCGTCGATTGAAGGTTCGCCCTTCTCCTCCGCCGTAGAGTCTCAGCGTCGTAGGGGCCTGCCCCCCTTACGTTTGCCTCCGGTTTGAATACACCAGCTATTCACCGGCTATTTCGGGGCCATGCCCTGGGGACTTCGCACCGCCGTCGATTGAAGGTTCTCCCTTCTCCTCCGCCATAGAGTCTCAGCGTCGTAGGGGCCTGCCCCCCTTACGTTCGCCCCCGGTTTGAATACACCCGCTATTCACCGGCCAAGAAGCCGCGGGCTCGGACTCGCGCAAATTTGTAAAAGCCGTGAGCTCAGACTCAAGCAAACTAATCAAACGTCTTGCAAGTTACTCAGGTACTGACACTAAGTAACAAGCCGGCAACAATCTCAAAAAATGGACATCCCTTCCCAGCCATCTTGAAGCATCTTCCCTCAAATCAGCACTTCGACAATGACCAGGGAAGCAGGACCACAAGAACGCTATTGCAACGCAATGCAGAGCAAGAAACGCCCAAGGCACCTCAAAGAAAGCAATGATTAAAGCCGTCGCAGAAAAATCAAAACCTCTGAACTCCTCGACGCGGAAATTCGGACTTCGAAGGTTTGGGGGGCTTATGTTGTACACCCATAAAGGCCTTGGGGTGCATCTAGATAAGACTCCGCTAAAGAGAGGCGGGTCAACGGTCAACGTATAATCGCTCGAGTTGAAGGAACAAAACCTGTCATTTCCGCCGCCAACCGCCAGGACGAGAATGCGCGTCGCAAGCGCACGCGCTACCGCGCGTGCGGTAGCGCGCGGGCAGCGCCCCCCCCCCCCCCCCCCCCCCCCCCCCCCCCCGTCAAAAGAGGACGGCCCAGCCGCACCCCCAAGGGGTGCGGCTTGGTGCGGCCAAGCCGCACCCCCCAAGAGGTGCGGTCTAGCCGCTTGGCCGCACCCCCTGCGGGGTGCGGGCCAAGCTGGACCCCTCAAGGGGGTGCGACCAAGCCGCACCCCCCAAGGGGTGCGGGCCAAGTCGCACCTCCCCTTTGGGTGCGGCCCGACGCACCGCCCTTGAGGCGCGATCGGGCCCCCTCCCTCCTCTTTCTTCACAGGGGGGATCGTAGGGGCCCCCGCCGTAATCACGCCCCCTCGTCGGGCGCGTCGGATCCCAATTCCTCCTTGGGGCACAACTCCCCGTTCCGCCGTTCGCCCAGAATGCCTCGCAACGCGACCAGGGCGCCTCTGCACTCACGCGCGCGCTCAGAACACTTCTGAGCGCACTTAGAACTCCTCCGCGCCCACGCGCGCTCAGAACTCCTCCGCACTTACGCGCACCCAAAACGCTTTCGAGTGCGCTCAGAACGCCTCCGCGCTCACGCGTGCTCAGAACGCTTCCCCAGTCGCTTAGATTGCTTCTCCGTTCGTTGCGCGCTCAGAACACTTCTGAGCGCGCTCAGCTCACTTTTTGTCTTTCTGACTTCTCACATTTTGTCTTTTCAGCATGCTCACTTTTTATCTTTCCAGTTTCTCAGATTTCAGGAACAGCTTGTCGCCTTTTTCGCCTCCAACAAAACTACCCGAACTGCCCAAAGGGCAAGGTGGTCATTTCTGAAAAATGGTGATCTGTGTGCCCCGAACCAGAAAATATGATTCGCCCGCCAAGTATTTATGGAAGTTACAAACGGCAAAATTACCAGACTACCCCCGGCGAAAGCTATAAAAGGAGCCCCAGGGCTTCATTTGAAAGGACCTTGCCTTCTGCACCCGGGAGAGCTCATTGCAGACTTTTGCGGAATTCTCCTTCGGCGCTTGAAGATCTCCTTCGCGGACTTGAAGGTTTCCTTCGTCCCGAAAGGCGACACCGCTTCTCACTTTTGTTCTCCGGAGCCTTCTCACTTTTGTTCTCCGGAGCCTTCTCACTTTTGTTCTCCGGAGCCTTCTCACTTTGGTTCTCCAGCATTCTCAGAAGGAGAAATACTTAGTTTTCCGAGAGGTGGTCTGTCACCCTTGGAGCTCTCTCTCTCTCTACTATTGTAACGAGCAGCGGCCTGTCGCGCTCGAGTTCTAAGTACCAGATTGTAACCCCCAGAAATAGTGAAGTTTGGTCGGCACAGCTCCGGCCGCGTGGTTTTTTACCCTTTCCGAGTTTTCCACGTTAAAAAGTCTCAGTGTACTCAACGAATCTCAAATTGACTGTTTGCGCGCTTGGTTCGCTCTCGAGCTAAGGTGGTTCAAGTAAACCGGTCTACCAAGAGCCCTAAGCGACCCGCAACAAGACGCATAATAAACTAACTCCAAGTGGCGAAGACTTTAAGAGAATTATCTGGAGTTAAGTTTGTAGTTCGCAAGAGTGTTTTCCTACTCAAAATAATAAGGTTTTAACTCATAATGGTATTTCAGTAAATTGCATCTAATTGCATGAAAATTTGTATTAGTGTTTTCGTTTTCCCTCCTATTAAGAACATACGACCCTCGGCGGTTTTATTCGCAACTAAGAGCCGTTCATTTTCCCCTCCCATTCGTACGACAGAGAAGGAATGGAAATGTTAGTCGTAAAACTACAGCGGTTCCCTCAACTCCTATTGTGATCATCCTAGTCGGTCGCCAGAAAAGAAAGGCCGACGGCCTCTTCCTTCATTAGAGTCGACGATAGCTAGTGGTGTGGAACCTCCTCCGGTCCCTAGATGGTGAATCGAGCATGCTTTTGTTGATTTTGACGTATCTCTTCCACAATTCTTTCCAGGTAAGCTTCAGATTGTTCTTTCTAGCATGTTTTCTGTGAGATACACGGATTCTCCTTCCCCATGTGATCAATTTCAGACAATAAAGGGTTTCGATTTTCCTTCTTCAGGAGTTCCAGCAGCCGATCGAGTCCCATTTGCTCTCGAATGGTCCTCCTTGACTAATATTGGCTCCTCCCAAGTAATTCTGGGTCTACGCGACACCAATCTATCAACCTCCTTACTCTAGACTTGAGGTATGCCAATAATTTCCATCGTATTGAGACCCTTCTCCCTTAGGGGATAGCAAATTTGAAGTTGTCTGCTCTCTTATATGTGGTCATTGGAAATTGATGTTCTTGCCCTTCGTGCATTTCTGAATGACTTCCATTGCAGCAGATCGATCCAGGTTAGATGAGATTACTAGTGAATAATTTCACCTTTTCGTTAACATCACTTACTTCCTCATTGTGTTACTGATGATTGATGGAATTTCAGGATAAAAAGCCATACTGAGGTTGTGATCGCTGCTCAAACCTAACCCGTTATACCTTTGCCATGTGTCTATGAGCGCCGCAACACCGATGTAAGAAATTCGAGCCCTTTTAATTAGACATATCATTTAAATATGTATGTTAATTTTCCAATGCAATTATGCAATATTAAGATGATTAAAAAGGGTCACACAAAATTATGAAAAACTACCTCATGAATAAAAGCATAAGAAATTTGTAGTTTAATAATTCTATTATAATGATATGCGTAATGAGAATTAAGATGTAAGAACTTTGTATGAAATGTCTATATAATCACATATAAAATATATGAACGTATAAACGCAACAATTTTAGTATCACAACATAGTTAATTCATCATGTTGATATCATTAATGCTAAGACATGTCATAAGACAAAAACAAGATGAAATTTGTAGTTAAGATTATACGCATATACGTATGTTCCCTTATGATTAATCATATCATCTCTAACATAAGGGTAAAGGATTAATAAAACCCTAATAGAATATAATTATAATGCACGATTGATGTTTCCTCTCGTGATAGATAGAGGCGCATTATCTTACTCATAGGGCTTAGTAGACCATATGAGCCTCAAGTTGGAGAGTCGACGCCCCATATAAAAGATTAGTATATGAGAGTCCATGTCTATGACTGATAGATAGTAGAACACTTATGTTTGTTAGTGGGGACTCAAATTGCTAGAATGTGCATAAGAATGTACTTAACTAAGAATGAGAAGAATAGATGATATAAGACATCTCAATTCCAAATACAACCAAAATCAAGAATTCATATGGTTAATGATTTCAAAATTGGAAGGAAAATTCAGTTTAAGATCATGTAATAGAACAAACATTTATGTTCAAGTACTTTTATAGAAAAATACGCATACATCCATAGCATACATTTCTTTAGTATAAAATGTATTTTAAAAACATGCACGCATATATTTATTAAAGACATTTTAGTGTCAATATGAAAGATAGTTTTTCTTACTCACCAGTTGGGCTGACCCCATCTTCAGATATTTCTTTTCAAGGGTCACAGGTGGGAAGATACGCCTAGGATAAGCTCCTAAGGATGTTTACTTTTAGTTTGTTTTCCTTTAAAAATTCTTGTATTATTTAATCATGAATTTAGATGTAGTAGACTCTTTGCAATTTTAGTAAATCAAAATATTTGTTCATTTTTTAGTTGGCTCTATGAATAAGATATTGATTTATTTCTTTCGCCTTAACTCTGATTTTTTTTAATATTCAGTTGTGTAATTTAGTTATTACATGTTATGTACTAATTTATATATTATTACTTAGTTTGCTTCATATCACAAATGTCAGCTGGGGTTATGAATTGATGTTAAACTAGGTAGTGGTGCTACAATTAGTATTAGAGACATGTTATAACCTTTTGAACCCAAGAAATTCACAGAGCTTTGAGATTTCATTTAAATCATTCTTTCGACATTACAGCCACTAAGCTTTATCTTGTACTTAGATTCTATATATGGACATTAGATATTTTCCTTAGCTATTTATTATGCGTCATGAAATTTTCAGTAATGACAATCTCTACATATGCTTTATAGGAACCTCGTAGTAGTGACGCGGGTGAACCGCCGAGGCAAAATAGAAATGCCAGAGATTAGCATGGAGGAGGTGAATCCTTAAGCAGAACCAGCACCTACTGGCATTGTAGTTGAAATAGCCATGACAAGAACCCTAGCCCTAATGGAGTTCAAGAATACACAACATGCAGTTGTCCCAGTCCCATCTCCTGCACCTGTTGTCGTGGAGATCGGAATGAATCATTATCTAAGGAACTTTAGAGACCTTCTCCCCTTTAGCTTCAGTGGAGACAGAAGATTGGTTAGTTAAGACCCGAGACTTGCTGAATTTGATGTAGTGCCCGGAGAATACGAAGGTACCTATAGCGGTCTTCCTTCTTGAGGGAGAAGACAATATGTGGTGAAGTACACACATGGCTAATAACCTTGTTGGTAGGAATTTCAATTTGAATCTCCTTTTTAAATACAATTCTTATTTTGACTTAATGATAATGTCATCTCTCCTTATGCCAGGTCGTTATGTGGATATGTTTACCTAGAATAAATTCTCAACAGCACTCTCAAACTGGTTTGTGCCTCCTTCAGAGTGATGTACCTTTCACAAGAAGTACCTCAGGCTGATTCAAGAGGATAAGACTGTCATTCCTATGAATGAGAGTTTACTCATTTATCTCGTTATGCAGCCTTACTGCAATGAAATGAAGACGATAAGTGTCACCGCTTTGCGGAAGGCCATTGTGACTCACTGAGACACCTGTTATTGATTATGGTCAATGTTGACTATAGAATTATGGTTGATACTGCTAGGAAGCTGGAGGCGGATCAATTAAGCATGCAGAGGCACAACAACTTCGAGAACAAACGAACCCAAGATGTGGCACAACGATCTCGGAATAAAAATCATCAAGGGAAAAATTGGAAAAAGAAGCAGAAGATGAGCGATAAGAGAGGAAACCAGCCTAGAGTCAAGGTCAAGGATTTCCCCCTCAACCCTAAGTGCAACTGCCACCATTAGGGTGAATGCTTGGCTGATATAGGAGTATGCTACAAGTGCCAGCAGTCGGGACACAACTCTCTACTACTATGGACATTCTAATAGCCAGGTAACAAATTTTAAGTTTTGTATTCATCTAAGATTTAATCAATGCCTTCATAATCTAACATATATGAATGTGACCTATTCTCTAGCCGATGTTTGAGGTTGGTGATCCAGTAGGATTGACAAGGGAAAAGAGGTGATGGACTCTGATGTAAAGCTAGCCACAAGACGAGGTCTGGTGCAGCCCATACTATATGAACTTGGCCAGTATGAGGCCAAGGAGCAGGAGGACTTAGTTACAGGTATGAACATGTCATAGTTAGTTATTACCTTCCCTAATTAGTGGCATTACATCACCTATGTTGAATTCATGCATGTAGGTATACTTACGATTCAAAATGTATCCTCCAAGATTCTATTTGACATGGCTGATTCACACTCGTTCATAGCAAAATCCTTTGCACATAGGTTGGGCTTAGAAATCCTTTCAGATCAACACCATTAGAGGTCATGATGCTTAATGGTTTCCTTATACAGATTAGTCACAAATGTAGTGTCCCAATGCTGTTTGGGGAAGTTGAAATTATCATAGAAGCATTTATCCTTCCTATTGTAGAGTTTGAATTAATTTTGGGTATGGACTGGTTGTCATATGTAAACGCCAAAATAGACTGCATGAGTAAGGAACTACAATTAGAAGGATCCGACCAATCCATCATCATCTTCCAGGGCATGAAGGGAGTTTCCAAACTAATTATCTCTTCAATCAAGACTGTCAGAAGTATCAACAAGGGTTATATTACTTTTCTTGTGAAGATGCATGTCGAAGCCAAAAATATTTTGCAAGAAGTACAAGTGGTTCATGAATTTTCTGATGTCTTTCCAAAAGAGCTACCAGGTGGCCCTCTTGCCAGAGAGGTTGATTTCTAAATTGACCTAATGCCTGGATCCACACTAATAGTCAAGGCTCCTTACCGCATGACTCCCAGAGAACTAGCTGAATTAAAGATCCAATTACAGGAGTTACTCGAATTGGGATTTATCAAACCTAACACATCTCCTTGGAGCGCATCAATTCTATTTGTAAAGAAGAAGGATGACAGGCTGAGGTTATGCATTGATTATCACGAGCTGAAAAGGTTGACAATTAAGAATAAATATCCTATTTCGAGGATAGATGATTTGCTTGATCAGCTCGATGGGTCTTGCACATTTTCTAAGTTAGACTTGGGATCAGGATATCACTAGTTGAGGATCCGTGATAAGGATGTTCAGAAGATAGCTTTCAGCTTGACGTACAGGCACTACGAGTTTGTAGTCATGCCATTCGGGCTGACTAATGCCCCATCTGCCTTTATGGACCTGATAAATATAGTGTTTTGGGAATTCCTATATCAATTCATTATCGTCTTTATTGGCGACATCCTGGTTTATTCAAGGAGTCAAGAAGAACATGTAATGCACCTCAGGACAATTTTGAGTACTCTCAGAGAGAATCAATTATACGCAAAATTTTCAAAGTGTGTGTTCTGATTTTCATAGGTCGCTTTTTTGGGACACATTATCAGTCAGATAGGTCTCACAGTGTATACAAAGAAAATAAAACAATCCAAAATTGGCCAAGGCCAAAGGCAGTCACTGAAGTTCGCAACTTCCTGGGCTTAACAGGTTACTACATGAAGTTTATTAAGGACTTCTCAAAGACAGCTCTATTGATAACTACACTCACTAGAAAAGGAAATGACTTTAGTTGGATGATTGAATGTGAGCTTGCTTTTGAGGAGTTGAAGATCGGGCTGATGATCGCACCAATACTATGTCTATCTTCATGTAAGGATGGTTTTCATATTTTTTAGCGATGCTTCGGGTCAAGGATTGGGCTATGTGCTTATTCAACAAGGAAAAGTCATAATCTTCGCCGCCGGACAATTAAAGGACCACGAGAAGAACCATGTGCACAACTTGAAACTAGCAACCGTTATTCATGCACTGAATATTTAGAGACACTATCTCTATGAAGCGCATTGTTATGTCTTTACAAATCATAAAAGTCTCAAGTATATCTTTGATCAGTGAACTCAATATGAGATAGCGTAGATGGTTGGAGTTTATGTCTGATTATGATGTGGATATCCAGTATCATATGGGCAAAGTAATTATGGTGGTAGATGGTCTTAGTAGAAGAGGTTTGAGTTATTCTCTCATCACTCATCAGGAGGAGTTGATACGAGCACTTGAGAGACTGTAGATCAGTGTGATACCTCATGGAAGTTGGAGTTTTGCAAGTTTAAGTTGGATAAAAAATCACGTGTGACATTAAAGACAGAATCAGATAGGTTTTATCCTTATATCTGAAGATGGCAGAAATTTGGGAGTTAACTCAGGTTGGTCAGAAAGAGAACTTTATGATTTAGGAGGGCTTACTAGTATACAACAAGTGGGTTTGTATTCCAAATGTCAGTCATCTTCGCGAGGACATACTCTTCAAGGCTCATAAATTGAGATACTATATATATTCTGGTAGTACGAAGATGTATGCGAGTCTTAAGAGGTTAGTGTGGTGGCCAGGGATGAAGCGTGATGTTATAGAGTATGTTGAAAAGTGTGAAATGCAAATTAGTCAAAGCCAAATGCCAGAGACCAGGGGCAAGTTGCAGCCACTTCCTATCCCAGAGTGGAATTATGAAGATATATCGATGGATTTTGTGCATGGACTTCCAAGGTCTCGAAGTGGAAATGATTCTCTATGGATCATCGTGGACCAGCTATATAAGGTTGCTCATTTCATTCCTAATAAGAGGATGGATTAGGGTCCAAGATTGGCTCAATTGTACATAGACGAGATAGTCTGACTGCATGGAGTTTTGAAGTCTATCGTTTTAGATAGGGATGACAGATTTACCTCTAAGGATTAGAAGTACGTTCATGAGCATTTGAGAACTAAGTTAAAGTAGTATTGTTTTCACCTGCAGATGGATGTACAAACTTAGTGTACTAATAGAACTATGAAAGATATGCTTCGGATATGTGGGTAGAATTCTCCTATAATAACAGTTTTCAGGTAAGTATTGGGATGACCCCTTTCGAGTCTCGTTATGACATACATTGTCGGACACCTTTATGTTGGGTTGAAAATGAAGAAAGAATTGCTGATAAAATATCATGGATTGAGAATACAATAGATCAAGTTAAGATCATTTAGGTGCGCATGAAGATAGATCAGGATCGACAAGCCAAGTACAATGAATATAGACACTAAACGATGGATTTTATTGTTGGATGGCCAGTTAAGGGTGTCTTTAGACTTAAGAGGATGAATAAATTGAGTCTCATGTGCGTTGGTTCATTCAAAGTGCTTGAATGCATTGGTAATGTTGCATACAGGTTGGCCTTACCTGAACAGATGAGTGGTCTACATGATGTCTTCCACGTCTTCAATTTAAGGAGAGCAATCAAGGACCCCAACCAGGTGATCAATACTGAGTATACACCAATCGAATCAAATCTTAATGTCAGTATTAAGCCAGTTAGGAGTGTGGACTCAAGGATTTAGAAACTCAAGAACAAAGAGATCCATTTTGTAAGAGACATTTGGATGAATTGTGGTTGACCAAAGTATACATGGGTAAGAGAAGATGATTTATGGAGCAATGAAGAATATGCCTTCCTTTTTAACCCAAATATGATAGTAATTTTTGATGACGTACATTTTATTAGGAGGGGAGTTTTGTAAAACCCAAAATTTATGTGTCGTCTCTCGTGATTGCAGGATCCGATTGCAAAGGATTATGATCAATGTCAATGACAAATCAAGGTATATGTGCTTGTTGCATTTAAATTTTATACATTAGACACATAAAAAACTAACTCCAAGTGGAGAAGGCTTTAAGAGAATTATCTCGTGTTGAGTTTGTAGTTCACACGGGAGTTTTCCTACTCAAATAATAAGGTTTTAACTCATAATAGTATTTCAGTAAATTGTTGTTGGATCTGTAGGCGCCCTTAGAGGGGGGTGAATAAGGTTTGTAAAACTTTTAATATATTTTGAAATACTTGAATTATTAGGAGATCAAAATAGTGCAAAACAAAGACAAATTAAGTGAAATGAAATAGAGATATAATTTTATTAATATGAAATGAAGGATTACAAAATTTGATTTCTTATGACGCTAGAAATCGAAATCGAATAGTAAAAAGACTTTTTCATTTTCTATCCCGACTCATATCCCCGCGAACTGGTGGCTTTAGCCTATCCTCCTCGGGTACGACCTCAAGCCGCTCTAGCCAATCCTCCCCCGGATACGGCCTTGAGCACCCCCTAGATCTACACCCTAGACCTAGTCGCCAACATGAGGCGAATTTCTGTCCTAAGTCCTACCCAGACCTAATCACCAACACGAGACAAATTTACTACGCGAGTACGAAAGAGTAAAGAAATTAAACAACAACAATATAAAAACTGCCTATGTGGATCTCTTGAAGAAGTAGACAAAGTCCCTTAGAGTATGATCGCAGTCGATGTGGTCTTTAGTCACGATGATGAAGCGTGTTGAAATCTTCTCCACGGATCTCCTTAATCCTTCATGGATTTGTGGGAGTATCTCTCTGAACCTTCCTTTATGTGGTATGGCACGAAGCTCTGGAATTTAGGGGTGTGAGAGGATGATGAAGATGGAGCCAAGGGGTCCTTTTTATATCCTGGAGCTAGCGCTACTGTCGGCGCTATCCCGGATTAGGAAACATTCTTCGTATGTGTATCTTCATTCCAAGGAAACCATTCAAAAAATCCTCTTGTGCTCCGCGCTACCTCCTGCGCTATCTGTTACCGCCTGGCGCTATCGCCTTCTATACTTGCCGCCTGAACTTTCCTAATCAGAGCTAGCGCCTGCGCTAGGTGCTACTGCTGATGCTAGTAGACATGTTGGAATTCTGGCTTCAAACTCGGGGGCAACCTTCTTATGTTATCCTTGAGTCATGTGGCATTGTTTCCTGCACATTTAAACACACATGATCAAATACACATTGGATTTGTTATTCTCAAACCTAGGAGATGCGGAAGACCATGTTCCAACAAACTCCCTCTTTTGATAATAACAAATCCATTAATGATAAATCAGAGCATTAATACATAAAGCATGATGAAACCTACTTGTGAGTGTGTGTGTGTGTGTGAGTGATGACTTAGGATAATTGTCAATTTTGGTATTTATAATTGCTCCCCCTAAATACATGCTCCCTCTATGTGAATCCTCCCCTTATATGTAAGCTATCATCTTAATCATTAATCATGTTAGTTTTCCAATTTGATAGCGTTTATTATTTATCATGTTAGTTCTCCCCCTTTTGTTATTAGCAAAAGTGCGTTAAAGTAGCAAGAGACATAAAAAGAGGATTTTGATAAAAAGATAAGGCATGATCGAGCTTTTTAGAGGAAATGAAATGATATGGAGTTTTTAGCATAAGAATTTTCATAAAAATAAATCAGAGTTTTTAGCATAAAATAATATTCATGTTTAGAACAACCAATATAAATTTTACCAAGCAAGTCTATCGCTTGTTGAAGGAAATGAATTTTGAGGTTCAAGTGATGATACACATAAAAGAAGAGACTTTAAATAAGCATGAAAGCGTAAGGTAAAAGATTATATGGTTATGATGTGGAAGGCTTATAGAAATACAAGAAACATCTTTATGTAATCATTTTTCAAAATGAAAAGATGTTTTTGTAAATCATTTTTCTTTTAAAATCTTTAAGGATTACCATAAAGTAACCTAGCATGAAAAAAGATATCAAAAAGAGACTAATACAAAGTTATTTGAATTCACAAATTCAAGACATACCAAACATTGTATGCTAGGTTATTTAGCGCATTTATATATAGAGAGCAGTATAGAAATTTGGATTAGGATCCAATGAGAAGAAGTCTTATGGAAGATAATGATGTGCACATAAGTGTATTTTGAAGAGAGTAAACAAATGATTTAATCAAAAATACAAGACATATGTAGAGTAAAGTGCACAATAAAACACAAATAATTTTACTTCCACACACTTCAATGCACAAAGAAAATGTACAACTACCAAGGTGTTTTGCACACACAATGCTCATTAAGACTTATCATGGTGCAAAGTAGTGCTTGGGGGATCACACACTTTATTTTTCAATATTGATTTTTTTTGTAATCCGGTGTACATATGAATAAGTGGTGTGAAGAAAAAAACTTATGGTTTGCACAAGACACTTTACTATTCTTTCCAAGGTGCTCAACCTCACAATGCTTATTAAGGCTTATCAGGAGGTTCAAGTAGTGTTTGGTGGAGTTATCTTTGTCAATTTGTTTTATGATTTTTTTTTTGTACAAAGTTCTCTGAATGCACTTATTTTGCAAACCAATGTAATTTTGAAAGCCCAACCACCTTTCTTAATTATTAAGAGTGCAAATAAAAGTGGTGTAGGTAAGATACTTGTGCAAATTTAATTCATTGTACAATTACAATACACTAGCAAATATTCTTAGATTAAAAGCACATGTAGACTTTCCCAAAATAAGTGAGTGAATAAATAGCATTATCAACCATAAAATATTTACTCATACTTAGAGGCATGCTAAGCTTGGTTCTACACAACACTTTTTCAATACAATTGATGCACATTTGATTAGATATATCAAAGCATGATAAAAACAATGTTCAAAGTAGTTTGAAAAGATGAATTTCAACATTGTAGAAGGTCTAAATGATAGATTAAACCATGCTTGATTTTCACAATAAAGTCCATACAGTTTTCTTGATATTTTGAAAAAATAATTTTGATTTAAAGTTTGAACTCTTAAAATTGATCTTGGACTTCCCGAGGTCTACCATGTGAGGGGTTCGCATCGGCACTAGGAGATGTGATGAGGTGATATCCCAAATCTCCTTTTCACAAGATACATGTAAATAGGAAAGTCGAGTTCAAAAAATAATTTTTGATAATTCTTTGTTTTATATTTTTCTATTTGATTTTTACATATTGAAATAGAAATCAAACAAATAAACAAAGAAAGGAAGAGAAAACAAATATTTTTTCTAATTTAACTTTTGTAATTTTGTATTTTATTTTTTCAAAAATCAATTAAAGTCAGAAATGCAAAAATAAGTAGTACAAATAAAAGAGCATATTTTTAGGGATTTTTCAAAAATTGAAAAATGCAGAAAATCAGACAGGTGCGCTAGTGCTAGCACGGAAAACAGTACACTAAATTTTAGGATTTTGAAAAATCTAATTTTTGATATTGATTAAGTGTCCAAAGATTAGTTTCATTCAAAAAAATTTAGAAGTTTTGAACATGTTTAGATAGGTAAAAATTGCATAAAATGATTGCATTTATGAATGTGACTTAACCCGAAAGATCTAGTACACCTAACTCAAGTCGAAGTAATCAAAATCTTGCATCGGGAATAGGTTTAGTGAATATGTCAACAAGTTGGGAGTCTGTACCAATGAAACTTACTTTTACATGCTCTTTCTTAATATGTTCCCTAATAAAGTGATGACGAACATCTATGTGTTTGAATCTAGAGTGGTGTATGGGATTATTTTTGCATAAAATGATTGCGTTTATGAATGTGACTTAACCCGAAAGATCTAGGACACCTAATTCAAGTCGAAGTAATCGAAATCTTGCATCAGGAATAGGTTTAGTGAATATGTCAACAAGTTGGGAGTCCGTACCAATGAAACTTACTTTTACATGCTCTTTATTAATATGATCCCTAATGAAGTGATGGCGAACATCTATGTGTTTGGATCTAGAGTGGTGTATGGGATTATTTGTAAGATCTATGGCACTTTTGTTGTCACATTTGAGATCAATGTTTTTTAGATGAAAACCAAAATCCTCTAGAGTTTGGCTCATCCATAAAGCTTGTGCACAACAACTCCCAAGAGCAATGTATTCGGCCTCCGTGGTGGAGAGTGCAACCGAAGAATGTTTCCTGCTGACCATGCAACTAATGAGGGTCCTAAGAAATGGCAAGTACCGCTAGTGCTTTTTCGATCTAGTGAACATCTGCGTAATCTGAATCAGAATAGTCATGTGGTGTAAATGAATCATTGTGTGGGCACCATAATCCTAATTTAGATGACCCTAATAGATATCTAAAAATACGTTTTACCGCTTTGAAATGAGATTCTTTTGGATTGGCTTGAAAGCGAGCACATAAACATACGACAAACATTATATCTGGTCTAGATGCACTTAAGTAAAGAAGAGATCCTATCATACCTCTATATAAAGTTTAATCGATAGAAATTCCAGATTCATCTTTTCCTAGTTTTAAAGAAGCACTCATAGGTGTAGAAGCTTGTTTAAGATTTTTAAATCCAAATCATTTAAGCATATTATGAACATATTTTGCTTGGCAAATAAAAATACCATCATTTTGTTGTGAAATTTGAAAACCAAGAAAATAAGAGAGTTCTCCTACAAGGCTCATTTCAAATTCATTTTTCATTACTAAGACTACTTCATTACACAACTCTTCATTAGTGGCTCCAAAAATGATATCATCAACATATATTTGTAAAATAATTAAATCGTTATTATTGTGCTTAATGAAGAGTGTGTTGTCGGCACTTCTCATGAAATAACCGTGTTTTAATAAAAATGATGTAAGTCTTTCATACCATACACGGGGCGCCTATTTTAAACCATAAAGCGCTTTTTCTAATTTATAAACATGATTTAGAAATTTTTTATTTATAAAACCGGAGGGTTGTTCTACATAAACTTCCTCTTTTATAAACTCATTTAGAAAAATACTTTAACATCCATTTGAAATAATTTTATTCTTTTAAAACTCTAAAATGCCAAAAAAATTGTATAGATTCTAAGCGAGCAACGGGTGCAAAAGTTTCTTCAAAATCTACCCCCTCGATTTGAGAAAAACCTTGAGCGACTAAGCGAGCTTTATTTCTTGTAATTCTAGATTCACCATCTAATTTATTTTTAAAAATCCATTTTACGCCAACAACGGGATGATTAGATGGACGTTCTACTAGATTCCAAACTTTATTTCTTTCAAATTGATCTAACTCTTTATTCATAGCCAAAAACCAAAATTCGTCATTTAAAGCGGTTGAAACGCTTTTAGGTTCAATTTCGAAAACAAAGCAGATATTTGAAAAAGTTTCATGAAGAGAAGATCGAGTTCTTTTGTTAAATATTCTATAGGCTTTACTAGTTGAAGAGTATCCAAGAAATATTCCTTCATCACATTTTTCATCAAACTTTCCTAAGGCATCTTTTGTATTGAGAATAAAATATTTACAATCAAATACTTTAAAATATGATACGTTAGATTTCTTTTGATAGTATAGTTCTGACGGTGTGAGATTTAAAGATGGACGAAGCATGACTCTATTCATTACATATTATGATGTGCTTACGGCTTCGGTCCAAAAAGACAGGTAATTTATATTCAGATAACATAGTACGTGTTAGTTCTTGAATTGTCCTATTCTTTCTTTCTACAACACCGTTTTGTTGAGGTGTGCGGGGAGCAGAGAATTCATGCTTAATACCTAACATTTTGCAAAAAGATTTAAAATTTTCATTTTCAAATTCTCCTCCATGATCTGAGCGAACACATTTTATTTTTAAATCTAGTTCATTTTGAATATGAGTACATAGTTTTGAAAATTTGCAAAACGCATTAGATTTGGAAGAGGGAAATTAAAGTCCAACAATATCTAGAGAAATCATCTATTAGAACAAAAGTATATATTCTACCACCAAGACTTGTAGTGTTAACGGGGCCATAAAGATCCATATGAATTAATTGTAAAAGTCTTGTAGTAGAAATTTCGTTTTTGCTTTTAAAAAAAGATTTAGTAAATTTTCCTTTTTGACATGGAGAGCATAGTGAGGATAAATTTTCATTTAGTCTAGGCAATCCTCTAATCAATTCCTTTTTGGCTAGTTTTAAAATGAGCTTTGTACTAGCGTGACCTAAACGTCTATTCC
Source organism: Dactylorhiza incarnata (assembly GCA_033032865.1). Classification (NCBI taxonomy): domain Eukaryota; kingdom Viridiplantae; phylum Streptophyta; class Magnoliopsida; order Asparagales; family Orchidaceae; genus Dactylorhiza; species Dactylorhiza incarnata. The sequence continues at coordinate 4,296,096 of JAWHQI010000198.1, forward strand.
AAAGTTCTAACTCGTCATTTTTAGTTATAAAACATTTTATAGATGATTTGAAAAGATCATGAAAGGAAACTACATATACGTTGTGAGTTCTAGGTGAATTAATAAAACATCTTTTGTGTTAGGATTAAATATTTTGCAAAGATATGTGGATGACTCAAATAAAACATCTAATCTTTTATCACACAGTTGACTAATAGATATTAAGTTATGTTTTAATCTTTTTACATAAAGAACATTAGAGATAGTAAAGGATTCGTTACCCACTCTACCGACTCCCATGATCCTTCCTTTACCGTTATCACCAAAGGTTACGATCCCTCCCTTCTTCTTTTCTAGGCTAAGGAACTTTGCTTTGTTGTCCGCCATCTACTTGGAGCAGCCCGAGTCCAAGTACCATACGTCCTCTATTTCCTTAGCCTTCCTGTAAATCTAAAAAGAGGATGAGAGTAAAGATCTGGATACCCAAGAGGTACCACCCATAGAATAAGTGGAGGCCTTAGGTACCCAGATTTGCTTTAAAGATCCCTATTTTATTTTCCTGCAAGAGATAGACGTGTGTCCAAACCTATGACAGCTTGCACACGAAATAAAGGGGGTTGAGACCCTTTTCTGAAATTCTACATTGCTCTTACTGGATGAAGTTTGATTTTTAGAAAAAATAAAATATTTTTTATATGATGGGCTACCGTCGGCGTTAGGGGATAGCGTTGGGCGGTAGCTGTCACTTTTATATCCGAGCCCAAATTTTCTAAAACCATAACATTGGTTCCCCAAAATCATTTCCAGGGATTTTTGACCAATTCCAAATTTTTTATGGCCATATTGAGGTCATGAGTTTGTTTTTAAGAGATGAATTTTCTTTTACAAGCATGACACATTTATTTTCAAATCCCTTTTTGTTATTTTCAATTTGTAAGAGAGAGATTTTTAGTTTTCTCTCTAAGTCCCCCTATTCTCTTGTAAGAGTTTTGATTTGTGAGAGGGACTTAGAAAGAGAAACTTCAAGTTCTTTTACCTTACATAAGGAGTGCTCACACTCTTGGCATGGAACCTTTCTCTTTTCAAAGGAGATTAATTTTTTAGTAAGCTTATGATTTTCTTTGATGAGGGATTCATTTTCACGATTTAAAATAATATTATCTTCTATACTATTATCATAAGCTTTGCAGGTTAAAACAAATTTATCATAAAGTTCTTCGAAGGTGGGAGGAGTTGCCTCAGTGTCACTAAGGACACTGGTGTCATCATCGTTGTCTTTTGCCATCAAGCAAAATTTTGCTTCCTCCTCGCTTCTTGACTCAGATCCGCTTGATTCTTTAGAGGAAGTATCATCCCATTTTGCAGCTTTCAGCACCTTCTTTTTCTCATTCCCTTTGTATCATTTTTCTTTTTGCTCCTTTAGAAACTTCTGGCACTGGCCCCGAATGTGCTCGGTCTTCCTGCAGTGAAAGCACTATGGTGGCGGTCTTTCTTCTTCACCTTCACTTTCCTTTTCTTTCTTTGATGAAGAGGAAGACACTTTTCGTCGAGCATCCTTATGGAAGAATTTCTGGAAGGTGTTCCTTCTTTCCGGATTTCTAATGAATTTCTTAAAGTTCTTGACCCGGAGACCATCTTCATCTTCATCATCATCTTCGTTGCTCTCCTTCTTCGATTTTAGTGCTAGCTCCTTTTTCTTTGGCTCCTTGTTGTATTCTTCGTGTTGAATCTAGAGTTCTGCCTCATGGGTTTTGAGATTCTCAATGAGATTCTCGATCTAGAGCGTTCATAGGTTGTGTGACTCCGAGATGGCCGTCACCTTCAGATTGAACCTCAGAGGTAGAAAGCGAATAATTTTTCTGACCAAGTCGTCGTCGGAGTAGATCTTTCCAAGAGCTTTTGAAGCGTTGATGATCTTGGTGAAGCGCATGTACATCGAGTTGATGTCTTCTTCAGCATCCATCCTGAATTTTTCATATTCTGATTCCAGTTAGAATAGCTTTGCATCTTTCACCTGCGATGTACCTTCATGAGTAACTTATAATTGGTTCTAAATATCATAAGCAGTTACACTTGCAGAAATTCGATTAAATTCAGTTCGATTTAAAGCACAATATAAAGCGTTCATTGCCTTTGCATTATTTTTGCATTTAAGTTTATCGTTATCATTTCATTTATCCTTAGGTTTTTCTATCGTAGTCTCTCCTACTACAATTGTAGGAGGAGAGTACCGAACTTCCACCATGTTCCATTCTTCTATATCCATGGTTATAAGAAAACACATCATCCTAGATTTCTAGTAGTTGAAATCTGACCCGGTAAAAAGAGGTGGTCTACTAACACCTTGACCCTCGGAAAAAGCGAGATCATGAGACGTCATTATTCCTGATTGTTAGACCGTTTTGGAATAAAACCGCTCTGATACCACTTGTTGGATCTGTAGGCCCTTATAGGGGGTGAATAAGGGTTTTTAAACTTTTAATAAATTTTTAAATACTTGAAATTTTAGGAGATCAAAATAGTGCAAAACAAAAACAAATTAAGTGAAATAAAATAGAGACATGATTTTATTAATATGAAATGTATGATTACAAAATTTGATTTCTTATGATGCTGGAAATCGAAAGCGAATAGTACAAAGACTTTTCATTTTCTATCCTGACTCGTATCCCCGCGAACCGGTGGCTTTAGCATATCTTTCCGGGATACGGCCTCAAGCCGCTCTAGCCAATCCTCCCCCAGAAACGGCCTCAAGCACCCCTAGATCTACACCCTAAACCTAGTCACCAACACGAGATGAATTTATGCCCTAAGTCCTACCCAGACCTAGTCACCAACACGAGGCGAATTTACTACGCGAGTACGAAAGAGTAAAGAAATTAAACCAACAATATAAAAACTCCCTATGTGGATCTCTTGAAGAAGTAGATGAAGTCCCGCAGAGTATGATCATAGTCGATGCGGTCTTTCATCACGATGATGAAGTGTGTTGAAATCTTCTCCACAGATCTCCTTAAGCCTTCGTGGATTTGTGGGAGTATCTCTCTGAACCTTCCTCTATGTAATGTGGCACGAAGCTCTAGAATTTAGGGGTGTGAGAGGATGATGAAGATGGAGTGTAACGATTTAGGCCCGCCAACACGGGACCCAGCTGGACCGCCAGCACCCTCCCGGCCCAGGCCCGCCAACACGGGACCCAGCTGGCACCGGAAAGGTTCAGCCTAACCAGATGGTCTGCAAACCATGCACCCCAACCCCTCTCTGTCCCACCACAGGGCACAATGGGTTGTTGGAGACCGCAGTCCCCCTTTAATGAGAATTGAGCCAGTTAAGCGGCAGCGCGTGGACTTCCCAGGAGGTCACCCATCCCAAAATTGCTCCAGCCCGAGCACGCTTAACTATGGAGTACTTTCACTTCTCATCACCAATTAAGCTGGAGTAATTTTGGGATGGGTGACCTCCTGGGAAGTCCACGCGCTGCCGCTTAACTGGCTCAATTCTCATCAAAGGGGAACTGCGGTCTCCAACAATCCACTGTGCACTGTGGTGGGACAGAGAGGGGTTGGGGTGCATGGTCTACATACCATCTGATTAGGCTGAACCTTTCCGGTGCTAGCTGGGTCCCGTGTTGGCGGGCCTGGGCCGGGAGGGTGCTGGCGGTCCAGCTGGGTCCCATGTTGACGGGCCTGGATCGTTACAAAAAGTCTTATCCTCCAGGATTGCTTTGTAACGATCCAGGCCCACCAACACGGGACCCAGCTGGACCGCCAGCACCCTCCCAGCCCAGGCCCGCCAACACGGGACCCAGCTGGCACCGGAAGGGTTCAGCCTAACCAGATGGTCTGCAGACCATGCACCTCAACCCCTCTCTGTCCCACCACAGGGCACAATGGGTTGTTGGAGACCGCAGTACCCCTTTGATGAGAAGCGATCCAGTTAAGCGCCTCTACGGGGCCTTCCCAGGAGGTCACCCATCCCAGTACTACTCCAGCCCGAGCACACTTAACTATATAGTTCTTTCACTTCTCATCACCAATTGAGCTGCAAGCTCAATTGGTGATGAGAAGTGAAAGGTTGGTGATGAGAAGTGAAAGAACTATATAGTTAAGCGTGCTCGGGCTGGAGTAGTACTGGGATGGGTGAGCTCCTGGGAATGCCCCGTAGAGGTGCTTAACTGGATAGCTTCTCATTAAAGGGGGACTGCGGTCTCCAATAACCCGCTGTGCCCTGTGGTGGGACAGAGAGGGATTGGGGTGCATGGTCTGCAGACTATCTGGTTAGGCTGAACCCTTTCGGTGCCAGCTGGGTCCCGTGTTGGCGGGCCTGGGATGGGAGGGTGCTGGCGGTCCAGTTGGGTCCCATGTTGGCGGGCCTGGATCGTTACATGGAGCCAAGGGGTCCTTTTTATAGCCTTGGAGCTAGCGCTACCACCGGCGCTATCCCGGATTAGGAAACATTCTCCGCGTGTGTATCTTCATTCCAAGGAAACCTTTCCAAAAATCCTCTTGTGCTCTGCGCTACCACCTGGCGCTATCGTCTTCTATACTTGCCGCCTGAACTTGCCTAATCAGAGCTGGCGCTAGGTGCTACCGTCGGCACTAGTGGACATGTTGAAATTCTTGCTTCAAACTTGGGGGAAACCTTCTTATGTTATCCTTGAGTCATGTGGTATTGTTTCATGCAAATTTAAACACACAAGATCAAATACACATAGGATTTTTTATTCTCAAACCTAGGAGATGCGGAAGACCATGTTCCAACAATGGCGTCTAATTACATGAAAATTTGTATTAGGTTTCCGTTTTCCCTCCTATTAATAACATACGTGCAATGACAAAACCCTTGCAATATCAATAGTATTGTCCGTTTTGGTTCAACCAAGTCCATATTAAGCTAAACCGCACGATTTTGACCTTTTCCACAGGTGGCCTAAGTAATTACCAAGAGGTCACCCATCCCAGGACTATACTCCCATCGGAGCACGCTTAACCTTGGAGTTTCCAACAAAACTCCACCAGTTTATTCGAAAAGGCGCCTCTGAAATTTGAGGGATCAAATTATAACTTAAGCTCGTGAACTTTCCCTCCAATTCTGATGTGAGATCTGGTTCATTTCTGCATCTCCTTTCACCTAGGAGCCTTCCAGGAGCTACTTTGCCTGGGCTTCACTACCCACAAAGTACTCCCTGCCCTCACCAAACTGCCATCATCGGATTCAGGAGGTTACAATATGACTCTCGGTGATTTTATTCACAACTGGGAGCCGCTCATTTTCCCCTTCCCAGTCGAACGACAGAGAAGACACAGAAATGCCAGTCGTGTGCCTACAACTGTTCCCTCAACTCCTCGTATGCTCATCCTAGTTAGTCGACGAGAAATCAAGGTCGGCGGGCTCTTACTACATCATAGTCGATGACAGCTAGCAGAGTGGCGCCTCCTCACGTGCACTAGATGGTGAATCAAGCACCCTTTTTCGTTTTTAATATATCTCTTCCGCCATTCCTTCCAGGTAAGCTTCAGATTGTTCTTTCCAACATGTTTTCGTGAGATACATGGCTACTCCTTCCTCCCATGATCAATTTTAGACAATAAAGGGTTTCAATTTTCCTTATTTAGGAGTTTTGGCAGCCGATCGAGTTCCCCTTTCTCTGAATGCTTCTCCTTGACTAAGATTGGATCCTTCCAAGTAATTCTAGGTCTAGGCAACACCAATCTATCAGCCTCCTTACTCTAGATTTGAGGAATGCCGATAATTTCCGTCGTATTGAGACCCTTCTCCCTCAGGTGATAGCAAATCTGAAACTGTCTGCTCTCTTGCAGGTGGAGTCATTGGAAATCAACATTCTTTCCCTTCGGCATTTCTGAACGACATTCATTGCAGTGAATAGATACAGGTTAGAAGAGATTACTAGTGAATAATTTCACCTCTTGCTAATATCAATACTTTCGCATTATGTAACTGATAATTGGAGGGATTTCAGGATACGATACCCTACTGAGGTTGTGATCGCTTCTCCAACCTAGGTCCTAGCCCTTCATACCTTCGTCTTGTGCTTATGAGCGCCACAACACCAATGTAAGAATTTCGATCCCTTTTAATTAGACATATTATGTAAAATATGCATGTTAATTTTCCAGTGTAATTATGCGATATTAAGACGATTAAAAAGGGTCACACAAAATTATGAAAAAATACCTCAAGAATAAGAGAATAAGAAATTTGTAGTTTAATCATTATATTATAATGATATGCGTAATGAGAATTGCTACTCGCCAGATATTGTCGACGTCCTCACCTAGTCGCCTTCTCATCAGGTCCAATTACCCTATCTCACAGGGATCATGCATGTTCGTTTGTATCCCCTCCCCCAGGATTTGTCTATAAATAGACCCCTAGGGGTACTAGGAAGGGCACTGAAAAAAAAATCAGAGATCACCCCCTCCCCCAGGCGAGATTCCTATCTAAGTCACTACTTTCCTCGTAACTAGCTCGGCCACTCTTTGGTTTTGGAGGAGAACTCTCTTCTGAGCTTCTGGGTACGTAATGGGACCTCCCTACCGCAGCACTTGGGGTCATATTGTTGCTGTCATAGTCCCTTAGCTGTTTCCAATTAAGTCGTCTAGCTGGACCGCTGGGCGAGTAACCTTCGGCTGCATTGATCCAAATTTTGGAGTCGGGATTTTCCTGGCTTCAACACTTTGGTGCGGTGAGCGTGGATTGTAGTTGGTAGAGGAAAGTTTGGTGAAAAGGCGAGATGGTCCAAGCTGGCGACCATGAGGGAGCTGCAGGTAGCTCGGCCAATGGAGGCGAGTTCGTGATGCGCACTGATTTCGAGGTATTCGCGCGACGTTTGAAAGAGACCTTGCGAGTCGCGCTCCTTGTTCGGGCAGAAGGAACGGCGACCTCGCCTCATCGCGCGGCTTGGTCTTAGGATGGTGTCCCTACTTGGCGAGCAGGGAAGGATCCAGTGGAGGAAGAGCCAGAGCGACCAAGGAGGTCGCAGTTCTACCAGTAGAGCTCGCAAGGAATTCGATTCCGCGAGGTGGACGACCAGGCGAGATCCCGAGATACTCGTCCCTATGGTGAGTATGGGGGAGCTGCTCGTCCGGCCGAGGATCGTCGCCTAACAGGTGGGAGAAGCCCCTTCTGTGAGGAGATTCTAGCTGCCCCCATGCCAGAGGGGTTCAGTGAGACTGTGATGAGCTATTACTCCGGGAGGGAAGACCCTGTCCGACACCTCTAGTGGTTCGAGGATGTAGTCTCCATCCGAACCATGTCGGGCTCTTTTAAGTGTAGGCTGTTTGCCATCACTTTTCGGGAGAAGGCCAGAGACTAGTTCCACCAGCTGGCAGCAGTTCCATCTACTGCTTCGAAGACCTTCTCTGAGGACTGACGATGCGATTTGCCACAATGAAGAAGAGGAAGAAGGAGGCCACGACCCTTTTCTATTTGGTGCAGGGAGTGGAGGAGACGTTAGGGAACTACATTGATCGCTTCCAGGAAGAAGTGTTGGACATCCAGGAGGTGGATGGCTTTACCCTGCAGCTTGCCCTAACGTTCGGCCTGAAGGCCAATAAGTTCATTCATGGGGAGGCGTCGAATCGTGGCTTCTTGGCCAAACTGACCAAGCTAACCAAAGAGGAAGAGGAAGAAGAGGAGAAGGCTCTCTTGCGCAGGAAGGAGGATGAGCCCCGGAGGCAGGGGAGGAAGAGGCTGGAGGAAAGGAAGATGCCGGAGAGAAGGAGAGAGGAGCCAAGGAGGGAAGAGCCCAGAAGGGAAGATCCGGGGAGGCAGGAAGGGAGGAGGACGCAGCGGCCCCGAAGCATTGGGAAGAGGAGAGGTGCTACCAAGTCCCTGCCAATAGGCCGTCGTGGCGGCCAGCAGGGCGGCAGCAGCGTCCAGGTCAAGGAAGGAGGTTCTCCCAGGAGAGGAGGAATCAGCAAGAGAGGTGTCAGGAGAGAGGACGTGAGGAAGCGATGGCAGTTGCCCGGCAGGGTAACAGGCAGGCTAGGAGGAACCAGCGGAGGAGGCTGCTGGCGGAAGAGGACGTACCCCTCTATTGTGAGCTCAATCAGGTGGAGGGGCACGAGACGATGGCCTGCCCAGATTTTTGGGAGGCCAGGAGAAGGCTAGTTGCTGAGGAAATGGGAGCAGAGTCGAGGAGGCTAGAAGCCCCTATCGAGCCGCAAGCAATGCAAGCTGTCGCTCGAAGGTGGAACGAAGAACGAATCAACCAAGGAGGTCAAGGGGAGGTCATCCAGGGAGCGGGAAGAGGGGAAGGAGGAGCCGTCGTGAGAGTGATCCATGGGGAGCAGGGCTTGGAGCTTCCCGCAAGGGAAGCCTCCATCAGATCTATCGAAGGAGTGTCGCATCGACCTCATAGGCACCGCCCCCGTTGGAGGAGATCACCTTCTTAGAGGAGGGCATGTTGGGAAATGAGAACCCCTTTTATGATGCCCTCGTGATTCAGGCTGCTGTGGAGGACTACACCATCGATCAGATTCTCGTAGACAATGGGAGCTCCGTGAATGTTATCTTCAAAACAATGTTCGACGGGTTGGGAGTCGAGGCAGGGAGAGTTTTGGCACTGGATGGTCTCCTCTTCGGCTTCTCCGGAGAGAGGAAAGAGGTAGAAGGAGGGGTGGATCTGCTAATGACCCTCAGTGGAACCTCGCTCAAGTGTCGATTCATCATCATCGACACCCCGAGCTGCTACAAGGCGATCTTCAGGAGGTCGCTCATCAACTGCTTCAAGGTCGTCCCATCCTCCTACCATCAGTGCTTGAAGTATTGTCAAGGAGAGGTTCAGGTGAGTATCAGGAGCGATCCAAGAGCCGCTCGTGAGTGCTACCTCAGCGCGGTTAGCACCATCAGCTGGATGGCAGACGCTGAGGAGCTAGAGAAGGCCCTGAAGGGAGCAGGTAGGCTTAAAGCTGCGGAAGAGGTGGAAGAGATCGAGGTACTCTCCGAGGCAGGAGTACCTGGATTGTTGAAGATAAGCGGGCCTTTGAAGACCGAAGAAAAGATCGAGGTGGCGGCATGTCTGCAAAAGAATGTCGACATCTTCGCCTGGAGTGCTGCTGAGATGCCTGGGATTGACGCGGAGGTCACTTGTCATCGCCTCAATCTAGACCCCACAATCAAACCCATCCGCCAGAAGAAGAGGTCAAGTGTCGTCTTGCTGGCAGGACCATTTAGGGAGGAGGTGAAGAAGCTGCTGGAAGCAGGCTTCGTGTCGGAGATCCAGTATCCATGCTGGGTCTCGAATGTTGTAATGGTGAAGAAAGCTGGGGGAGGCTGGAGAATGTGTATAGACTTTTCATTGTTGAATAAAGTTTGCCTGAAGGATTGTTATTCTCTGCCTCGGATCGACGCACTGGTTGATTCGGCTGTCAGTTTTTCTGTGATGAGTTTTCTTGATGCATTTTCAGGATATCATGTAAGACCCCCTCCCAAATCGACGGCCCAACCGGGGGATCTTATCGCACACCACCCTTTATGCATGACACTAAAGCGAACATGACGGGTGAAGGTACTTTCTACTCCACCTCCCTGCCTTGAACACTGTTGTCACGCATTGGGGTAGTGTTAAGCGAAAGTCACTACACACCAACAGAGTAAGGAAGTAATATTCTAGCAAAAGTCGTTATTAAGAGTGCACTTCATATCACTTAGCGGAAGACATGATTTATAGCGGAAGATTAATCATCACAGAAACTCCTATATACTTAAGACCTGCATGAGTAGCGTCATCATCTCTGCCGCACAAAAACTCCAATGCCAAAGTATATACATATATATATATCATGAGAAAGGGTACGGAAGAAGATGCGGCTTAACAGATATGTACCTGAAGTAGCCTGCTCTGTGGCTTCCTCCACACTTGGTGCTGTCCTTCACCCGCACCTGTCCCTGTGCTAAGGACAAGTTATTAGAACCACGGGTCAAATCCATCTCCTATTAGCATCAAGCATAATATAACATTTAAGGGAGGAAATATCTGGACTATTATTGGGTCGTGGCAGTCTTCCCGCGACTACCGCCTACGTACTCCGTATCATCATGCATACGGTCTCAGGCCCACGTAGTTCTATAAGTTTTGCATGGGTTGTCTTCCCAGACCATCCTCTATGCGGGTTGCCTCAGAGTATAGCTCGTCAGCCATCCGATCTGCTCCCCAAGGCACAATTTATTCCCGTAGGAATATTTCTCGAAGGCACAATATATTCCCATAGGAATATTTCTCGAAGGCAAAATATATTCCCATAGTAATATTTCTCGAAGGCACAATATATTCCTATAGGAATATTTCTCAAAGGCACAATATATTCCGGTAGGAATATTTCTCGAAGGCACAATATATTCTCGTAGGAATATTTCTCGACGGCACAAGGTGTTCCCGTCAAATCTAAATTACAGTCAATACGAAATAAAACCCAAAACATCGATTCGTCCGCGCTGCTGCGAGAGCGGCAGTCAGTTTGGCATTATTTAGGGTTGACGCTGAAGGAATGTCTCATCTTCACGTCAACTCTAAATTATAGGCAATAAAGATGAAAAAGCCAAAACCTCTATCTGTCCGCTCTGCTCTACAAGCGGCGGCCAGTTCGACACTATTTAGGGTTGATGCTGAAGGAATGTTCCATCTTCACGTCAACTCTAAATTATAGGCAATAAAGAAGGAAAATCCAAAACATCGATCTGTCTGCTCTGCTCTACAAGTGGCGGTCAGTTCGGCACTATTTAAGGTTGACGCGGAAGGAGTGTCCCCTCTTCACGTCAACTCTAAATTTTAGGCAATAAAGAAGGAAAAGCCAAAACCTCGATCTGTCCGCTCTGCTCTACAAGCGGCGGCCAGTTCGACACTATTTAGGGTTGACGCTGAAAGAATGTCCCCTCTTCACGTCAACTCTAAATTATAGGCAATAAAGAAGGAAAAGCCAAAACATCGATCTGTCCGCTCTGCTCCACAAGCGGCGGCCAGTTCAGCACTATTTAGGGTTGACGCTGAAGGAGTGTCCCGTCTTCACGTCAACTCTAAATTATAGGCAATAAAGAAGGAAAAGCCAAAACCTCGATCTGTCTACTCTGCTCTACAAGCGGCGGCCAGTTCAGCACTATTTGGGGTTGACGCTGAAGGAATGTCCCATCTTCACGTCAACTCTAAATTATAGGCAGTAAAGAAGGAAAAGCCAAAGCATCGATATGTCTGCTCTGCTCTACAAGCGGCGACCAGTTCGACACTATTTAGGGTTGACGTTGAAGGAGTGTCTCATCTTCACGTCAACTCTAAATTATAGGCAATAAAGAAGGAAAACCCAAAACATCGATCTGTTTGCTCTGCTCTACAAGCGGCGGCCAGTTCGGCACTATTTATGGTTAACGCTGAAGGAGTGTCTAATCTTCACGCCAACTCTAAATTATAGGCAATAAAGAAGGAAAAGCCAAAACATCGATCTGTCCGCTCTGCTCTACAAGCGGCGGCCAGTTCGGCACTATTTCGGGTTGACGCTGAAGGAGTGTCTCATCTTCATGTTAACTCCAACTTATAGGCAATAAAGAAGAAAAAGCCAAAACCTCGATCTGTCTGCTCTGTTCTACAAGCGGCGGCCAGTTCGGCACTATTTGGGGTTGACGCTGAAGGAATGTCTCATCTTCACGTCAACTCTAAATTATAGGCAATAAAGAAGGAAAAGCCAAAACATCGATCTGTCCGCTCTGCTCTACAAGCGGCGGCCAGTTCGGCACTATTTAGGGCTGACGCTGAAGGAGTGTCCCATCTTCACGTCAACTCTAAATTATTGGCAATAAAGAAGGAAAAGCCAAAACATTGATCTGTTCGTTCTGCTCTACAAGCGGCGGCCAGTTCGGCACTATTTAGGGTTGACGCTGAAGGAATGTCCCATCTTCACGTCAACTCTAAATTATAGGCAATAAAGAAGGAAAAGCCAAAACATCGATCTGTCCGCTCTGCTCTACAAGCGACGGCCAGTTCGGCACTATTTATGGTTGACGCTGAAGGAGTGTCTCATCTTCATATCAACTCTAAATTATAGGCAATAAAGAAGGAAAAGTTAAACATCGATCTGTCCGCTCTGCTCTACAAGCGGCGGCCAGTTCAGCACTATTTAGGGTTGACGCTAAAGGAATGTCACATCTTCATGTCAACTCTAAATTATAGGCAATAAAGAAGGAAAAGCCAAAACATCGATCTGTCCGCTCTGCTCTACGAGCGGCGGCCAGTTCGGCACTATTTAGGGTTGACGCTGAAGGAGTGCCCCATCTTCAGGTCAACGCTAAATTAATATGCTGCTGGAATAAACCACCAATATGAAGTACTAGAAAAAGTACAGAAACGAACTGCAGTGGTAAAATATGGAACTGTAGAAGTACTGAACGGAAACGAACTGAAATAAAATACTGGAAAGAACTGGACCAGTACTGAACTAGAGTAGAACTGAAAGAAAGTGCAGTAAACTGAAATTAAAGTACTGAAACTGAAAGGAGAAGGACCAGTACGAGACTGGAGTAAAAGAAAGTGTCATAAAATAAAAGGGTTAGTAGTCCTTCACTCCATATACAGGAGGCTTCGGTTCCATCTCCGTTCATATGAGGAAAGTTTTGTTCTATCTCCGTTCATAGGAGCTTCTTCCAAGTTCTGCCTTTTGTTCTTGTTCAACCTTGGGTTTTAATTGCAACCTTTAAGCATGGCTTAAGCGGACTTGAAGAACTATATTATGAGTTCCTTAAATTCTCTGAAGAGGCGACTCCCGATGTCCGAACATTATTCTAATCGCAGCTCGATGAGTCATTATTTTATTTTAAGCTCATTAAGATAGTAGCCCATATCCGAAAATCATCCCACTTTTATCCTAGGCTGATAACATCCATAAAGAGCTATCATAAATTTTCCAAAGCCTTTTGAGTTATAAACAGTCCTTGCTAATTTATTTAGGCTCTCATAACCGCCAAATAAATTTCCATATATATAGCAAGATTACTTTTAAAAATCCCCAAACTTTTTCATAGGGTGCAATCCAGCCTCCCAAGCTTCCCATAATTTTTGGAGACGTGCTGGAGGAGAGCGTGATTCATTATTAATTTATATCATAGGTTTTAAGCATCTAAAAATAGTAAACCTATCTCAAAAATTCCAAAATAATTACAGCAGATGTATTTTCGCCCTATACATTTACTTAAATTTTCTCAGAATTTTACCACAATTTTTAGGGTCTCTGTTAAATCAAAAACACAAAATAGCATGGTATAATAATTACTAAAAATACTTAATGCCCTCCAAAAATTTTGAACTTTTTACTGGGAGTAGCCCTTGCCAAGATGAGAAACTTTCTTGTTCAAAGTTTTTTCATTTGGGCTGTTTATAAGACCCAGAAAAATCAAATATTATAATTATTATTATTATAAAAATTTTATAAAAAAATTTTGACAAAGCGACGGTTCTCCCCTTGCGGGACTTCCCCGCCTGCCGGCCACCGGCCGGCCGTGGCTCCGCCCCCCGGCCGACTATACGGGGCGGTCACTCCCTCCGGCGGTGGTCCGGCGGCCTTCCGCCGCCGGACACCGCCGGAGATATTCTTTTCCTGGCTTTGAACGGAGGAAGGAGGGGACGGCGGCGGCGCTCCGGCCACCGGAGATCACATGCGAGACGTTCGAACGTTAGGGAGAAAGGAGAGGAGATGATCCCACGTTGTTTCGTCGGAGGCTCTCGGCGAAATTCACCATTAGTGGTGGTGGAGGGTGGTGGAGCTCGGGTGGGAAGATTCCGGCGAGGTGGAGCTTCGGCAGTGGGGTAGCTTGGGCTCGACTGAGATGGGGGAGAGGGGTGTGCTGCTCTGGAGGGAAGGAGGATCCTTTTATAGGGGTGGCAGTGGCCTCCCCTTCCCTCCTCTTCCTTCCTGCTTAGCCCAACCATGGTTGGATCAAGGGGGGCAGCTGGCTGTACTTGTTGGGTTAGGGGAACCTAGGTTAGGTCTTTAGCAAAATATCCAAGGCCACTCATGGGTTTGGGGATTAACTTAGGCTTGGGTTTAGGCTTGGAGTGGTCTTAAGCTTAGATTTAGGTTTGCAAGAGTTTGGCTTGGCAAAATATCTAAATCCACCATGCCCCTTTGCTTTGAGATTGGTGCTTATCAAGAAAATGTGAGGAGATGAAGGCTTGGGTGGAGAGGTTGAGTGGTTTGTAATTAAGAAAATCCTCTTTTGGAGACTGTTTGACCAAGTCAACCCTAAGTGGGTCCCCCATGTGGGTCAAAGTCATGTGAGTCTGTGTCATCGAGTGTCAAGTCAACGTTGATGTGAAGGGGTTGAAATTCAGCGTTCACGTATCTCGAGGTTTCGTATAATTTTATGAGCGTTTATTTTATTATTTGACTAAACGACGTCGGAATTAAGCGAAACGGATTTTTTTTGCACTCGTATCGTTCAAACGAGTCTAATGCAACTGACAGAATTCAATTCGGAGCACGTTAGCTCAATATTTGAAGATGGCGTTGTTGTGACGCTCGATATTACCCGAAATAGCCATTTTCTCTAAAGAACCTCAGATTGGAACGAAACGAGTTCTGTTGCACTCGTATCGGCCATACGATTCTAACGTAACTGACGGAAGTCGATTCGAAGCACATATGTTCGCTATACTAAAATTGTGTCGTCGTGACGCGCTACGATTCTCAAAATAGTCATATTCTACATATGACCTCGGATCGAAACGAAACGAGTTTCGTTGCACTCGTATCAACTATACGAGTCTAACGCAACTGACGAAAGTCGATTCGGAGCACGTATGCTCCATATTCTAAAATTGTGTCGGCGTGACGCGCTACGATACTCAAAATAGTCATATTCTACATATGACCTCGGGTCGAAACGAAACGAGTTCCGTTGAACTCGTATCAACTATACGAGTCTAACGTAACTGACGGAAGTCGATTCGGAGCATGTATGCTCTATATTCTAAAATTGCATCGTCGTGACGCGTTACGATACTCAAAATAGTCATATTCTACATATGACCTCGGATCGAAACGAAACGAGTTCCGTTGCACTCGTATCAACTATACGAGTCTAACACAAATGACGGAAGTTGATTCGAAGTACGTATGCTTCATAAACTACTTCGGTGTTGTGGCGAAGCACAATGCTACCCAAAACAATTATTTCTCTAAATAACCACCACTATGTGGTGAAGGTCGGGTCGTGGTTGCCCTATGACCCGGCCTAGGTTCCTCCAAGGGTTCAACTGAACTGGCTAGACCATATTTTAGAGTTAGGATGTTACATATCACCAGATCCGGATGCATCCCCCCGATTTCCGTGATGTTTCTTTCATCACTAAAGATGGTTGTTACAGCTATAAGATGATTCCCTTCGGGCTGAAAAATGCGGGAGCTACCTATCAGCGGATGATGGATCGTGTTTTCCAGGATCAAAAGGGGAGGAACCTGAAAGTGTATGTATCTCTTAATCAAAAGCAAGAGCGTCCAGGAGCATGTGGCCGATCTGGTGGAAACCTTCGCGACGCTCAGAAGATTCAAGATGAGGCTCAATCCAGCAAAGTGCGTGTTCGGAGCAGGAAGAGGAAAGTTATTGGGGCATCTCCTCACCCCCAAAAGGAGCAGAGCCTAACCCTGACAAGGTTAAGGCCATCCTAAAGATGACCTCGCTAAGGAGCACCAAAGAAGTCCAAAGATTGACTGGAAGGCTGGCGGGTCTTAACCGCTTCTTGTCAAAGGCCGGGGAGAAGTGCTCTCCATTCTTCAAGACACTCCGAATGGATGAAAACTTTGATTGGTCCAAAGAGTGCGATAACGCATTCAAGAGGTTAAAGCAGCAGCTAACCCGAACACCTCTCCTCCAAAGCCCGAAGGGAGGTGAAGACCTACTCCTTTACCTGGGAGTAGGGGCGGAGGCAGTAAGCTCAGTGCTCATCAAAGAAGAGGGAAAGAAGAAGCTTCGCATCTACTATGTCAGTCGAGTGCTAAAGAAGGCAGAGTTGCGATATCCTATCCTGGAGAAGCTCGCCTTCGCCTTGGTGGTGTCGGCGCGGAAGCTACGGACTTATTTGCAAGCTCACTCCATCCAGGTCGTCACCGATCATCCCCTCCAGAGTATCCTAGAAGGAGTGGAGCATTCGGGAAGGCTGGCGAAATGGTCGGTAAAACTCAGCGAGTTTGACATTTCCTTCTCACCCCTGGTGGCGATCAAAGCGCAAGCAGTGGAGGACTTCATAGCCGACTTCTCAGGAGAAATGGATCCATATAGAGAGCCTTCTAATCTGGTAGCCTGGAAAATGTTCGTGGACGGAGCTTCAGGCAAAAGCATTCAGGAAGGCATTGTGCTCGTCATCCCACAGGGAACTAGGATCGAGCAAGCGGTCGAGATCCTCTTCCCCGTCACAAACAATCAAGCAGAGTGCGAAGCTATAATAGCAGGCTTGCGTCTCGCCAAGTAGTTGGGCATCCAGGATGTTCGGGCTTTCACGGACTCAATGGTGGTCACGTCGCAGATTCTGTGAGATTTCGAAGTGCGCGACACCATTCTGCAAAAGTATCGCATCAAGGTAAAAGGATTAATTGGAGGCTTCCAATCCTTCTTCGTTGAACATGTACCAAGGGAGGAGAACTCAGCTGCGGATCGCTTGGCTATATACAGTCCGAGAGCGGGAGGAACTGTCACCGAATTGTTCTGACCGTCCATCGAAAAATGAGAGATGATGGAAATCGAGCAACGTCCTTCCTGGATGGACCCGTTTGTAGAATTCCTGACTTCCGGTCAACTCCCGGCAGATGATGGAGACATAGGAAGTTTCGATACAAAGCAGCGTACTACCTTTTGTACGGTGGGGAGCTGTACCACAAGACCATCTCGGGCCCCTTAGCCAGATGCGTTTCAGAAGTTGAAGTACTTCGAGTTCTGGAGGAAATTCACTCGGGAGAGTGCGAAAGTCATTCAGGGACTCGCACTTTGGAGCAAAGAATCATGAGGCACGGCTACTTCTGGCCGACCATCCGGAAGGATGCCGAAGCCTTTTCCAGGAAATGCCAAAAATGCCAGTTGTTTGCTCATCTCTAGCTACAGTCGGCTCGTCAGCATCGTTCCATTACGGCCCCGTGGTCGTTCGCTATCTGGGGAATGGATCTGATAGGCCCCTTTCCCCAGGCCAGTGGCCAGAGGAAGTTCGTCCTCGTCATGATCGACTATTTCTCCAAGTGGATCGAGGCCAAAGCTCTGGCCAAGACCACCTCACAAGTCGTGAAAAACTTCATCTGGGGAGAAATAGCTTGCAGGTTCGGGATCACTCTCTCCATCATCACCGACAACGGTCCTCAATTTGTCATCTTTGAGCTAGAGGATTTCTGCAACCAATTGGGGATCGATCTCCTATTCGCCTCAGAACATCATCCTAGGAGCAACGGACAAGTAGAGGCCATTAACAAGTTGATCATCAACCTCCTAAAGAAAAAAGTTGAAAACCTAAGAGGGAACTGGGCGGACCAGCTCCCCTCGATTTTACGGGCTCTGAGAACCACTCCTAATTCGGCCACCGAAGAAACTCCTTTCAAGCTCTCTCATGGTTCTGAAGCTCTCATCCATGTAGAGTTCGAGGTCAGAAGTCCAAGAGTAGTTGTGGCAGTGGAGGGAGAAGAATGGCGGCTGGAAAATGAAGATGCTCAAAGATTATGGCTCTGTTTGGCGGAGCGGCTGCGGATCAGGGAGAGATTCCTGATCCGTAGCCGTGGACTTTCTCCCGTTTGGCGGAGCGCCTCCGCTCCTCCAACCGTTAATTTAAAGGAAAAACGCTGCTCCTCCAACCGCCGCTACTTACCCATGATTGCGGATCGCTCCTCCAACCGCCGCTCCTCCAATCCGCCGCTCCTCCAACCTCCGCGCCAAACAGAGCCTATCTCTCGACTACATCGAAGAACTTCGGGACTTAGCCTCGGCTAGGCAAGAAGAAATCAAAAGGCGGATGGCAAAATATTTTGATAAACACATCCGCCTCAAGCACTTTCAGGCAGGTGACCTCGTCTTGAAGAAGGTGGACGCGGCAGGATGATCAACCATAGTCGGGAAGCTTAATCCAAGCTGGGAAGGACCCTTCATCATCCACGAGGCCCTGGCAACTGGCGGATACCATCTGCAGAATTATGAAGGGGAGTTACTTAGGAACACATGGAGCGGTGATGACCTGAAAAGGTTCTACCCTTAGCAGGAATGTGTATGTCCCCCCTTTTTTTTGTAAAGATTACTCCACTTCAATAAAAACCCTCGCCCTCTGAAACATGGGCCACGAGAGTTCTTTTCTAGAAGTTCTTTTCGAAGTAGGTAGAATCGATCTCCACGACCGGTTTTGGGAACAGGCCTCCGACTCGACTCTCGTAATGATCCAAGTCGGGTGGTGGGACAGCGCCTCGGGAGTGAGTTCTCCTAAGACTAAGTCTCTGCATTGATGGTCGAGATCAGCTCCCCCCTTACATGTTGGCTGAGTTACCCCCCAATCGAACTTCTGATCCGACTGGAAAAATTACTAGAGGAGAGTCCAGACACCAACCTCCCAACTCGACGAAGTGATGACCGATTTAACCAACCAGGATAGCCCTGAATAAGGGCATCGTTTACCCGTAAAGGGTTAAAAGCTCGCAACAACGCATAATGTTTATGTTGTTTCGTCCAATCATATGAGTTGGTTTTTATTTAACCCCCTCTGATTGATTGAGTAGCAGGAGAAATATCTAAATCAGCATTCAGCATCCGAGTAGGATGGAGGCCTCGGGATGGTGTGTCCCCTTGGACCTCCCCGACTCTCTTTCCCTACTTGTCGACCTTCTAGATCAACATTCACCATCCGATTAGGGTGGAGGCCTTGGGAGGGTGTGTCCCCTTGGACCTCCTCGACTGGCATTCCCTAATCGTCGACCTTCTAGATCAGCTTCCAGCATCCAAGCAGGAAAGGGGCTTCGGGATAGTGTGTCCCCTCAGACCTCCGTGATAGTCATCCCTGCTCATTATTCCTAAACCCTATTATTGCAATCACGATGCCCTAATAAACTCATCAGGTACAAGTAGAAGCCTTGAGAGTGCGCATCCGGCAGGAACCCTCGAGTGCCCTTCACAGCTCAAGCATCATCAAAAAACTCTGAAGCATGTGACAAGGCATAAGGGTGATCACCTACAGTGCGAGCAAGGGGAGCGAGTATATCATATGCGAGTAAGGTATGATTGCCGATCGCACCAAATACCTCGCAAGGTCGCACCAATCGTGACGACGATCACTCAAAGCTCGCCTCGATCCTATGAGCCTGACGAGCTCTCTTCGCTTCGAGCCTATGAGCCTAGCGAGAGAGTAGTAAAATCTGGGCGAGCCAATGAGCCTAGCGAGTGAGCACTCAAGCGCGGTCGATCCTATGAGCCTAACGCGTATCAAAACAGCATCATAAGCAAGATGAGTAGATGGTCGCATTTCCAAAATAACATTACTATATCATTCAAAAAATGTTATATATCACTCTCGCAAGAGCTACCAAAATTGTCCAAGTATAAAAAGATTAGCCCGGCGAAGGAGCGTAGTACGAAGAATTCGACGACCCGTCGTCCTCCCCGTCAACCTGCTCTTTATCCTCGTCGGTGGCATTGAGGATATCGGCAAGCATATCCTCCGTCGTCAGGGTCTCGCCATCTGGCGTCAGGAAGCCTCCGACCTGGAGATTGGCAAAGACCAGGTCGTCGGCGAGGATCGCAATTTCGCGGCGAAGAGCGGACCACTCCTATGAAGATTTGGAGATTTCCCCCGCTTGGCGAGAAGGCCCGGCCTCCGAGGAAGGCTGCGTCATCGCCCTTGACTCCAGCTCCGCGATGCGAACCTGCGCTGCCTCCAGCGAGGCTTGACTAGCTCGCAGGTCGCTCTCGAGTTTGGAGATCGCCTCAGCCGCTACGAGCTGCTCCTCCTGGAAAAGGAAAAAGTCGTGTATTATAGAATTGCAAAGGACATGTGACGGGCGAGTTGCACGAGGATTTTTGCAAGCTACCAAGATCACCTCAAAGTCCTTGCTCAGAGAGGCCTTGCTCTCGACCGTGTTGGCCCGCGCCTCGGCATTAGCTTGATACGCCTCTACCTCCTTGAGCAGCTTCTTGAGGACTTCATCTCCTCCTCAGCACCGAGCAGATTGCGGGCGATTTGATGAGCGAGTTCGGCTGCTCGCATCATCACCCACCACCCCTAATCTGCGAGGAACCGGGGAGAAACCTCCTTCAGAATCTTCGCATCATGCCGCCCATAGAGCCCAAATGTGACGCAAAAAGCGTCATCATTCGGCACCTCGTCCTCGCTCCAAGAAGGGAGGCAAGAACTGAGGCGAACCTCACTCCTCTTTCTACTCCATGCAATGAGCGGCTCACCATCCAGGCCAGTGCTCCGCGAACCCTGCCCAAAGTTGGGATGGTTCTCGGGAACGCTGTCCTCTTGCTCCCTTTGCCAAACTTCCTGCAATTTCCGAGCAATCTCCTTCCTCTTCCTCTTCCTCTTCTTGGTCGAGGGCTCGCCCTCTTCCCAACCCGCCTCACGAAGGATCTCAGACGGATCTCCGAGCCCGGCAAGACCTCCTGAAATCGAAGAGTTTATCTCCACCGCCTCTTCTTCATCCCCGACCCTCGCTTGGTCTGACGGAGATGCGAGGGGAGAGGATTGGCCTGCGGTAGGAAGAATAACCGACAACACATGCCGAGCACCTGTAAGAAAAGTGTTAGCCACAACAACAACCAACTCGGCTTCAATGATATTCGCACCATAAGTAGCGAGGTTACCTTCGCCAGGCTCAATGAATGCGAGTTGTCCGATGTTCTGTCGCCAGAAGATGACATCGAACTTCTTACCCTTCATCACGAGGATAAATTCCTCGCAGGAACCACACAGAATGGGTGCGAGGAACAACCCCACTGGCGGTTGCTGGGGTCGCCAAGGGATTTCGGAGAAGTCGCCATAGACGAAGATGAACTTCTCATTCCAGCGATGAACCTTGTTTGAGGTTCCGGTTAGAGAACAATGGTGGATACCGAAGTAGACCACCCCATCCTTTGCCGCGCCCATATAGAAGAGCCTCCGGAAGACGGTGAGACCGAACGCGATCCTCTCCGACCGCAAGAAGCACAGGAATCCCACGATGATGGCGATCCCGTTTGAGTTGATCTGCGCTGGGACCAACCCAAAATACCAAAGAATCTGGCCGACCTCCGGCCAGAGGGGGAGTCGCAAACCCACCTTGAAGTGGGTCAAGGGGGAGGCGAGCCTTCCCTCGGCGAATGAATTGATTCGCTCGTCCTTTGTTGGCAAGCAGGCGCGGAAGCCCTTGGGGAAGAAGCAGCGCACGAACCTCTCCAAGTCGTCCGCGTGAGTAATGGGTTTCTTGAACTTCTTCGCAGAAAAGTTCTGAACATAAGAACGTTCACTAGCCTAGGCATCGCTAGGAAGCGCCATCGAAAAGAGGGAAACTTGATTGAATGGTTGGATGCTCGGGAGGGTCAGGAAATTGTGTTGTTTTCTGACCCCTCCCCGCCACCCCGTATTTATAGACATCGCAGGGTGGGATCACGAGATTCGATGCGCGTGATGCATGCTCATAGCTCGCTCAGACCGCCCGCCGAGTTAGCTTTCTCGCAAGAGATTTTCCAAGTCGACGAGGTTGCAGGCCGCTCGCGGCGTGCGACAATCCAGTGAAACTCGCAACGACAAGCAAAAATAAGGATAATGGTTTTGCGAGAAACCGGAAACGATGTTGAAAAGCACAGGCGACTAGCAAGCAAATCTCGTCATAGTCAAGTTAAATTTATTACAAATAGCTTAAATAAATATCCATGAAGACTGGAAAGATACAAAAATCGCCTGTCGACTCTGAGACTACATCGCTGGCATGCGACCTTCCAGCTGGGATATGCGTCTATGCACCTCATATGCCATCAACCTGTCAACCTTAAGTTCGAGGTCGAGGTTGGCGGAGACAAGCTTCATCCGGAACTAGCGCGTAGGCAGGCCTAAGGCATCGATAAAAGCCGACCCCGGAGACATCGCACGACCTAAAAAAGACAGAAGCATCACAAATGCACGAGAAGACAGTTCAGTACACCGCCCCAAACATGGGAACTACCTACGTGAAAAGGTTCTACCCTAGGCTGTTGGCGCGGAGATGGAGTTTGCTGAGGGGTATCTCGGTAGCGCAGTGGAGAAAGGCGATGCTGGGATGGCATTCGTCGAGGACTATCTCGGCGGCGAGGCATCGATGGGCGGTGAGGAGAAATCCGTGGACCCCCCAATCGCCCACCCCGGTCATCCCCGCCACCAGAGCGGTGGTGCGCCTGCATCATCTCATAATGGCGAGGAGTAGGCGTTGGCGGGGGATCCAGAGGCGCCTTCCCGCGAAGGTCAATCCTCGCAAATGTCAACGGCGGATGTACGTGAGAGGGCCCTCCACCTCCCCTCTCCCCCGAGGCCGGAAGACCTTGGCGGGATGGCGCCGATGGGCGCGAAGCTCCAGCCGAGGGATGCTGAGGCGAGATAGTGACCCTTAAATTCTTCAAAGTCATCCATCCCACCCGAGAACTACTCTCCCCGCGCTCTGCCAATGAGGGTGGTTGGCAAGAAGTTTCTCGTTGAGGAACGACGCCGGGAGGAATAACCGGTGGAGGATGTTGGGAAAAACCTCTTTGATTTAACTTAACAAATTACCTACAAAGTGATTTTATCTCTTATGATAAATTACCCAATGTATAGTGAGGGTAATCTGGTCATTAGATGTCTTAGGATGTCACACTCAACCTAGGGTGTCAAGACCACATCAAGAGAAGCAAAATTGGGCAAAGTTAACATTTGCGTCGAATAGAATTCGACGCAATATTGAGTTAATGTCGACGTTACTCTGACTAGAAGTTCAAGCGGTTCACCCTTCTGTCGAAGTAATTCAAGTCGACGTTACCTCGAATAGATATTGATGTAGAGTCCATAAACCTGTCGAAGTACATTGAGAAGTCAACGCAGCTTCTACTTCAACTCAGCGCAGAAGGAAGTATCTGTCGAAGCCATCTAAAGTCGACGCAACGTCGACTTCATCTCGACGCAGATAATGAAATTCAGAGTCATGTCATCAACTCTACGGTTACGTCGATAAGGTATCGACGCAACATCGACTAGCAGAGTTCAATCAGAGCAAGGATGAATTCGAAGCTACTCCTACAAGAACTCGAAGGTGCGTCGATAAGAGAGTAAGAGAACTTGATGCTACGTCGAATACAGTTTGAAAAGGGAAACCTTTTTAGTTGTCATTTTGGACCCTCTCTCATGGCCCACCTCATTCAAGACTGTTCTCCAACAACTCATTAATTGCCTCAAATAGAAAGAAGAACTAAAAGAGGACAAAAAGCTTTCTTGGAAACATGCTTAATGTTGGTGAACGGGTCGGGAATTAAAGAAGGGAAGAAAGAGATTGTCCAGAGCAGAATACCTTTTCAGGTCTTACTAGAAAGGGAAACAAATTCAAATTTGACTGTGTACAATAAAAGGCAAGAGAAGAAAGAGAAGGATAGAGCACTCATCACAATCGAAAATATTGTTCTATTGGGCTTCCTCTTCTTCTTCTTCTTCCTCAGGAACCCTAATAGAGCACACATAGAGAAGAAACAACTACTGCTCTCCATCTCATAGAACAGAGGATCTGAAAGCTGCTCTTCAACACAATCATATAGCAGCAAAGATCTCAATCAGTGGAAACAAAAAGGATATGACATTCATAGCTCCTGCAATACAAAAATATCATAAGCAGGAGTTAATCATGAGCAGATCCAGTGAAAGATCCAAGAAGTTATTCTTCATACAACCTTCATAAGAATTCTGAAAATAGAATTCATACTCTCCTCCCCTTCTTTCTTTCTCCTTCTCATTCCCTGTAAAAGAGTTTTGAGAATCCCTCTTCCAAAGGATTCAGTGATTCAAGATCTCCTTATCAAAAGATCTGGTGGTTCAAGATCTCTTTATCAAAAGATCTGGTGGTTCATGATCTCCTTATCAAAAGATCAGTGGTTCTAAGAGTCTCCTTACCAAAAAACTCAGGCACAGTTGGTGCATCCCTACCAGGTGGTAGAAGAGGGGAGTACCCACATTTTGGGGAACTTCTATAAAAATCTATGTGTCTTCTGGATTGTTTATTTTCTGTGTTGTCCCTCATAACTTAGATTACTTTACTGTTTTTTTTGCTTTATATTTCAGCACTGTTTTATTCTGGATAAGTATTTGTTGAAACATAGCACTTAGGTTTTTATTGTACTTGCACAGCTAAGTTAGAAATAAATTTAAATCTCTATTCACCCTCCCTAGAGGATTCTCAGAGGCACATTGTGCACTTTCAATTGGTATCAGAGGGAGGTTGATCATTAAAAGGTTAACACCTTGATCAAAAAGACCTCATGCTCTTACTTCTTTATTGCAAACATATTTTATAAAGAAAATGAGTACTAAGGATTATGCTTCCACAAGACCCCCAGTGTGTAACTTAAATAAGTTCACACTCTGGAAGGCCAGAATATGGCTTTATATGAATTCCATTGATGAAGACATCTATAATGTTCTTCTCACAGGTCCTCCAGCTCCACTCAGACAAAAGGCAGGAGAATCCTCAACAACTAAGGTTGTCCCAAGAAAGGAATGGACAAAGGCTGAGAAGAAGGTTAAGGCATGTGATGTCAAGGCCATGAACATTCTGGTATCAACAATGTCAGATGACATTTTCCAGAAGGTTGCTGAATGTCAATCAGCAAAAGAGATATGGGATTCACTCACCACAATGGTGGAAGGAAGTGCTGATGAAAGAAAGGACAGAAAGTCCCTTCTCATATCCCAGTATGAGAACTTTCAAAAGAAAGCTGAAGAATCTGTTGCAGATATGTATAACAGATTCAGCATTATCATTAATGAGCTCAAAGGCTTAGACAAGGAGATATCGTTGACTGAAATTAATGATAAAATCCTCATGTGCTTCCCTAGCTCATGGGATTCCAGGATCTGGGCAATTAGATAGTCCAGGTGCCACAGAGAGATCTCAACTAAAGCTTTGCTAGGAAAGCTTAAGTCTTATGAGATGTTACTAAAGAATAGGGCTGAATCAATAGAAAAGGAAAATACTCCTGCTCCTGTCCAAAGGAGCATTGCTCTGAAAGCTACTGAAGGAGAGCCCTCTACTCCTACAGATGAAATGTTCAGTCTGCTAGCTAGGAGATTCAAGAAATGGGTCAAGAGTGAAGACTCGAGGAGAAGAGAAAGATATTCAAGACCCGGGTATGATAAAACTCCAAAGAAGGAGGTTATCTGCTATACCTGCAACAAACCAGGGCACATTGCTCCTGAGTGCCCACAAGAGCAAAGGGAAAGAAGCAACAATAAAGAGGTGAAGAAGAAGAAGAAGAAGTCCTTCAGAGGAAAGGATAAGAAGAAAGCCAAGGGCTTCATGGCTGAAACATGGAGTGATTCTGAAGCAGAATTAAGCTCCTCGTCATCTAAGAGTGATGATGAAGCAGAAGCAGCCTGCATGATGGCACTAGGAATGTCATCATATGATGAAGATGATTAGGTATCTGTTTTTGAGGAATTTGACTTTAGTTCAGAAGATTTTAAAACTTGTTTTAAAGATTTCTGCATTGATCATCTTAGGGTAGAAAAAGAATTATACATAGCTAGAACTGAATTAGAGAACCTTAAGAAAGACGAAATACACCTAATAAATCAAAACCTAACAAATGAAATTAATAATAAAGAGTTGGAATTGATCAAACTTAGAGAAGAAAACATAAACTTAAAAGAAGAGCTAGTAAAGACAAAGACCTTTGAGGACTCACTCAATGGGAAGAGTTAGAAGCTCAAAGTATCATAGAAAATCTCTCTATGAGATTTAATCACCTAGGGTTAGGAGAAAAGCCCTCCACTAGCACAGAAGCACCTAGGAAACCTGCCTGGAAAAATCCAGTCTCATTTGTTAGACCTAGTGAGTACCAACCAAGTGAGAAGAGTGCATCATCCAAGGGTAATGTTAATAGTCATCCAGATAAGATAGATAAACCTAATCAAGTAAATCTGAATAGGAAAGAAAGACCCCTAGGTAAGAACAATGTAGAGAAGTCAAATAATAACAACCAAAAAGCTAAAGCAAAGCCTAGAATAATAAAATATTCTGCTCATTTGTTGTACCTAGATATATTCTACACACATTTCAAATATCAGAATAACAAACATAGGTTTGTGAAACCCATTCCTTATCATCCAAAAGGGTATCATGAAAGACCTTTCTATTCATTCATCGAACCCTACAATGGTAAAAATAAAGGGCCCAAGGTAACCTGGGTCCCTTCTAATGTTTGAATTACCTGTGCAGGATTAGGTAGGGTCCCACTCAGGAGAAAATAAAGTGGGAAGATAGATGTAGTTCTAGACTAAGGAACAAGATTTATTCAAGGGAATAATTTGTGCCATGAATCCTTCCTGATGGTTATTAAAATTATATTATAATCTATTTTCAATAAATATAATTGTTGGGAAAAACAGCAAGAACTTTCTAAGGAAATAGATCTGTTCATTTAGAGGTGCGTCGAATAGAAGTCGACATACCATCGACTTCAACTCGACACCAGCGTCGAGAAGCACTCATAGTAGATAATTCAAATAAATCTCGATGCAACGATGAGTTTCTATCGACGCATGCGTCGTCTTATTGGTCTCTGGCTAAAGTCGAAGTTGCGTCGATTGAAAATCGACGTTACGTCGACAGAACCACGTCGACTTAAGGTCGGCTGAACAATCTCGAAGTTACGTCGAGTACCAGTCGACGCAACGTCGACATAACAACACACACAGAATTGCTTCTATAAGCAATCTCGACACAGCTTTGCGCGCCAAATAATAAGTTTTATCGACGGTGTGTTGACCTAAACCTTAAGTTGCGGTGATTCATCTGCTTTTAAGCAATCACTGCGTCGAAACATTTACGCTTTCGAATTCCTCTCTTATTGCTCTCTTGTTTTCCAGCTCTCCTGTGCCCCTCTCTCTCTCGTTTTCTCTATTTTTGCAGGTACCTAAAATCAAATGGCTCTACCAAAAGTTAACTCTAGTTTTGATATGGACATTGATTCATTCAACGCAGCTGCAGAGAGCTTCAAGACCGTTCTTGGCCAATTCCAAGATGCTGGTTTAACCAAGCTGATATCCACAAGATACAAAATCCTGGATATCGAACTAATAAATTTTAAAGATAATGTTCAGATAGGAGAGGATGGTGCACTTAAGGGGAAAGTATCTGACACATATGTTCTGATAACAGAGGACATATTGAACCAAACATATGATCTTCTTTCTGGAAATGAGTCAGATGAATTATCAGGCGATGAGACCAAGAGGGCCTTGGAGATTATGCAGTTCAAGAAGGACAAGCCCATCAATCTAAAGAAGATGGACCTTGGGGAAGAATACAGATTCCTTGTTGATATTGTAGGGAAGGTGCTGTTATGTAAAATATCAGCACATGATGATGTTCCAAAGCAACAGCTTCAAATAATGGGAGTTCTAGTTCTGAAGAAAAGATCAATTGGGGGAAATGCCTCCTAAGGATGATTGGGCATAAGTATGCCCATAAAGAAAATGCTTACATAAGAGGTATGAGCCAAGTACTTCTCCACCACTACCCAGTAGTGTGCAAGTCCAAGGATGTGCCAATTCCACTAGGGAAGAGAATAAATATTGGAATATTCTCTAAGTGGACCAGGCAAATCTTGAAGCCTGGTCAAGCTCCAGCCTCACCTCCTCCCTCTCCTCCTCCTTAAGAACCAGAGAGGCCAATATCAGACCCTCCAAGGGATAATATCCCTCCTCCTCTCTCTCTCTACCTCCACTGGACACTGTTCCAAATCCCCCTCGGGAGGATATTCCATCTCAACAACAACAACAAAACCAACAGCACCAATCCCCATCAGTCCCAGATCCATCTCCCCAAATTCCCCATCAGTTACCATCCATGTACAACCCCGATATTCGCCAGGCGAGGAAGCGCGGTGTGAGGAGGCAACCGAAGGAAGTAATAAGAAGCGAGCGAGAAGGGTCGGCGAGATAAACACTCGCAGGCAATTTAAAGAAGTTTCCTGAGTTCGACGAAAGGGATGCTGCCTTCGGAGAACTCTTCCGAGTTCGTCGAGCCCACCGGTGGTCGTCGAGCTCGCCCCTGTTCGGCGAAATCATTAGCAGTCGACGAAATGTTCTATGCTCAATAAGGCCAAAGGTACGGTCTCGCAAGAGGAGACGCGAGATCTAGACCTTGGCAGATATCTCCAAAGGACTGGGCCAAGCGAGGGAGGGCAAGTCAATACCTCGCAGACCGCTGGCGTAAGAGACCCTTTATTCAGTAAAGAGGTGTCCGGCGAAACGTGTTCAGTGCACGACAAAGTTAGTAGGCGATCTCGCAGGAAGGCTCACGAGCTTAGAGCCTCGGATTCCAGCGAGCTCGATTCTATGCTCGACAAATGTCGAACGGAGCTCAGCATTCGTCGGACGGCTCCCGACGAACAAAATATATTCTATGGCAGCGCTCGGCAAATTACAGCGGTCGGTCAACCGCCCATCTCAGCGGTCGGCGAACCGCCCGTCTCAGCGGTCGGCGAACCGCCCGTCTCAGCGGTCGACGAACCGCACGTCTCAACGGTCGACGAGCCGCCCATCTCAGCGGACAGCGAACAACTTAACGATTCGGCATCCGTCGACCTCGACTGTGATCGGCGAAGTGACCTGCTTTTGACGAAAGGCGTGTTGAGCTCGACGAAGTCAAGAGGCGGTCTCGCAGGAAGGCTCGCGAGACCGGACCTCGGCAGATACTGCCAGAATTGGCTGGCGAGGTCCTCGCAGGGCGATCGCCTAGGAGAGGCATTGCGAGCAGGACCCGCGAGAGCTTTAGCAGTCAAGTTCTCGCAGTTCCTTGCCCATAAGTTGATAAGGCCAAATTACCCGTTTACCTCTGGTGGTCCGCCTTTAGCCTCTCCAAACCGTGGAGTTTGGCTGTTAGCAGACCCATCTGGGGTGTAGATAGTAAAATCATAAGGCGGGATCCTGCTATTTGCAGGCCAGATCAGGAAATCTATAAATAAGACCTCAAGGGCACCTTTGGAGAGGACTTCACTTCAGCTTCTCTCTCCTCAGGCTTTCTTTGGTTAGCATTTCCAGAGCTCTCCAAGGTGCCCGAGTCTCAGCTTTGGCTTGGGAGGGGAAGCGCTCAACGATCTTCCGGGTTAGTGGAGGGACCTCCTCGATGTGACTAAGGTCTTAGTCTTCTTTCTAGTCTTCAGTCTACCCTCTCCGAGGGATCAGTAAGGGCTAGCTGCCCCTCATCTCGGTGAGGGCCCCGAGCTCCACAAGAGGCCGAGAAATCGGTTTCAACATTTTGGTGCGGTGAGCGTGGAGTGTGGCTGGTCCAAGAAAATTCCAAGGAGGGGATGACAGGAGGCGAGGATCGAGGCAAGGAGTTCAGCGAGCCGCCACAGGTGGTGAAGTCGAGGATGTTCACGGATTTCAGGATGGAGGTGCTTGATTTTGGACTCACGGTCGCGGTGCTGCGAAGTGAGTTCGCGACCCCAGCACCTCAGGCGACCCCTCCCCCAGCAGTAGTCCGCGAGAATGCCCCGGGGGAAAGAGCCGGAAAGGAAGTCGCAGGAAGTTCAGTTCAAGACTTGGAGGGCGAGTGCTGTTCGCCAGCCCGACGAACTCTTTGCCGGCGAGCTCAGTGCCGGCGAGCGCGGCGCAGACGAGCGCGCGCCCGGAGGATGTAGCGACTGTGGGAGTGGTCTAGGCGAACACCGTCCTCGCGAGCGCAGTCCCCGCGAGCCCGAGTCTGGCGAGAGAGCTCGGGGGCGTGTGGAGCGAGAAAGGGTGGCAGAAGGGGGAAGTCCCTTCTGCGAGTTGGTACTTTCTGCACCTGTCCCACCAGGGTTCGGAGAGTGGGACAAGGTGTACTACAACGGCAGGGATGACCCTGTCCAACATCTCCAGTCCTTTGAGGACTCGGTCTCTATCAGGCCAATGTCGGATGCTTTCAAGTGCCGACTCTTCGCCGTCGCCCTTAAGGAAAAGGCCAGGGACTGGTTCCATCAGCTCCCTACAGGGTCGATCTACGCCTTTGAAGATTTGCGCCGAAGTTTCCTGTTGCGATTCTCGACTTCAAAGAGAAGGAAGAAGGATGTTGAGTCTCTCTTCAAAGTAAAGCAGGAGCCCAAGGAGTCGTTGGCTCGCTATGCGGACCGGTTTCAGGAGGAGGTGCTGGTCACTCAGGAGATGCCTGGGTTCGCACTCCAACTCGCTTTCACCGTCGGGCTAAGGGAGAGTTTTTTCAAAATGGCTTTGAAGAGGAAAGTCCCGGTCTCCTACGAGGAGTTGATGGAGAGAGTGGCGGAAGAGATTGAGAGTGAGGAGGCCAACCCGGAGCTTACCAAGAGGCTAGCAAAGCTCAGTGAGCCAGAGGTCAGGCAGCGGGAAGTAAGGAGAAGGGAAGAGCCCAGGGCCTCGGAGGGGGAGTGAAGGCAGCGTGCCGAAGGAATGCAAGGTCAGGGAAGGGGCTACGGCCCGGGAAGGCGTAACTTCTATGGAGGGCAAGGAAGACCCCACCAGTTGGGATGGAGGCAGGGTCCGAGGTAATTGCCTCCCCCACCTCAGCAAGCCATGGCGATCAGGCGGGGAAGAGGAGGAAGAGGAAGAAGGGAAGAGGCTAGAGAAGAAGCAGGGGCAGGGAGAAGGAGGGGGAATAGGATGGCGGAAGGCGAAGCAGGGGAGGTGACGTCGCCGTATTGTGACTTCCACGATGAGGAAGGTCACGCGACGGCCACCTGTCCAGAGTTCCTGGAAACAAAATGGGGTCGAGTGCCCGCGCCGAGGCAACAACAAGTGAGAATCGAGGAGGTCGAGCCTCGAGGGAAGGAGGAAGAAAGGTGTGAAGACAGAGTTGATGTGGGGAGTAGAGGAGGGATCGGGGTGATCCATGGGTGGTAGGGGTGGAGGCAACCCGCAAGGCTAGCCTCCATACCATCTATCGGTGTAACGTGGCCTCAACATCCACTGCTCCACCCCCAGCGGAGAAAATTACTTTCTCCCAGAAGGACATGCCAGGGCATGAAGATCCGTTCTGCGATGCGCTGGTCATCCAGACCGCCATCGAGAACTTCACTGTCTCACGAATTTTAGTCGACAATGGGAGTTCGGTCATCGTCTTCTTCAAGAAGGCGTTTGACGAGATGAAGGTGGAGGCCCAGAGGGTGTTGGCCTCGGATGGTCCCCTATTTGGTTTTTCGGGAGAAAGGAAGGAGGTAGAGGGTGGAGTGGGGCTGCATGTGACTCCCGGAGGACAGTCCCGGAACTGTCGATTCGTGATAGTGGATGCCCCGAGCAGCTACAACGCCATCTTCGGACGGCCTCTCATCAGCGCATTTCGATGCGTCCCTTCCACTTTCCACCAGTGCCTCAAGTTCAACACGGGTGGAATCCAGATTCGGGTCCGGGGAGACCCCAAAATTGCGAGACAGTGCTATGTGACGGCTGTCAACACCGTCACCTGGATGGGAGAAGCGGAGGAGTGGGATAAAGTGATAGAGGAGGCGGCCGAAGCCCGAGGCGAGGAGGGAGCAGAGGAGGAGATGGAGGAAGAGGAAGTTCATGCCCAGGAAGGGGTCGCTGAAGGGCCCAGGGCGGAGGGAGGAGAAGAGGAGGAGAAAGAATGGAGTGCCTGGGAAAGAGGGGCGGAGGAGTTGATGATAGTAGGGGAGGAAGAGACAGAAGAAGGAGCCCAAGCGCCCGCTTGCGGCGGAGAGAAGGAAAGTGCTTGGGGAGAGCAATCTAGGCTGGAGGCCGTGGATGAGGTCGTGGAGCTTGAGGTCACCACTCGACTTGGGGTGGTGGAGAAGGTCCGAGTCAGCGGAGAGCTCAGTTCGGAGGAGCAGGCTGATATCCTAGCCTGCGTGCAGAAGAATGTGGATGTCTTCGCTTGGAGCGTCGCGGAGATGCCCGGGATCGATGCGGATGTAGCTTGCCACCGCCTCAACCTCGACCCTGGCACCCGCCCCATCCGCCAAAAGAAGAGGGCCACAATGGACAAGATAGAGGGGCCGATCCGCGAGGAGGTGAAAAAGCTCCTACAAGCAGGTTTTGTGTCGGAGATCCAGTATCCTGGCTGGGTCTCCAATGTAGTATGGTAAAGAAGGGGGAGGTAAGTGGCGCATGTGTATCAACTTTTCACTACTTAATAAATCATGCCCGAAAGATTGTTATCCCCTGCCTAGAATCGACGCGGTGGTTGACTCAGCCGTCGGTTTTTCTGTAATGTCTTTCTTAGATGCTTTTTCAGGTTATCATCAAATCCACATGCACCCCCCGGACATCAAAGATGACTCCTTCATCACGGGGGATGGATGCGACTGTTATAAGATGATTCCCTTCGGGCTCAAGAATGCAGGTGCCACATATCAAAGGATGATGGACCGGGTCTTTCGCGAACAAAGGGGAAGAAACTTAGAGGTCTATGTTGATGATCTCATGGTAAAGCGTCGGGACCTTGGGTCTCACCTCTGAGACCTTGAGGAGACGTTTGGGACCCTACGGAAGTATGAGATGAAACTCAACCCCTTGAAGTGTGTCTTCGGGGCTAGCCGAGGGAAGTTCCTAGGTCACTTGCTCACCCCGGCGGGGGTGGAACCTAACCCAGACAAGGTCAAGGAGATAATGGAGTTGGGGTCGCCGAGAAGCCCGAAGGAGGTTCAGAGCCTCACGGGGAAGCTGGCCGGACTTGGCAGGTTCCTCTCCAAGGCGGGAGAGAAGTGTGCGCCCTTCTTCAAAGTGCTGAGGGGCAATAAAAAATTCGAATGGACCCCGGAGTGCGAGGAAGCTTTTCAGGCTTTGAAAGGGAAACTCACCCAAACCCCCCTACTTCAAGGGACGAGATCGGGAGAAGACCTATCCCTATACCTGGGAATAGGACTTGAAGCGGTAAGTTCAGTATGGATCCGGGAGGAAGGAAGAAAGCAGTTCCCTATCTACTATGTCAGTCGAGTGCTGAAGAAGGCGGAGCTCCGGTACCCAATTTTGGAGAAGTTGGCTTTCGCATTGGTGGTGGCGGCTTGGAGGCTCCGGCCCTACTTCCAGGCACATTCAATCAAAGTGGTAACAGATCACCTGCTTCGCAAAGTCATGGAAGGGATGGAACACTCGGGAAGATTGGCAAAGTGGTCCGTGGAGCTGAGTGAGTTCAACATTACGTTCGTCCCTAGGGCGTCAATCAAGGCCCAAGCAGTGGCAGACTTCATGGCTGACTACACATCCGAGGTGGGGGAACATGAACTGCCTCCCCCAGTGGCGTGGAAGATGTTGGTGGATGGTGCGTCAGGAAGGCACTCCTATGGAGGGGGAATCATCCTGGTAAGCCCTCAAGGTACAAAGATCGAGCAAGCGCTGAACGTCCACTTCCCGATTACCAATACCCAAGCTGAGTACGAGGCGGTGATAGCGGGCCTCCGACTGGCCCAGGAACTGGGAGTGCAAGACGTGGAGGTCTCAACGGACTCCATGGTGGTGGCATGCCAAGTCAGGGGAGAGTTTGAGGCGAAAGATCTGACTCTCCAGCGGTACCTGGAGAAGGTCAAGGGAGTCATCGGGCGATTTTGCACTTTCTCCATCAGACACGTGCCGAGGGAGGAGAGCACCCCGCGGACCTCCTAGCCAAGTTCGGTCCCCGAGCAGGCGGAACGGTTTCGGAACTCTTCCGACCCACCATCGATGAAGGAGAACTGATGGAGATAGATCAGCGGACCTCGTGGATGGATCCTTTCATCACCTTCCTATCATCAGGGAAGTTCCCCGAAGGAGACATAGACAGGCGACACTTCAGGTATAAGTCAGCTTATTACTCCTTGCATGCAGGAGGGCTATATAGGAAAACTCTCTCGGGATTCCTGGCCCATTGTGTTTCCGAGGAGGAGATCCCGAAAGTCCTGGAGGAAATTCACTCCGGGGAGTGTGGCAGTCATTCCGGAAGCCGAATCCTGGAGGGGAGGGTGTTAAGGCAAGGCTATTTCTGGCCCACCCTCAGCAAAGATGCGGCCGAGTTCGCAAGGAGGTGTTCGAAGTGCCAACTCTATGCTCCACTCCAACTCCTCCCAGCCCAGAGGCTTCGGACCATCACAACTCCCTGGCCTTTTGCCATATGGGGGTTGGACCTAGTTGGCCCTTTCCCTCAAGCTAGCGGCTAGAGAAAGTTCTTGCTAGTCATGATCGATTATTTTTCCAAGTGGGTTGAAGTGAAGGCGCTCGCCAAGGTAACATCTCAAGTTGTAAGGAATTTTGTGTGGGGAGAGATAATTTGCAGGCACGGGCTCCCTCTGGCCATAGTGACGGATAATGGGCCACAGTTTGCTAGCGAGGAATTTGTTAGCTTCTGCACCCAACTCGGCATCGACCTCAGGTTCGCATCGGTTCACCATCCGAGAAGCAACGGTCAGGTGGAGGCGGCAAACAAGATAATCGTCAACCTATTAAAGAATAAAGTAGAGAACCTCCGGGGGAACTGGGTGGAGCAGCTACCGTCCGTTCTCTGGGCCCTGAGGACTACCCCTAACACCGCCACCGGAGAGACCCCGTTCAAACTTTCTCATGGGTCCGAAGTAGTCCTTCCCATAGAGTTCGAAGTAAAGACCCCCAGAGTGATCGCCGCAGGTGAAGGGAATGAAGAGTGGCTGGTGGCCAATGACGAAGAACAAAGGCTATCCCTGGACCTGGTGGAGGAACTTCGGGACCAGGCCACCATCAGGCAGGAGGAAATCAAGCGACGAATGGCCCGATATTTTGACAAGCACATCCAAGTAAAGCACTTTCAGAAAGGAGATCTGGTCTTGAAAAAGGTCGACGCGGCCCGAAGAGGGGCCTCGGTAGGTAAGCTCAACCTCAATCGGGAGGGTCCATACATTGTAAGCAGAGTGCTCAAGTCGGGGGGGGGGGGGGGGGGTATCACCTCCAAGATGTGGAAGGGGTACCTCTCGACCGAGCCAGAAGTGGAAACAATTTGAAGCGGTTCTACCCTTGAAAGTTCTATTATGATGTTGGTTGAATACTTTACTTTTTCACTTGATAGTTATAGTTGTTATGCGAGGGTAGGCAAGGTTACGAGTGTTTATGCTGGAATGCCCCAGATCGATTCCGCTCCCGGGCTCTCACTAGACGGGGGGTTTCAGGTTGATCTCTGGAGAGGCTGGCAAGGTGACAAGTTTTTATTCTGGAATGCCCCAGATCGATTCCGCTCCCGGCTCTCACTAGACGGGGGTTTCTGGTTGATCTCTGGAGAGGCTGGCAAGGTGACAAGTTTTGGTGCTAGAATGCCCCAGATCGATTCCGCTCCTGGGCTCTCACTAGACGGGGGGTTTCAGGTTGATCTCTGGAGAGGCTGGCAAGGTGACAAGTTTTTATGCTGGAATGCCCCAGATCGATTCCGCTCCCGGGCTCTCACTAGACGGGGGGTTTCAGGTTGATCTCTGGAGAGGCTGGCAAGGTGACAAGTTTTTATGTCGGAATGCCCCAGATCGATTCCGCTCCTGGGCTCTCACTAGACGTGGGGGTTTCAGGTTGATCTCTGGAGAGGCTGGCAAGGTGACAAGTTTTTATGCTGGAATGTCCCAGATCGATTCCGCTCCCGGGCTCTCACTAGACGGGGGGTTTCAGGTTGATCTCTGGAGAGGCTGACAAGGTGACAAGTTTTTATGCTGGAATGCCCCAGATCGATTCCGCTCCCGGGCTCTCACTAGACGGGGGGTTTCAGGTTGATCTCTGGAGAGGCTGGCAAGGTGACAAGTTTTGGTGCTGGAATGCCCCAGATCGATTCCGCTCCCGGGCTCTCACTAGACGGGGGGTTTCAGGTTGATCTCTGGAGAGGCTGGCAAGGTGACAAGTTTTTATGCTGGAATGCCCCAGATCGATTCCGCTCCCGGGCTCTCACTAGATGGGGTGTTTCAGGTTGATCTCTGGAGAGGCTGGCAAGGTGACAAGTTTTTATGCTGGAATACCCCAGATCGATTCCGATCCCGGGCTCTCACTAGACGGGGGGTTTCAGGTTGACCTCTAGAGAGGCTGGCAAGGTGACAAGTATTGGTGCTGGAATGCCCCAGATCGATTCCGCTCCCGGGCTCTCACTGGACGGGGGGTTTCAGGTTGATCTCTGGAGAGGCTGGCAGGATAACAAATATCGATGCTAAAACGCATCAGGTCCATTCCGCTCCCGGGCTCTCACAAAACGGGAGATGCAAGTTGATCACTGGGTAAGTTGGCAAGGAGATGAGTCCTTCATAAGGTCAGGATGATATGCCTCAGGTTGGCGAGTCTTCGGCACTGACCCGGGCCTTCTCGCTCGGCGAGCCTGCTCGCTCGGCGAAGAAGAAAGATTCCGCACGATAGTATGCGGGTGACAAGAATCAACCCTAAGCACTCCAGGGTATCCGACGCTCGGCAGAGAAGTTGTCGGCACAGGGTAGGAGGCGAGCTCTCGCCGAGAAGGAATGTACCCTGCGAAACGTAGAAGAAGGTGCATATCTAAAGGGTGATAATCCTAGGGCAAATGGCGAAAGGCCAGAGCAGCCAAAATGTCCTATGCATATCTGTTCGATAACGTAAGATGCGAGAACGATCATCGCGAGAATAACCTACGTAAAAATGAATATCAAGGCAAGTGAGAACGAGATATCAGCGCGAGAAACAATAAAGCAGAAAGGGCGAACACGATACAAGGCCAAAAATATGCATCCATGCATTTCGCAGTTTAATTTACATAAGGCGGCGATCTCGCCAGCCCAAAACAAAACAAAATAAAATCAAAAACTTTCAAGCTTCAGGAATCGCTCGCGAACTCTTCCTCGTCATCGTTGTTCTTCACTGGCGGAAGCGGGATAAAAAGCTCCGAGACGATGTCCTCCAGAGTCATATCGGTCGCGTCGGCGGCTAGGAGGTCGGTTGCCTTTATCGTCTGGAAGATGTATCGAGCTGACTCGGTAGACTCCAGGCGGATTTCTTCGTCTCGCGCTCGCCGCTCCTCCTTCAGACGGCGGGGAGAAGGGGGAACGACGGCGTGGGTGAGGTCGCAGTTTAGGGCTTTCAGCCCGGCCACCTCGCCCTCCAATTCCTAAATGCGAGCGTCGGCTCTTCCGGCGGCCTCGACATCCTGCAAGTAAAAGAAGTTAGGGAAACGAAGTGGCCGAAGGAGAGGAGAGCGGCAAGGTCTAGGTAACTCACCACACTGCCCTCTGCGGCGAGCAGCTTCTCCTTCAGCTGCGCGTTCTCGACAAGAAGCCCCTGATAGGCCCTCGCGAGCTCCACATTCTGAAGCTCCAGTTGTAAGCAGCGCCTCCCCGTCATATGGGCGAGCTCGGCAAAGCGCAGCTGAGACCTCGCGCTCTTGAAAGTTAGAGTTCTCGCAGTCTCATCATTATAAGACCCCGCGTCCTCGCGCCCATAAAGGACAAACGAAAGATCGAAGGCGTGGCCGCTGATGGTCTCCTTCTCCACCCAGGAAGGAAGGATGGTGGAGATATCAACCCGGTTCGTCTCGTTGGCTTCCAGTTTACCAAGAGCTCGCCGGTCTCATCCCGACGCCTCTGGCCAAGGCCGAAGTTGTAATGGTTGACGGGGATGGGCGGGACGGAGGTTCTGGAAGCCTCCTGACAGGGCTCATCGTCCTCCCCTCCCGCGGAAAGGATGGTGAGGTCGAACTCGTCGAAAGCGGTCTCGCGAGGCTCCTTCCCCTTCGAGGAGCCGAGCGAGACCCCGTTCTTCTTACTCTTTTTCTTCGTCGGAGATTTTGGGGGAATGGCATGGCTACCAGAAGCCCCCGGTCTCTTGCGAGAGGAGGGCTCACCTGGTGTGACGGCGCCTCGGCAAGCCTCCGCCCCCATGGTCGCGAGAGCCAGGGTAGCGTCGGTCTTCCGATTGCTCGCGTAGGGGGGATGGATGGGAAGATCCCGCTCGCCTAAAAAAGGGTTGAAATTTCAATAAATACGAGGTTACTGGGAAAAAAGTAGTAGTGATAGAGCGAGATCCTTACCTTCCCCAGCGAGCACTGGAAGCAGCTTGTCGAGGTTGCGGCGAAGATGAACAACCTCAAAGTTCTTCTTACATAAGAACTGATAGAGGAGGGCGTCGTGTCCTCCGAGGGAAGCGGGCCGGTAGGTGGTCTCGCCGTGCTGGACTGGCGAGATCGGGATATTACCGAAGTTCCCCTTGACGAAAAGGAACTTATGGGCCCAGAAGTGGGCTTTATTGACGGTCTCGTCAACCTTAGGACCCGAGCCCACGAAGTAGGCAGTCCCGTCCTTGTAGGCACGGAACGAGAACAGCTTCCGAAAGACCGGGAGGCTGAACTCGATGCGCTCCTCGCGAAGGTAGCAGACGAAGGCTGTGATCACCGCCATGGCGTTAGGGGTGAGCTGGCTCGGAACAACGCCATAGTGCTTGAGCACCTGACGAGCAGCAAGAGGACCAGGATTAGTTCACATAATGAGCGAGACTTTACCTGCAGAGAATAAGAAGCGAGCGAGAACAATTATTACCTGGCGAACTTCCGGCCACAGGGGGAGACGCAGGCCGACCGCGAAATGAGCGGTGGGGATGGCCAACTCGTCGACAAGCGGGGCATTGATCACGTCGTTCTCGCTGGGATGGCGTGCCTCGAATGGGGGGGGGGGGGGTGACGTAGTCGGCGACCGCACTGAAGTACTCCTCGTCGGTCAGATTGCAATGGAAGAAGCCGTGCTCGGCGAAAGCCTTAGCGATCTTTCGCCGACCCTCCGACTCATTACCGTCGCCGCCCATTTCAATAACCTGCGAGAAAGGAAGTAGAGCGAGAACGGGAAGGAGCGAGAGCTCTGAAGCAGAGAAGGAAGAATGGTGACAGTAAATGCGGTGGTTGACTCAGCTAGGACAGTCTATTTATATCAAAAGCAAAAGGGCGGGAAGAAGTCCAAGCGCCGGCGAGCGCGGTTAGGCAAAAACATCGCATCACGACCGCGGGCGAGAAAGGCCTGCGAGGTTTGTACAAGCAATATCTCTGCGAGAACAACACAAGCAAATATAATAGCGTAAGAAGGGGGGCCACCACGAGATACGTTCAGCGAGATCGGAGACCCTCGCGAACACAACATAGCATGAAAATGAAACGGACATATTAGCAGCGAGCAAGAACTAATAAAAAGCTAGTAAGGCGCTCATCAACAATAATAGTTCGCGACAACGTAAGAGTTAGCGAGAATCATGGGGCAACCATTTCCACCTACCCCCACCTCGTGACCCGGAACGCGGCGGCACCCTAGAATTATAGTAATCCTCGGTCGCGCGGCCCTCCCGGTCAATGAGGAAGGCGTAATACCTCATCCTCGCTATATGTGCCTCCGGCGTCGTAACGTTCTCATCGTGATCGCGTTGTCTCGCGACCCGGAGCCTCGCACATTCTTCCATCGATACGGCATGCCTATCCTCGGCGGCTTCTCTGTCCCGTCTCGCCTGCATGTTGAGGTCCATCAGCATCCGACCATGTTTTCTCAGCAACTCTGCGACTTTTTGTTTCATCATCTCCGGATCTCGCGGATCACCTAAGAAGTCTTCCACTTGGTCAGGAAGGGGGGACATCTCGTCGTCGCCCAACTCAGAATCGGTAGGAGGAATTTCAGAATTCTCTGTGAAGCATTACGGAAAGGTTAGATAGCGCGCTTGAGTTCGCGCAGGGCAAGGGGCCGTCGGAACGCTTACCCAGAGGGGGGCGAGAAGTCTCAAGGCGGCCCTGGAAGTGGTTACCATAGTGGGGGTAGAGAGATTTACCCAGACCAGGAGTGTATGCTGCGCTATTGGTTGGAGGGATCTTTGGCGGTACAGAGCCGCCGGTCTCCTCGCTCGTCAGGAGTCGGAACCCTGGCCTATCTATAGTTTTGTCGGGAGGAGGCGGGGACGAAGGCCGCAATGCCTGGCGAGCCGGGAACTTCCGGGGCGAAACTGTAAGAAGCAGAGAATGGTCAGATAGTTGACGAAAGAAGAAGTCAATATGCGAGATTAAGGGCATACCCACGACATTCTTCTCAGCGAGATCCGTGCCCGCCGGCGGAGTTTTGCGAGACCCACCAGCAAGCTCGCCAGCGTCCTCGTTCGGCAAAGCATCCTGCAAATAGGCATGAATCACGGGCAAACTTATTGACTTAAGCTAGAGGGGTAGCTCATACCTGTTGGAACATGGTCTTCCGCATCTCCTAGGTTTGAGAATAACAAATCCTATGTATAGTTGATCTTGTGTGTTTAAGTGTGCAGGAAATCAAAGTCCACATGACTCAAGGATAGTTGTCCCCAAAATTGAGGCCAGAATTCCAAAATGGCCACTAGCGCCTGCGGTAGCGATAGCGCCCGGCCGGCGCTAGCGATGATTAGCGCGATTCTGGCAGTGTTTTTAGAAAGAGCTAGCGCCCGGCGGTAGCTACTAGCACTGGCGGTAGCATGGTGCACAAGAGGCATAGAGCAAAATGTTGCCGCAGATTGAAGATCCTGCCGCGCAAAACATTACTTAATCAGGGATAGCACTGGCGGTAGCTACTAGCGCTGGCGGTAGCGTGGCGCACAAGAGGCATAGAGCAAAATGTTGTCGCGGATTGAAGATCCTGCCGCGCAAAACATTACTTAATCCGGGCTAGCGTCGGCGGTAGCGCTGAGACTATAAAATGGACACTGGCTCCGTCTTTATCATCCTCTAGAGATCCCAAATTCCAGAGCCTCGTGCCATAGCATAGAGAGGAGAGTTCGGAGAGATACTCCCACAAATTCATAAAGCCATAAGGAGATCCGTGGAGAGGATTTCAACACGCTTCATCTTCGTGACGAAAGACCGCATCGACTACGATCACACTCTGCGTCTTCGTCTATTTCTCCAAGAGATCTACATAGAGGGAGTTTTTATATTATTGTCTTTTAATTTCACATCTTTTCTGTAAACGGTAGTGAAATCGCCTCGTGTTGGCGACTAGGTCTGGGGTAGTACTTAGGGCTGAAATTCGCCTCGTGTTGGCGACTAGATCTAGGCTAGGTCTAGGGGGTGCTCGAAGCCACATCCGGGGAAGGATTGGCTAGAGCGGCTTGAGGCCGAATCCGGGGAGGAGAAGGCTAGGGCCACCGGTTCGTGGGGAAGCGAGTCGGGATAGAAAATGAAAAGAGTTTTTATTATTCGCCTCCGATCTCTAGCGCCATTGAGATCAAGTTTTGTAAAACTTATTTAATATCAATAAAGCTTGTCTCTCTTTTTGTTTTACTTGACTTCTTGTTTTAATATTGCAATATTCCAAAGTTTTTCTAAATAAAATCTACAGTTTTTGAAAAACCCTTATTCACCCCCCTCTAAGGGCGCCGACCGATCCAACAAGTGGTATCAAAGCGAGGTTATTCCAAATCGGCTTAACAACCGGGAATAATGGCGTCTCAGGATCTCGCTTCTACTAGTGGGGTAAATTTTTATGAAGAAGAAAAATCTCCTAAACCACCTTTATTCGAAGGGAAAAATTATAAAGGGTGGAAATTATTAATGGAAAAATTTATTAAAAGCTTAGATATCAATGCATGGAATTTAGCTATTGTAAGACCCGCGGATGAATTAAATAAAAAGGAACGTCAACTAAATGCAAAAGCCAAACATTATTTATTTTGCGCTCTATCAAATGAAATTTTCAAATTAATATATTGTTTTTCTAGTGCATACAAAGTTTGGCAATTTCTTGAAGAAATGTATGATTTTTCTCTCGTAGGTATAGATCAAACACAGGAGGAGAAGAACATACAAGCATCCACTACTATTCAAGAAGATCTCTCTCGTTGCAAAGCCATGGAAATCATGGAAACTAACTTGGAAAAAGAGAGCAATACATCAAAAAAAAAAGATGAAAATTCATCTATGATGGAGGAAGGCGCAAAAGATAACGAAGGAACTTCATGCACATATTTTGCCTCTACCAAAAGCGCTGTAAGAAAGTCAAAATCTTCTTCTTGTGTGATAACTTCCATTTCTAGTTTCAATATACTAAAAACTGCTAAACGTAAGATCAAGAAATTGAAAATTACTAATAAAAATTTACGTTTAGAAAATAAGAAATTAAAAACTAATGTTAATCTAGAATCTAATTGTGATGTGGTTTCACCATCTTGTCCTTTACTTGAAAACACAAAATCTTGTTTTGATTGTGATAATTTTAAGGAAAAACTTAAGGAACTTGAAAAAGAAATTATTTGTATAAAAGAACATAATGAAAATTATCTTTAGAAAATTCATCTTTAAAAGGTGATTGTGCTACATGCAAAAGTTATAAAATTGAAATTGAAGAGATGGATGAAACATTTGAGGAATACAGAAATGAATACCAAAACCATATTGATTCAATTGTTTCTACTCTTAAAAATAGCATAATTGCGTATAACAAAGCTAGACATAACTTGAAACTTAAGAACAATGAATTAGAAACTAAAATTATCTTGCTTAAGGAAATCTTAAAGAAAAATTCTCAATATCAAACAAACTCTAAAAGCAAGTTAAATATGATATCTCAAAATATGAATAAGCCAAACAATGGGAATAAAAAATATCAAAAGATTGTAAATGAAATTCCAAAACACTATCATCATTATCATTTACAATATCAATCTTCTCCCAACGAAAAATTAAACGTTCACAAATTTCCTATGAAAAATACCTTCAATAATCATTACATTCATAATCATCAATATAGATTATCATAATGGAAATTTGACAAATAAGAATAACATTAAACCAAAGTTTGAATGGAGGCCCAAAATTAAAAATGAAACATTAACTTCACATGAAAGGACCCATTCATCACTAACTACCCACAAACATACATGATATATTTGGGTACCCAAAGGAACCACCACACTTGGTCCCCTTTGGATACATAAATCTCTTATTCATTAGGTATCATCAATTGCATGAAGTAGAATCCTTTCAAAATGAAATATATAAAGTTCTACTTCATGATATGCCTTCATGTCTTTTAATTTTTCTTGTTTTCCTATTTCTTTTGAACTATCATGTCATGGTCATCTTATACAGTATTAAAAATATGATTTTATCTCTTAAAAGCTTAATATATTCATAAAATCAAATTGATCAAAATTCAAAATCATATTTTATTTTGATGACCTATCTTTTATTCTTATATTCATTGCTTTTAAATATCTTATATTATCCATATGAATCAAACTCTAAATTTGCTATAAGATATTTCAAATTAAATCTGGTTATTAGGCTATTAAGATTCTTAGCCTTCACCAACAAGTGGTTTAGTGAAATAACTTGATCTAAAAGAAAATTCAAGATCTAAATAAATGCTCAACTTTCAATATGGTTGTCATTGTTCACAACAAAAAATTATATTGTGTTCACTCCTTGATATCAAACATGATCTAAACCATCACTATTGTTCACCTATCAAAAATCACATATATATATTCAAAATTCTTAATTAAAGGAAAATCACTAAAATGTATTGAAAGAATTTATCTTCATAATGAATATTGAATTCATAAACACCACTATGATCTATTGATGTCCTCTGCTAAAATTCTCTACCATCATAAGTCATATCAAAAATCTTCTAAAAATAATTATTTTTATCACATTTATGTGAATTATAATTGATATACTAACTAATGACAATTGATATTATAATGGTTGGTGTATATTGTGATTTATTTCTAGTTTAGACCTTTGAATCATCTTGATATCAAATCAAATAGAATCGTCACTCCATTCTAGGTCTATAAGTTGAAACATTGTATCAACAAACCTTGGTATAACATTAATCTCAAACTTATCATACTAACATTGTCGCCTAAAGAATATTTGTGTCTATGTTAGGCTTTATTTGTTTACCAAGATATACAGGCTGGGTATTCTCATCTAGGGCTTATCCATGGTATGATTGTGCATGAACATTATTGTTAATCTCTAAAATCATGCATATTTGATTTGTTCATTCATGACCTCTCATGCTTACATTTCATATCATTTTCAAACTACATTGGTAAATATAAGCCATAAAAATATTAAAATGGAGATATAATGAAATATATCACTTACAAAGTTTAGTTGGTAAAGTCATATACAAAATCGCTAATGTTTCATGAAATTTGCACTATCTAGACATTTCCTAAAAATCTGAAATTTCAGCATGAAACTACTATTATGACACTTAATCAAGATCCAAAATTAAAATTTCCAAAATCCTAAAAAATCGTTCACTGTCTCCCGCGCTAGCGCTACCGCAGGCGCTAGCGTCCATGTTCGATTTTCTGCATTTTTTAAAATTCGAAAAAATCCCTAAAAATATATAAATCTATATTTTCTACTTAGTTTTGCACTTCTGTTTTTCTTTA
The DNA here is from genome assembly GCA_033032865.1 of Dactylorhiza incarnata. Taxonomy (NCBI): domain Eukaryota; kingdom Viridiplantae; phylum Streptophyta; class Magnoliopsida; order Asparagales; family Orchidaceae; genus Dactylorhiza; species Dactylorhiza incarnata. Next base: position 4,340,584 of record JAWHQI010000198.1, read on the forward strand.
TTTTTTGAAAAATCAAATACAAAACTACAAAAACCAAATTACAAAAAATATATTTCTCTTTTTCGATTGTGTTGCTTCCTTTGTTTAAAGTTCATCTTTATGCAAAAATCAAATATAAAAATTACAAAAGCAAAAATTACAAAAATATACTTTTATTTGCTAAAATCAAATACAAAAATATAAAACTTTAAAACTATCAAAAAAACTGTATAATTTTTGTGAAAAATCAAGCATGATTTAATCTATTATTTAGAAATTCTACAATGTTGCAATTTATCTTTTCAAACTACTTTGGACATTGTTTTCATCATGCTTTGATACATCTATTAATATGTGTATCAATTATATTGTAAAAGTTGTGTAGAACTATGCGTAGCATGCCTCTAAGTATGAGTAAATGTTTTATGTTTGATAATGATCTTTATTCACTCACCCTTTTTGTCATTGTCTACATATGTGTTTAATCTAAGAATACTTGTGTATGTTTTGTATTATTACAATGGATTAAAATTGCACAAGTATCTTACCTACACTCCTTATTTTGCACTCTTAAAAATTAAGAAAAGTGGTTATGTTTTTTCATAAATTCTATTGATTTGCAAAACAAGTATATTTGGAGAACTTTGTACAGAACAAAATTATAAAATAAATGACAAAGATAACTCCAACAAGCACTACTTGAACCTCCTGATAAGTCTTAATAAGCATTGTGAGGTTAAGCACCTTGGAAAGAATAGTAAAGTGTCTTGTGCAAATCAAATCCTTCTTTCAAAAATAAGAAAAATCACTTACTCTTAAGTACACCGGATCACTAGGTTCAATATTAAATTTAAATATGTGATCCCCCAAGCACTACTTTGCACCCTGATAAGTCTTGATGATCATTGTGTGTGCAGAGCACCTTTGTAGTTGTACTTTTTATTATGCATTAAAGTGTGTGGAAGTAATCTGATTTGTGTTTTATTGTGCTCGTACTTTACATATATCTTGTATTTTTTATTACAACATTTGTTTACATTACTCAAAAATACACTTATGTGCGCATCATTATCTTCCATAACACTTCTTCTCATGAGTATTGGATCCTAATGCTAATTCTATATTACTCTTTACTTATGAAATGCACTAGATAACCTAGCATGTTTTCTATAATGTTTGGTATGATTTGAAAGTGTGAATTGAAATAACATTGTAGTAATCTCTTTGTGATAATATTATTTCATGCTTGGTTATTTTTGTCAACCATAAAAGATTTTCATTGAAACATGATTTACATAAACATCTTCTTTTTGAAATTAAACTCATATATCTTTTTATGGATTATTCTTGATTACAATAAGATGTTTCATGTATTTCTACAAGTCTTCCGCATCATCACCATATAACTTTTACCTTGCACTTTCATGCTTATATCAAGTCTTAAATCTCAATTTTTTTTTCTTAAAAACAAGTGGTAGACTTGCTTGGTAGAATTTATATTGGTTATTCTAACACGCATATCATTTTTATAGTAACAAACTCTGCTTTATTTCAATATAAACGTGTATGCTAAACGCTTTTCTAACAAGTGAAACATTGCTAAAAGGATGTTGTTTCTTTCTTCCAAAATGCTTCAACTCTTATCTTTATAAAGTTAGTTTTGAAACTCAAAAACATCTCCTTTTTTAACTTAAACTCTTATTTAGTATTATGGTGTTTCTTTTTCGAAATCTTCCGCAATGCTCAAACTCTGATACATTCATGAATTTCAATATAGCTAAGTAAGTTTTATTTCAAAAAAATTTAATTATGATTCTTCCCATTAAATTTAAAAGCTTCATGTTTCAAAAAACTATTATCTGTGACTTCATATCTCACCATAGCGGGGGCATAGGGTTGTAGACATTAGATAAACTTATCTTTAGTCATGTCTTGTCCTTAACCGGGGAGGGTTCCAGTGGGGCCTTGCGAGGCACTGGGGGGAAAGTGTGCTAGGTTGAGTTTTGTCTAGTGTTTGCATATGGGACTAACACCCCAACCTACGGCATGTTTGCAGCTCCTCATGCCCATCCGTCACTTAGTACAGGGCTAGGGTGTAGACATATTGTCTGGGTAAATTGGTTATTTGGAAATCCTTATTTTTATGCTTAAAACTTTTATATAAAGGGAAAATCATTACTTTTTTATGCTAAAAACTCTGATTTCCTTCTATGAAACATTTTGTAATGCTTATAACTCTGATCTATTTAAATGAAAAACAATTCTAAAACTCCTTATCATTTACTTCAAAAGCTCGATCAAGCCTTATTTTCTACTTACAAACTTTTTTGGTGCTTTGTTTCCCCACCCACTTTTGCTAATAACAAAAGGGAAAGAACTAACATGATAAATATAACCCGCTATCATAAACCCAACATGACAAATTCAGATGATAGCTTACATATTAGGGGAGCATTCACTTAGGGGGAGCATGTATTTAGGGGGAGCAATTCTAAATGCTAAAATCAATAATTATCCTAAGTCATCACTCTCACACACACACAAGTATAGTTTCATCATGCTTATTTATTAATGCTTTGATTTATCATTAATGGATTTGTTATTATCAAAAGGGGGAGTTTGTTGGAACATGGTCTTCCGCATCTCCTAGGTTTGAGAATAACAAATCCTATGTGTATTTGATCTTGTGTGTTTAAGTGTGCAGGAAATCAAAGTCCACATGACTCAAGGATAGTTGTCCCCAAAATTGAGGCCAGAATTCCAAAATGGCCACTAGCGCCGGCGGTAGCGATAGCGCCCGGCGCTAGCAATGATTAGCACGATTCCGGCAGTGTTTTTAGAAAGAGCTAGCGCCCGGCGGTAGCTACTAGCGTTGGCGGTAGCATGGCGCACAAGAGGCATAGAGCAAAATGTTGTCGCGGATTGAAGATCCTGGCGCGCAAAACATTACTTAATCAGGGATAGCGCTGGCGGTAGCTACTAGCGCTGGCGGTAGCGTGGCGCACAAGAGGCATAGAGCAAAATGTTGCCGCGGATTGAAGATCCTGCCGCGCAAAACATTACTTAATCTGGGCTAGCGTCGGCGGTAGCGCTAGCGCCGGCGGTAGCGCTAAGACTATAAAATGGACACTTTGGCTCCGTCTTTATCATCCTCTAGAGATCCCAAATTCCAGAGCCTCGTGCCATAGCATAGAGAGGAGAGTTCGGAGAGATACTCCCACAAATCCATAAAGCCATAAGGAGATCCGTGGAGAAGATTTCAACACGCTTCATCTTTGTGACGAAAGACCGCATCGACTACGATCACACTCTGCATCTTCATCTACTTCTCCAAGAGATCTACATAGAGGGAGTTTTTATATTATTGTCTTTTTATTTCACATTTTTTCTGTAAACGGTAGTGAAATCGCCTCGTGTTGGCGACTAGGTCTGGGGTAGGACTTAGGGCTGAAATTCGCCTCGTGTTGGCGACTCGATCTAGGCTAGGTCTAGGGGGTGCTCGAGGCCACATCCGGGGAAGGATTGGCTAGAGCGGCTTGAGGCCGAATCCAGGGAGGAGAAGGCTAGGGCCACCAGTTCGTGGGGAAGCGAGTCGGGATAGAAAACGAAAATAGTTTTTATTATTCGCCTCCGATCTCTAGCGCCATTGAGATCAAGTTTTGTAAAACTTATTTAATATCAATAAAGCTTGTCTCTCTTTTTGTTTTACTTGACTTCTTGTTTTAATATTGCAATATTCCAAAGTTTTTCTAAATAAAATCTAAAGTTTTTGAAAAACCCTTATTCACCCCCCTCTAAGGGCGTCGACCAATCCAACAATACCTGCTCGTGGGGACGGCTATCCGGGGAGGAGTCCAGCAGCACGGAGCCGTCCCCGGTTTGGGGAGCCGTCCCCGGTTCGGCAAGCCACCTTCGCCTTCTTGGTCTTCGGCGACTGAGCGGGAGGTGGCCGGTTCATCCAGGCGGGGACCTTGGTCGTAGAAGGTAGCCCGTCGGCTCTCACAGCCCTCAGGCGAGCCTCAGCTTCCTCGGAAAGCGGCATCTCCAGACAGCTACAGTACGAGGCAAAAAGAAAGAAAAGGAAGTGGCGGCGCGCGCCACTAAGGACTTGGGACGATATTTATAGCCCTCAGGGTGGGCCCTACCAAAGATTCCTGACAGGTCGTCAAGGGGCTGGCGAATACCAGGGGTTGGATGATTCTTCGCGAGCCTAAATAGCCTCGCGAAGAGCTAGGATTGTGTACAACCCCGATATTCACCAGACGAGGAAGCGCGGTGTGAGGAGGCAACCGGAGGAAGTAATAAGAAGCGAGCGAGAAGGGTCGGCGAGATAAACACTCGCAGGCAATTTAAAGAAGTTTCCTGAGTTCGACGAAAGGGATGCTGCGTTCGGCGAACTCTTCCGAGTTCGTCGAGCCCACCGGTGGTCGTCGAGCTCGCCCCTGTTCGGCGAAATCATTAGCAGTCGACGAAATGTTCTATGCTCATTAAGGCCAAAGGGACGGTCTCGCAAGAGGAGCCGCGAGATCCAGACCTCGGCAGATATCTTCAAAGGACTGGGCCAAGCGAGGGAGGGCAAGTCAATACCTCGCAGGCCGCTGGCGGAAGAGACCCTTTGTTCAGTAAAGAGGTGTCCGGCGAAACGTGTTCAGTGCGCGACAAAGTTAGTAGGTGATCTCGCGGGATGGCTCGCAAGCTTAGAGACTTAGCTTCCAGCGAGCTCGATTCTACGCTCGACAAGTGTCGAACGGAGCTCAGCATTCGTCGGACGGCGCCCGACGAACAAAATATATTCTATGGCAGCGCTCGGCAAATTACAGCAGGGAAGCAACGGTCGGCGAACCGCCCGTCTTAGCGGTCGACGAACCGCCCGTCTCAGCGGTCGACGAACCGCCCATCTCAGCGGTCGACGAGCCGCCCATCTCAGCGGACAGCGAACAACTTAACGATTCGGCATCCGTCGACCTCGACTGTGATCGGCGAAGTGACCTGCGTTCGACGAAAGGCGTGTTGAGCTCAACGAAGTCAAGAGGCGGTCTCGCAGGAAGGCTCGCGAGACCGGACCTCAGCAGATACCGCCAGAATTGGCTGGCGAGGTCCTCGCAGGGCGATCGCCTAGGAGTGGCATCGCGAGCAGGACCCGCGAGAGCTTCAGCAGTCAAGTTCTCGCAGTTTCTTGCCCATAAGTTGATAATGCCAAATTACCCGTTTACCCCTGGTGGTCCGCCTTTAGCCTCTCCAAACTGCGGAGTTTGGCTGTTAGCAGACCCATCTGGGGTGCAGATAGTAAAATCAGAAGGTGGGATCCTGCTATTTGCAGGCCAGATCAGGAAATCTATAAATAAGACCTTAAGGGCACCTTTGGAGAGGACTTCACTTCAGCTTCTCTCTCCTCAGGCTTTCTTTGGTTAGCATTTCAAGAGCTCTCCAAGGTGCCCGAGTCTCAGCTTTGGCTTGGGAGGGGAAGCGCTCAACGATCTTCCGGGTTAGTGGAGGGACCTCCTCGCTGTGACTAAGGTCTTAGTCTTCTTTCTAGTCTCCAGTCTACCCTCTCCGAGGGATCAGTAAGGGCTAGCTGCCCCTCATCTCAGTGAGGGCCCCGAGCTCCACAAGAGGCCGAGAAATCGGTTTCAACAATCCACATTTGCTCCACCTCCTCCACCTATTCATGTCTCACCAGAGTTTTATTAGCCACTTTCCCCAATCCCTGAAAATCCACCTCCAACACCTCCTCCATCTACCTCCTCCATCCCTACAATTGATCTTGAGCAAATCATCTCCAAGGAAGTTGGGATTGCCTCCTCTACTTTTGCAGACCAGGTGGCCTCTCAGGCAAGAAGCTTTGACAGAAAATATTCACAAATGGAGGCTGAGCTATTAACTTTTAAAAGAACTCTCCAAAGCCTAAAGGATTTTGTATCTTCCTCCATGGTTACAAATGAATTCTTAACCTCTCTGGCCAGCAAGGTTAAGAAGGGGGAGAACTTATTGGAGGAAGAAAGATCTGTCCTAGATTTGAGTGGACAGGATAAAGGTGATGCTAATGAAGCTTTTGCTCCTGAGAAAGTCACCATCTTTCAAGATGCACAGAACTAGGGGGGAGCCTGCAAATCAGGGGGAGCTTCCAGTAATTCAGGGAGAGCCTGCCCCAGATGTTCAAAGGAACTTGGATATAGAAATGGTAGCTGTAAGCACAGCAGCAGTTCAAAGTGAGCCTCAGAATGAAGATCTACTGGATGAAGTAGCTCAGATGGCTCTGGAAGCTGCCCAGGAAGCTGTAATGAATGCACAATCTCAGGGGGAGCTTCCCAAAGACATTACTACTAAAGATGATAATGAGCCTTTGCAGATTGCTCCAAGGAAAATTGCCCGAAAAGTGTTTTGCATAAAAAGAAGAACTCCTGAGAAGGAGTAATGAAGCTCAGGTATTCTGTAACAAATTATTTTTCCTGGGAAACAGCTGTGGAGACCTATATATTCCTTGACAATTGAATGATATTGCTTGTGTTTTCAGTCTGTTATCCTCTTATATATATTGTCTTGAATGTATTCTTGATTATATAAAAGAAATGTGTAAAATCACTTTATTCAATTTGTAAATTTTGTTAAGATAAATAAGGGGAGATTGTTGGGAAAAACCCCTTTGATTTAACTTAACAAATTACCTACAAAGTGATTTTATCTCTTAGGATAAATTACTCATTATATAGTGAGGGTAATCTGGTCATTAGATGTCTTAGGATATCACACTCAACCTAGGGTGTCAAAACCACATCAAGAGAAGCAAAATTGGGCTAAGTTAACATTTGCGTCGAATAGAATTTGACGCAACATCGAGTTAATATCGATGCTACTCTGACTAGAAGTTCAAGTGGTTCACCCTTCTGTCGAAGTAATTCAAGTCGACGTTACGTCGAATAGATATCGACATAGAGGCCATAAACCTATCGAAGTACTTTGAGAAGTCGACGCAACTTCTACTTCAACTCAGCCAGAAGGAAGTATCTGTCGAAGCCATCTAAAGTCGACGCAACATCGACTTCATATCGACGCAGATAATGAAGTTCAGATCCATGTCATCAACTCGACGGTTACGTCGATAAGGTATTGACGCAACGTCGACTAGCAGAGTTCAATCAGAGCAAGGATGAATTCGAAGCTACTCCTACAAGAACTCAAAAGTGCGTCGATAAGAGAGGAAGAGAACTCGACGCTACGTCGAATACAGTCTGAAAAGAGAAACTTTTCCAGCTGTCATTTTGTATCCTCTCTCATGGCCCACCTCACTCAAGACCATTCTTCAACGACTCATTAATTGCCTCAAATAGAAAGAAGAACTAAAAGAGGACAAAAAGCTTTCTTGGAAACATGCTTAATGTTGGTGAACGAGTCGGGAATTAAAGAAGGGAAGAAAGAGATTGTCCAGAGCAGAATACCTTTTTAGGTCTTACTAGAAAGGGAAACAAATTCAAATCTGTCTGTGTACAATAAAAGGCAAGAGAAGAAAGAGAAGAATAGAGCACTCATCACAATCGAAAATATTGTTCTATTGGGCTTCCTCTTCTTCTTCTTCCTCATGAACCCTAATAGAGCACACATAGAGAAGAAACAACTACTGCTCTCCATCTCATAGAAAAGAGGATCTGAAAGCTGCTCTTCATCACAATCATATTGCAACAAAGATCTCAATCAGTGGAAATAAAAAGGATCTAACATCCATAGCTCATGCAGTACAACACTATCATAAGCAGGAGTTAATCAAGAGTAGATCCAGTGAAAGATCCAAGAAACTGTTCTTCATACAACCTTCATAAGAATTCTGAAAATAAAATTCATACTCTCCTCCCCTTCTTTCTTTATCCTTCTCATTCCCTATAAAAGAGTTTTGAGAATCTCTCTTCTAAAGAATTCAGTGGTTCAATATCTTCTTATCAAAAGATTTGGTGGTTCAAGATATCCTTATCAAAAGATCTGGTGGTTCATGAACTCCTTGTCAAAAGATCAGTGGTTCTAAGAGTCTCCTTACCAAAAGACTCAGGCACAGTTGGTGCATCCCTACCAGGTGGTAGAAGAGGGGAGTACCCACATTTTGGGGAACCTCTATAAAAATCTATGTGTCTTCTGGATTGTTTATTTTCTGTGTTGTCCCTCATAACTTAGATTACTTTACTGTTTTTCTGCTTTATATTTTAGCACTGTTTTATTCTGGATAAGTATTTGTTGAAGCATAACACTTAGGTTTTTATTGTACTTGCACAGCTAAGTTAGAAATAAATTTAAATCTCTATTCACCCCCCTCTAAAGGATTCTCAGAGGCACACAGTGCACTTTCAGAGGAGGTAGATCCTCGATCTTCATAGGCTCTTCAGTGAGAGGTGTCGACATACTCGGCTCAATCGAAGTAGCCTTTGGGGGATCGTTCGCTATAAAAGGACGTCAGCATTAGTAAAGCGCCAACATTAAGAATCAGTAAAGTCAACAACAAAGTGACGATTAGCTGTTGTAGTATCAGGAGGAGCGGCTGAAGACTCGTTCATGGCGTCATGTTGCTCGCCGATATCCCCCAAACCCCCCTCGCTCGGCCGGGTTGGAATCGATTCCGGAATAGATGCCGCGGGATCAACCTACGACACATCCTCGCGCGGAGTCCTCTTGGCAGGGCGATTAAGGTCGCCCCTCTTCCGCTTACGCGCCGCGCCGCCTTACGACTTGTTCAAAAGCTTCCTCAACATCTGAGCCTTCACAAACATCTCCTCAGGAGTCACCATCTCGTCGGGGACAGAAAAGTGGCATGCCAGGGAAGGCCCCTGCCCTCCTATTTATAGAGGTCAATGCCCCCCTTTTTGGCTTCGAGTGGGCAGTATACTCGCCAGAAGTGTTGAAATTGTTGAAGTGGAAATTAGAGGGTTTTTGGACCTAGGCGGTCTGGGAGGAGGTCGAGCGGTCTGGCGTGACCGCACGGCCTGGCGGTCTGCCTCTGCGGTCTGTCTTGTCTAAGCCTAGCTACGGTCTCCTGGCTTGATCGCTGGTATGGGTCCAAGGCGGCTGGTATGCGAGCTGGACGCTGTTCGCGGTCTCAGGAGGAGACCGGCATGCGGACAGGAGTTCGCGGTCTCTGGCGAACACAGGTGGTGAGCAGCTTCGTGGTGGTCTGGCGGTCTCCTTGTGGAGTCGCGATCTCACTATGAGAGTGGCGGTCTCTCATGGTCTGGTTGAAGCTGGCGAGCTCACCTAAAATAGAGCAGGAGTACTATTGCTGATCGCGCGGTGTGACCGGTAAGGTCGCGCGGTCTGGGGGGTGGTGATCCTATCTCATTGGGTGGTGACTGGATCAGGTCTCACGCCTATAAATAGGACCCATCGGCAGCAATAATCAAGACACACCAACTGTAAGCTGAGTTCTCTTCTTTCCTGCGGTCTCTGTTTGTCTGACCGGGCGGTCTGCTGATTGAACTCTTATTGTGCAGCTTCTGCGGATAGTGCGGGCAGCAACGATCACCTCTTCCTCTGAAAGTGTTCGGGCAGTCTGCGGCTTGGAGTTGTGTTGCTGGAGTTCGGGAGAATCAGAAGTTCGGAAGGAGGGGTGCGGTCTGATCAGCGGTCTGGTGTTGTTCTGAGATCGGCAGCGGGTTGCGGTCTGGCAGGTTGCTGAGGTCGCAGGGAAACCGCGCGGTCTCAAGTTATCTTCAACTTGTATTTTTTTTTCCTTTGGTGTTTGTGCTGGCGAAATCATGTCTCGCCAAGCATACCTTGCCTTGTAGTTTGAAGTTGCTATCAATAAAGATCACTTGTTTGCCTCCATTTGCTTCTGGTTGTTTGGCCTGTGAACTCTAAGTTGTATGATTCCTGCTCACTTCATAAAGATCCGAAAAATTTCACAAGAAGTCCCTCGGCGAATAAGGGTTGGATGTTTCTTTACGAGCCACTTCGTTGCTCGCAATGAGCGGAGATTGTGTACAACCCATATTCTTCGAAGGTAGGGCCCATCAGTGCCACGTGGATGAAAGTCAAAGTCAATGTTCAAATTGAAGACAACAAGCAACACACCAGAGGATTGAATAGCCAGGTGCGAGTATCGAGGATACTCGCCCCAAGGTGGCGACTAGAAGATGGCCTCGAAGCTACTCGCGCAAGTCGGCGACTATCAGCCTGCCTTCAGGTCTACTCGCCTATATGCGACTATCAATTGCTACTCGCCAGATATTGCCGACGTCCTCGCCTAGTCGCCTTCTCATCAGGTCCAATTATCTTATCTCATAGGGATTAGGCATGGTCGCCTGTATCCCCTCCCCCAAGATTTGTCTATAAATAGACCCCCGGGGGTACCAGGATGGACACTGAAAAAAAATCAGAGACCACCCCCTTCCCCCCAGGCGAGATTTCTATCTAAGTCAGTGCCTTCCTCGTACCTAGCTCGACCACTCTTTGGTTTTGGAGGAGAAGTCTCTTTAGAGCTTCTGGGTACGTGGTGGGACCTCCCTGCCGCAACACCTGTGGTCCTGTTGTTGTTGTCATAGTCCCTTAGTTGTTTCCAATTAAGCCGTCTAGTGGGACCGCTGAGCGAGTAACCTCCGGCTGCATTGATCCGAATTTTGGAGTCAGAATTTTCCTGGCTTCAACACTGATATTTGTGTTTGACTGGATTCAGGAGCTTGTTTCGAAATATAAGACTTGATGCGTCTTGCTAGTGCTGAGTTGTCGTTGAGGGTCAGCAACTTCGAGCATAATTTGCACTTTGACTTGTATTCAATATTGGCTTACTTTTTTTAGAAATACTCCCAAACTGGAGCTGTATGTTGCTCCACCACTTCATGCACAACCGATGATGATGACGACGTCATTGAAGATGACGATGACATATTTGACGGTCATGGATTTGCGCTCGACGCCGCCCGCACTTGAGAGAGAGAGTGTGTTTGGGAGAGAGAGGGAGGAGAGAGTAAGGCTTCATTTGGTTGAGCGGTTGCGGTTGTAAAAGGAGCTGTTGGAAATGCAGGTTTGTAAATGGAGCTGTTGGAAACTTGCAGCTGGAAATGGAGTTCTGTTTGGTTATTCTGTGTTTGCAGAGCTGTTTAAAACTGAGAACCGTTTGGCAAAACTGCGGTGGCGTTTTGTAAATTTTTTTTTTATTAAATTTTATATTATAGATTTTTTGAAATTATTTTCGAACACTATAATAAACCTCAAACATACATGAACTATGCAAACACATACAGGAACTCATAAATACATACAGGAACTAAAAAAATGTTCATGCTCGGTGTAGTTGATCCGCAATGGAGTCACGCAATGCCACCATCTCATCCACCCCTACTCGAATCCCTCTAACATGGTCTCCACTTGAGCTTTCAGTACTCTGTCCTGTTCTTCTCTGAAGGCCCGCCGGGTAAATGAAATGATCGTCTTCATCACAAGCACGAATATGATTGTCTGAGTGGGATGGGTGTCTGCGAATATAATTATGCAAAGTCATTGTTGCAATCACAATGTCTCGTTGCTTCGTCAAACTGTATGGCGGCATATCTCTAAGTATTTTCCACTTCTTTTTTCATACTCCGAATGAACGTTCTATGACGCTGCGTAAGGACGAGTGAGCCTGGTTGAATATTTCTCGGCGCCCTTGTATAGGCCTATTGCCCCTTCTAAAATCTGGTAAATGATACCGTGTACCTGAATATGGTTTTAGAAAACCACGTTGTAGTGGATATCCGGCATCTACTACGTAATACTTGCCTGCAAAATTATACAGTGCAATCTATGTGTGAGTAATAGCAGTTATAACTAACAATCTTACAAATTTGTTTAAAGAAGAGGTTTCAAGTATTGAAAAGCTAACCAGGTGGCGGGTACGGGAAATTGTAACTGGGGTCCATAAGAGCACGCTGAAATATACGGCTATCATGAGTAGAGCCCTCCCAACCTGCTAATGCGAAGGTGAAACACATGTTGAAATCACAAACCGCCATAACATTCTGCGTTGTTGTGCCGTGCCGGCCAATGTAGGATGCTTGTTGATCAGCAGGAACTCGAGCATCCACATGTGTTCCATCAATAGCTCCAACACAGTCTTTAAAGAACGGCATGTATCGAGCGTCATTCAATATTTGGGGAGGAATATCGTTGAAAAGAGGGTCTACAGGGGTGATGACATCCGAAGATAATCTCTTTATAGCAGTGATACCCTTTCCAAAAAATCTACTTATAGTTTCTGTAGAGTGTTGGAATCGTTCGTCTGCAATTTGCATTGGTACATTATGACCTAAAATATGCAATGTAACTGCAAGCACTTCTCGGGGTAGAGTTCTCCTGGATCCTTGCAATCCATACTGTTGTGTGAGTAGTGTAAGCAGATCTGTAAATATTACCTTGGACATTCTAAACGCGCTGAAAAATCTTAAAGGGTGTCCATCGAGTAGTTCACCAATCCACCTAGCTCCCGTTTGGCTTGATGTCATGCAAGGTGTATTAGAGAAACCACTAGACCCTGTTAACTCGCTATTTGCTGCTAATATAAATTGTTGTCCACGGATTGCTCTATTACGATAAAACCAGCCGGCTACTTGCTGCTCATTCTCCTCACCAGAACTGCTCTCATCTGAAGATAGCATTGTAAATCTGCGACAAGTACGATACATTATTTTAAAAATAATATAAATATCAACCTGCTCATATAACTCTAGTGTTATAAATGTCCATAAATGCATCAAAATGTTCAACCACGACACAAGTAAATAACAGTACAGAAAATAAACATAGCTAAACATCAACATAAGAATGTGTCCGATTCGATCACAGGATAAACATAGAACGAACTACTCTAATTTTTTGCTAAAACAATCCCGCAGCCATGGTAGACGTCGATCCTGCCGAATGCTCATAAAAGATTCTCGATTCTGCTTCTGTCTCAGGAACATGATGCAGTAGTGGTATAAGTCCACATTCGAATCATCCATAACCTCTGGAATAGCCTCGAGCTCTGCAATAGTCTCAGGGATGGTGTACAAGGATGAAGATATCTGAATGCGAGGAGACTCCAACATGCACTGCCCAATAATGCGCGATGTTTCAACTATCTCTTCAATCGCCGAAGTCCTTGTCTTCTTATTACTCGTCTTTCTTTTTCCCTTAACCGGCCGTTTACTCCTTGCATCAGCAGAAGAAGGTGGCTCGATTATGTTCTCTGTGTCATCTTCGGCTAAAGTGTCATGTTCGTCAATCGACTCATGCTCAAAATTTCTTGAACTGGGGGCCCAAGCTAGATCTCCTGTAGCCACGACCTGGCTGAACATCATACAGAGCTTCTCTTCTAAATCAGGGGATATGCCAGCGAACTGAAACTTTTTGGCGGTTGGAACAACCTATGATAGAAATAATAAATATGTTAATACAGGCTGATAAAAATATTTGCAATAAAACAAGACTATTTAAAAAAAATACATACTAGGAGGCGTTCTTTCCACCATTCTTCTGAAGCGGCAATAGTTTTGCGAATTGGATCCCAACCCAAACCGGTCTCACGGCCCTTTAGCTCCCTCCATAACTTCCAATCTTTCTTTAGTTGATCCCACTTGTTCTTCATCTGATTGCGATCATACATCTTACCCGTGCGAGCAAAGAAATTTGTTGTTAGGTTTGCCCAACCATCTCTGCTAAAGTGTGTGGTTGGGCGATTACCCAACTCTATTTCTTTCAAACACAAGTCACAGAAAATCATAACATCGTTGGCCTCCCAATTTGCGCTAACACCACCTTCTTTATGTTTACCCATAATGACTGAATGTACGAAAAAATAAAAACAAGTAAAGTAAACACAAAAAAATCACATAAGCACCTAAACAATCAACTACACATTAATAATCACACACACACTCAACCAAACATAATTTTAACTACACACACACACACACACTCAACTACACATACACACACACATTAACTACACACACACCCACATCATAATCACATACACATTAACAATCACATACAACTCAACTACACATACACATCATCACATACACACACACTCACACACACACACACACACTCAACTATACATATACATCAAAAAAATAATCACATCCACAACACATTCACAAACACAAACACCTACCCATAACACACACACACACACACTCTCAACTACACATACACATAATAATCACATACAACTCAACTACACATACACATCATCACATACACACATTCACAAACACAAACACATTCACAAACACAAACACCTACCCATAACACACACACACACATCAACTTAACACACACAAACACATTCTCACAAACATTCACATACACATTCACATACAACCAAAAATAATTTTTAATCACACACACACACACACTCAACTACACATACACATTAATAATCACATACAAACACACACACACACACACATTCACACACACACACATCAACTTAACACACACACACACACAAACACATTCTCACAAACATTCACATACACAATCACATACAACCAAAAATAATTTAATCACACACACACACACACACACACACATTCACAAACACCTACCCATAACACACACACACACACACACACACACACACATCAACTTAACACACACAAACACATTCTCACTCATATACTCATACACATTCACATACAACCAAAAATAATTTTTAATCACACACACACACACACACACTCAACTACACATACACATTAATAATCACATACAACTCAACTACACATACACATCATCACATACACACACACACACACACACTCAACTATACATATACACAAAAAATAATCACATCCACAACACATTCACAAACACAAACACCTAAACATAACACACACACACACACATCAACTTAACACACACACAAACACATTCTCACAAACATTCACATACACAATCACATACAACCAAAAATAATTTATAATCACACACACACACACACACACACACACACACACACATTAATAATCACACACACACACATTCACACACACACTCATATACTCATACTGTCATACACAATCACATACGACCAAAAATAATTTATAATCACACACACACTCATATACTCATACACATTCACATAGAAACAATCACACATCACAATAATCTGCATACACCCACATTCAAATGCACACACACACACATCACAATAATAAGCACATGAATCATCTGCATAGCTTTGAAAGGGGGAGATATTACCTGTTGTTTACTGCTGCAGAACAGGGAAGAAGCAGGACTGGAGAAGATGCAGGACTGCATGATCGGATCTCTGTAAAAAAAGGAAGCAAAGTGGATTAGCTGCTGCAGATCTTCTTGGAGGAAACTGCAGATCTGAAATTTCTGTAAACGAGTATACCGGAAGGAGGCGTGGAAGGTTGCTGCTGCAGATCTTCTTGGATGTCGATTGGGAGAAGTAGAGCAGATCAGAATGAAAAGCCCCAGGAAGAGGAGATCTTCTTGGATGTCGATGTCGATGGGAGAAGATCGAAATGGAGTCGCAGCAGATCTGAAACCCTGGAAGAAGAGCAGATCGATGGGAGAAGATCGAAAAGCCTGGAAGAGGAGAGATCTTCGCAGCCGATGTCGATGGGAGTCCAGACAATGGTCTAGGGCGCGGAGAAGAAGCTTGCAGATGGCGTCGGAGAGCAATGGAGTATGGATGCCGTGGAGAAGACGATCGCCTGTCGATGCCCTAGCGCGCGGAGAGACGATCGCCGTCGATGCCCTAGCGCGCGGCCAAAACGCGCTGAACTGGAGGGATGAGCAACCAGCGGGACGCGGCTTTTTTTACGAACGCGACTTTTTCGCCGAGGATCGAAACGAAGGCGCGTAACCAAATGAAAAAATGACCGGCGATTGCGTTTGGGCTAAACGCAATGGAGCTAAACGCCCAAACAAATGAGGCCTAAATATGAGAGGGAGGGAGGAGAGTGAGTGAATATTTGAGAGAGCATGCGGCAGGCGGGAATCGGCCCTAGCCGGGCTTTTGCTGGGTCGGGTCCAGCCCGGCCCTGGCTGCCCCGGATTTTAGGCCGACCCGATTTTTATGCCCACGAGTGTACAAATAATCCATGCTCTCGCCTCGCATGCGACGCTGATTATGGCCGCTGATCTCTGTGTTTCTATGGCGGTCTCTCGCGAATCGCCACCAGCTGTTAGTTGTTGCAGCTGAGGATTGTTGCTTCTCCATTAGGCCGCCGTCGCCCTATCCAGCTACTAGTCGCTGTTTCTCCGTTACGCTACCGATAGCCGATAGTCGATGCTTCTCCATCTTGTTGCTCCGCCGTCTACCCCCGCCTGGATCAGATAGTATGAATCACGTTCTGAAACCATCTTTCGTCGCCTCTCACAGTGGTCCTGCGTCCCTTTTTGGAGCCTTCTCCTTTTTCCATTCTTCGCCTGTAATGGAAAGGAAAAGAAGATCTACTTGGAATTATGCAAGTTCTCTTATTTCACTTAATCTTCTCTTCTCTCCTCTCGTTCTCTTCGTGCTAAGAACACAACTGCCTTGTGGTTATCCATTTATATTTATTAGGTGATTCCGATCCCTATTTTCTGATACTTTTATGGTTCAAGCTGGAATCTGGAACTATTTTCTCGTGCTATACTGCGTGGTGACTTCATTGGTTCAAAAGGTCTTGTTTGTTGGCCGATTACTGAAAGCGGAGTTACTGGAAAAAGAGCAAGCTAGAGAGAATTGTAAGAGAGCTGGGAAAGTAAATCAGCAGTTAATCTCCAATTTTTATTCTTAATGGCATACAATTGATAGCACGGCATTTTTGTGTCTTCTCAAATTTGAAGCAACAAACACAAACAAATGAACATATACTACTATTAATCAAAAGACACTGTTTGATTTATTTACCAGCATTCCCCTCTAACCCGAACTTTCTTGCATCTATCATTTCCAGCATAGTTTTAAACCTGTAGACTCTATCAGCTTTCATTGGTTTAGTAAAAAAAATCTTCTATTTGATCTTCGTTCCTTCACACAAGTCATTTCAATGTAATTTTGTTTCACTTGATCATGAAAGACAAGCGAATGTCAATATGTAAGCTTCTTTCATGTTATTCGGGGTTCTTCGCTAATGTAATTACAAACTTGCTATCAAATATATTGACGTTGCTTTATTGTCCTCATAATCAATATTGGTACCCACAAGAAACATTACGCGCCTTCAAGTGCTCAACATAACCATTTAGATGATGTTTGACAGTGAAATCTCACCTGCAACCAACACGAGACTGTCTATAAGGAAGTGACACTAACTAGCACGTTTCAATTGGCCCTTAGGGCCTGCATCTCTTCATTCATAGCAGCCCGCCACCCTGAATGATGTAGTACCTCGTATACAGATGAAATGGTGGATACATACGACAATAAACAATCAAACATGTGTAGTGACGAAGATAAATATGAAAGAAAACCTAGTGAGAGATCGGGTGATCAGTACATGAGGTAGTTTGAACATGTGCCGCTGTACCAGACAAGCCTACGGCAGGAGGTCTTCTAACACTCGTCTTCAGATCCTTTAGTTCTCTAGCTAAACTTTCATTTTTCGCCAGAAGGTAACCGGTGTTCTCCAAGTAGCTATACATCAGTTTGAGATCTCACATACTTCCCTTCAGTACCACGAATCCAACCAGGAGGAACCAAGTTGGGATGTAAGTCCCAACACTTATCTTTCTCATGCCTTTTCTTCCCGCAGTGGGGACACTTCATCTTACTCTTATCTTCTTATCTTATATTCCTAGAATGCCACTTATTTTGTTCAGTAACAAGAGCAGATCTAACATGGCCAATATGAACATCAGTGCGAAGAGAGTTTATACAACTCGCCTCCCCCCTAATGTAGTGAGCAACGATCTCCAAATCAAGAATAGAATCTCTTCTCAACATCTGAACTCTTTGGAATTCAAGCTCCGAAGGAAGACCAGAAAACATTTCAAACACCCTTCGCTGCATAAATTTAGTCTTGTAGTCTTCGATGGTTTGAATAACAGAGTATTGATCAATTTCTGCTCACTTATGAGTCAGTTTGCTATAATATTCCTCGAAATCATATACCCGTCATATGTATTTGTTCAGTTTGAAGTTGATAAATCCTCGCCAAGTCTTTCTTTTTAGAGTAATTTTGTTCAATTAACTCTCACATTTCTTTAGCAGTTTGACAGAAAAGGAATTGACTTGCAATCTTGGGTTCCATAGAGTTGATAAGTCAATTGATCACATTAAAATTCTCACTTTCCCATTCCTCATACAAGGGCTCAGTCTTGCTTGGGGCCAGTTTGGATCCGGTGATAAACCCAAATATCCAACGGCTCCTAATGAATATCCGCATAGACTGAGCTCATAGGAGATAGTTCCTCCCATTCAGTTTGATGTGAATCACACCATGAGTGAAATCCACGTTAGAACTTCCTCCACTATAGTATTTAAGATGATCAACAACCCCTTCACGGGCATTCACACCTTTCAATTTGTCCTCCATTAGTGCCCCAAGGAAGGAGAACCACCAACTGGAAGAGAGGGGCGGTCGTCAGAAGCAAGAAGAAGCAGACGGAAGCAAAAATGATTGGCAGGAGGACCCGGAAGAAGCAGAAACTGCTCAGCTAGAGCAGGAGCTGGAGGAATCGGAAGAACCAGCGGCAGATCAGGCGCTGAAGACACTGGGAGCCAGGGACGTCCACAGAGCAGACACGATCCACCCGAGCAGGAGACAACAACGACGGGAGGGACTGGTCGAACCAGCGGCTGCGGCGGCTGGAGACACAGAACTATGAACGGCTGCGGAAAGGAGGCGAAGACGATCTCGTCGACGCTGGATAGAGGAGAAAAAATGATCCCGAGGGCCGATCACGCAATCCCTGAGAGCGAGGAGCGGAGGCCGGCGCGTCGAGTCTTACGGTCGACGGCTCCGAGGAACCACCCTCTCTGTACCATGTTTTGAGATAACGCACCTTTAGGTATTTTCATTTTGTGCATTGTTCCTTACGGGAAACCCTTTTAAGACTTCATGTTCTTGGGTCTCCCCTCCTAATACTAATTGGTTTTAGATTGAATGTTTGAGTTCTAATATATCTCACCAACTTTTTTACTTCACATAGTATTTCTGTTTTTCTAAACTATATCATAATTCATTTGTCTAACTGCCACATTTTCTAACATTCTTAATACTTACCCAAGCCACTTTACTTTATTTTCTATTATCTTGACTTTAATATATGTTACTCCTCAATTTTCTGTTGTAATTACTCATGAATCCTTTTCCAGTATTTTACTCATCCATATTAAAATTCTCATTCCCACCACATTCATCTTATATTTTACTTCTATTCTTTCGTGCAAGGGGGATTCTTATTCTACATATTTCTAGACATGAGAGGTCGTGGCGGTTATTTAGTCCCACACTAGGCATCGCATGTCTTATATACTTTAAATGTTTTTGGTGATCTCCACTTAATAGCAATTGTTTTTTTGGTTGAGCTATAATAGGTCTTAACAAAAAAAAATTCACTGTCAAACATTTAGATCCATAAATCATAATCGGCCTAGCATTTTTATAAAATTTACCTTTAAGATTCCAAGGTATTCTCTTATCGCTTTTTACTTCTCTTTTAAACAATATCTTCATTTTCTTAATTTTCACTTAACTAGTACAACACAAATTATCGAGCAGTAAAGTATAATTGTTATATTAAAATACTAGTAAGTGTCTCATACTGGTAACAAAGTTGAAATTCCCAGTATGCAACCAAATTAAAAAAAAATTCTGCAGACCTATTACATATATGAATAAGTACCTGAGTAAACTGAAAAAATAGAAAATCTATTTCTAAGCAAATTAGGCTACAACTATCAGAGCTTATGATGGTACCTAATTTCTTGTTATAAGAGTCATTCAACCGGTCTGTAATTTGACTAATGACATTAATACGAATAGGAAGCAAGTTGCATTAATCGAAGAAGAAACGCGGATACAATCCAGATCGAAGTCCGGCCAAGATCAAGGAGGCTGGGTCCTCCAATGATCCCTCTCTCAAATGAGAGCCCAAATCCCTAATGATCAAAAGATAACTCTAACACTCCCATACCTCCTCCTTATATAGGGAGGAGGGGGCTCACATCAAACCTAATACATTTAAAAGAAAAACAGTAATAATGAAATGAGATGGCGCGTGCGCGTAACAATACATCCCGTTAGAAAAGCGACCTTGACCCCAAGGTCGGAGCGCCGCCCGCCGGTCAGTAGTGGGAGGCCGTCGAGGTGCCCGGGGCGTTGTACGGTAGTCCGGCCGAGAGCGGCAAGGCGTCGAAGTCGGCGGCGGAGAGCGCGGCCACGTCGTCGCCGATGAGGACTCGACACTCCTTCACGGAGCACTCATGACCAGGAGAGTAGGGGTGCTTGCAGCGGAAGCACATGCCCTTGCTTCATAAGTCGTTGTACTCCTGGTTGGAGAGGCGGTGGGTAGGGACAGGCCGGTTGTTGCGAGGACCCATCATTGGTGGCCGGGGTAGAGGAGGTGGCGGAGGTGTAGGTTTCGGATGGGTCGAGAAATACGTGGAGGAAGGATGCCGAGAGGGAGGTAATGGGGAAGGAATGTCGCCGGACGTCGTGAGAAATTCTGCCTCCACCAGTGGGGCGAGGTCAATGGCGTGGTGAACTGTTAACGCTTGGAGAGTGCGGAGACGGGAGCGGAAGTGGGGTTGCAAGCCGTTCATGAAGAACCCCAAGTAATGGTCTGGGGGAAGACCGGGGACATGGGTGACTAATTCCACGAAGGCATCAATGTACGAGTCAATGGAGCCGGTGTGTCGGACCCCGCAAAGTCGCTCGATCATGGGGCCGGAGTAGCGGGCGTCATACCGCTGAATGAGGGCCTCAGAGAGAGCGGGCCAGGTGAGGTTGGGAGAGGTCTGGCGGAGCCAACGGACCCAATGGAGGGCCGACCCTTCCATGCCGATGATCGCGGTGGAGACCCGTTGTGTCGGCGCGGTCTGGTGAATGTCGAAGAACTGCTCGGCGCGGGTAATCCACCCGAGGGGGTCAGACCCGTTGAAGGTAGGCATGTCAGGTTCACGGTACGGTGGAGTAGGCACTTCCACCGCGGCGGAAGCATCGGGAAGCACGGTGCTGGGGGATCCCACAACAGAGGTGGTAGAGGGCCCGAAGTGCTCGGTGGGCTGCAATTTCTGGAGCATGGTCAGAATCGCGGCGAACTGCTTGGTCTGTGCCTCGAGACGAGAGTTGATGGTGGCGAGGGAGTGTTCGAGGGCTTCCACGCGGGATTCCATCCTCCCCTTTGGCATATGAGGGTGCCCAAGGGATAGATATCGCCGGAGCGTGTCGGAGAGGGCAGATAGGTGCGAGCTGGCGGCGGGAAGTGGGAAGCCGGCTGGGCGCAGCGGCGACGGACCGGAGACGGAGCAGATGGCAGGGCGGAACAGCCGCTGGATCGAGGGTTGGATCGAGAGCTGGATCGAGGGCGTCGGCGCTGGAGCGTCGCTGGGTCGTTGGCGAAGCAAGCAGGCGCTGGATCGAGGGCTCCCACGTTGGATCAGCGCTGGGTCGTCGCTGGATCGACGATGGAACAACCGCGGGAAATGCGCGCGCTGGATCGATGGCGTCGACGTTGGATCGAGGGCTTTCAAGCAGGATCATCGGCAGGCGCTGGATCGGCAAGCTGTAGAACGCGTAGCGGCTGAACGGGACGATGAGCGGGCTGAACGTGACGCCGATCGGGCGAGCGGGACAGCGAACGGGAGCCGTCAACCGCACGGGCCGCAGCGTTTGATTCGGGAAAATGCTCGGCAGAGAGGAAGACTCCGGCGGCTAGGTCAGCGGGCAGAGCGGCAGGTCGGACCAAATAATACGAACAGGAAGCAAGTTGCATTAATCGAAGAAGAAACGCGGATACAATCCGGATCGAAGTCCGGCCAAGATCAAGGAGGCTGGGTCCTCCAATGATCCCTCTCTCAAATGAGAGCCCAAATCCCTAATGATCAAAAGATAACTCTAACACTCTCATACCTCCTCCTTATATAGGGAGGAGGGGCTCACATCAAACCTAATACATTTAAAAGAAAAACAGTAATAATGAAATGAGATGGCGCGTGCGCGTAACAGGCATGCTTCTCCCTCTCTAGCACCCTATATGCTTATAAGTAGGGCTGATACCAATATTTTCACATCTTGCTGGTCAATACTAACCAAATATATTTACATGAATACTAGCAAGTATTGTAAGCAAGCCAACTAGTAAAGTACTAAGAATGATAATATATAACAATTGTATATGTTTAGAAGTTACCAAGGCAACTGTCTAAGCATACCATCGACATACACATCACTAACTAGTATCAATTATAAACATGCTCAACAATAGTGAAGGTTCTTTCCTTATGCACGCACATGCAAAAAAGAGAGATCAAAATGCACAAATTTTGGGCAGGAAGAAGCAACTTTATGATTATGGAGTGACATACGTATGTGGAGAGAAAGTAGAATAAATGGGAGAGAGGAGTTGATGGTTAGTTTGTCTTAAAATGAATACGAGAGGTTGGGAGAGAATTTTCTTCTCATTATTTTTGATCACCTATTGTAGAAATGGGTTTGTTTACTACTCTTTGCATGCTTGTCCACTTGTGAGCTTTAGCTACTCTGTTTTCCATCACAAGTATCTGGAATGTTAGCATGCACAGAAGTATTTTTTATTTTTGCAATTACTAATCTCTCCATCTTCAAGTTGTATTATTATTTATATATTTTTGGCTAAAATTATTGTCTTTTTTTTTCAGGGAGGAGGCTTGCATAGCTCAAAGGTATGGTTAGTGTGATCCACACTTCGTTCTTTGCGCAACTGGTTCTTTACTAAACACACTAAAAATAAATACTGTGTTTCAAAGACTGCCACCAGAGATTTTAAGCTAAAACAAACGGGGCCTAAATTACCTTGTTTTCCCTTAGACAAGAGTTTCTTAGTTCTCTTTATTTGAAAATGGATTTGGGTGAGTTTATTCTTCTAGAATTAACATTTCTACACAGAACTTTCTAGCAAATTTGATAATAGTTTGTATGTCCTTAGACCAAAAAACTTTTAGCTTTGCATTGTATGCAGAGATCCAGTGTTTACACAAAAAGACTAAGAAGGATGGAGTCAAAAAGGTCTTTGTTGAAAGATGTGTCCGAATATGCTGAGTACCTTTTTCAGGTAAACTCATTTATGAAAATACGTCCTGTTAATCTTTTTTGATATATGTTCCTTGTTTGGGCATATTTCAAAATTAAAATACTTAATGTGCACAAATTTATGTTCTCTTTTTTCAATTGTCCAGAATACTAGGTCGCCCTTCTTTGCATTTTGTATTCTGGACGCTTCATGTTTCATACTCGAGCTTGGTTTAGTCATAATTGACTATGTTTGGATGTAATATCTTCTCTTTCTTCTTCTATTTGATGGTAAGTTCTAGAAATGGCTTCATTTGGATTTACGTCTTTCACAAGTGAACTGGATGGACCTAGTGTGACTTATCCTATAGCTACAAAAGACACCTGATGATTTTTTCTTCTCCTAGGCAATGAATTTCTGGTTCCATGAACCTAAATTTTTACTTTTCTTATTCTTTTTTTGATAAAAGTGAATTTTTACTGATCTGAAAGATAGAGTTACAAAACCAACACTAGACACAAACGAACCTAGGCTACAAGACCAACCAAAAGAGGAGTGAGTGCCACAAGGTAATAGACCACAAGGATTGGGTACCAACAAAAAGGACAACTGAAGATACATCCACTAGAGAAAAGAACATACGAAAAAACCACAATGTAATAGACCCCACTGCCATCATGATAGATCCACCAGAACAGACACCCCCCAACACCACCTAGCACTTGCTAAAAGTTTCTGAGCATCAACTGCACCCATGGTATCCACCAAAGCACTTGAGAAAGGCTGCGACTAGAAAACTAGCAACCCCAACCAAGACCAATAAACCTAGAAAGGTCCCCTTGTTGATATGTCCTGCAAGCAAGTATAGCAAGATCAAAATGGAGAGACAAATCATACCTGCAGGGCCACATCCCAAGCTACCTAACCAGTCAACCACAGAGGAGGAAGTCCCAACAAAATAAATCCCATTAAAACACAAAATATAGTAAAGGATCAAAATGGATGAAAGGGAGAGAAATAAAATGGGGGTGGGGTGGGTGGGGGTGAGGGGTGTGGGTAAGCCCCGTTGTTATAGACCCAATTTAGTATCTAGTAGAGAGTCCTTAGGGGGAAGTAGCCAAATTAATGGGAGCCGCAGGTCTGCTGGTGCAAAAGTATACAAATTGATGCATCCGTCGCATCAGAGGATGCGTGATAACCATCATTCTTTAGTTATCTTTTTATTTTATTTTGTATAATGTATGTTTCTTTCCCACGCGTCAGTTTATATTTTGAATTTTCGGCTTATCAGTTTGACCATCCGGTAAGACCATGAATAAATGGTCCGATAATTTTAAGTAGTTTGGACGAAAAATGCAAGTTTAACTTAATTAAGGTCGCATAAGGTTAAGATGGAAATAAATAAAATTAAAAAGATTCCAAAGCTTATTCTCTAAGAAAAGATTTTGGAAATAAATAAAAGAGGAAAGGATTTGGATCCTATCAAAAGGATCTCGTGAAAGAGAAGAGGCAGCCGAAAATTTACAGAGGAATGGATTTGCACCCCAAACGGAAGGCATCTCAAGTTCATACGCATTTTGCCCAATCCGCTTTACTACTCGAAAAGGTCCAGTCCTCCAGTCAGCTAACTTCTTTACGGTACCCGAGGGTAACCGTTCCGGATTTAGCCGAACCATCACCAAATCATCCACTTTGAAACTAGTAGCTCTTTTATGCTTGTTAGCTTGAGTTGCGTATAAATCATAAGTGCTATGCAATTTTCGCTCAATTTCTGTATGCAAGTCATACAATTGCAATGCATAGTCGTGTGCAAACTGGCTAGTCCTAAAAGTGAGCGGCAGTGGTGCTAAATCTAGCGGCACGCGTGCAGTGTGACCATGAACAACCTCATTTGGAGATAAACCCGTGGATCTATTCTTCGAATTGTAATAGGCCAATTGAGCGTGAGGAAGAATTAGATCCCAATTTTCCTGGTGTTCTCCTACCAAACAACGCATTAAATTTCCTAAACTCCTATTAGCAACCTCAGTTTGACCGTCGTTCTGCGGATGATAGGAGGTCGAAAATAGAAGTTTAGTACTTATTAGTCTCCAGAGTGACTTACAAAAATAACTGGTGAACTTGATATCTCGATCGGTAACGATAGTCTTAGGTATTCCTCGGTGCGCGACAACCTCTTTATAATAAATACGGGCAATATGGGAGGCATCATCGGTTTTGTTGCAAGGGATGAATTACGCCATTTTAGAAAACCGATCGACCACCACAAGAATGGAATCGTGCTTCCTAAAAGTGCGTGGCAACCCAAACACAAAATCCATGTTAACATCATCCCAAGGAATACTAGGCACCGGTAAAGGTGTATATAATCCAGCGGGCTGTTTATTGCTTTCGCTACCTGACAAGTGTGACAACTACTGACAATCTGTGCGATAACCCGCTTCATCCCGGGCCAATAGAATCGCTCCTCTACTAAGGCTACCCTCTTATCTCGTCCAAAGTGTCCACCTAAGCCTCCGTCATGTAATTCCCATACAATGAAGTTTCGCAACGAAGTGCGGGGAATACACAGACGGGTTCCACGAAACAAATATCCATCTCGAAGGAGATAATCTGTCTCATCGTGAAAGGGATCAGAGCGTATCACATCATAAGTTCCGCTAAAATCGGGACAACTAGAATAGTCGTCTTTGATACGCTCAAATCCTATCACCTGAGTACGCATCTGTGATAACACGAGGGCGACTCGACTAAGGGCGTCGGCGACCCGATTCTCCGTTCCCTTACAGTGCTTGAGAACGAAGGTGTACTCCTGCAAATATGATACCCACTTAGCCTGTCGAGGGTTCAACTTTTGTTGCGAATTGATATAACGCAACGTCTGATGATCGGAGTGGAGGACAAACTCCTTGGGCAACAAGTAATGCCTCCAACGACGTAACGTCTGCACAATCGCATAAAACTCACGCTCGTAGTTGGAATAATTCAGTTTCGGGCCTGAGAGTTTTGCACTGACGGGTGACCCCTTTGACTAAGTACACCTCCTATCCCAACCCCAGAGGCATCACAGGGTACCTCGAATTCGTGACTAAAATCAGGGAGTCTCAAAACAGGTGCAGTGGGCATCTTATCTTTGATGATCTCAAATGCTCTATCTGCCGATGACGTCCACTGAAAATTTCCTTTCTTCGTACACTCAGTGACTGACGCCATAATAGTACTAAAGTTCTTAATGAATCAACGATAAAAGGTGGCTAGCCCATGAAAACTACGGACATCGTGAATGCTCCGGGGTGTAGGCCACTCACAAATTGCTTGAACTTTCTCGGGATCCATAGTGATGTCAGCGAAGCTCACTATATATCCCAGAAAGATAACAGACTCAGCCATAAAAACGCATTTCTTCAAATTGATGTATAGTCGCTCGGCTCGCATGAGCTTGAAAATAGTACGTAGGTGAGTCAAATGCTCACTCTCAGTCTGACTATATATCAAATGTCGTCGAAATAAACTACTACGAACTTTTCAATGTAAGGTCTGAAGGCATGGGTCATCATCCGGGCGAAAGTACTAGGGGCATTGGACAACCCAAAGGGCATCACAAGCCACTCATAAAGTCCATCCTTCGACTTGAAGGCAGTCTTCCACTCGTCTCCTTCGCGTATACGGATCTGATGATATCCACTACGAAGGTCGATCTTAGAGAAGATCGTATCCCCAGTCAACATGTCCAACATGTCATCCAGTCGGGGTATCGGGAATCAATATTTCACTGTGATCTTGTTGACAACACGACTATCAACGCACATACGCCAAGTACCATCCTTTTTCGGGGCAAGGAGGGTAGGCACCGCACAAAAACTAAGGCTATGACTAATAAAGCCTATATCTAATAATTCTCCAATCTGCTTCTGCAGCTCCTCGTGGGCGGTAGGATTCAATCGGTAATGTGGTAAATGAGGGAGGGAAGCTCCAGGAGCAAGGTCTATCTCGTGCTGAATACACCTCATAGGAGGTAACTCACCAGAAGCTCATCAGGGTGTAGATCATGGAACTCCTCTAAGAGTCTCCTAGCAGGTATAGGAGTAGACTTATATATCTCTGATAAATCAGATGCCTGTAAAACCACTAAGGCATATTAAAATTCACCGTCAAAACTCTCTCGATGGAACTCAGTACCTCGTATAATGCTAAGAGTCTTCTTCCTTTCAGTGGGAGGAAGAAATTCTTTCGCACTACTACTCGCGCGGAATGGCGGTGCTTTGGGTCGCACCGGGGTCAACACTACTCTCTTTCCATCTAGTAGAAAGGAGCAAGTGTTGGACCTTCCATGTATGGCGACATCCCGGTCATATAACCAGAGTCGCCCAAGTAATACGTGACACACATTCATAGGCATAACATCATACCAGATCATATCGGAGTACGTACCGATAGTGATGGGCACTAAACATTTCCTAGTCACCGATAATGTAGTCTTGGTAACCCATTCTACCTGAAATGGGGATGAGTGCGGCTCAGCAGTGAGTCTCATGCGGGCTAAAGCTGTCTCAGCTATCACATTCATACAACTCTCGCTATCCACTACTAAACGACACACTTTCTCCCCAGCCTTAAAGTAGGCCTGGAAGATGTTCGCCCGCCAATAATCAGTTGATTCTTGCGGTGTTGATAACATGCATCTCACCACTAGAACGCCGAGATCTATCTCCTTATCACTAGGCATACCGTACACTTCGTCGTTCAAAATGTGCGAGTCCCTCTCAGCTCTCGCTTCTTCTACCGGCTCGTCCTCCTCAGTCACCTCATGAATAACTAACGTGTCTTTCCTCTTGGGACAATCTCTCGAAATATGGCCCATCTGCTGGCACTCATAACATCGGATCTGTGAAGGAGTCACAGTTCCCATGGAGAGCTTCCTTTTTTGATCTTTCGTATCGGTCGAGGTAGGCTTCGACGCACTCTCGCCTTTCAGTTCTTCTCTCTTGTAAGGAGTATTCGTTTTAGGTTGATATTTGAACCAAGAGGTTCTCTTCTGGTGCTCATCGATATCGATGGTGATAGATATGATCTCAGGGAGAGAATAGTGGTCATATCGAATCAACTCATCTCGGATCTCAGATCGTAGTCCACACTTAAATTTGGATAAGGTGTCACATGGGTGTTCTACTACGTTGCACCTAATCATAAGATCCTTCATCTCATCTAAGTAATCAGAAACTGATTTGGTCCCTTGACGTAGAGACGTTAGCTCGTCTCGTAGACGGGTCTGTGTAAAACTTTCTACGTAGTGTGGTGGAGCTTCGTGCTGTGGGCAAACAGATTGCTCATCTCAAATTGGAGGTGGCATTGAAACTCGACGGGGAACCTCTAAACTATCCATCCTAACACTAAGGATTTCAAACTCTTCTCTCACTTGATAGACACTCTCGGTTAACGCCGCTGCCATTTAGTGGGCGAAAGGTAGAAACCACTGGGGTGGTTCAGTCCCTTCGTTCACACGACTCGCTTGGCCACGTTCAACTCGACGCTTCTCAGAGTTTACCTCTTGAGGGTGTTCAGGTGGAGTGTGATGTGGTGAACTCATACTCACTAACCTACCACTACGCAGATGCATGCAAACACAAATAAAATTGATGATTATGCTATATAAAAATAAAAGTAAAACCTTCTCTCTTTTTTTTGAAAAAAAATTAAAATGCTATGCGGGTTTCCTATTCTACGCAGGGCGGATTTTCAAAACTTAGAAAAATTTCGTAACCTACCTCTGATACCAAATTGATGCAGGACGGTGCGTAGGGTTTGCGCGTCTGTCGGCTATTACTAGGAAACCCTAAATGCATGCAATTAAAATTTGAAATTTGAGCGGGCGTTGCACGAACTTTAAGAAATTAAGCAACTAGATTGTTGTAAAGCACAAAATTACTATTTTGTTTAAAATGAATTTTCTTGAAAAATGATTCAATTCTAAATCCGGGGAAGGAAGTTCGCAACTTTCGTTCCGTTCCCCTTGTCGTAGCAACATGGAAATCGTGAACTCCAATGAATCTGGGTGAAAACCCAACAATGAATCTATTATTCTACGAGGAAATATACAGACACACACAAAGGACGGGAAAGAAACAATTACCCACGGAAAGAGTCGTCTTTCCGCAACCGAAGTCGACGGCGATCCCGCGAGGAATTCCTCGCCACCTTCGATCTCCCGCTCCGAGGTCGACCGCTATCGCACACGGGCACCACGGAATAAATTCGCTCACTCTCACACTAAGTGGCTCCACGGAATCTCTAACACAAGAAATGAATTATCTTTAATTGTCTTGGGACAATTCAGCAAACACAGCACTCTCCTATCATGGAAATGACTAATTTCGATTCACCTCTTCAACAGGTCTCAAAAGGAGCAGTCAAACGGTAACAACAAATTAATTTTACTGTTCACCTTCTTCTCCAGAACGAAACAATGGCTAACAGCTAATACTCCTCTCCTAATCTGACTCCATGACAATACCTAAGCTGGAAGCAAGCAAGGCACATCTAATCTCCTTCTCTAATATAATACTCACAAGGGAAGCACTACGCAAATACTGAATTCTCAAACTGAAAACAGTAACAAACAATCTCATTCAACTACAAGACTCCTCTCACGGAAGCAAAACACAACAATCAATATTTATCCACCATCTTCTCTAACAGATTACAACTCCCTTTTTATAGGGCATAAAAAAATGAAATAACATAAACGATTTTAAAAGAGGCCCAACCGTCGGCGTCGTGGAGGAAGCAGGCCCGATCGAAGCTTCGGCAGAGCGGGACTGATGCAGGAACGTGGCCGGTTGCTGTAGTCGACTGCTGAAACTGTCGGGAAAAGAGGAGGTCGTGCGGTCGAGGGCAGAACTCGTGCGGGAGCTTCTCCTGGAGCTGCGCCATTGGCGGGAGATGTGCGGCTGATCCCTAACGGACGCGTGCGGACTGAACCGGGAGACTGAGCGGCGGATTTTAACTGATAGGCTGGACCGGGCTTCAATGCTTCTTGACAATAGCATATATATATATATATTTCATATATATCTATATATATAAATATTTATATAGTTATATATATTTGCCCAACATATAATTGTAAAATAACACAAACGCAACAAGTCACAAATAAAAGAAAACGTAAAACTTAGAGCCGCTAAAGGTCCGGTCGGATGTGACGTCGGACACTTTTGCGTCGACCTGATCTGGGTTGGTCTCCACCACTTATGAAGTCTCCAGGACGTGAGATTCTATTCTCAACAAATCATCCCTTGAAAATTGAAGTTTTTACAGATGTTGATTGGGCAGGTAGCCATGACGATCGAAAATCTATTACAAGATATTGCTCCCTTGTAGGTGGGAATCTTGTAACTTGGAGGATCAAAAAATTGAATGTTGTAGCACGATCTAGTGTCGAGGTAGAATACGAAGCTATGTCACAAGGTGTATGTGAGAGATTATGGTTGAAATCAATTATTTAGGATTTGGGTCTTTTCGAGGACAAGCCTATTACTCTCTATTCCGACAACAAAGTGGGCATTAGTATTGTTCACAATCCAGTTTAACGTGATCGCACAAAACATGTTGAAGTGGATATACATTTCATTAAGATCACTTCGACAAGGGAAATATTTGTACATCCTTTGTGAACTCACAAGATTAACTTGTTGTCATCTTCACCAAAGGGTTAAGTTGTGACTACTTTACTGACAACACATTCAAGTTGAGAATGATTGACATATACTCCCAACTTGAGGGGATGAGTTGAATGTGTAATATTTTATTTTTTCGTTCTAGCATTGTCGCGTGGTATGTCACGTGTCTTATGTTGGATTGTTAGTTCGTGTATATAAGGACTTAGGTCTCTTTTATGGTGACCTAATTTTGAACCTAATTTTTCTCTCTTCTCAACTAGATTTTGTTCTTTATCTGATCCAGATAAAACTAAAACCAAGATGACAAACTTGAAAGCAGTCGACTGTTTAGATTTAACACTTGCCTATATTGTTATTGTCCAACAGAACTTAAAAAACTGCATGATTATAATTACATGGCTTCTATTACAGTGCTAGATGAAAATTGTTTATCGTGTAATAGTGTTAATTGACATTTAAGCTTCTATTTCAGAGTTGGAAAGACGATGACAGCACGGTATGGTTCCGTAGGCCATATTGGTCCAAGGGAGCAAAATTAAATGGTTTTAGCTCGCATGAATCTCAGCCGGGAAGGTTCCAGCAAAAAAGTAAGGAAATATTTCATCTTAAAGATCCCAATTTTAGGCCATACTGGTGGTAATGTCATGAATACTTGCATTATCTTTCTTGTTAGTCCTTTAACTTTAAGATGGACTTAATTATTGAAATAAAGTTGAAACTTTTTTTATGTTCATATTGGATAGTTTTTTCTTTTGTTGGGACTTTTCCTTAAATACTTAACTGAACTATTCATGCTCAGGAAAAGAAGGATTTGATTTCTGCACAAGTGATGATGATGATGTTGAGAACATTTTCCACAGTTCTTTTGGAGGGGAAAGATTCTATTATTGGGCGTCCAGTAGAGGCGGAAGTTATCAGTGGCGGTCCTCCTCCGGTCATAATCCTTATGTGTCCTCAGAATATAGAAATGAAACTGATGGGGAAACTGATGAAGATGCTTCTGTCGATAATTGCCCACAGCCAGATTTTGCCTCTGAAAGGCGAGCACTCGGGTTGACCTCTTCGGGTCCACTTAAACTTGCAGAAATAAAGAGCGCGTGAGTCTTACTTATCTATACTATATATTAAGGAAATCTATCAATTTGGTTCATTTTTTCTTTTCCTCTTTTAGCCCTACTATTTTCTTATAAACACACATTTTAACTATAACTATAAATTATATTATTACATATTTTTTACTTTGGATATTAATTATAAATACACAATAGGATAATAAATTCAAGCAAAAAAGAACTATAAATATTTTAATAAATAATTAAAAGAATATGCATATATTTGAAATATATTATATTAAGTAAATTTTATTAAATTATAGAAATATTATAATAATATTATTAAAATATAATTAAACTTTTTATAAAATAATTCTATTTATAAGGCTGATGTCTTATAAAATTTTATAAAATAATTCTATTTATAAATTAATTTTCCACTTTTAGCCCTACTTGTGCCCTTTGCTTTACAATTTGTGCATGGCATGGTGAAGGCTGGCTTGACGGCCTGCTCGATTGGCTTTGACTCTATGTCAGACTCTCCTTCCAAAATGGTTCATCCACGAATTCAAGTGGTTAGTGGTTGGTGATTAAAAGAAGAATAAAAAAACTATAAGAAACTAATGCGTTTACGTAGTAACAGACTGCAATTAAAGCAAATTTTCTTAAGAGTCTCCAAAATTGTCATGTTTTTGAGGTTCCAGCTATTACAATATGACGCATGACGGTCCTATTAGGGGCTAATGGATGATCACTAAATGGCTAATGGATAATCATTAAATGCAATAAGATGAATTCGACGAATTTTATCTTGCAATATGTTGATTTATAAAGCAAGAAAACCACAATAGAAGACAACTTTAAAAATTAGAGAGCACGTGTACTAGTATTAATGTGAAAATGCACGAATCATAAATAAGCAAGCAAATGATTATCATCACCGGCCACAAACGGTGTAGAAACAAAGATTATAAGTAAGATATGATGCAAAGTGTAGAAATAACCACTAATTCAACAAAGATTAATTCACGGCAAACTTAAAAATCACACAACTATAAAGTAAAAGTCTAGGTGGACTTTCCCGGGGTCGGGATTGAAGTTGGCGCTGAATTCTGGGCTCCCAATAGTGCTGCGGGCTGCTGGACAGCACTGACTAAGGCTGAGAATATGCTTTTAGAGGGTTGGAATTTGTTGGTTGCAGCTGATGGAAGAAGCGGGGCTGTGGAGAATGATGGTGGAGGTCGGCAGAGGACAGGAGGAGCCCTGGATTGATGAAAACTGTGCTGCGAAGGGTGCTGGCAAGTGGCTGAAATGTCAGGCAGTATCTGGGGGGTGTTCCGGTGGGGTGGAATTAGGGAGTTTTGTGGTCCCGACGGAGGTGAGAGGCAGGGAAGAGTGAGGCGGGGTTGTTGGAGAATCAGGGGGCTGTGGAGCAGGAAACAACAGGCTGGGAGTTAATTCCAGCGGCTAGGACATGTTCAAACCTCTATCTGGACAGATTCCAGCAAGAGGTTTGTGGCCTCGAGGGCTGTTAGAAGCAGCCAACTGGTAGGAGTTGAGGGGCTCGGTTGGAAAGGTAGGAGGTGGGTGCCTGCAGTTTTGGAAGAAGTGGTTGTGTGTGTAGGGGGCTCGGTTGGGGGCTGAGAAAGTGGATCCACGAGAGAGGTAGAGGAGTTAGTGGGGGAATGGGAGTTGGGGAGGAAATTTAGGGGTAGTGGCCTAAATTTTAGGACGGTGGAGTTAGTGGGGTACTGAGGAGGTGGTTTGAGAGTTATGGTGGTGGTGGGAGGGCGGTGGCTGGCCGGAGGGGTTCGCCGGAGGAGGTGGTGGTGGCCGGAGTTGTTTTCCGGCGATCATTGGAAATTTGTAAATGAAATTATTTAAAGTGGGGGTGGGGAATAGATGGGCGGCTAGATAGAGGAAAAGGGGAAGGGGGTGTTCGACTAGATTGAGAGGGAAGGGGAGGGATAACATCCAAGCTTCACACTTGGATTCCGGCTTCGGCACCAGGTGATCGAAAGGAGGATTTTCTTCTTCACTCAAACTTTCAATACCCACCAATGAACCTTCTACCCATATTTATAGGCTTAGGGTCCACCATGGATGGTCGTGATTCACCTATCATGATGGTCCTAAAATACATTAAAATAAAGACCAGAATAATACAAAAAAGTAACTAAAATTCATGGATCATCGATCCACACAAAATGGACGGCTCCGCTCGTCGTATAGACCTATCTGTGTCGTGATCCCCATCACAACACCTTGAAGTGCACCACACACTTCGATTTCCATTAGGTTCTTAAAATCATGCACCAATCAATTGTGATTGATAGAAAATGGGGATTCATACACCGTTGTTAAACAGTTGTGTTAAGACTTTCATGATGATGCTATTCTTAGTCCAACAAATGGCTATGTTATATTAATGAGACCTCAAGAACAATAAGCTGGATCTTGAAGGTCTTTGGAACCTTGATTTCAAGGGGTTGTAAATAATTTAATCAAGCATGAATTTGAACACACTTCTAAATATTTATTGAACAATTTAAACTATCCAGTTCACAAAAAAATTATCATTTTTTTGCAGATATCGAACTTGTGCTTTACGATGGCATCCAGATCGACATCAGGGCACATCAAAGGCAAGTTTAACCATCATTCTCTCTCTCATTTTCTGTTTGGGGATGTGCGTGCACGGATAGATTATTATCTTTTTAGGTGTATTTATCCTCACACATATTCATTTACCCTATGAATTGTCTTATGTAACTTTTTAACTTTAAGACTCGACCATTCATTTAATGATATAAGATGTGTGAGGATAAGATCTCTCCTTCTAAAAGGGTAGTTGTCTCTCTCGTATATATATTTATATGCATTTAAACTTGTATATGTATGTCTATATATGTACATATAATTAGTGAAGTTTATATACAATAAGTGAATCAATTTTCCTTGCACCATTCACCCTCTATCAACAAATTTGAATGGCTAATAGCTACTTCAAATCTGATCCATTTATAAGGAGAAGCAACTCTGTCCTCATATCTATTATCAACTGAGAGGTAAGAATGAAATATTATATTTTTTTTATCGACTTGAAACATTGCAATCACCTTTTGTAGGATGAGAAGGTAATTAACTTGGAAACAAATTTCTTAAAAAATCCGAGATGAAAGAAAACTGACTACCAAATAATAGAACAACAAGAATAAATACATCGAATCAATTACTACCAAGAACTGAATTCCATAAGACTAAGGTCGTGGCTCTACCTCCTTAGAATATTCTTCTTAAATATGTGGAACAGTTTTTTGAAGGGGAGCCTTGGCGCACCGGTTGAGGTGTTGCCGTGTGACCTTGAGATCATGGGTTCGAGTCCTGGAAGCATCCTCTTGCAAAAATGCAGGGTAAGTTTTGCCTACATTTCACCCTTGTGGTGGGACACTTCCTCGGACCCTCGCTGCGCAGGGATGCTTTGTGCACAGGGCTGCCCTTTTGTCCATTTTATGTGGAACATTTTTTTGACTAGCTCTTCCTCATTGAAGTCGATTTTCATGCTCACCCGTCAAGTTGGCTTTAAATATCATCCATGACAAACTTTATACTTGGTTGTCAAACTACTTTTTGTATGACCCTTTTTGTGAGAATGAAAACAGGTCGACCAATTGTTGGAATGTGTGCTATACATATTATGCCATTGTCAAGTTTCTCCTTCATTAAATTTTTGTGTACTTTTTCATGTGATGGAGGGCATATTTCGTAACATTCCTACCTAGTTCAGTAACATTCCAAAAGCCTGGACGACACTCATGATATGCAGTAAACTAAGTACAGTAAAGCTGAAAGAAATATCTGAAGTGTACAACAGAAACAAAAGAGTGAAGTTATGGTTAAAGGAATATCTCAAAGTCTGGTTCACATAGTCAACCAGAAATATGAAGTACAACAAGTCTGAAAAATTAAAATCTAAACAATATCTGATACAATCAAGTCCACATATAAGTGATGCATCTTTCCCAAAGAAAAGACAAACTAAAATTGTAAAAACCATCTAAAGCTTATCCTAAGCGAATATCCCGATCTGATCCTCCTGAAAAGAAAAAACCGAAAACGGATTAGCCAATTCGTGAGTAAGAAAGACTCTTCCCCCAGTGGCGCACTAAAACATAACATTTTAGAAATACGCATGAATACTTTAAAAATAATATTTTATGCTAAGAAAAAGATTGCTAACTATGGTATTATGTATTTTTTCTGTAAAAGTATGTTTATGAACATAAATCATTTTTTCTATGTTTTGTCATATTTTAGATAGTTCTCAAACTTCAGAATTATTAACGCAAATAGATTTCTAGGTTCCGATATCGTATCTAAAGCTGAGGCGACTCATATTCACTTTTTACTTATTCTTGGTTTCATGAATTACTATACGCAATCTTGAGATTTGAGTTCCTAATGGTAAAAAATGTATCCCTATCGTGGGGCATAGACTCGCACTAATAATTTTCCATGAGATATCGACCCCATTTGAGGCTCAAACGATCCACTACACCCTATTAGTATGATGATGTGCGTCCATTAATCCCATGGAAAAACACGCATGTGTCTTATTTATTTTTGTATAGAGTGGCCGACAATGATCAACGTAAATGATCACCTACATAAACTACTTTAACCTTTGCAAGTAATGGTCGGCATGATCAACATAAGGTGTTGGTGCCAAAAATGTCACCAACCTCCACACACTGCCACAGGCTACGTTGCACCGGGACGGAAACAGGATACGGGATACGATACGAAACGAATACGGGAAACGTGATTTTTAAAAAAATACGGATACGGGAAACGTTTTTTTATTTTTTTTAATTATATTAATACAAGTATTAATTAATATAAAAAAATACAACTAACAAACTAAGTTACCATCTCAATCACTACATTCAATAATATGTAATGATGGCCATCAAACTCTTCACATAAACAAACTCTTCACATAATATGTAATGATGATCATCAAACTCTTCACATAAACATGTATAAATATAGAGAAGATTTAATAAAACAAATATCATAAAAAAATAATATCACATATCTACATCAATTGATCATTGTTTCGTTACATTCACATGCAAAATTTCAAGTTACAAAATTAAACATTCTCTCCAATAGTATCGACTTCATTATCTTCTTGAATAATCGAGAGCTCCAACCTTGGTTCATCAAGTGATAGATTAGCTATCTCAAGTGTACCTACATCTTCGAATGACTCAAAACCATCGCCCGCAATATCCCACAATATAGACTCTCCTTCATTGTACTTTTGATCTCTTCTAGAAAGAAGTCGAAGATTGCTATGGATGCTTATTAAATCTTTCGCACGTTGCGGTGTCATTCTATTCCTTTTCATTGAATGGATAAAGGAGTAAGTACTCCAATTTCTCTCGGCGCATGAAGAAGATGATGGTTGTACTAATAGCTTCAATGCAATGGTTTGGAGTGAAGGGGCCGGCGATCCATGATTTATCCACCAAGCCTTTGGATCTAAGAGATAACGATTTTGAATCGAATCATAATCGTTAAAATCTCCCGATTTGTCAATGAACTCCGCATACTCCTTGGCGACAACATTGCGCTCCATTAAGCTTGGAAAATACTTTTTCAAGCATTTAATCCTTTCCTTGCTAACTTCCGGATCTTTATGCGGAGCAACTCTATCTTGATCTTCCGCTAGCCATAAAATTTTAAGAATACAAAAAAAAGTTCAGAATGTTCCTTCAAAAGATACACCAAAGTACATCTTGAGAAATCATCAAAAAATTACAAAGCACAGACTGCCTTCACCGACGGACTTGGTGGGACTAGGACCCCAAATGGCCGAATGAACAAGGTCAAAAGGATGAACAGAACTTGTACATAGTTTGGCAAGAAAAGTAATACGATGATGCTTACCATACTGGAAAACCTCACATTCTAAAGTGGAGTCGGCCTTGAAAGATGGCATGAACAAGGTCAAAATGGCATGAGTTGGCAAAAGTTCGACCAAGACGATGATGCCACTGCAGTAAAAAGGTGGAGACAGGAAGATCGTCGAAGTAGTGGAGATCAGCCCGTTCAGTCCCAGTAGCAATCGTCCTCTGCGAGTGAAGGTCCTAAAAATAACAAGC
The DNA here is from genome assembly GCA_033032865.1 of Dactylorhiza incarnata. Taxonomy (NCBI): domain Eukaryota; kingdom Viridiplantae; phylum Streptophyta; class Magnoliopsida; order Asparagales; family Orchidaceae; genus Dactylorhiza; species Dactylorhiza incarnata. The sequence continues at coordinate 4,378,636 of JAWHQI010000198.1, forward strand.
AATATGATAAAATGTGATAGAACATTGCAATTGTTGTGAGAGAACATTGACAGACAACAAATTGCAAGGAAAATAATGGGCAAATAGAGTGTCATCCAACTGGAGAGGCGAGGCAGTAATTACAACTCCAGATCCATAAACAGGAGCAGGAAAGACATCAGCCACAAAGACCGGAGGTAGTCAGTTATGTTTCTCGAGGCGCAAGAATACAAGAGGGTTTCCAGTCATATGGTTGGTGATACCTAAGTCGATGAGTCACTTACCCCGAGTAGCAACATGCATGCTACCTGACGATGTGGCAATTGAGACAGATTACTTGGAGGCATTGATGAGTGCCTCAATGTCTACCGAAGAGAACCAACAACCAGACTCCGGTGGCAGGGTGGACAGTGAGACAGAAGACTCAGGTGCAATAATGCTGACATGGCCTGGGGACGAAGGTAAGGACGCTTCACAAAGCATTTCTCAACAAGATGACCAAGCCAACCACAATGTGAGCAAAGAGGGCGAGGTCCCCCACGTCCCCTGATGCATCCTCCACGAACGCGTTGAGCTACACGACCGACCGAATGATCAAAATTGTTGGAGGCGGAGGGGACACGATCGGAGGCCGTTGTAGAAGGTTAGTAACAACAAAGATGCGAGCGACAGTTGCATCCAATGTGGGAGTGTAAGGTTCTCCCTAGATCTTGGATGATCATCTCATAAGAATCTGGAAGTGGGAGAAGATAGCAGACCAACAAGAGTTCCTGAAAATATTTCTGTTGTGTGGCAAGGTCAACAGAGAAGGGCCGATACTGAAAAAGTTCCGCACCAAGAGATTGAACTTCCTGATACGCAGCATCATGAGTGTTGGCCGAGCGAAAAGATCATAATATATGTTGCATATGCGAGAGGTTTTGGCACCCTTAGAGTAAAGGGCGGCAAGATGATCCTATGTTGCCTTCACATTGTCATCATGATGGATGATGGGAAAACATGCATCAGAAAGGTTGTTTCCAAGCCAGGTGCGAACAAGAGCATCAGTGTCGTCCCAATCAACATATTTGGAAGATGCAGAGTCGGAAGCAACATCATTGAGATGATGATGTTTGCGTTGAGAGTTCAAAAGGAAGGTGAAGGAGACACTCCAATCTGCATAATTGGAGCAATTAATTTTGACATCATGCCGAGATTTCCAGAGGCACTGAAAATTATTGTGGGAGGTGCAATGTTGGCGGGAGTAGTTGGTAGTGGAGGATTGTCCATAGTTGAAAACGTTTGGTGAGCACGACAGGAGAGGCGGCGACTTCATGGGGAGAGCTTGCAGAGGGGTTGGTAAGGCTGTGGGAGCTGTTGAGAATAATTCGGGGGGTGGGGGGTGGGTGGTGGCAGCAAACAAAGTACTCGCAGGATCTCGAAGGAAGACGCAACGGGAGTTCGCAAGAGTGAGGAACTCACGGGCGCTAGCATGCAGCAGAGGAGGACACGCCAAAATGGGTTTTGAAGTCGTCAATTACCGAGAGATCGCACATATGGGATTTCGTTGGAACCCACAAACTCGCGAAATGGATCTGCGTGTACTACAAAAAAGAGGCAGAACAAGCGAGTCTGGCGAGTGTTGAGTCCGCGGGATCGGCGGGAACTGATTGAGATGGAGCGTCGATTTCACGGGATCAGCGATGGTTGCGACTTCTGGATGGATGCGAGTTTGACGAGCTGGATCAGCGAGTTCGGCAGCGAGGGAGATCGCAGGGAGATGACTCGAGGCTAGCAGAAGGCAGAGTGCTCGTCGATGATATGAAGAGGACCCGCAGAGGCTCGAATAGTGGCGGCGAGAGCTTCAGCGTAGCAGAGGCTATAAATATCCCGTGAAGGGAGGATATTTTAATGAGAGCAGCCTGGTCGAGGATGGTCCAACATGGAGTGAGTACTTGGCGGATTTGGCGAGAATACCCACATGAGACCCAAAATGGAGTGAGCGGTACCTTTCGTGTGAGGCCGGAAATACCCATATGAGACCCAAAAAAATTTGTGTCATGGCTAGGAATATTCACACAAGAGGAGAGCAGCGAGAAATTATGCTTTTTCTTTGATACCATGTGAGAATTTGAAATATTAAAAATTATTATTCCAAAAAAAATTGATTTATTACATGAGAGTTCCCCTCTTTATATAGAGAAGAGGAGGAAGAAGAATGTATATTTGGAGATGTGGGATTAAATACAAGGAAAACATACAATGGGCCCCTATGTGGGCTTTTAGTCTTGGGCTTTAACAATGCATAAATTGATCTACGTGGTATGTTTAACCAAAATGAATCGAATTGCGCACCTCGGTGTTACGACGCTCGTAAACACGCCATGGTGGCATATTTACAAGGTTGAATCAGAAAAAGAATGGCTTCTCCGATCCACACTCTAAAGGTCCTTGTTTTCCACTACTAGGGTTTTCCAAACCTATAAATGAACATGCTGAAATCAGATAAATCTAGGAATTTACATATTCTTAGGGTTAAACAAAACCCATTAGCAACGCTTTCTACGAAAAAGGAAACAACGTAGTGTTGTTGGATGAAAGAAAAAATGAAGGGAAACCTCATAAAATCATCTAAAACCTATGAGAGAAAGGACAAAGGAAAGGAATACTTACCCTATTCCTCGAAATGAAACCCATAAGTGAAAAATGGCTGGCTGGCACAGTAGAAGAAGGTTGAACTGGCTACAAGCGGCGTCTAACCTCCACGACTAGGAGGGAAAAGTCGACGATGGCTTCCGGCGAGGGGAAAGAAAAGATCGGCGTCTCCAATCGCAGGAAGAAGCAAGCCTTAATTGCGGAAATCCCGAACCGTGCTGCTTACACTCCAGACGACGATGAATAGCAAGGCTTATCCACAGTTACGACAAGAGGCACGTTAGATGAGGTTGTGGGTGCTCGGTTTTAAATAAAAGGTGTCGTAAGTTATAATGCAATAACTTAAATTACTAGAATGCCGCCGCCCATAAATTCCTATTAATTAAGGGGACACGCTCTTGCGAACTACTAAATCGCACGAAAACCACACATAAAATTTCCTATCATTTGACAACATTTAATTTATTGATTAACGCGTAAAATTAACCGAAGGAGTGTGGATACCTCAATCGTACGATGGCCCCGATCAAAATTACTCGCGATCGGACCCCGAAATTAAAATGAGAAAATGGATAAATGTTGCATGATTGTGAACAATGGAGATTTCAACCTTGTTACTACTATAGACTTTTGCTGGTGAGATGATGGAAACCTTCGATTCTTCAAGTAATATTTACCAAAATCATTTCACAAATATGTGTGCTACTGAACAAAACTCAATCTTATCATTGCTTAGGGCAACTACATTATGTTCTATTGTACTTCCTCCCAATTTAGGTTGGTAGAAGCCTCGGTGTGTAGATGTTGTTGGACACTTCACTGTCGAACTAAAATGTCGATTATATCATGTCTTTTTTAGGCTAATGAGCTCATGCATCACGCCATTGATTTGATTGTTGATTTTTTATTCTTTAGTGTACTTATTCGGAGGTAATGAGTCTATCATTGTTAGTAAAATATTTTTAAAATTGACACGTTATTTTATACTGTAAGAACTTATTTCCTTCCTTGTTATTGTACTAAAGAGTTTGCATTCTTATTTACAAAGCATATGCATGATTTTAGTAGTGAAATTCAAAGGAAACTTGCTATGAATTACCGCAAGTATAGCTCTATGGATGATAGACATAGGAGAGCCATTGACTTGTTTGGGGGTGATTTTTTTGTGCATGAATGTTATGAAATGTGAACTTCAGGGGAGGTAAATGCTATGTTTTGTAACATTGAGGGGGCGTTTTTGTAATTTCAATAATAAGAGGGGTGCAATGTGTGCGCGCGCGTGTGTGTGTGTGTGCGCGCGCGTGTGTGTGTGTGTGTGTGTGTGTGTGTGTGTGATTACTTAATTAATTAAATTATTTCTCTTCTTGTTGCATTGGCAGGCAATGGCAGAGGAAAAATTTAAGCATTGCAATATAGCATACAAGTCATTGTGTGACAAATTAACTACAAGCTGAGTTGCTGACTTCCAGCTGTTCTGCAGATATTCTCTTCTTGGGCTGTTTCTATTCCATCGGAGTAGACATGTAGAGTGTTTGAAATTGCCCAAATGTCCATTTTGCCCTTAATTTGCAAGGGCATAAATGCTATTTTACCTATTGCGTGCAGTGTCATCAACATGATAAGAGGGCTGTGCCGTACGATTATTTAGGACTTCAATTTAGTGAAAGAGGGGTAGAAATGCAGTAATTCATGGGGACTTGCTTGATGCATACAATAAAGAATCGTAAGTGAATCAGATTCTGCTATTCTCATAAAAAACTTGTGCATTTTTCTTTCTTTCTTGGGGGTTAAGTTGCTTGTCGATAGAAATCCTAGAACACACACGCGCGCACGCGCCCACGCGCGCACGCGAGTGCCCGACACGGGGCTCCGCCCCTACTGCCCCTACTGCCCCGCGCACGCCCCCCATGCGGGAGCGTGAATACTGTTTTTTGAGTTTTGAGACTCAAATATATCTTACTTGAAAAAATGATCAACATGAAAGTTGGAGATCTCATCGAGATCTACAACTTTCGATTTGAAACCGTTTCGGGATAGGATTTGGGCCCCGAAAAAAGTCACGTCGTTTTTTTTTCGGAGCCCAAATTGGGGGCCCAAACAACTTGAAATCAAAAAGTGATTAACATGAAAGTTGTAGATCTCATCAACTTTGATGTTGATCACTTTTTCAAATAAGATACATTTAGGGCTCAAAAAATCAAGAAAACTGAGAATAAAAATGTTGGTCTGTGAATAACTGCAAGCACAAAACTGATATGCTAGACCTTTAGTCCCATATCGTGAGAATATAAATATTTTTCGTGTTTAAGTAGCAGAATATGAGTGCTTATTTGAAATTTGAAATGAGGCGGGCTATGTAGAGCGGGCGGGCCTGTATGAAGGCTGGGCTGACGATATATGCAGACCCGGTGTGCATATTTTATATGTAGACCGGGTTTCACCTGGTCAGATTTTTTCAAAATCAGAAGGGTAAAATGGTAATTTCCCATTGTAGGGTAGGAGTCCTATGAAAAATCGTAATTTACCCTTTTACCCTATATATATATATATGGTTATTTACCGGGACCTCCACTCGAAGTTCGCATAATGAAGCTTGCACCAGAAAAAAAACTCCCGCACCCACGATCCAGCCATGCCGCCTCTTTCACGACTCCAGCGGTTGGCGTAGGTTCTGTTTTTCGAGTTCTTTACTCCTATTTAAAACCCTAAGAATGGCAGGAGATGTGAGGCAGTAGACAGAGAGGAAGAGAGCACTTGTTGTGAGGTATTTTGCATTCGGTTTGAGTTCTATGTCGATCTTGGTGTTTGTGTGTGAGAGTGTTTCCGTAAGAATTAATATCGATGAAATTTCATCCTGCGGTTTCCGTTTTTTTGTTGAGGATGAACAGTGTAGTTACTGTTTAGTGTGGAATATACCGTGAGAATATTTTGCTTCCCGTTGAGTGAGTTCTGGAGAGTTTAAATGGCTGTTTGGTTTTCCATTGAGAAGAGGTTGATTTCCTGTTTGGGGAGTTGGAGAGTTGTAGAGAAGATGATGAACAATAACTCTAATGTTTCTATTTGAACCTTAGACTTATTGAAGGAGAGCATTGAAACATGAATATTGCTATTAGTTTATGTTAACCGGTTCTTGGAGACTATTTAGTTTTGTTCTCCCATGGTAGTGACTATATAAATTGTGATGTTTGGGTTTGTTGCTGCTGTGAGTTTTAAAAGAGAAATCTTGTCTCCCATTCCACTTGATTTGAGATTTCGTTGGAACCACCCTGTGAGAGAGTGAGTGAATTTAGATTGTTTAGTTTGAGGCTTCTCTAAAAATTGAGTGAATTAGATTTCGTGGATCCACTCCTGAGTGTGAGAGTGAGCGAATTTCTCCTTGGTGCCCGTGTGTGATAGCGGCCGACCTCGGAGCGGGAGATCGATGGTCATAAGGAATTCCTCGTGGGATCGTCATCGGCTTCGGTTACGGAAAGACGCCTCTTTCCGTGGGTAACTTACTTCTTTCTCCTCGTGTGCGTCTATATTTTCTCTTTCGGTTATTAGATTCATTGTTGGATTTTTGCCCGGGTTTTGTCAACAAACGCTACGTTGAAAACTCCAAACGGAAACGTATTTTGAGTTCACGATTTCCGTTTTGCTACGACAAGGGGAACGGAACGAAATTTGCGAATTTCCTTCCCCGTATTTAGAATTGAATTATTTTTTCAAGAAAATTTATTTTAAACAAAATAGTAATTTTGTGCTTAATAAAAATCTAGTTGCTTAATTTCTTAAAGTTGTGCAACGCTCAAATTTCAATTTTTATAATTGCATGCATTTAAGGTTTCCTAAAAATAGTCGACAGGAGCGCAAACCCTACGCGCCGTCCTGCATCAATTTGTAATCAAAGCTAGGTTACAAAATTTTTCTAAATTTCAAAATCTGCCCTGCGTAGAATAGGAAACCCGCATAGCATTTTAATTTTTTTTTTTAAAAAAGAGAAGGTTTTACTTTTATTTTTATATAGCATAATCATCCATTTTATTTGTGTGTTTGCATGTATCTGCGTAGTGGTAGGTTAGTGAGTATGAGTTCACCACACCACATCTACCTGAACACCCTCAAGATGTAAACTTCGAGATGCGTCGAGTTGAACGTGGCCAAGTGAGTCGTGTGAACGAAAGGACTGAACCACCCCAGTGGTTTCTACCTTTCGCCCACCAAATGGCCGCGTTAACCGAGAGTGTCTATCAAACGAGAGAAAAGTTTGAAAACCTTAGTGTTATGATGAATAGCTTAGAAATATCTCCTCGAGTTTCAATGCCACCTCCAATTCGAGATGAGCATTCTGTTCGCCCACATCACGAAGCCCCACCACACTACGTAGAGAAGTCTACACTTAGGAGAAATCCTCTATTTGAGGAAGAGGTTAGAAATCTCATAGATAGGTTCGAGTTTGCGCACGATCACGGTAGGAATTTTCCAAGAAATTTTCCTGTACCCCGACAAGAGCCTATCTTAGGCATGCAAAATAATTATCAGGAGAGGCCCCTCATTACGACGTAGCAAGAGAAGGCGTCCTCGAGACCATCGTCGGCCTATACCGACCATGCATCGTGATGATCGCCCTAGAGATTGGCATCGACCTCCACCCCCACGGTATCGAGACAATCGTGATCTTTATGATGATGATTACGACTACCCTCCCGGGATAGGCGACCGGATCTCACACGAGTTGTGAAGCTAGATCATACCATTTTATGATGGTTCCATGGATCCCAAGGTCTTTTCAGTCTGGGTTATAGACATAGAGACATACTTTGAGTGGTATCGTATGACGGAGGACCAAAAGGTTCAGTTCGCCAAAATGAGATTGACTGGGCGAGCGAAGATCTTTTGGATAGGTGGAGAGCGTAGTCTAGAGAGGAATGAACGTCCTCCCATTACACTTTGGCCACACATGAAATCCATATTGGAGGAGCAGTACATTCCCCAACATTACCAGACCCGTCTACGAGACGAGCTGGCGTCTCTACGTCAAGGGACCAAATTAGTTTCTGATTACTTAGCTGAGATGATGGATCTTATGATTATGTGCAACGTAGTAGAACACCCACGTGACGCCTTATCCAAATTTAAGTGTGGACTACAATCTGAGATCTGAGATGAGTTGATTCGATATGGACACTATTCTCTCCCTGAGATCATATCTATCGGCATCGATATCGAGGAGCACTAGAAGAGAACCTCCATGTTCAAATCTCAACCTAAAACGAATACTCCTTACAAGAGAGAAGAACTGAAAGGTAAGGAGAGTGCGCCAAAGCCTACCTCGACCGATACGAGAGATTAGAAAAGGAAGTCCCCCATGGGAACTGTGACCCCTTCACAGATCTGATGTTATGAGTGTCAGCAGATGGGCCATATTTCGAGAGATTGTCCCAAGAGAAAAGACACGTTAGTTATTCACGAGGTGACTGAGGAGGATGAGCCTGTAGAAGAAGCTGGAGTCGAGAGGGACTCACATATTTTGAACGACGAAGTGTATATGTTACGCCTAGTGATGAAGAGATAGATCCCGACGTTCTAGTGGTGAAAGGCATGTTATCCACACCACAAGAATTGACCGATTATTGGCGGACGAACATCTTCCAGGCCTACTTTAAGGCTAAGGATAAAGTATGTCGTTTAGTAGTGGATAGCGGGAGTTGTATAAATGTGATAGCTTAGACAACTTTAGCCCGCATGGGACTCACTGCTGAGCGGCACCCATCCCCATATCAGGTAGGATGGGTTACCAAGACTACATTATTGGTGACTAGGAGATGTTTAGTGCCCATCACTATCGGTACGTACTCCGATATTATCTGGTGTGATGTTATACCTATGGAGTGTGCCACGTATTACTTTGGCGACCCTGGTTATACGACCGGGATGTCACCATACATGGCAGGTGTTGACGCCAGGAAAATCCTGACCTCAAAATTCGGACCTTTGCAGCCGGAGGCTACTTGCCCAGCTGTCTGACAAGATGGACAAGCTGGCGACTGTGAGGAAGCTAGGAGAGCAACAACAACAGGACCCCAGATGCTGCGGCAGGGAGGTCCCACCACGTACCCGGAAGCTCAAAGGAGTCTTCCCCTCCACAACCAAGAATGGCCGAGCAGGATACGAGGAAGGCACCGGCTTGGCTAGCAAGCAGGGTGACGGGCTCGAGAATTCGGAAATCGGGATCCAGAAGCTCAAGCACAGATGCCAATCCAAGTACCCCTGGGGTCCTATTTATAGGCAACCAAGGGGTAGGGGGGTTTATAGCCCAGCCCTAACCTGGCGACATACGGGATACTCGGCATGTATCTCCGACCATAGTCGCCCATCTGGCGAGTATTAGTTGCTGCTCGCACAAGCCGGGCCAATACTCGCGCAGGTCTTCTGTGGCTTGTCGGACACTTGGGGCGACATACGGGATACTCGGCACATACCTTCGACCATAGTCGCCCATCGGGCGAGTATTTAGTCAATACTCGCCAAGCCTTCTTTGGTTCCTGCTGGCTGATTTGTCTGCCTCTTTGACTTTGACCTCTGCCTACGTGGCCTTGAGTGGGTCCCATCCTCGGAGAATGAGGGTTGTACATAAAGTGTTGACGCCAGGAAAATCCTGACCTCAAAATTCGGACCTTTGCAACCGGAGGCCACTTGCCCAGCTGTCTGACAAGATGGACAAGCTGGCGACTATGAGGAAGCTAGGAGAGCAACAACAACAGGACCCCAGATGCTGCGGCAGGGAGGTCCCACCACGTACCCGGAAGCTCAAAGGAGTCTTCCCCTCCACAACCAAGAATGGCCGAGCAGAATACGAGGAAGGCACCGACTTGGCTAGCAAGCAGGGGTGACGGGCTCGAGAATTCGGAAATCGGGATCCAGAAGCTCAAGCACAGATGCCAATCCAAGTACCCCTGGGGTCCTATTTATAGGCAACCAAGGGGTAGGGGGTTTTATAGCCCAGCCCTAACCTGGCGACATACGGGATACTCGGCATGTATCTCCGACCATAGTCGCCCATCTGGCGAGTATTAGTTGCTGCTCGCACAAGCCGGGCCAATACTCGCGCAGGTCTTCTGTGGCTTGCCGAACACTTGGGGCGACATACGGGATACTCGGCACATACCTTCGACCATAGTCGCCCATCAGGCGAGTATTTAGTCAATACTCGCCAAGCCTTCTTTGGTTCCTGCTGGCTGATTTGTCTGCCTCTTTGACTTTGACCTTTGCCTACGTGGCCTTGAGTGGGTCCCATCCTCGGAGAATGGGGGTTGTACATAATCCCCGCTCTTTGCGAGTAACATAGTTGCTCGGAAAGAAACATCCAACCTTTATTCGACGAGCTTCTGTCTGGGCGAGTATTGGGAGATACTCGGAATCTTGCCGGCCGATGTCTGGAATCTATATATAGGGGGGGGGGGGGTCTCCGACGAATCCGTCCTTCTGCACTCGCACATAATGTCGCTAGCTTTTGCCGAGGCTGCCAAAAAGGCCAAGGCTGATCTCGCGAATTTGATCGGCGTTCCCATGCCTCCTCCTCGCATGGACGCCGAGGTAGACGCCTTCCTCGCTAATAAGAAGAGGAAGAGGGCGGCTAAGAAGAAGAAGAAAGAGAGAAAGAAGGAGGCGACTATGGAGAACGTCGCCGATCCTCTGAGCGGACAGCGTCAGCAGCTGCTGGAAGATTTAGGTCTTTCCCACGAGGGGCTCTCGCCTGCTCCTGCTCCTCATCCCCCTTCGGCAGAGGTCGCCCCGGAGGCGAGTAGGGCTGGGGCCCAAACTCAAACCCAACCGGACCTCCCTCCTGCGCGAGGTGAGCTCTTTAGTCGATGTTCTGAGGACTATGCTGCTACAAGAACCACTCCTGGCTGGATTTCTGACGCTTTTTTGCTTCTGTTTTCAGATCCGCCGAATACCGAGATTCGGGAGGAACCTTCGGATGCTCTGCCGCTGCGATCATCCTCGCTGATCTCGCCTGAGGGTGGATCTCGGGGTGGTCGTGCGGTGAGGATCCTCCACAGTTCATCCGTGGAGAAGAGGCCGATGAGCGAGCATGGGGCTCCTCTGTCGAGCATCAATCCTCCTCCGCCACCACCTGACTCGCGACCAGAGCTAGCGAGTACCTCGCATCTGCCTGGGGTTGTGCTGCCGCCGCCTCCTCCTGGACTTCCACCCTCAGTGGCTCCTCCGGGCGATCAGCGCCCTTCTATTTCAACTGGTCCCTCTATCCACCAAGGGGAGTCCTCGCGCAGAGGTGGGACTGGAGGGTCTTCGGCCTTCTTTGCTCCAAGGGGTGGAGGGCGCACAGGAGATGGTCGCGGTCGGGGGAGCACGCCCCATAACCGGGATCATCCTGGCGGCCACTCTACTCGCCGAGATGGCGTCCATCGCAGCCTCTCCCCGCATCGAGGAAGGGTCTCTCCTCGCCGGCGATCTCGCAGCCCTGGTCGCCGACGTTCCCGTAGTCCTCGGCCAGGTACTTTGGTCGCTGCCTTTGGATAGTTGCCACCGCTCTTTTGATTCTGCGGGAGTTCTAACTCTTCATATGCTCTTCTGCAGGTCGCGCTCATACTCCCGTGGGAGCACTGATCGACGCCGTCGGGCTTCCCCCTCGCGAGTACCAGGAGAAGGCTACTCGCGCTATCTTGGATTTGGAGTCCAGGATAGAGCGGCTCTCGATCTGCGAGCCTCATCGTCGCTTGACTGAGGTGGAGTCGCTGGTTGAGCGCCTAGCGGCCAGTGACCCTCATCGTCGCCTGACTGATTTAGAGGCGCGAGTATCCCGGCTGGAGGAGTTTGATACTCGCCTGTCGGGTACTGAAGCTCGCCTCCAGTCTATCAGCGATTTGGAGCGCAGGGTGGCACGGATCGAGCACCGGCAGCAGCTGCATCATGACGAGCTGGTCGGGATGCGCGCGAGCATGGGCTCGGTGGGCAGGCTGGCGAGGATCGAGGACCAGCTGCGACAAGGCGAGGACGCTATGTCCGTGGCCTTCGAGCATTTCAAGCGTGCTCGCATCATGGGCTGGGTCGGGCGACATCCTCAACCCCAGGATACCCAGGCGAACATCCAAGCACAACCCTAGCTGCTGCCCCTTCTTCATTTTTCTTCTTCTTTGTAGCTTGTAGCTCCTGACGAGCATCTTGTATCTTTGAACACTTTATTATTTGAAGTATTATTGATTTGCCGAGTAATTGGATACTCGCCTTTCATTCGTATCTTGCTTTACCTTATCTGTTGTTTGTTTGGAGTTTTTCTCTATCTTCTTTTTTCTGTTTGCCGAGCATATGTTGAATGTTGCCTGCATCCTGGCGAGTTTCTTCGTGTTTCTGTTGATGCAGGTACTCGCTAGCTGAAGGTCGGCATTTTGACATGCTCTGAGCCTTTGGCGATTTACTTCGATACTCGCCACCTCTAGTCGTGCTCGCGGAGTCGTGTTCGACAAGCCAGGCTACCCGACTACTATAAATAGGGGGGGTGGGTGAGTTTTAAATACGCTTTCGGTGATCTCTAGCTCCTTGAGCGACTACCTTCCAGACTTCTTCTCTTCGCACCTCTTCCATACTCGCTCCCTTTCCTTCCTTCTCAAAATGTCTGACGAGGCGACCATCAGGCGGGCTAACCATGCTAAGAATTTCGAGGAGAACTCTTTCAAGAAGCCGATTACCCAGCAGAAGGACTTGGATGACTTCAACGCCAAGTTCGCGACTCCGGGGTATGTCGCCAGGCTTCCTCACCAGTCTGAGTGACTAAACACTTCCTCGCCCTTGGCGATGATACTTCCGATCCGCCACTTCGAGGTTGGTCTGCGACTTCCTCTATGGCCCGAGTTCCGCCAGATACTCGTCTTCTACGGGATAGTTCCTGCGCAGATCAATCCCAACGGAGTGGCGATGATCATGGGATTCTTGTGCTTCCTGCGGGAACAGAATATCGTCTTTGACCTTGCGGTCTTTAGGCGAGTATTCACCATCATGGCGACCGGCGAGGGCGTCATCTTCTTGTGTAGCCATGTCTGCACTCTGGCGGGTACTTCAAATAAGAATCACCGCTGGGTGGAGCGACTAGTCGCCATCGAGGGCGATTTCGCGGGCATCTCCAGCTCGCCCATCCAGCCGTCGGAGAATGTCTTCACGGTCCCCTTCCTGAGGGAGAGTCAGGAGAAGCTACTCGACTCCTTCAGGCATCGTCGCTTTGACGTGGTGTTCTGGAGGAGGCGAGTAGACGAGCTCACGGAAGTTCGCCTAGGGGAAGGTACTTTTGCGCGAGCATTAGCCATACTCGCCATTGAGCGTTGATCAGGCGACTAATCTTTGGTCTTCTTGTTTGCAGGCGTGCAAACTCTTCCGCGCGACGCTCTTCCTCCCGCGTTGAAGGCGACGGCTACCACCCAAGGGGGTGCGGGAACCTCGGCGCACGAGGTTGGGGGTTCCTCCCCAATTGTCTTGTCGCCAGGGGGCGATGATCCCAAGGTCGCCGGCGATGAGGTCGGGACGTCCAAGAAGCGAACGGGTAAGGCTAAGGTCGCTGAGCCCAAGAGACAGAAGAAGGAGGTTGCCCACAAGGATCTGGGCAAGAAGGCGGATCCTTCGGAGGCTGGCGAGCCGAGCGACCATCCTCTCTTTAATGAGGGCACCCGCAGCGAGGATGCCTATGGTCGCCCATTGGTGACCTGGGCTGAGCGTGCGCACGAGGTGACCCTCAGCTCTAACCTCCCCGCCTGGTCGGATGAGTGGGAGGACAAGGGGGAGGCCTTCGACGTGACCTACGCCCTCTATGGTCGTGCGGATGCCGAAGTCCTGCAAGATACAACTACCGAGGATCTGGCGCACCAGACCTCGCGCTCCCTCTTGCGGTCAGCCGAGCTGGCTCATGCAACAGCAAGGCGACTGCTCGAGTATGAGCAGGCGATCAAGGTGCAGGGCCCGAAGATGATCGCCATGGCGAACAGGATTAAGGAGTTCGAGGTACTCACCCTTGCGACTTTACTCGCTTTTTGGGATACTCGCTACCTTGCAAACTTATTTAAACTAACCTTCTTCTTTTCGCTCGCTGCAGGCTGCCGAGCTGGAGTCGGCAAAGAGGCTGTCCCAGGCCGAGAAGGAGCTGGAGGATACTCGCTCGGCCCTGGAGGTCGCCCAAATCCGTATTGCCGAGTTGGAAACTCGCCCTGTCGAGCAGCAACCGGCAGAGGCGGCCATTCCCAGGGGAAAGCGCATAAGGATGCACGGCGACGATATGCCTTATATTCGCCGGGAGATTGCGCGAGCAACGGGGGAGGTCATCCTGAACCAGCTGAAGGCAGACGATCTTCTGATGCCGGAAGCTATGGGATTGACAGTGGGGGACATCATTCCGGCGCTGCTCGCTGAAGAGTCCACCTCCCCCTTGCGAGTATCCTCGCCGCAGCCCAGCGAGGCCGAGGATGAAGATGATGAGGACGACGATGATGATGACGACGACGATGATGATGATGATGATGATGCTGACGTAGATATAGAAGGCGAGGATGTCGCCTAGTCGCCTGGGCTTCCTTTTTGCTCGCCCGGCGACCTTTTTGTGCAGTTCTTTAATATACCTGTAACTTGATGTACACAAGATTTTTTGCATAAATGAAAGGAACTGGATTATATTGCTTGCCTGTTCTTTGCCTTTGTACTCACTTCCTTGCTTGTATGTCGCTTAGGCTCCTAGGCTCGAGGCGAGGTTGAGTGCTCGCTAGGCTCTTAGGATCTCGGCAAGGTTGAGTACTCGCTACTGCATACTCGCACCAACATACTCGCACCTGCATTCTTGCTCCCAGGGCCTCGACTTGTACCCAGTGGAGAGTTTGTTAGGATTTATGCAATAATCAAAAGGAGCTCTTCAAGGGAAGGAAGAAGTAGAGTTCAGTAGTCGGGGAGGCCCGGGGGGACTTATCATCCCAAGGCCGCCCTTCTACTTGAAAAACGGATGTCGACGGAGAATGACGTCAAGTAAGGAATGACAGACGGGCAGGTCCCTCAGGGACACACCGTCCCGTGGTTTCCTCTTACTTGGATGTTTTGATGCCTTCGAAGGACGACGTTAAGTATGGGATGGCAGCCGGGCAGGTCCCCCAGGGACACACATTCTCGGGCCTTCGTTGACTTTGGATGCTTGTTGTCTTCGAAGGATGACGTCAAGTACGGGATGGCAGCCGGGCAGGTCCCCCAGGGACACACATTCCCGGGGCCTCTGTTGACTTGGATGCTTGCTGTCTTCGTCGTTTGGTTGGTCAAATCGGTCACCTGCTTTTCCAAGTCGGGACATCGGCGTCCGGGCTTCTTCCTGGTAATCCCTCCAGTTGAATGAGAAGCGCAGTCGATACGAACCGTGGCCAACATACAAGGGGGGGAGCTGATCTCGACCGTCAGTGCAGAGGCTTGGTCTTAGAGGGTTGCTGAACCGAGGCACTGTCCCATCATCCGTTCCGGGGTTTTACGAGGTTCAAGTCGGAGGCTCATTTCCCAACTGGTGGTGACGGATATCGACGAGCAGATCGTCCGGTAGTGAATGACAGTCGGGGAGTTCCATGGGAACACACCTTCCCGAGGTCTCCTCCTACTTGGATGATGAATGCCGACCAAACCTGTTTCCTGCTGCTCAACAATTTTAAGGGGAGTTTAAGCACATTTAAGCACATTAACTCACACAATCAGAGGAATGCTGGAAATAAGACGCTTTGAAGCGAGCTGGTTTAAATTAATCACTTCTTTGCCCGATCGGAAGGTCGGCGTCCAGACTTCTTCCCTGTAATCTCTCCAGTCGAATGAGAAGTGCAATCGATACGAACCATGGCCAACATGCAAGGAGGGAGCTGATCTCGACCGTCAATGCAGAGGCTTGGTCTTAGAGGGTTGCTGAACCGAGGCACTGTCCCACCATCCGTTCTGGGGTTTTACGAGGATTAAGTCGGAGGCTCATTTTCCAACCTAGCATGCTCGTCGCTGAAGATTCTTGCTGTGATAGAAAAAAGCTTCCCAGTCCCGTGTTTCAGGAAGAGGAAGGATTTTATTTAGAAATTAATAGGGATTACAAGGGTGGGACATACACATGCCCCCTTAGGGGTAGAACCTTTTCAGGTCATCACCGCTCAAAGTATTCCCAAGCAACTCTCCTTCCTGGTTCTGCAGACGGTATCCTCCGGTTAGGAGTGACTCGTGGATGATAAAGGGCCCTTCCCAGTTTGGATGGAGCTTTCTGATGGCCGCTGATCGTCCCGCCGCGTCTACCTTCTTCAGGACCAGGTCACCTTCTTGGAAGTGTTTGAGGCGAACATTTTTATCGAAATGCCTCGCCATTCGTCGCTTGATCTCCTCTTGTCTGGCGGAAGCTAAATCTCTAAGTTCTTCGATGTAGTCGAGAGATAGCTTCTGAGCCTCCTCATTCTCTAGTCGCCATCCCTCACTTCCGCCCTCGGCGGCGATCACCCTTGGACTTCTGATTTCAAACTCTACTGGGATGAGAGCTTCCGATCCGTGAGAGAGCTTGAACGGTGTCTCCCCGGTGGCTGAGCTAGGAGTGGTCCTCAAAGCCCACAGAACTGAGGAGAGCTGGTCCGCCTAGTTACCTCGCAGGTTCTCCACCTTTTTCTTCAGCAGGTTGATGATCAGCTTGTTGGCGGCCTCCACTTGGCCATTGCTCCTCGGGTGATGCACAGAGGCGAATCGAAGTTCAGTTCCCAGTTGTCTGCAGAAATCTTACAGCTCCAAGCTGGCAAACTGAGGACCGTTGTCGGTGACGATGGCGAGAGGAATCCCAAACCTACAGACGATCTCCCCCCAGATGAAGTTCTTCACGACTTGAGAGGTGGTCTTTGCCAAAGCTTTGGCCTCGATCCACTTGGAGACGTAGTCGATCATGACGAGAATGAACTTCCTCTGACCACTAGCTAGGGGGAAAGGGCCAATCAAATCCATCCCCCAAATGGTGAACGACCATGAGGCGGTGATTGAACGGAGCTGCTGGGCTGGCTGCAACTGGAGGGGGGCGAAGAGCTGGCACTTCTGGCACTTTTTCGAGAAGAGCTCAGCATCCTTCCGGATAGTAGGCTAGAAGTAACCATGCCTTAAGACCCTCTGTTCTAAAGTGCGAGTCCCAGAATGACTTCCACACTCTCCCGAGTGGATCTCTTCCAACACCCGGGGTACTTCGTCTTCAGAGATACACCTGGCTAGGGGGCCCGAGATGGTTTTACGGTACAGCTCCCCATCCTGCAAAAGATAATACGCCGCTTTGTACCGAAACCTTCTCTGATCCCCTTCACGTGCTGGAAGTTGGCCGGTGGAAAGGAATGCTACAAAAGGATCCGTCCATGAGGGGCTCTGCTCGATCTCCATCATCTCCCCTTCTTCGATGGACGGCCGGAACAGCTCGGTGATGGTTCCCCCAGCTCTTGGCCCATACTTGGCCAAACGGTCTGCCGCCGAGTTTTCCTCTCCCAGGACGTGCTCGATGAAGAACGTCTGGAAGCCTCCAATCAATCCCTTGACCTTCACCAAGTACTTCTGTAGGATGGTGTCGCGCACTTCGAACTCTCCTCTGATCTGCGATGCGACCACCATTGAATCCGTAAAGGCCCGAACATCGCGGATCCCTAGCTCCTTGGCGAGGCGCAGGCCTGCCACTATGGCCTCATATTCTGCCTGATTGTTAGTGACGGGAAAGAGGATCTCGACGGCTTGCTCGATCCTCGTTCCCTGTGGGCTGACAAGAACGATGCCTACTCCCACAGAGCTTCTTCCCGAAGCTCCGTCAACAATCATCATCCAAGGGATTGGGTCGAATACCTCTTCCCCTGGCTCTGCTTCTGCCGAGAAGTCTGCCAAGAAGTCTGCTACCGCTTGAGCCTTGATCGCCACCCGGGGTGAGAAGGAAATGTCGAACTCGCTGAGTTCTACCGACCATTTCGCTAATCTCCCTGAATGCTCCACTCCTTCCAAGATGTTTCGGAGAGGATGATCAGTTACTACTCGGATGGAGTGAGCCTGAAAATATGGCCGGAGCTTCCGCGCTGACACCACCAAGGTGAAGGCAAGCTTCTCCAGGATTGGATACTTCAGCTCCGCCTTTTTTAGTACCCGACTGACGTAGTAGATGGGTAACTATTTTTTCTTCTCTTCTCGGACTAGCACAGAGCTCACAGCCTCTGCCCCTACTCCCAGGTAGATGAGCAGGTCTTCACCTTCTTTTGGGCTCTGAAGAAGAGGTGTCTGAGTCAACTGCTCCATCAGCTTTACGAATGCCTTCTCGCATACTTCGGACCACTCAAAATTCTCCGTTTTGCGGAGTGTTCTGAAGAATGGAGAGCACTTCTCCCCGGCCTTTGCCAGGAAGCGGCTAAGACCCGCCAACCTTCCAGTCAACCTCTGCACCTCCTTCATTGTCTTCGGGGAAGGCATCTCCAGGATCGCCTTAACCTTGTCGGGGTTAGGCTCTACTCCCTCCGGGGTAAGGAGATGCCCCAGGAACTTGCCTCTTCCTGCTCCAAAGACGCACTTCGCAGGATTCAACCTCATTTTGAACCTCCTTAGCGTCGCAAAGGTCTCCACCAAATCCACAATGTGTTCCTGGACGTTCTTGCTTTTAATCAAGAGGTCGTCCACATACACCTCTAGGTTCCTCCCCTTTTGCTCCTTGAAAATGTGATCCATCATCCGCTGATAGGTGGCTCCGGCGTTCTTTAACCCAAAGGACAACATTTTGTAGCTGTAGCAGCCATCATCAGTGATGAATGAAACATCGCGGCAGTCAGGGGGATGCATCCGGATCTGATGGTATCCTGAAAACGCATCAAGAAAGCTCATTACAGAAAAACCGACGGCTGAGTCAACCAGCGCGTCGATTCGAGGCAAGGGATAACAATCCTTCGGACAGCTTTTATTCATCAAAGAAAAGTCTACACACATTCGCCAGCTGCCCCCTGCTTTCTTAACCATTACAACATTTGAGACCCAGCCTGGATACTGGATCTCTGACACAAAGCCTGCGTCTAGCAGCTTCTTCACCTCCTGCCGGATTGGCTCGGCCATGATAGTGGCATTTTTCCTCTTTTTCTGGCGGACGAGCTGGGCCGCGGGATCCAAATTGAGGTGATGACAAGCGACCTCAGGATCGATCCCCGGCATCTCTGCTGCGCTCCAAGCAAAGATGTCGACGTTCTCTTGAAGACACGCCGCCATCCTTATCTTCTCCTCGATCTTCAGGGACCCGCCGATCTTCACCAGCCCGAATGCTCCTGCTGCGGAGAGCACCTCGATCTCCTCGACTTCCTCGGCTACCTCCAGCCTAGCTGGGCTCTCCAGCATCCTTCCGAATTCTTCCGCGTCATCCATCCAGCTGATGGTACTGACGGCGCTGAGGTAGCACTCTCTGGCGGCTCTTGGATCGCTCCTGATCCTCACCTGAACATCCCCCTGGCAGTACTTCAAGCACTGATGGTAGGAGGAAGGGACGACCTTGAAGGCGTTGAGAAGTGGCCTCCCGAAGATGGCCTTGTAACAGCTTGGGGCGTCGACGATTACGCATCGACAGTTGATGGAGGTGCCACCGAGGGTTACAAGGAGATCTGCTCCTCCTTCCACCTCCTTTTTCTCTCCAGAGAAGCCAAAGAGGGGACCATCTGATGCTCGAACTCTGTCGGGCCTGACTCCCAGTCCATCGAACGTCCCTTTGAAGATGACGTTCAC
The DNA here is from genome assembly GCA_033032865.1 of Dactylorhiza incarnata. Lineage (NCBI taxonomy): Eukaryota > Viridiplantae > Streptophyta > Magnoliopsida > Asparagales > Orchidaceae > Dactylorhiza > Dactylorhiza incarnata. Next base: position 4,397,980 of record JAWHQI010000198.1, read on the forward strand.
GGAGCTACCGTTGTCGACCAGAATTCGATCAACGGTGAAGTCTTCTACCGCGGCCTGGATGACGAGGGCATCATGGAAGGGATTCTCATTCCCTAGCATGTCCTCCTCGGAGAAGGTGATCTCTTCCAATGGGGGCGGGGCTTGCGAGGTCGAAGCGACGCTCCGACGGTAGATCTGATGGAGGCTCCCCTTTCGGGAAGCTCCCATCCCGGCTCCCCCATGGATCACTCCAACTCCTCCTCCCCCTCGACTCCCTTGGCCAAGCTCTCCACGGCCTCCGCGGTCGACGCGATCCTCGTTCCTCCTTCGAACGACGGCAGCCTGCCCTGCCTGCGGCTCGGCAGGGGTCTCGATCCTCCGCTGCTCTCCTCCATCTTCCCCTGCGGCTAGCTTCCTTCTGGCCTCCCAAAAAGCTGGGCAGGCCATCATGGCATGCCCCTCCGCCTGGTGGAAGTCGCAGTAGAGCGGAACCTCTTCCATCTGCTCCTTCCTTGGCTGCTTCTTCTTCTTCTTCTTCTTGCCCTGAGGGTGCCCAGGCCTGGTGACCATCATGGCTTCATCTCTCCTTTCCTCTCGCCTTCCCTGCTGGTGGTAAGGCCACCTCTCGGGGGATCTCCCCCTCTGATCCTGACGCTGGTGCCGTCCAGCCGGCCTCCATGGCGGACGGTTGTCCGGAACCTGATAGCGCCTCTCCTCTTCTCGACGCTCCGGAACCACGACGGGTCGCCTCTCATCGTTCCTGCTTGGTTCCTCCCTTCTCCTCTCTTCTCGCCGCTCTGGCTTCTTCCTCTCTGCCCTCGGGGTCTCTTCCCTCTTCCTCTTCTCTGGGACCTTCTCCCTCCCTTCCTCTGCTGCCTTGGTCACCTCTGCTAGGTTGGCCAAGAAGTCCCGGTTGGAAGCCTCCCCCTGAACGAACTTGTTTTCCCTCACGATGAGGTTGTCGTAGGAGTAGGGAGGGTTCCTGCCGAGCTTCAGCTTGAAGAGGCCTTGCCCTATCCCGAACGTCAAGGCCAGCTGCAGGATGGTGCGATCCACCTCCTCGATATGCAGCACCTCCTCCTGGAAACGCTCGATGTAGGCCCCCAACGGCTCATCCGGCCTCTGGGTCACAAGGAACAGAGCTGTCGCCTCCTTCTTCAGCTTCTGGGCTGTGGCGAACCGGGTCGTTACTCCACGGCATAGGTCTTCGAAACAGTAGATCGAGCCCAGAGGCAACTGGTGGAACCAGTCCCTGGCTTTCCCTGTAAAAGTGATGGCGAACAGCCGGCACTTGAACGCATCTGACATGGTTCGGATAGAGATAATATCCTCAAACCACTGGATGTGACGAACAGGGTCGTCCCTCCCGGTGTAGTATTTCAACACAGGATCCCTAAATCCTTCCGGCACGGGCGCGGCAAGGATGTCTTCACTGAATGGGCTCCTCCCACTCGCTGGACGACGGTCTTCAGGCTGGCGAGTATCATGGACGTACTCGCCATAAGGCCGAGGATCCTGATATCTCGCCTGCTCTTCCATCTCACGGAAGCGAATTCCTTGCGAGGATTGCGGGAAGGGCTGCGACCTCCTTGGTCGCTTGGTCTCCGGATTGACGTGCTCCTTGCCTGCCCGCTGGGTGCGCTCCTCACCCTCGGTCAGCACCGGGCGATTAGGCGAGGTTTCCGTGCCCTCCGCACCCTGCTGAAACACTGCTCGCATAGCCCCTTTCATGCGCTGGGCGAATGCTTCAAAAACTTCCATCGTCACGAACCTGCCAGTTCCTGACGGGTTGCCGACCACTTCCTCGTGGTCGCCTTCTACGACCATCTTGTCTGCCTATTAGGTTTTCTCCCTCTGGCTGCGATCCACGCTCACCGCACCAAAGTGTTGACGCCAGGAAAATCCTGACCTCAAAATTCGGACCTTTGCAGCCGGAGGCCACTTGCCCAGCTATCTGACAAGATGGACAAGCTGGCGACTATGAGGAAGATAGGAGAGCAACAACAACAGGACCCCAGATGCTGCGGCAGGGAGGTCCCACCACGTACCCGGAAGCTCAAAGGAGTCTTCCCCTCCACAACCAAGAATGGCCGAGCAGGATACGAGGAAGGCCCCGGCTTGGCTAGCAAGCAGGGGTGACGGGCTCGAGAATTCGAAAATCGGGATCCAGAAGCTCAAGCACAGATGCCAATCCAAGTACCCTTGGGGTCCTATTTATAGGAAACCAAGGGGTAGGGGGGTTATAGCCCACCCCTAACCTGGCGACATACGGGATACTCGGCATGTATCTCCGACCATAGTCACCCATCTGGCGAGTATTAGTTGCTGCTCGCACAAGCCGGGACAATACTCGCGCAGGTCTTCTGTGGCTTGCCGGACACTTGGGGCGACATACGGGATACTCGGCACATACCTTCGACCATAGTCGCCCATCGGGCGAGTATTTAGTCAATACTCGCCAAGCCTTCTTTGGTTCCTGCTGGCTGATTTGTCTGCCTCTTTGACTTTGACCTCTGCCTACGTGGCCTTGAGTGGGTCCCATCCTCGGAGAATGAGGGTTGTACAGCAGGTCCAACACTTGCTCCTTTATATTGGACGGAAAGAGAGTAGTGTTGACCACGGTGCAACCCAAAGCACTGCCATTCCGCGGGAGTAGTAGTGTGAAAGAATCTCTTCCTCCCACTAAAAGGAAGAAGACTCTTAACATTATACAAGGTACTGAGTTCCATCGAGAGAGTTTTGACGGTGAATTTTATTATGCCTTAGTGGTTTTACAGGAATATGATCCCGAGAAAGTTCGAGCGATTCGTGAGTGGCCTACACCCCAGAGCATTCACAATGTCCGTAGTTTTCATGGGCTAGCCACCTTTTATCGTCGATTCATTAAGAACTTTAGTACTATTATGGCGTCAGTCACTGAGTGTACGAAGAAGGGAAATTTCCAGTGGACGTCATTGACAGCTAGAGCCTTTGAGATCATCAAAGATAAGATATCCACTACACGTGTTTTGAGACTCCCTGATTTTAGTCACGTGTTTGAGGTATCCTATGATGCCTCTGGGGTTGGGATAGGAGGTGTACTTAGTCAAGAGGGTCACCCGATTGGATTTTTTAGTGAAAAACTCTCAGGCCCGAAACTAAATTATTCCAACTACGAGCACGAGTTTTATGCGATTGTGCAGACGTTGCGTCATTGGAGGCATTACTTGTTGCCCAAGGAGTTTGCCCTCCACTCTGATCATCAGGCATTGTGTTATATCAATTCACAACAAAAGTTGAACCCTCGACAGGCTAAGTGGGTATCATATTTGCAGGAGTACACCTTCGTTCTCAAGCACTGTAAGGGAACAGAGAATCGGGTCGCCGACGCCCTTAGTCGAGTCACCATCGTGTTATCATAGATGTGTACTCAGGTGATAGGATTTGAGCATATCAAAGACGACTATTCTAGTTGTCCCGATTTTAGCGGAGTTTATGATGCGATACGCTCTGATCCCTTTCATGATGAGACAAATTATCTCCTTCGAGACGCATATTTGTTTAGTGGAACCCGTCTGTGTATTCCCCGCACCTCGTTGTGAAACTTCATTGTATGAGAATTATATGACGGAGGCTTAGGTGGACACTTTGGACGAGATAAGACGGTAGCGAAAGGTAATAAACAACTCGCTGGATTATATACACATTTACCGATGCCTAGTATTCCTTGGGATGATGTTAGCATGAATTTTGTGCTTGGGTTGCCACACACTTTTAGGAAGCACGATTCCATTCTTGTGGTGGTCGATCGATTTTCTAAAATGGCGTATTTCATCACCTGCAACAAAATCAATGACGTCTCTCATATTGCCCGTATTTATTATAAAGAGGTTGTCGCGCACCGAGGGATACCTAAGTCTATCATTACCGATCGAGATGTCAAGTTCACAAGTTATTTTTGGAAGTCATTTTGGAAGCTATTAGATACTAAACTTTTATTTTCGACCGCCTATCATCCGCAGACCGACGGTCAAACTGAGGTTGTCATTAGGAATTTAGGAAATTTACTGCGTTGTTTGGTAGGTGATCACCAGGGGAATTGGGATCTAATTCTTCCACACGCTCAATTGGCCTACAATAATTCAAAGAATAGATCTACGATCTCCCAAGGAGGTTGTTCATGGTCACACTGCACGAGTGCCGCTAGATTTAGCACCACTGCCACCCACTTTTTGGACTAGCTAGTTTGCACATGACTATGCATTGCATTTGCATGACTTGCATAAAGAAATTGAGCGGAAATTGCATAGTACTTATGATTTATACGCAACTCAAGCTAACAAGCATAAAAGAGCTACTAGTTTCAAAGTGGATAACTTGGTGATGGTTCGGCTAAATTCGGAATGGTTACCTTCTTGTACCGTAAAGAAGTTAGCTGACCGTAGAACTGGACCCTTTAGAGTGGTCAAGCGAATTGGGCAAAATGCATATGAACTTGAAATGTCTTCCGTTTGGGGTGCAAATCCGGTTTTAACGTAGCTGATCTGACTTTTTCCACGATTATCCACACGAGTCCTTGGATTTTCCATTGCCTTCTCCTCCATTTGTTTCTTCTGGGTTGGTGAGTGCTAGAGAGGAGCCACATTCCGGACACACCGACACTCATTCAGTTACTGACACACCATCTGCAGTTCTACCATTTTCCACTGACAGTTTTCAAGCTGAGCATGAGACACCAGGTGATTCTTTCATACCAGTTCCTAGAGTCGGTGACAGACTTCCGTGACAGATCTTGGTTCCCGAGCAGATATTGGATGATGAGCCACTGACCACTACTGATGGTGATTTTCAGAGGTACTTAGTTCGTTGGCATGGCAGACCAGAGACTGAGACCAGGTGCGTCTTGGCCGAGGAGTTAAAGCGCATGGATGTTGATCTTCTACAACACTACCGCTCGGAGCACTCACCAGTGATGAGTGATTTTGTAACATCCCATTTTCTACTAGACCCCTTAACTTCAATTAGGGTATGACATGTGGTGAGTGAGGTGAGTTTGAACTTGGTGGTGACCTTGGGATGCACTGGGTTGAGTGAACTCACATGTGATCCACTATAGGAGGCAGGTCAACTTAGGTCAAATTAGCTCAAATTGAACTTACACTTGTGAATTAACCCCACCACCATGTCCCTAAACCCAAAGGAGACATAATTGACCAAAAGTCTCATCAATTGGTCAACCAATTTAGCTAAGTGGACCAAAGTCAAATCTAGGTCAATATAGCTCAATTCAACTCAATAGGGTTCAATTCATACTCATATGACCAAATTGACCCTACCAAAAGATGGTAAACCTTTTAAGGAGTGCTATGGACCCAAAAGCCCCATCATGGGGTCACCAATTGGTCCAATTTGACCAAAGTCAAACTTAAGTCAACATAAGCCAATCCTTCCCCAATAGACTCAATTCACCCCCAAAACATCAAATTGACTTCACCCCTAGTCTTAGAACATCATGGGGGACCTAATTGAATCAAAAGCCCCATCAAGAGATCATCAATTTGACCAAATTGACCAAAGTCAACTTTTTCCAAATTTTGGTCAAAATCACACCTAATGGTTAAATTAGCCCAATTGGGGCATCATCATGACCCAATCAACCTTGGGCAGTGTCATTGGACTCAATTTCAACATCTTGGACCAGTCAACACACCCAATTGACCAAGTCAACTCAAAAGTCAACATAGGGTCAATTATACCTAAACTGGGCTTAAATTGGATTCAAACCAAATGCAAATGGATTAAAGCCTTAACCAAGGCCATTCTGAGGCCCACATGCATAATGACCTACCTTGCCCAATGAATCCAACATGCAAAGACATGCATGGGGGCAAAAGTGGAAATTCCCCCTTCCTCCATTAAGGACAAAGATGATTTTGAGGAATGGAGGACATGTGGCCCTCCATTCCTCGGCACAAAACTTTCCCTGAGCACCCCACATGAATGCCATCCGAATTTGAGCTGAAACAATGCCATGTGGTGGCTGGGAGGAGCTTCCAAGGTTGGGCCGAAAACCACCATGTGCAAACTCCTATATCCAAGCCTCCCCAGCCACTTTGGACGTTTCCACCATCTTCAGAGAGCTGTAAGGAGTTGAGCTGGTGCTTTGGAGTTGAGAAAACGGTAAATAATCGAGATTTGGGGAGGATCGCTGGAGCTCGCCGCCACCATGCCGCGCCACCACAATACCCGCCGTCAAGCTCCATTGAGGTCCGGTTTCTCCCCCTCTCCCTCTGTGCTAGCCTCTTAGATCGAATTGGAGAGATATCCCGCTCAATTGAGCCGGATCCAAGTGAAGAAAATCGGAGGGATTCCATGGTGTCCACGTCGGGTTCGCCGGAAAACACCACCTCCGGCGGCCAAACCACTGCCAATCGGTAGCCCCCACCTCAACGGAGGTGGTGGTGGCGGTGGCGGTGGCCGGCCAGGGAGGTGGCTCAGTTGGACGGAAATCCGCCCGCAAAACAGCCCAGTCGTGGCGGATCTGAGCCCTTGGCTCATCGGGGAAGACGATCCCTGGGCCGTTGGATCTGGCGGGCTGAGCTAATCGCAGACCATATATGATTTAATTCCATGATATTATAATATATGTCACACTTTTAACCCGATTTTGTAAGCTGAATTTGAGGCCCTTAGAAGCCATATTTTGAAAAATGACCAGAGAAAACTAATGTAGATCTAGATGTCTACTTTCATCTGAAAGTAAAATCAAGCCATTTGGTTAACTGTAGGTCCCACAATACTCATTTTAATGAGGCTGGTCAGAACAAAAATCAGATCTTTGAATGTGTATAACTTTTTAATGCCAAGTCTGATGGATTTGAGATTTTGGCCATGCATGCATGTGCCTTATACCTAGCTTAGGTTTAAATATCATAATTTTTGGAGACAATTTTTCTATAGTTTTGTTCAAAACTTAGAAAATTAAATAAATGAAATAATTAGAGTTATATAACTCCAAATGACCCCAAACTTAGGTGTCACCTTCATTTAGAAAATAGTAAACTATGGTTAAAATTTGAGACCAAACGGATCTCTGCATGAGAGGTAAATCCTCATTGCATGTCTCTACTTACAAGGGGCAATGATGTGCCAATAGACAAAGGTCTATTTTGCATATTCAGAAGAAATGGCTAGGTGTTAGCCTCTGAAACTTTGGTGGTACCTTCCTTATATCAAAACACACCACCTCAAAGAATATTGGGATTTTTGGGATAAAAAAACCCCCATATTTTGGATTAATGTGAATTATGTCACATATTAGTGTTCATGAAAGTTTCATGATGATCATCTTGTAGAAAACTATAGAACTCTGGAGAAATTATAGTCATGACATGCAGGACCTCTGGAAATCTTTGTAGAAAATTTCAGAGGCTTTACATTTAGTAAATGACAAAAATACCCTTAGGTCACAAATCTGAATACTAGGGTTTCACAGAGCAAAGGCTTGAGAAAATTGTGAAATCATGACAAACAGTTAGGAATACAATTATAAATCTCTGGTATTTTTGATAGAATTTTTAGAGACATTTTTCATGTTGAAATACCCTTTATTCAATTTGTCACACTTTGTATATTGTGAAATATTTATGGTGAATTATTCCTAGAAAATTATAATCTTCTGGAATTAGTGCTTTCATGTCATTATTGTACCACTGTAATTTTCTCAGAATTTTAGGAAGTCAAGATCTAGTACTTGATGTACAAAGTAATTTTGTTACCCATTTAATGATAAATAGAAATTATGGGTTTAAATTTGCTGGAAAAATATGATCTTCTGGAATTAATGTTTTTAAGTCATTATAGTGCCACTGTAATTTTTCCAGAATTTCAGGAAGTCAATATCTAGTACTTGATGTACAAAGTCATTTTGTTACCCATTTAATGATAAATAGAAATTATGGGTTTAAATTTGCTGGAAAAATATGATCTTCTGGAATTAATGTTTTTAAGTCATTATAGTGCCACTGTAATTTTCCCAGATTTTTTAGGAGTCATAATCTTGTACTAGATGTGTAAAGTTATATTTTCATTCATTTATTGAAAATTGAAAATCATGATTATATAACTGCTGAAAAATTATGAAACATCGGGAATCTTGTTATTATGTCAAATATCACCTCTGGAAGAATATTTAGCAAGTTTGAATTCACTAGCATGATACCTCATTTGCATTTTCAATGATGACAATTGATTTATAAATTTTATGGAGGTCAAAATTGTATGAAATCTGCTTAAATTCTGGTCAACTCTTATTTTACCCAGTAAGAACCTATGATAAAAATTAGAACTCATTTGGAATTGTTTTGACCAAGATTTCATCATAGGAATCAAATTAGTTATATACCGTGGTCTGCGAATAGTGAAAACTTGATATGATGATTAAATCAGCAAAACCACGTAGAGAATCAGTGAGAATTGGATTATAACAATACACAGGTATATACCACTTAGAGGACGAAGGATCTTGAGAGTTGAGTACCATTCAAGAGAACGGTTGCTTAGGAATGGGGCGAAACATAAGTCATGAAAACACCTAAATTATTAAGAGTAATAAGTAGAGTGGGTCTTAGAATGGGGTAGCCACCAATAAAAGTAATTGTCTTGGAATGGGGGATTTGGGTTTCAGCCCATTGCATTCCTTAGTACCGCTGCGAGCCCTTCACCGGGTAAACCTCGGGATGTCTAGGATTCACCCTAAACTTCTAAGTATACAATAATTAGACAAGATTAGTCTAACTAAATGAATACGCGATATGGTAAACTTCATCCCGAGTTAAGGGATGGGAAGTGGTATATCAGGATGAGTTAGTCCTGCGAGCTGGAGGCTCGGGATATAGTATATCAGGACGGGTTAGTCCTGCAAACTGGAGGCTCGGGTGGTGATAAATTGCATGTGCATAAGAACAAATTAGTGACGGGTCTTCGGTACGGGCCGGTCGTCACACCGACGATAGTACGTTGACTTAGGCGGGTGTGAGGTTGAGGGGCCAGCAAGTTGTTTATACTGCAGTCTGGAGGACGATCCCCAACAGGACGCACACCCGGCCTTTAAGACTGGTAGGTTCCAGCAAAGAGTACGCAAGACTCTAGAGTGCACCTAGGACGTGTACAGAGGCATATGGGAGGTCTAGTCCTGGTAGTGTGTATACCCGCCTAATGGTGGAGACGCCCTCTCCACCGCTACCGTAGCCACAACGGTAGTACCAGAGAGTTTAGCTAACTCCGAAAAGTGGGAACTAAAGGTCTGTGATCACAGAGTCGTGTGGGTGAGTTGCACTTGTATGAATCATAACATAGCATGCATATCATATCATATGTAATCCTAGAACATAACTGCAGACCCTTATCATATAAATTAGTTTGAGCTCTTTTATATGATAAGTTATATTTCCGGAAACCTTAACTTATAAGTTTGTATGAGCATTCATATAAGTTAAGGTACTCATGTGATGGTAGTGTAGAATTCATTAATTGCTGGTTATACTTGCGTGCACTGTTTTACTATTTACTTCATTTACTGCTCTTTACTGCTCTCTTACTTGTTTATACTGCTAGAGTAGTGTTTGCCTATATATATACACTTGCTAGCTTAGATTTCCCTGTCACCTGCTTTGGTTTACTCAACTTTGTTGTCCTTCGCTTCTTCCTCCCGCTCGGTGCCTAGGAGTCGCGGGGGGAGGCGGGCACAAAATCGGCTTAGTCTTTATGACTAATGGTCGGTTGTGACCGTAGGTATTCGAGGAGCTGAGCATATGTACGACCAGTCAGGACATGATGGCAGGACCTGGGAGCAGAAGTCGCGCAGTACTTTTACTACAAGACAGGTTTTTGAAGATTTGAGAGTTTGTTTAGCTTCCGCATAGATGTAGAATGAGATAGTGAGATTTTGTTCTACTTTGGATATGTACCGGGCATAAGCCCTTTTACTCTTTCATTTATTGTACTCATTGATGGACATTTTACATTTGGATATATTTATACAGATGTGTGTGATTGTGGACTTGTTTATTTATTTTCTTCTTATTCTTGTTGGCCTAGTTGATCGTTCTTGCCGGCAGGATATGCGTCTTGCGGAGGCGGCTAACTCGTGTGTTAGCGTCACCGTAAGGCGGCGGTTCTGGGCTTAAGATCCGGGAACTCTCCTTGTGCGGGAGGGGGGTCTTACAGATTTCGAGAGGGGGAGAGTTGGTGGAGACCAGCCCAGGTCAGGTCGACGCAAAAGTACCCGATGCCGCACTCGTCCGAGCCCCAACCGACCCTGAGTCATCCGCATATTGTATTGCATTTTATTTTATTTTGCATTTTATTTTATTTGCAGTTTTATGATTGGACAAGTTTAATTGCACGCCTGCGTGCGTTGCCATGTTTGGAGTTTTTTTTCTCCAATGATATATATATCTCTACCATATATAAAGAAATAATATGGCCTGCTAATAGCATGAGTTCGAAATTCCAACAAATAATATAGACCATCAGATCTGGCGCAGTAATTCAACCACTGTTGGATTCAAACCTTGTAATCTGCACTCTCTCTCCAAATTTTCGTAGGTCTCCTAAACCTAGAGTAGTAAGGTTCCCTAAACCTATATTTTCGTAGGACTCCTACCCTACAATGAGAAATTACCATTTTACCCTTCTAATTTTGAAAAAATTCGACCAGGTGAAATCCAGTCTACATATAAAATATGCACAATAGATTTGCATATATCACAAGCCGGCCCACTCTACATAGCCCACCCCATTTCAAATGTTAAACAAGCACCCATATTCTGCTACTTAAACATGAAAATTATTTCTATTCTCACGATGTGGGACTAAAGGTCTAGCATATCACTTTTGCGCTTGCAGTTATTCGCAGACCAACATTTTTATTTTCAGTTTTCTTAATTTTTGAGCCTTAAATATATCTTATTTGAAGGATCAACATCAAAGTTGTAGATCGCATCGAGATCTACAACTTTCATGTTGATCACTTTTTGATTTCAAGTCGTTTAGGCCCTCTATTTGGGCCCCGAAAAAAGTCGACATGACTTTTTTCGGGGCCCCAACCGTGCCCCTAAACGGCTTCAAATCGAAAGTTGATCAAACTGAAAGTTGTATATCTCGATGAGATCTACAACTTTCATGTTGATCACTTTTACAAATAAGATATATTTGGGCCTCAAAACTCAAAAAATAGTATTCGCGCTATAAATTTCTAATTTCTTATTCGCAGGCCAACATTTTTATTTTCAGTTTTCTTGATTTTAGAGCCCTAAATATATTTTATCTAAAAAATTGATCAACATAAAAGTTGTAGATCTCAACGAGATCTACAACTTTCATGTTGATCACTCTTTGATTTCAAGTCGTTTAGGCCCTCGATTTGGGCCCTGAAAAAAGCCAACGTGACTTTTTTCGGGGCCCAAATCGTGCCCCTAAACGGCTTCAAATCGAAAGTTGATCAACATGAAAGTTGTATATCTCGATGAGATCTACAACTTTGATGTTGACCACTTTTTCAAATAAGATATATTTGGGCCTCAAAACTCAAAAAATAGTATTCGCGCAATAAATTTCTTATTTAGCTCGAGTGTATACTAGAAGTTCGTCGGGGGTGGGCGAAGCCCGTCGTCTCCACCGGTTACTGTCGTGGTTGATCGTAGGGGCGGGCAACGCCCTCATGGGGTGCCCGTACTGTTGCGTGGGGAAGTAGGGGCAGATCCCCGTGTCGGGTACTCGTATATATATATATATATATATATATATATATATATATATATATGTCTGTAACAAAATAGGAGCCGGTTCAACCCATCCCCCAGCCGGTCCATCCCCGTTCGGCCAGAAGAACTCCTGCACACGCTGCTCGCGGTAGGGCTCCATCACACTTCCCCGACTTCGGCGCTGCACCAGAAAAAAAAACTCCCGCACCCACGATCCAGCCATGCCGCCTCTTCCACGACTCCAGCGATTAGCGTAGGTTCTGTTTTTCGAATTCTTTACTCATGTTTAAAACCCTAAGAATGGCAGGAGAGGGGAGGCGGTAGACAGAGACGAAGAGAGCACTTGTTGTGAGGTATTTTGCATTCGGTTTGAGTTCCGTGTCGATTTTGGTGTTTGTGTGTGAGAGTGTTTCGGTAAGAATTAATATCGATGAAATTTCATCCTGTTGCTTTCCCTTTTTTTGTTGAAGATGAACAGTGCAATTACTGTTGAATATTAAATTTGGCTTTAGTGTGGAATATACCATGAGAATATTTTGCTTCCTATTGAGTTCTGAAGAGTTTAAAGGGCTGTTTAGTTTTCCATTGAGAAGATGTTGATTTCCTGTTTGGAGAGTTGTAGAGTTGTAGAGAAGATGATGAACAGTATCTCTAATGTTACTGTTTGAACCTTAGACTTATTGAAGGAGAGCAGTGAAACATGAATATTGTTATTAGTTTCCGTTAACTAGTTCTTGGAGACTGTTTAGTTTTGTTCTCCCATGGCAGTGACTATATAAATTGTGCTGTTTGGGCTTGTTGCTGCTGTGAGTTTTAAAGGAGAAATCTTGTCTCCCATTCCACTTGATTTGAGATTTCGTTGGAACCACCCTGTGAGAGAGTGAGTGAATTTCGGTTGTTTAGTTTGTGGCTTCTCTAAAGATTGAGTGAATTAGATTTCGTGGATCCACTCCTAAGTGTGAGAGTGAGAAAATTTCTCCTTGGTGCCCATGTGCGATAGCGGCCGACCTCGGAACGGTAGATTGAAGGTAATAAGGAATTCCTCGCGGGATCATCGTCGACTTCAGTTGCGGAAAGACGCCTCTTTCCGTGGGTAACTTGCTTCCTCCTCCTCCTTGTGTGCGTCTATATTTTCTCTTTAGGTTATTAGATTCATTGTTGGGTTTTCGCCCGGGTTTTGTCAGCAAACGCTACGTTGAAAATTCCAAACGGAAATATATTTGGAGTTCACGATTTCCGTTTTCCTACCACAAGTGGAACGGAACAAAAGTTGCGAATTTCCTTCCCCGGATTTAGAATTGAATCATTTTTTCAAGAAAATTCATTTTAAACAAAAATAGTAATTTTGTGTTTCATAAAAATCTAGTTTCTTAATTTCTTAAAGTCGTGCAACGCCCGCTCAAATTTCAATTTTTTTATTGTATGCATTTAGGGTTTCCTAGAAATAGCCGACAAGCGCGCAAACGCTACGCGTCGTCCTACATCACCGCCTCTAACTTTCGAAATTATAAAAGTCTCCCCTCAATGTTTACATTTCATAACACCCATGCACAAAAGTACCCCCCTTGAGTAAATCTTCAGGTAGCTCTTTTTGTCCATGGATGTTATGAAACATTGAAGGGGTAATTGTAATTTCGAAAGTTAGAGGGGTGCAAGTTGCAATTACGTAAACTTTGAAGGGAGGTCCAATTAGTTAGCATAATTATAGGTTGCACCCCTCTAACTTTTGAAATTACAAAAATCTCTTCTGTAAGTTTACATTCATGCAGAAAAATACTTTTATTTTTTTAGCAAAATATTTTTGTACATGTAATCGATGTTTGATGGTTATCTTATTAATGGCTCTACTATTGACGCACATTATCCAAATTCCATTTTTCTTTGGAGTGAGGAGTACAGGGATCGCACATTGACTCATACTCTCAAACCAATCCCTTAATAATTATTTTACCTGCTTATGCATCTCCTCATACTCAGATGGGCTCATACGATTGTGAGGTAAGTGTGGTTGACTAACATTGGGTACTAAATTTATATGATATTGTATCTCGCATCGGTGGCAGTCCATCGGGTAGCTCATTAGAAGTCAAGTCAAAACTCCTGAAGTATGGGTCACACCTCTTGTGGAGTCTCAATCTCTACTTCCACCTCTTTCCCTACTAGGATATTTAACAAATCAGACTTAACCTTTGTCTCAAGTTCAGTGGCAGAGAGAACTAAAGTAGTGATATCCATAGTAAGCACTTCTTTATTCTTTGGTTTAGGAGGGTCCTTCTGAGAGTGAAGGAAAAATCTCTTGTCATCTTTAAAAAATGTGTATGTATTTAACTCTTCATCATGACATGTTTTCCTATCATATTGCCATGTTCGTCCAAGAAGGACATGACAAACCTCTATTGGCAAAACGTCACACCAAATATCATCCTGATATGGTTTATCTGTGGAGAATTTCACTAGACATCGTCGCGAGAATGGGACCTCGCCTCCTTTAAACCATCATATCTTAGAAGTCTTTATTAAAGGTCCAATCTTCAATTTTAGTTTTGTTATCATCTCCTGGGACACAATTTCCAGTACTACCACTATCGATCATGAGAGTGCATAAGTTCCTACCATATGTGCATGTGGTGCGAAAAATGTTACGCCTTAGCTACCTATCTCCATCATCTACCTTTGGTGTGATTAAGATATGATTGATAACTAAGAAGTTGTCATATGTGTCTCCCTCAAGCGAGGCTCTGTTATCCTCCTCTTTTGCTACCTCTTCTCGAAGTTTTTCCTCAACCTCTTGTAAATTCTCTATATCGTCTCCTTGTTCTATCAGATTCATTTTAGGTGGGTTGTTCCTTCTACAAGCGATAGAAAGATATCCATATTGACCACATTTGTAGCAAGGACCAATTGGTCTTACTCCCATTACACATTTACCCTTATCAATTTGGTTCGCCCCTTGGATGTGAGGATGACTATTATCCTGTTCAGTAGGCCTAAAAGTGTTGCCAAAGTGTGGGGTATTATTTTGAAGTGCATGGTTAGGTGTCCCTCTAGGAGTCTGGGTTCGTCCTACAATATTCATGACAGACTTAACTGTCACAGATCTTTGATTTGCAGATCGTTGTAATTGTGTCTCTACTTGTTTTGTCATATGATATGTCTGGTCAATTTTTCCAACATTATGTAGGGCAATTTGGTTATGGATAGACCACTTCAATTCATTCAAGTACCGATCTACTGTCTTCCCTTTGGACTCCTCTAACCCATCTTTGCTTGCATGGTATAAAACTCAATATACTCGTCAACAGATCGTGCCCATTGTCTCAAATTATTAAATTACTGAAATAGTATACTCTTATAATTAGTGGGTAAGAATTTTCCAAAGTTTTTTTTTATTTGATCTCATTCTACAATCTTCTCTTTTCCTTGTTCTACCCTATTGGTTTGTAAAGTTTTCCACCAAGTAAGGGTGTAGCCATTAAGTTTCAAACTCACAAATTTGACTTTTCTATCATCAGGTATCTCATTCCATTCAAAAAAATGTTCAATTTTTTCTACCAATTCCAAAAATTCCGCAAGATTCAATTTCCCTCCAAACTCATTAAGATTAACTCGAATCCCTTGTTCCCAACTCTGATCATCACGCTCAACTCTATGGTTTCTCTCGATTTGATGAGGTTTTCAGGAAAATTTTCTCTACATGTGCTCTAAATTCTCTCAACCTATTTATTATAGGTCGGAAAATGTTTCCCACGGTGAGTGTGGTAGTAAGGATCTTCATTTGTTGTCTAAGAACATCTAGGGTGATTTGTTGTTTTTCTAGTTATTCTTGTTGGCGAACAAACATGTCATGTCACCTTTCTTTCATGGTGGGAGTTGTATTTTGCCCTTGAATTCTGGAGTTAGTCATACAAGATGTGAAAATGCAATTGGGATGCAACTACTATGCTATATGGATCATATGATGCGCTATAATATGAAATAATGTTATAGTTATGTCGAAATGACAAATTAGATTTTCTAGACAACAATATAATATTACGGAAACTAAAAAAATGCAAGTTTTTTTTATTTTTTTTTTATTCAAAGATGTCGCTACACAAAACCTCTAAGACAACCTGTCTCTGATACAACTTGATGCACTCGTAGTCGCGCCCGATGGAGTAATTGCAATTCAAAATAATGTTAGATGTAGTTTTAAAATTAAGAAAACGACGTTAGATTTAACAAACAAATTTGGAGCGCAATCTGCACAAGATTAGCAATTTTAATTCAACTCGCGACGCAAATCATCCGATGAATGATAATTCTGCAGCAATCAAAAAATCAATAACAATATTCGTTGAGAGAAAACCCAACTTAGAGGAAAAGAGAAAATAAGGAAAAATGACAAATGAAAACTAAAACAAACTTCCCTCAGAAACTAGGTTAATTACTATTACTAAGCAGAGGTGAATTAGATCTCTCCGGGAGTGAAAAATGTATGGGGTAGTGGTCTGTGGAAGGTCCGGTGAAAGACGAGAGACTCCTCATGCAAACAGAGTAAAGGTTGAGGCGACTTGCAAGGAAGATGGAGCAGTGGCCATGTAGAGGAAGTGTGATGGCGTCGAAATCCGTTAAGAGACGAAAGAGGATGAATTCACTTAGAAGAAGTGAGAGGAGAAGAAAAAAGAAAGAGGGAACTCACTGTCAGGAGAAGGGAAAAAGTGGATCCACGACAGTTTCTCTTGAATAGGGCATAAGCTTGTGGTTTTCTTCCCTTTCAACAGGGGAAAACCTTCATTTATAGCCCACGACTTAGTAGCCACGATTTAGTTGGTTTCACGGCCCACGACCAATGAAGAATAAATTGTTCACGTGAGAAGTGAAATATGGAGATTTAAGGCTCAGTTTGGCACGATGGTGGCGGTCGTGAACGGTGGTTATGAACTGTCGTTCATGAATGTCCGACCTCACCCAAGAAATTTCATTCATTTTTATGTTCAAAACTACTTTTCTCTTTCCAAACATTCATTTTATGATGGTGATGTTTTTGTCCAAACTCACTGGGGAAAAAAAAAAAGTCACGTCAATCGGAGCCATAGGGCCTGTTTGGGAGAGTGGTGGTTGTACAACCCCATATTCGCCGAGTGGCCACCAAGACCCCGGGGGTCAAGATGCAGAATATGGGTCGTAGAGTCTTTTGGGCGAGTGAGACCCCACTCACGGGCCACTCGCGTGGTGTCAAAGCGGAAAGGCGAGAGTCGGTAGTCAAGACTTCACCCGCCGAGCGAGCCGAGTGCCTGGCGAGTGGTGTCCTCATGGACCACTCGCCCGATGGAATACAGCGGGTAAGGGGCTCGGCGAGTGGTGCCTTCACGGACCACTCGCCCAGAAGGTTTTAGGGGGAAATTACCTAGACACCCTTCGTGGGCTGCCAATAGCCCTTCAGAACAGCGGAGTTAGGCTGTTAGCAGACCAATTTGGGGTGCGATTAGTAAAACCAGAAGGCGGATTTATGCTATTTGCAGTCCAGGCTGGAAAATCTATAAATAGACCCTTAAGGGCACCTTGGAGGAGATCAAATCTCTTTGAGCTCTCTCCTCTAGGCTAGTTTGGGAGTTGGCTGCTAGTGCCCTCCAAGGTGCCCGACTGAGCATTGGTTTGGGAGGGGAAGCTCTCTAAGACCTTCCGGGTGTGTGGCGGGACCTCCTCGCTACAGCCTTGAGTCTGTTCCAGATTTTCCATCCAGAGTCAAGAGAGTTTAGTGAGGGAGAAGTAGGCACGAGCTACACCCCCCTGTGGGTTCGAACTCAGGAGACCGGTTGACGGTTTCAACATTTTTGGTGCGGTGAGCGTGGACCGTAGTCAGTGCAAGAAAATCTCAAGTTGAGCTTGATGGCAGGAAATGGAAGAGACGGTTCCGACCTAGGTCACTCGCAACCGCTGGAAGCAATGGAGTGGCTGGAGATGTTCGAGAATTTTAAGCGGGAGGTCATGCAGACCATGCAGGTAGCTCTCGCCGGGAGAGGCGAGTGCGAGACGCCGGTGGTGTTGGATCGGTAGGCGCCCTTAGAGGGGGGGGGGGGTGAATAAGGGTTTTAAATTTTTCTTTATATTTTGAATATCTTACAATAATAAGCGATTAAGATGATAAGAAAATAAAAACACACTAAGTAAAATCAAATAGAGACATGTTTTATTAATATGAAATATGAGATTTACAAAAGTTGATTTCTATAACGCTAGAAATCGGTGGCGAATAATTATAAACTCCATTTGTTTTCTATCCTGACTCGCATCCCCACAAATCGGGGGCCCTAGCCTATCCTTCCTCAAATTCGGCCTCAAGCCGCTCTAGGCAATCCTACCCCGGATATGGCCTTGAGCACCCCCTATACCTAACCTATATCTAGTCGCCAACAAGAGGCGAATTTCTCCCTAAGCCCTTCCCAGACCTAGTCGCCAACACGAGGCGAATTCTCTAATGGTTTATAAGGAATATGAAAAGATAATAATAAAAACTCCCTCTTGAAGAACTTCTGAAGTTGGAGACGAAGATCCACTGTAGAGTAAGCGTTGTAGAAGCGGACGTCATTTGGATCCGGCGTGAAGAGATTCTCCTTCAGAAATCCGCAGAGGTTTGGTATGAGATCAACCTTCAGCCAAATCAGGCTCTGTAGTTCTAGCACTCAACCTCTCTCTCTGATGTCTATACAAAACGAGAGAAGAGGGGTCCTATTTATAGCCTCAGCGCTAGTGCTATCCCGGATTAGGCATTATTCTGCGCGGGAGAATCTTTAGTCCGAGGAAACATTTCTCTCTTGCCTTCTGTGCTCGGCGCTACCGCCTGCGCTAATCATCGCTAGCGGGATTGCGCTAATCATCGCTAGCGCCGGGCGCTAGGTGCTACCGCCGGCGCTAGTGGGCACGTTGGAATTATTGGCCCAATTTTGGGGGCATCCTTCTTATTTCATCCTTGAGTCATATGGACTTTGTTTCCTGCACACTTAAACAAACAAGAACAAATACACATAGGATTTGTTATTCTCAAACCTAGGAGATGCGGAAGAAAATGTTCCAACAAGTGGTTCCGGTGATTCCGCCCCAGCAGATCGGCGAGAACGCTCCGGGTCAGCGGCCTGGGAAGGAGGTAGAGGTAGAAGCGAGCGCGCGAGATCTCCCCGGGCGGCAGCTGTTCAGCTGTCCGGCGAGTGCGGAGGTGTGCGAGCTGGCTCCGCGCGAGAGGACCACTCGCCGAGCAAGGGAAGGGAGCCCCTTCTGTGAGTTGATCCTCTCGGCCCCGGTTCCAGAAGGGTTCAGAGGCCCGAAGATGTCCTACTATACCGGCAAAGATGACCCCGTCCTGCACCTACAGTGGTTCGAGGACATGGTCTCGATCCTTCCAATGTCAGATGCCTTCCAGTGTCGGCTCTTTGCCACCACTCTGAAGGAGAAGGCGAGGGATTGGTTCCACCAGCTCCCCGTGGGTTCCATCTACGCCTTCGAGGACCTGCGTAGGAGCTTCAGGCTGCGTTTCTCAACGTCAAAGAAGAGGAAGAAGGATGCGGAGGTGCTTTTCAAGATTAAGCAGGGGCCTGGGGAGTCGTTGGCCCATTAAGTGGACAGGTTCTAAGAAGAGATCCTACAAGTCTAGTAGGTGCCAGGGTTCACCCTCCAGCTAGCCTTCATAGTAGGGCTGCGGGAGGGGTTCTTCAAAATGGACGTGAAGCGAAAGACCCCTCTATCCTTTGAGGAGCTGATGGAGCGGGCGTCGAAAGAGATTGAGGGAGAGGCCGCCAACCCAGAGTTTGCAAAGAGGTTGGCGAGGTTGAGCGAGCCAGAGGTGAGGCAGCAGGAGGTCAGAAGAAGGGATGAGCCCAGAGGTCAGGGGCTTCGGGGGCAGCAACGGGATTGGGGGTATCAGGAGCTCAGTAATCGGCTGGCTTGGAGGCCCCGGGAGGGACCGGCGTGAGGTCAGGAAAGAGATCATCAGAGAAGGGGGGAGGGTAGGGCCAATCATCCGGGATGGAGGCAAGGCCCCAGACCACCTCACCCCCCTCGAGAGCAAGCCATGGCGGTAGGCCATGGAAGAGGAGGAAGAGGGGGCAGGGTGGCGTTGCCCTATTGTGACTTCCATCAGGAGGAAGGTCACGCGACGGCCACCTGCCCAAAGTTTCTGGAGATGAGGGGAAGAGTTCAGCAGCAGCAGCGCCCTGTAAGGATTGAAGAAGTGCTATCCGGAGAGGAAGAAGATAGATGCGAAGACAGGACGGACGTAGGATCCAGGGGGATTAGAGTGATCCATGGAGGGGTGGGAATAGAAGCGACTCACAAGAGAAGCTTCCAGGCGATGTTCAGGAGGAGTGTTGTGTCGACCTCCCAAACCCCACCCCCTTCGGAGAAGCTCACCTTCTCGTCAAAGGATATGCCAGACTTCGAAGACCCGTTCTGTGACGCCTTGGTAATCCAGACGACGATCAAAAACTTCACGGTCTCCCAAATCTTGGTCGACAACGGGAGCTTGGTGAATGTGATTTTCAAGAAATCCTTTGACGTGTTGGAGGTGGAAGCGAAGAGAGTGCAGGCCTCAGATGGACCCCTGTTTGGGTTTTCACGGGAGAGGAAAGAGGTCAAGGGAGGAGTCGGCCTCCAGGTGACGTTAGGAGGGGTCCCCAGGAACTGTCGGTTCGTCATCGTTGACGCTCCAAGAAGCTACAATGCCATATTCGGACACCCTCTCATCAGCACCTTCTGGTGCGCTCCCTCGTCCTTCCATCAGTGCTTGAAGTTCCGCAGTGGAGGAGTCCAGGTCCGGATCTGGGGGGATGCAAAGGTGGCGAGGCAGTGTTATGTGACTGCCGTCAACACCATCTCCTGGATGGCGAAGGAGGAGAAAGTGGATAGAGAGATGAAGGGGTCGGAGGGGCCAGGAGGAGAAAGGAAGGAGGGAGAAGGAGAGAGCAACATCCGAGGAGAGGAGAGGGAAGTGGCTCCGGAGGAGCGAGTCGAGCCGATGGAGGAGGAGGTTGCGGTGGAAGAGGAGACTCTGCCTGAAGGTAGGGAGGCAAGGGCCAGATGGGATGAGCCGGCCCGTCTTGAGGCGGCTGAGGAAGTGATCGAGATGGAGGTCACCACCTAGGAGGGGATAGTGGAGAAGGTGCGGATCAGTGGGGGCCTTAGTCCGGAGGATAGAAAGAGGATGCTGGAGTGCATCCAGAGGAGCGTGGACATCTTTGCATGGAGTGCAGCGGACATGCCGGGCATCGATGCAAACGTGGCCTGCCACCAACTCAACCTCGAGCCCTCGCCCCATCAGGCAGAAGAGGAGGGCCATCGCCGACAAGCTGGAGGGACTGATCCGCGAGGAGGTAGATAAGATCCTCAAAGCAGGTTTTGTATCGGAGATCCAGTATCCAGGTTGGGTCTCCAATGTCGTCATGGTAAAAAAGGGCGATGGCCGCTGGCGTATTTGTATCGATTTTTCTCTATTAAACAAAGCCTGCCCTAAGGATTGTTATCCTTTGCCTCGAATCGACGCATTGGTTGACTCAGCCGTCGGTTTTTCTGTAATGTCTTTCTTAGATGCTTTTTCAGGTTATCATCAGATTAGGATGCATCCTCCGAACGTCAAAGACGTCTCCTTCATCACAAGAGAAGGGTGTTATAGTTATAAGATGATATCATTCAGACTAAAGGACGTAGGAGCGACATACCAAAGAATGATGGGCCGGGTCTTCCGAGAGCAAAGAGGAAGAAACTTGGAGGTTTACGTAGATGACGTCATGGTGAAGAGTAAGAGCGTGAGCTCTCACCTCTAGGACCTCGAGGAGACCTTCACCACTCTGCGCAAGTACAAGATGCGGCTGAACCCCTGAAGTGCGTATTTGGGGCCGGCAAGGGAAAGTTTCTGGGCCACCTTCTTACCCTAGCAGGGGTGGAACCTAACTCGGACAAAGTTAAAGCCATAATGGAGTTGGGATCGCCGCGAAGTACTAAGGAAGTCCATCGACTGATGGGAAAGCTTGTGGGCTTGAGTAGGTTTCTCTCTCGGGCTGGGGAGAAATGCTCCCCTTTCTTCAAAGTGTTGCGAGGCAATCAGAAGTTTGAATGGACGAAAGAATATGAGGAGGCCTTCGGGGCCCTGAAGAGCTAGCTCACCAAGGCTCCGCTGCTCCAAGGTCCCAAGGAGGGAGAGGACCTATCCCTGTATCTCGGAGTCGGGGTTGAAGCCGTGAGCTCCGTCTTGGTCCGGGAAGAGGGCAAGAAGCAGCTGCCCATTTACTATGTAAGCCGGGTTTTGAAGAAGGCTGAGCTCCGATGCCCGATTTTGGAGAAGCTGGCCTTCGCTCTGGTCATCTTGGCTCGGAAGCTCAGACCATATTTCTAGGCCCTTTCAATCCAAGTAATGACTGACCACCCTCTTCACAAAATCTTCGAGGGGGTAGAGCACTCGGGGAGGCTCGCGAAATGGTCGGTAGAGTTAAGTGAGTTCGACATCACTTTTGTCCCTCGGTTGTCGATGAAGGCTCAGACGGTTGCAAATTTCATGGCGGACTAAGTGGTCGAAATGGAGGAGGGCCAAGCCCTTCTTCACGTCCATTGGAAGTTGTCGGTCGACGGGGCATCAGGCAAGAATTCTTTAGGGGGAGGGGTGATATTGGAGAGCCCTCACGGAGTAAAAATTGAGCAGGCGCTAGTGGTACATTTCCCCATCACCAACAACCAGCGGAGTATGAAGAAGTGATCGCCGGCCTATGCCTGGCCCTGGAGTTAGGGTTCATGATGTGGAAGTCCTTACCGATTCAATAGTGATAGCCTCGCAGATTAAGGGTGAGTTTGAGGCAAGGGAGCCCACTCTCATGAGGTATCTGGCCAAAGTAAGGGGTCTCATCGGAACGTTCAAGACTTTCTCTATCAAGCACATACCAAGGGAAGAAAGTGTCCTGGTAGATCGGCTGGCCAAATCTGTCCCTCGGGATGGAGGGACCTTGACGGATCTGTTCCGGCCTTTGATTGAGGAAGGGGAGCTCATGGACATAGAGCAACGACCCTCGTGGAAGGATCCTTTCGTGAAATTCCTGGCGACGGGCAGATTTCCGGAGGAGGTTCCAGATCAAAGGCGCTTGAAAGAACTTAGGGGTTTAGATTAAATCACCTACAGGGGGGTGAATAGGTTTTCCTTTTTTTCTTGTAAGCTTGGAGCTGTTAGTAGCCTAATGAGCCTAGACAACCAATTAACTCAAGCACATAAAATCACTGCCACAAGACAAAGGATTTTATATTGGTTCCCCAAGTGATGGGTAGTCCACTGTCCCCCTACACCCCTCTAACTCCAATGTTAGATAGGGTCAAAGATACTCCTCCAAGTTATCTTCTCAACTTTTTGAACTTACACCACAAGTTCCTCAAAACTTCTCAGATCACAGATGATCCTACCTCAGGACAATAGTCCCTATAGCTCAGAGCTATCACCAACTCCTACCTCAGGCACAACAACCCTACAACTCAGAGGAATCCACCTCCTACAACTCAGACCACCTCCTGGTCCTACTTCAGGCAACACCCTATTACAATCTTCTCAGAGCTGAATAACTTTTACAAAATTAATTAATGATAGAGCAATAACCTCTACTACTGATTCAATCTGATTGGAAGCTTTGGATTAAGGTATCAGTAGAATATCTCAGCAGATGCTGATCTTGAGCTGTTCCTGGTCTGGTTGGTTCAGAGCAGCTCCACTGTCTTCTTCTTCAGAAGGAAGAAAGAAGACTCCTGAATCTCTTGTGAATGAAAGCTTGAATCACTGAAAGAGAGAACCACTGTTGTTCAAGGCAAGAGGGTTGTTGCAGCTTGAACAACTTTTCAATAATCAAGGAGAGTTTGCTTTGTTGCCCTAACTTTAGCTTTTATAGCATTGTACATCTTCAACGGCTATCTGCACGACCTCCCTTGCCCATGCCGACAGAGGCATTACTTTATTACTTTTTGCGCATTTATCAAACTCTGGGCGGCGCCAGTCAATGGGTAACATGCTTGACTCTGTCTCAGCGGATCCACTGAGATGGCTCCTTGTCTCAGCGGATTAACAGCTGGGACAGTCTTCTTCTCAGCGGTTGGCGCAAGCTGAGACAGCTACTCCTTTTCAGCGGTTCCGCTGAGACGGCTCCTCGTCTCAGCGGATCTGACCCTTCGTCTCAGCGGTTCAGCTGAGACAAATCTCCATCTCTTAGGAGTTGATTTTTCCTGATCTTAGGTCATGATTGGCCCTTTCTCTTTGAGTCACCTAAGCCTGTATATCTTACAAAAACATGACTTTATCAAATACATTTTGTACTTAGCATTGCATAGTGACCCCTCTTCAAATCAAGGGAATTTGAGGGCAAATTCCCAACAATCTCCCCCTATTTGAAGAGGGTAAAACACCTGCCAATGCTAAGTAGCTTCTTAATCAGAAATATGTCATTTTACTGAAATTGATTAAATAAGTGGAGTTATGACATTTCATGACACATATAGCTTGAGTAAATTTCTGTTGACATTGACAGTTTCTTATTTACACCAAGCATCATTAGATACACATATCAACAACTCATGAAGACACATCACATATATGTCTATTATATAATGACTCGACATTTCTTCAGTACTATATGTACTGTGCACATGATATTTAGTAACTATTAAGGTAAAGCATAGATATTCAAATGCAACATACATACATAAACAACAAATGATACAAAATAATTTTTAGGGAATAAATGATCATTTCATTCAATTGTCCAAAACAGATATACACTATCAGTTCAAAACACATTGTTACATCAAACATCCTAAGGAACTCCTAAGTATAGAATTTTCTTGGATGATCCCTGGGTTGATGAGGAGCTTTCTCCTGTTTCCATGGACTTCCTCTTCCTTGCTTCAACAGCAGCCCTCATCTTTTCCATCCTTGCTTCAGCAGCAGCCCTCATATTATCCTTCCTTTTGAAGTACATGAATGGCTTTGGAAGATATCTTGGGGGTATCCTCACATGGGTTTCCCTTCTCACCAGATTGTTTCTGTAGATTCTTTCCCTTAGTGACTCCCTCTCAAGATGCTTGATCCATTCAGCAGATGAGTAGACATGGTCAATATCCTTGAGTGGATTTCCATGGCTAACCGAGGTGTTGACTACTATATTATCCAGTTCCAGATTATCTTCCTCAGAAAATGGATCATCCACCCTTTCCATCCTCTTCTGGGCCATGTACTCTTCAGCAGTCTGAATGCCTTCTCTCATTCTCCTCTTTGCTTCCCACCCATCTTGAATCTGTTCAGATTGACTTTGAAAATCAAAATCTTCAGGTCTGTCTGGGTTCAACACAAGAAGATTTAAGGCAATTCTAGTTCCTTGTAGCACCTTCAGACTTGTGGCCCTATGATCATCATTTACCATCTTAACAACTCTTAGAAGTTTATCTTGAATTTCATTTGAGGCATTGTTGACTTCTTCCACCACTTTCTTGTAGGTTGCTTCCTAGTTAGTGTGTAGTTGTTGGTGGCCATTCTCCAGGTTGGTGTCCAACCTCATGTGAGCCTCCTCCAGGTTTGTACTTAGCTTGACAACTTTTTCCTCCCCCTTTTTGCTCTCTTCATATATCCTCTTTTCAATTTCAGAGTGTTGGTCAAGTATAGATTGGGAGAGAGTTTGGAAAGTACTGTCCACATCATCTAGTATGTTTTCCTTGGTCTTGTCAACATGGGACATGACATGGCTGCTGGTTGTATTGGCCACTTGTACCATTCTGGCCACTACCTTCTCCCAGACATTTTCATTCTTATAGACTTGATGTTTTACATAGGAAATGTCCCTTGTGGAGTCCCCTTGTTTGTCTGCAATTTGCTTCAGTATGGTGTATTGGGCAGCAACATTGCTTTTAGCCATCTCAAACCATCTGGTCATCTGCTGGAGGATATGAGCAGATGCTGTTTTGACACCTTGGACCTGAGTATTCAGCTCAGTCCTTACTGCAGCCACCCTGGATTACATTCTCTGTTCACTGGCTTGGATCTCCTGAGTCAATGCTACCCTTGTAGCATTTAGCTCATCATTGAGTTGGGCAGTGGCACCATGAACTTTTTCTTCAATGTGCTCCTTGACAGACAACATCTGACCCTCAATAATGGATTTTATTGAGTATAGCAGGTCAGATGTGTCCAGCACATTTGCTGGCCTTTCCTAGGAAATTTGCTTCTCCACTACCTCTTCAGCCCTATTCTTTTCCTTCTCCACTGCAGGTTCGGGTCTTGGCAGCTCATCAGAGGGGAGTAGAGAGTCTGGCTGTAACTCAACTTCCATGTTGTCAATTATCTTGTTGACCTCTTCCTCAATCTGAGCTTTAGCTCTGCCAGCATCTGGGTTGTTCTCCCCCTCACTAGCACCCCCACCTTCTTCTTCACAGTGTGAGCTTTGCTCCCCCTCACTTCTTGTAGAATCATCAGCTATTCCAGACCTGGAATCATGCTCCCCCTCACTTGGAGCATCCATGTGTGGAGGACTTTGTCTTGGGGAACCCGAAAAGAAAGTGATGTGTTAGTTAGACTCATAGTCTCATCTATAGTCTGAGGAGTGTAGATTAACTGTGATCCT
This sequence comes from Dactylorhiza incarnata, assembly GCA_033032865.1. Taxonomy (NCBI): domain Eukaryota; kingdom Viridiplantae; phylum Streptophyta; class Magnoliopsida; order Asparagales; family Orchidaceae; genus Dactylorhiza; species Dactylorhiza incarnata. The sequence goes on from JAWHQI010000198.1 coordinate 4,424,309, forward strand.
AGTTTACCATGGAAAGGTGAATTCCTTGGTTCATCCTCAGCTTGTGGGATAGCTGGATCAATATTAATTAGAGTTGGCTCAAAGTGAGATTCAACTCTTCCTTGGGGTTCTTCATCCACATTTTCCCTGGGGACATCTTCACCTTCCACTCCTTCCATGTGCTCTTGTTGTTCATCGTCCTTCCTGGATATCTCAGCACCTTCTCCTTCAGTCTTCTTTTCCTTTTTCTTCTCCTTCAGCTCAGCCACCACAGAGGATTGGCTCATGGGGACGACTCTAGTTGACCTGTCCAATGTCCTGATTTCCAATCTTTTAAGTAGTGGATATTGACACCTTTGATGAAGGAGAAATGGCTTGGATATGCCTTCAGTAGGTAGAGTGACGGGATCCTTCCTAAGTTAGGGGCCTGCAGACATTCTTTCAGTCTTTGATAAAGAACATTCCCCCACCTAGTTCTTTTCTTCAAGATGATTCTTGTAACCAGCTCAAACATTGGTTGAGAAATGATGTCATGAGAGCCTGGTTTACACAGAAGAGCTTTCCCTACTATATCACATAGCATCTTGCCCTTTTGATTGAAGAACTTCTTTTTCAGAGATGAGGTCTTGGGGTCACTGTATTCACACCAGCTCAGGGCTTGCTCCTTGTCAGTATCTAACACCTCCTCTTCTGCCAATCTAGGTAATTGCAGTACCTTTTCTAGTCTCTTAGGGGTCAACTTCACCCTTATCTCTCCGATTTTAGACGACAGACCATCCTTAGAGGATGACTGCTTGGCATTGGTATAAATCTCCAGCACTTCATTCTTGAATATCTGAGAAGGTTTAGATAGCAGGAACTCTAGACCAGCTTCAGTGACGAGGGTGATGACACTGAGAATCTCTAGTGAGGCATGGAGAAAGCCATCCCTCACCAACTCATATCCCTCAAGAAACTCCTTCACGGTCTTGGGCGCCATTTGTCGAAGAGAAGTACGCTGGGATGATGGGTGTGGGGAGTCGTTCCATCGATTTGAGTGGCGCAAGTGAATGTGAAGAGTCTTTTATCACAGTCGGCTGGTTATATAGGACTAGGAGTAGGTGAGTCTGGAAACGTTTCAGCAATTCTGAGTGTTAACCTAGACGTCTCAGCGGATCCTCTGAGATGGCAGGAGAACCCGCTGGGACGGTATGTTACCGTCCGTTGAGACGGGGAACTACTTATCCATTGAGACAGGGTTTGGTCTCATCGGTTCCGCTGAGACAGTATTGCCGTCTCAGCGGATCAGCTGAGAAGGTTCTCAGCTGAGGCCTTAGACTGTTCTAGTCTATTTTGAGGAGATTTATCCGTTAAGACAGTGTGGCTGTCTCAGCTGATCAGATTTTCAAAGCATTTAACATTTTAGGGAGGTTATCTACCCTATCATGTGGACTATTCCTACTGTTTAAATAAAGTTGATCAATTCAGATTTCAATTTTCATAACATTACATATTGTTAGAATTATACAGTTGAAATCATAAGCAATTTAACAGTGGATATATAATCATAAGTGAACCCATTCTAAATTCAACATTCCTAAGTTAATTTTGAAGTAATTGAACTTGGCCTCATCCAGTGGCTTGGTGAAGATATCAGCTACTTGATTGTCTATGAGGATATATTCAAGTTTGATATCTTCACACTCTACATGCTCTCTTATAAAATGGTACCTAATTTCTATATGTTTGGTCCTGCTATGGGAGACAGGATTTTTGGCAATAGAAATAGCATTGGATGAGTCACACAAGGGAGATTGACTAACCTTGATGTTGTAATCCTCCAATTGATGTTGGATCCACAGAAGTTGAGCACAAAAGCTGCATGCATCAATGTACTCTGACTCAGCTATGGATATAGCCACACTGGTTTGCTTTTTGCAGCTCCAAGAGATCAGCCTCCTCCATAGGAATTGACAAGTGTCACTTGTGCTTTTCCTATCTTCTTTGCACCCTGCAAAATCTGCATCTGAATAGCCTATCAATTCAAATTCATTGTTCCTAGGGTACCAAATGCCAAGATTCAGGCTGCCCTTGAGGTATCTCAAGATCCTCTTCACAGAGGTGTAGTGAGATTCCTTAGGACAAGCCTGATACCTAGCACAAACACATGTAGAATACATAATGTCTGGCCTACTAGCAGTCAAATACAACAAGGATCCAATGATACACATGTACATGGATTCATCAAAGGCCTTCCCCTTTTCATCCTTGTCTAGTGATACATTAGATCCCATGGGTGTTCTCATGGTGGAGGCTGACTCCATCCCAAATTTTTTGATGAGTTCCTTGGTGTATTTAGTCTGGGAAATGAAAATTCCATCATCAGACTGTTTCACTTGGAGCCCAAGGAAATATTTGAGCTCACCCATACTGCTCATCTCAAACTCCCCCTGCATTAGATTAACAAATCTCTTGTAGGGGTTGTCATTAGTAGACCCAAATATTATGTCATCAACATAGATTTGGATTAAGAGACACTTTCCCCTTGTTTCCCTAAGAAACAATGTGCTATCTATCTTTTCCCTCAAGAATTTGTTCTTGATGAGAAAGCTAGAAAAGGTCTCATACCAAGCTCTTGGAGCTTGTTTGAGAACATAAAGAGCTTTCCTAAGGAAGTAAACATGAGATGTGAGAGTTGGATGAACAAAACCTGATGTCTGCTCTATATATACTTCCTCTTTCAGATTTCCATTTAGGAATGTTGATTTGACATCCATCTGGTACACTTTAAAGCCTTTGTGGGCTGCATAGGCAAGGAATAACCTTATGGCCTCCAACCTTGCAACTGGGGCAAAGGTTTGGTCAAAGTCTATTCCATCCTCTTGTCTATACCCCTTTGCAACAAGCCTTGCCTTGTTCTTGATGACTGTCCCATTTTCATCCATCTCGTTCCTGAAGATCCATTTGGTGTCTATGATATTATGTCCTTGTGGTCTTGGCACCAACTTCCATACTTTGCACCTCTTGAATTGCAAGAGTTCTTCCTGCATTGCCTGAATCCAGAATGGATCCATGTTGGCCTCTTCAAACTTCTTGGGCTCTACCTGTGACAGGAAACTGAGGAACAATGCCTCATTGTGATCCCTGCTCCTAGTTGTCACACCTTGTTGAACATCCCCAATGATCTGCTCCAAGGGATGATTTCTGTCAACCCTTAGAGCAGGAGGCAATCTGGCAGCTACTATTTGATGTTCATTCACTACATCCTGCTGAACTTCTTCCAAAGCAGCAATTTCTTCATGCAACTGAGGATCATCATCTTGTGCAGCTTCTTCATGGTCAGTTCCAGTTAAAGTTGGAGGATGACTTGTGCTTGGTCTGTCCTGAATGCTCAATTCCTGCAATTTCTCTGAAATTCCTGCACTTGGAGGTTGGCTAGACCATTCCTTATGAACAAGGTCAAATTCATCAAAGACTGCATGCATGGTTTCTTCAACAACATGTGTTGTGCTGTTGAAGACCCTATAGGCTCTACTATTAGAGCTGTATCCAACAAGGATACCCACCTTGCACTTCTCAGCAAACTTGGTGAGGGGTTGTTTCCCATTGATTAGGATGTAGCATTTGCAACCAAAGATTCTAAAGTAAGAGATGGTTGGTTGTTTGCCATTGAGAATTTCATATGGGGTGATACCAAAAGCCTTATTGATGGAGGACACATTGAGGACATGGCAAGCTGAGCTGACAGCCTAAGCCCAGAAATATTCTGGGAGAGAGGAGTCACTCATCAGTGTTCTGTCAGCCTCAATCAAAGTTTTGTTCCTTCTCTCAGCCACTCCATTTTGTTGTGGAGTTTTGGGATATGAGAACTCTTGGGTGATACCAAGATCTTGACAGAAATTTGTCATGGCTTCAGACTGGAATTCTGTGCTATGGTCTGATCTTATTCTGACCACTGAGCACAGCAATTCATTCTGAATAGCCTTGACAAATGTCTTGAAGACATCCAAGGTATCAGACTTCTTCTTTAAGAAGTGCACCCATGTATACTTTGAGTGATCATCAACAATCACCAAGGTATACCTCTTCTTATTTAAGCTCTCAATTGACAAAGGACCAAACAAGTCCATGTGCAATAGGTAAAGACACCTTTCAGTATCATTGGAGCCAATACTTTTAAAAGTGGCCCTTGTTTGCTTCCACATTTGGCAAGCATGGCAGGGGCAACTTTTAATACACTTGATCTTGGGACAGTCCCTCACAAGGTTTTTTGGAAAAGAGCTTGTTCATTGTCTTGTAGTTTATGTGAGCAAGCCTCTTATGCCATTGGACACAAAGAGACTCATTCTCATTAGCTACAAGGCAAACATGCATAGAGGAATCTATATTAATGAAGTCTAAACTATAGACATTACCATACCTAGTGCCGTGAGAATGACTTGGTTATCACTCTTCCCTTTTATCAAACACTTCTCACTAGTGAATTATACTACATGACCTAAGTCACATAATTGGCTTATGCCCAACAGGTTATATTTCAACCCATCAACATGAGCTATATTGGTGATAGAGATTATACCATTAGAAATCATACCAAAACCTTTTATTCTTCCCTATTCAGAGCCTCCAAAGGTGACCTTTCTTCCTTTGGGTTCTGGAATGAAGTCCTTAAGGACCTTCCTTTTTCCAGTCATATGCCTGGAACACCCACTGTCCAAGTACCAAATCATGTTGGCACTTGAATTATCCTGCAACCACAAAGTTAGTAAGCCTTAGGACCCCAATAAGGATTGGGTCCTAGGAATCAGTTAGTCATTGGGTAGTTGTATTTAATGGCTGCACCTCTAGGAGCAAAGCTACTCCTATCACTTGGGGCACTTGAGTTGTGCCAACAATCTATGGCAAAGTGGCCCACTTTACAACAGCACCAGCACTCATGAATGTTGTATCTCCTTTTCTGAACCTTTCTGGAAGGAGCAGAAGTCTGCCTAGGTTCAGAGAAGGAGACAACTTATTCTTAGGCTTTGTAGCTGGAGGAGGTGTGGCAGCTGTTTGGGGCTTGTGAATATGAGAGGATTTCTTCATGTCACCAACAGATTTCAGCTTTTCAGCTCTCATACTGTTGACAGCATCAGAAATGCTCTGATGTGGGTTGGCCCCACTTCAGCAGCCATCATTTTTCTCAGCTTGGCCAGTCTTGGAAGAGCTGGCTTCCTTTCCCTTGAGTGAGGGTGCTGAGGTACCAAAGACAAGTGGTCCAGGTTGGACCATCTGAATTTACTCATGGGGAGCTTTCATTGCACTCAACCCAAGTCCCTTTCTCCTTGCAATGCTTGAATCATTCAAATTGCAAGGATCCTTTTCATTTTGCCTCTAAACATTTATGATTGCTTGGTCATACTGGTTAGTGGGCAACCACACCTTTTGAAAGGTAGTTTTAAGACTAGCTGAATCCTTGCCCATTCTATCATTCCTAGCCTTGGCTGCCTTATTATTGTGACCTAATCCCCTCTTACTAGATTGGGAGGAGAAGGTCCCAATAATGGGTAGCACAGTTTTGGGTTTGGAGAATTGGGCAACTAAGTTTTGTTCCTTGAGAAGATGATTGTTAAGCTTCTTGATATACACCCACATTTTCCGTTTCTCATCAAGAAGATTATCAATCACCTTCTGGAGCTCTATGGACTTCTGTCCATTTTGATGGAAGATGTCCATCTTGCATTGTAGCTCAGCCTTAAGTGGCCTTAGCTCTTTGAGCTATTTAGCTTGTTCTTTAACAAGATTTTTCTTCCTGCCCAAGGCATCAATGTGGTCCCCATATCTGTCTATCAGATGATCAACATCAATGTTTGATCATGATCCATTCTCACCTTCAGCCCTTGAGGATGTATCAGAATCTGGGCTGGTTTCATACTCAGAATCTGAATGGGATGGGTTGAAAACGGGTACCTCATCAGCATCAGATATTCTGCTTGAGGAGCCTTCAGATATGGCCATCAGACCATTGTACTCCTCTTCTTCATCCACCTCATCATCACTTTCAGATTGAGATAGAGGGGCCCTGATTGCAATCCTGCCAGCAGTAGGTTCTTCAACAGCAACCAACCCAATGAGGGCTTCTTCCTTTTCAGATTCTGATGAGCTGGAGTCTGATTCACTCCAGCTCCTCTCCTTCTTAGCTAGAAAGGATTTTTCTCCTTTCTTGCCTCTTGGATGATGAGCCTTCTTCTCATCCCTCTCTCTTCTCTTGACTGGGCAGTCAACAATGACATGCCCAGGCTTGCTGCAGCAATAACAAACAACTTTAGAGGAATTAAATTTAGAGTTGGAGCCATACCTGTCACTCCTGGAGTGATGCGTTGACTCCTTGATGTCCTCCTTGTTGTAATATGAGGAGGACGGCTTGTTCTTCCATTGCTTCCTCCTCGGTAGCTTTTTGAAATGCCTTGTGAAGGCAGCAATTTCCTCATCAGAAGAGGAGAAACCTGATGAGCCGGGCTCAGAAATTTCTGGTTCAGCAGATCTTCTAGGAGGTGAGTGACCCTTCTCCTTCCCTCTTCTTGAGCTTTCAGCCTTGAAGGCCAGGGATTTCTCCCTGGTATTACTCCTTGCATTCCGCTCTTCTTCCTTCCTGGCAGTCAGCTGCATCTCATAGGAGAGCAGCTTTCCATTGAGAGTATGGGGAGGAGTTTCAGCCAACTTAGCCATTTCCCTTATGACACAGATTTTGTTGTCCCACTCTCTAGTAAGAGATCTCAGGAACTTGTCATTCAGTTCATAATTGTTGAACACTCTCTGATAGGTTCTTAACTCATTGACTATCCTAAAGAACCTTTCATAGCACACAACTATTCCCTCCATGTTCAGCTGCCTAAAGGCTTCATACTCCTGGTTAAGGAGTGACTTCCTGTCATCCCTAACTTCTTCAGTGCCCTCCATATAGACAATGAGGGTGTCCCACATCTCCTTGGCAGTTTGGCAATGGACAAGGTTCTGGAAGGTGGAATCATCAATAGCACTAACAATAATGTTTTGTGCCCTCTTGTCCATGCCAGCCAGGATAATTTCATCCTTGGTCAGTTCAGCATATGGCTTTGGCACCTTCACCACTGGCGCAGTAGTGGTAGTCTTAGTGAAGGTAAAGGGACCTTCCACTACTGTCACAAAAATCCTAGGGTCAGTTGCTTCCATATACAACCTGACCCTTTGCTTCCACATGCTAATGGACTCTTTCCTACATATTGGCAACTTCATTGAACTCATCTCCTTTTGGTATCCAACCATGGAAATAAAATTTGAATCTAACCCTTGGGATCTTGCTTGGTTGTTAAGCCTTTTTAAGAAACCTCGCTTTGATACCACTTGAAAGAACTTAGGGGTTTAGATTAAATCACATAGAGGGGGGGGGGGGGTGAATAGGTTTTTTTTTTCTTTTAAGCTTGGAGTTGTTAGTAGCCTAATGAGCCTACACAACCAATTAACTCAAGCACATAAAATCACAGCCACAACACAAAGGATTTTATAGTGGTTCCCCAAGTGATGGGCAGTCCACTGTCCCCTACACCCCTCTAACTCCAATGTTAGATAGGGTCAAAGATACTCCTCCAAGTTATCTTCTCGGCTTTTTGAGCTTACACCATAAGTTCCTCAGAAATTCTCAGATCATAGATGATCCTACCTCAGGACAATAGTCCCTACAGCTCAGAGCTATCACCAGCTCCTACCTCAGGCACAGCAGCCCCACAACTCAGAGGAATCCACCTCCTACAACTCAGACCACCTCCTGGTCCTACTTCAGGCAACAGCCTATTACAATCTTCTCAGAGCTGAATAGCTCTTACAAAATAAATTAATGATAGAACAATAACCTCTACAACTGATTCAATCTGATTGGAAGCTTTGGATTAAGGTATCAGTAGAATATCTCAGCAAATGTTGATCTTGAGCTGTTCCTGGACTTGTTGGTTCAGAGCAGCTCCACTGTCTTCTTCTTCAGAAGGAAGAAAGAAGACTCATGTCTCTCTTGTGAATGAAAGCTTGAATCACTGAAAGAGAGAACCACTGTTGTTCAAGACAAGAGGGTTGTTGCAGCTTCAGGAGGATGCAGACGGCTTTCTTTTACAGCTTGAACATCTTTTCAATAATCAAGGAGAGTTTGCTCTGTTGCCCTAACTTTAGCTTTTATTGCACTGTACATCTTCAACGGCTATTTGCACGACCTCCCTTGCCCATGCTGACAGAGGCATTATTTTATTGCTTTTTGCGCCTTTATCAAACTCTGGGCGGCGCCAGTCAATGGGTAACATGCTTGAATCTGTCTCAGTGGATCCGCTGAGACGGCTCCTTGTCTCAGCGGATTAACAACTGAGACTGTCTTCTTCTCAGTGGCTGGCGCAAGCTGAGACAGCTACTCCTTTTCAGCGGTTCCGCTGAGACGGCTCCTCATCTCAGCGGATCTGACCCTTCATCTCAGCAGTTCAGCTGAGACAAATCTCCATCTCTTAGGAGTTGATTTCTCCTGATCTTAGGTCATGATTGGCCCTTTCTCTTTGAGGCACCTAAGCCTGTATATCTTACAAAACATGATTTTATCAAATAAATTTTGTACTTAGCATTGCATAGTGACCCCTCTTTAAATCAAGAGAATTTGAGGGCAAATTCCCAACAGCGCATTCGGTACAAGTCCGCCTACTACGTGCTTCATGAAGGGGAGTTGTATCGGAAGACTCTCTCCGGACTCTTGGCACGATGCATCTCTGAGGAAGAGATCCTGAGGGTTCTGGAGGAGATTCACTCCGACGAATGTGGTAGTCATTCGGGGAGCAGAACATTGGAAGCAAGGATAATAAGGCAGGGGTACTTCTGGCCGAAGCTGAGCAAGGACGCGGCAGAATTTGCCAAGAAATGCCGGATGTGCCAGCTGTTCGCTCCGCTTCAACTTTTGCCGGCTCAGAGGCTAAGGAGCATTACGACACCATGGCCCTTCGCCATATGGGGAATGGATCTGGTAGGACATTTCCCTCAGGCCCCAGTGGGCAAAGAAGATTTCTCCTGGTCATGATTGACTACTTCTCGAAGTGGTTGGAGGTCAAGGCTCTAGCCAAGGTCACTTCCCAGGTAATCCGCAACTTCATATGAGGGGAGATCATCTGCCGACATGGGCTTCAACAAGCCACAGTCACAGATAATGGCCCGCAATTCGCCAGCGAGGAGTTCATCAGCTTCTGCAGCCAGCTAGGGATAGACCTTAGGTTCGCATCCGTCCATCACCCCAGGAGCAACGGGCAGGTGGAGGCAGCGATTAAGATCATAGTAAACCTACTCAATAAGAAGGTAGAGAACTTGAAGCGTAATTGGGTGGAGCAACTCCCTTCGGTCCTATGGGCTCTAAGGACTACCCCCAACACCGCCACTGGTGAGACCCCCTTCAAGCTATCTCACGGTTGCGAGGCCATCATTCCTGTGGAATTTGAAGTCAAGACGTCGCGGGTAGGGGTCGCCTCAGATGGTGATGAGGAATGGAGAGCAGGAAACGAGGAGGAGATGCGGCTCTCCTTGGACTTGATTGAGGAGGTCCGAGATCTTGATGTCTTTCGTCAAGGGGAAGTCAAGCGGCGGATGGCCAAGTACTTTGACAAACACGTCAGGATCAAGCAATTTGAAAAGGGCGACCTCATGTTAAAAAAGGTCGACGCATACGGAAGGTCAACCGCGGTAGGAAAGCTCAATCCCAATTGGGAGGGCCCCTACGTCGTGGAGAAAGCCTTAAAGTCAGGAGGATATCGCCTCCAGAATGTGGAGGGCGAGTCTGTTAGTCATACATGGAGTGGTGATGATTTAAAGCGTTTTTATCCTTAAATTCGTGTAATGAGAAGGCTTATCTTTTGAAAAAATCTCATTTCTAAAACCTGCGATGTATTGGCTTACTAAGTGAGGTTCTAAAAGGTTCAAAGGTTGGCCCCGAGCAGACCCACTGACCAGGCTCTCACCAAGCTGGCAGGGCCGAAGGCTCACTCGGTGGAAGGTTCTAAAAGGTTCAAAGGTTGGCCCCGAGCAGACCCGCTGACCAGGCTCTCACCAAGCTGGCAGGGCCGAAGGCTCACTCGGTGGCAGGTTCTAAAAGGTTCAAAGGTTGGCCCCGAGCAGACCCGCTGGCTAGGCTCTCCCCAAGCTGGCAGGGCTGAAGGCTCACTCGGTGGTAGGTTCTCAAAGGTTCTAAGGTTGGCCCCGAGCAGACCCGCTGACCAGGCTCTCACCAAGCTGGCAGGGCCGAAGGCTCACTCCGTGGAAGGTTCTAAAAGGTTCAAAGGTTGGCCCCGAGCAGACCCGCTGACCAGGCTCTCACCAAGCTAGCAGGGCCGAAGGATCACTCAGTGGCAGGTTCTAAAATGTTCAAAGGTTGGCCCCGAGCAGACCCGTTGACCAGGCTCTCACCAAGATGGCAGGGCCGAAGGCTCACTCGGTGGCAGGTTCAAAAAGGTTCAAAGGTTGGCCCAGAGCAGACCCGCTGAACAAGCTCTCACCAAGCTGGTAGGGCCGAAGGCTCACTCGGTGGCAGGTTCTAAAAGGTTCAAAGGTTGGCCCCGAGCAGACCCGCTGACCAGGCTCTTACCAAGCTGGCAGGGATGAAGGATCACTCGGTGGCAGGTTCTAGAAGGTTCAAAGGTTGTCCCCGAGCAGACCCGCTGACCAGGCTCTCACCAAGTTGGCAGGGTCGAAGGCTCACTGGGTGGCAGGTTCTGAAAGGTTCAAAGGTTGGTCCCGAGCAGACCAGCTGACCAGGCTCTCACCAAGCTGGCAGGGCCGAAGGCTCACTCCGTGGCAGGTTCTACAAGGTTCAAAGGTTGACCCCGAGCAGACCCTCTGACCAGGCTCTCACCAAGCTGGCAGGGCCAAAGGCTCACTCGGTGGCAGGTTCTAAAAGGTTCAAAGGTTGGCCCCGAGCAGACCCGCTGACCAGGCTCTCACCAAGCTGGCAGGGCCGAAGGCTCACGCGGTGGCAGGTTCTAAAAGGTTCAAAGGTTGGCCCCGAGCAGACCCGCTGACCAGGCTCTCACCAAGCTGGCAGGGCCGAAGGCTCACTCGGTGGCAGGTTCTAATAGGTTTGAAGGTTGGCCCCGAGCAGACCCGCTGACCAGGCTCTTACCTAGCTGGCAGGGCCAAAGGCTCACTCGGTGGTAGGTCCTAAAGGCTGTCCCCAAGCAGACTCGCTGACCAGGCTCTCACATAGCTGGCAGGGCCGTAGGCGCACTCGGTGGTAACCTAAGGGGAAGGCAGGGTAAGACAGGAAAATCCCGCAAGGAAAGATTAACACAGGGAAAGTCTTGATATAGGGCTAGCGAATGGTGTCCATTATAAGGGACATTCGTCGGCGAAGGGTACCATTCGAGAAGGGCACTCGCCCGGCGGAAGCACGGTGGGGAGCTAGTCAGCCCCAAGGGATGCAAGAAGTTAGCGAGATAAAGCGGGCTCTTGGCGCAGCTACGCTCCCGACAGGAATCAACAAAACCGCCTAAGTCATAAAAAGGCATGAGCGAGTGAGGAAGGGCTGCAACCGCGTGGTGCACCTACGTAGCGAGAGCGCCTCGGTCATGACCTAGGCTAAGGGTCATCGACACTAAGAGCGAACGAGCGATGTGCGAGCGCACACATGAAAAGTGCGAGAGGACGTAAAATAGCGTACGAGCGCGCGAGCTATCGACTGATAATAAAGAGATGCATGCACAGAAAATATAAGATATAAATCGCAAGAGGCAAAACATTTCATTTCAATATAAAGAAATTATAGAAGGGTTCTCGCATTACATCCGAAAGGAAAAGAGAAAGAAAGGGAGTCTTTAGGGGGCGTCAGCTTCATCATCCGAGTATCCACTACTCATGCCCGGAGAGGGGGGGGGGGGGGGGGGGTCGCCGAGCTCCCGCCTTTCACCAGCTTCATCCGCAGGGTTAGCCGGGGCGAAAAGCTCCGGGACCACGTGGTGGGCAAGGATCCTCTCGCCCTCTTCCTTCAAAAGGCCCGCCCTCCGCAGCACATCCAGCATATGCTTCGCTGCTCCTTGGGCGGTCCTCTGCATCAGCCCCTCGAACTCGGCGTTGGAGTAAAGATGTCGAATTTTCCTCTCTGCGGGAGGTGGCCGAGCGGCGGCTTCTCACAACCTTTTGTTCTCGGCCTCTAGCTCCTTGTTTCGCTCTTCAAGAATGCGAGACCGCACGAGCAAGGTATCATAGTTGGCTATGTTCTACAGAAGGAAAGGCAGTTAGCATAGTAAAGGAAAGAAAGAAGGACGAGAGTTTAGGTCTCGGCATAGGGTCAGGCTCACCTCTCGTTCTGGGCGGCTGGCGAGAAGGGCCTCGGCTGCCGCCAGTTGCTCCTTCGCGACCAGAAGCTCGGAGGAGATGTCGGCGCGGGTCTTCTCAACCTCAATAATATTCCGCACAAGCGTCATGCTGCGGCGAGAGGACATATGGGTCCACTCGTGAGCGTGCATCATGGCTCGCGCTGCCTCATGCGCGAGAGTCTGGGTAGACTCAGTGTCGTAGATGGACGCTCCCTCGCGGCTGTAGAGCGCGTAGGAAAAACCGTAGGCATCGCCGCTGGTGGTTTCCTTCTCCCTCCAGGATGGAAGAAGGGTGGAGAGGGAGACTCGGTTGACGCGCCGATCCCAGTGAATCAGAGGCCCCCTGGACACGTCTGCATACCTCTCGCCGAGAGTGAAGTTTCGGTGACCTCTCAGCACCGCTCCCGAGGAGGGCCCTGCCGGTTGAACCACGGGCTCGACCGCTGAGTTCTCAGTCGCGGCCTCGATCGCTGAGTTCTCGGCCGTGGGAGCACTCGAACCTGGGGTCTCGTCCAGGACCGCTTTTCCCTTCGATTTTAAGGACATCTTCGCCCGCTTGGCGGAAGGGCTAGGGCCGGTATCGGGCTTCCGCTTCTGTTTTTGCCCGCTGGACTTCGCGGGAGGCGGAACCTCGCGGCAAGCTGCAGCGGTGGATCGCGCGAGAGCAAGGGGAACGGCGGGGGCGACATTCACGATCGCATTCGGAGGGTGGAGAGGAAGACTTCGCACTCCTGTTACAAGGAGGATAGGTTGATAAGGCGAAAGCAAGAGAAGAAGGAGCGGAAGCTGGGGGCGAAATATTCTAACTAACCCTCTCCCGCCGGAACCGGCGGAAGCGAGTCGATATGCTTCCGCAGATGCACGACATCCATCTCGCGCTTCAGAATGAAGGCATGAAGCTTGGCCTCATAGCCCCCGAGCGCGGGAGGTCGGAAGGTTGACTCGTCCTCCTGCACGGGCGCGAGAGGAACATGGCCAAACTTCCCTGTGACGAAGATGAACCGCCAAACCCAGTCGTGGTTCTTATTCGCGGTGCCGGTCACGCTGAGGGGGGACTGCCCGAAGAAGAACGCCACTCTGCAGGTCGCCCTGAAGTTGAAGAGCTTGCGAAACACCGGGAGCGAGAACTCGATCCCCTCCTCGCACAGGTAGCATGCGAATGCCACCAGCATGACGATGTAGTTTGGTTTGAGCTGCGCGGGAATGACTCCGAAATAGCGCAGGGTCTGACGCACCTCTGGCCACAGCGAGAGGCAGAGTTCTACCTCGAAATGTTCGAGGGGGATCGCGAGTGTGTCTGGGGAGAACTGATTGATGCGATCCTAGTTCCCCGGGCGGCGCACGACGAATCCCGGCAGAATGAAGTCAGCAATAGCCTGGGTGAAATCTTCTTCTGAAAGGTCGCAGGTCTCGAAATCCCGATTTGCGAAAGCCTGGGCGCAATTGGCCCTGCCATCGGCCTCTTTCGGCATCGCTGAGAGGTGGGAGGTCTCGCAAGGATTCTAGAGAGAAGGGCGAGTGGTATCGCGAGAGCAAGATGGGAGAGAGAAAGGGAAGCATAATAAAGGCGGTGGTTGGGCTAACTATTTATAGAAAAAGAAAAAGAAAAATGAAGGGTATTCCTTACGCGCGGGGTGCGGATAGCGATTGCGCTGTCCTGGCCCCTCGAGATTCGTGTCAGCCCATCTGTGCCCATCCGCCGATGAAAGGCGGAAGAGATGCGTGGGATCTCTCAAGCGAATGCAGTAGAAAGCATGGTATAAATAAATAAAAACATTCGCAAAGAAAGTATCCGCAGAAAGCACAAGATAATAAAAATTACGGGCAGAAATAGTTCGCGAGACACGTAAGGCCTCGTCTTCATTCGGTACGCGGAAGAAAAAGAAATTACAAGGGTACGGGAGAATACATGGGGCGAGAGCTGGTAGGCTTAATATTGTACCCACTGTCATTGACCCCGGCCTCGCCTCCCTATCCTCGGAGGTAAGCGCGGGTAATGATACGCGCTCACCACGGTGAGCTCTTGGTGGACCAGGCGCATCTGGTCCCTTACTCGTGCGATGTGCCTCCCAGGCGAGGTCTCCTCGCACCCGCCCCCCTGGCACTCCATCTCCCCGATAAGATGTGTGTAATCTCGCTCAAGGACACTTATTCGGCGCTCAAACGCCGCCCTGTGCTCCTCCTCCTGATTGGCCAGTTCTCGCTGCATCCAGACCAGCTTGCCAAAAAGCTTCGTCATCCGCTCCTTCAGGCCCCTGGCATCTTCGTGGTCGCCGAGAAAATCCGAGACATCGCAGGGAGAGGGCGGTGGCGAGATCAGCTCCTCGTCCTCTTGAGGATCCGCCGGCGGGATCAGGCGTTAGCCTGCGAGAGCAAAAGTAAGTCTTTCCCTGCCATACAAATCTTGAGTTTAGTGTGAGGGAAACTAACCCGGTATATAAGGCTCGATAGGGGATTGGCGAGAGGTCCCGACCTGCCCTGCGAATGGTTACTCGGGGGGGGGGGGGGGGGGGGGGGGGGGGAACGATTTCCCCTTCCCAGGACGATGGACTTGGTTGGCGACATCCGGGGTGGCGCCCAAATCCGTGGCGGGAGAGTTGTTCTCGGGGCCTCTGTCCACTGAACGCTCCCGCTCCGGAGCTGGGGAGTTGGCGGTGGTCCCGGGGACATGGAACTTGCGCAAGGAAGGGGGTAACCCCGTGGTTCCGAAAGTGAGAGCTGCAGAAATTCAGGGTCAGGAAAAAATGAAATGTGAAAAGCAGGCGAGAAGGCAGTGAAGGGCTTACCGGGCGTAGGCAGGATCTCGCCAGGAGTGGTTAGTATAACGGGCTCCTAGGCCAGTGGATTGCTCCAGGGAGCAGGCGGGGGAGGATTGGCATTCGCCTGATTGGTCTCAGGGAGACCTTCAGTCGGCTGCAAGTTCTGCGAATGGTTAAAGTGGCTAAGTTATCGCGTCATCAAGATCAGCACCAACGGCAAGATAGGTTGCATTACCTCAGCAGTGTTGACCGGAGGGATGTTGGAAAGAGGGGAAGTCTCTGATGCGGACTCCCTCGCTGATAGGTCTCGTCGGACCACCTTGGCCTTCTTCAGCCGGTAGGGCTTGAAAGGATCCCTCGTTGACGAGGGCTAGGAAGCGTATTGGGTAGTCCTGGGAGCGGTCTCCCCGTGTGCAGCGGAGAGACAATCCATCATGCCCTGTGAAAGCGATTTTGGAGTCAGCCTCATGAATGTCATAGCGAGAGCTCCGAGATGAAAAAAAAGAGGAACAGTGACTGGAGAACTAGCGCTCTGAAGGCAGTGATTGGGGACGTATTGATAGCAAAGCGGAGGGCCCCACCAGAAAGATTCTCGCCAGGTCAGCAAAGCACTCGCCGAATATTGGGGGTTGGACTTTTCTTTCCGAGCGTAAGACTCGCTCGCAAAGAGCGGGGATTATGTACAACCCCATATTCGCTGAGTGGGCCCCCAAGACCCGGGGGGTCAAGATGCAGGATATGGGTCGGAGAGTTTTTTGGGCGAGTGAGACCCCACTCGCGGGCCACTCGCGTGGTGTCAAAGCGGGCAGGCGAGATTCAGTAGTCAAGACTTCACCCGTCGAGCGAGTCGAGTGCCTGGCGAGTGGTGTCCTCACGGACCACTCGCCCGGTGGAATACGGCGGGTAAGGGGTCTGGCGAGTGGTGCCTTCACGGACCACTCGCACAGAAGGTTTTAGGGGGAAATTACCTAGACACCCTTCATGGGCTGCCAATAGCCCTTCAGAACAGCGGAGTTAGGCTATTAGCAGACCAATTTGGGGTGCGATTAGTAAAACCAGAAGACAGATTTATGCTATTTGCAGTCCAGGCTGGAAAATCTATAAATAGACCCTTAAGGGCACCTTGGAGGAGATCAGATCTCTTTGAGCTCTCTCCTCCAGGCTAGTTTGGGAGTTGGCTGCTAGTGCCCTCCAAGGTGCCTGACTGAGTATTGGTTTGGGAGGGGAAGCTCTCTAGGACTTCCGGGTGCGTGGCGGGACCTCCTCGCTACAGCCTTGGGTCTATTCCAGATTTTCCATCCACAGTCAAGAGAGTTTAGTGAGGGAGAAGTAGGCACGGGCTACACCCCCATGTGGGTCCGAACTCAGGAGACCGGTTGACGGTTTCAAGAGTGGCGGTGGGAAAAGGAGGGTAGGAAAAAGAATTATTGGAAAATGTCTATTGCAAATGAAAATCTGTTTGGGTAAACTCTGTTTGCATAGCTTTTCAGAAAAGAGAAGAGCATTATAAATTGTTTGACGGACATAAGAAAATAAAATAAATTCATAAATGCGCGCCTAAGCGAAAAAATGCGCGCCCGGGCCGAAAATGTATGGCCGGGCCGAAAATGCGCGTCCGGGCCAAAAATGCGCGCCCATGCCAAGAATGTGCGCACGGGCGGGAAAAAGCGCACCCGGGCGGAAAATGCCCGCTCGTGCGAAAAATGCTCGCCCAAGGAGAAAATGTGCGCCCGGGCAAAAAATATGCGTCCCGGACAAAAAATGCGTCTGGGCCGAAAAAAACCGCGCACAGGTGAAAAAATGCGCGCCATGGCCGAAAATGCGCGCCTGGGCGGAAAATGTGCGCTCGGGCAAAAATGCGCGCACGGGCGAAAAAATTCGCAACCGGACGGAAAATGAGCGCTCAAGTGAAAAATACGCGCTCGGGCGGAAAATGCGCGTTAGGTGGAAATATGTGTGCTCGCGCTACAAATGCGCGCACGGGCGAAAAATGCGCGCCCGAGCGAAAAAAATGCGCGCCCTGGCGAAAAATGAGCACCCGAGCGAAATAAATGTACGCCCGGGCCAAATATGCGTGCTTGGGCAAAAAATGGATCGTCGGGAGAAATGTTAGGGTTTCCACAGTGTTGTCGAACTGGATCGGGAGGAGGAAAATGTTTCTACAGCGTCAACTATGCATTGGGATGAGAAAATGCTTTACAAAAAAGTTGAAAAGTAGGAGGCCCGTGACTTTTCAAAAAGATGAGAAAAACGAGTTTTGCGCGTTAGCTTTTTCAACTGATAGACTTTCCAAACAGTTTATAAAGTTTGATAGCATTTTTCAGAAAAAAAAAATTGAGCTATAAAGTCCTCGCAAGCATGCCCTCAATTGGTTACACTGCCCACGACCAATTAAGAATAAATTTTCGCTTACAAGTGAAACGGGGAGGCAACAGATTTTTTTAATTCCATTCATGGTTTTCTTAATTCTATCATTTTAAACAGATTTTTTTCTGAACTTTTTCTTTAGGAAATAAATTTCATTAAACAGATTTTGTGAATAAAAACAAAATAAATTTTAATGAGAATTGATGGGTTCCCCAAAACGTATCCGGTCGGGCTCGTAATTTTCCACCACAACCTCGATCGGCTTACGGTCAAAGCGAGCTAGTGCGATACGGCCAAGCGCGCACCTCCCCCTAGCAGGGTGCATCCATAGTCGCTAAGGCAGCGTCCCATTCTTGCGGGGTGCGGCCAAAACCCCACAGCCGCACCCCCTTGAGAGGTGCGGCCAAGGCCGGCCGCGCCCCCCTTGGGGGTGCGGCCCTAACTGCAGCCCCCTTGCAGGGGTACGGCCAAACCGCAGCCCCCTTGCGGGGGTGCGGCCAAACCGCACCTCCCTTGGGGATGCGGCCCTAGCCGCACCTCCCCTTAGGGGTGCGGCCCTACCCGAAACCCCCTGGGGCGCGGCCAAGTCGCGCCTCCCTTCGAGGGTGTGGCCCTAGCCACACCCCCCTTTTGGGGTGCGGCCAAAACCGTGCCCCCTAGGGGTACGGCTTCTCATTTTAAGGGGTCCGACCGAAGGTCTCACACCCCGTCCCTTTAAGTGTGCTCCCCTCCGGCGTCGATCAACCACCTTCTTTGTTTCTCGTCCGCAGCGCGCCAAGCGCTTCTAAGTCCACATTCGCATCACGCATGGAACGCCCCCAAGTTCACGACGCGCGTAGAACGCCTCCGCGCTCACCGTGCGCTCATAACTTCTCTGGGTCACGACGCGCGTAGAACAGCTCTGCGTTCGCCGTGCGCTCAGAACACCTCCGCTTTCCCCACGCGCTCAGAAGCCGCACCCAAGGGGGTGCTGCGAAATAACACTCCCCCCTGGGGATACGGCCAAAACCGTGCACCCTAGGGGGTGCGATTTAAGGGGTCTGACCGAAGGTCGCCTCCCCCCCCCCCCCCCCCCCCCCCCCCCCCCGTCTCTTTAAGTGGGCGCCCCTCCGGCGTCGATCAACCACCTTCTTGGTTTCTCGTCCGCAGCGCGCGCCAAGCACTTCTAAGTCCACATTCGCATCACGCATGGAATGCCCCTAAGTTCACGACGCGCGCAGAACGCCTCCGCGCTCAGAATGCCTCCGAGGTCACCGCGCGCTCAGAACTCCTCCGGGCTCACGACGCGCGCAAAACGTGTAACATCCCAACTTTTATTGGGTCAATAAACCATAGTTGACCCAATAAAAGTAACCCCAAAAGATAGAAAGTGACCAGAATATGGGATATTATGCTAAACATACTCCAAATTGACGTCGGTCAGTTCTGTTAGACTCGTGTAATCAATACGAGTGCAATGGAACTCATTCCGCTCCAATCCGAGGTTGTTAAGAAAAAAAATGACCATTTTGAGTATCGTTGCGCGTCACAACTAAGACATTGGGGTACAGTGACCAAACGTACTCCAAATTGACTTCCGTCAGTTCTGTTAGACTCGTGTAATCAAACGAGTGCAATGGATCTCGTTCCGTTCCAATTAGAGGTTGTGTAGAGAAAACGACTATTTTGAGTATCGTGGTGCGGCACAACAAAGTCGTTGGGGTACAATGGCCAAACGTACTCCAAATTGACTTCCGTCAATTCCGTTAGACTCGTGTAATTAATTCGAGCGCAATGGAACTCGTTCTGTTCCAATCTGAGGTTGTTTAGAAAAAATGACCATTTTGAGTATCGTTATGCGACACAATAAAGTCGTTGGGGGGTACAGTGGCCAAACGTACTCCAAATTGACCTCTGTCAGTTCCGTTGGACTCGTACAGGCAATACGAGCTCAACAAGACTCGTTGCATTCCAATCGGAGCTCATATGAGGAATATGTCTGTTTTAGGTTTTGTAGACCGTCACGACACACTTTTCAAAATATTAAACGAACGAACTCGGAATCAGTCTCAGTCAGTCTCAGTGGACTCCAAAGTCAAAATAAGACCAACAAAGTTCGTCGTAACCAATTCCGACGTCGGAAAGTCAAACCACAGTCAAATCAAGCTTTATGTCACACTGAAAAGAGTGCACGCACCCATGTTGATTTGACACCCCTATGTTGACCCTCCACCCGACAAATTGGACCCCTTGGACCTTGACCCACACGGGGGACCCACCTTAGGGTTGACCTTGGTCAAAACCCCCTCCAAACTTCCCCTTTCTTGGAATTTTCCTAAGTGGGAGCTCACACCCACACCCACCATGGAGGGATGCCATATACCCATCGGTGGCTAGCCAACCCTAGGCTAGTGGAGGGAGGGGAGGGAAGAAATATCTTCCCCCACCCACTCCCTTCTCCTCCCTCCTTAGTCCCACATTGGGAGGAAGGGAAGGGAGCTCCCCCTCCCTCCCTATAAATATAGCTCCATCCCCTCTCTGAACTCACACTCACCCCCAACCAGCCCCTCCCCTCTACCTGAACCCCCCCTGCCAGAAAACTTTCCCCCAAGCCCACCACCACCACCGCCACCAATGGCCCACCTCCCCAGCACCTCTCGAGGCCCCCTCTATAGGTGGACACCTTCCCCTCCCCCTTCCCACTCCTCCGGCATCTTGCACGCCGCCCGCCGTCGCCGGAGCGCTGCTAGCACCACCAAGCCATGCCCAGGCTCAGGTGGTGGCCCGACAGCATAAGCCTCACCCTATTGCTGGTGGTGGCGCCGAGGGAGCAGTACCCCAACCGAGGACCCTTGCCCCGACGAAGAGAGGCGGCGGGGCCATCGGAGAACGCATCTCCAGCGGCACCCGCAAGCACTACTAGAAAAATGATTTTTAGCTACACTTTTTTTGCCAGGGTTCAAAAACCATGGCTAATACATTAGTTTTAGCCAGGGTTACAAAACCGTGGCTAATACTTAACTATTAGCCACGGCAAGCAACTCTCGCAGTCTCTGGCGGCGGCCGTCGGACCACCGTCGTAGACAAGCCCTACCCCCGGTAACCCGGCCGGTGGTATTAGAAGGCTCACCTGGAGGGAGGGGTGGCACGACATCGGCTAACATGGCCCATGCAGGCCGCGCCACCCGTGTAACACCCCGGTTTTGCGGAGCGGAGAGTTAACGTCGAGAAGGCGAATTTTTCTTGACGCACGATCGTGCGTTTTCTTAGCACACGATCGATCCGACCGTGCGTGCTCTCCGACGGGCAAAAATGATGTCTCTGTCGTTAGTCGTGCGTTCTAACGCACGGTCGTGCGTTCGACCGTGCGTTCGGCAACAGATCCGTAAACAGCGATTTTTGGGCGTCAGATCGAATTAGATCTTGATCGGACGACCCAAATAATTTGCTGGGGGGACTTAGGGCGTGGATGAGGGGTTATTCCCTCATTCTTTAAAGTCCTTTCTCTCTCTTAGGTTGGAGAAAGGAGAAGTGGGCAAGGAGGAAGAAGAAGTGAATCCGCCATTGTTGGAGCTTCGAAGCTCCGTTCGCCGATCCGAGACCGGCAGCGCGTAGAGGGCATCGAGGCGCTTCTTCTCCACCGTTTGTTTGCAAGCTTCTCATGGCTTGGAGGAGATCTCAAAAGGTAACGACATTTCTCCTCCCGGTCTTTAGGATGCGTGCATGGCATCCCTTATTTCTCCATTTTTGGCACCGGATCCGTCGAGTGAGAGGGATCCGGGTCGCCTTGGTTCAAAAGGAACCATCGGGTTGATTGAGTCCGTCCCCGACATGATTTGCACTAGAGATCCGCTCCGTTAGCGGATTAGGCATTGTGGGTGAAGCCGGATTTGCGACCGTTGGTCCGATTCGGTGATGTTGAATGACGCGCATATTAGGGGTTTTGTTAGAAATCCGATTACGGCGAACTCGTCATTGTGATGCCCTTGTAGCTTCGTGTGGTAACGAATGTTGAGTTTTGGGCGGGGAAATAATGTGCGGATTATGGGGTTTGTGATGCCTAGGGTTGTGCGAAGGCGCGATTGGTCTTTGTGGTCGGCTGGCTATCCCGTGAAGACTGAGATTCACGTGTGGAGAGTTTCCCGGCAAGATTAGTCCCTTCGGTGTTGACTGACGAGAATGTCTGTGCTACGGATGAGTCCGGTGACGGTCGCCAGGCGAGGCAATCGGTGGACGTTGTCCCGAGTGTAAGTCCGGGGCCTTGGGACGTTTTGTTTAAGCCAGAATTCTTAGTATCGGTCTTTGTGTGTTGTTGGCGGCCCGAGCATGTGAGCTGTTAGACAAGCCCGATGGCGTGGTGAGCCAGGCGAGGTGGGTCTCAGCGAGAGCTCTTGGCTTTGGGGCTACGATGCCCTTGTGGGGAAATAATGAGTACCCTTGTGTTAGTGATGTATGATGATGTGTTAGATTCATACGCTTTAGGGTGCCTTGGGTGAAACCCGGGTTTGCATTCATTTTGCATTGTTAGGCCCTTTTTATTACCTGCTCAACATAGAAACGTGGATGATGTTTGTGACACCCATGCCTGTATTTATGTTGCTTTTCTTTATGTACATTTGCATACGAAGTGCTGACTTGCAGGGTGAAGTAGTTCCCCGGGGTCCGCTAGGACGGCCGGGAGGAGGGATGTTGTTACACCATTTGTGGTCAGCCATAGCTGACCCTCGTTTACCGCTCTTTGTGATTTGGATGCAGGGCAAGAATCGCAGGCTGGACCCAGCGCGCCGGCCAAAAAGGCCTAAAGCCTCATGAAGTGCTTAGTTGTTTTTCTGCATTACTTTCTTCGTACTTTGTTATATCCGGCTTGCATGCCGAGGTAGTTTAGGAAAAACTATCTTTCCCCTTTTGTTGGGATGTCTTATTAGTATTGAATGTTTGATGATTTGGACGTTGGTTTTGTAAGGCCTTAAGGCCAGTTGGACTCCTTTGTACTGTGGACAATCTCTGTGGTTTTGGTTTGTTTCCGCTGTGTTATCTGAGTTTTGAGATTGGGTAGTTAATATCATCTTTTAATACCAAAGCTGTGGCGGTTATATGCTGTGGGGTCCCGGCCGGACCCATATTATATGGTCATTACAGGGGAGGTGTTACAATTTGGTATCAAAGCTAGGTTTAGTATTCTTGCGAGGTCTAGTGTATTTGGATCGCGTAAGAGATTGTCCACATAGGAGTATTGTGCGGGATCATGAGTATCCCTGTGTTCGAGTCTTGCGATTAGAGCGTGATGAGCTTTTATTTTTCCTTGCTTATGCTAGGATGTTGGCGACGATGCGGGGACGTCGAGGAGGCAAGAGGAGCCTTCGGGGAGCAGTGCTACTGCTCCAGGCCTCATGAATGTGGGCATGTCCCCGGCTGATTTCTGTCGCATGCTAGCGGAAGCAATGGTAGTGGCTCAAGCTGAAGCGATGCCACAGGTTCCTACACCGGCGGTGCAAGTTGCAACTCCTATTACTCCGGCGGCTACGCCGGATACACCGGATGTCGAAGTGAGGCAAGCAGAGCCTTTAGCGGAGAGAGCTATTCCGATGGGTGATCGATTCATGAAGTACTTCTTGAGTTTCCACCCTCCGACATTCAAGGGAGTTGGCACTCCAACGGATGCCGAGGATTGGCTTTCGAGGATCCAGGAACTCTTGAAAGCACCTGAGACCCCAGAGGAGAGGCAGTCTCACTATGCGAGTTTCATGTTAGAGGGCGATGCGAAGTTGTGGTGGGTGAACCATAACGGTCGCCATTTTGTTGGGCGTGTTCCGTCCATGGAGGAGTTCGGGAACGCTTTCCTCAAGCGTTATATTCCGGCCTCATTAAGGTTAGCATTGTAGCGGCAGTTTTTGCATTTAGTGCAGCGTGAGAAGATAGTGGATGAATATCTGCAAGAGTTCACTCGGTTGGGTCGTTATGCTGGAACGACTATGACAGATGATGAAGAGAGATAATCTCTTCTATCAAGGGTTGAGGGAAAATTTAAGGCAGCCACTCATAGCCTTGAAGAATGCAGGATTTAATGAGTTGGTCGAAGCCGCTCGCACATTGGAGAGCGACATGGAGCGAACCCAGCGGCGAAAGGGTTTTGCGGCAAAGTAGGGAGAAGGAAAGCCTTCTCAGTCTCGGTGGATGTCCGAGGGCAGCCGATGGAAGAAGAAGCCCCGTCCTAGTAGGCCTGGGGAGAGAAGTGGCGCACCTTCGGGAGATTTCTGCTCCAAAGGTCCATTTACTTGTTACAAGTGCGGCAAGGTGGGTCACATAAGTCGGTTTTGTACCGAGGGCGGAGCTGAGCAGGAGCCGAGGCAGGAACAATTGGTGCGCTCCGGTCCTAGTGTTGCAGAGAAGGGGAAAGCGGCGGAGTCAAGTGCTTCGCGGTTCCCTCCAGTGCAGCCGAGAGCGTATAATCTTGGGCAGCAGGAAGCGATACGTCAACCCGAAGTGGTGACAGGTACGAAAAGTTTAAGTTTTCGTCTGTTACTATAATGTAGATTGCGGCCTTTCATGTTTGTTGTGCACGTGGTTAGGTTTCGTGCTAGTTTCGGGCTATCCCTCTCGAGTGTTGTTCGACACGGGAGCGTCACACTCTTTTCTTGCGGAAAGCTTTATCCGGAAGATTGGTGTTGAGTCCGTAGAGACAGAGGTGGAGCTGAGTGTGCGCATGCCGAATGGGTCTTTCATGACTACCATGAGGAAAGGACGCATCGTGATGCAAATTGGCAATAGTAATTTCGTGTTGGTAGCAGCGATTCTGCCACTAGCCGAATTCGATGTTATCTTGGGGATGGACTGGCTTGCGGAGCAGCTAGCTAGTATCGACTGCCAGTTGAAGGTGGTAACCCTGAGAGGTGAAGGTAGAGCAGAGGTCAAGTTTGAAGGCCTAAGCGGAGTGGCTTGCTCCCTGATTTCCGCTATGCAAATGAGGCGTGCGGTAAACCAAGGAGGCGGGGCATTTTTAGCTTTGTTGGAGACTCACTCCACAAAGTTGGCTATTAGAGAAGTTCCGGTGGTGGAAGAATTTGAGGATGTATTCCCCGAGGAGCTTCCGGGAGCACCTCCTCAGCGTGAAATTGATTTCTCGATAGAGTTGGTACCGGGTGCGAGGCCGGTGTCGCGTCCTCCGTTTAGGATGGCACCGAAGGAACTGGCCGAGCTAAAGGTTCAGTTGCAAGAGTTGTTAGAGCATGGGTACATTTGTCCCAGCTCTTCGCCGTGGAGCGCGCCGGTATTGTTTGTGAAGAAAAAGGACGGAAGTATGCGGTTGTGCATTGACTACCGTGAGTTAAATAAGTTGACCGTCAAGAATAAATATCTGATTCCCCGAATCGATGATTTGTTCGACCAGTTAGTGGGGTCGGTGGTGTACTCCAAGTTGGATTTGAAATCGGGGTACTACCAGTTGAAGATTCGAGAAGAGGACGTTGCCAAGACAGCGTTTGGGACTCGGTATGGACACTACGAGTTTTTGGTGATGTCGTTCGGACTGACTAACGCGCCGTCTGTGTTCATGGATTTGATGAACAGGGTTTTTCGCCCGTTCTTAGATTCGTTCGTGGTGGTGTTTATTGATGATATTTTGGTGTATTCAAAATCGGAGGCAGAGCATGAGTCTCACTTGAGGCAAGTATTGCAGACTCTAAGGGAGAATCAGCTTTATGCTAAGTTCTCAAAATGCGAGTTTTGGATCGAGAAGGTGGCCTTCTTGGGTCACGTAATTAGTGGAGATGGGGTGGCGGTAGATCCAGCGAAGATTGAAGCCATTAGGGATTGGCCTGTATTGAGAACCGTGGCGGAAGTCCGGAGTTTCCTTGGACTAGCCGGTTATTATAGAAGGTTCGTGGAGAACTTTTCGCGGATGGCGTTGCCCCTCACCACTCTCACTCGCAAGGACCAAAGGTTCGTATGGACATCGGAGTGTGCCCGTGTATTTGAGAATTTGAAGGAAAGGTTGATGTCTGCTCCAATCCTTAGTCTTCCTAGTGGGACGGAAGGATTTCAGATTTTCAGCGACGCGTCAGGTTGCGGGTTGGGTTGCATGCTGGTGCAGCACGGCAAGGTGATCGCTTATGGGTCAAGGCAGTTAAAGAATCATGAGAGGAATTATCCTGTCCATGATCTGGAGTTGGCGGCGGTAATCTTTGCGCTAAAATTGTGGCGGCACTACGTTTATGGTGTGAAGGTGGAGATCTTCACGGATCACAAAAGCCTGAGGTATCTTCTAGACCAAAAGGATCTGAATATGCGGCAGCGTAGGTGGGTCGAGTTCCTTGGGGACTACGACGTGGAGATTCAGTATACGCCGGGTAAAGCCAACGTGGTGGCGGATGCCTTGACTAGGAAGTACTTCGGGCAAGGTAATTGGATGGAGGCGCATAACGAGCGTTTGATTCGAGACTTGGAGTCTCTTGATATTTCTTGTGTGGCTAGAGGTGAGTCTAGCGTAGCTCGTTTGAACTGGATTGAAATGCAGTGCGATATAACGGATCGAATCCGAGAGGCGACCAGTGCGGACGAGGAGTGCCAACAGTTGGTGTTGGAGGCTCAGCAAAGCGAAGGCACTGCTTTGGAGATGGTTGGTGGGATTTTAAAAAGAGACGGAAGGGTCTGTGTTCCGCATTTTGGCAAGCTTTGCGAGGAGTTGATGTTCGAGGCTCACTTTACGAAGTACTCCGTTCATCCACGAAGTACAAAGATGTACGCGGATTTGAAGAAATCTTTTTGGTGGCCTGGGATGAAGCGGGATGTAGCCGAGTCCGTGAGCCGATGTCAGACTTGTGACTTGGTGAAGGCTGAGTGCCAAAGGCCCGGTGGGTTCTTGAAGCCTCTTCCCATCCCCGAATGGAAGTTCGATGACATCTCTATGGATTTTGTGCATGGTTTGCCTCGATCGCAGCAGGGTAACGATGCGATTTGGGTGATAGTGGATCGCCTGACAAAGGTAGCCCACTTCATTCCAAATCAGAAGGGCGATGGCGTGGAGAAGCTCGTGGAGCTTTATATTCGAAACATTGTGCGGTTGCACGGGATTCCGAAGAGCATTGTTAGTGATCGCGATGAGCGGTTCACCTCGAAGGACTGGAGATTAGTGCAGAAAAGTCTAGGCACAAAGCTCAAGTTTAGTACCGCGTTCCATCCGCAGACCGATGGTCAGACGGAGCGAACGAACCGTACGTTGGAGGACATGTTGAGGATGTGTGCTCTCGACTTTGGCAAAGGTTGGGAAGACCACCTTTTCATGGTGGAGTTCGCCTATAATAATAGCTTCCAGGCGAGTATCAAGATGGCGCCATACGAAGCTTTGTATGGAAGGAAGTGTCGAACGCCGATGTCTTGGGCAGAGGTGGGAGACACTAAGATTTTAGGAAAGCAAGTGGTGGAAGATGCTTGCGATATTGTGCGGACGATTCAGGAGCGCATGAAGGTTGCTCAGGATCGTCAAGCGAAGAATTTTAATCGCGCCACAGAAACGTGGAGTTTACAGTGGGCGACATGGTCTACTTGAAGATCAAACCGTTCAAGGGTGTTTCGCGGGTGCGGCGACTCAAGAAGTTGAGTCCGCGATATTTGGGTCCGTTCGAGGTTACGGAACGTATAGGAGAAGCGGCCTATCGTTTGGCGTTGTCTGCAGAGCTGAGTGGATTACATGATGTTTTCCATGTCTCTGTGCTGAGGAAAGCTTTGGTGGAGCCGAGCGTCGTGGTTGAAGCGGCGGCGGTGCCGGTAATGGAGGATTTGGGGGCAAGGGTTCGCCCGGTTTGCGTGGAGGATTCGGAAGTCCGCAATTGCGTAACAAGGAAGTCAAGCTTGTAAAGGTGCGGTGGGACAACTGCGGGCGAGACGAATCTCTTGGGAGCGTGAGCAAGCGATGCGGGAGGATTTCCCGAAACTTTTTGCACCAGGTATGCATCGCAGTTTTCTATTTCAGTTTTGAAATTTCGAGGACAAAATTCTTTTAAGAAGGGTGGAGTTGTAACACCCCAGTTTTGCGGAGCGGAGAGTTAACGTCGAGAAGGCGAATTTTTCTTGACGCACGATCGTGCATTTTCTTAGCACACGATCGATCCGACCGTGCGTGCTCTCCGACGGGCAAAAATGATGTCTCTGTCGTTAGTCGTGCGTTCTAACGCACGGTCGTGCGTTCGACCGTGCGTTCGGTAACAGATCCGTAAACAACGATTTTTGGGCGTCCGATCGAATTAGATCTTGATCGGACGACCCAAATAATTCGCTGGGGGGACTTAGGGCGTGGATGAGGGGTTATTCCCTCATTCTTTCAAGTCCTTTCTCTCTCTTAGGTTGGAGAAAGGAGAAGGGGGAAAGGAGGAAGAAGAAGTGAATCCGCCATTGTTGGAGCTTCGGAGCTCCGTTCGCCGATCCGAGACCGGCAGCGCGTAGAGGGCATCGAGACACTTCTTCTCCACCGTTTGTTTGCAAGCTTCTCATGGCTAGGAGGAGATCTCAAAAGGTAACGACATTTCTCCTCCCGGTCTTTAGGATGCGTGCATGGCATCCCTTATTTTCTGCATTTTTGGCACCGGATCCGTCGAGTGAGAGGGATGCGGGTCGCCTTGGTTCAAAAAGAACCATCAGGTTGATTGAGTCCGTCCCCGACATGATTTGCACTAGAGATCCGCTCCGTTAGCGGATTAGGCATTGTGGGTGAAGCCGGATTTGCGACCGTTGGTCCGATTCGGTGATGTTGAATGACGCGCATATTAGGGGTTTTGTTAGAAATCCGATTACGGCGAACTCGTCATTGTGATGCCCTTGTAGCTTCGTGTGGTAACGAATGTTGAGTTTTGGGCGGGGAAATAATGTGCGGATTATGGGGGTTGTGATGCCTAGAGTTGTGCGAAGGCGCGATTGGTCTTTGTGGTCGGCTGGCTATCCCGTGAAGACTGAGATTCACGTGTGGAGAGTGTCCCGGCAAGATTAGTCCCTTCGGTGTTGACTGACGAGAATGTCTGTGCTACGGATGAGTCCGGTGACGGTCGCCAGGCGAGGCAATCGGTGGACGTTGTCCCGAGTGTAAGTCCGGGGCCTTGGGACGTTTTGTTTAAGCCAGAATTCTTAGTATCGGTCTTTGTGTGTTGTTGGCGGCCCGAGCATGTGAGCTGTTAGACAAGCCCGATGGCGTGGTGAGCCAGGCGAGGTGGGTCTCAGCGAGAGCTCTTGGCTTTGGGGCTACGATGTCCTTGTGGGGAAATAATGAGTACCCTTGTGTTGGTGATGTATGATGATGTGTTAGATTCATACGCTTTAGGGTGCCTTGGGTGAAACCCAGGTTTGCATTCATTTTGCATTGTTAGGCCCCTTTTATTACCTGCTCAACATAGAAACGTGGATGATGTTTGTGACACCCATGCCTGTATTTATGTTGCTTTTCTTTATGTACATTTGCATACGAAGTGCTGACTTGCAGGGTGAAGTAGTTCCCCGGTGTCCACTAGGAAGGCCGGGAGGAGGGATGTTGTTACACCGTTTGTGGTCAGCCATAGCTGACCCTCGTTTACCTCTCTTTGTGATTTGGATGCAGGGCAAGAATCGCAGGCTGGACCCAGCGCGCCGACCAAAAAGACCTAAAGCCTGATGAAGTGCTTAGTTGTTTTTCTGCATTACTTTCTTCGTACTTTGTTATATCCGGCTTGCATGCCGAGGTAGTTTAGGAAAAACTATCTTTCCCCTTTTGTTGGGATGTCTTATTAGTATTGAATGTTTGATGATTTGGATGTTGGTTTTGTAAGGCCTTAAGGCCAGTTGGACTCCTTTGTACTGTGGACAATCTCTGTGGTTTTGATTTGTTTCCGCTGTGTTATCTGAGTTTTGAGATTGGGTAGTTAATATCATCTTTTAATACCAAAGCTGTGGCGGTTATATGCGGTGGGGTCCCAGCTGGACCCATATTATATGGTCATTACATGGGAGGTGTTACAACCCGCCCCCTCCTTGTTGAAATCCGACGGTGGCCGGCGGCGCCAGGCCGCCGGACCACCGCCGGATTGGTCGCCGGCCCCCGGCGAGTCGATCGGGGGCGGCGCCGGCACCTGGCGGCCGCTGCCCGGCGGTGGCAGCGGCTGCCACCTTGTATACCACCGACAATAGCAGTGGCCGTCCGATCACCACGATGAGATCGAACATCCCAATCATCCTTAATCGCAGCCTTGCGTGAGTTTACGCGCCCCCCACAGCTGATCGTCTCCAGATCCGTTGTGGGGATCAAAAACGCGCGCTGTCCGACGCCCTTCCTGCTTTCAAGATTTTCTAATCACACCCCAAACCCCTTTCCCCCTTTCTGATTTTTCTTAGGGTAGCCTAGGCTCCTTGGGCAAAAACCGTGAACATGAAAAATGTTCCTTATTAAGAGATCTCACCTCAGTAAATTTTTGGGAATTTTTGGAGGTGTTTTACTATTTTTATGGGCCTTTGCAAGAGTTAATTAAAGGAATTAAAAGCCCTAACAGCTTTGGAAAATTCATGAAATATTATAGGCTCAATTTTAGGACCTCTTGGAGACACTATTAAAGTTTGAGGGTTTTATCAACTGATTTAATAATTTTAGGAGCCTAAATAAGGTTTCTCCGGGCAAAATAAACCCCCAAAATGAGCTGAAAAATATTGGGACAACTTGTGAGCCCTTAACATACTATTTTGGATATACTATAACATTTTGGGGGACATTTGAAGTGAAATGGTGGGCTCGCCAATTTTTCGAGTAAAAGAACAAAATATATATTATCGAACTTTCAACCGAATTTGGGGAGAAGAAATCGTAGCACGCTAACGCGGCATAATCGTGGGACAACATTATGAATAAACAACAACCCGATAATTAAATGTCTAAACTCAAAGCCCAAAATGATGTGTTTTATGAAATATTGAGTTGCGTTTAGGATAATCCTCGGACTACAACTAAGAAAGGAAGAACTGGGAAAGAACCCTATGAACGGGGATAGAACAGAACATTCCTACTAAGAACGGAGATGGAACTGAAGCCTCCTGATTATGGAGTGATGGACTACTAATCATTTTTATTTATTTCTTGTTCTCCAGCCTTGTACTGGTCAATTACTTACTGATGTTATTTAGTCCTTTCGATACTCCAGTCTCGCACTGGTCAGATATTTACTGCTTTTATTTAAGTCCTTTTGGTACTTCGGTCTCGCACTGGTCAGATATTTACTGCTTTTATTTAGTCATTTCAGTACTCCAGGCTCGCACTGGTCAGATATTCACTGCTTTTATTTAGTCCTTTCGATACTCCAGTCTCGTACTGGTCAGATATTTACTGCTTTTATTTAGTCCTTTTAGTACTCCAGTCTCGCACTGGTCGGGTATTTACTGCTTTTATTTAGTCCTTCCGGTACTCCAGTCTCGTACTGGTTAGATAGTTACTGCTCTTATTTAGTCTTGTCGATAATCCAATCTCGTACTGGTCCGGTTATTTCGGCCATTTGCTTTCGGCCTTCCTTTCAAGTACTTTATTTAGCACCGCAACTCTGCAGCTTGTTTTGAAACATAACTATCGTGCTTATACCTACGGTGCTAACCCAGGTTCTGCTCTAGTAGGCGGCTTTCCTACTTTGTGAGGCCTTAGTTGGGGATAACCACGAGTTGAGTATCTCCTCCAGGGATAGGCCCAAATAATGTGCCCCCGCGCCTGTTGCGCCTCCTGGTCAAAAGTTGAGTAACCGGTTGAGTCAAGAAAGTCTTGACAGACCTAAAGTTTATGTCCCTCCTCCTTAAAATGTTTTGCAACATGCTTGCTATGTGACTAAAGGTTATTTTTATGACCATTCATAGGAGATAGGACAGCGTGAAGCCCTCGCACTGCTTGATGGCTTACTAGCTCTCGAGATTGCCCGATCGGATACTCCAGCTTCACCCCCCCCCCCCCACCCCCACCCCATCTTCCGTGACGTGAGTCCTAGAGTATATGGCTAAATAAGGAGTGTATAAGTTGTAGTAGTTACTTTCAGCCCACAGGGCCGTTCCTGTAAACAATGGGCTCCGGCCTTTTGCTTATATATATATGTGGCCTTGTTAGAGTTGCCTTACGATTGCTTCCGCAATGTGACTCTGATGTGATGTATTGATTCTTGTGTCTGACAAGGCGACCACTCAGTTCTTGTGTCCCTCCTCCTTAAAATGTTTTGCAACATGCTTGCTATGTGGCTAAAGGTTATTTTTATGACCATTCACAGGAGATAGGACAGCGTGAAGCCCTCACACTGCTTGATGGCTTACTAGCTCTCGAGATTGCCCGATCGGATACTCCAGCTTCACCCCCCCCCACCCACCCCCCCCCCCCCCCCCACCCCCACCCCCACCCCATCTTCCGTGACGTGAGTCCTAGAGTATATGGCTAAATAAGGAGTGTATAAGCTGTAGTAGTTACTTTCAGCCCACAGGGCCGTTCCTGTAAACAGTGGGCTCCGGCCTTTTGCTTATATATATATGTGGCCTTGTTAGACTTGCCTTACGATTGCTTCCGCAATGTGACTTTGATGTGATGTATTGATTCTTGTGTCTGACAAGGCGACCACTCAGTGCTTGAGAGGGTGGGTCGTTGCCACCCGGGAAGCACTAAGTGGCCTGTTTTGGGCAGTAAAGCCCCCTCTTCCCCGACCCGGGTTCAGTGCTGGGGGTGGGGGGCTTACAAATGTATCAGAAGGATCACGATCCGGCCACATGGGGCAGTCTTTAGACCCTTCCTTCCCATGTTCCATTTCTTGGTTCGGGACGAACCATGCAACGGAAGCCTGGTGGACCCATAGGATAGAATTTTAAGGATTCTAGACTGCACAGTAGCACACCCACACTTCTCTTCCGTTTCAGTCCGTTTTTGCAAAATCCCCTTACTTTTGCAAGTACTGATTTTCGTCTGTTACTTCTCAAGATACAAGAGTTCAGTAATGAGAGATCATCCTCTAGGGACAAGTACCACCCTACTACTCCACCACCAGACTCGGCTGCTCCAGTTGCAGTCCCTTTTACTGAGACCAACCAGGGACGGATGTTGACAACACTATTGGCCACCTTCCAGACGGCCATCTTACAGCCACCCCAGCAGCCTACCGTGCCCACAGACCTTCTGACGACCTTCCAGGGGCTAAGGCCCCCTATCTTCCGAGGCACCGAATCCGCCATGCAGGCGGAGGAGTGGGTGGAGAGAGTTGAGGAGATACTAGTCGGCATGATATGCCCCGCCATTACCACAGTGTCCCTAGTGGTGACATTATTAGAGGGCTACGCTCGAGACTGGTGGAGAGCAGCCAGCCGCTCCACATTCAGAGGGCGACCACTCAGCACAATTCTCTGGGAGAATTTTCTGAGGCTTTCCTGGAACACTTCATCTCCGATGTCGACCGAGTTGCGCTCCAGGAGCGATTCCTGCACATCCGCCAGGGAGAGAGGACTGTACCGGAATACCAGCGCGAGTTCATTCACTTAGCCCGCTTTGAGGGGACACTGGCAACCACAGATAGAGACAGAACCGCCAGGTTCTACCGAGGACTGCGCGATGACCTACGTCAGGCCTTGATCATGATTTCACAGTCTACCTTCCACACGATTTCCACACATGCTGCAGAGTTAGAGATGGACCAACGGATGGTATCCCAGCAATAGAGAGGACGTGTGGAGCTTCCCCGGACCCAGGGATGAGAGAGAAGGACTGTCCCTCGAAGGCAGGACCGAGATAGGAGGCAACGCCACCGCCACCAGCCCTACAGGCAGGCACCTCAGCCTCGACATGCACCTCCAGCTCCAGCACCCCGACCAGCCTTAGCACCCCAGCCCCCACCAGCTGCACGACGAGATGTTCCCTTTGTAGGGAATTGCTTCCTTTGCCAGCATCCTGGACATATTAGAGCTTTTTGCCCCCCAGGCTTAGGAGCAGTGCAGGGAGCAGCGGAGAGAGGATGAGGACGTCGCAGAGGACGAGCCGCAGGCAGGAGGGACCAAGCCAGGAAGGGTCGAGCAGCACCACTTGAGGCATACACACTAGATCATCAGCACAGACCTGCACCTGACGTAGTTATAGGTATATATTTTCGACATTAGTGATGATATACCTGGATGATATTATCTTGTAGGAAACATATGATATAGCATTTTGTCTTGATATATATGTACTCCATCTGTATATCTGTGAAAACCCTGAGATCATAGTATATATATATATGTTACCAGGTTTACTTTTGGTAGAAGGTCACCCTGCTAAAACATTATTCGACACCGGTGCCACACATTCTTTTATCTCCCGGGATTTCATCGCAAACAAGGAGAAAACCATCTCATCATCTGGAATGTCAATACAAATTCGACTCCCGGATGGGTCAGACATGACGTTTACAGAAAAGTGCTCATTCCAAGCGATGCTGGGAAACATGGAGTTCGAAACCTTTGCAACCATTCTAGCAATAACCGGATTCGACATCATCTTGGGGATGGACTGGTTGGCCGAGCACAATGCCCAAATAAATTGCTCGACCTGAGAAATCAATCTCCGGAACCCAAATGGTTAAACTATCACTCTAGCAGGTATACCGTCACTCACTCGCATCATACTAACGTCCGCACAAAATATCAAATCGGTTCGACGAAAGGATGAAATGTACCTAATCTACTTCGAAATGAAAGACAACTCAAGTACTCACCAAGGTGCCCGTAATCCGAGACTTTCCAGATGTCTTTCCCGAATCCCTTCCAGGGTTGCCCCCGCAACGAGAAGTGGAGTTCCAGATCGAACTTGCACATGGATCTCAACCAGTGTCCCGAGCACTCTACCAAATGGCCCCGAAGGAACTAGTCGAACTTAAGATACAACTGCAGGAACTAATTGATGCAGGTTTTGTTCGTCCAAGTACCTCACCCTAGGGAGCCCCTGTATTGTTCATCAAAAAGAAGGATGGATCATTACGCTTATGCATCGATTACAGGGAACTAAATAAGCTTACCATCCGAAATACCTATCCCCTATCCAGGATAAACGAGCTATTCGATCAATTGCATGGCGCGCCCGTTTTCTCCAAAATGGATCTACGGTCTGGGTACTACCAACTTCGGATGCGAGTGGACATCCCCAAAACAGCCTTGAACTCCCGCTATGGACTCTACGAGTTTATAGTAATGTTGTTTGTGCTGACCAACGCCCCATACGCCTTCATGGCCCTAATGAATAAGGTGTTTGAACCGTTCTTGGACCACTTTGTGATCGTCTTCATAGACGATATACTCATCTACTCGAGGATCAAGGCAGACCATTCCAGGCATCTCCAAATGGTACTACTCAAATTATGAGAACACTCACTCTTCGCACAATTCAGTAAGTACGAGTTCTGGATGGAGGAAGTCGGATTCCTCGGGCAAACGATCAATAAGAATGGGGTAGCAGTGGATCAGGCCAAAGTACAGGCGGTATGGAATTGGCCACCACTTAAGTCAGCAGCAGATATCAGAAGCTTCCTTGGTCTCGTCGGATACTACCGTAAGTTCGTGGAAGGTTTTTCCAAGATCGCCTTACCCCTCACAACCCTCACCAAAAAGGATACAGTGTTCTAATGGACACCCGAATGTGAAGCAGCGTTCGTGGAACTAAAGAACCGCCTAACCTCCGCTCCAATTCTTACACTCCCCTCAGGCACTGAGAGCTTTCAAATCTACACAGACGCATCTCTGAAAGGATTAGGAGTGATACTAATGCAGCATGACAAGGTAGTCGCTTACGCATCACGACAGTTGAAGCCTCACGAGCTTAACTATACAACCCATGAATTAGAGTTGGGTGTTGTGGTATTCACATTGAAAATTTGGAGACATTAACTATACGGAATAAGATGCGAGATCTTCTCCGACCACAAAAGCCTCAATTACATCATCACCCAGAAGGAGCTGAACCTCCGACAACGCCGGTGGTTAGAATTTCTGTGCGATTATGACTTCGCCCTCCAATACCACCCCCGACAAGGCCAACAAGGTTGCAGATGCCTTGAGTCGACAACCCCCTGTGACCGGAAGTTGGCTGGAAATGATACCAGGATAGTTGATCAAGTCCTTGGCAGACTTAGATGTCATCCTTATCACCCGCAAAAACCCTATGGACTACCAAGCTCAGCTATATTGGATGGAGATACAATTTGATATTAGGGACAGGATACGAGAGGCACAAAAGGTCGACCCAGAAGCGGCTTCAATCATCCAGACCCTACAGCACGACGCTCAAGAGGACTACAATTTATATGATGGTATTCTACAATACAAACACCGCATATTCATCCCTTCCACCGAAGGGATCCGAGAAGAGATACTTCGCGAAGCACACCAATTGAGGTACTCTATTCACCCAAGAGTGGTGAAAATGTATGCAGATTTATGAAGGAAACTGTACTGGCCAGGTATGAAAAGGGACGTCGCCAATCATGTGGCACACTGCCAGACCTGTCAAATGGTCAAGGCAGAATACCGCAGTCCAGGAGGCTTACTACAACCTCTACCCATACCAGAATGGAACTTTGAGGATATCTCCATGAATTTTGTCCACGGCCAGCCCCGATCTCGTGCAGGGAATGACTCTGTATGGGTCGTGGTGGATCGCCTCACAAAGGTGGCTCGTTTTATCCCGAACCGACAAAGCGACGACGTCGACATTCTATCCAGGCTTTTAATAGAGCATGTGGTCTGATTCCAAGGAGTACCCAAGTCAATAGTATCTGATCGCGACGGACGTTTTACTTTTAAGGAATGGACAAGAGCGCAAGCTTATCTGGGGACCAAACTAGCTTTCAGCACCGCTTTCCACCCTCAAATAGACGGGCAGACGGAAAGGACCAATCGGACAATTGAGGACCTTCTCCGACTGTGCATAGTAGAACACAGCGAACCATGGGAACAGGTGCTACCCTTGGTGGAATTTTCATATAACAACAGTTTTCAGGCAAGTATTAAGATGGCACCATACGAGGCTCTATATGGGAGACGTTGCCGAACTCCGCTGTCATGGGCACAAGATGAGGACCCGGAAGCTTTGGGGGTCACATACATAGAGACACCACGACAACAGTAAGATTAATCCGAGATCGAATGTTGGAAGCGTAAAGCCGCCAAGCAAAATATTACGATGCACACCATCGACCGGTGGAATTCAACGTAGGGGATATGGCATTCCTAAAGACTAAACCAATGCACGGGATCTCCCGGATAAAGAAGCAGAAAAAGCTAGATCCTCGCTACCTGGGCCCGTACCAGATCATCGAAAGAATTGGTCATGTTGCCTATAGATTAGCCTTGCCAGCTGAACTGGGAAACCTCCACGACGTTTTTCACGTCTCCTCATTAAGACGGGTTCTTCGCCAACCAGATCAACATCTTTTTGCACCCCCAGCATCAATACAATCTGACCGATCCATTCAGCTCGAACCAGTAAGGATAGTGGACTCCAAGGTCAAGAACCTACGAAACAAAACCATCACGATAGTCAAGATCTTGTGGTCAAACTGCGGACGCGAAGAGTTTACATGGGAACCAAAAACTCTTGTTCGGGAAAGGTACCTGACACTATTCTCGCAGGTATTTTTCCCCTACCTTAAGCAATTTTCGAGGACGAAAATCCTTTTATTTTTATTGAATTGTAACATCCCGACTTTTATTGGGTCGCTAGACCCTAGTGGACCCAATAAAAGTGACCCCAAAAGATAGAAAGTGACCCGAATATGGGATATTGTGCTAAACGTACGCCAAATTGACGTCCGTCAGTTCCGTTAGACTCGTGTAATCAATACGAGTGCAATGGAACTCGTTCCGTTCCAATCTGAGGTTGTTTAAAAAATGACCATTTTGAGTATCGTTGTGCATCACAACTAATTCATTGGGGTACAGTGACCAAACGTACTCCAAATTGACTTCCGTCAGTTCCGTTAGACTCGTGTAATCAATACGAGTGCAATGGAACTCGTTCTGTTCCAATCCGAGGTTGTTTAAAGAAAATGATCATTTTGAGTATTGTGGTGCGACACAATAAAGTCATTGGGGTACAACGGCCAAATGTACTATAAATTGACTTTCGTCTGTTCCGTTAGACTCGTGTAATCAATACGAGTACAATGGAACTCATACCGTTCCAATCCGAGGTTGTTTAGAAAAAACGACCATTTTGAGTATCGTTATGCGGCACAATAAAGTCGTTGGGGTACAGTGACCAAACGTACTCCAAATTGACTTTTGTCAGTTCCGTTGGACTCGTACAGGCAATACAAGCGCGACAAGACTCGTTGCATTCCAATCAGAGCTCGTATGAGGAATATATCCGTTTTAGGTTTTGTAGACCGCCACGACACACTTTTCAAAATATTAAACAAACGAACTCGGAATCAGTCTCAGTGGACTCCTAAATTCAAAATAAGACCAACAAAGTTCGTCGTAACCAATTCCGACGTCGGAAAGTCAAACCACGATCAAATCAAGCTTTATGTCACACTGAAAAGCGTGCGCGCATCCATGTTGATTTGACACCCCTATGTTGACCCTCCACCAACAAATTGGACCCCTTGGACCTTGACCCACATGGGGGACCCACCTTAGGGTTGACCTTGGTCAAGACCCTCTCCAAACTTCCCCTTTTTTGGAATTGTTCCTAAGAGGGAGCTCACACCCACACCCACCATGGAGGGTTGCCATATACCCATGGGTGGCCTGCCAACCCTAGGCTAGCGGAGGGAGGGGAGGGAAGAAATATCTTCCCCCACCCACTCCCTTCCCCTCCCTCTTTAGTCCCACATTGGGAGGAAGGGAAGGGAGCTCCCCCTCCCTCCCTATAAATATAGCCCCTTCCCCTCTCTGAACTCACACTCACCCCTAGCCATCCCCTCCCCTCTGCTTGAACCCCACCCCGCCTATCAGAAGACTTCCCCCCAAGTCCACCACCACCACCGCCACCAATGGCCCACCTCCCTAACATCTCTCGAGCCCCCTCCACAGGTGGACACCTTTCCGTCTCCCTTCCCACTCCTCCGGCGCCTTGCACCCCCCCCCCCCCGGTGCCAGAGCACCGCCAGCACCACCCAAGCCATGCCAGGCTCGGGTGGCGGACCGCCCACATAAGCCTCACCCCAGCATCGGGGGTGGTACTGGGGGAGCAGTACTCCAATCGGCGACCCTTGTCCCGACAAAGAGAGGCGGCGGGGCCACCGGAGAACGCGTCTTCGGCGGCACCCCGTGCAAGCCCCCCCCCCCCCCCCCCCCCCCCCCGTCTTCCTTTGTTTCCTGTACGCAACTCTCGCAGTCTCCGGCGGCGTCCGGTGGCTCCTAGCCGCCGGACCACCGCCGGAGACAAGACCTGCCCCCAGTGACCCGATCGGGGTATTAGAAGGCTCACCTGGAGGGAGGGGTGGCGCAGCATCGGCCAACATGGCCCATGCAGGCCGTGCCACCCGCCCCCTCCTCCCTGTTGAAATCTGACGGTGGTCGGCGGCGCCAGGCCGCCGGACCACCGCCGGATTAGTCGCCGGCCCCCGGCGAGTCGACCGGGGGCTGCGCCGGCACCAGGCGTCCGCTGCCCAACGGTGGCAGCGACTGCCACCTTGTATGCCATCGACAATAGCAGTGGTCGTCCGATCCCCACGATGAGATCGGACGGCCCAATCATCCTTAATCGCCACCCTGCATGACTTTATGCGCCCCCCCCCCCCCCCCAGCGGATCGGCTCCAGATCCGCTGTGGGGATCAAAAACCGCGCGCTGTCCAGCGCCCTTCCTGCTTTCAGGATTTTCTAACCGCACCCCGAACCCCATTACCCCTTTCTGATTTTTCTGAGGGTAACCTAGGCTCCTAGGGCAAAAATTGTGAACACGAAAAATGTTCCTTATTAAGAGATCTCACCTCAGTAAATTTTTGGGAATTTTTGGAGGTGTTTTACTATTTTTAAGGGCTTTTGCAAGAGTTAATTAAAGGAATTAAAAACCCTAACAGCTTTGGAAAATCCATGAAATATTATAGGCTCAATTTTAGGACTTCTTAGAGGCACTATCAAAGTTTGGGGGTTTTATCAACTGATTTAATAATTTTAAGAGCCTAAATAAGGTTTCTCCGGGCAAAATAAAGCCCCCAAATGGGCTGAAAAATATTGGGACAACTTGTGGGCCCTTAACATACTATTTTGGATATACTATAAAATTTTGGAGGACATTTGAATATAAATGGTGGGCCCTCCAATTATTCGAGAAACGAACGAAATATATATTATCGAACTTTCAAACGAATTTGGGGAGAAAAAAATGTAACACGCTAACGCGTCATAATGAATGAAATATTGAGCTGTGTTTAGGATAATACCCAGACTACAACTAAGAAAGGCAGAACCGGGAAAGAACCCCTATGAACGGGGATAGAACATAACATTCCTCCTAAGAACGGAGATGGAACTGAAGTCTCCTGATTATGGAGTGATTGACTACTAACCCTTTTTATTTATTTCTTATTCTCCAGTCTCGTACTGGTCAATTACTTACTGCTGTTATTTAGTCCTTTCGATACTCCAGTCTCGCACTGGTCAGATATTTACTGCTTTTATTGAAGTCCTTTCGGTACTCCAGTCTCGCACTGGTTAGATATTTACTGCTTTTATTTAGTCCTTTCAGTACTCCAGTCTCGCACTGGTCGGATATTTACTGCTTTTATTTAGTCCTTTCGATACTCCAGTCTCGCACTAGTCAGATATTTACTGCTTTAATTTTGTCCTTTCAGTACTCCAGTCTCGCACTAGTCAGATATTTACTGCTTTTATTTAGTCTTTCCGGTACTCCATTATCGTACTGGTCAGATAGTTACTGCTCTTATTTAGTCTTGTCGATAATCCAGTCTCATACTGGTCCAGTTATTTCGGTCATTTGCTTTCGACCTTCCTTTCATGTACTTTATTCAGCACCGCAACTCTGCAGCTTATTTTAAACCATAACTTTCGTGCTTATACCTACGGTGCTAACCCGGGTTCTGCTCTAGCAGGCGGCTTTCCTGATTTGTGAGACCTTAGTTGGAGATAACCGCGTGTTGAGTATCTCCTCCAGGGTTAGGCCCAAATAATGTGCCCCCACGCCCGTAGCGCCTCCCGGTCAAAAGTTGAGTAACCGGTCAAGTCAAGAAAGTCGTGGCAGACCTAAAGTTTATGTCCCTCCTCCTTAAAATGTTTTGTAACATGCTTACTATAAGAGTGGAGGGTCTGTCACGCCTGTAGACCGTTCGAACCGGTGCAGGAGAGTTGACGACTCATGCCGATAAGGAGATTTGCGATGCGGGTTATCACCACTTCGTACTCGCTGATTTGCCTCCACTGGTCGGCATAAATCTCGGAATCGTCGGATGTCACTCACATCCAAGTAGTACACCAAGTTGTACGGGAGGGCCTGGGTGATATGGTACGACTACGCTCAGAAGTGGCAGGACTGGCCACTCTCACCGACGACCACATCGGTGAGGCCCGCAGGGTTCGCTACCATGCTGGAAGGAAAACGGTCCAAACTGTGTCGACACAGGGTTTTATGAACGGGTTTTGAACACCCGCGGTTTGTGTGTGTGTGTGTGTGTGTGCAAGTTATGATTATTAATGTTACTATAGTTATAAACTGCACATTTACTTTATATAATTATTAGTTTTATTAGGAGGCCCAGTATATACATGTTGCTAACCCTTCTTGCTTCGGCTATCTGTTTTTGGTGCTTATGCTCGTCCCCAGGATACGGATCCGGGGAGGAGATGTGTTTTCCACTTAGCTCTGTGACTAACGGTTATTTTTATGACCATCCACAGGAGATGGGACAGCGCGAAGCCCCCGCACCGCTTGATGGATTACCAGCTCTCGAGATTGCCCGATCGGATACTCCAGCCTCACCCCCCCCCCCCCCCCCCCCCCCCCCCCGTCTTCCGTGACGTGAGTCCTAGAGTATAAGGCTAAATAAGGAGTGTATAAGATGTAGTAGTTACTTTCAGCTCACAGGGTCGTTCATGTAAATAGTGGGCTACAACCTTTTGCTTATATATATATGGCCTTGTTAGACTTGCCTTATGATTGCTTCCGCAATGTGACTCTGATGTGATGTGTTGATTCTTGTGCCTGACAAGGCGACCACTCAGTTCTTGAGAGGGTGGGCCGTTGCCACCCAGGAAGCACTAAGTGGCCCGTCTTGGGTAGTAAGACCCCCTCTTCCCCGACCTGGGTTCAATGTTTGGGGGGGGGGGGGGACCTTACAGAAAGCCTCCACGTTCGCTGCGCGCTCAGAAAGCCTCTGTGTTCCCCCCGTGCTCAAAACGCCTCCTCGTTCCTCGCGCGCTCAGAACGCCTCCTCGTTCACCACGCGCTCAGAACGCCTCCACGTTCACCGCGCTCTTAGAACGCCTCCGCATTTACCGCGCCCTCAGAATGCCTCAGCGTTCCTCATGCGCTCAAAACGCTCCCTTGTTTGTCGCACGCTCAGAACACTTTCGTGTTCACGACGCGCGCAACAGTTAACCTTTCCTAATTTCCTAGATTGCATGTCTTGTTCTTTGCGCTCAACACCGTCAATGAAGCCGCCCGAATTGATCGAATTGCCCGGGGGGGCAAGACGGGAATATAAAAAAATGGCGATCCGTGTGCTCCAAATCGGCAAGTGTGATTCGCCCGTCAGGTGGTTACGGTGGTTACAACGACAAAATTACCGGGCTACCCCTGTCCAAGACTATAACAGGAGTCCAGGGCCTTCATTTCAAGGGACCTTGTCTTCTATGCCCGAGAGAGCTCTTTTGAAGATTTCCTCTGAGTTCTCCTTCCACTACAACAAAGTAGACCTATAGCGGCGGTTTTTTTGCGGCGCTTTATAAAACGTCGCTATAGGTTTTTGCATTTCGCGGCGTATTTGGGTAAAAACGTGGCTAATGTTCGATACACATGATTTAGCGACGCCTTTATTTTAAAGTGCCGCGAAAAGTAAGATATAATGTATTACCCCCGCGGCGACCTTATTCCCTCTTGCACATCGCGGATCTAGGTTTTCCTCCAGCACGCGCTCTTCTCCTCGTCGTCTTCCTCCGTTCTTCCTGCGCTCTTCCTCCGCTCTTCCTCGCGGCCGCCAGCAACATCCTGACTAAGAACAAGGTCCTCGAGGAGGAGCTAGTGTTGCCGTTCTCCTCGTACTGCTGTTCTCCTCTCCGATGCACTGCTCGCTGTCGCCAAAGCTCTTCCTCCGCTCTTCCTCGCTGCCGCCGACAACATCCTGACTAAGAACAAGGCCCTCGAGGAGGAGCAAGTGTTGCTACGCCCCTACACGGAGAAGCAAAGGGCTACTCAAGGTATATTGAGATCCTTGATAAACTTGATTTGTTTGTAGCATTTGTTATCTTGCAACATCCACTATTTTTCTATTCTTTCCATCGGCTACTACACTTTGTTGTTCACAGTGCCAATATTGATGCTCCAGATAATTTTCAAGCGTGATTTTAAGTCTTTTAAACACCTACACTGCTTATGATTTTTACTTAAGAGGTACGCCCAAATTAGTCTAAAAAAACATCAATAAAAAGGAGGAAATATCTGCTTCCATTCAATGATAGAGTCAGCATTGGTCCACATATATCAACATGTACCAATTGTAGTGGCTAGATTGCTCTCAGAAGTGCTTCAGAAAGAAACTTACCTATGTGTTGCTTCCCATATATGCAAGCTTCACATGTTTTTATTTGAAATCTCATTAGTTACAGTTGCAGGTTAGTGAATTCATGCTAGAACCCATGATCTTTCTCATAAATTCATGGGTTACATGGCAGGTTTTTCTCCTGTTTGTTCCAATGACCATGGTTTGCTTATGGATGCAGGAAATTTTAATTTTTATTAATTTGGACCATGGTTTGCTTATGGATGCACTCTGGAGTGTCTTCAAAGTAAACTATCTTCTTGGGATATCCTTTCTACTATCTTTTTAGAGCGGTCAGGTTTATTGAATGCTAACTTCTTAACTTATTTATTGAATGTCTATATGAGTAATGTAATTTTGTTGTTGGTGGTGCTCTCACTACAACAAAATAGATCTAGTGGTAGTAATCACTGCATGTTAGTTACTACTATCTCATTGTCATATGCATATATCGATGTAGTTGCTAATTGAAAGATAAATCACTTACACATTGTTCAATCTGATCGGTGTATTTACTTTATTTATTTATGTAGGTACACATCATAGTAATTTTATCAGCAATGGATAAAAAATGGATGAATGAGCCGCGTCACTCAAAAATCTATGTAGAAGGCATGAAATATATGCTAGATTTATTCTATGGATATACACCAGTTGGTGAAAAATGCCCATGCCCTTGTAGAAAGTGTGTTAATATGAAGAGGTGGTATCGAGAAGAGGTAGAGGGGCATTTGGTATGGAATGGTATTATGGAAAACTACACAGATTGGATATACCACGATGGTCGATTATCTCACACCGGGGTCCAACCTAGTAACATCTTTTCTTGTGCTACAAACATTCTTAACACCAACAGCAACTCTAGCAGTCTCATTGGTGAATTATTGCATGCGGCCATCCCTAACTTGACACATGATGAGAAAGCAGATGAACAAGAATTTAGGAATGATCATTATGGTGAAGATGAGACATTTGACTTTCCTCCAGCTCCCATCACTGCAAACACTAATAGTTTATATATGTCTCTCTTGGAGGAAAATAAACCGTTGTGGGAAGGGTGCCTGGAGTACACAAAGTTATCTTTTTTATTAAAGCTTCTGCATATTAAAACACTTGGAAATTGGAGTAATGTACATTTCAGTATGTTGTTGAAAACTCTGCAGGGTGCGATTCCAGGTGTACATGAAACACTGCCCGCTAACTATAATGAGGCCAAGAAAATTACTTCCAAATTAGGCCACAATTACATTAGGATTGATGCATGTGAAGATGATTGCTCATTATTTTGGGGACCACACAAAAGTAGTAATACTTGCTATGTGTGCGGGAAGTCACGATGGGTCG
The DNA here is from genome assembly GCA_033032865.1 of Dactylorhiza incarnata. Taxonomy (NCBI): domain Eukaryota; kingdom Viridiplantae; phylum Streptophyta; class Magnoliopsida; order Asparagales; family Orchidaceae; genus Dactylorhiza; species Dactylorhiza incarnata. The sequence continues at coordinate 4,468,752 of JAWHQI010000198.1, forward strand.
AAGGAGTTGAAAGTCAATTGGTTCACAAGTCAAGGAAACGTAAGCAACAAGATATGAAGACTTTAAAAAAGATCCCCAAAAACGTTTTTCGTTACTTCCCATTAAAGGAGCGTTTAGAAAGACTATTTCTTTGTAAACAGACAGCCGAAATGATGCAATGGCATGCCAAAGAGCCTAACCATGATAATTTAATGCACCACCCTCGAGATGGCTTGGCATGGAAAGATTTTGATCGAAGACACCAAGAGTTCTCCAGTAAATCTGGTAATATTCGCATCGCTCTTGCCACGGATGGTTTCAATCCTTTTGGTGATCTTAGTAGCGCACATAGTACATGGCCAATTATGTTAGCCATATATAATGTGCCACCTTGGGAGTGCATGAAGAAGAGATCAATCATTATGTCAGGTCTGATACCCGGTCCTAAAATGTCTGGTAATAATATTGATGTTTATCTGCAACCATTAATAAAGGAGTTGAAAGAGTTGTGGGAAGAGGGTATAGAAGTGTTTGATGCTTCAGAGGGGGAAAAATTTAAACTGCGGGTGGCATTACTCTGGACTATTAGTGATTTTCCCGGCCTTGGTAATTTATCAGGATGGAATACACATTCTAAACTTGGATGCCCATCATGCGGGTTGAACACTAACTCATGTTGGTTAAAGCACAGTCAAAAAATAGCCTTTCAATCTCACCGACGATTTCTGCCAGTTGATCATCCATATAGGAAGTCACAAAAATTTGGCCGTCACGAATTAAGTGTTGGTAATACAAAACCACCCAAAGGAAGAGATGTATTTGAGGCAATTAAAGATATTCAAGTTGTTTTTGGTAGAGAAAATCAATCACGAGGACCGACTATGTATTGGAAAAAAAGAAGCATATTTTTTGACCTGCCTTATTGGAAAACAAATTTATTGCGACATTGTCTTGATGTCATGCACATAGAGAAGAATGTATGTGACAATATCCTAAGCACCATATTAGGCGACCCTGTCAAAAACAAGGATGATGTGCGTGCTAGAAGAGATTGCAAGGATCTTAAGATTCTAAAACAATTGTGGATTCAGGAAAGAGATGATGAGATTGAGGTCATTCCTCCAGCATGCTTTACCATGAATAAAATTGAGAACAAAATTTTCTTAGGTTTGATAAAGTCAATACGAGTTCCCGATGGATACGCATCCAACATATCACGTTGTGTTAAGCTCAAGCAATGTAAAATGCAAGGGTTGAAGAGTCATGATCATCACATCATCATGCAACAGTTCTTGTCTGTCGGTTTACGATCAGTTTTACCAAGGCATATTGTAATCCCGTTGATGGAAGTGTCCATGTTTTTTAGACAGTTGTGTAAAAATTAAAAATTTCTGACTTGGTTGAGATAGAAAATCGCTTAATTTTGGCATTATGCCAGCTTGAAATAATATTTCCCCCATCATTCTTCACAATAATGATTCATCTTATGGTGCATCTTGCAAAAGAGGCTATCTTGGGTGGTCCGGTACAATTTAGGTGGATGTATCCCATTGAGAGAGAACTTGGGCACTATAAAAAATTTGTTCGAAACAAATCAAGGCCAGAAGGATCCATAGCATAAGGTTATATAGCAGAAGAGACTTTAACATTTTGTTCTCGATTCTTAGAGGGAATTGAAACTCGGTTTAATCGACCAAGTCGTAATAGTGTAAATTTGACAACTCCAACACCAACATTTAAGATGCTTCCACAAGTGGGCAGTGCTACAAAAGGTGCCATTTTGAAGAAATTAGACCCGGTTAGCCTAACACAAGCGCATCGATATGTTCTATTCAACTGTGCTGAACTCGAGACTTTTCGAAGGTAATTAAACTTCAAACACTCTTTCGTAAGCATTATATTCCAGAAATGGTGTTGATCATTGTTTTAATTTATGTTTTTAGTGAATTACGGGAAGAATTGAAGAATCGTCACCAACCACAACGGATCGAAGAAGATATGTTGGAAAAAATGCTTTGCAATGAATTCTCGGAATGGTTTAAACGCAGGGTAAAAATCGTTCATGTTTATAAATACTTACAAATTAGTATCAATGTGATTCATTTTGTGCACATTATATCATTTCAGGTTATAGATGATGTAACCATTACAGATCCACAAATACGACAATTGGCACTTGGACCCAACTCTATTGTTCGTTGCTACAAAGGATATAATATAAATGGGTTTTCATTTCGAACGGTAGAAAGTGAACTTTGTAAACGAACGCAAAATAGCGGGATTGAAGTAATGTCTGACCATGGTGGATTAGACGGAGATATCAATTATTTTGGTAGGCTTACTGAGATCTTAGAATTAGATTACTTTGACGCTGCAAAAGTGATGCTTTTTAAATGTGATTGGGTGAATCCCACAAACAATGTGGGCGTGAAGAAAGATTCTTTTGGGTTCACTTTAGTTAATTTCACTCAATTAATACATACATGCGTGGTGCTAGAACATGACCCTTACATATTTCCTTCTCAAGCAAGAATGGTATATTATATCTCTGATCCTAAACAATCACGTTGGGAAGTGGTCATGAGGATGGTGCCGCGAGATGAGTATGAAATGGGAGATATCACAACTATAAATATTGATGTCCATCAAACCTTAATTCAATGTGATGTTAATGAAATACAAAATGTTGAGAGCTTGTACCAAGACGATGATGAGGATGTCGAGATAGTTAGAACTGATGTTGACCCCATTATTGTGCCAAGAGAAAGATAAGTTTCACTAAGTATGTTCTCAATTATTTACTTAACAATGCACTTATTAACTTATCATTGATATTGTTAATGTTATTATTATAATGCAGATAGCCAATGTCTCCTAAAAGAAAATTGGTTCCAAAAAATTTATATGTTTCAAGAGATCCCACGCCGCTAACAAATGATCAAAGTGGTGATACTCCATCCAAAAATTGCAATGAAGTTGTGGGTGAAGAGACAAATGCAAGCACTTCGCGGGTCCATGAGGATTCATTATATGATGCGGCAGCCATGGCATTTCATTCATCTAATGAAAGTAACGATGACAATCAAGCTAGTGATCGGGAAGTTGATCACAATGCTGATGAACCACATACTTGTAATTCAGTTGACACTAAATACTTCTAATTCAATATGTTATTCTTATTGTTAATGATATTTACAAGAAATATTTTGCTGATTCTAGCCTCAACTAAGCATAAAAAAGGACGAGGTGAAACCACATGCAAACACATTCATCTAATGCCCGCGGATAAAGTCGTTAAAATGGAGAGAAATGCGTACGGCCAATTCATAGGTGAGGGAAAAGTTCAACTTTCCTCTTTTTTGGGCACACTGATTAGAAATGTATCTTTGTTTCCAATGATTTCTCACTCGTGGACGCATAGCAAAGACACGACATGGAATTTGATAAAGGTGCACATATTCAATCACTTACATTAACACATTCTTTCTTTATTTTGTTTATTCATTTTATCTTTATCTGCAGAATCGCTTTGATGTTCATGAGACTGATAAGAATCATATTATGGAACTTCTGCGAGAATCATTTAGGGATTACAAAGCAAAATTTAAGAGCATGTATTATAGACCCTCAGACACTCCTGCATCTGTTATTGCTCGTGGTGGCCCAAAAAATATGCCTGCAAGTCAATTTTCTGATATTGTGACATACTGGTATTCTTCAAAGGGGAAGGTAATCCTATTTTTATTCTATTTTATTTGTTTTCTTTATGTTGCATGCATATTAAATTTATATTATTATGACCATTAATTGAAATGTGGTATTATCAGAATATAAGTGAAAAAAATAAAATATGTAGAAGTAAGCAAATTGGGGCACATGCCCTTGGAAGAATGAGTCTTGCCAATCGTAAGAAAATGCTGGTATGTTGTACAAGTAGAAATATAAAACAATTGCTCATTTATGCTTCTAGCAATTTTAACACAGGGATAATTTAATTTTTTTCCATAGGCTGATGAGTTGGGAAGGGAGCCAACTCGGATTGAACTATATGTAGATAGTCGCACTTCAAAGAGAAAGGGTAAAAACTTGGTGGATGATGAAGCCACGTCAAAAAAAGTAAGGAGGTTTTTATTTTCAACATACTCCCTGCCAGTTGATTATACATAAACTTGCTTCATATGAATTCAATTTTCCTATACTTTGTAGTGTGCTTTAGACAAGGCAATAGAGGAGCAAATGTCACAATGCCCTCCAGACACGCCGATGCCTGACATTCATGAAGCCGCTTTTAGGTGAAAACCATGTTTGTAAACATTGTGGTATATTTTCTAAATTATCATATCTTAGGTCTACGATCCTTCACATATATCATACTTCTAAAAAGTGAAGTGGTTTAGGTCGACATTTGGAGCAGAATATTATGGTCGATGTCGAGGCATGGGAACTGGTGTGACTGCCATTCAAGTTTATCCCGAACTATCGCGCCGCTCACAAACCACAAGCATGAGACAAAGAAATTCAAATGAATCACAAGAGATAGCTAACTTAAAATCACAGATGGCTACTATGCAAACAACAATGGATTTTCTTGTGGATGCTATTTCGCGCCAAGGTTCTAGAGACGATCGCTCTGGAACATCAGGAGCACCTGGAATACATCTATATCCGGATCAGGTATAGTTGATTAATACTAGTTATGTGTAAGGCTATAAATTTCAATTGCATAGTAAAATTATAATTATCTTAAAAATTCATACATGTGCAGTTTGCGAGGATGATGTCTCTTATTCGTGGACGAAACTCAAATAATGAGACTACTTCTAATGACACGCCTCAAACAAATCATATTACAAGAGTTAACTCCGAAGAAGGTAACAAAAATGATGTTGAATTGTGTGCTAATGTATGTCTGGCTTTGGAAGACTAATGAAGGTATTTGATAGCAGAGGATCAAGGAGAAAACGACGGTGGCGCATCTTGAATTTACTTGAGATCTTTTATCCATGCAACTATTTTCTTTCAGTTGTTTATGTGTACAAACTATTTTACTGCCTCCTGCCTACTTTCTTAGGAACTTTACATTAATTTTAAAATCTTAGGAATGTGTTTGACACAGTTTATTTCTTAATATGGTCTGTGAAAAATATGCTGCCATTTTTTCTGATTGGTCAAGAGTATGTTCATATCATTACATTTTACAATGAAAATTTTATTCCTTCTATCAAGCTTTTTTTGGTCTAGATAGGCTTTGTTGCAGGTCATTCAAAATCTGAGAGTCAATGTAATTTACAAGTAGAAAGGTATATCTAGTGGTGGTGAAAATATGGAAGTATAAATCCACATCAAAAAAAGTAAGAACGTTTCTTTTTTCATCTTCCCACTAGTTGAATATCCATATTTTTTTCATATTAATTCAAGTACTTTTACTTTTTATGCTACTTTAGAGATAGGCTTTCTTGGACTTCTTGATGCTCCTAGCTGACGACCTCGATGGAGATTTCACCATTGGAGACTCTCACTTCTGGGTGCCTTGATCTTTATAGGTATACTCCATTTACTGGAATAACAATTTCATTTTAAAAAAGCCTCATGTTTGCATCACTTGCTTGCATTTATGCTGATATGTAGAACTTTGACCAATAAATTATGCTTAGTCAAATTGTTGTTTATGTTCTGCACTATTTGGCTATATTGTCATGGTTCATTTTCTTTAGTGCTGCAGTCTATGCTACTTGCATTTTACCATTTCATGCGTGCAGAAATTCTATTTTTGCATTGATGGTTTCATGAATGCCCTTAAAACATTGATGCTAGGATCGTGTGCATATATATATATACTTATTTATACATTACAACTGCGGACAGCTTTGGGGGTAGAGAAATGCATGTCATGTGTACGAATGCGTGCATGCCTGCATCTGTCATTTCCAATCATATATCTTTTTGATATGTAGGACTAAAGAATGGTAGCTAGCTAGTTATAATGTGCTAGCTGGGTATATGTATCACATTGGTGTGATTGAATATTGATCTTCCTCCCTGTAGAATGGTAGCTAGCTGGGTAAGAACACAGCTAGGTAATGAATGTTCAGTGAGTGTATGAGTATTTGTTTTGGCCGGGTTCAGTTAGTCTGTGAGTTCTGTAGTTAATGTCTATGTTTGGTTTGTAGTTAAGTGTGTTCTGTCTGTAGTTAGTGTGTTTTGTGTGCAGTCCATGAGTGTGTCCAATGTTTGTTTTTGTGTGCAGCTAGTGCGTGTGCACTTTCTGTGTGCAATCAATGTGCGTGTGTGCTCTGCGTCCAGTTAGTGTGTGTATGTATGCGCTGTGTTCAATTATGTTTCTTTATTTTTCTCGTTACTCATGGATAATGCGCGTATGTTCAGAGACTGTGTAAGTATATTTCTTTTATTCTCCGATACTTTCTCACTCATACATAAGACTCATCGAACCTTATGCAGGAAATGGAGTTGGGGGAATCTCTGGGCTCCACGCCGAGCTGGCCTGGTTGTTGCTTCCGTTACCGCTCTACTTGTCACCCTTTCTGTTTTATTGGAGCGCACTCTCCATCTCCTTTCTACTGTGCCTTGGAAGAATCAAGAGAAGAGGTAATGTCTTTCTTCATTTCACGTGTTCAATCCTAAATAATGATGAAGCTGTGAAAACTAATTCATATTGTCTTCAGTGTGCAGGAACAGGAAGACATACCTGACGATCTTGCAAACAGGCACCTGCAAGTTATGGAACAGGAAAGAGGCGGCAACCGAGTCGAAAGACAAGTAGGGCATCAGTTCTGCCAATACAGATACAACATGGGCTTATATAGGCACATGTGGAGCTACAGTACAAAGTCCAAAGGATAATAACTAAAAGTGTGAAAATTTTCCGGACCTTGTGAGAGTAAGCAGGAATAACAACTAGAGATGCAAGCCAAACAACCAGAGACAATCTTAGGCAAACAAACGATCTTTATTGATAGCATAAACTTCATTACAGGGCAAGGCATGCTTGACGAGACATGATTTCGTCAGCACAAAACTTCAAAGAGAAAGAACAGAAACTGAAGATAACTGAGACCGCACGGTCTCTTGCCGAACTCAGCAGCTCGCCAGACCGCTGCTGCCAGACCGCAACCGCTCCCGATCTCGAAACTCCACCAAACCGCTGCACCAGACCGCTCCTATGTCGATCTCCTGATTCCCGAACTCCAGCACCACAACTCCAAGCCGCAAACCGCCCGAACACTTTCAGAGGAAGAGGTGATCGCTGCTGCCTGCACTATCCGCAGAAGCTGCACAAAGAAGAATTCAATCAGAGACCGCTCGGTCAGATAAACCAGACCGCAGGAACTAGGCAAACTCGGCTTACACTTGGTGTGTTCTATTTGTTGCTACAGTGGCTCCCTATTTATAGGCGTGAGATCTGATACAGTCACCACCCCATGAGATAGAGTCACCACCCATCAGATCGCGCGACCTTACCGGTCAACCCGCGCAATCACTGCAACCCTCCTGCTTCATTTTAGTGAGCGCCGACTTCACTCCAGACCGCGGGAGATCGCTACTCCCTTGGTCTGAACACGACTCCACACGGAGATCGCCAGACCGCCTAGAAGTCACCCACCACCTGTGTTCGCCTGAGACCGCAAACACAGCCTGCTCGCCCTCCTGGTCTCCTCCTGAGACCGCGAACTGAGACCGCGCGACTAAGATGACTTAGTCCGCGAACTCCTTCAGAACCCTCTGGAAAGCCACCAGACCGGATTCAAGAGCCAACCCGTGCGGTCACGCCAGACCGGCACGTCCTTGAAGAGAACAACTTGTCACGCGGTCAGAGACAGACCGCGCGACCCTGAGGAAGATCACCCGTCATGCGATCACAGCCAGACCGCACGACCTCCACCTCCAGCAGCCCTTGGACCAGACCAGCGGTCAACCCTGGAAGCCGCAGCTGACCAATAGAACAGATCGCCATTGTCAGACCGCCAGACCGTGCAGTCACGTCAGACCGCCCGGTCTCTTCCCAGACCGCCCAGGTCCAAAAGCCTCCTCCACTTCCACTTCAATAATTTCAACAAAAAGATGCGGAAAAGAAGAACTGGATAAATAAACTATTAGAAAAGGTTTAAGCTGGCCTTTTCTAACATTCCCCCCCATGATCTAGGGCTTCTTTGGAGCTCACGGCCCCAAGTCTGCGGCGGAAGAGCTGGAACTTCTCCATGGATAGAGCTTTCGTCATTCCGTCGGCGACTTGATCATTGGTGTTGCAATAGATGAGATCAATCTCCCCTTCTTCAACCAATTCTCTCACAAAGTGATGTTTAATCTGGATGTGCTTCGTGCGATTGTGAAAAACAGGGTTTTTGCTGATGGAGATTGCGGAAGTGCTGTCCACCATTAGTACAACCGCTTCCTGCTTTTCTCTTCTCAATTCTTTCTCCAATCTATTCAGCCAGACTGCCTCTTTAGCTGCTTCACCCACTGCCATATATTCGGCTTCGGCCGTCGAGAGTGCAATGCTCTTTTGCTTTCTAGAATTCCATGAAATGGTATTTGCACCAATCTGAAAAACATAGCCGCCCGTGCTCTTACGATCATCATTACTGCCAGCCCAATCGCTATCTGAGAACCTGATCAATTTTGCTTTTTCTTTTTTGGTTCTAGTATAGACTATACCATAATCTCTGGTCCCCTGTAAATAGCGCAGAATGCGCTTCACTGCCTTCAGGTGATTCATACTAGGTGCACTGACGAATCTGGAAACCATGCTCACTGAATGCTCGATGTCAGGTCAGCTGTTGGTTAGGTAAATGAGAGAACCCACCATGCTGCGATAAGTCTCTTCATTCACTTTCTCTTCTCCATCTTCTCTAATCAGATGTTCTCCAGTAACCATGGGAGTACCAGTTGGTTTGGACTCCATCATGCCGAATTTCTCCAATAGCTCAATCAAATACTTCTGCTGGTGAATGAAAATTGCATCAGGATGTTGATTTATTTGCAGGCCCAAGAAATACTTCATAAGTCCCAGATCGCTCATCTCAAATTCCTGCTTCATGGCGGCTTTAAATTCTTCTATTAGTTTGCCTGAAGTTCCAGTGACCAATAAATCGTCTACATATATGCACATTATCATGAACTCTACTTCAGGGAAGTGTTTATAGTACAGGGATGCCTCATAGGGACTTCTTTCATATGCATTTGATTTTAGGAACTTGTCAATGCGTTCATTCCAAGCTCTTGGGGCTTGACGCAACCCGTACAGTGCTTTCTTCAATCTATAAACCTTCTCTTCTTCTCCGACTTCTGGGTATCCCTCAGGCTGTTTAACAAACACTTCTTCACTCAATTCACCATTCAGAAACGCCAATTTCACATCTAATTGGTGGATTTGTAGTCGATTCTGCACCCCAAAGGCTAACAGGGTTCTGATGGTCTCCATCCTTGCCACTGGCGCAAAAGTCTCAGTGAAGTCCCTCCCTGGCTTTTGCGAGTACCCCTTAGCCACAAGTCTCGCCTTGTGTTTATACACTTCTCCTGCTTCATTTAGTTTTATCTTATAAATCCACTTCAATCCAATAACTGGCCGATGATGGGGTGGATGAACCAACTCCCAAGTGTTATTTTTTTGAATCATATTGATCTCAGCATTCATTGCCTCAATCCAATGAGGGTCGGTGGCAGCCTCAGCATAACAAGTTGGTTCTTTACACATAAGAGCTACATTGCATGTCTCATATATATCTATTAGAGAACAAAATTTAGTAGGAAATGATGAATCAAACCTTGTTCCTGAAGAAGCTTCATCAGGGACACTTGGACTGGGCGGCTGTGGGCTAGCATCTACAGGTGCAAGTTCAGCAGCATCCTCCAGAGGGTCATTTTCCAGCAAGTCTGAGAAAACTAGATTCTGATCCTCAGATGAATCCCAGTCCCAGCTTCCTTGTTCATCAAAGATGGTATCTTTGCTAATTATCAATTTTCTGGTGATGGGGTTGAAAAGTCTATAACCCTTTGATTCACGGCTATATCCGACCATGATGCATTTTTCTCCTTTTTTTTCAAGTTTGTCACGATGATCCTTGGTAATCAAAGCATAAGCAATGGACCCAAAAACTCTGAAATGATGTATGGATGGTTTGTGATGGTACCAAGATTCATATGGTGTGACATCTTGTAATGCCTTGGTTGGTGCTCTATTAAGAATGTGGATGGCAGTGTTAATGGCCTCTCCCCAAAATTCTTTAGGCATATTTTTTTTGTTGCAGAAGGCTTCTCCCCATTTCTACCACAGTTCTATTTTTTCTTTCTACGACCCCGTTCTGTTGAGGACTGTAAGGCACAGTGAGTTGTCTATGAATCCCATGAGTCTCACAAAATTGAGTGAATTCAGAGCTGAGGAACTCCCCCCCCCCCCCCTATCAGTTCTGAGGCATTTGATTTTGTGTTTGGATTCATTTTCAATAGAGCATTTGAACTGGGTAAACATTTGAAAAGCTTAAGATTTCTGAGTGAGGAAGAAAATCCACATCATTCGAGTATAATCGTCAACAATTAACAGATAATACCTGTTGCCTGACCAAGTTGGAGTGGAAGTCGGGCCCCAAATGTCAGCATGCAGCATTTGTAAGGGCTCAGAAGCTCTCCAATGAGTTTGTTGGGGAAAGGGGGTCCTGTGAATTTTATTTAAGGCACATGTCTCACACATTTCACCTTTGGCAATAGCATTTGGAGTTCCATTTACCATAGATGGTAGTTTTTGAAGATCTGTGAAATTGAGATGACCACATCTCATATGCCACAATGTAGAGCTTGCTGAGCTTCTAGCTGAGTTGGCATGGCATGTAGTAGCATCTAAAAGATTTGTTGAATGGGGTAGGGGCATAGCTAGAGGGAAGATCTTGTTTCTGGACATCTTAACATTTACAACTAGTTTGTCAGTTCTTTTATCAATGATGTGACATTCTTCATGATCAAAAATGAGCTTGTAACCCTTTTTTAGCAGCTGTCCCACACTAAGTAGGTTTTGGGTGAGGCTGGGAACATATTGCACATCCTGGATGTGATTTGTTTCACCATTCCTTAGTCTCACAGCTACAGTACCTCTCCCTTCTATGGACTTGGCATGACCATCTCCCATAATAACTTCTGATTTTTCTGCTTCATCCAGTTAAACAAAGGAGGCCTTGTTATTGGACATATGGTTAGAACAACCACTGTCTAGAAACCAAACCTCACTGCAGTCAGTTGGCTCTTCTTGGGAGGAGTAAAACAAAGTTTCTGCATTGTTGGTAAAGTTTGCCTCTTCTTTTGGTTTGGAATCACGATACCAGCAATCTCTTTGAAGATGATTTTGTCTCTTGCATCTTTTGCATTTAGAATAACAATCCTTCATGTTGTGGGTATTTTTGTTACACAGCTTACAGAAAAGGGTTCCTGTATTCTCTTCTTTCCCTTTGTCCCTCTCGTCTCTCCCTTTGTCCTTGAGGTGGGGAGATTTATCTAACACGAGTCTGCTTTGGAAAGCTTTTTCCAGTTGGGGTTCACTGCTTTGCATTCTTGCTTCATGACCTTGAAGAGACCCCATGAGTTCTATTACAGTTAGTCGCCGGATGTCTTTGGCTTCCTCAATAGCTGCTATAACATGCTCAAATCTGGGAGTTAAACTAGTTAGGATTTTGGCCACAATGCGTTTCTCCAGAATTTCGTCTCCATAGGCTCTAATTTGGTTGACCAACATCGAGGTTCTGGAGATATAGCTTTGTACTGATTCCCCTGCCTTCATGTTGAGACCATCAAATTCCTTCCAAAGGAGAGTTAATCGAATGGAAATCACTTTCTCATTCCCTCTGTATTCAACTTTCAAAATTTCCCACGCCTCTTGAGCACTAGTAGCATCAATGATCAAGGGAAGTATGGATCGTCCCACCCCTTGTTGAATACAGAAGAGTGCTTTTGCATCTCCTTTTTGATTTTCAACAAGTATTTGGGTTTGTGCTGACTGTGATGAATCCGCAGAGGTTTTGTCAGTTGATTTCTCAGACGATTTCTCAGCCTTCGTCTCTGTAGTCTTCTCACTGAGCACGGGAAGCCCATTCTGAACCAGATCCCATAGACCTTGGGAGATGAAGTATATTTTCATCTGTTTACTCCAATAATCGTACGCTTCACCTTCGAATATTGGTATTCCTGTTTGGTGATAATGAAAGGTTTGATTGTGGGATGAAGTCGCCATATGATGAAGATCCAAAAAAAAACGCACCAAAAATGCGGAGGATACTACACACGATCTCTGATGGCGCAAGCCGTAGCTCTGATACCAAATGTGAAAACTAATTCATATTGTCTTCAGTGTGCAGGAACAGGAAGACATACCTGACGATCTTGCAAACAGGCACCTGCAAGTTATGGAACAGGAAAGAGGCGGCAACCGAGTCGAAAGACAAGTAGGGCATCAGTTCTGCCAATACAGATACAACATGGGCTTATATAGGCCCATGTGGAGCTACAGTACAAAGTCCAAAGGATAATAACTAAAAGATGCGGAAAAGAAGAACTGGATAAATAAACTATTAGAAAAGGTTTAAGCTGGCCTTTTCTAACAGAAGCTTCATCCTATTTTCATAGTTTGTTCGTAAAAATTAGGCTTGTTGATAGATCTAACCAGTCAGTGCTAAAATATATAATCATAATATAATCAGACAATGTTATACAGTTCCTATATGCAGTTAGATCCACCATGCTGGTTTAAACCTGTTACTGTAGATGATCAAGTGCTAAAGTCTCACCATAACCATGCAAACTCTGATATGTTTTTTAGTTCATGTGTTTTCTACACTGTAGTTCTGAACTGTTAATCATAAGCACTGGATTGACCTATAGTTTGTGATCTTGGTATGATATTCTAAGTGCTAAGTGCTCATAGTTGAACTTCATAAAAGCATTTCCTTATTTTGCGCTAGGTTATACTGATGGGATTGAGAATCAATCAAAGCCGTTCATCAGCCCCGCTAAAAGAAAAAGGCATGTTTGGTGTGCAAGCTTTCGGAAAAGTGCTTATCATGGATGAAATCTCCTGGGAATTTCTTTTTGCGTTTTTTGTAGTGGAGACGGTACAAGTGAGCATGCTTTCTTTATTTGAGCACATTTTTTTATGCAGTTCAACTTATGTATATATATGTATGTATAGAAATTCTTGTACACTTTTTTTATGCGTTTTTTGGAATGGAGTCGAAGAAGATTTGCATGAAAATATAAGATGAATGTTCTGGAATGATGATGTATGTTCTGGAATAGTTGAGGATGATGAGAATGATGTTCTGGAATGTATGTCTCTACCATTTTTTTTAAAATAAAAATAAAATCTTTTGCGGCGCTTTTCTTTTCAAGCGCCGCTATAGGTATATTTTTTTTTAAAAAAACTGCTGCATCCGCGGCGTTTTAATGAAGGAAAACGCCGCCAAAAGGAAATGATTCTGCGGCGTTTTAATATATAAAAACGCCGCCAAAAGGAAAGGATTCAGCGGCGCTTTTTAACAAAACGCCGCAAGGCTTTCCGCGGCGCTTCTTTCCGCGGCGATTTCGCGGCGCTTGGAAAAACGCCGCGGAAGATACGGCGGCGTTTTAAAAAGCGCCGCTAAAAGCCTTAAAAAACGCCGCGGTAGGTTAAATTTGTTGTAGTCTTCGTCGCTTGAAGATCTCCTTCGAGCCTTTGAAGATTTCCTTCGCTTCGGAAGACAATCTTCTTAAGCGACTTGGGAATCCTCCGGGCACCGAAAGGCGATTCGAGAATCTCACTTTCATTCCTAGAAAAGTACTTAGTCTCTCGAGAGGTGGTCTGTCACCCTCGATGTTTTCTCTCTACTACCATTGTAACGAGCAGCGGCCTGCCGCGCTCGAGTTCTCAGCTTTTAATTGTAACGATCTAACAGATACAGGAATTTGGTCGGCACAGCTCCGACCGCGTATTTTTTCACCCTTTCTGGGTTTCCACGATAAAAAGCCTTCTTGTCATTTATTAATTCTCTCATTGACTGTTTGCCTGCTCGGCTCACTCTCGATCTAAGGTGGTTCAATTCGACCGGTCTACCAGAGAGTCAAGTGACCCGCAACAGTTTGGCGATGTCTGTGGGAAGATGCCCCCCCCCCCCCAAACTCTACAAAGACTCTGAAGACAGTATCCATAACACAACGATACTCGTGACAAGCAACAATGGCAAGAAGAGTTATCCTCACTACTGAAGGACCGGTCCATGGGGGGCACGTCGATCCTGCTCCCTCCCACTCGCTCATCAACGCGCCTTTCGCGGAGAGGACGCAAACGCACCATTGCGGAATTGGAGTGACGCATGCGCCAGGTGGAAGAACACCAAAATGAGATGCTCGCTCTCCTAAGGAACAAAGGAGCGTCATGAGCTCCTAATCCTTCCCCCGAGCAAGGCAGTCTGCCTCCTCCAGCTCTAGATCGCGCTTCGGTCGATGACTTCGATTGCGAGTACCACATTCCTGAAGAAGAGATCTCCAACGCGGCCAGCTCAGCTCAGCTCACCCAGTCCATCTGACCAGAGAACCTGAAGCTCATCATCACCACCGCCGCCCGGAAGCAGCAGACTTCGGACATGCAGTAGGAAGGCTCACTCGCGAGGAAATGCGTGACGCGATCGTCGATGAATACGGACAAGTCGGTGACGAACCGCTCTTGTCGGACGCCCTCTCCGCCACGGCTCACCGTTAGCACCTAAGGTCTTGACACATCCAATCTCGGACGACTTCAAGCTCCCCAACATTGAGATGTTCGACAGAACAGACGATCTAATAGAGCGTATCTGTCATTTCACAACAATCATGAGAATTTACAATGCTCCAGACCAGCTCCTCTGTCAGGTGTTTCCAGCAACCTTGAAAGGCCAAGCGCGCACTTGGTTCCACTCTCTGAGAGAAGGAGCCATCAATAATTTTGCGGAACTAACTCAGCAATTCACCGACCAATTCATCGGACATCGCAGAACCGTCCGGGACCCCTCCCACCTTTCAGGAATACGATAGAGCGAGGGAGAGACCCTTAAGGATTTCTACCGCCGCTTCACTACTGAGGCGCGAAAAAATTCCAAGGGTGGACCCCGAGCTTCTACGAGGAGTTTTTCTTTGAGGGCTCCTCCCTGGTAGATTCTACTCTGCACCAATGCGGGAAACTGTGCCCAGCTACCCAGACCTCGTTCACCAAGTCGAGACCCAAATTATAGCTGATGAGGCAATTGAAGCGGAGCACCAGCAGTTCGAGGGGAGATCGAAGAGGAAGATGGAGGAGCCGCCGCTGTAGTCGGTTCCCAATAAGAAAAACAAGCATCGCGACAACCCCAGCCGGGACCGAGGATCTCGCCAACATCAGGACTACACTCCCCTGAACACTACCAAAACTAACGTTCTCCTTGCCATCCGTGATAGCAACGCGCTTCGTAGGCCCGAGCCGCTTGCACCGAACTGAGGAAACCAATCGCAATATTGCGACTTCCATCACGGGCATGGACACAACACTGAAGGTTGCAACCGATTGAATGAGGAAATTTAGCATCTTGTCCAACAAGACCTCCTCGGAAGGTTTCTAATAAACCAAGTCCCGAACCAGCATGAACCTCAAGCTGACAATCCAGTAGAGGGCAACGTCATACCCCAATGCAGATGAGCCAAAGGTAGGTCAAGGGAACTTTCCCCCTAGAAGATCGTACAGCCCACGTTTCATCTATCATCAATTTCCATTTTTTGCTTATTCCAGTTTTTGCTTTTAAACAGTAAACCTCAAAATTGTACTTGTGCAGATGTATCTATTGCATATATAAGATTACTGTAGCTAGTTTCTGGCTCTATTAGCAATACGGATCTCCTGAAGTGAGGCTACGAAAGTTAAGTGATGTAGGCCTACGCTCTCCAATACACGCGTTACCGGGTAGATCTACGACGAACGCGCGAGTCAAGAAAAATGATGCAAATGCAAGCCACACAGTGCAAGTGCACCGGAATAGGCAAAGAGAAACAATTGCCACACGAAGGACCGCTAATCCTCTAGAGATCTCCCAAGGGCGATAAGCCAATGTTCGATCAAGCGAAAAGGACCCACCCGATCCGATCAAGCTATGCGTTGTACCAAAAGAGTTCCACTGAAAATATCGATTCGAAAAATGGTAGATCTCTCCCAACAAAAAGCGGGGCTCGCCAAACCCCTTCGAATATTAAAATAACGGATGAAAAAAATGCAACTTTCAATATGAAGAAAACCACGAAAAAAAAATCAGTGATTCGAAGATCACGCCACAGTATTCCACCACAAGAAAAATCAAGAGAGAAAACACACTAGTGGTTTGTTCGTTACCCGCTTGAGATAGGATTGGCCTCAAGCAATACACTCGCCCGACCGTTTCTTTTTCGGATCCACCGGAGGCGCGTTGTTTGGAGAGGAATCCGTTCATCATCTTGTTTCACCGTATCCAAGATCTGTCGAATACCGCTTAGAACCCGTGGAGGAATCCGTAGAGAATGAAGAACCGTCCAAGGCTAGGAGAGAGGAAAGGTGGTGGGATAATTTCGTGGTAGAGAGGGGCGGATAGAGGGAAGGATAGGGGAAGATCTCCAAGAGGGGAGGGTGGCCGGCGGCTAGAAGATGGAGGAGAGGAGGGGGCAGCCTCCCTTGGCTGAATCTAGGAGAGAGGGAAAGAGAGAGGGGCGGCCAAAGAGAAAGAGGGGGAAAAATCCAAGAGAGAGAGATTTAGGTTTCAAATTTTATTTCATTCCTTGTTGAGGCAAATCCTCCAAAACATAGCCTTATATAGGCTTTACAATCACATCGGCTAATCGCAGTCCAAATTAAAACAATAAACAAAACATGAAAAGTTCCAATAAATTAAATAAAGCAAGACCAATTTTAATTAATAATTATAAAGATAATTATTAATTAAAATATTCTTATTTTAAAAAGCATGATAATATTAATTAATAATTATAATTAAATTATTATAATTATTAATTAATGTTCTTGTGTCGCGGACGGAGGTTGTAGCGGCGATGGCGTCCGTCATTAAAATCGTCGCGGTGATGGCGGCGCAAGTCTTTGGTTGGAGAGGCGTCGTCGTCCGCAAGCGTGCCGGTAGCATCTGTAAGCATCTCTTTGCTATCATCTTCTTATTGAGGGTCGTCGTCTCCATCAATCCTCCCCCGCTCAAAAGTACTCATCACCGATGAGTTGCGTTGGCGGTAGCGGTGGAGAAGAGCATCATCCAAAAAGGTCACCTCCTATTCTGGAAGCCACGAGTCATCAGAGGCTGGAAGGTCACGCCAGCGAATCAAGTAGCGGCGACTGGTACCACTGGGTGCATGAGGAAAGCACTTCATCTCTAAGGATCCTGTCAGGAATATAAATGGTTCGTGGGAACCTTGGAAACGTATTAGGCAAATAAGGAAAATTAATTCCGTCATCAACATTCAACGTACCTCCAGTGGGGACCGAAGAAGAGAGCGATCCGGGCATAACCTCACCCCCACACCCAGTAGACAAAGAAGTGGAACCAAACGGGCAGACCGATAAATCAAGTGGTGGAGAAACATACGGCGTTAAATCCGAAACATTGAAAATAGGTGAGATGCCCCAATCAGTGGGTAACTCCAAAAGAAATGCATTTTCTCCTAGTTTTTTTAATATTCGAAACGGGCCCGCTCGCCGATTAGCCAACTTTTTTATGGTGCCAGAAGGCATCCGTTCAGGGACAAGACGCACCATAACCAAATCTCCAGTTTTCAAATGGGATGCCCTCCTATGTACGTTAGCGTGAACTTGATAGGACGCGTATTAAGTCTCGAGCGTGTCCTTCACGTGTTTATGTAATTCATGAATATGAGCGGCAAAATCCTGTGCTAATTGACTCGACTTGTAAGATGGAGGTAACGGAATTAAGTCAAGTGGCACAGGGGCCTTATAGCCATGCACGATCTCATTTGGGGAAAACCCGGTGGACCTATTTTTAGAATTATTGTAAGCCAATTGTGCATGGGGGAGGATGAGGTCCCACGTACCCTTGTGGTCACCAACGAGACACCGCAGTAAACTACCCAAACTTCGATTCACTACCTCCGTTTGCCCATCCGTTTGCGGATGGTAGGCTGATGAGAACAAGAGCTTAGTGCCCATGATTCGCCATAAGGTCTTCCAAAAATAACTAGTGAAACTTCACATCCCGATCGGTGACGATAGACTTAGGAACCCCTCGATGTCCAACGACTTCCTTAAAAAATAACTTTGCTACATGAGATGCGTCGTCGGTCTTATTACCCGCAACAAAATACGTCATTTTGGAAAATCGGTCAACGACCACTAGAATGGAATCGTTACGACGAAAAGTGACGGGAAGACCAAGAATGAAATCCTCCTCCCAAGGTACGGAAGGAATCGGGAGAGGGGTATAAAGCCCCGCATTCGTTTTATTCCCCTTAGCCAATTGGCACGTCCGGCAACTGCTCACGATCTTATGCACCGTAGACTTAAGACCCGGCCAATAAAACTTATCCTCTACTAACGTGATGGTTTTGTCGCGTCCAAAATGACCGCCTAGACCACCACTATGCAACTCCCACACGATGAAGTTGCGAAGGGACGAGCGAGGGATACAAAGCTTGGCGTGCCTAAATAGGTAGCCGTCGCGAATATAATACGCGGAAATGGTCGTGGGTGCGTCGCCGTGAGTGGAAAGATATATCTCTTTAAAATCTGGACAATTGACATACTCATCCTTAATACGTTCAAATCCGATCACATTTACCTCTAACGTGGTCAATAATAAAGAGACGCGACTAAGGGCGTCCGCCACCCGGTTAAGGGTTCCCTTAAGATGTTTGATAATAAAAGAGTACTCCTGGAGATAGGAGACCCACTTAACGTGTCGGGGGCTGACCTTGCTTTGGGAGTTGACAAATCTTAACGCCTCATGATCGGATTGGATGACAAACTCCTTCGGGAGAAGGTAGTGCCGCCAAAGTTGGAGGCAACGTATCACAGCATAGAACTCACGGTCATAATTCGAATAATTCAGTTTTGGACCCGCCAATTTTTCACTAAAATACCCAACCGGATGACCTTCCTGACTTAACACTCCTCCAATACCGATCCCCGACCCGTCACAAGGTAATTTAAAAACCTTATTAAAGTCCGGCAACCGTAATAGGGGGGCTTCCGACATTTTAGCTTTAATTGTTTGGAATGCGTGAGTGGCCGATTTCGTCCAAGTGAACTCCCCTTTTTTCATGCACTCGGTGATCGGTGCCATGATGCTACTAAAATCACGAATGAATCGGCGATAGAATGTGGCTAATCCGTGGAAACTCCTAACGTCCCTAATGTTAGTGGGTTCCGGCCAATCTCTAATAGCCTGGACCTTCTTAGGATCCATGTGTATGCCTTCCGAACTCACTATATACCCGAGGAATTCTACGGACGAAACATAGAATGTACATTTTTTTATATTGATGAATAATTTTTCCGCGCGCAACGTCTCTAGGATAGTCCTCAAGTGCGATTCGTGATCAATAGTAGACATGCTAAAAATCAGAATATCGTCAAAATATACCACAATAAATTTTCCCATGTAGGGCTGGAAGACGTGTGTCATCATCCTCGAGAATGTACTAGGGGCATTGGATAATCCAAACTGATGGAAGATTATTCTATATTCCTATGTTAATATTCAAAATAATATAATTTTTTTGTATAAAAACTTTTTCAGAACAGCAATATTGCAATATTAATAAGATTGCATGAAGGGGTGAGAAATAAATAAGAGAGTAATCTATAGTTTAGAATCGAGCCTGGGTAAGGCGTGTGATCACTGCCCTAAAGAAGTTGCACCACCCTCCGACAGGGCTTTCACCGATGCTCACTCCTCCAAGGTACAACACCCGGCTAGATTCTGAAAACTCCGATGTGCGCGGACACCGAAGAAGCACAGAGCACCCGAACTCCCACTTGATGAAGCAAATGTAAAGAAAAGAAAGCACGTAGAAGAACGTCACAAAACAGAGAGAGCAGCAACGTATTTTCTTTCTGAGAAGAACGAGTATATATAAAACGAAGGCAGTAAAATCGCCGAAAAAAGGATCTCAAAAAACGGCAATATTAAAACCATAATAAATATTGACGGTTATAATTGGAAGACACATAATCGGGAAGAGAAACGATGCATATTTTCAACGTAAATAAAGGCAAGAGACACGCATATATGAGCAGTTAGAAACACGCGTAATAATAGCAAGAAAAAATGCGAACGGAAAAGGTTGCGTCGAGTACATATCGACGTAACGTCGAAATCAAACGGATGAACTCGACGCAACGTCGAGTTCTTATCGACGCAGACTGAAATGACGGAGAACTTGTCGACGCATGCGTCGACAACTTATCGACGCAAGAAAGTTGCTTCGAATTTTTATCGACGCAACTCCGACATCTATTCGACGCAACTCCGAATAAATGCTTTGAAACTATTTTGAACAAAAAATACAATTTAATTCAATTATTTCCCAAATCCGGATCCGAATCTGGTGCGGTGCGTGCGCACGCGCGCGTGTGTGGTTCATAGTTTCTCCTTATGTTCTTTTGAACAAGTAAGAAAGAGTGAATACATATATATACTTGCAAACTAGAAAACATAGGAGCATGGTGGGACTAATGAGTTCATCCTTTCATATATGAAAGGTTCCCTCCAAAAATTTGGATTCCCTCCAATTTGGTTTTGGAGTTTTTCATCAAGTATGAATAGCCATACACCAAACACCTTAAAGGCTCCAATAAAACATTATAAAATAAATATTTTATTTACATAATTTCTAACACAAACGGCATTACTAACCACTCATAGAGCCCCTCTTTAGATTTGAAAGCAGTCTTCCACTCATCGCCCTCCCGGATTCTAATCTGGTGGTAGCCACTCCTAAGGTCCAATTTAGAAAAGATCATGGCACCGGCTAACATGTCCAACAAATCGTCCAAACGCGGGATGAGAAACCGATATTTAATTGTGATTTTATTAATGGCTCTACTATCGACGCACATTCTCCATGAGCCATCTTTCTTTGGTGCTAGTAAAGCCGGAACGGCACACGGACTCTTACTATGACGAATAAATCCTTTCTGTAACAAATCTGAAATTTGAGTTTGGAGCTCTAAATGTGCCGACGGATTTAACCGATAGTGAGGCATGTTAGGTAACGAGGACCCTGGAATTAAATCTATCGCGTGCTGGATGTCTCGTAAAGGGGGTAACGTAGGGGGCAGTTCTTCCGGGTAGACATCCTTAAATTCCTCTAACATGCTCCGCAGGGGAGGGTGGTAAACAATCAAACGAAGGCACGTCTTCCTTGATTTGCAGGCAAACTAAGGCATAGAGGACACCATCCAAAAATGTCTGGCGTGTGAACTCTTTCTTGCCAATCAAATTTAAGGTCTTCTTCTCTACGGGCACAATTGTGTCTTTCGAGGCGCTCGATGGGTCCTTAGGCAGAGTGGGTTTGAAGATAATAGTCTTGCCCTTAAACTTAAACTCATAAGTGTTGGCTCGCCCGAAGTGGGTGACATCATGGTCATAGAGCCATGGGCGACCCAATAAAACATGACACGCATCCATTTGGATGACATCACACCAGACCTTCTCCGAATAAGCCTTGATGGCCAGTGGTACTAGGCAACGTTTTGCGACCGGAAGGGATGTCTTATTAACCCACGCAACCTTATAGGGGTGGGGGTGTGGTTCAGTCACTAATGCCATCCGGGTAACCGCATTCTCAGAAATAACGTTCATGCAACTTCCGCTATCAATAATCAGCTTACACCACTTCTCGCCGCTTTTAAAATTTAACGAAAATATGTTCGTCCGATTCCATTCATCAGACGCACGCGGGGAGGCGTAAATACAACGCATCACCATCATGTTGGTGTCATCATCTAAATCACTCGGCACTCCCTCCGAATCGGAGTCATCACCGGCTTCATACTCGAGCTCGGCGGCGTCGTCAGCAGTGTCCAACAAGGCTAAGGGCTTGGCCTTAGTGGGGCATTCACTTGCGTAGTGTCCTTGAACACCACAGCTAAAACAAGAAGCGTTCGATTTGCTAATCCGACCTACAGGCACACGATCGTCGGAAGGGTTACGCATATTCCTAGCTGTAATGACGACGGAGTTCGAATCAGTGGATCGAAACTTCCCTTTATCTCTCATGGCTAACGGAGGAGGTCCTAAGATGGACTTGTTCTTTTGGAATGAACGCGACTTAGAATTGTGCGCCAGGTGCTTCTCAATATCTAACGCGGCATTATACGTGGTGTTCAAATCAGTGTGACCATAGCGAAGGAGTTTACCCTGAATTTCGGGACTAAGCCCTTTGCGGAATCGGGAGAGGGTAACTTCGGGCATTTCCTTAACGTCACATCTAACCATCATATCTTTCAAGATCCCCATGTACTCCGCGACCGAGCGGTTCCCTTGCCGAAGGGAGGCTAACTCATCAAACACTTATGTTCGATGATACGTCGGGACGTACTGGTCAGTCAACAGGGCTTTCATGCCCACCCAACCAATGGGAGGCAAACCATCCCTCGCACCTAAGCGTCGCTCCTCATTGAGCCAGTATGACTTAGCTCGACCCAACAACTTCATACGCGTCACACGCACCTTATCCTCGTCCGTCAAATTTTGCCCCTGAAAGTAGCATTCTATCTCCGTAACCCAATCCAAGAAAACTTGGGGATCACCCAACCCATCATAGGATGGTGGTTTGATCCGGACAGCCCTAGTGATATCAAAGCCGTGCGGTGCTCGTGGGGCCTGTTCGGGATTACCATTACGATTAATGTTCCCTTCAGCACGTTGGTGGGCTGCAGGGTTTGGGGGGTCAGGATCTGGCACACGATTAACGTTAATATTTTCCCCTACGTGTTGACGGGCAGCATGATCCTGAGGTGCCCTTTGGGCTAGCCGAATCTCGTGTAACATCTCACGGATGTCCGTCAACTGATCATTGAACTCCTAGCGGAGTTCTTCAACAGCCGTTGGACCGTGACCCGAGTCCCGATCGTCCGTCATTTGAGACGAGGACGTAGGATACTCCGTGTCAAGTCTCGTACGCATGCAACGTAGACCTAACGATTTTAACTAGAAAATGTTTATAAATGGGAATTTTTTTTTATTTTCTAATAGAAAATGATATGTAGAATATTAAAAAAAAAATTGATTTTTTTGCTGGAAAATAACAGTTTTACGACGCTAAACGTAGACCAGAAATTTTAAACAAGCTAAAAATTTTATGAAAGATAATTTTTCTCCCGCCTAATAACTAGGGTAGTAAAATATTTTTTTTTTTATTTTCTAGCAGAGAAAGTAATGGGGAATGTCCAGAATTTTTTTTTTTGAATTCGCAGATAAATAAAAATTCTAGACCGCTATTCGCAGACCGA
This sequence comes from Dactylorhiza incarnata, assembly GCA_033032865.1. NCBI lineage: Eukaryota > Viridiplantae > Streptophyta > Magnoliopsida > Asparagales > Orchidaceae > Dactylorhiza > Dactylorhiza incarnata. The sequence continues at coordinate 4,492,210 of JAWHQI010000198.1, forward strand.
CGAAAATTTATTTTAAAATTTTCAGCGTAGAAACGTGTGTAGAATGTGAGTGTCGGCGTTCTAAGAAATTAATAGGAATGCGTCAATTAAGAAATTGACACGAACCTGGCTCTGATACCAAATTGATGTAGGCATGCGCTCTCCAATACACTCGTTACCGGGTAGATTTACGACGAACGCGCGACTCAAGAAAAATAATGCAAATACAAGCCACACCGTGCAAGTGCACCGGACTAGGCAAAGAGAAACAATTGCTACACGAAGGACCGATAATCCTCTAGAGATCTCCCAAGGGCGATAAGCCAATGTTCGATCAAGCGAAAAGGACCCACCCGATCCGATCAAGCTATACGTTGTACCAAAAGAGTTCCACCGAAAAATATCGATTCGGAAAATGGTAGATCTCTCCCAACAAAAGCAGGTCTCGCCAAACCCCTTCGAATATTAAAATAACGGATGAAAAAAATGCAACTTTCAATATGAAGAAAACCACGAAAAAAATCAGTGATTCGAAGATCACGCCACAGTATTCCACCACAAGAAAAATCAAGAGAGAAAATACACTAGTGGTTTGTTCGTTACCCGCTTGAGATAGGATTGGCCTCAAGCAATACACTCGCCGGACCGTTTCTTTTTCGGATCCACCGGAGGCGCGTTGTTTGGAGAGGAATCCGTTCGCCGTCTTGCTTCACCATATCCAAGATCCGCCGAATACCGCTTAGATCCCGTGGAGGAATCCGTAGAGAATGAAGAACCGTCCAAGGCTAGGAGAGAAGAAAGGTGGTGGGATAATTTCGTGGTAGAGAGGGGCGGCTAGAGGGAAGGAGAGGGGAAGATCTCCAAGAGGGGAGGGTGGCCGGCGGCTAGAAGATGGAGGAGAGGAGGGGGAGGCCTCCCTTGGCCGAATCTAGGAGAGAGGGAAAGAGAGAGGTGCGGCCAAAGAGAAAGAGGGGGAAAAATCCAAGAGAGAGAGATTTAGGTTTCAAATTTTAGGCAAAATAGCCAAAATGGTCCCTTAATTATAGGTGTATTTTCAAATTGGTCCTATAACTATCTTTTTGTTCAAAACAGTCCTCTAACTTTCACCTCAATTCAAATAAGTCCTATATATTTCCTTTCCGTTAATATTGACGATAATTTCTGCTGCTTCATCTTCCCATCTTTTCCGCTGCTTCCTCTCCCTGCCATTTCCGCTGCTCCTCTCCCCGTCCCAATGCCCTAATCCATCAACTCTCGCCCTCGCCGGTGTCGGATCCCCCTCCTACCACGGTCGCGCTGCTCGATTTCAGGCGTCCTTTAGGTATATTTCCACTGCTTCCTACCACCGTCGGCTGCTCGATTCCTCCGTTCAGAACTGTGTTTTTTTTTTGTTTTTTTGCTTTTTTTTTGCTTTTTGATCCTAATGCAGAGGGTTTTCCCGTTTTTTGTTTTTTTGTCCTGTTTTTGTTTGTTTTTGCTGCTTTATGCGGTTCGGATCCCCCTCCTATTTTTTGCTTTTTGTCCTGTTTTTTTTTTTTTTTTTGCTTTTTGATCCTAATGCTGAGGGCTTTGTTAGGATTTTCTTTTTTTTCTTGTGATTTTCGATCCTAATGCAGAGGGCTTTGTTTCAGTTTGCTTTCGGTTTGCTTTTTTTGATCCTAATGCAGAGGGATTTGTTAGGATTTTCTTATTTTTTTCTTGTGATTTTCGATCCTAATGCAGAACGGGTATATCTTGTGATTTTCGATCCTAATGCTAGAAACATTTTTCAGTCTTGTGATTTTCTATCTTTCTCCGTACAGTTATGACATGCAGTTTATAATGTATAAAACTGATCAATATGTCAATCTTCAATGTAGTATATAATGCATAAAAGTAATTGTATTGTTAATGATGATAACTGGCAAGGCGACGATAGCGAAGATAGTGCTTTGGATATAACATTTGAGGGTTAAGACTTATTTGAGCATGATTTAGCATGTAACATCACTGAAAATATTGTGGCAGTACGCTCAGATAACAATCCAATTGACAGAGGCAATAGTGATGAAGAATATCAATCAGATTCTCTACGATCTATTGCAAGTGACAGTGAAGATGAACAGAAAACAAAATCTAGTGAACCACTTTTTTCACTGTTGAAAGATATGAAAAATATGAAATGGCAAGCAGGATTAGTGTTCAAGTCAAAGGAAGCCTTTAAAGATGCAGTAACGACATATGCAGTCCATTCCGGTGTAGGGATAAAATTGATGAAAAATGATAATCAAAGAGTAAGGTTTAGGTGTAAACCTGGGTGTGAATGGAAAATATTTGCTGCACCAATGAAAGACAAAGACACGTGGCAAGTGAGGAATGTTAAAGATGAACATACATGTAGTAGAGAATTTCAAAACAAGTTATTAAGTGCCAAGTGGTTGAGCAAGCGAATTGAATCTAAGATTAGAGAGCAACCCAACATTCAAATAAGTAAAATAGTGGACAAGGTGAAAGAAAAATGGGTTGCAGGCATTACTAAGAGTAAGGCCTTTAGAGCTAAAACAAAAGCAAGCATATTGGTCGAAGGATGTGTTGGAGAGCAGTATAACCACCTTAATCATTATTGCAAAGAGCTGCAAACATCGAACTATGGTAGTTCTGTCTTCATCCAGTTAACATGGCCTCCCCAACAGTCTAGTGATACTCTGACGCCTTCACGACCGCTAATTCCTCGTTTTCAGAGATTATATGTATGCCTAATTGGTTGTCGTGAATCATTTAAATTATATCGACCATTTGTAGGATTGGATGGATGTTTTTTGAAGGGGCCTTATGGAGGACAGTTACTCACAGCTATCGGTAGAGACCCAAATGATCAAATGCTCCCAATTGCATATGCAATAGTTGAAGTTGAAAATAAAGACTCATGGACTTGGTTTCTATCAAACCTTCTTAGGGATATTGGGGATGTCGGCATCACGTATATATCAGATCAGCAAAAGGTTTGCTACTAATTAACCTCTCTTTCATATATTTTGTTTCCACATGATTTCTTTTTGTAATTAATTCTCATTCTATTTTTATGTAGGGGTTAGTACAGACTTTCAAGGAGCTACTTCCCCAAGTTGATCATCGATTTTGTGTGCGGCATTTGTACAATAATTTTCGGAAGAAATTTCCAAGTAAAAATTTAAAACTTTTGTTATGGAGAGCATCAAATGCAACATACGAAGCTGAATGGGTTAGGACAATGCAAGAGATTCATGCCATTTCACATGCTGCCTACGATCATCTCATCGGACTAGATAGGGCATTATGGTGTAAGCACGCATTTAGTGGCCTACCACGTTGTGATGTAGTTGTTAATAATATGTCCGAGATAGTTTCAAGAAATCAGTTTATAGGCAATGTTACACCTTTTTGTGCCGGATAGTTTCAAGAAATCAGTTTATAGGCAATGTTACATGCATAGGATCATGCCAACTAATGGACCAAATTTTTGGCCAAAATTAGCGCACACAGAGATTCTACCACCAATTCGTCGACGAGCGCCGGGTAGACCCAAAAAGAAACGAAACATGGATGCAAACGATGAAGGAAGTCAAACAAAGATAGGCCGTAAGCATGGAGTAGTTAAATGTTCAAAATGCGGTATCTCGGGACATAACAAAAGAAGTTGTCAGTAAGTACAGAACTAACTATAATACTTCAATTAATTAGCATTTTATGTTTACTAATGTACTTTTCTCTCAACAGGAATTTAACAACATGAAGAAAAAGTGGAAGCCGGTTATCAGTCTACAGGACATAAATGATGAATTTTTTTTTGAATTTTGAACCAACAAATCATGTTTTTTTGGATTTTGGTTGCACTAGAAGATGAGTACATTGAAAAAATATCTTTGCTCATGAAGAATTGAATCTCTGTAATTGAATCTCTTTAATGTGTTTGCTGCATCTTCTTGAACAGATTGCTGCATCTTCTTAATGTGTTTTGGTACAGTTTAAGTATTTGGTAATTTAAGTGCCCAAATTTTTTGAACAGATTATACAAATGTGGTAATTACAGATTAAGTGCCCAAATGTTTTGAATGACAAAATTTGCATTTATTATTGAGTAAATTGAAATAAACTTAACGGTGTTAGTTTTAGGATGAATTTGAAATTAAATGCAAAGTTAAGGGACTCATTTGAACCAAATGAAAGGTATAGGACCAATTTGAAACGACACCAATAGTTAAGGGACCATTTTGGCTATTTTGCCCAAATTTTATTTCATTCCTTGTTGAGGCAAATCCTCCAAAACATAGCCTTATATAGGCTTTATAATCACAGCGGCTAATCGCAGTCCAAATTAAAACAATAAACAAAACATGAAAAGTTCCAATAAATAAAATAAAGCAAGACCAATTTTAATTAATAATTATAAGGATAATTATTAAATAAAATATTCTTATTTTAAAAAGCATGATAATATTAATTAATAATTATAATTAAATTATTATAATTATTAATTAATGTTCTTGTGTCGCACACGGAGGTTGTAGCGGCGATGGCGTCCGTCATTAAAATCGTCGCGGTGATGCAGCGCAAGTCTTTGGTTGGAGAGGCGTCGTCGTCTGCAAGCGTGCCGGTAGCATCCGTAAGCATCTCTTTGCTATCATCTTCTTGTTGAGGGTCGTCGTCTCCATCATTAAGGCCACGACCTTCGGTACTAACACCAAACAACAAACTCGTCAACGTAGTAATGAGAAAAGGCCTCATACGAGTGGAGGAATGCGTCGAGGATGACAATCTTAACTAAGTCCGCCAAAAAGACAATCTAGCCAATGCGCTGCTTGGGCAACTCGCCACCGCGCTGCTTGGTCATCTCGCCACCGCGCTGCTTGGGCAACTCGCCACCGCGCTGCTTGGGCAACTCGCCACCGCGCTGCTTGGGCAACTCGCCACCGCGCTGCTTGGGAATCTCGCCACCGCATTGCTTGGACAACTCGCCACCGCGTTGTTTGGGCACATCGCCACCGCGCTGCATGGGCATCTCGCCACCGCGATGCATTGGCATCTCGCCACCGCGATGCATTGGCATCTCGCCACCGCGATGCATAAGCATCTCGCAGCCGCGCTGCTAGGGCATCTCGCCACCACGCTGCTTAGGCAACTTGCCACTGCGCTGCTTGGGCATCTCGCCACTGCGATGCTTAGGCATCTCGCCACCGCGTTGCTAGGGCATCACACCTCCGCGCTGCGTAAGAAACTCGTCACCGCGCTGCTTGGGCAACTCGCCACCGCGCGGCTTAGGCATATCGCCACCACGCTGCTTGGGCAACTCGCCACCACGCTACTTGGGCATATCGCCACCATGTTGCTTGGGCATCTCGCCACCGCGCTGCTAGGGCATCTCGCCACCATGCAGATTGGGCAACTCGCCACAGCGCAGCTTGGGCATCTCGCCACCGCGCTGCTTGGGCATCTCGTCACAGAGCTGCTAGGGCATCTCGCCAACGCACTGCTTGGGCAACTCACCATCGCGCTGCTTGGGCATCTCGCCACCGCACTGCTTGGGCATCTCGCCACCGCACTTCTTGGGCATCTCGCCACTGCGCTGCTTGGGCAACTCGCCACCGCGCTGCTTGGGCATATCCCCACCCCGCTGCTTGGGCATCTCCCCACCGCACTGCTTGGGCATCTCCCCACTGCGCTGCTAGGGCATCTCGCCACCGCACTGCTTGGGCAACTCGCCACCGCGCTGCTTGGGCATCTCGCCACTACACTGCTTAGGCATCTCGCCACCGCGCAGCTTGGGAAACTCGCCTCACGCTGTCCGCGCCTACCGCTACAGCACCGCTTCTACCAAAAACAAATCTCTGAGAGAACAAACTCAGCAACCACAGGTGAGGGAGGACGAACAACCAAACGACAACCTCCGACACTGACACTGAGCGGGAACTTCTGGCACGTTCGCATAATGACAAGCTCATAACTGTGCAAGTCACGACAACTCGCCCAAACGAGCTCGCACGCCCGAAGATTTACGTTCAAAAATATTTCGAGCTCATTTCCTACAAAAATGACCTCCGAAAATTGGGGGGCATTTGATGGGGTTCCCCAAAACGTATCCGGCTGTGCTTGTAATTTTTCGCCGCAGCCACGACCGGCTTACGGTCAAACCGAGCTAATGCGATATGAACAGGTGCGCACCTCCACCTCGTAGGGTGTATCCATAGTCATTAAGGTCGCACCCCATCCTTGCGGAGTGCGTCCAAAACCCCACAGCCGCACCCCCCTTGAGAGGTGCGGCCAAGGCCGGTTTGCACCCCCTTCAGGGGTGCTGCCAAGACCGGTCGTGGCCAGCCCCCCCCCTGGGGGTGCGACAATGCCACACCCCCTTGGGGGTGCGGCCCTAACCGCACTCCCCTCGCGGTGGTGCGTCCAAGGCCGCACCCCCCTTGGGGGTGCGCCCAAGCCGCACCTCCCTGGCGGGGTGCGACCTTAGCCGCACACCCCCTTGGGGGTGCGGCCCTACCCGCACCCCCCTTGGGTAGCTGCAGCCAAACCACACCTCCCTTGAGGGGTGAGGCCCTACCCGCACCCCCCCTGGGGAGGTGCGGCCCTAGCCGCCCCCCCCCCCCCCCCCCATTGGGGAGGTGCAGCCAAACCGCACCTCCCTTGGGGAGTGTGGCCGTAGATGCACCCCTCCTTAGGGGTGCGGCCCTACCCGCACCCCCTTATGGGGGTGCGGCCCAAACCGCACCCTCTTGGGGGGTGCAGCCCTAGTCGCACCTGGGACGCACCCCCTTGGGGGGTGCGGTCAAATCGCACCCCTCTAGGGAGTGGAGCTTCTCATTTTCAAGGGTTCGACTGAAGGTCGCAACCCCCGTCCCTTTAAGTGTGCGCCCCTCCGGCGTCGATAGAGCACCTTCTTGGTTTCTCGTCCCCAGCGCGCGCCAAGCGCTTCTATGTCCACATTCGCATCACGCACGAAACGCCCCCAACTTCACGACGTGCGCAGAACGCCTCTACGCTCAGAATGCAACCACGCTCACCGCGCGCTCAGAACTCCTTCGGGATCACGCCGCGCGCAGAACGCATCCGCGTTCATCACGCGCAGAACGCCTCCGCGTTCGTCGCGCGCAGAACGCCTCCGCATTCGTCGCGCGCAGAACGCCTCCGCGTTCGTCGTGCGCAGAAAGCCTTCGCGTTCGTCGTGCGCTCGGAACGCCTCCGCGTTCGCCGCGCACTCCGAACACCAACGCATTCGCCGCGCGCTCCGAACGCCTCCGTGTTCGTCGCGCGCTCCGAATGCCTCCGCGCGCTCGGAACGCCTCCGTGTTCGCCGCACGCTCCGAACGCCTCCGCGTTCGCCGCGCGCTCCGACCGCCTCCGCATTCGCCGCGCGCTCCGAACGCCTTCGCATTCGCCGCGCGCTCCGAACGCCTCCGCATTCGCCGCGCGCTCCGAATGCCTCCGCATTCGCCGCGCGCTCCGAAGGCCTCCGTGTTCGTCGCGCGCTCTGAACGCCTCCGCGTTCGCCGCGCGCTCCGAACGCCTCCGCATTCGCCGCGCGCTCCGACGCCTCCGTGTTCCCTGCGCGCTCAGAACGCCTCCGCGTTCCCCACGCCCTCCGAACGCCTCCGCGTTCACCCCGCCCTCCGAACGCCTCGGCGTTCCCCCCGCGCTCGGAACGCCTCCACGGTCCCCCGTGCTCCGAACGCCTTCGCGCTCCCCGCGCGCTCCGAACGCCTCCGCCCTTCCCTTGCTCTCCAAACGGCTCCGCGTTCGCCGCGCGCTCCGAATGCCCCCACGTTCGTCGCGCGCTCCGAACGCCCCCGCATTTGTCGTGCGCTCAGAACGCCCCGGCGTTCGCCTCACCGTGCGCTCAGAACGCTTTCGTGTTCACGACGCGCACAACAATTAAACTTTCCTAATGTCCTAGATTGCAGGTCTTGTTCGTTGTGCTCAACGTCGTCAACGAAGCAGCCCGAATTAACTGAATTTCCCGAGGGGCAAGACAGGAATAACCAAAAAATGGCGAAATGTGTGCACCAAATCGGCAAGCGTGGTTCGCCCCTCAGGTGGTTACGGTGGTTACAACGGCGAAATTACCGGGCTACCCCTGCCCAAGGCTATAAAAGGAGTCCAGTGCCTTCATTTCAAGGGACCTTGTCTTCTACGCCCGAGAGACCTCCGATCCTTTGAAGATTTCATCTGAGTTCTCCTTCGACACTTCAAGATCTCCTTCGATCTTTGAAGATCTCCTTCGAGCCTTCGAAAGTCTCCTTCGAGCCTTTGAAGATTTCCTTCGCTTCGGAAGACAATCTTTTTAAGCGAGTTGGGAATCCTCCGGGCACCGAAAGGCGACTCGAGAATCTCACTTTTAGTCTCTCGAAAGGTGACCTGTCACCCTCGAAGTTTTCTCTCTATTACTATTGTAACGAGCAGTGGCCTATCGTGCTCGAGTTCTCAGCTTTCAATTGTAATGAACCAACATATAGTGGAATTTGGTTGGCACAGCGCTCCGACCGCGAGATTTTTCACCCTTTCCGGGTTTTCCACGATAAAAAATCTTCTTATCATTTATTAATTCTCTCATTGACTGTTTGTGCGCTCGGCTCGCTCTCGAGCTAAGGTGGTTCAATTCGATCGGTCTACCAGAGCGTCGAGTGACCCACGACAAGAATTAAATAGGATCAAAATTAAGGTTATGGTTCAAAAGAAAATTAGGGGAATGAATTTGATTCTATTCATCCGAATTAAATAATTACAGCTCTGACTACCCTAGGGTAAAATAGTGTACAACATAGTTAATTACACCACAGGGAATACACCGCTGCAACTTCTCCAATACATACAAAATATAGGAAAATAAAAGCGCGAAATAAGTGCGCGACATAAGAAAAAATGTTCAACGTGATTAAAAAAATGAAAAAAATGCGTAAAGTAATCTTTGGTGCTGCGAACATATTTCTGCATCACAAATGATTTAACAAGAATGATGAGGTTTGAACCTGGGATCAATAGTGTTCCATAAATATTATTTATCAACTAAGCTAAATAATTTTTATAAAAAATTATCGGAAATTTTCAAATGTACGTACGAGTACACGGGATATATGTAGCATTAGTAGTATCATCGTCGTCTCACATTATCTACAAGTGACAAGGGCTATCAAATGTACTGGCACAGTGTGTGACAATGATTGTCCAAACTTCCCTTTGAGCAATGCAACACTTTTTTTTTATAAATTTTTCTTTTTTTATATAAATTTTATACTTATCATATATTAAAGATAATTGTTTGATCAAAAAGATCAAAATCAAATGACTTGGATTCATTTGGTGGTCCTACCATGACCGGCTGAGATTTTCTTCTTAATGTATTTTATGAGTAATTTTTTTCCTTTAAAAAATTTATATTATTCCCTAATTCTCCAAATCTGAAAAAGTTGGCACCCAAATATTAGCATAATACATAGTTCAATAATATACAAGTTTACTTCACTTTTATGAAAAAGCTTGTAAATACTCTTGCAAGCTTAGAGCCATAAAGAATTGAAGGCCATTTTTAATTTTGAAGCCTCAATTTCGCTCAACTGAACCGAGCCTTAAAAATGGCATTATGTATGTGAACACTTAACTTTTAGGGTTTATTGAGACAAGATATCATCTACATTATTATAGGAGACTCTTTGGTGTCAACATAACATCCATCTCAACCATCCTCCCTAAAGAGAGAAGTTGAAAAGAATAATAAAAATAGTGTGTTTCACCAATGCTCTGAATGCTGAATGAAGGAAGCATGGTTATGTGCACATAAATCAAAATGGATTCTTGAGAATGCCCTCTCTGATGTCTTTGGCTTTGATTTGAGGGCATGATTCCGCAGCAAAAACGACGATATAGGGGGCCACTATTTCAGTGGTTCTCTGTGAGCAACCAACTACTTTGTGCATTTATTGTCAAAGGTTAGGTCTTTCTCCTCTGAGAGAAGCCACTTTGGGCATAGTGCCAAAGGTTAGATCTGTTTCCAATTTTCCCCTGCCCATACCCCCCAATGATTGGGGACTATATGTAGCATCTGAAGAGGCAATCTTATTATATCACACAAGCATAAGCTATTCATATTATTCGTTATCAAAATATTACTTAATAATATACCTGTAAACTTTGTATTAATACGCAATGAATCCATACCCTGTGAACACAAAGAGCCAAATATTACAACTTTTATTATCATAAAACACGTTTTACTAACATAAGCTTACAATACTTAATTAAACGTTATTACAACTTACAATTTGACCCGTAGGCCACAAAAATTTTAACATAATATGTAGGGATACGGCACAACCAACTACACCAAAAGCTCGGACTTATGATGAAGGCGCCTACCGCTCCTTTATAGAGTCGGCTATCCTCGGGCGGATCCACGGGGCAGTCAGTTAGACCCACGGGGGACACACCCTTCCGCTTCGAATTGCACCGCAGCGCCGGGGGCAATTCTGGCACCCCAACAATCCCCCCCCCCCCCAGAAACGACCCCGGGGTTTCGAACCCGCGACCCCCTCTGATACCACTTGTAGGGATACAGCGCAACCAACTACACCAAAAGCCCGGACTTATGGTGAAGGCGCCTACCGCTCCTTTATAGAGTCGGCTATCCTCGGGCGGATCCACGGGGCAGTCAGTTAGACCCACGGGGGACACACCCTTCCGCTTCGAATAGCACCGCAGCGCCGGGGGCAATTCTGGTACCCCAACATAATATACATACTTCCGCTTGGGGTCTTGGAAGAGTTATATCATCACGAGCTTCAGGGATATCTCCTAAGCCCTGAAAAAAATGTAGGGCGAAAGGGTGAGTATAACACATAACCAAAGAGAACTTCTTCTTAGTCTAATTTCTATAATATTTTAGGATTACGTTTTCATATTTAGTTCTTCTTAATTTTACATTAAGCCTTTCTTTTTCACTTTTATTGGATTCTTACTTGCAATTTGTAACTTAAATATTTCTTAAAACATTTCTCACAACTTCATTCCTGGTGAAATATCTTAGAAGTAAAATCCAAAATTTAACCCTTGCGGTTAAATGAGAGCTCTATTATCTTTAACATGATTTCTAAACTATGGTAAGGTGACCCATACGTCTTTGCTGGCCATTAACTATGGTGGGTAAAAGCCTCACCGCCCGAGGGTTTAACCCCTCTTAAACAGCCATAAAATGCTATGAAGTATGGTGGAACCCCACCTAACTTTGACGTGGTATAACCATGTCCTTCTGGATTTACTTCTAAGTGCCTTCACCGGTAAGCTTACCTTATACTTAAACATTCTTATTTTTTTAATATTTAATCGCATTAAAGAGACTGTTTGCCGATTTCTCATTATAGCGTAATCAAAAAGAGTGTTTGAAGGCTCTTTAACAATTTACATAACATTTGTATTATTGGTTGTCCTTTTTATATTTTATGTAATTATCAAAAATATGATTTTAAAGTGTTTTTGAGGTTCATAATACTTCCAACAGCAATAAAGGTTGCTGGTTGGGTTTTAAATGCATGGTTACTCCATAATAAATTGTTATCATTGTTGGTTGGCCTTTAGAATATGCATTTAACACTTCAATATTTATGTATAATGGATTTTTAAGACTTAGAAACTCCCAAACTGCAATAGGGTAGCTAATTGGCTTTCGTATTGTAGGAAATTTACTTTTAGCAACCTATTTCAAGCTTGGGAAATTACCAAACAGCAATAGTGTTTGCTGATTTGGACTTTAAACGTATATATAATTTATAATATTTTGGTCCTTTATGTGTTATTTGAGTACAAACAACACTATATATGGTTGGTTAACTTTTGTAACCGAATATTTCACTTTGATAATATGTTTAATGTGTTTTAAAGATTTGAAATCCTTCCAAACAGCAATATAAGTTGCTGGTTGGTCTTTGAATTTCTTGAATATCGTATTAGATGAGTTCTCTAACACTTAAGAAATTCTCAATACTTCTTTCTAAACATTTTAACAATTATAAACAAGCATTCCAATAATTAAGAAGAGACTTTAACATCAATCTAACATTTCATGACATGTTCCTTTAAATAAAAGAATTTATAATGGCATGTACAAAGAAATAAATAAAAGTCAATATATTTGATGTTCACTTTCATGCTTTTTATACAAGAAATCAAACCCTAAAATAGAACATGACATTTCAAAAGTACCCTCTATCATATGCGCATCAACACTTTAGAAGCAAGGACTAGTCAACGTTAGGTTTCATATAAGTTCCTAAACACATTTTAGAAATTAGGGCAAATAATTCTATATCTCATATAATGAATCAAACATAAAAGAATAAAGTGAGGAAAAACCTTCATGATTTCACTAGATTTAAGTTTCAAATAGGTTCCTAAAATACTTAGAAATTAGGGCAAGAAGAGAATCTCACCTCATTAGCCATGGCGGTCTTTCCTCTCCTTGTATAAGCTCTAGAATCCATGGAAGAAACCTTGGATGCAAGAGGAAATAAAGAGGTTTCGGAATAGTGCTAGGGCAAGAAGGGGTTCACTGTTTTTTGGGTAAAGAAACCTGCCAAGGAGGAGATGGATGCCTTAAAATGTCATAGAGGTCTGGAGCTAGTCGGTCGCCGCTTCTGCAAGTGCTTCCAGGCGTCGTCGAGCAGGAACAAGTTCACGGGAAGCTCTCCACGCTAGCACCGCACGCGGGGAAGGTGTCGTCTCCCTATACTCTCGTGTGGCTTGCTGTAGGCGTGAACCGACAGGAATAAATGCTTGGACCGGCTGGGGTTGGTTAATAAGAGAGGGGGAAGTCAAAACTCTTAATTATTTACTCCTCTTTACCTCATTATTTATCTCACCCCATTTCTTATTTACATTAGTTAAATAAAACAAATTTCTTAATAAAATTGAAATTCATTATATGTTTTGGTCTATTCTTTAACATTTTATTTAACTATTATATGTAACACTAAAGTTCTAAAATCGACGATTAAATTTAATTTCGTACAATTTCTCAATAAAATACTTTTATCATAATTTATACCTGTCGTTTTTATCCTATGATGGATTAATATATAATAAATTAATACATATATGGCTTACCTGGTGTGACGTTATTTTCAGGATGTCATAAATCTCCCCTCCTTACTGATATTTTCGTCCTCGAAAATTAAGTTTCAAAGTCTTCAAAAAGGGAAGGATAGTCTCTTCTCATAACATCGTCTTTCTCCCAAGTTGCTTCCTGTTGAGTTCTGCCATTCCACCAAACTTTAACATAATTTACTATTCTGTTCCGCAACTGTTTACTGCGTTGATCGATAATCTTCATTGGTCGAGTTGGACTTGATAAATCTGCATCCACCGGTACTTCTGAGATTGGTACAATCTTATCTGGATCTGATATAAATTTTCTGACTGTGGAGACATGAAATACATTATGCAATCCACTCAATTCTTCAGGCAATGCAAGTGTATATGCTACTGGCCATATTTTTTCTATAACTTTAAAAGGACCTACAAAGCGGGGGCTCAATTTACCCAAGCTTTTTATTATGGTTGCACCGCGAAATGGTTTGATCTTTAAGCAGACTTCATCTCCTATTAAAAACTCTACTTTTCTATGCTTGGCATCATAATATTTTCTTTGTCTGCCTTGTGCTGTTTTTAGCCTTTCTTAATTAATATTCAAATTTTTACTAATGCCATCCGCAAATGATCTGTCCATCAAAACTGTATCTTCTCTTTCTCCCCAACGCAAAGGTGTTATGCATCTTCTTCCATAAAGTGCTTCAAAAGGAGTCATTTCGATACTTGATTGGAAACTATTGTTATAAGAAAAGTCAACTAGAGGGAGGTGATCTTCCCATGACTCTCCAAAGTCAAAGACGCACATCCTCAAAAGATCTTCTAAGATTTGGATAGTTCTCTCTGATTGATCATCTGTCTGTGGATGAAAGGTTGTACTATAATTTAATTTAGTACCCAAGAGTTTATGGATTAGTCTCCATTCTTTTGCAGTAAATCTCTCATCTCTATCTGACACAATTGTTTTCGGGACTCCATGAAGTCTGGCAATTTCTCGTATGTATTGTGGTGCTAGAACTTCTCCTGCGTAATTGCGTTTGTTTGGCAAGAAGTGTGTTGATTTTGTGAGTCTGTCAACAATCACTCAGATGGAATCATGTCCCTTATAATTTCTTGGTAAACCATGCACAAAATCCATTGCTATGTCATCTCATTTCCACTCAGGAATGGGTAACAATTGTAATAACCCACCGGGCCTTTTGTGTTCTCCTTTAACAACTTGACATGTATGGCATTTGGCGATAAATTGAAAGATATCATTTTCATATGAGGCCACCAAAAACGTTGCTTCAGATCTTGATACATTTTCGTACTACCGGGATGGATTGAATACCCTGACAAATGTGATTCTTGCAAAATTTTCTCCTGAAGTTCCCACACCTCTGGAATACAAACTCGTCCTTTAAAGATGACAAGTCCATCTTAAAAAGAGAAATCTTTTGATTTTCCTTCATTAAAAAGTTTGATCATTTTTAATAAGAATGTATCAGTACTGGTTACTGATTTGATTTGGTCTTTAATCGTATACTGTTTTTCCATGTACCAAATTATAGCTTTGTCTACTTCTACCGTTGAGCTGACCATGACTATTTCAAGTTTCTCAAGTTCAACTAATAATTCTTTTTGTTGAGTAATTATCCAGGAACTTGTGGCTATATTCTTTCTACTTAAAGCATCTGCCACCACATTGCCTTTACCAGGATGATACTGAATGTCTAGATCATAGTCTTTTATTAACTCTAACCAGCGTCGCTTCCTTAAGTTCAATTCCTTCTGATTAAAAATATATTTAAGACTTTTATGATCAGTAAAAATTTCACATCTTATTCCATAAAGGTAGTGCCTCCAGATCTTAAGGGCAAATATTATAGCTGTGAGTTCCAAGTCATTAGTGGGATAATTCTTTTCACAACCTTTTAGTTGTCGAGAAGCATGTGCTATAACTTTTCCATTCTGCATTAAAACACACCCAAGACCTTTCAAGGATGCATCGCTGAATATTTGGAAACCGTCTGATCTAGAGGGCATTACTAAACCAGAGCTGATGTAAGCCTCACCTTAAGTTCTGAAAAGGCTTCTTCACATTCTTGATTCCAGTTAAAACGAACTCCCTTGCGATTTAATGTAGTCATTGGCAGTGCTATTTTAGAAAATCCTTCAACAAACCTTCTGTAATAACTGGCCAAACCTAGAAAACTTCTTATCTCTTATCTCTATTACAGATGTAGGCCTCGGCCAATTCTGAATGGCTTCAATCTTTTGCGGGTCTCCTGATAATCCTTCTTTATCAATAACATGCCCAAGAAAAGACACTTCTTCCAACCAGAACTTACATTTCGAGTATTTGGCATAAAGTTTATATTGTTTCAGAAGTTGTAAAACTGATCGTAAGTGTGATGCGTGTTTTGTTTTACCTTTTGAATAGATTAAAATGTCATCAATAAAAACAATGACATTTTTATCCAAATATTCCTTGAATACTCGGTTCATAAAATCCATAAAAACCGCTGGTGCATTTGTTAAACCAAAGGGCATCACAGTAAATTCGAAATGACCATACCTTGTACTGTAAGCTGTTTTAGAAATATCTTCCTCCTTGACACCAAGTTGATGATATCCAGATCTCAAATCTATCTTAGAAAATATTGAAGCTCCTTCTTGTTAGTCAAAAAGATCATCGATTCTTGGTAGTGGATATTTATTTTTGATTGTCAATTTGTTGAGTTCTCGATAGTCGATGCAAAGGCGCATACTGCCATCTTTCTTTTTAACAAACAAGACTGGAGCTCCCCATGGAGAGGAACTAGGTCAGATGAATTTCTTATCAAGAAGCTCTTGCAATTGTATCTTTAATTCTGCTAGCTCTTTAGGAGCCATTCAATTTGAGGTTCTAGCAACAGGTTGAGCTCCTGGTATGAGATAAATAGAAAACTCAACTTCTCTTTTTGGAGGGATGACGGGCAGTTCATCAGGGAAAACTTCTAAATATTCTGAAACAACTGGCACATCTTCTATTTTAACTTCCATCTTACTTTCTCCTTTAATTACTAAAAGGAAAGAATCTCGCCTTTTCTTGATTTGCTTAATTGCCTTCGTGGAGGAGATAAGAACATTAGAAACACTTGTAAAGTCTTTGAAAATAATTTATTGGCCATGATTTTTGATACTAACTTCCTTTCTTTGACAATGGATGTAAGCATTATTAAGTGACAACCAATCCATTTCTAAAATTATATCAAATTCACCTAAGGGCAAGATTGCTGCATCGAGGTTTAATTCATGACCTTCTAATGATAAATTGATCGTACATCTTAGATTTTTTGTAGTAATCGTATTATTGGGCATTATTACATTAAGAGCTAAAGCAGTTTTATACGGATGTAATCCTGTTGTTCTCACCAATTTCTCGGACATAAAGGAATGTGAAGCACCAGTGTCAAAAAGAATTTTAGCAGTGTGTGAAGATGTATAAGCAATACCTGTAACCACTGTATCATCCTCCTTTGCCTCCTTATACCCAAGAGAAAACACCCTTGGTTGTACGGGTTGACTTGCTATATCTGGAACTGGAAGAGGGGCCTGAGAAGCTACGGATTCTGCCATTTTGCCTTTCTCCTGATCACTAGTGGAGCCAATACAAAACATTTTCTGTGGGGGTGGCCCCCAAGATCTATTTTCTTCTGTACTTTGGGGAGCATTGGGACAGGCATTAGCCATGTGTCCTGGTTGCCTACATTTATAATAGACACCAGATCCTGCAAGACATTCTTCGAAATGTCTTTTGTTACATTTTTTACAAGGCACTGGACCCATACCTTTCTGATTACTTTTACTGCCAGACTGTACTTGTGAAGTAGATTACGTACTCTTTTGTTGCTTCCACTTGGACCCAGAAGAAGACTCAGATCCTTGATTTTTACTGCCCTGAGATGGGCCATGAAATTCCTCTTTTTGAAATCTTTTTTTCTCTGAATTTTTTCTTCATCTTTCTCCAACATTTTTGCTACTTCCACCAACTAATCATACTTTGAGATTCTCATAGGGGTCAAGAGATGACGAATGGAGTCTCTAAGTCCTTTTTAGAAGTGATAACACCTCTCTCCTTCTGAATCAACAAGATTCTATGCATAAAATGCTAGATGGGAGAACTCTTCTTCATACTGAAGAACTGAATTATTGCCCTGAAATAATCTGAGAAATTTCTCCTGCATTTCCCTCTTTGCTAAGAGGGGCACAAACCAATTAGTGAACTCCTGTACGAATTCCCTCCAAGTAATTGTCGATACTTCCTTACCAGCAAATTTTCCTTGAAGAAGTCTCTTCCACCACCTTTTGGCTTCTCCTTCAAGCATGAAGCTGCTAATGCTACTCTTCTCTCAGGAGGGAACATCATCGTATCAAGAATTTCTTCAATTCGTGTAATCCATTCTTCTGTCTATAGGGGTGGAACCCCTCCTCGGAAAGATGTTGGCCTGAAGTCCTGAAATTGCTTGATAAAGCGTTCCATATGTACTCCTTCAGTTACTGGGGAAATTCATTCAAGAACTGGAACTGGAATTGGAGCTGATCGGATAGCTTCAGCTACTTGAGTGAATACTCGAGTCAAGTCATCTATTGAAAGTCCTGCACTAGTAGCACTCTGACTATTTTCCAAAATCACTTGTGGTGTATTCACACCTTCTACAGACTGTGCTTGAGTCGTAGGTTCTCGGACTTCCTGAATAATGACAGAAATGTCACTATTAGCATTTGAATTATTTATTAATACTGACACTAAGAATTAATTCATATGGCTCTTTCGTGTTCACGTATTCTCTGACCCTAAACCTCCCTCTGATACCAAAACTCTAAGTTGTAACATCTAAAGAGGCAATCTTATTCTATCACACAAGCATAAGCTATTCATATTATTCTTTATCAAAATATTACTTAATAATATACCTGTAAACTTTGTATTAATACGCAATGAATCCATACCCCGTGAACACAAATAGCCAACTATTACAACTTTTATTATCATAAAACACGTTTTACAAACATAAGCTTACAATATTTAATTAAACGTTATGACAACTTACAATTTGACGCGTAGGCCATAAACCTTTTAACATAATATACATACTTCCGCTTGGGGTCTTGGAAGAGTTATATCATCACGAGCTTCAGGGATATCTCCTAAGCCTTGGAAAAAAATGTATGACGAAAGGGTGAGTATAACACATACCCAATGAGAACTTCTTCTTAGTCTAATTTCTATAATATTTTAGGATTACGTTTTCATATTTAGTTCTTCTTAATTTTACATTAAGCCTTTCTTTTTCCCTTTTATTGGATTCTTACTTGCAATTTATAACTTAAATATTTCTTAAAACATTTCTCACTTCATTCCTGGTGAAATATCTTAGAAGTAAAATCCAAAATTTAACCCTTGCGGTTAAATGAGAGCTCTATTATCTTTAGCATGATTTCTAAACTATGGTAAGGTGACCCTTACCTCTTTGCTGGGCATTAACTATGGTGGGTAAAAGCCTCACCGCCCGAGGGTTTAACCACTCTTGAACATCCATAACATGCTATAAACTATGGTGGAACCCCACCTAACTTTGACATGGTATAACCATGTCCTTCTGGATTTACTTTTAAGTGCCTTCACCGGTAAGCTTACCTTATACTTAAACATTCTTATTTTTTTTAATATTTAATCGCATTTAAGAGACTATTTGTTGATTTCTCATTATAGCGTAATCAAAAAGAGCCTTTGAAGGCTCTTTAACAATTTACATAACATTTGTATTGTTGGTTGTCCTTTTTATATTTTATGTAATTATCAAAAATATGATTTTAAGGTGTTTTTGAGGTTCATAATACTTCCAACAACAATAAAGGTTGCTGGTTGGGTTTTAAATGCATGGTTACTCCATAATAAATTGTTATCATTGTTGGTTGGCCTTTAGAATATGCATTTAACACTTCAATATTTATGTATAATGGGTTTTTAAGACTTAGAAACTCCCAACTGCAATAGGATTGCTAATTGGCTTTCGTATTGTAGGAAATTTACTTTTAGCAACCTATTTCAAGCTTGGAAAATTACCAAACAGCAATAGTGTTTGCTGATTTGGACTTTAAACGTATATATAATTTATTATATTTCGGTCCTTTATGTGTTATTTGAGTACAAACAACACTTTGATAATACGTTTAATGTATTTTTAAGATTTGAAATACTTCCAAACAGCAATATAAGTTGCTGGTTGGTCTTTGAATTTCTTGAATATCGTATTAGATGAGTTCTCTAACACTTAAGAAATTCCCAATACTTCTTTCTAAACATTTTAACTATTATAAACAAGAATTCCAATAATTAAGAAGAGACTTTAACATCAATCTAACATTTCATGACATGTTCCTTCATATAAAAGAATTTATAATGGCATGTACATAGAAATAAATAAAAGTCAATATATTCGATGTTCACTTTCATGCTTTTTATCCAAGAAATCACAACCCTAAAATAGAACATGACATTTCAACAGTACCCTCTATCATATGTGAATCAACACTTTAGAAGCAAGGACTTATCAACTTTAGGTTTCATATAAGTTCCTAAACACATTTTAGAAATTAGGGCAAATAATTCTATATCTCATATTATGAATCAAACATAAAAGAATAAAGTGAGGAAAAACCTTCATGATTTCACTAGATTTAAGTTTCATATAGGTTCCTAAAATATTTAGAAATTAGGGCAAGAAGAGAATCTCACCTCATTAGCCATGACGGTCTTTCCTCTCCTTGTATAAGCCCTAGAATCCATGGAAGAAACCTTGGATGCAAGAGGAAACAAAGAAGTTTAGGAATAGTGCTAGGGCAAGAAGGGGTTCACTGTTTTTTTAGTAAAGAAACCTGCCAAGGAGGAGATGGATATGCCTTAAAATGTCATAGAGGGCTAGAGCTAGTCGGTCGCCGCTTCGGCAAGTGCTTCCATGTCACGACCCATCTCAACAAGAGTCGGAGTGCGCTTTGGGGCGGGCCGTGATGCCACAGGCATGGGCGAAAAGAAATTCATGTCTGCTAAGGCGGAGACAGAAATACTACAAATAGTTTTAAAAACAATTAATCTGAAGAAAAACGGTTTGATTTATTTCGGAAGCTTTAAAATATGTTAGTTGAAACAGGTGCACATGCATTTTTGTAAAAGCTTAAGATACAAGTTTTGGAACAGAAATTTATGCAGTGATCATTGCAGATGAATGAGCATGCAAAATATGTCAAATTCTAGTACATATAATATTTAGCCTAGCAATTGTCCATAAAACAGGAGAAAATGGCTGATCGTAATTACTACATAACAGAAATATCCAACAGTAAAAGAAATGAAACATAAATACAAAACCTGAAGTTTGATGCAGATCGGCTCAGGAAGCAGGCGGCGCAGGCACGAACGCTATGGCAAATTCTAAAACAAGAAAGAAAAGCCTCAGAACATTGAAATACACAAGAGCAAGCAAAATAAAATACGATCAGGAGAAACAGAATATTTGTGTACCGTTTTTCATGAAGCAGAGCTAACAAGACAGGCAAGCAAGTGAGACAAGCAGAAAAATCTAGAATTATTAAACTACTCGGAAATATAGCATACAAAGATGATTCATGTAATAACATAAGTTGTACAAGTGAAAGTGTAGGTGTTTTTTTTGACGCGCAAGATTCATGATTCAGATAGATTCAAGTACGGATTCAAGAGATTCAAAAATTTATGCTCGCTATGACCGGTCCATTGTTCCCATTAGGGATTCAAGAGGGAACCCAAGTCAAGGAGTTGCGTCAGATAAACCTTACCTTTCAATGTTAACTTACGTTATTAATGACTTAGTACAGGATTTCGCGGATTCTAGTGTACTGAAACAAGTTATCAAATCGTGGATTCAGGTATTTGACAGGAAAATTTACAATATAAGAAAATATGTCGTAAGCTAAAACAATCTTGCAACGACATAAGTTGTAATCGTTGAAATGCGTAGGTGTTTTTAATGTGTGCACATGGTTCACACTCAAGTTAAAGTGTAAGTCTTCCTAGAATAAAAGTATTTCTTGCTTACCGTGACCATGCAATCAAGACGATGCATCACCTAAACCCTAGCTTCCAGGATTTGCTTATGACACGCAGCACTTAAGTGATTCCAAGATTGGTGATTCTAGTAGAAACAGACTCACGCTGAAGAAAACATCAGATCAAGAGAAATAGACTCTATCCAAGTTTTTCAACCAAACAGGCATAAGAAACAGAATTTGATGACTCAAGAACTCGAAAGAGAGTTTTGAAATTTGCGGTTTCAAGTATTCACGAGTAAAAAGATTACTATAGATCATTATCTAGGATATCAGGTATTCCTTTAGATTTAGTTATTCCAAAACACGAATATCTTCTAAGTAGACACGTGTACGACCCAAACATTTCATATCGAACACATTTCGTCTAATTGCTAGCAAGGAATCTTAACATTTGCCAATATACCAATTTATGTTCATGCTCAAAAAGAACTACTAATCCTCCAAATAAAATCACCATTTCACAACTCGTGTTATTTCAAATGCCTGAAACCTCAAACTACTATCAAGTCAAATCAAGCAATCAAAACTAAACTTATTTGATGAAACGTGGATTCAAAGGCGAAACATAAAATCATAAGAACAGGTCATGCTAAATAAAATTCAATGTTTGCAAGAGAGAAGGATCTCTACTTGCCTTAAATGAGGCCGAATCTGATGGCGGCGGCTAAGCGGCACAAGCAAAAACCAGAAATCACATTTTGAACCTGATCAAGCACAACGAATGCGACATATCATAAATTACGACGCTAATACAAGCATTCGCCGACGCGGAAAATAAACAAAGAGGGTTTTTAGCAGATGTTACCACCCTCAAAGGTGAGGGGAGAAGAGATTCCACGCGGAGACGGAGACTTGGCGACGCTTAGGCTAGGGAAACCCTAAATCGGAAGGGTCTTCAAGAGGTCCCGCCAAGAGATTCGACGAACACCACCGGGGAGCACGAAAACCTAGAAATTAGACGGTTATAACGGGGCTAAAATGTTTGATCACAAATATCTGCAACTTAGGGCACAAAAATTGCAAGGGATTCAAGGAAAATCTGAATATAGGGGGAAGGAGGAAGAAATCTTACCCAAAGGAAGTCATATCCGGGCTCTAAATTCGAGTAGAGGTGGAATCGAGCGAACCCTAGGCATCCCTCTCGCAAATTCTCGGCCGAGACGACGAAGAGGGGGAGGAAAGGGGACTGCCTGGAGGGAGGAGCTGCTGGAGGGAGGAGCTGCTGGAGGCGCAGGCCCTAGAGGAGGCGGAAGAGGCCACGACAGGAGGAGACGCAGGCGGCGGCGCTGGTAGGAGAAGGAGGAGAAGTAGACGCCGGCTGGAGGCGGATCCGGGAGCAGGAGGAGGCGTCGTTACGAGAGCAACAAGAGGCGTCGGCAAGGGAGTCCCTAATCGTGTCTTGCGGGAAAACTGAGGGGAGCGGGAGCCCTAGCCGAGCGACTGCGGGATTTAGCGAGACGGGAGACCTGGACCGGGGGGGTTAATCGGGAGCTTGGACGACTGAGGAATTAAAAGGGGGGAAGGCTGGGGTGCGGCTAGAAGAATAGGAATTATTTAGGGTTGTTACATTCTCCCCTACTTAGGAAGTTTCGTCCCGAAACTTTCTGAGAATTCTCTGGATGGGGGCTCTTATGGCGAAGATTCAGATGTCATTTATTCCAAACAAGATTTGCAGATCAAGACATGAAAGCTAACTATGAATATGCTGAAAAAGAAAGGAAAACAAGTGAGGAGACATACCAAGATCAAGAGAAAATTTGCGGATTCTTGCTTCGCATATCAGATTCAAGTTCTCGAGAGAATTATTCAAACTTTTCATGCATTCAAAAATCAAAACACAGTTATCATAAGGATGATTTTTCTTTCGAAACTTGCTTGCTTGATACTCTACGATCTTAGCGGGTATGGCCAGATACGAAGGAGTGGATTCAGGGAACACAGGAATTGCTTCACTCAGCTCGGAATTGAGGGATAAGACTCAAAAATTCTGGAGCAAAGAATCTTTGCACGAAGGGGGGTAACTTACTTGCAATGTTGATGCTTAAGAGCTAGCTAGAATGGGATACTGGAGAATCAGATGAGATCGATAGACAAGCAGAACAGGAAGCACTGATTATGAATATCGGAGATTTGAAACTAGAGATTCTAAAACATTTCCTACTGTCAGGTACATAAATTATGTAATAATTACAGCATTTTCATTGGACAACTATAGGTGATGATCATGCAAGAGCGACCATGAGATTGTGTGTGATGTCAAGCAAATAGTAAATTCATGCGTGTACAATCATTATTGTTGTTCTTAGCTAGACACTTGTGCAATGCTTATGATATGAATGCAAATGAATGGATACACATGTCATGTTAAGCGCCCATATCACTTAACATGTCATGCATATCTAGACTCTAATGCCAATGCACTTGAAAATATTAAACTACCCATAACCATTTAATATTTGCAAGCGGTGTATATCCTAGTGGAATTCATATGCACAAAAATGTTAAGTTTGCCCATACTCCATTAACATTCGTGTGCATACTACTCATGCTTATGAGTGAGTGTGTGCGTGTTTCAGCCACTAACAACACATAATGACAAGGTGCGTGAAGTAATGATGCATGCATATATATTTATAAAATAAGATTCAAAATATTTGATAATTATAAAATACTTTATCTTTAGAGCATAACCTCCCTCTGATACCAACTGTCACGACCCGTCTCGACAAGAGTCAGAGTGCGCTTCGGGGCGGGCCGTGATGCCACAGGCATGAGCGAAAAGAAATCCATGTCCGCTAAGGCGGAGACAGAAATACTACAAATAGTTTTAAAAACAATTAATCTGAAGAAAACGGTTTGATTTATTGCGGAAGCTTTAAAATATGTTAGTTGAAACAGATGCACATGCATTTTAGTAAAAGCTTAAGATGCAAGTTTTGGAATAGAAATTTATGCAGTAATCATCGCAGATGAATGAGCATGCAAAACATGTCAAATTCTAGTACATATAATATTTAGCCTAGCAGTTGTTCATGAAATAGGAGAAAATGGCTGATCGTAATTACTAAATAACAGAAATATCCAATAGTAAAAGAAATGAAACATAAACACAAAACCTGAAGCTTGACGCAGATCGGCTCAGGAAGCAGGCGGCGCAGGCACGAACGCTAAGGCAAATTTCAAAATAAGAAGGAAAAGCCTCAGAACATTGAAATACACAAGAGCAAGCAAAATAAAATACGAGCAGGAGAAACAGAATATTTGTGTACCGTTTTTCATGAAGCAGAGCTAACAAGACAGGCAAGCAAGTGAGACAATCAGAAAAATCTAGAATTATTAAACTACTCTGAAATATAGCATACAAAGATGATTCATGTAATAACATAAGTTGTACAAGTGAAAGTGTAGGTGTTTTTGTTTGACGCGCAGGATTCATGATTCAGACAGATTCAAGTACGGATTCAAGAGATTCAGAAATTTATGCTCGCTATGACCGGTCCTTTGTTCCCATTAGGGATTCAAGAGGGAACCCAAGTCAAGGAGTTGCGTCAGATAAACCTTACCTTTCAATGTTAACTTACGTTATTAATGACTTAGTATAGGATTTCGCGGATTCTAGTGTACTGAAACAAATTATCAAATCGAGGATTCAGGTATTTGACAGGAAAATTTACAATATAAGGAAATATGTCGTAAGCTAAAACAATCTTGCAACGACATAAGCTGTAATCGTTGAAATGCGTAGGTGTTTTCAGTGGGTGCACATGGTTCACACTCAAGTTCAAGTGTAAGTCTTACTAGAATAAAAGTATTTTCTGCTTACCGTGACCATACAATCAAGATGATGCATCACCTAAACCCTAGCTTCCATGATTTGCTTATGACACGCGGGACCTAAGTGATTCATAGATTGGTGATTCTAGTAGAAATAGACTCACGCTGAAGAAAACATCAGATCAAAAGAAATAGAATCTATCCAAGTCTTACGACCAAATAGCCATAAGAAACAGAATTTGATGACTCAAGAACTCGAAAGAGAGTTTTGAAATTTGTGGTTTCAAGTATTCACGAGTAAAAAGATTACTATAGATCATTATCTAGGATATCAGGTATTCCTTTAGATTTAGTCATTCCAAAACACGAATATCTTCTAAGTAGACACGTGTACGACCCAAACATTTCATATCGAACACATTTCGTCTAATTGCTAGCAAGGAATCTTAACATTTGCCAATATACCAATTTATGTTCATGCTCAAAAAAAACTACTAATCCTCCAAATAAAATCATCATTTCACAACTCGTGTTATTTCAAATGCATGAAACCTCAAACTACTATCAAGTCAAATCAAGCAATCAAAACTAAACTTGTTTGATGAAACGTGGATTCAAAGGCAAAACATAAAATCATAAGAACAGGTCATGCTAAATAAAATTCAATGTTTGCAAGAGAGAGGGATCTCTACTTGCCTTAAATGAGGCCGAATTTGATGGCGGCGGCTAAGCGTCGCAAGCAAAAACCAGAAATCACATTTTGAACCTGATCAAGCACAACGAATGCGACATAGCATAAATTACGACGCTAATACAAGCATTCGACGATGCGGAAAATAAACAAAGAGGGTTTTTAGCAGATGTTACCTCCCTCAAAGGTGAGGGGAGAAGAGATTCCACGCGGAGACGGAGACTTGGCGACGCTTAGGCTAGGGAAACCCTAAATCGGAAGGGTCTTCAAGAGGTCCCGCCAAGAGACTCGACGAACGACACCGAGGAGCACGAAAACCTAGAAATTAGACGGTTATAACGGGGCTAAAATGTTGGATCACAAATATCTGCAACTTAGGGCACAAAAATTGCAAGGAATTCAAGGAAAATCTGAATAGAGGGGGAAGGAGGAAGAAATCTTACCCAAAGGAAGTCATATACGGGCTCTAAATCCGAGTAGAGGGAGAATCGAGCGAACCCTAGGCATCCCTCTCGCAAATTCTCGGCCGAGACGACGAAGAGGAGGAAAGGGGATTGCCTGGAGGGAGGAGATGTTGGAGGCGCGGGCCCTAGAGGAGTCGGAAGAGGCCACGACAGGAGGAGATGCAGGCGGAGGCACTGTCAGGAGAAGGAGGAGAAGTAGACGCCGGCTAGAGGCGGATCCAGGAGCAGTATGAGGCGTCGACACGGGAGCGGCAAGAGGCATCGGCGAGGGAGTCGCTGATCGTGGCTTGCGGGAAAACTGAGGGGAGCGGGAGCCCTTGCCGAGCGGCTGCTGGATTAAGCGAGACGGGAGACCTGGACCGGGGGGTTTAATCGGGAGCTTGGTCGACTGAGGAATTAAAAGGGGGGAAGGCTGGGGTGCGGCTAGAAGAATAGGAATTATTTAGGGTTGTTACATTCCAGGCGTCGTCGTGCAGGAACGAGCTCACGGGAAGCTCTCCACGCTAGCGCCACACGCGGGGAAGGTGTCGTCTCCCTATAATCTCGTGTGGCTTGCTGTAGGCGTGAACCGATGAGAATGAATGCTTGGATCGGCTGGGGTTGGTTAATAAAGAGAGGGGGAAATCTTAACTCTTAATTATTTACTCTTCTTTACCTCATTATTTATCTCACCCCATTTCTTATTTACATTAGTTAAATAAAATAAATTTCTTAATGAAATTGAAATTCATTATATGTTTTGGTCTATTCTTTAGCATTTTATCTAACTATTATATGTAACACTAAAGTTCTAAAATCGACAATTAAATTTAATTTTGTACAATTTTTCAATAAAATACTTTTATCATAATTTATACTTGTCGTTTTCATCCTATGATGGATTAATATATAATAAATTAATACATATAGGACATACCTGGTGTGACGTTATTTTCAGGATGTCACAAATCTCCCCTCCTTACTAAAATTTTCATCCTAAAAATTAAGTTTCAAAATCTTCAAAAATGTAAGGATAGTCCCTTCTCATAACGTCTTCTTTCTCCCAAGTTGCTTCTTGTTGAGTTCTGTCATTCCACCAAACTTTAACATAATTTATTATTCTGTTCCGCAACTGTTTGCTGCGTTGATCGATAATCTTCATTGGTCGAGTTGGACTGGATAAATCTGCATTCACATGTACTTCTGAGATTGGTACAATCTTATCTGGATCTGATATAAATTTTCTGAGTGTGGAGACATGAAATACATTATGCAATCCACTCAATTCTTCAGGCAATGCATTTTTATATGCTACTGGCCTAATTTTTTCTATAACTTTAAAAGGACCTACAAAACGGGGGCTCAATTTACCCAGGCTTTTTATTCTGGTTGCACCGCGAAATGGTTTGATCTTTAAGCAGACTTCATCTCCTATTAAAAACACCAATTTTCTATGCTTGACATCATAATATTTTTTTTGTCTGTCTTGCGCTGTTTTTAGCTTTTCTTGAATAATTTTCAAATTTTTACTAATGTCATCCACAAATGATCTGTCCATCAAAATTGTATCTTCTCTTTCTCCCCAACGCAAAGGTGTTCTGCATCTTCTTCCATAAAGTGCTTCAAAATGAGTCATTTTGATACTTGATTGGAAACTATTGTTATAAGAAAATTCAACTAGAAGGAGGTGATCTTCCCATGACCCTCCAAAGTCAAAGAGACACATCCTCAAAAGATCTTCTAAGATTTGGATAGTTCTCTCTGATTGACCAGGTCTGTAGATGAAAGGTTGTACTATAATTTAATTTAGTACCCAAGAGTTTATGGATTAGTCTCCATTCTTTTGCAGTAAATCTCCCATCTCTATCTGACACAATTATTTTCGGGACTCCATGAAGTCTGACAATTTCTCGTATGTATTGTGGTGCTAGAAATTCTCCTGAGTCAGTGCACTTGTTTGGAAAGAAGTGTGCTGATTTTGTGAGTCTGTCAACAATCACCCAGATGGAATCATGTCCCTTATAATTTCTTGGTAAACTGTGCACAAATTTCATTGCTATGTCATCCCACTTCCACTCAGGAATGGGTAACGATTGTAATAACCCACCGGGCCATTTGTGTTCTCCTTTAACAACTTGACATGTATGGCATTTGGCGATAAATTGAATGATATCATTTTTCATATGAGGCCACCAAAAACATTGCTTCAGATCTTGATACATTTTCGTACTACCGGGATGGATTGAATATCCCGACTGATGCGATTCTTGCAAAATTTTCTCCTGAAGTTCCCACACCTCTGGAATACAAACTCGTCCTTTAAAGATGACAAGTCCATCTTCAAAAGAGAAATCTTTTGATTTTCCTTCATTAAAAAGTTTGATCATTTTTAATAAGAATGTATCAGTACTGGTTGCTGATTTGATTTGGTCTTTAATCGTGTACTGTATTTCCATGTAGCAACATATAGTTTTGTCTACTTCTTCTGTTAAGCTGACCACGACTATTTCAAGTTTCTCAAGTTCAACTAATAATTCTTTTTGTTGAGTAATTATCCAGGAACCTGCGGCTATATTCTTTCTACTTAAAGCATCTTCCACCACATTGCCTTTACCAGGATGATACTGAATGTCTAGATCATAGTCTTTTATTAACTCTAACCAGCGTCGCTGCCTTAAGTTCAATTCCTTCTGATTAAAAATATATTTAAGTCTTTTATGATCAGTAAAAATTTCACATCTTAGTGCCTCCAGATCCTAAGGACAAATATTATAGCTGCGACTTCCAAGTCATTAGTGGGATAATTCTTTTCATAGTATTTTAGTTGTCGAGAAGCATATGCTATAACTTTTCCATTCTGCATTAAAACACACCCAAGACCTTTCATGGATGCATCGCTGAATATTTGGAAACCGTCTGATCCAGAGGGCGTTACTAAAATCGGAGATGATGTAAGCCTCACCTTAAGTTCTGAAAAGGCTTCTTCACATTCTTGATTCCAGTAAAAAATGAACTCCCTTGCGAGTCAATGTAGTCATTGGCAGTGTTATTTTAGAAAATCCTTCAACAAACCTTCTGTAATAACTGGCCAAACCTAGAAAACTTCTTATCTCTGTTACAGATGTAGGCCTCGGCCAATTCTGAATGACTTCAATCTTTTGCGGGTCTACTGATAATACTTCTTTATTAATAACATGCCCAAGAAAAGACACTTCTTCCAACAAGAACTTACATTTCGAGTATTTGGCATAAAGTTTATGTTGTTTCAGAAGTTGTAAAACTGATCGTAAGTGTGATGCGTGTTCCTTTTACCTTTTTAATTGATTAAAATGTTATCAATAAATACAATGACATATTTATCTAAATATTCCTTGAATACTCGGTTCATAAGATCCATAAAAACCGCAGGTGCATTTGTTAAACCAAAGGGCATCACAGTAAAATTAAAATGACCATACCTTGTACTGGAAGCTGTTTTAGAAATATCTTCCTCCTTGACACCAAGTTGATGATATCCAGATCTCAAATCTATCTTAGAAAATATTGAAGCTCCTTCTAGTTGGTCAAAAAGATCATCGATTCTTGGTAGTGGATATTTATTTTTTATTGTCAATTTGTTGAGTTCCTGATAGTCGATGCAAAGGCGCATACTACCATCTTTCTTTATAACAAACAAGACTGGAGCTCCCCATGGAGAGGAACTAGGTCGGATAAATTTATTATCAAGAAGCTCTTGCAATTGTATCTTTAATTCTGCTAACTCATTAGGAGCCATTCTATATGGGGTTCTAGCAACAAGTTGAGCTCCTTGTATGAGATTAATAGAAAACTCAAATTCTCTTTTTGGAGGGATGTCGGGCAGTTCATCAGGGAAAACTTCTAAGTATTCTGAAACAACTGGCACATCATCCATTTTAACATCCGTCTTACTTTCTCCTTTAATTACTAAAAGGAAAGAATCTCGCTCTTTCTTGATTTGCTTAATTGCCTTCATGGAGGAGATAAGAACATTAGAAACACCTGTAATGCCTTTCAAAATAATTTCTTGGCCTTGATTTTTGATACTAACTTCCTTTCTTTGACAATGAATGGAAGCATTATTAAGTGACAACCAATCCATTTCTAAAATTATATCAAATTCACCTAAGGGCAAGATTGTTGCATCGAGGTTTAATTCATGACCTTCTAATGGTAACCCGATCGTACATCTTAGATTTGTTGTAGTAATCGTATTATTGGGCATTATTACATTAAGAGCTGAAGCGGTTTTATACGGATGTAATCCTGTTGTTCTCACCAATTTCTCGGGCATAAATGAATGTGAAGCACCAGTGTCAAAAAGAATTTTAGCAGTTTGTGAGGATGTATAAGCAATACTTGTAACCACTGTATCATCCTCCTTTGCCTCCTGATACCCAAGAGAAAACACCCTTGGTTGTATGGGTTGACTTGCTATATCTGGAACTGGAAGAGGGGCCTGAGAAGCTACGGATTCTGCCATTTTGCCTTTCTCCTGATCACTAGTGGAGCCAATACAAAACATTTTTTGCGGGGGTGGCCCCCAAGATCTATTTTCCTCTGTCCTTTGGGGAGCATTGGGATAGGCATTAGCCATGTGTCCTTGCTGCCTACATTTATAACAGACGCCAGATCCTGCAAGACATTCTTCGAAGTGTCTTTTGTTACATTTCTTACAAGGCGCTAGACCCGTACCTTTCTGATTACTTTTACTGCCAGATTGTACTATTGAAGTAGATTGTGTACTCTTTTCCTGCTTCCTCTTTGGCCCAGAAGAAGACCCGGATCCTTGATTTTTACTGCCCTGAGATGGGCCAGGAAACTTCCTCTTATTGAAATCTCTTTTTCCTGAATTTTTTCTTCATCTTTCTCCAAGATTTTTGTTACTTCCACCAACTCATCATACTTTGAGATTCGCATAGGGATCAAGAGATGACGAATGGAGTCTCTAATTCCTTTTAAGAAGTGATAACACCTCTCTCCTTCTGAATCAACAAGATTCTCTGCATAAAATGCTAGATGGGAGAACTCTTCTTCATACTGAAGAACTGAATTATTGCCCTGAAATAATCTGAGAAATTTCTCCTGCATTTCCCTCTTTGCTAAGAGGGGCACAGACCAATTAGTGAACTCCTGTACGAATTCCCTCCAAGTAATTGTCGATACTTCCCTACCAGCAAATTTTCCTTGAAGATGTCTCTTCCATCACCTTTTGGCTTCTCCTTCAAGCATGAAGGCTGCTAATGCTACTCTTCTCTCGGGAGGGCACATCATCGTATCAAGAATTTCTTCAATTCGTGTAATTCATTCTTCTGTCTCTAGGGGTGGAACCCCTCCTCAGAAAGATGTTGGCCTGAAGTCCTGAAATTGCTTGATAAAGCGTTCCATATGTACTCCTTCAGTTACTGGGGCAATTCGTTCATGAACAGGAACTGGAATTGGAGTTGATCGGATAGCTTCAGCTACTTTAGTGAATACTCGAGTCAAGTCATCTATTGAAAGTCCTGCACCAGTAGCACTCCAACTATTTTCCAAAATCACGTGTGGTGTATTCACACCTTCTACAGATTGTGCTTGAGTCGTAGGTTCACGGACTTTCTGAATAATGACAGAAATGTCACTATTAGCATTTGAATTATTTATTAATACTGACATTAAGAATTAATTCCTATGGCTCTTTCGTGTTCATGTGTTCTTGGACCCTAAACCTCCCTCTGATACCAAAACTCTAAGTTGTAACATCTGAAGAGGCAATCTTATTCTATCACACACGCATAAGCTATTCATATTATTCTTTATCAAAATATTACATTTGGGTGATTGTTGACAGACTCACAAAATACTTCCAACAACAATAAATATTGCTGGTTGGGTTTTAAATGCATGGTTACTCCATAATAAATTGTTACCATTGTTGGTTGGCTTTTCGAATATGCATTTAACACTTCAATATTTATGTATAATGAGTTTTTAAGACTTAGAAACTCCCAAACTGCAGTAGGGTTGCTAATTGGCTTTCGTATCGTAGGAAATTTACTTTTAGCAACCTATTTCAAGCTTGGGAAATTACCAAACAACAATAGTGTTTGCTGATTTGGACTTTAAACGTATATATAATTTATAATATTTCGGTCCTTTATGTGTTATTTGAGTACAATCAACACTATATATGGTTGGTTAAATTTTGTAACCGAATATTTTACTTTGATAATACGTTTAATGTATTTTTAAGATTTGAAATACTTTCCAACAGCAATATAAGTTGTTGGTTGGTCTTTGAATTTCTTGAATATCGTATTAGATGAGTTCTCTAACACTTAAGAAATCCTCAATACTTCTTTCTAAACATTGTAACTATTATAAACAAGCATTCCAATAATTAAGAAGAGACTTTAACATCAATCTAACATTTCATGACATATTCCTTCATATAAAAGAATTTATAATGGCATGTACATAGAAATAAATAAAAGTCAATATATTCGATGTTCACTTTCATGCTTTTTATCCAAGAAATCACAACCCTAAAATAGAACATGACATTTCAACAGTACCCTCTATCATATGTGAATCAACACTTTAGAAACAAGGACTTATTAACTTTAGGTTTCGTATAAGTTCCTAAACACATTTTAGAAATTAGGGCAAATAATTCTATATCTCATATAATGAATCAAACATAAAAGTATAAAGTGAGGAAAAACCTTCATGATTTCACTAGATTTAAGTTTCATATAGATTCCTAAAATACTTAGAAATTAGGGCAAGAAGAGAATCTCACCTCATTAGCCATGGCGGTCTTTCCTCTCCTTGTATAAGCCCTAGAATCCATAGAAGAAACCTTGGATGCAAGAGGAAACAAAGAGGTTTCGGAATAATGCTAGGGCAAAAAGGGGGTTCATTGTTTTTTGAGTAAAGAAACCTGCCAAGGAGGAGATGGATGCCTTAAAATGTCATAGAGGGCTGGAGCTAGTCGGCCACCGCTTCTGCAAGTGCTTCCAGGCGTCGTCGAGCAGGAACGAGCTCACGGGAAGCTCTCCACGCTAGCGCCACACGCGGGGAAGGTGTCGTCTCCCTGTACTCTCGCGTGGCTTGTTGTAGGCGTGAACCGACGGGAATGAATGCTTGGACCGGCTGGGGTTGGTTAATAAAGAGGGGGAAATCTTAACTCTTAATTATTTACTCCTCTTTACCTCATTATTTATCTCACCCCATTTCTTATTTACATTAGTTAAATAAAACAAATTTCTTAATGAAATTGCAATTCATTGTATGTTTTGGTCTATTCTTTAACATTATATCTAACTATTATATGTAACACTAAAGTTCTAAAATCGACAATTAAATTTAATTTTGTACAATTTCTCAATAAAATATTTGTATCATAATTTATACCTGTCATTTTCATCCTATAATGGATTAATATATAATAAATTAATACAATAGGGATTACCTGGTGTGACGTTATTTTCAGGATGTCACACTATATGGGTTCTGTTGTTGTTGTTGTATTGGACTGTGTGCACGCAATGGCCGATAGTAACAGTCATTGTTGGACTCCGCACATGCGAAATGTTGTACGACAACCAGATACTGCTACCATCAACTTGGATAGTTTCATCGTTGGACATTTTGCAAGGAGATTGTGAATGTATGTAAATGCTGACCAATTATTTTCTTTGCATGGTTATAAAAAATTGAAATAATGCCACATTATTAGCTAAAAAAATTTATAGAAAACCAATGACAATACAAGATTCATAAAGGAATTGGTCACAATATGTAATCTAATGAATGTTAATTCCACACAAAAACAAAACAAATATGGAGTACAGCATTTCATTTAGAACAACTTCTCCCATATTTATTTCTCAAAAAATATATATAATTTATATGAAGAATATGCTTACAGACATAGGAGACCCCTTACACATGCATTTTGCTTATATAACACCATCAACATATGAATGAATCTGTTGAGTGGTTACAAATTTATGGTGAGAATAATATTTTTTTTCATACAATAAATTAAAAGCACACCATGGGCAATAATTCAAGCCTATAATGTGGCCTTTTGAAGTAAAACTCTTGACACTATGAAGTATTCAATCAAAAAAGTCTTCATGACCGTTGATATCCTGGAAAAAAAGAAAGAAATGTATAGTTTGAATGAGCGCGTATGCACAAATATTCATTGATGATATAATAATAGTTGAAGATGATGAAGCACAGTGAGAAATGGATGGAAGAGCGGAACCGCGACCTTGTTGGCGATGACAGCTGCATCAGAAATCTCCAACTTTTCCCCTGGTTTTGCACTGATATTTACATGTCCCTGTGGATTGAATAAGAGTAACGTTATTCGGTCGAATGGAAGATTTTAATTGGTCTGAACAATGGGCAAAATGTGAAGGGAAAAGCGCACAGACTATGGTGGCAATGCTAGTTTAATTTATTTTTTATAAACACAAAATAGCAGAAAACAGAAATGATTATTTACATAAAAAAAAAATTGGTTCAGCAGCGAACTGGTTCAGTCCAAGGTCTCGGAATAACAAAATGATTGTTTACACATTTCCAAACAAATTTCAGACAATTCATTCTAAAAATTACGCGTTTTTTGCGTTGAGATCACACTAGGATATAGATATCAAGAGAATTGAACAGAGGAAAAAAGATTTGACATGAGAAATAATGGTTAGAGTTGGAGGTACCAAATTTAATATGAATTGTTGTTTGTAATCATTTTATTTAATCAAGAAAATTTTAATCTAAATTAAGTTCAACATAGAAATCAAATGTTAAACCTAAAGGATTAATCATGAAAAAAGAAAAAGTTTTTATGGAGAGGGAGCGGATTAATTTTAATTTACGATGAATACCCAAATTTGTTGACCAACCAAGTGGTCACACAACGATTTGGCGGAAAGACAAGACAAGACAATCGAGCGAGAAAACTACAACTAGCTCACTTCACTTGTTGGAACTGAGGAATTGAATGACAAAGATAATGCATTTTTAGTAGTTTACATGGATGGTGTTAAATTTTAGAGAAGAAAGGATTCCTTGTCTTTATGAAATGAAGGGTTGCAAGAAAATGATTTGTTCATTCACAACTATTATTAGTAGTTTAACATATTATATATATATATATATATATTGGTCGTTTACCCGAGAAAGTTTACAAAATTACAGAATGCACCCCTCTATCTTTTGAAATTACAAAAAACTCTCATATAAGTTTACATTTTATAACATGCATGTACTAATTACCCCGTAGAGGGGAGCTCCAGGAGGTATTTTTGTGAATGTATGTTATGAAATGTAAACTCATATAGTAGGTTTCTGCAATTTCAAAAGATAGAAAGATGCAACCTATGATTATACAAACTCCCAGGGGAGGTTTGGGTAATTAATAGTATATATTAAGAATTATGCAATTTCTAAGCCATTTAATAGTTTTATATTATATTTATTAAATAGATAACTTTCTTTTAAGCATTCCTTTTTTTAACATTTTCTTCAAATTGTCCTGACATGGAAGGAACATTTCAACACAAAATTACATGATAACAAATGCTCTAAGGTTCGTTCATTTGGATGGAATTGGGCCTTGTAAACAATTGGAGGCTCATTTTCATTGAAATTGGACTTCCAACTCCAATTCCAAAGCCCCAATTCCGCTCAACCAAACATTACTTAAGGCTTACCCGCATCTAAAGCATACCTAAAATAATTAACCAATGGTCGATTTTTAATTTTTGTGTGTGCAATATTGATCGTTTTATAGGTTTTAGGAAAAAAATTTAGTTGGAAGAACTTATATAAATTTCTAAAAAGAAAAACAAAACATCTCACGTATATTAGTAAAAGATTTGTACACAAAGTAAATGATTAAAAATATAAGGTCAAATGACTACTTAGTAATAAAAATAAGATTTAGAAATTATTTAGAACAAAAACATAGTTGAAAAGTACACAATATAGCTTTTGTATCATGAATTAAATATGTGTAGATGTATATTACAAATGTGAATTGAATTTTTTTTTTTAATGAAGGTTAAGATTCTATCAATGTATCTAGATGGTCCACTGGAAATGACACAGGCTAACATAAAACATGTACCTTCAGAACCACATTGGAACCAAAAGAGACATCACCAGATACTTTCAGGTTTTCAAGCTCCACTATGCTTGGAATCGACTTGAATCGACCAAGGAAGTCGCCAACCTGACAAAAGCAAATTAAGTATCAACACAAATCCAAA
The DNA here is from genome assembly GCA_033032865.1 of Dactylorhiza incarnata. Lineage (NCBI taxonomy): Eukaryota > Viridiplantae > Streptophyta > Magnoliopsida > Asparagales > Orchidaceae > Dactylorhiza > Dactylorhiza incarnata. Next base: position 4,528,587 of record JAWHQI010000198.1, read on the forward strand.
GTGATGACCGGATCATTTTGTTCTAGAAAGATAATCAACCTTCTTAAATTCAGGGCCTAGCTCAATTGAGGGATTTGAAGAATCCTTTCTGTCCGGGTTGCGTGTTACAAAGCCATCAACCAAGGTATAAAGGTCTGACTGTAGAAAACAAGGTCATGTATTAGCTATGAAGAGAAATGATGAATTCGGGCTTCTAATTTGGCTTGAAGAACACTAGAAAATTGATTGCCATTTGTCTTAGATTAAGCTCAGATCGAAGTTTGCAAGCCAAATAATGAGCCATGTACAATATTTTTTAAATGCATACACATACATATGTTTATGTATGTAGTTAGGTTGAAATTAATGAATATATATAAGGAAATTAATAAATATGAATCTACATATGTACCATTATAAGTATGCATGCTTGACTAAGAATTTGTCTTAGGAAATAAAAAATTAATCAAAATCAAAATTTTGCATGAATCGAGCTTCAATCGAAGTTAGTAACCCATACTTGGCTAGATTGGAGGTTTAACAAATTCAAGCCATTTTGAGTTAGGCATGGATCTGCTCAAGATCATTCATTAACTGCACGACATAAATTTACCCAAAGAAATTATACATCAAGCTTTGTGCTGACCTGGACGAGCAACAAATCAGATGTTGCTTTCACAGGAAGAAACCGAGAACGGGGAACATTGATCCCAATTGCATGATCGAAGAACTACATCAAAGAAAGTAAAATAGAGATCTTTTTAACTGCTAAAATGCAGAAATTCTGTATAAAAATATTTATTTTATCCTATTCTTACTCGTATTGCCGCTCCAGCTGCAGTTTCAAGTTGAAGAACTTTAACACCATCCACTTCCTGCAAGTATATCATGCTATGATATCTTTATCGTTTTCTTTTCTGGCACGGATATAAACTTAATATGAGATAAGCTCTACCTTGTGATGTAGGGTAGGCTATGAGGGTGCACTTCCTAGACTCTAAATGCGACACAACCGTCAATCGTGTCAACAATTAATTGAGCAATGAAAATTTAACACCACAACAGATAATTACAATGAGAGAATAATTTTAATATTGAACGATTTTTAGTTGGCTTTCCTCCACTCGGAGGGCCGAAGCAAAGCGCGTAGCGAATAGATCCTCCTGCAAGTTAGTACTCGTTCGACACAAAACATCACAAGTAAGATCCAAGCATAATACTAGATTATCCAATAATAATATCAAGAAATATTACAACCAAATCACGATGAAATAACTCACGACTAGGGGCTGGTTTGGAGCAATGGAAACAGTGGGTTTGGAGGAGTAGATCCGGGCCGGAGATGTGGTTGGTGGCTGTCCACGGTGGAAAACGGGATGGAAGGGCTGAAAACGGATAGATCCGGACAAATACGGATGGATCCGGGCACGAGAGTGGTAGATCCGACGTTAGGGATCGGATCCGGGCAACGACGGGGTAAACGGTGGGGAAATAATGGATCGGGGAGGGGAAATTTCAGATCTGAGTGGATCTGAAATTTTGGGGAGTTTGGGAAGGTGGATCCACGAAATAGGAGGGTAGGGTTGTTGTGGGGAGAGGGGAGAATGAGAGGAGTTGGTGGTTTGGAGGGAGGGAAGGAGGCAAGTGGTCGGCCGGCCACAAGGAGGCCGGCGGGCTGCAGGGATGGAGAGGGCGGCCTGTAGCTGGCCGGCGGGTGGCTGCTGGGCTGAAAGAGGGCGGAGGGGCTGGGCGGCTGGGCTAGGGCTGGGCAGGAGGGGTTCGGCTGGACTGCTGGAAGGGCAGCGGCTGTAGTAGAGGGGCTGGCGGCAGCTAGGGGGGATTTGGGAGGGGGAGAAGATGGGGAAAGGTTAGGGTTACCTTGGGGATGAGTTTCCACCACTAGGAGTCAACACCTAGGGCTCCACGGCTTCGGCACCGAGGCTTGATCACCGGATTCCGGGAATAGCATTCTCCAAAATCAGCAATGACTCAAAACCAGCCCTCTAGTCCTATTTATAAGAAAAACTAGCATTAGGGCATCCCCATCAACGGCTATGATTGGCCGGTGGGTTTAGCCCTTAAATAAATAAATACATGTCCGAAACAAATACATAAATATATGATTTTGACTCGTGGCGACGTGCCGGACGCAACCGCGGAGTCCGATCGGCGATCCGATCAAGTCTTCCGGCGGGAATAAATGAACGTGGGTCCCGCTCCTTCGTGTGCACGATCCGATGGAATCCCATCAACTCCCCCCGACTAAAAAGCATTCATCTCCGAGGAATGGAGACGATCGTGCTGGAGTCGAAGTCCGGGGGCAAGTCGATCAAGCTCTGCCGGCAATATCCAAGCGTCGTCAGCGTCGGCGCGGCCCCGCCAATGAACCAAGTAGCGAAGGCGCGGCCCGTCCGTGGTGGGAACAATCTGGTGGGATCTGATCTCCGTGATGCTCTCATCTCTCGACTCTCTCATGGTGGTACCCGGTGCGAGCGGTGATGCCGGCTGTGGAACCATATGCGACGAACTCCCAGGTGGAAGGGTATCAACAATGGGTGGGCGGTGGTGGCTATCTGGCGTGGGTGGGGAGGTGGTGAAGGGCGGCAAGGGGAGAGAGGGGTCGCTCCCACTGCTCGGGTCCCCATAGTCATGAGGCTCGTAATAAGGTGTGAGATCCTCGACATTAAATACTGGATGAATCCCCATACTCGCTGGGATGTCTAGCCTGTAGACGTTTGTCCCAATCCGACTAATAACCGAGAAAGGACCCATTCGCCTGGCGCTTAACTTCTTGGCAGGCCCCGAAGGGAGACTCTCCGTGCGGACTCGTACCATCACCTGTTCGCCAATAACAAAAGTACGCTCTCGCCTTCTTTTATCTGCGTGGGTTTTATAACTTTCATTGCTCATATTAATACGTCGGCGGACCGATTCATGTAACTCATGCAGATGCCGTGCAAATGACTCAGCAGACTCACTAGGCCGGGACTCTAATGGGCTCGGGATAAGGTCAATGGGTTTCCTGGGGTCGTAACCTGACACTATGTGGAATGGACTCAACCCAGTGGTCCTATTGACCGAACTATTGTATGCAAACTCTGCGACCGGAAGGTCTAAGTCCCAGCTACTCACATGCTCGCCCACCAGACACCTCAACAAGTTTCCTAAACTCCTATTCACTACCTCCGTCTGTCCATCAGTCTGTGGGTGGTAGGCAGTGGAGAATTTAAGGGTGGTGCCGGTCTTGAGCCACAGGGTCTTCCAGAAGTAGCTCATAAATCTCACGTCGCGGTCCGATACGATGGACTTGGGAAGACCATGTAACCGGAAGACGTCCCTCATGAAAATGGATGCAACGTGGGTCGCGTCCGCCGTCTTGCGGCATGCAATAAAGTGAGCCATCTTTGAAAAGCGATCGACCACCACAAAGATGGAGTCGTGCTTCCGAAGAGTGCGGGGGAGTCCAAGAACGAAATCCATGCTAAGGTCCTCCCAGGGTCGATGTGTGACCGGTAAGGGTGTATATAGGCCTGCGTTCTGCTTCGTGCCCTTGGCCGTCTGGCAGATACGGCAGTGGCGGACGACTCTAGTCACATCCCTCCTAAGCGTGGGCCAGTAGAGACGGTCCCCCACAATGGCTATGGACTTATTGCGCCCAAAATGTCCAGCGGCTCCGCCCGCATGCAACTCCCAAATCAGAAAATCACGGTAAGATGTCCGGGGAATGCATAAGCGGGATCCATGGTACAAGTATCCTTCGAAGATCTGATATCCCTCAACGGGGTCTGGGGGATCTCGGGATAGGATGGCGTAAATCTCACCAAAATCAGGGCACGTCGGATACTCTATGATCAAGTGCTCAAGTCCGTCGACACGGGCGGTCATAGTCTGAAGCAAGGAGACACGGCGACTAAGGGCGTCCGCAGGTTTGTTCTCAACACCAGCTCGGTGTTTGAGGACATAGTGGAAGTCCTGCAGATATTCGACCCACTTGGCATGCCGATGTCCTAACTTGCGCTGAGAATCTAAATAGCGTAACGCCTGGTGGTCGGAGTAAAGCACAAACTCTCGAGGGAGGAGGTAGTGCCTCCAGTAGCGTAAGGACTGGACAATCGCATAAAACTCTCGATCGTAGTTCGAGTATTTCTGTTTTGCTTCGTTTAATTTCTCGCTAAAGTAGGAGACAGGGTGGCCCTCTTGGCTCAATACGCCACCGATACCAACTCCAGACGCGTCGCAAGCGACCTCAAAAGCACGGCTAAAATCAGGAAGCCTCAGGACTGGGGCCGTCGTCAGCCTCTCCTTAATCTCCTCGAAGGCTCTAGTGGCAGCGGGGGTCCACTGAAACTCTCCCTTCTTGAGGCAGCTCGTGAAGGGGGCCATGATCGTGCTGAACCCCGGGACAAACCTCCTATAGAAGGTGGCAAGCCCGTGAAAGCTGCGAGCCTCGTGGATAGTCGTGGGCACTGGCCAGTCTCGAATGGATTTGACCTTCTCGGGGTCAACAGATACTCCAGTCGAGGATATGATGAATCCAAGGAAGTGGACGGACTCAGAAAGAAATGCACACTTTTTCAGGTTCACATACAATTTCTCCCGGCGGAGGGTGCCGAAGAGAAGCCTCAGGTGATCGAGGTGAGCGGCCTGTGTCTGACTGTAAATCAGTATATCATCGAAGTACACAACCAGAAACTTGCCCATGTAGGGCCGCAACACCTGCGTCATAACTCTCATAAACATACTAGGGGCGTTCGAAAGCCCGAATGGCATGACTAACCACTCATAAAGACCATCCTTAGTCTTAAAAGCGGTCTTCCATTCGCCTCCCTCACGCACTCTGATCTGGTGGTACCCACTATGCAGATCGATCTTGGAAAAGATCTGGGCACCGGACATAGTGTCCAATAGATCATCTAATCGAGGAATGGGAAAGCGGTACTTGACCGTGATCTTGTTTATGGCGCGGCTATCGACGCACATACGCCAACTGCCGTCCTTCTTAGGGGTAAGAAGGGCGGGAACAGCACACGGGCTCATACTCTCTCGAATAAATTGCTTCCGAAGAAGCTCATCGACCTGCCGTTTGAGCTCAGCGTGCTCATCCGAGTGCATGCGGTAGTGGGGCAAGTTCGGGAGAGAGGCCCCCGGGATCAGGTCAATGGCGTGCTGAATGTCCCGTGGTGGGGGCAGCTCATCGGGGAGCTCCTCCGGCATCATATCAGCAAACTCCTCTAAAAGGGGACGCACCGCTAGTGGGTGGTCAACCAGAGTGTCCTCAATGGTCTGAGTGGCAGCGACAACGTAGATGATATCTGACTCAATACTGGCGCGCAAGAACTCACTCCGTCTCAGGATGTGTAGCGGTCTCGAGGTACTCGTGCTCACCGAGGGCTCAACAACACTCTTCGATCTCTCTCGTGGCTGGGTAGGTGTCAGCGTAATCTTCCGGCCCTTATCATAAAAGACGCACGTGTTCGAGCGGCCGAAGCACGTGACGTCGCGATCAAACAGCCAGGGGCGGCCTAGAAGAACATGGGCGACATCCATGGGAATAACATCACACCACACCTTGTCCTGAAACGATGCGATAGTAATAGGGACAAGACATCGCTGGGTAACCTGGATGGCCGTCTTATCCACCCAGACGACTCTATAAGGATGGGGGTGGGGCTCGGCCTTCACCTGCATACGGTCAAGCCCTTTCTGTGCTACGATGTTCACACAACTCCCACTGTCAATAGCTAGTTTGCAGGGTCCGCCTGCGCTAGGGAAGTATGTGTAAAAGATGGTGGTGCGACGCCAGTCCTCGTCCACACGTGGGGTATGTAGTAGGCGTCTAATCACTCCCATCTCTAGCGATCTCTCAGCGTCACTCTCCCAACCATCCTCCACAGTGGCCCTGACGTCCTCAGAGGCATCCTCGTCCTCGTCTATAATCTGCTCCTCGCCCTCAACTAGCAGGGTCCGCGTGGGGCACCGCGCCGCCACGTGTCCTCTGCCCGAACATCTAAAACACACAATACCGCCAGGCTGCTGGCCATCAGTGGTCACGACCTTGCCCCTCGCATCGGTGGGGGTGCGAGAAGGCGTGGCCGCGGAGGTCTGGGCGGGAGCGGGTTTCCTAAACGTCGACGAATCCGTCCGGGCAGGGAACTGCTTCGTGCTAGGGGCACGAAGGTACTGCTCATACTCTAGCGCGAGTTGGAATATCTGATCTACCGTCTCCAAGCGGTGGGGAATCAGCTCTCTCCGGAGATCCGCACGGAGGCCAGCCTTGAATCGGGAGGCAGTGGCAATAGGCTCCTCAGAAATGTCGCTCCTAACGACCAGCTCGTCGAATCGAGCCATATACTCAGCTACGGAAAGCGTCCCCTGACGTAAGCTCTGCAGTTGATCAAGTAGCTGGTCACGGTAGGAAGCAGGGAGGTATTTATCCTTAAGCCTCTCCTTCATGTCATCCCATCAGGTGATGGGGTAGTAACCGTCACGATCTAAGGCTCGCTCAACACTAATCCAATACACCTTAGCCTGTCCGACTAACTTCATCTTGGCAAACCGGACACAACGATCATCACTCATGTCGTACCAATCAAAATAGTGATCCATGTCCAGGAGCCAGTCACTAAAGGCCTTCGGATCCAGGCGACCATCGAATGTCGGGGCATCGAGGCGAATCCTACGGGTGATGTCAAGGGCGCGATCACCTCTCCGCGGGTCAGGATAATCATCAGGATCGTCGTCACGGTCATAATCGTGCCGAGCGAGTGGGGGTCCGCGCTCACGTCGTCCCGGTGGGTAATACTCGTCTCGACGCTGGTCATGACGACCGTGTGGAGGGACACGGTCCCTGGGGCCAGGCTGACGTGGCATGCGGTAATCTTCCCGCGGGGGCGGGGTTCGGCCACGTGCTGGCTCAGGATTCCGCCTTGCTGGCGGAGTGGGGGCTCTCACAGGAATCTCACGACGGTAGCGGTCAGCCGGCGGTGGATCACCTCTGACCCGCTGACCGCGGCGGGGAGAGTAGGCCGGATCATCCGCTACCTCATCGTCATGTAGGGAAGGAGTATCCCTAGCGTTCTCTATCCTATCTAGGCGACGGTTCACCGCAGCAATATCAAGTTGTACGGTCTCAAACTGGGTGCCTAAAGCATCGAAACGGTTTAACATCAGACGCTCAAAATCCGTGGTGGCAGCGCTCGAATTCGAGCCTGCCGCTCGATCGTCGGTGACCTGTGGATCTACCATGCTTCTAAATGACCTACCACTACGGAGCATGCAAAACAGCCCGACCTGGGCTCTGATACCAAACTGATGTAGGGTAGGCTATGGGGGTGCACTTCCTAGACTCTAAATGCGACACAACCGTCAATCGTGTCAACAATTAATTGAGCAATGAAAATTTAACACCACAACAGATAATTACAATGAGAGAATAATTTTAATATTGAACGATTTTTAGTTGGCTTTCCTCCACTCGGAGGGCCGAAGAAAAGCGCGTAGCGAATAGATCCTCCTACAAGTTAGTACTCGTTCGACACAAAACACCACAAGTAAGATCCAAGCATAATACTAGATTATCCAATAATAATATCAAGAAATATTACAACCAAATCACGATGAAATAACTCACGACTAGGGGCTGGTTTGGAGCAATGGAAACAGCGGGTTTGGAGGAGTAGATCCGGGCCGGAGATGTGGTTGGTGGCTGTCCACGGTGGAAAACGGGATGGAAGGGCTGAAAACGGATAGATCCGGACAAATACGGATGGATCCGGGCACGAGAGTGGTAGATCCGACGTTAGGGATCGGATCCGGGCAACGACGGGGTAAACGGTGGGGAAATAATGGATCGGGGAGGGGAAATTTCAGATCTGAGTGGATCTGAAATTTTGGGGAGTTTGGGAAGGTGGATCCACGAAATAGGAGGGTAGGGTTGTTGTGGGGAGAGGGGAGAATGAGAGGAGTTGGTGGTTTGGAGGGAGGGAAGGAGGCAAGTGGTCGGCCGGCCACAAGGAGGCCGGCGGGCTGCAGGGATGGAGAGGGCGGCCTGTAGCTGGCCGGCGGGTGGCTGCTGGGCTGAAAGAGGGCGGAGGGGCTGGGCGGCTGGGCTAGGGCTGGGCAGGAGGGGTTCGGCTGGACTGCTGGAAGGGCAGCGGCTGTAGTAGAGGGGCTGGCGGCAGCTAGGGGGGATTTGGGAGGGGGAGAAGATGGGGAAAGGTTAGGGTTACCTTGGGGATGAGTTTCCACCACTAGGAGTCAACACCTAGGGCTCCACGGCTTCGGCACCGAGGCTTGATCACCGGATTCCGGGAATAGCATTCTCCAAAATCAGCAATGACTCAAAACCAGCCCTCTAGTCCTATTTATAAGAAAAACTAGCATTAGGGCATCCCCATCAACGGCTATGATTGGCCGGTGGGTTTAGCCCTTAAATAAATAAATACATGTCCGAAACAAATACATAAATATATGATTTTGACTAGCGGCGACGTGCCGGACGCAACCGCGGAGTCCGATCGGCGATCCGATCAAGTCTTCCGGCGGGAATAAATGAACGTGGGTCCCGCTCCTTCGTGTGCACGATCCGATGGAATCCCATCACCTTGGGGTTTGGAATGATTTCCATTTTGAGTGCATTTGCCTCCACAAGCCTCTTGACAGCTTTCAAGTTCAACCACCTAATAAAAGTATAACATTTAGGATAAAAGCATAGGTTTATGTCAATTTCCGGCAAAAAACTAGAAAATACATACAAGTTGTTGGTATTGAAAAGTTCAATCGATTTGAATTCATTCACCTGAAGAGAAATTACAAAAAAGCACACATCTCGTTAAGAAAATAGATTTCATAAAAAAACATCAATACATTAAGAGGGGAAACTTGCATTTCCTTGTGTACTTACATATTCATCTGCAACTTGTGCAATTTCTAATAACTGCAAATTCAAAATTTTAGAAAAATTCAGAGATGTCAAACTTATGATACATCAATGTAAAAGAATAGTAGTTTCTAGCATGAATTAAAATAGTGTTTATAAAGTACGAATAGCCTAAGAATATTGGAAAATGCACTTATTACTAAATAATAAAAGATAAGGGGCATTTACCGGGACCTCCCCTAAAACTTTGAAAAATGACAGGTAGTACCTCTCTATCTTTTGAAATTACAAAAATATCCTCTGTAAATTTACATTTCACAACATGTATGCACAATTATCCCCCTGGAGTATACATGTTATTGAATGTAAACTGAGAAGGGAGATTTATGTAATTTCAAAAGATAGAGGGGCGCAACTTAGAATTATGCTGACACCCACAGGAGATTTGATAATTAATAGTAAAAGATAATAAGATAACTAGAGAGGCATACCTAGCAAAAAATGATCATACCTGAACTCTTTCTTCATATGAAATCAAGGTTCCACCTTTAACATCAGCCAAAGTTTTTGGAGTTACCTGAAGAAAAATATAGTATCAAGCACTAATTAATGTATCAAATTCTTTAATAACTAACTTGCAATCACCTCCATTCAGTATTCATTCTGGTTTTGAATCAAGTGGTTTAGGATTTCTACATCATTAAGAATATTACTTTCATATGAATTGGACGGTAAGTTGCCTATACAATGAAGATTAAGAGAATGTATGGAACAATATAAAGAAAGCTTACATAGTGGCCTCATAGAATGCATAGCATTTGAACATAAACGGAAGAAATATGAACAATCATGAGATGAGGATACTGAGGTCAACGATAGCCCCCAAATTGTCTGAATTCGCAACAAAAATATACTCTTTACCCTGATAAGAGATTTTATGTAGTATGAAAATAAAGAGAGAGAAAATAAGGTTAAAGTCAAAGTTCAAATCTATTAGTTAGTCAATCCAAACCTGTGAAAGCAATGCATCGAGCTTCCCACTATTCATTAGAGACGAGAATACATCTCCATGTCCAGGTGGATACCTAGAGATTTCATATGAAAAGGTTAATATTGTGAAGGTAAATCACAGAGCGAGGTAGAATTATAGAAAGAAAATAGATTTGTTTAAATTTATAGAAAAAAGTATCATCTTGATGATCAATAAGGATGTACTCATTCCACTTATAAGAGGAGCGTAATCACTCTCCTCCCATTTAGATTTCAATATTAAATCATTCAAATTTCAATATTTAACACCATGATAAACAGTGGCATAAATGACTTCAAGACTATTAAAATTGTTGATCATCAATAGGATGCATTGATATTCTCTCAATGGGGTTGATCCCTGAGTATAGTTTGGGCGGTTAACTGTTGTGTAACCGCCCAATATATTTAGTCCCACGTTGTTGTTTGTACTTTCTCTCACCACTCCTCTATATAAGGAAGGGTGCACCCTTGTAATAATCAGATTTCAGGAGAATAAAACTTCTTATTTTATTTGTATTTCAGGTTTCTACAAAATATATATATAGAGAGAGAGAGTAAATTTTTCATTAAAATTTTGTAGCAAGGCCTCATGAACTTTGGCATAGCCATTGTTGTACCTACAACTGTTAGTAATGTTGAGCCATATTGGCAGCAAGTGTAACTCGCAAGGGTGGGTGCGTGGAGTTCCCGAGGAGAATATCCTGTGCAAGAATAATTTAGTATTGCACCTTGTGCTTTTATCCCTAGACTCCATGTAGATAAAGAGTAACCTCCTTTGTAATTGATAATCACAAAAAAGTAGAAAATCCTATTGTAGGTGTGGGCGTAGGAAAATTGTCGAACAAAAAAAAAACCTTAGTGTTCTTTACTTTCTAAGATTTTGTTCTCGTTCTATTCTCCTTATAGATCTTAGGAGCGTTTGAATACTATCATCTCCTTCATCTTAGTTTTTTCTTTTGACCACTATAAGGTGCGATTACATCTCCCGTCCAGGAGATTGACATGGTATCATGTGACCAGTTATCTATATATGGTGATTGATATACGCAAACCCAATTTGTCTATTCGAAACCCTACTCTTCCTAACCGCAGTCCCCCCCCCCCCTTTTCCCGATCGTGTGCCCCCCCCCCCCCCCCCTCATCGCGACACCTTCGCACCCGCCGACCTCCCCTCGTTGGAGCCCGACGACGGAAGTAGTTCATCGTCTCGCCTCCCCTCCTCCACGCCATGGACGCAACTTCGTTGCCGCATGCCGTACAGCCGATTTGTGTAGCCGCCGATTCCAGTGTCTCCCATCGCAGTCGATTCCAGTGTCTCTCGTCATCGAGGACCCTGTCGCTGCATGTAGCAAAGACGATTCCTGTCACCACCAATTCCAGTGCCGCTAGTCAATGGAGCCTCCTTTGCAAAGCCACAGATGCAGGTTTCGAGCACATTAGGTAAATGAGAATAGTTAATAGGAGTCTAAATGGTTTACTTAGGTGACTTATTGGCAAGCATATTATTTATTGTGACCAAATTCTTCTTATGGAGGAGTTTTCTTATAATAGTGGCATTAATCATTCCATTGGATCAATTCCTCTGAGGTAGTCACTTGATTCAATTACCCTTGCACCTAGACCATCTGAACCTACCGAATTCTTTGCTCAATATATCTTAACTTTACATGCTAAATCCCAAAGAAAAAAATATATATTAACAACGACAAATAAAATTATTAAAGAGATTAACATGGTAATGACACGAAACAAAACAGAAAAAAATCTACAAAAAGCTGCATCCTAAATGTGTTGGACCGTTTCAAATGGTGAACAAAATTTGGTATTGATGCTTACGTTTTGGGTCTCCCTCCAGACATGGAAATTAGCAATTCTTCAATGTGAATATTTGGATGCTCTTTGAAGTCAACAAAATCCAAATGATCTAAATCCATTCAAATGCCTTTACTTTTAAGCCTTTTTGTCCCTTACTACACCTACAATACCTCATTATCCATCCTTCACAATCAAAGCAAAGAGGATGGGATTGAAGACATCATTGATGAAGACATTTTATCTACTCAAACATCATATATTTTTTGTTAAATGGGTGTGAAAATTAGAAACAAACGCAACTTGGATCATCAAGATGATTGACAACTCAATCAGGAGCTTTATGAAAGATAGCTTAGTCATTCACTATATGTGAAGTTTCCTAAGCTAGAGACAGCTACGATTAAGGGAACTTGAACAAACATTCAAATTCCAGGAAATTTGCAGCTGTTCTCCAATCAGGTTCTAATTTCCCTGCCAAACTCATCCCTACTTTTGATGAGATTTAGTGCAAGCATGTGTAATTGGTTTTATGTGGTTGTGTTAAGTGTTATGTTAAGAATGAACTTTGTATTATGTGTTATGTTATTGAATGAGTGTAATATGTTAGTTGCTATTTTGACGTATAAAATTTATATCAAGAAATGTTACGGCACCAATGTTATTTTTTGTAATAAATGTTAATTTTCCACACCTACACCACTTTTAGAAATCTGAATGTGAATTTTTTTGGGGTTACAAATATCAAAATGGTGTACAAATATTAGTTTAGGGGCTGTATATATCCAATTAAGGTGTGATTATATCAATCACCTTATTTTATGTATGTTTAAATTTATGTGTGTCAAAGCATGTTACGTCTTTTAATTATTATGATTTTGCCATCATGTAATTTTTTATATGTAGACACTTGGTCGTAAATTGGATATGAAAGAAATTATGAAGTCCCTCCTCCTCTATAGCTCTTTTCCTGTCCTCCTTCTAGGGTTAGGGTTGAGCACCGCTCCACCTTCTTCCTTCTCGTATTCTCCATAGGTTGAGCTCGGCTCAGTTGTATCTTTGCCTCCATCACCTCCTGACGTGATATTGAAGCGCTAAGAGTTTGCCCGTAACAACTTGGTATCAAAGCATTTTGGTCCTCTCTTCCGCAAACGACAACATGTTCAATCTCCATCCGCGACCAACGGTGTCAAGCTCTCATTGTTTTTCCTCTGTCGACAATGAGAAAGAAAGCCACATCGTAGCCTCACCCTGTCGTCGATTTCTCACGAAGGGAGAGCACTACAGAAGCTCGTCAAGATCCTCACGACTCAGGGGATCACGTCGATCACATCCAGCGGCACTCACGCCGACTGCACCCTCCATTGGCATTTTCGATCTTTCAAAGCAGTCCCACGATACAAACGCCCATACAGACCGGTCCTTCAAAGCAGTTGTCTAGTCACAACAGTCGTTCCCTGCCTCTTCATCGTTGTCCTCTCTCTCACGCGCTAGAGCAATGCATCTCTTCGTAAAACAAGAACGATTCGTGCCCTACGCTCGAACTCCACGCCTTAGGCAGAACATGCAGTTAGTTGTTTTCCTCCATCGAGCCGCCCGCGACCAACTCCCTCGCCGATCGACTAGCAGCTCCTTCCCGATGTCTGGAACACTTTATTATGACCCCAACACTTTTGAACCAGTAACCACAATCCACTCTGTCATTTCCAAGCTCAGCGCTTTCTTTCTTGAGCCGCACACCCCTTTTTTGATCCCCATTCCTCCAATCTTGTTGAGACCAGGGCCCCAACTCCCTATAATTTAACTAATTCATTCATCCCTATCGAATTGATTAATTACTTCGGCATGGGATGCGCCTCGACGAGCAAATTGCCCTCCATTCGAAGTTCAAGAAGCTATTGGAGATGTCGGCATTGCACCAAGTCGTGATTTCGCGAGTCACTAGTGCCAGCATTGACAGACTTACAGTGATCGAACAATACAGAGATTTGATCGCCGGAGCAGCCATCGATCCAATCAGAGCCCAAAGCCCCACCAAGCTTCACAGTTCTTGTCGCTCCAACAAGATCTTCGCAGAGTTCCCTCCCCGCGGTTCACACAGCAGACACCTTCGCCGCCGAGCCCAACGATGGTGCCACACCAATCTGCGCCGCCAACCCCTATGATTCTCCTAATCCAACACTCTCATTCACCCCTCCCTACGATCAGACGCTTCTTCTCCAATTGTCCTCACAGCAACCCTTCTCATTCGGTCTTGCACAAGGGACCCCACCACTACTCCAACCACCTCATGATTCCAATGTAGTCTCATCTTCGATCAGATCGCCTTGCGAGCTATGCCTCTTAGACAACATCACCATCATTTGTGGCAACTGTGAGCACGGTGACGTCGTGGTGCTCGATGCAATCTCCGCAGCAGCGACGCACTACGAGGAGCTGTTCTGGCGGGAAATTAAGGAGTCAGATGATCAAACTATTCGAGCCATGTTTGAGCTTGAGGTAAAGCTCGATTTGAAGGATGAGTGAGATGATATTGTCCCACAAGACCAGTTATCTATTTATTTTTAGGATAAATTGTGAAAATAGTCCCTAATATTTACTTCCTTTAAGAAAGCAGTCCCACAAGTTTTTTACTTTTAAGTTTTTAGTCTCTAAACTTTATCATATTTAAATTTTAGTCCCTCAACCTTTTTCAACTATCATCGTTAGTTTACATGTCATTTTTAATGATTTTTTATTCATTTTGGGGGGAAAATAGCTGATTAGGAAAGAGAATAATACATATCATATTATTTGGGCCCCACCAATTAAGTGTTCATCCATATCTCTCCTTTAATATCACAATAAATACTCTTATCATTGTATGATAGCTTAACAACTAGATATACCGATCTCTCATTAAATAAGAGAATAATGCCTATCATATTTAAGATAATTCATTTTGTTTGCAGATTAGTTATGAAGCTCATTGTTGTGATTGTTGTGATTCCCGATTACATGCAAACCCTATATCGTAAGTTCCACAACCTACGTCATGACAAACTATCGGTGGACGAATACACGAACGAATTCCTAGTACTCCAGTCTCGCCTCAATCTCCGAGAGGATGATGACATGGTTGTCTCTCGTTATCTGAACGGATTACGATATTCCATTAGAGACCAACTTGAGTTATTTGACTATAAGGACTTGGGAGAGGTCTCTAGTCGCGCTCGAAGAGTAGAGTCCTCTCAAAAGAGGTCATCTGTGATTAGGCCCACACCCACTCACACTCCCACTCCTACTGTTAGGACTGGCGGACCCTCTCGTCCGACAATACCCACGAGTACCCCAGCACTTCCTGCCTCCCCCTCGAGAGGAAAGGAAGTTATTGGCACTAGACTACAGCCTGGGACCTTTAGATGTTTCAAGTGTATGGAGCCGGGTCACAAATCTTCTGAGTGTCCGCGACGCCACTTCGTCGCCGTCATTGATTCTGAGAGTGGATCAGAACCCGAGTATGGAGTTTTCCTTAGTGATTCCCACCTTGACCCGACCCCTGAGCCTGAGTTAGAGAGGGAGTACGAAGTTGAGGGAGAACAACCTGAACAGTTAGTATGCGTTCTCCAACATAGCCTCTTAACTCCTAAGGCTCCCACTGACGACGAGTGGTTGAGGGACAATATTTTTCGTACGACCGCACGCATCCAGGGGCAATTTTGCTCCATCATTTTAGATAGCGGTAGTATGGAGAACTTTGTTTCTCAACGTATAGTGGATAAGTTGAAATTAAAGTCACAACCCCTAGGAAAGCCCTATAGTTTGTCATGGATCACTAGCAGCACGACCATCCCTATTACCCATCAGTGTCTCGTAGAGTTTTCCATAGGTAGCACTTATCACGATGCGGTTTGGTGTCACGTTGCGACCCTTGAGGTTTGTCATATCTTACTAGGATGACCGTGGCAGTACGATAGACACGTCATTCACAATGGTGTAAAGAACTCTCACTCCTTTGAGCGCAATGGGCGCAAGATTGTTCTTCTCCCCCAGAAGAATAGTCTCATTCCTAGATCCCCCGAGAGATCTGCCCACCCTTCTAGCACCGTATCTGCGATATCCTTTCCCTCCGCCACTATGTTACTGACTGGACCACAATTCCAGGAGGAGATGAAGGATAGTGACGTAGTTTACATGTTATCCGGTATTGACTCGACTCCCTCCACACTAGACATCCCTAGTACAGTGCAGCCCCTTATTGATGAGTTCTCTGAGATTATGCCGGAGGAGTTGCCCGATCAGCTTCCCCCGATGAGGGACATTTAGCACTGTATCGACCTGATGCCAGTAGTCAGTCTACCTCACCTTCCTCATTACCGTATGAGTCTGAAAGAGCATGACGAACTCCACAGGCAGGTGACCGAGTTGATTTCGAAGGGTCACGTTAGGGAGAGTATGAGTCCATGCGCCGTCCCTGCATTGTTAGTTCCTAAGAAAGACGGGACTTGGCGTATGTGTGTCGATAGCAGAGCGATAAACAAAATTACTATTAAATATCGTTTTCCCATCCCCCGTTTGGACGACACGTTGGACATGCTTAGTGGATCCCGCGTATTTTCAAAGATTGATCTAAAGAGTGGATACCACCAAATTAGGATTCGACCCGGGGATGAGTGGAAGACTGCGTTTAAAACTAAGGAGGGATTATACGAGTGGCTGGTGATGCCTTTTGGTCTCTCCAATGCTCCCAGCACGTTCATGTGAGTGATGAATCAAGTGCTTAGGCCACTCATAGGAGTTTGCGTAGTGGTGTACTTTGACGATATTTTGATATATAGTCTTGATCCTGATCAGCACTTAATTCATCTTAGGCAAGTATTAGAGATCCTTCGCACAAACAAACTATATGTAAATTTGAAAAAGTGCACATTTCTGACTGATAGCCTGACCTTCTTAGGATATATTGTTTCATCTGATGGTATTAAGGTTGATAGAGAGAAGGTCAAGGCGATAGAATCGTGGCTTAGCCCTAGGACGATTACTGGGGCTCGAGGATTTCATGGGCTAGCTTCTTTTTATAGGAGATTTATTCGAAATTTTAGTACCTTGATAGCACCAGTGACTGATTGCCTGAAGAAAGGTACGTTTATTTGGACGATGGAAGCCGAACGAGCATTTATTTTAGTTAAAGAAAAACTCACGAGTGCACCCGTTCTAGCGCTCCCTGATTTTGAAAAAATATTTGAGGTTGATTGTGACGCATCCATTGTAGGGATTGGTGTCGTTTTGAGTCAGGAGGGTCGACCTATAGCATTCTTCAGTGAGAAACTGAATGAGGCGAAGACTAGATATTCCACTTATGACATAGAGTTTTATGTTATCGTTCAGGCTCTTCGCCACTGGAGACACTATCTGATTCAGCGCGAGTTTGTGCTGAACACTGATCATGAGGCATTAAAGCATCTGAACTCCCAGAAGGAGACCAGGCGTCATGCCAAGTGGGCTGCTTATTTGCAGGAGTTCACTTTTCATTTGAAGCACAAACCCGGTGTCACGAATCGAGTGGCCGACGCCCTTAGTCGCCGCTCCCACTTATTAGTCACACTTCAGCCGCACATCACATCCCTAGATTCACAGCGAGACTTATACGCCACCGATCCTTTCTTTCGCGACATTTGGATCTCATGCCAGCATAGTGGGACTGATCCTACTACCCAGTATGTAGTGAGTGAGGGATATCTGTTTAGAGGCACCCGCCTTTGCATTTGCGAAGGACCACTTCGAGAGACACTACTTAGGGAGCTCCACTCATCTGGGTTAGGTGGACACGTGGGCCAATCCAAACTATTAGGCCTCGCTAGTGCTCGTTATTATTGGTCGAATATGAAGCGAGACGTCATCGAATTTGTTAGGCACTGTATGACTTGTCAACTTTATAAAGGGCACGCACAAAATACTGGTCTGTATACACCCTTGCCGATACCTATGAGACCTTGGGACGACATTTCTATGGACTTCGTGGTAGGACTTCCTCGCACTCAGAGGAAGGTAGATTCTATTTTTGTGGTCGTTGATCGTTTCTCAAAAATGACGCATTTTATACCGTGTAGGAAAATTTATAGTGTTGTACACGTCGCTGATTATTTTTTTAAGGAAATTGTGCGATTACATGGTATTCCTAATTCAATTACCTCTGATCGAGATACTCGTTTCATGGGTTACTTCTGGAAAACATTGTGGGCCCGATTGAGAACCAAACTCGAGTTTAGCAGCGTATATCACCCTCAGACCGATGGACAGACTGAGGTCATTAATCGGAGTTTGGGAGATCTTCTTAGGTGTTTAACTGGGGAGAATCCGAAATAATGGGATCTTATATTACCACAAGCAGAATTTGCATTTAATAACTCTACTAATCGTTCTACTAATAAATCTCCTTTTGAGATTGTCTACGGGTTCCTTATACCCCATCTGCTTGACCACCATTCACTTCCATCTCATGAACGTATTTCCGTTGATGCGCAAGCTCACATAGATTATTTAAAGGAATTACATAAAAGTATCGCTAATAAATTGCGAGTTACTTCCGAAAAATATAATTCCATGGCCGATCGTCATCGCCGGGAGTTATACTTTTCGGAAGGAGAGTGGGTTTTTGCTTATTTCAGGAAGCAAAGATTCAGTCCGGGTACGTATCATAAGCTACAGCAGAGAAAGTTTGGTCATTTCCAAGTTCGAAAGCGCATAGGTGAGAATGCCTACCTCCTAGATTTGCTCGTTGAATTCGGTACTTCTCCGATATTTAACGTGGCCGATCTAACTCTATTTTATGGAGATCCGCCTAGCTCCAGCCCCAGCCCACCTGTTGCAGTGCCAGAGATACCGCCTGATTTAGCACCAGCACTGACACCTACTACCGAGAAGATTGACCAGGTACTTGACGTACGAGAGTTCCGCACTCGCCACGGGACATATCAGCGATACCTCGTCTCATGGCGAGGACGGGACGTGACAGACAGCTCTTGGATTAGCACAGACGAACTACGACGACGACGACGACCAGATCTGTCTGTTGCTAGCCTTTGTGGAGATCTCGTCGGAGTCGAGCTTTTTCAACCCCGGAAGAATTGATGCACTCTGCGTCGCATCATTTGTTTTATTTTATTATTATTGAATTTTTATTTTAGTGTTGCATTTTCATTTGCAATTTTTATTTATTTACTTTGTTTCATGCACCAATTTGTGATTTACGGCTCGACAGTTTGACCACCTGATGAGACCTTAAATAAATGGTTCAATAATTTTAGGAATTAGGACGATAATGGCAAGCCAAAATTATGCAGATAACTCATAAATTAATTTGAAAACCAAAAACCAGAAATTCCCTTCAAAAGAATTCCTATTGTATCTTCCCACAAATGAAAACCCACCAAAAATTCAAATTGTAAAATCAATTTTGCCCTTATTTGGAGGAGCCTAATTTTAGAAACCTTCCTAAATATTTCCTACCTTTATTTAATACCCACGGGAGAAAGCAAAGGGAGCGATCGGAATACAGGAAACGAAATTCTCGTTCTCCTGTGGGACCGGCCGCAAACCCTACCTCTTCCCCATGTTTCATCACGCCGGCTCGTCAACCTTCTCCCTCCAGCCGCTCGAGTCCAGCTCCGACGAATCGTCAACCTCCCTTGCCAGCGGGTTCACTGTCCAGTGACGTCGATCGGAGTGTCCCGCCTTCCCAAGCTGTCCGCTCGAGGAGACGACATCGACTTCGGCAAGGTTTTCCAGCGCCTCCCTCATCACGAACGACGTCGACTCCGACTCCTCCTCCGTCGTTCACATCTGACCCTGTGATCTCGGAATTGGAAGGATCTCCTTCCTCGTGGTAACGAATTTGTACCCCTACTTCATGAAGTTAGCATAAATTTATGGGTTCCTCTAAATAATTTCGGGCTTGCCATGCGTTCTCATTCATAAAGTTATTGTTTATTACATAAGTTAATTATTGTGAACTGATTGTGGTGATATTTGCTTTATTGGATAAGATTCGAACTATACGAATACTTAAGGGTTCGATCCGAATAAGGTTAACGAACCTCCTCAAGTCCTAAGCGGCAAGAGGAGATCTCGCGCACAAAGTTTCGCTTGGCCCGCTCGGCCTAGGTGTTTTTCAAAGTTAAAACTAATTTTTTTTATTATAAATTAATTAATTTATAGACCTAAACCCGAGTCTACATCAGACCTTGAGGTCTCGGGTTTGAGTCCTGGAAGCAGACCCTTGCAAAAATGTAGGGTAAGGTTTGCCTACATTTCACCCTTGTGGTGGGACCCTTCCTCGGACCCTCGCTGCGCGGGGATGCTTTGTACACCAAGCTGCCCTTTTTATTGTCTGATAGAGACTGTCGAGATTCGGCACTCGAATTGATGAATCGTTGCCACGTTGTCTTGGAACGATGAGAAGCTTCCCTTAAACTTTGAGAATGATTGACAACCTTCATATTTTTCAGCGACAGTGATACAGCGGAGATTTTCAAAGATTTAGAGATCGGATCGATGAACCATCCACACCAGCTATCTCGGGACGATGAGAAAAAAATTCTTTGAAATTTTGAGGGAGATCCAACAACTTTCATTTATTCTGGTAAGGCAGCCACCACCACTAGCAGCCTTCAGTTAACTTTTTTGGCGAACAAATAGAACTAAACATACTTTCAGGATGTTAATTGGGGCCTCAAGAAACAAATATAAGAATTAAACACAAAAAATATCATATTTATTAATGCGAACATCTTACAATTTTTCACTCGTGCGGCCATGGACAAAATTCTCCAATTCCTACGTAGTTAGGAAGGAATTGGATTTAGTTCAAAATGAATTTCAATTCCATCTTTCAAGCGCACAACCGAACAACAAAATTAGAATTGGACCCCAAATTCCAAGACTGTCCAAACAAACATATTACATAGTTTAGATGTTTGTAACAGAAATATTACTTGTTATCGATTGAATTTCATAGAACTATTGGCAGTGCATATTACTTTGACTTCTGATGATGCATAGTCATAGACAGTATAGGTGTTCAAAAGACCAGGGCTGGAAAGCTCGTCTGGGCCCGACTGGAAAAGGCCCGATCCAGGCCCAGGCTTGGCCTTGGGGGCCTAAGTAGGCCCCCATTTTGGCCAAAAGCCTGGCCTGGTGCTAAGCCCGGGCCAGGCCCATACTAGGCCCGGGCACCAGGCCAGGCCCATACTAGGCCCGGGCACCAGGCCTGGCCCGGGCCCGGTGCTGGACCAGGATCCACATCGTGGATCCAATAAGCTTCGAGTGCCAGCAGGCGATGCAAGCCTAACGGCTGCTGCCAGCCGCCTAGCAGCAGCCACCTGCAGGCATAGGCCTACATGCCTATTTATCTATAGTAAATCTCACTCAGGCAGGACTTACCAAGTGGAAAATCCCGCCCCGAGACGAGATTTTTACCGCCCCGAGGTGAGATTTCCAAAAACTCGCCCATGTGGGATCTACCTTTTGGTAAACCCCAACATGCTAAGCAAATTTTAAATTAAAAAAAAAATAATTATTAAATTTTAAAATTTAAAAAAAATTAATTATTAAATTTTAAATTTAAAATATATATATATATAATAGTTTCTTAACCGGGACTATGTCTAGGCCCGGCCCATTCTGTGCCTAACAAAAGCCCGGCCATCAGGCCCTCCCAGACCCCCTTTATGAAGGGAGGCCTGGGCTCGAGCACCTGAAAGCCCGGGCCTGCCAGGCCTTTTATGCGCACCTATAATAGACACTAGAGTTTATGAATTGCCTCACTGGATCAGTAGTGGCGTTGAACATCCAAGATGATGCTTTATTTCAGTTCAATACAGAGCACCGATTCTTGATAAACTTTCTTATTGAAGATGACGGCAAAAGTTGTAAAATAGAATGTACACCATATAACATGCTAAATCAAATGTAACTTAAAAAATCCACCATCTCTGGGGGGCACGGTCGTACACAATATTCGGCGATGATAAAATTTTCGTGCAGTGTATGATGGTGAAAGTACCCCCAAAAGCTGGTTGCAACACTCTGACCACCGCACAAATTGGGTGCAGTAGCACCTTCATCTGTCACACAGCCTCCAACCATTTTAAAGCAATTTAAATTTTTTAATATATATTTTTATAAATTTTAATTAATTTCAGTTTAAAATAATAATAATGATAGAAAGGATAGATGATTGTGATTGAGTTTGATGGTGCCATCAAGATTTCCTTAATATAAAGTATAACTAAAAATTAAGATTTGAGTCACTCACTTGGGTCCAGTACAACCCATTGTTGTTCCCAAACCTCCATTGAGCTTTAAAACTGCTAGCTTGTTGAGTAATTTTTTCGTTTCTTCAAGATCTGTTCAAGAAGGGACAACATTAAATTATCTCACAAACCCTCAATTTGCAGAGTCCCCAATGAAGATTACCTTCAGGAGGAGCTGGAAGAGTGTCAAATGGAAGAACAACCTCATCCGTTGGAGTTTGAATCTTAGTCCATTCAATCTGTTGTGCTTCTCCACTTCAATTAATCAAGAACAACAAAAAGAAAACCCATCAAATATATATATATACTAAGAAGGATCAGTTCAAAATTAACATCAAAAAATCCAGAGAAAGATTAGAACCAAGTTTACACCTACCTCAAATAGCGAGAAACAAGGTCGATGAATCCAGATTTCTCATTGTCACTGCGGAAAGAGAGGAGAAATCATCCAAATATTAGCTTATTATCATCTAAAATCAAAGTTTGCAAATTTTTTAAAGTTGTTTTCCCTTTTTTCCTGGGGGTATCTAAGGCTGTGCCTGTGCCATGATGGACTTCAGTAAATCAATATAAAATAATTTGTGCTAGCAGATCCTTATGCATTTTTATAGAATTGAAAGAAAGACAAATGTATAAAAAGTATACGAAAAATGAATTGCAACGACCCAACTCTCATAATATCAGAAGTATTGTCTGTTTTGGTTTATCTCAGTCCATACTGAGCTAAACCGCATGATTTTACCCTTTTTCCACAGGTGACCAACAAGTACTTCCCAGGAGGTCACACATCCAAGGACTACTCCCACCGGAGCACGCTTAACCTTGGAGTTTTCCACACAACTCCACCACTTGCTCCGAAAAGGCGCCTCTGATATTTGATAATTTGAGTTATTACTTAAACCCAGCAACTTTTTCTTCAATTCTAATGTGAGATCTGGTTCATTTCTGCACCTTCTTTCACATAAAAATCTGTCGACCTAGAAGTCTGTCAGAAGCTACTTTGTATGGGCTTCACTGCCCCCAAAGCACTCTCCGCCCTCATCGGATTCGGGATATTATAGGTCCACCAACTTCCACATGGTTCGTCACTGAACCACACATCGTACTGCAAGAGGTCTGGCTCTGATAACATTTGTAATGACCCAACCTTCACAAAATCAATAAGTATTGTCCACTTTGGTTCAGCTCAGTATGGGTTGGGATAAACCAAAGCGGATAATATTTCTGATATTGTGAGGGTTGGGTCGTTACATGAATAATAATCAAATCTTAGGATGAGCCGGAGACAGGGACGGTGACAGGGACGGTGTCGTCATTGGCTACTGTGATGCACTTAGGATGAGGAACATCCAAGTATTGATGTGGTTTCATCGAGGTGATATGGTGGGTAGCACCTGAATCCACTATCCAGCGCGGACTAGTAGAGAGACAAGCGATACCTTCATTGGAGATGGAGGCGACGGAGGCAGGTGGGTGGCGAAGCATCTCGTGAAGTTGTTGGAGCTGGAGGCGAACTGCTTCAAGATCAGCACGAGTGGCAGAGGGATTGTCAGCGGCAATATGAGCAGTCGGATGAGGAGGACGGCCATGTTTGCGGTAGTACATCGCCTCAAGATGTCCATCCTTTCCGCAGAATGAACACTTAGGACGTGGTCGGCCTCCGCGACCCCCGCCCCGAGAGCCTGAACGTCCTCCACGAGTAGCGGGAGGGAGAGGTATTAATGGTGTAAACGAGTGCTGGAGAAGAACCGGTGAGGGAGGTCCAATAGTATCTGGAGGCGGTGAAACTTTGAGCAACATGGAGCAGACATCAGATAACGGCGGGGTTGTAGCAGACGAAAGGATCTGCGCCCGAATACTCTGAAGGTGAAGCGGGACACGAGCCATCATCATGGCAATACACACAGACTCTTTTTGAGCACGCTGAGCTGCTAGATCCGTAGTAGAGGGCTGATGTTGGATCCAGGCTTCAGCAAGAGTCTTAGCCCGAGCAACAAATGAGGTTAAGTCGGTCGCCCCGCCAGTGTCAAGAATTTGAAGCTCGGTAATAATGTCATACAGGTGCTGAAGACTGTCCTTGTCGGAGTATAAGGAATGAAGCTCCTCCCACATTTCCTTGACCGTCTCGTGATACATGGGCATGTGGTAAGGTTCGTCATCAAGTGAGTTGAGAAGTCACGTCTGAACATGACCATTATTACGCAGCCAGTCATCAGTAGGATCAGATGAGGGCTCTTTAGTGAGATGAGACATAAGCCCCTTGGACTGAAGAACCCGTCTGACAGAGTGCACCCATTCGACGAAGTTTTCTTCCCAGTCAGGGAGATGGTGGTGATTCTTAGCTCATCGCGCAGTTCAGGAATGGGAAGCAAGCGGGCTGCAGGAGAGGTAGCGGTCTGCCCGTCGGGATACGCGGAGGGATCACTGGAGGAACCCATTTGGATACAGTGGCTGGAGCAGAGAGGACGGAAGGCTGGGTAGTGGGGAGACCGCTTGAGAGGTCGGCAAGGCTGGTAATTGCTAGAGAGGAGGCCGCTGTTGAGGAGATTGCTGGACGAGAGGCCGCTGGACAAGAGGAGGGGCCGCAGGAAGGGAGGCCGCAGGAGGGGAGGCCGCAGAGGGAGAGGCGAGCAGGAGGTGAGGCTACAGAGGGAGATAGCAGGAGGCCGCAGGAGGGGAGGCCGCAGGAAGGGAGGCCGCAGAGGGAGAGACGAGCTGGAGGTGAGGCCGCAGAGGGAGATATCAGGAGGCCGCAGGAGGGGAAGCCGCAGGAGGGGAGGCCGCAGAAGGAGATAGCGGCGAGCAGCGCAGAGGGAGACTGCACGGGAGCGGAGCGATCAGGAAGAGCGGGGCCCACTTGTCAGAAGGGAGGAGGCTATAAGAGAGCCGATAATCAGACAAAGTTTGACGGAGAGAGGAGCAGCAGAGTTCGCAGGGGGGGCGGTCAAGGAAAAGGGAGATCGCCGCCTGAAGGAGCTCGCAGGGGGGGCTGGCGGTCAAAAAATTGGGAGACCGCAGGTTCGGACCGAAGGCTCTAATACCATGTAAACAAAAGCTGAACATTTTATATTCTCTTCTATGTATCAAATACAATATATGAATACAAATATATAGGAGGCAGAAAGAGAGAAAAGATCCTTATACACAATGCGGAACTAAAGAAGGGAGAGAAACAAGAAAATAAAAGGGCCCCAAATGGGCCTTTATATGAGCTTTTCTAACACTTAGTATAAGAAAATTATTCAATATTTTCTTTTTCAACCATTTGCCTTTAAATTTATGAATTTGGCATCCTTCATAATGCATGAGATACATTAGAACACATGCATTTAATTCAAAAGTAATTGTAGATGAAGGAGCTCAAAATTTATATTAACTCCGTAAGACTACATAAATTTTTTCAATGTGGGGTTATATTCTCAATGTGCTCTTTCACACGTAAGGGCTTTAGCCACTAACACATGAACTTTTTTAATTGAGTAACGCGAGAATGGGTCATGGCCCATTCTGTCCTCGTGCCATATTAGAATCTATGTATTTAAATCCCAAATCAATAGATGTAAATGGAGATGCAGAATCTATATCAAATCTACATAAGTTTACCAATATTAGCTACATTTTTAGAGAGAATATTATGCTAGGTGTCCTAAGAGAGAATACTATTAAGGATAATGCAAATTTTTCCCCCAAAATGAGTATATTAAACTTTTTTATAAAAATGCATGAAATATTTTTTTCTTCATGGGCGGCGCATGTGGGCGTACGAGGTCATACAACCAGACATAAATGAGTATATATTAGTGAAAAAAGTGTGTCAAAATAAAACAATATATGCAAAATGCTCCAAAAAAAATTTATTCCATACGTTTTGTGTAGATTTGAGACCAAAAATTAGGCATATACGAAATTTGATCAAAAAACTTACGAATTTCTTAATTGCTTGCTTTTTTTTTGACAAATGGAATTCTCTCATTGGATACCAAGAGAACTCTTTCTTAGGAAATCCAATGTTACATACTCCCATATTCTTAACAAGATATAATATATGAGATAAAATATAGTGCACTTTGAAAATTTGATATGAATTCCTGGATTTGTCACTTCGTGCAAAGCTCCAAAATTATTCCAGCTTATTCAATTCTCCAAACAGACCACATAAACCAGCATTATATGATATATGATCGAGCCTAGGATTCACCATTAAAAAGGTGCGAAACATTGCGAAGAAGAAACAGCAGAACCAAATTAACAACAACAATAATAAGATTGATATGCTTTTCATGATTTCAGCACCTGATCTGACTGAGGCCTGCTACGGCCGAGCGAAGCTGGGATAGCTTCTCGTTCTCCTCCGAAGCCATTGGAGGTAGGGCTCAAAGCCGCGGGAGATCGGTGGAGCGAGAATGGGCGAGGAAGAGAGAGAAGTGGAGGGGAGAAATGGGGAGGAGACAATGCGGTTGACTCTCTTCGCCAGAGAAAGGGAGGGCGAGGGTTGCGGCTCCGGTACCGGGGGCCTCGGGCCATGGAGCCGCGGACGAGCTGGGTGCGTCAACGTGTATTTAAACGCCTTTAATTATCACTATTCGCACCCCAAAAATTTGTAAAAATCCTAATTATATTCGCAGTCCAATTCTCACTAATCGCACCCTATCGAATAACCTCATCATCTCCATCTCTCTCCTCCCGTTGCCTAAACCCTAGACGTACTTCTATCGATCGCGTCTTCTTTCCCCCTTTTAGATTCACGTTCTTAAAAAAGAAGGAAATTATCCAGCGAAAATCACAAGAAAGTAGTCAGTTTTCTGGTTAGAGAAACGTTTGCATGTCATTTAACTTGATTTAGAGTTTGATTCATCTATGCATGTCATTTAACTTATCTTTCTGCTAGGTTTTAAAATTATTTTACAGTGCTTAATAAGTCAGCAAACTATTTCGCTTATTTGGGATGGGAGTGGGGTGCAAATATAACTTTGGACTGCAAATAAAATTTATAGACTGCGAATTGTGAATATCAACTTCATTAATTAAATAGTAATTTTAATGCATAGTGATTAAAAGTCTAAACTAGTCAGCAATGTTGCTAATCAATGTGTAATATTCCAGCAGTTTGATTAATGATAATCATCTCTTAATTATACTATGGCTCCCTTTGGTTATGAATTGTCGACGTTTGACCTCAACTTCATTTACTATTATATTCCAAATTAGTTTTTTTTTCTTAGCACTGGTCATAATCGTTGTCATGTCAAACATACATTCAATGACAGTGCCGTTTTTGTTCAAACTTATGGTAGGAAAATGATGTGCCAAACGGAGCTTAAATCTAATAGAAAATTTTCTATGAGTTAACCGCAAGGGGAGAACCGTGGGGGAAATTCAAAATACTATGTTTTCTATTTTTTTACAAAATAAATCACGAAATATTGATCTATGTATTTTTACGCTCATTTTAAGTACCCATATGAATATTTTTCAGTGAAAATACAACTATAAAAAGGTCCAATTTTCTCTAAATCTAAAATATAAGGGTGATAATTTGATTTTAAATCATCACATTATGATTTTTCTTCACCGATCATTTAAATGTATAAAATAGACAGAAAAGGAATGAAATTTGAGATTTTCCTTATAGCTTGTATACTAGATAACATATTCATATTCTTCAAAATTGATATTAATTTTCATTAGAAATGTTGTTGGTCGCTCGACACTCTCATAGACCGGTCGAATTGAATCGTCTTAGCTCGAGAGTGAGCCGAACTCGCAAATAGTCACAGAAAAAACTAACAGTTGGCAACAAAGCTTTTGACGTGGAAAAACCCCGGAAAGGAAAAAAATCACAGGTCCGGATCGGTGCCAACCAAGATGCATTGTTCATTGGAGTGTTACAAAAGTTATCTATGAGGGTGACAGGTCACCGCTCGTTACAATGATTCTTCTGGGTCACGGAGGTCGTTTGTAATGGAGTGGTGATGACCGTACTCGGAAGCAATCTGGAATGTCAAATGCAGCAACCGAAGTTCTGTATTCAGGGCTTGAGGCCGTTGGGATGACGAACACAGCAACTGGAGTTATCGGCTCGGAGCCGAACACCGAGTGAGATCTTCAAGTCACCTTTAGAGCTTTGCACTGGAAGCTAAGTAAGATCTTCAAGTCGCCTTCGGTGCTTAGCGTTTGAAGCTAAGTAAAATCTTCAAGTCGCCCTCGGAGCTTAGCGTTGGAAGCTAAGTAAAATCTTCAAGTAATCTTCGAGAGATTTCCCAACTCCGAAGGAGGACTTTGAGCGCTCCAGGAGATCTTCGGGCGCCAAAGGAGATCTTCGAAGGGATCTTCAAGCGTCGAAGGAGATCTTCGAGCATCGAAGGCGATCTTCGAAGAAATCTTCAAACTTCGAAGGAGATCTTCAAGCGTCGAAACTCGAAAGAGACCTTTGAAAGAATCTTCAAGCACCCAAGAGGAACTCAGGGAGATCTTCGAAGGAAAACTCGGGAGATCTCTCAAGCGTGGAAGGTCTGATCCTTTCAAATGTGATGGGTCTCTTTTATAACTTATGAGAGGGATGTTTTGGTAATTGTGTTGTTAGGGGGTGTGGCTATCCGCACACCCATGATAGAATGTTTTATTATTTGCACCCCCATGATGAGGGAATTTTACTATCCGCACCCCCATGATGGGGTGATTTTACGACGCGCACCCCCATAATGGAGGATTTTACTATTTGCACCTCATGGTGAGAAATTTTACTATGCGCACCCCCATTATGGAGGATTTTACTATCCATACTCCAAGGTGGGGGATTTTACTGTCCGCACCCCATTGTGGGTGTTGGGAACCTTACCTACAATGTTCCTGATTTGAAGAAGTCATCAAGTCAAGGGTAAATACACTTTGTATCTGATGCATATGTTTAGAATATTATTTTCAGGTATTAAATAGTGCAAGCGTAACATAGGGCTAGACATAGTGTCATCAGACATAGTTTTGCCAATGTAATCTCTTATTGTGCAAAACACCATGTCGACCTATGATCTAACCAATATTAGACTTGTCACACACTTATTAATATCAGGAATGAAGGTCTGGCAAGTGGGTTAGAGCAAAAGATCTGAATTAAGAAAGATCTAAAATTGACTAAGTCATATCAACTTGTAGAGTCCAAATATCGTCTTGGAGAGGTCTCTATATCGGCTTGAAGACCTTAAGCTTCAAGAGGATATCATCTTGTAGACTTTCACCAGAAGTCAAATATCGTCTTGATTAGAAGAAGCAGCTCAAGCTCCAAATATAGTCTTGGTAATACACTATCCAAGACAATATCGTCTTGTAGACTCTCAGCTGAAGTCTAATATCATCTCGATTAGAAGAAGCAGCTCAACCTCCAAATATCTTCTTGGTAATACACTATCCAAGACGATATCATCTTAACAAGGACCATTTATGCTCATATCGTCTTGAAGATAATCAACAAGGTGTTTGAAAGCTCTTTATTGAAGGAAGAATTTGTCTAAGTCCATTATCGTTTAGACGAAGACCTTTATTGTTAAGGTTATGTCATTTGTCGTCGAGGACAAGTAAAATGTTGTCGACGAACCTACATGATATTTCAGAAATATATTGAGCTGAGAATAAGCTAAGTCCTTTATCGTCGAGGTTATATCAATTGTCGTCGACGAGCCTACACGACATTTCAAAAGTCGACTTGATAAGCTGAACATACGGCTAAAAGACAGTGACAGAATTCGAGTTGATAAGCTTTATCATTCGAATAGAAGACAATGACAGTGCTGAACTCAGAATTCGACTTGATAAGCTTGATCATTCGACTAGAAGACAATGGTAGTCAAATGTCATCTTGTAGACTACAAGTATCGTCGAGAAGAATCAAAATATCATCTCGACAATGTTAATATCATCTTGAAGACAGCAAGTAAACATTCGACTAGAAGTCAAGAAGATTCGACCAGACTTCTAATTGAATTATGGGAAAGGCCTGAATTTAAATTGAAGCACAATTGTGGTGTTATCTCATTTAATGTTGCCGCAGATTGGGACAATCAAATTTGTCCTTTAAAGGCAAAAGATCTCTGACATAAAGAGTCAGAGCATTCGACTATTATTAAATGAACATATAAAAGGGATGCGACGGGAAACATCAAACCCTAATTTATTTTCTAATCATTACATTCAAATGAAAGAGCTCTTCGCCATCATCGTATATTTTCTATCAAGGAGCTCAAGAACAGAGGAGAAAAACTCTAAAGCCAATCAATCAAGTCTCCAGGAGATAAGCCAAATCATCTTGCTGATTCAAAAGGTTATTCATCTCATTGCAAGAAGATTTCAGAAGAAGTCATTTCGCAATAGGCTTCAAGAGGACTCACAATATTTAGGATAAACCATTCTGAGTCTAAATAATCATTATAATCTATTATCTCATCTTCTGTAGGATTTCTGACGAAATTTGAGTGTAAGGTCTTTTAAGGCATGGATGTAGGATCATGTGTTTGGATCTGAGGTAGGGAACTTGGTACAGTTCCTGAGGTAAGATTTAAGTTGAATTCGGGTTGTAAGAGTGGTAAACT
Source organism: Dactylorhiza incarnata (assembly GCA_033032865.1). Classification (NCBI taxonomy): domain Eukaryota; kingdom Viridiplantae; phylum Streptophyta; class Magnoliopsida; order Asparagales; family Orchidaceae; genus Dactylorhiza; species Dactylorhiza incarnata. The sequence continues at coordinate 4,559,162 of JAWHQI010000198.1, forward strand.
CTGAGCTGTAGGACCTTATGTTTGGATCTGAGGTAGGATACTTGGTCTCTGAGTTGTAGGATCTGAGGATTTGAGTTTTGGTTGAAGTTTGCCGAGGTTGGCTCATTGCTAGATAGGCGGAGGGGGAAAGTGGACGTACCTAACTCGGGGAACCACTATAAACCATTGTGTACTCTATGGTGTGAGTGTTCTTCTATGTTGAGTTTCTTGAATATTTTCTAACAGTCAAAAGACTTAAACACATATTCACTCCCCCCTTAAGTGACTAGAATACCTTAAACATACAAGTGGTATCAGAGCGAGGTTGTTTAATAAGGGCTTAACAACTTGAACAAGATCCTCATCAGGGGAAGACGGTCTACGCACCATAACTTCTGGAGAAAACTACAAAGAACTCAGTTCAATAAAGTTGCCAATATATAGAAAAGAAAAGTTTGGAATCTGGAAGAAAAGGGTCAGACTGTTCATGGAAACTTCTGACCCTAAAATATTCATAATTATTGAAGGACATTTCATTCTCATGAAAGTCTCCACTATTGATGCAAATCTGCAAGTTCTAAAGAAATTTTCTGAAATGACTAAGGATGAAGTATTTATGGCCACCACTGACAAAAGGGCCAAGAATATAATTGTGAGTGTCATAGATGACTCCACTTTCCAGAATCTGATTCACTGCAGAACTGTTAAGGAAATGTGGGATTCCTTAATTGTCTACACGGAAGGCACTGAAGAAGTAAGATAATGATAGGAAATCTCTTCTTAACCATGAATATGTGGCCTTCAGGCAGGAGAAGGACTCAATTGTTGAATGCTATGAGAAGTTCTTTAAGATAGTCAATGGACTAAAGAACTATGTGAGAGAGTTCTCCAACTATGATCTCAATGGCAAGTTCTTGAGGTCCCTCAACAAAAAGCGGGACATCAAGATTTGTGCAATAAGGGAGATGGGGAACTTGGCTAACATCCAACCCCAAAATCTATATGGTAAGTTGCTATCCCATGAGTTGCAACTGAATATAAGGACGACAGAAGAAGAATCTTCTAGATCTTATTCCAGAGAGAAATCTGTAGCCTTCAAGGATGAAAGCTCCAGGATGAGTAGAGCAGACTCCTTAACCCTCGAGGAGAGAGCTGCTGAAGAAGAAGAATATGAGACCTGCTCTTCAGGCTTAGACCTTATAGATGGAGAACTATCCTTGTTCTTCAGGCAGTTTATAAAGTTGCTGAGCAAGAGGAGGCAGTGGAAAAACAGACCTCCATCCTCCTCCAGCTCAAAGAAGAACTACAACAGCCTTGATAGGTCAAAGCACAATGCCAAAAAGGACAGGTATGCTCCTAATTAAATAGAACAAACAGTTTTCATCTGATATTGTTTATTATTGTTGCAGCATACCAGGTCATGTCATAGATGACTGTCCTGATAAAAGAAAAGAAGGAAGAAGAACTTATGAGAAAAGATCTCATAAAGGCAAGAAGCATGAGAAGAGCTTCATTGCCAAGAAGTCCAAGACCTTGAGTGAGAGTGACTCAAGCTCATCTGAATCAGAGGAGGAAGCCTACATTGGGCTAACTGCAATCTCATAATATGAGTGGGAGGCTGATTATCCTACTGCAACGGTGTGCATAAGGGCACCCTTAAGGAAGAGATCTGTTATGGGCTAATGGCCCTAACTGATGAGGAGAAGCAGGATAATTCATATCCCGATAAGGTACATATTAAAGCCTCTCTATCTAATTCTGGATCTGACTTTGAGTCTGATGTTGGATCAGAAGCAAACTCATTAGCTAATGATGAGAGTGATTCTAAACTAGCAGATCAATATAATGATCTAATAAATAAGTATGGTGCTCTATTTAAAGCATTAAAGAATAACAAAACATTGGTCAAAGCTCAGGCCGAAGAAATAAAAATTCTTGAGTCATTCAAATCTCAAGTGGATGAGAAAACCAAAGAAATAATAAGTATGGCCTATAAATTATGGTACTTCAAAAGAAGTATGTAGCTCAGAGCAAATTGTTAGTTCAAAGAGAAAGATCCATCAAGGCTTTGGAGGACAAGCTTCTTATAGAAAGGAAACTTGTGGCAAGCTTCTCTAAGCCAAAAACTGTACTCCTCATTATAAACAGCTTCTCTTCTCCCTATAGAGGAGAGTTTGGCTATAATAAGGAAAATGAAGAAACCTCCAAAGATAAAAATATCTTCCAAAAAGTTATCATGCCCTACAATACATATGACAATGATCTAACCTATGGATATCTCTCCAATGGATGCTCTACTAGTGGAACAAAGCCACAGAACTCTAAGAACAGAACAAACATTGGACTAAGTGCTCTCAAGGCACCCCATGAGGAGATCCAAATGAAAGATCATGGACCATTTGTACTTGGCTCTATAGCACCATCAGCCAAAGGAAAGGGAACATGCTCTTCCTCAAAGGTCTGCCCCTAAAGTGAAACCTGTGAATGTGCAGTCAACCTTCAATTCTGTGCACAACCACAAGATCAGACTAAGAAATACTAGTTATAAAGCAGCCTGCTCTTCTGATCATCAGCACCATCACTCCACTCCAAAGGTGACTCAGAAGAGGAGGTACAATAAATTTGAATGTTGGTGTTGTGACAAGATTGGCTACTTTGTCATAGATTGTTGGTTCAATCCAACAGTACCTAGGGCAAAGAATGTGAAGTTTACTAATAATTTTGTTATTAAGCATCATGCAATCAAGGCTAACTGGAACCAAAGACCCAAACTTATTTGGGTTCATAAGGTAAACTAATTTACTCTTGCAGGTATGTCCATTGACCAACAAAATGTATATCTGGTATTTGGATAGTGGATATTCCAGGCACATGACTGGAACAAGAAGCCTTTTGAAGAACTTCACCCCTTGTGGAAGATTGTGCCAAAGTAATCTTTGATAGAGGCACTATCAAAGGCTATGATATGATTACCAATGATATAGTTTCAATTACTAAAGTGGCTTATGTGAAGGGTTGCAACACAACCTTATAAGCATAAGACAACTATGTGATTTAAGGTATGTCATTGAATTCCTCCTTCTAGGTGACGGTGTTGACGGACGTGACATAGCACTGCCTAGCCACCTTAGGGTCTCCCCTGACTCAGATCTGGACCTCACCCTATGTTATACTTTAAACATTGGTGAAAGGAAGAGGGCACACATTGAAATGCGCTGATGAGGGGCCATCCAAAGATGACATTATAGCTGCTTGGAGCGTCGATGATGCCGAACCGACAGTTCTTGGATGTTTCCCCCAGAGTCATAAGGAGCTTGACTCCTCCCTCCACTTCCTTCCTCTCTCCAGAGAATCCAAATAGAGGTCTATCTGAGGCGAGCACCCTCTTCGCTTCCACCTTCATCTCATTAAAGACTTTCTTGAAGATCACGTTTACGGAACTCCCATTATCCACGAGGATTCTGGAGACCATAAAGTTTTTGATCGTTGTTTGGATCACTAGCGCATCGTAGAATGGATCCTCATGCTCGGGTATATCCTTATTGGTGAAGGTGATCTTCTCATCCTGGGGTGGAGTCTTGGAGGTCGAGGTGACACTCCGACGATAGATGGCATGGAGACTCCCCTTTCGGGTGGCCTCGATCCCTACCCCCATTGTAGATCACCCCGGTCCCTTCTCGGGTCCCTACATCAACCCGGTATTCACACCGGTCCTCTACCGCCGCTCCTCCTCCTCTTCCACCATCTTGAAGTTATTGCTGCCCCATCGAGGATCTACTCCCTCCTCTTATCTCCAAGAACTCAGGACAGGTAGCCGTTGTGTGACCTTCCTCCTGGTGGAAGTCACGGTATGCCAATGCCACCCTTCCACTCTCTGCCCCTCCTAAGTGATTCCTTCTTCCTCTTCATCCTCCTCTGCATATCGCCATGGCGTGTTGAGGTGGGGGATGAAAGGGTCTCGGGCCCGGCTGCCACCCCGGGGGGTTGAACCATCCCTGTCCCCCTTGATAGCGCCCCTCTTCCTTGGAAGGGTCCCCCGCCCTGGGCGTACCCTCTTCCTTGTCCCGGAGGACATCCTCCTAGTGGCCTCCATACCGGTCGGTTGATGAGTGTTTGAATCCTCCCTCCTGGCTCTTGCCCCCCCGGGGGGCCCCTGGAACCGCTGACTTCTCGGCTCTTCCCTTCTTCTCATCTCATGTTGTTGGGGTCCTCCTCCCTTCTCTTCTCCTCCGGCCCACTTGGCCAACTTTGCCACGAAAGCGCTGTTGGTGGCCTCCCCCTCGATCTCTCGCCCCGCCCGCTCGATCAATTCCTCATATGACAGAGGGGGATCTCGGGCAAGTCCCATCTTTAACAGCCCTTGCCGCAGTCCAAGGGTGAAGGCCAGTTGCAGGGTGTGCCCTGGCACCTCGTGGACCAAGAGGACCTCTTCTTGGAACCAGTCCATGTAGCTTCCCAACGAATATTCGGCCTTTTGCTGGATCAGAAAGAGAGCCTCAGCCCCCTTATTCCTTTACTTCGATGTCACAAACCGCAGTATGAAACTCAGGCAGAGGTCTTCAAAGATGTATATGGCCCTGGAAGGGAGTTGGTGGAACCAGTCCCTCGCCTTCCCTTTGAAGGATATGGAGAACAGCTTGCACTTGATCTCATCTGTCTTCTGTCTGATGGAGATGACATCCTCAAACCACTGGATATGCTGGAGGGGATCATCCTTGCCCGTGTAGTGGGGCATGGCGGGATCCGTGAATCCCTTCGGGACAGGAGCTGGGAGAATCAGCTCACATAATGGACTCCCTGGCCCTACTTGGCGAGCCGGGGGCACTCGCCCGGTCTCCTCGCCCGGTCTCCTCGCCTGGGTAGTAAGCACTCGGTGGGCTGGAAAACAGCAACCCCACTTGAATGGCTCGCTCACCCTATCATATTTGCGCCTCCTTCCCGGGTCGCCCATCGGGTGCGTCCTCGCCCAGAGCTGGCAGGGCGAGTACCGGAACCGCGGGGGTCGAGCACTCGCCCGGCGACGAGAGGGCGATTCGCAGGGTCTCAAAAATTGACTTCCTGAATTCATTGAAGTCGCACTTCTTAACGAACTCCCTCGAAGGGGGCGAGTTCCCATGGTCGCCTCCTTGTCCTTCACTTCTATTCATTAGATCTTACTCGGGATTTTCCAAGCAAACTATAGTCCACGCTCACCGCACCAAAAATTTTAAACCAAGAAACCACGGTTCAACCTTTGAGCTTAGATACCATTACTCGAGGAGTTCGGACTGGTGTAGTTTGCTCTTACTTCTCCTGAGTTTAATCCTTAGACCAGACACTCAATACTAGGAAGCTCACTCACAAAGGGTGGAAAACTAGAAATAGACCCCCGAGCTGCAACGAGGAGGTCCCGCCACTAACCCAGAAGATCTAAAGAACTTCCCCTCCCAAACCAGTTGCTGAGCTGGGCACCTTGGAGAGTGTGAGAGAGTTCTTCCCACCCACCCGGAAACCACGGTGAGCAGCAAGTCGGACCTCCCTAACAGACCAAAGCTAACCAGAGGAGAGATAAATGATTGAGAGATCATCTCCAAAGGTGCCCTTGGGGGTCTATTTATAGTTTTCTTAAAACGGTATGCGGATAGCTGAATCTCACATCTTCGTTTTACTAGAAGCAGCCCAAAATGGTCTACCGATAGCGGAATCCCGCTGTTTGGAATGGCTAAATGCAGGACAAAATGGAAATCCCTGAAGAACATATCATCCTCCCCATGGGCGAGTCCAGACTGTCCTAGGCCGACTCGCCGGGGTGGCGAGTGACCGGTAGAGCTAGGGCTCACCACTCGCCTCGAGCTGGGGGCGAGTGTCCGCTAGGGGCGAGTGCGAGCTAAGGTGCTCCACTCGCACGGTCACCTGATTGCTTGATCAATCCACTCGGCAAACACGAGGTTGTACACCCGGAGGTACTTGCTGTAATTTTTAGCACGCTACCCGAAGATAGTTGATGTAATTGTTAGCACACTACCCGGAGATAGTTGTAATCGTGAGCGCGCTACCTGGAGGTAGTTGCTATATTTTGTCATTGTTTAAGCATTAGGGAAAGCTTGATATGTTAGACAAGTATCTAAGACGAGCGCACGAGATCGTTGCACCCGCGCACCTGAGGGTGCAAGGGCGCAGGTACCAGAGGCCTGCTTGGGAATGCGCTGCCACATTCTAAAAAGAGCTACACAGAGTTTGAGTCTCCAGTGGAAAAGATTCATTGGGTTGGAGTCTCCAGTAGAAAAGACTCGCCGCCTTGGGGAAGAGGCAGTGCTAGCCCACAGAGCTATAGAAGAGAGGAGTACCCACTTATTGGGGAACCTCAATAAAAATCTTCTATGTCATCTGGATGTTTTTCTTTCTTTTATTATTTTTGCTTCTTATTTTGTTTCTGTTTTACTTCTGATTATGTATTTGTTCTTACATTATTTGATATCTAGTATACAACATAATCATAAATCATCTGAAGATATTATAATGGAAAATAAATTTAATTTGGGTGTCTACTCTATTCACCCCTCCCCTCTATAGAAGTACTCAAAGAGTCTACTTCACACTTTCACGATGGCCACCGGTTCCTTTCCCTCCATGACGAATTGATACATTATTCAGTTCTCCTTCATGTGACCCTTACGATGACAAAAATGACAAGCCTATTAGTAGTCATTGGTTTCAAGGAAAAAAATCAATTTATGGGGGCATCAGTTGTTGTGGAGGTGCAAGGTTATAATATATGGGCTCCCAATATGGGGAATAATAAGATCTTGATGCTCATATGAAGAGCCGTAGGAATTATATGAATATGAATACTCTTCCATATAACAATCCTCATTAGAATGATTCGTCGCTCCACACCACCTACATGGCTGATAAGCATACATAGTTGAGTTGGAGATGGAATTGTGTCAAACAAGAAATGAACGATTAACTGGGGGCACAATGACAGAAAAAATTAGTGCACACTTGTATAGAAGGTCATTTGTAAAATAGAATTAAGAATGTACGAGAAAAAAATGAAAACAACAAAGGAAAACTTGCTTAAACTAGCTTAGGTATTTTTATCATGTGACTTTCTGTTCAAATCCATCGTGCCTCACTGACAATGTCACCAAAAACTTGAACGCTATCACGTGCGGACGTGATTCCCGTCGGAAGAGTGTCCGTGGTGCACCAGTCAAAGTAATAAAATGGTAAGCAAGTACCGAATGTGGATCGCAAGGAGCGCAGGTGAAGACACACATGAATATGATACCATTGGCTATCTAAGAGTGACAATTACTTGTGGTTTTCAAATATACTCTCAAACCTAATTTCAACTAATTATCACAAGCATTGAGCAACGACAAGCACGAGGGATTTCATCTTCCATCACAATAAATATAATAGATGTAACATCCCCCAAACAGCTAGACCCCTAAGTTGGTTTTGTCATGACTAGGTCATGACAAAACCATAGGAAGAGCTCAAGACCTTGTGAACACATGTGAGAAGGAGAAAACCCAAGTGGTCTGCAAATAGCAATTTTCAGATACCAAGCCTAGGGTTGGACTTTAGGACCCCACCTTGAACCTTGACCCCACAATAACATCCCTAACCCATTAGAGGTCTCCTTGAAGCACCAGTGACCCATTGGGGTCAACCTAAGAGGCCAATTTGACTAAAGTCAACCTTAACCCTAAATTGGTCAAACTAGCTCAACTAAGGTCAATTGGCACCCACCATGCCAAATTGACCCTGCCCCTACCCTTCTATGGGTACTAGGAGCCTAATGGAACAAAAAGCCCCATCATGGGACTTGCAATTTGACCAATTTACCCTTGCCCTTATTTAGGTCAAAATGATCTAATTTGCCCAAATTGGACCCAATCCACTTGGGCTAGACCCAATTAAGGTGGTCCACCACCTAATGGGGATTGAATGCTGCTGAGGTGGCCATTCAATTTGGAGAGAGTCGGCCAGGAGAGAGAAAGCCCATTTTGGAAGAGAGAGAAAGAAGGGGGAGTTAATGGAGGAGAAGGAGAAACCCCTCAATCTGAGCAATTAATGGCTCCATTCATCTCCCCTTGGGGAGAGGAGAAGTTTTCAACTTCTTCCCAGCCTAATTGATGGCCAATTCATCCCCCCTAAGTGTAACCGAAATCTCCACTTATGGCCATTAATGGCAATCCGAGTAACTCCCCACCCTTAGCCTCAATCGACCCTTTTAACATCTTCAGAGGTTGGAAAGGAGTGAAACCCCCCTCTTCCCCGAAGAAATCGAGCACCAGGAGCACGGATCGGCATGGCACCAAAAGCTCCAGCACCGTCAATGGAAACTCGTCGGAATTCACACCACCAAGCCCCCACACAGGTCCGATCCTCTTCTCCTCCCTTAGTGCTAGATCTTTTCATATTTCGGGGCTTGATCCGTGCACAATAGGGCTCGGATTGTGTTTCCGAAAGAGTACGTTTTGTACTCTTTTTCCTCCTCTAAAAACTAGATCCGACCACCTCCGGCCGGCCAACCACCCCTATCGTCGGACACCACCTCAACGGAGGTGGTGATGGCATTGGCCGGCCGGAAAGAGGTGTAGGTGGCCGGGAAATCACCCCGCAAAGAGGCCCAGGACGGGTTGTCGCGAGCCGTCCAACGATTGGGATGATGGCGGAGAACCGTCAGATCTGTTTATTACTATTTACGTTATTTCATTTAATTAGTCGAACGAAAATTTGCTCTGCTTTCGTCGAGCGCTGATATCTGTTAGATTAGTCGGGCGCTGTTATAATAGAATTTAGTCGAGCGTTGTTTAACTCTGTATTAGTCGAGCGTTGTTATGCTCTAATTTAGTCGAGCGAATATTTCGTCGAACGTTGATGTGTTCAGCGTTCGTCGAGCGCTGTTATATGTCATTTTCGTCGAACGCTGTTATTTATTAATTAGTCGAGCGCTGTTATATATTAACTTAGCCGAGCGTTGTTTTAATATTAATTAGTCGCACGCAGCTTTGTTCAGATTTCGTCGAGCGCAGAGTTGTTCTGCCTTCGTCGAGCGCAGTTAACTTCGTCGAACGCAGAGTCATTCTGTTTTCGTCGAGCGCTATTTAAATTTCGTCGAACGCAGAAACAGATAAATAATTAAATGTTTATATGATTTCTGTCACACCCTTTTTGCTGTAGTTTATTTTAATTATTAAAAATACTTAGGCCCCTCTACAGAAATAGTGGTCAACATCAAAGTTGTAGCCCTTGGAGTCTACTTTATTTTAAAATTGATTTCACCCCAAAAGGAGTTCTGTAGCTCCCTGTAGGTCTATTTTGGTGGGGCTGGTCCCTAGTGTAGGACAACCACCATTTCTTGAATAACTTTTGATTGGGAAAAGATATGGACTTGAGATTTGAAACATAGTATACTTATACCTATACACACATTATATCCAAATATGGGATTTTTAGGAGAACCTTTTTCTAAGGTTTTTGAAATAATTTCATAAATCATCTAATAATTAATTAGTGGGTTAAATGACCTCCAATGCCCTCCAAATTTTGGTGGGTGCTCCTTAGGATTACTGTATAACCTTGGTAAAATTATCATCCCAATTGGGACTGTTTTGTTTGAGTATTTTGTAAACCCAAGTTAGGTCAAGTTGGGACAAAGTTAGGGCATGGTGTTTACCTTGGGGTATGGTGGTCAAAACTCATCACCATAAAGTGAAACCTTGGTAACTGGTTTAGGATCACCTAAGACACCTCCATGAGTGATATGGGGTGGTGTGGAGGTGGTTAATCCCTAGAACACTAGTTTTATTCCTAGGTGTGCAATTAGAACCTTGTGAAGGCCATGTGGACAAAAGTCCCTTGATGGTTATGAAACTTGGTGGATAGATTCATAGGGTGTAAATAGGCACTGGGTAATTTTATAAGAATTTTAGGAGTCAATTTTCCCTTTGAATTAGGACATAACCCCTTTAGGGAAACTTCTTGTAAGAAACATTTACATGCTTAAAATGTCTTGGATGATGATGAGACTGTGGTTGTGCCCTTATAATCATGATTTAGACCTCTGGTAATTTTTGTGAATTTTATTAAATAATTTAATCAGTACTTCTTTCACAAGGCACTTGTTTTGATTTAAACTTAAAAAAAATATTTGAGGGTCCAAAACTCTTTGTTAAATTGTGAACATTGTTGATAGGACCTTTCTAAATATTAGGAAGCTCTATAAATTTTTATAGAATTTTTAAAGACTTAAATCAGTAGGCTACTTCACAGTTCATTTAATTTGAGGTTTTCTTAATTCATTTATTTTAGTAAGAAAATGATTTCCTTAAATCCTGAAACTTAGTCAGTGGCCTTTTCTGGTGAATACAAAAGTTTGGTAATTTTCCCATAATTTTAGTGTTGGTATTTTTGGTGGTTCCTTCATAAAACTATGATTTTGGATAGATGATAAATAATTAAATTAGAGGAGAATTTCCTACTGTAAAAATATGATATGCTGTTTTTGATGTTATTTAGTCACCATAGATTTATCATAATTTTTGGAGAGTCATATCATAAGATTTACTTACACTTCATGTTCATTTTCATACTTGGCAGATGTTTGGAGAAATTAAAATAAATATTAATTAATTAGAAAAAAACATAATTATTTGGAATTAGTCTTATAACATCATGATAGACCTCCAGTAAATAGCTTGGGTCAGTTGGATGAATATTTGGAGTACCTCTAATTATAAGCTTCATATAGTTAGTTTGGTCTGCGTTTAGTAAAACTGTGGAACTTGGGTAACTAGTGACCTACTAAGTGGGAATGACATGTAGTTGGTGTACATGGTCAGGATAAAGAAATTTAGGTCACCAGAAAGGGTTTTAGGTGATTAGAGTGTGCTTGGTGAGTTAAGGGTAAAGTGGTGCTCGGGATTGATGAAAGATCGTCTTTCCCTTAGCCTGTCATAAAATGCTTAGGGGTAATTCAAGTGTAATAATAAGGAGGGTGTTCCTATGGGTAGATACCAACAACACTAAGTGTCTTGAGAAAGGGAACTTTGGGGTGTCATCCCATTACAGTTCCTAGTACCGTAGCGAGCCCCTTACAGGGTAATCCTCGGGAAGTCCAAGATTAACCAAAAGTCGTAGGAGTAAGAAGTTGTTATATAAGATTAACTCAATAACACACACACGCACACCCCGTAGTTACGGGAGGTTAGTTGGTTTGGTTGTACGAGCGGTAGGCTCAGTTGTTGTAGCAGCAGATTAGTTAGTCTAGTGAGCTTATGACTCAGTAATGTCGTTGGTGCGGACGGGTTGGTCCGGCGAGCCGGTGGCTCGGAAGGTTATGGTAACGGGCGGGTTAGCCCGGGGAGCCTATGGCTCGGAGATAGGTAGTAGAATATGTTGCATGTGCATGAAGGTGGTGGGTCTTCGGTATTGGACGGTCGTTCACACCGACGTCAATACGTTGACTCGGCAAGTGTGGAATTTGCACTTAGCCTTGAAAGTCTGGTGGTCCAGCCAGTAAGAGTACGCAGATGCTCCGCGGTTTTGCGTTGAGGCGTACGATAGGTCTAGGTAGGTTAGTGTGAATACCAACCTAGAGGTGGGCGAGGCCCAACCCACCGCTTCCGTTTGCCACTACGGGAGTATCCTGGGAGTCTTGCTAGCTCCAAAAAGGGGGAACTAAAGGTCTATGCGCATAGAGTCGAAGTGAGTGAGTTGTACTTGTATGAACATAGCATAACTGCATACCTTGCCTGTCATAGCATAAAAATTGCATTTCAACCCCTACCCCTATCGTATAAGTCGGTCATGGGACTTCTTATACGATAGGCCTTGCTAAACGACCCCTTGGTCTATAGGTTTGTATGGGCATTCCTATAAATCAATGGTTACTTTTCTATTACTATTGTCTTTACTTACTGCACTTTACTTATTCTTTACCTGCTCTTACTATGCCCCTTTACTGCTTCAGTTATATATATACGCATGTGTAGTGTAGAAACATTTCTTGTACCACTGTCACCTGCTCTTTGTTATACCCCTTGTTATCCTCCGCTTCATCCTTTCCGCTCGGTGCCTAGGAGTCACCGGGGGAGGGGTGGGGGATTGGCTTAGTCTTTTTGACTAACGGTCAGTGGACCATATCATTTTAGGAGATCAAGGAGACGCAACAGCACCAGAGGCCGGTGCAGACGGAGGCGGGCCAGCCTATTACAGGAGCACCAGATTCAGGATCAGTGAGTGATTAGTAGTTAGCTTCCGCGAGTGATCTTGTAGTGAGGACATGATGTACTGGGCAGGAGCCCTTCCTTCTTCTTTATTATTGTAACAATCTTTTATTCAGTTATTATCTGTGGACATTTACCTTTATGGTTTTATATTTCATGTTGATTCTGTGGACTTGTCTTCTTTAATGCACTTTTCTTTGTGATCGATTTGGCCGGCATGATCGGTGTTTTGTAGTGGTGATCTTCCCGATGAAGGGGTCACTGCAAAGCGGCGGTTCTGGGCCTAAGACCCAGTGTTTGAAAAGAAAAAAAAAATGGGGTCTTATAGTAGAAACCAAAATAAATTGAATAATATCAAATATACTCATGTATACATGATTTTTGCCATAGGAAATTAAATAGTTAGCTTACAACCAAAATAATGAGATTCCCAGGGCAATAGAGGGTTGAAGCGAACATAGCACCAAAGATACAGAGAGAGAGAGAGAGAAGAGCCTACTCATCGCGTGTCAAAAGAAGTGTTGTGGTTCGTCACTTTGGTCTTCTTTTGTGCCTTGGATTCGTCCGGGGTAAGGGAGAAGTTGTTACCTTACACCTAGTGGCCCGTTCCATCCTATCTCCACGTGTTCTCGTCTCTACGACTTCGTTGCAAACATCTTCTAGTAGCCCTCTTTTCCTTTGGAAATCTCCCAAGTATTAGTTGGAGTGGAAGAAGATTCCCTCGTTGCCAGAGCGCTCGCAACCTGAGAAAATGTGAAATTGGAATGAAATATCCATCTCTTTGCCCTAATTTTCCCTATTTGTATAAGCATAAACGGCTTTGAGTGGTCAGGGCACACATTCGTGCGCACAAATGTGTGCGAGCAATGGAAAATTGATGGGAAGAATTATGGCACCATATATAATGGTGACAGCTTATCGGAGGATAATGCTCGACCATGCGCATGAAGTGGCTGCCCATGTGTCTGTGCATGGTCGTGTGCGGAGGAAGTGCACGGGTAAAAGGCAGAACTCTGGAATTTGGGTTGAATTAATTTTTGTTCAAGCACGGTCGCGCCTCAAGAACATGCACGGTCATGTCAAATTCACTGAAAGAATGGCCCGACAGTTCGTCCACTCAGGCATGGTCATGCTTGAAAACACGCACGGACGGCTTCCCGAAGAATAGGCACGGTCGTGTCAATAATGCATTTTTAACTCAATGGTGTCTGTGCATTATGGATTGATCGTGCCTCAAGGGCATACATGGGTAGGAGACAGAACTTGAATTTTGAGAGCAGAATGACTAATTGCTCACACACAGTCATGCGCTGAAGCTGGCATGACCGTGCGCTCATTGCAAAAAACTTGAAAAGTTTTCCTACAAAATCACACTATACACAACTTGCAATTTGCACAAAACATTCCCAAATCATTCCAACATATACAAGTAATCAAATCATGCAAGTATTTAAGTAAAACATGGATAAATATAATTATGATAAAATCATGTAAATTGCACTACAAAATATAGATATAAATTGCACGTATCACCAAGCACAAAGCCCAAAAGTAAGAAATTGTTCAAAGATGAGAAAAAGAAGCAAAGAAAGAAGCAACACCCTTGTGGGCCAAGATGTTGGTAGGGATCACAAAGGTGGTCGAAGAGCACAAAAGAGTTGTCAAAACCCGCAATGTCCCGCATGCAGGGGGACTGATTAGATTAGATTATTATATAGTAGTGATATGATATATATTGATGTACATTTTAGTACTAATTGTGCTTTATATATTACTGTGCCATGAACATAAAACTATGTTATATGATGAATACTATAAATTGTGGTGTTCTACTGGTCGTCATAATATCACTCGTAGAAATTATGAGAGCACCATCTCGCACTATGGTATCCATCAGTTGGTATAGATTACCGGGATGCTCAGCTTGTATAAGCACGGCGCGTCCTCACGTCACCATCAAAATTCCTCCCCGGGCCGCCCAACTACAGTCTCTTGAGTCGAATCTGCTCAACGAAATCAAATTCCTACGTAGCTTAGGCATCAGATGAATCCTCTCAAGTCATCACACCGCCTCATAATGCATCCTCAATTCCACCATCCCCATCCTCATCCCCTTGATCTCGCACCTCGAGTCATTGATACTTTTCAAAAAGAAGTTATTTAGACCTATGTTTTGAAGTCTACGTTACTTATATGCGACATTTTTATCCTAAAAAGCTTGGAATATTAGTAATTCTTGAATTAAGGTATGATTGGATATTATCATCATTTAGCTATGTTTTTATTGTAGAAATATTGAAGAAGTCAACTTGAAGCAGTAAAGCAAAAATAATACTTCTACCTGGGAAAGTTGTTGCAACAACTTAACAGTTGTTGCAACAAGTAGGAATTCCGAAATTCAAAATTTAAACTTCGATTAAAAGTGGTGCCAGTTGCTAAAATGGAAAGGGGCGTCTTTTCAGATGGATTTTTCGAAATAAAAGGAGGGGAGACAGTGAAGAAAAGTGATAAATCGGATTTGGAGAGGGAGATCTAAATTTGGGGCGAAAAAAGAGGCTAGGGCATACGCTCCACGGCGCACCGGCTTGAGGAAGAAGAAGGCTTTTGAGCGAGAAATATGAGAATAATTCCAGCACACTTGAATTCCATTCATCATGCTTAGTAAGATCTTTCTATTTGCGTGGTGTGTTTCTTCGATCATGAACTAAACCTCTAAGTCTTGTATGTTGAGAGTACTTTGTTTTATTGTGATGTTGTGTTTTTAATTTCCGTTATGATTATTTGAGAAACTATCTTTATTGATTTTATGATTTTATTATTGAAAATTTCAGATTAAGTTTTCATTTTCTAAATTGCGTAACAAGATTCGAGAGAGGGGGTACACTAATTTAGTGATGAATGTTTTATTCTACGCAGCGAGATTCGAGAGAGGAGTTGCATAAATTTTCAATTAAAGTTTGTACCTTTATACTGCGCTACAAGATTCGAGAGAGGAGTGACATAAGTGTATCATAAGTTTCAATATAACGTAGAAGAGAGAAAGAGATTTCATCTTCTTGTTAGCAACATCGATTTGTGTGCTTCATATTATTCTTCATTTTGCGTAAGTTAGAGATAACTAAGGGAATTAAGAATATATGGATTTCAGAGGTTGAGAGATAATGATTTCTACTTTCAAATCATTGCAGGATAGTTAATCAAGCATTTCATAAAGATTCACTCTAAAACTCATTGCAATAGGCACATGAAATCAATTTACAAGGTTATTTCTCCAATCGATAAAAGTATTCTTAGAAAATTATTATTTTTCTTTAACAATTATCAAAAATCACTCTAATTAATCAGCTTGAATTTAAAGAAAATGTTAAGCTAGTAATTGCGCGCTTTAGATTAATCACTTCTCCGAGGGAACGATTTTTACTTACTTTATATTACTTGATCCGACACGTACACTTACGCATTACATTTTTGTCGTATCAAGTTTTTGGCGCCGCTGCCGGGGAGGTGCTATCTGATAGTTTATTTCTTGCAATATTAGTAAGTCCTAAGTATTTAAAGTTCAAGTTTTTATTTTTGTTTTTATTTATATTTGAAATTCTGTTTAGTGCATGTCCAGATATCGGAATACTGAAGTACCTTCTTTAAATTCAGAAATTGAATGCACTTGTAGACAGAACAGAAGAATTTGTAAAACGAACAATATTATCCATCCTGAGATGGATAATAACAGACCTGTTAATAAAAATGAACACGAGGGTCAAGTAAACCCTAATGGTCAAATTGATCAAAATGAGCAATACGCCGCACCACGAATGACATATCGTGATTATAATACACTCTTAAGAGGAGGGTTGCACTTCAACATAGCTCGACCTGCAATTGCGGCTAATAATTTTAAAAGGGACTCCACAGTTATGCAACTAGTACAACATAACATGTTTGTGGGTTTAAATAGAAGACGCAAACTCACACTTAAGGAACTCTGTAGAAATCTGTAACATGTTTAAATTTAATGGATCATCTAAGGGCGCAATTCTATTAAGGTTGTTTCTGTTTTCTTTAGAGGGAAGAGTCAATGATTGGTTGGATTCATTACCACGTAAATTTAATGGATCAACTAGTTGAAAAATTCCTAAGTAAAATTTTTCCACCTTCAAAAACTGCTAAATTGACCAGGGACATAACTACGTTTATGCAAAATCATGGGGAAACTCTTTATGATGCTTGTGAGCATTTTAAAGATTTATTAAGGAAATGTCCACATCACAGAATAGCCCAACACCAACAAGTTTCTATTGTACAACCCTGATATTCGCCAGGAGTTGGGCGTGGACTTGAGAAGTCAGCAGACAGAGGAGGTGGCCAAGAGGGCGAGCCAGAGTCTCAGAGTTCACTCGCAAGAAGGCGGGTGAGCCAGACACTCGCCGACCGCTCGCAAGAAAGGCGGGCGAACCAGGCACTCGCCGACCACTCACAAGAAAGGCGGGTGAACCGGGCACTCGCCGACCACTCGAAGGAAGGAGGGCAAGCCAGATCTTCGCGGTCCGCTCGCAGCGGTCTTCTGGACGAGTCAGATTCTTTCCAAATTTTTGTGTTCTGCGAACTCCAATCTGCGTTCGCCGAAATCCGTTCTGCATTCGACGAACGCCCGACTTCAGTTGAGATCGACGAACCCAGCTCAACGTTCGACGAAATCCTTTCTTCGTTCGATGAACGGAAACTGAATTTGCCTCAGCGGTGGGGCTGAGAGGGTCAGCCGTCTCAGCGGCTATTTCCATCTCGTCTCGGCGGATCCGCTGGGACCAAGTAGGCTCAGCGGATTTCTTCCATCTGCAGCTCAGCTCGACAAGCTCAATCTTCCTTCCAGTCCAACACTCTCACAAGGCCGAGGGGAGCTCGCAAGAAGGTGTGCGATACCTGTCCTCGAAGGGTATCTTCGGAAGAGGTGCGGGCGGGATATTCACTGAATACTCGCCTAAGAGGGGTTTCAGACCCAACAGGTGGGAGAAGTAACAAAGAAGCCGAGCCGGAGCTCCAAGGGCCACTCGCAGGAAGGTGGGTGAGCCGGGTGATCGCCGACTGCTCGCGAGAAGGCGAACGGGCCGGATTTCTTTTAAGTACCCGTGTTCGACAAAATCCGTTTTGCGTTCGACGAACTCGCTTAATGTTCTCAGTTCGACGAACTGGCTTCTCCGCTCGACGAACTCGCGTCTCACTCATAGTTCGGCGAATGGGCATCTCGGCTCATCAAACTCAATCGTCCAGCCAGTTCAGCAGATCTCCACAAGGCCAAGGGAAGCTCGCGGGAAGGCACGCGAGTAATATCCCTGCGAGCCAGAGTCTCAAAGTTCGTTCATAAGGAGGCGGGCGAGCCAGGCACTCGCCGACCGCTCGAAGGAAGGCGAGCGAGCCAGATCTCCACGATCGACGAATTCCAGCTCAAGGTTGACGATCCCAACTCTGCGTTCGACGCATGAGTAACAAGAGGTTCAATTCGACGGAATTATTTCCCAAGCTCGACGAGCTCGGTCATCCAGCCAGTTTAGTAGATCTTTGTAGGGCCGGGTGGAGCTCGCAAGGGTAAATGCGGGACCCGGCCTCGGCGAATGTATCCAAAGGGAGGGCGAGCGGGACCTTCGCAGAGCGCCCGCTCAAGAAAGGTTTTGCGAGCCATACTCGCGAGGGGACTCGCAGGAGCTCTCGCGGGTAGTTCCCTCGCAGACCACTTACCCATAGAAAAAATGGGGGGGGGGGGGGGGGGGGGGGGGGGGAGGGGGGGGAATTACTTTTCTGCCCCTGGTGGTCTGCCGCTAGCCTTTCTAAACATCGGAGTTTGGTTGTTAGCAGGCCAAATTGGGGTGCGTTTAGTAAAACCAAAAGGCGGAATTCCGTTATTGACAGACCACGAGCAAAAAACTATAAATAGACCTTAAAGGGAACCTTGGGAGAGGATTCCAATCTCAGTTCTTTGAGCTTCTTCTTCTTCCCTCGGTTACTTTGGTTTAGCTCTCTAGCTCTCCAAGGTGCCCCAGTCTCAGCTTTGGCTTGGGAGGGGAAGCGCTCAACGATCTTTCGGGTTTGTGGTGAGACCTCCTCGCTGTGACTAAGGTCTTAGTCTGTTTTCGAGTCCCCAGTCTGCTCCTTTCGAGGGACTAGTAAGGGCTAGCTTCCCCTCAACTTGTTGAGGGCCCGAGCTTCACAAGTGACCGAGAAATCGGTTTCAACATTTTGGTGCAGTGAGCGTGGAGCGTGGCTGGTACAAGAAGATTCCAAGAAAGGGACATGGCAGGAGATGAAGAGCAATGCGAGGAGTTCTGCGGGTCGCCCCCGGCGGCGATGCAAAGGATGTTCTCGGACTTCAGGCGAGAAGTCCTCGACACCCTCAGGTTCGCGGTCGCGACGCTGCGTAGCGAGTTCGCGGTCGCGACGCTGCGTAGCGAGTTCGCGACCCCTGCGGTTCAAGCGTCCCATCCTCCGGCAGCGGTTGGCGAGGATGCCCCGGGAGGAAGGGCTGGAAAGGAGGTGGCTGGAGGGTCAGTGCAGGACCTGGAGGGGCGAGTTTTGTTCACCAGTCCGGCGAGCTCAGTGCCAGCGAGCACAGCGCAGGCGAGTGAGGCGCAGGCGAGCACAACGCAGGCGAGCACAACGCAGGCGAGTGCGGTACAGGTGAGCGCGATCCTGGCGGGCGTGGCGCCCGTAGGAGCGGCTCCGACGAAGGTGGCTCTCACGAGCAGTGCCCCAGCAAGCTCAGGCTAAGTGAGGGAGCTCGGGGGGGTGAGTGGAGCAGGAAAGGACAGCAGGTAGAGGAAGCCCCTTATGCGAGCTGGTGCTTTCCGCACCAATTCCGGAAGGGTTCGGGGAGTGGGACAGGGTCTACTACCATGGCCGGGACGACCCAGTCCAGCACCTGTAGTCATTCGAGGACTCGATCTCTATCAGGCGGATGTCCGGCGTCTTTAAGTGTCGGCTCTTCGCCGTCACCCTAAAGGAGAAGGCCCGGGAGTGGTTCCACCAACTTCCTGTCAGATCAATCTACGCATTTGAGGATTTGCGTAGAAGTTTCTTGTTGCGGTTTTCAACTTCGAAGAAGAGGAAGAAGGACGTCGAGTCCCTCTTCAAGGTGAAGCAGGACCCAAGGAGTCGTTGGCTCATTACGCAGATCGGTTTCAGGAAGAAGTTTTGCTCACCAAGGAGATGCCCGGGTTTGCCCTTCAGCTAGCCTTCACGTTGGGACTGAAGGAGAGTTTCTTCAAGATGGAACTGAGGAGAAAAGCCCCCGTCTCCTACGAGGAGTTGATGGAAAGGGTGGCGGAGGAGGTTGAGAGTGAGGAGGCCAATCCAGAGCTCACCAAGAGGCTAGAAAAGCTCAGTGAGCCGGAGGTCAAGCAGCAGGAGGTGCGGAGAAGGGAAGAGCCCTGGGCCCCGGAGGGGGATGGAGGCAGCATGGCGGGGGGATGCAGGGTCAAGGAAGAGGCTACGCCCCGGGAGGGGGTAACTTTTATGGGGGGCAAGGAAGACCCCAACAGTTGGGATGGAAGCAGAGTCTGAGGCAGATGCCTCCCCCACCTCAGCAGGCTATGGCGATCAAGCGAGGAAGAGGAGGAAGAGGGAGGAGAGAAGGAGTGGAAGCAGGAGCAGGAAGGAGAAGAGGAAATAGGGCGGCGGAGGCCGAGAGGGGAGAGGTGGCGTTGCCATACTGTGACTTCCATGATGAGGAAGGTCACGCAACGGCCACCTGCCCAGAATTCTTAGAGACAAAGAGGGCTAGAATGTCGGCGCCACGACAGCAGCAGTAGGTGAGGATCGAGGAGGTCTTGCCTCAGGAGGATGAGGAGGGGAGGTGTGAGGACCGGGCCAATGTGGGGACCCGAGGAGGGATCGGGGTGATCCACGGGGGAGTAGGGATAGAGGCAACCTGCAAGGCGAGCCTCCATACCATCTACCGTCGGAGCGTGGCTTCGACATCCACGGCTCCACCCCCAGCAGAAAAAATAACTTTCTCTCAAAGGGACATGCCGGGTCATGAGGACCCTTTCTGCGACACACTGGTCATCCAGACCGCCATCGAGAACTTCACGGTGTCCCGGATTCTCGTGGACAACGGAAGTTCCGTCAACGTCATCTTCAAAAAGGCGTTCGATGAGATGAAGGTGGAAGCCAAGAGGATATTGGCCTCGGATGGCCCGTTGTTTGGGTTCTCAGGAGAGAGGAAGGAGGTCGAGGGGGGAGTGGGGCTCCATGTGGTCCTGGGCGGGCAATCTCGGAATTGCCGCTTCGTCATAGTGGATGCCCCCAGTAGCTATAGTGCCATCTTCGGGTGATCGCTGATCAGTGCTTTCCGCTGCGTCCCCTCCACCTTCCATCAATGCCTCAAGTTCAGCTCAAGGGGAGTCCAGATTCTAGTAAGAGGGGATCCGAAGGTGGCAAGGCAGTGCTACGTGACGGCGGTCAACACCATCTCCTGGATGACCGAGGCAGAAAAATGGGATCAGAAAGTGGGAGAGTCGGCGGGTCTCGGAGAGGCAGAGCATGAGGAAGGGAAGGAAGGGTCGGCGGAGCCGATGGAGGAGGAAAAGGAAGAGGTAGAGAGTTGGGCCCAGGAGGAAGGGGCGGGAGAAGTGATGAAGGTCCAGGATGGAGAAGAAGAGGAGAAGGAAGAAGGTTGGGGGGAACAGTCCCGGTTGGAGGCCGTGGAGGAAGTCATGGAGCTTGAGGTCACCACCCGAGCTGGGGTGGTGGAAAAGGTCTGCATCAGCGAGGAGCTCGACCTCGAGGAGCAGAAGCAGATCCTGGCTTGTGTCTAGGAAAACGTGGATGTCTTCGCTTTGAGTGCCGCGGAGATGCCCGGGATCGATGCAGATGTGGCTTGCCACAGCCTCAACCTCGACCCAGGCACCCGCCCCATCCGTCAAAAGAAAAGACCCACAACAGACAAGTTGGAAGGACCCATCCGAGAGGAGGTGGGTGATGCGATGATTCGGCAAGTGCACCGGTCGCGCAAGTAATAATAATGGGGAAAATCCCCGAGTGTCGGTCTCTTGAGGAACACAGTAAGTTGGAGTTAGGTTTCGAGGAAGGACTTGAGATTGAAGTCCTTAAATCAGATGGAATGCGGGGGAGTTGGGTTGGCTTTTGGAAAATAAAATAAAAGCTATCAACTACTCCTATGCAATGCCGCTATGCAATGCTTCGCTTGGCGGGATGGAGACTAGGCAGGCCTTGAGCGCGCTGCGTCGAAAGGGCGGATGGATGAGTAGGCAAGCGGAATCGAACTGTGCAGGCCTTGAGCGCACTGCTTCGTTAGGCGGGATGGAATACGGGCCGCGATGCCACGCTTCGGTAGGCGGGTGGACGAGTAGGCTAACGGATTGAGGGTCGCAAGCACCTCTTCGACAAGCACGCCACTAGCAATTGCTAGTGCGGCACCGGACGTGACGGAGGGATGGAGGATGGAATGGGGCGCACCTCAAGCACACAAATAAACAAAAAGAGTATTTCACATAGACATGAAATAACTTTAAATAGCAAGGTCTATAGTGTTCTTCATCAAAATACAAAAGATCTAACTATTACAACAATCAATAAGAAGAGAACAAGGCAAGAAATCGACCGAATCCGAAGTCTCGTTGTAGATTCACGGTTGGAATCGCCGGGTTGTCAATCCGTGTCCAAGCTCGGTCCGCAACTACGTCCGGGGTAGAGAGAGCTGTCACGACTCTCCAATGGACCCGTCTTCTTCGTGTCACGATCCGGTAGAGGTTGCAAACTTCCTCTTGCTCGATGGAGATGGCGGCTAGATCTCTCTTTGAAGCTCTTGGATGAAGGAGGAGGCCGAGAGGAAACTCCGGCTCAAGATTGGCGTGAAGAGCAAGCCCGAAGCACCTCCATATGGTGGGCGACGGTGGAGGGGCGAATCTGGGCGGAACCGGGCGGAAAACGGCGGAAGAAGACGATGGATCTGACCTAAATCGCGAGCAGCGGAATTTATAGGCGCTGGAATAAACAGTGCACACGGTCATTGGCGCACGACCAGTGGTCGTGCGCACTAGAATTTGGTGATCGTGCGCTCTGCCTGGACGGAACCTGCAAAGACAGAAATTATGAAATAACATGTTCGCACGACCGGTGGCGCACGACCAGTGGTCGTGCGCACTATCGTAGGTGGTCGTGCGCACTGGTTGAAACAGAACTCATGAAATTGATGCTAAGTGCGCACGAATAGTGGTGCACGACCGGTGGTCGTGCGCACTGGAGTTGATGGTCGTGCGCACTTCAGCAAACAGAACTCAGAAATGAAGGTTAAGTGCACACGATCAGTGGCGCACGACCAGTGGTCGTGCGCAATAGAGCCGGCGATCGTGCGCAGTGTTCCTGTGCATAATTGCACCGGGAACACTTGCACGACTCCTATTCCAGCACAACCACAGATCTAGCCACTGAAAGTGGCACCTAACAGCACATGAATACTACTAATGACAATAAGCACGAAAATCACACCAAAGTGGGCCTAGATGTGCACCTAGCATAGAATGACCAATATGAGCTAAAACAGGGCTAAAGTGCAGTGAAAAGACTAAATAGATGGCCCAGATGAGTCCATAAAAGTGTATATGATCAGGACTCATCAGTGGGTAAGCTCTTATAGGCGGGTTTTGTATCAGAGATCCAGTATCCAGGCTGGGTCTCCAACGTGGTGATGGTAAAAAAGGGAGGAGGTAAGTGGAGGATGTGTATCGATTTTCCTTGCTTAATAAATCGTGCCCCAAGGATTGCTATCCCTTGCCTAGAATCGACGCGCTAGTTGATTCAGCCGTTGGTTTTCCTGTAATGTCTTTTTTAGATGCTTTTTCAGGTTACCATCAGATCCGAATGCACCCCCCCCCCCCCCCCCCCCCCCCCCGACATCAAAGATGTCTCCTTCATCACAAGGGATGGATGTTACTGTTATAAAATGATGCCTTTTGGGCTCAAGAATGCAAAGGCTACGTACCAACGGATGATGGACAGGGTCTTCCGAGAGTAGAAGGGAAGGAACCTAGAGGTATACGTTGATGACCTCATGATAAAGAGCCAGGACCTCAAGTCTCACCTCCAAGACCTTGAAGAAACTTTGGGACCTTGCGGAAGTACAAGATGAAACTCAACCCCCTGAAGTGTATCTTTGGGGCTAGCAAGGGAAAATTCCTGGGCCACTTGGTCACCCCTGCGGGGGTGGAGCCTAACCCGAATAAGGTTAAAGCAATATTGGAGTTGGGATCGCCAAGAAACGCGAAGGAGGTTCAGCGCCTCACAGGAAAATTGGTCGGGCTCAGCAGGTTCCTCTCCAGGGTGGGTGAGAAGTGTGCACCTTTCTTCAAAGTGTTACGGGGAAACAAGAAGTTTGAATGGACCTCGGAATGTGTGGAAACTTTTCAAACTTTGAAAGAACAACTCACCCAGACTCCCCTGCTCCAGGGACTAAGGCAAGAGGAGGACCTATACCTATACTTAGGGGTAGGATCGGAGGCAGCAAGTTCGGTGTTGGTTAGGGAATAAGGGAGGAGGCAGTTCCCCATCTACTACGTCAGCCGAGTGCTGAGGAAGGCGGAGCTCCGGTACCCGATTTTGGAGAAGTTGGCTTTCGCCTTGGTGGTATCGGCTTGGAAGCTCAGGCCATACTTCCAAGCACACTCAATCAAAGTGGTGACCGATCACCCACTTCGCAAAGTCATGGAAGGAGTGGAGCATTCGGGGAGGCTAGCTAAATGGTCCGTGGAGCTAAGTGAGTTCGACATCGCGTTCGTGCCTAGGATGTCAATCAAGGCGCAAGTAGTGGAAGACTTCATGGTGGACTACGCAACTGAAGTGGGGAAACATGAATCACCCCCCGGTGGCCTGGAGGATGTTGGTGGATGGCGCGTCAGAAAAGCACTCCTATGGAGGAGGAATTATTTTAATAAGCCCCCAAGGGACGAAGATCGAGCAGGCCTTAAGCATCCATTTCCCAATTACCAATAACCAGGCCGAGTACGAGGCGGTGATAGCAGGCCTACGACTAGACCTGTCACGGTTCCGGTTCGGTTCCGGTTCTACTAAAACCGTGAACCGAACCGCAAAGGTAACGGTTCTTCAAATTAGAACCAAAATCGTATTTGGTTTGACCAGTTCCGGTTCCGGTTCTGGTTCCGGTTCCAGCATAATTTTTGGAACCGTCGTGTTAACGGTTCCGGTTACGGTTCAACAAGAACCAAAACCAAATCGGTCACTAACGGTTCGGTCCGGTTCTATGCGGTTCGGTCCGGTTCCAATCGGTTCCAACTAAAACCAAATTCAAACTTGGTGGAATGAATGATGGTGGTTAAAAATAAAAAACCGGAGGGGAAAAGTATACTTGTTCGATTTTTTTTTGCAAGAGGGACTTCGAAGCCAGAAGCCCGAGCGCAGAAATTTTGCGTTACACCAAGGCGAAGTACTTTTTGTATAATATATAGTAAGTTGGGCTGAAAGTTAAAAACTGAAACCACAAAATTGTATCAGACCACACCGATTTTAAAAATTCAAAGATCATGATCGTGTAATGTTGATGCAATGTTTATGTTGCTGAAGATCACGACTCAACATAGGGTAAAGAACTTTGAATTATTGCTCTTGAAATCTTATTTTACAATTAAAATTTTGTTTGAAGAATATATTAGTTAATTCAATTTAACTAATTTATCAGCAACAATTAGATTTGTCTTTCATGATTACTATTAAATAGTAGTTGTATAGATATTATAAATATATTATAAAAATATAGCAATATTATAAATATATTATAGTTGCACCCATAATAGTAAGTATAGATATTATAAAAATATTATAAAAATATAGCAATATTATAATAATATTAATAAATGGGTTGCGGTTCGGTTCTGCTTCGGTCCGGTTCGGATCGGTTCTACAAATCTTGAAACCACTTGAGACTTGTATATTGCGGTTTCGGTTCCGGTTCCGGTCCGGATAATAAAATGAAAGAACCACACTCGTATCAATGTTGTTTACGGTTCCAAAATTCAAACCGGAACCCAAATAATTCGCGAACGGTTCGGTCCGATTCTTTGCGGTTCCGGTTCGATTCCGGTTCGGTTTTCGGTTTTCAGTTTTAAGTGACAGCTTTACCTACGGCTGGCCAGGGAGTTAGGGGTACAAGATGTGGAGGTCTCAACGGACTCCATGGTGGTGGCGTGCCAAATCACGGGAGAATTTGAAGCGAGAGAGCCGACCCTCCAACGCAACTTGGAGAAGGTCAAGGGGATCATCGGCCAATTCCGCACCTTTTCCGTCACACATGTGCCGAGGGAGGAGAGCACCCCGGCGGACCTACTAGCCAAGTTTGGCCCTCGAGCTGGAGGAACAATATTGGAACTCTTCCGACCCTCCATCGAAGAAGGGGAGCTGATGGAGGTGGATCAGCGAGCGTCGTGGATGGATCCCTTTGTCACTTTCCTAACATCGGGAAAGTTCCCGGAAGGGGACGTGGATAGAAGACGCTTCAGGTACAAGTCAGCCTATTACTCCTTGCATGCAGGAGGACTACATAGAAAAACACTCTCGGGGCTCCTGGCTCGTTGCGTGTCTGAGGAGGAGGTCCCGAGAGTCCTCGAAGAAATCCACTCGGGGGAGTGTGGCAGTCACTCCGGGAGCCGGACTCTGGAGGGTAGAGTGTTGAGGCAAGGCTACTTCTGGCCTACCCCCCGCAAGGATGCAACAGAATTCCCGAGGAAGTGCTCAAAGTGCCAGCTCTATGCTCCACTCCAACTCCTCCCAGCCCAAAGGCTCCGGACCATCACAGCTCCGTGGCCCTTCGCTATATGGGGTTTGGACCTGGTAAGTCCTTTCCCACAAGCTAGTGGCCAAAGGAGGTTTCTATTGGTAATGATCGACTATTTCTCCAAGTGGGTAGAGGTGAAAGCGCTAGCCAAGGTAACCTCCCAGGTGGTTAGAAAGTTTGTATGGGGCAAGATAATTTGTAGGCACGGGTTGTCGTTGGCCATCGCGACGGACAACGGACCCCAATTTGCCAGTGAAGAGTTTGTTAGTTTTTGCACCCAACTCGGCATTGACCTCAGGTTCGCATCGGTCCACCACCCGATGAGTAACGGGTAGGTGGAAGCAGTGAACAAGATAATTGTCAACCTACAAAAGAAGAAAGTGAAGAATCTCAGGGGCAACCCCTCGGTCCTATGGGCCTTGAGGACTACTCTGAACACGGCCACATGAGAGACCCCCTTCAAACTATCCCATGGATCCGAGGCCGTCCTCCCGATAGAATTCGAAGTCAAAACCCCCAGGGTGATCACCGCAGGTGAGGGAGATGAAGAATGGCTAGCGGGGAATGATGCAGAGCAAAGGTTGTCTCTAGACCTGGTAGAGGATCTTCGAGATCTCGCTACTGTTCGACAAGAGGAAGTCAAGAGGCGGATGGCCCAGTACTTTGATCAACATGTCAGAATAAAGCAATTCGAGAAGGGAGATTTGGTCCTGAAAAGGTAGATGTAGCAGGGAGAGGAGCCGTTGTAGGTAAGTTAGAGCCCAATTGGGAAGGGCCTTACATTGTTAGCGAAGTGCTCAAGTCGGGGGGGGGGGGGGGGGGGGGGGGGGGGGGGGGGGGGGGGGGTACCACCTCCAGGATGTGGAAGGGGTATCTCTCAGCCGAGCCAGGAGTGGGGATGATTTGAAGAGATTTTACCCTTAGCAAATTTTTGCAACTAACTTTTGTATGTTTCCTCCTCAATACATATATTTTGAAGTAGTTCTCCAGCAGGTTACAAGTCCTTTGGTGCTGGAATGCCCCAGATCGATTCCGCTGCCGGTCTCTCATAGACGGTGGGTCGGGTTGATCTCTGGAGAGGCTGGCAAGGTTACAAGTCCTTTGATGCTGGAATGCCCCAGATCGATTCCGCTGTCGGGCTCTCATAGATGGTGGGTCAGGTTGATCTCTAGAGAGGCTGGCAAGTAACAAGTCCTTTTGTGCTGGAATGCCCCAGATCGATTCCGCTGTTGGGCTCTCAAAGACGGTGGGTCAGGTTGATCTCTGGAGAGGCTGGCAAGGTTACAAGTCCTTCGGTGCTGGAATGCCCCAGATCGATTCCGATGCCGGGCTCTCATAGACTGTGGGTCAGGTTGATCTCTGGAGAGGCTGGCAAGGTTACAAGTCCTTTGGTGCTGGAATGTCCCAGATCGATTCCACTGCCAGGCTCTCAGAGACGATGGGTCAGGTTGATCTCTGGAGAGGCTGGCAAGTAACAAGTCCTTTGGTGCTGGAATGCCCCAGATCGATTCCGCTGTCGGGCTCTCATAGACGGTGGGTCAGGTTGATCTCTGGAGAGGCTAGCAAGGTTACAAGTCCTTCAGTGTTGGAATGCCCCAGATCGATTCCGCTGTCGGGCTCTCATAGACGGTGGGTCAGGTTGATCTCTGGAGAGGCTGGCAAGGTTACAAGTCCTTTGGTGCTGGAATGCCTCAGATCGATTCCGCTGCCAGGCTCTCAGAGACGGTGGGTCAGGTTGATCTCTAGAGAGGCTGGCAAGTAACAAGTCCTTTGGTGCTGGAATGCCCCAGATCGATTCCGCTGTCGGGGTCTCATAGACGGTGGGTCAGGTTGATCTCTAGAGAGGCTGGCAAGGTTACAAGTCCTTAGGTGCTGGAATGCCCCAGATCGATTCCGCTGCCAGGCTCTCATAGACGGTGGGTCAGGTTGATCTTTGTAGAGGCTGTCAAGGTTACAAGTCCTTTGGTGCTGGAATGCCCCAGATCGATTCCACTGTCGGGCTCTCATAGACGGTGAGTCGGGTTGATCTTTGGAGAGGCTGGCAAGGTTACAAGTCCTTTGGTGCTAGAATGCCCCAGATCGATTCCGCTGCCGGGCTCTCATAGACGGTGGGTCAGGTTGATCTCTGGAGAGGCTGACAAGGTTACAAGTCCTTTGGTGCTGGAATACCCCAGATCGATTCCGCTGCCGGGCTCTCATAGACGGTGGGCCAGGTTGATCTCTGGAGAGGCTGGCAAGGTTACAAGTCCTTCGGTGCTGGAATACCCCAGATCGATTCCGCTGCCGGGCTCTCATAGACGGTGGGTCAGGTTGATCTCTGGAGAGGCTGGCAAGGTTACAAGTCCTTTGGTGCTCAAATGCCCCAGATCGATTCCTCTGTCGGGCTCTCATAGACGGTGGGTCAGGATGATCTTGGGAGGGGCTGGAAGGTAAGTTGCTCCTAGAAGGGGAACTGACTCGCAAACCATCTCAAGGCCCAGGCGAGGCGAGACCAGGAGTCCATTCGCATAAGAGAACAGGCCGTGACAGAGCGGCTCAGCCTGTTGTTCGCAAGGCGCGCTAAGCCCAGCCCGAGTTCACAAATTTACCATTAAATTTTGGTGGTGTGAGTAAAAATGGCAAATCAGGGAGGGCTCATCGTCGTGACAGCCAATGAGCCACAAGGGAAGCCCGCGAGAAGCGAGAGCGAGCAGGGCGAGGTAACATTGACCCCGCTCGCAATGTTAAGGCAAGTGAAAACACCGATATGGGGGAATTATCAAGCGAGGAGATGCGAACGCGAGTGCCCAATGAAAATGTTAAGACGCGAGCGCAAGGAAAGCAGAAATACAGAACGTTGGAATCATGCGAGCATAAAAGATGTGCGGGCGCGAGTAAAAGATAAAAAGAAGTTACACTTAAAAGATGGAAAAAATATTTTTTTTCATTGCTCAAAGATGTTTACAGTTAACGGCGAACTCGCCGGTCAAAAAAAAAACAAAAGTTTTTACATTTGGCAAAAATAAAAACATCAAGGCAACCCGTCGGAGGATCCTTTAGTCACTCCCGCGATCTTCCACCTCAGAGACCAGCGCGAACAGATCAGGGACGACGTCCTCGGCGGTGAACTCCATTGCGTCAGGGACGACCATGCCCGCTCCTTTGAGGGTGTCGAAGACGAGTTCGGCGATCCCTATCGAATTCTTGCAGGCTGCCTCTTTTTCATCCCGCGACTGGCCTTGAGTCCCGGCTCGCGAAGGGGGCGGGGGGAGCACCGCCAGGGTCAGGTCACGAACCTGGGCCTTGAGGTAAGTGTTCTCCATCTCCAGGTCGGAGATCCTCGTGGTTAGTTTGCTCACGGACTCGGCATCCTACAGAAAGGGAGTTAGCAAAGGCAAAGCGAAGCGAGACAGAAAAAGACTTTCGCAAGCATTACTTACCAGACCGCCCTGAAGGCTGGCGAGGAGGCCCTCAGACAGGGCCTCCTTTCCCTTAAGCTCCGGGATCTCATCCGCGGACTTCCGGCTCTCGATGTTGAGCTCTCTGATTTCTCTGTCTGCGGTGAAGTACCGGTGGCCCACCATGTGGGTAAGCTCCGTTGCCCGAAATTGGGCTCGCATGGCTTCATAAACGAGCCCTTTCAGCGTGAAGGTCCTGAAGAGGGAGGCGTCCTCGCGGCCGTAGAGCCCAAAGGCGAGGGCGAACGCCTCGCCTCCAATATTGTCACTCTCCACCCAGGACGGGAGGAGGGAGGAGCAGACGATCTTGTTCTGCTCGGGGTCCCATGCGAGCAACGGCTCACCGACTGCGTCCGGGAGCTTCGCGCTGAGCCCGAAATTCTTGTGGCTCGTCGGCTTAGGCTTGCCGCCCGCTTCTTCAGGCTCGCCACCCTCCAAGGAGGGCTCCTGATTCTCCAGCGGGGAAAGAGGGGGCTCAGAACCGGATAGATCAACAATATTTTTCCCCTTAGTAGCAAAGGGGGCCTTTTTGGCCTTCTTCGCCTATCCCTGCGAGGCGGGCCGGCTTGGAGGGCGAGGACGCTTCTTTCCCGATGAAGAGCTCAGGAAGTCGCGAAACGCCTCGGCGGCCACGCTCGCGAGCGGGCCAGTGGCGAGGGAGGAAGAAGGCGCGTGCGGAGGGTTGAACGGAAGGTCGCGCTTTCCTACAACGGTGACTAAGAACATTAGCTAACAACGAGGGGGAGGGAGAATAGGGAAATTAGCGAGTGCAAGTCAGACCTTCCCCCTAGGGGACAGGCATCGGCGAGTCCACTCGCTGCCGGAGATAGGCGACCTCGAAGTTTTTCCCATGGAGGTATTGATACAGCTTCGCGTCATCACCCCCTAATATTGCGGGAGGGCGGAAAGTGGCTTCGTCTCGCTGGAGTGGGGTGTAAGAGATATTGCCGAAGGGACCCTTCACCAGGACGTACTTCTGCGTCCAGTAGTGGGACTTGTTGACGGTTTCACAGAGGGTGACGTGTTGACTCGTGAAGTGAGTCGTTCCATCCCTGTATGCGCAGAACGAAAACACCTTGCGGAAGACGAGTAGACTAAACTCAATCTTCTCGGCACGCAAGTAGCTGGCGAACGCGACTAGGACGGCGATCGCATTCGGCGTCAGTTAGCTAAGCAGTACACCAAAATACTTGAGTACCTGGAAGAGTCCTTAAGATTCAGGACGCCTTTTGCGAGGCGAGCCAGAAGATACTAAGAATATTCTTCGCTAGGCGAGCTAGAAAGGTGTACCTGGCGCACTTCAGGCCATATCGGGAGTCGCAACCCATTCTCAAAGTGAGCAATGGGGATGGCGAGCTCGTCGGCGGGGGGATCATTAATAGTATCTCTGTCGGTGGGGCAGTGGGCCACGAACCTAGAATGCAGGTATCGGTCCACTGTGGCTAAGTATTCCTCTTTAGTTAGGTTGGCGCAGAAGAAGGGGCCCTCGCGAAAGGCTCCAGCACACTTGGCTCGCCCCTCTGTCTCCACGTCTGCGACCATGGCGTTGAAGGGCTGCGAGTCAGAGAATTCGCGAGAGCGATCTAAGGTTTGCGAGAGAGTTAGAAGAGGGGAAACGCGAAGTAAGAATAGTAAATGCGGTGGTTAGAAGGTAAAGAGGCAGGCTATTTATAGAAATGAAAAGAGCGGGAAGAATTCGAAGCACCGGTAGCTGCGGATAGCGGATGCGCGCGGTATTTTCTCCGCCTCCAGGGGCCCTATCCGCTCCTAGCGAGCTGGTGTCTTGCCAAAGTCCCTCCCGCTAGTCATCGGCGAGCTAGGACTATATAAAGAAAGAAAGCGAAATGCGAGAGCAGGTCGCGAAAATGGGCGATAAAAGTACAATAATCGGCATAAGTAATCAATGAGCAAGCGAGCCAGACATAGCGAGAAAAAAGATAAATAAAAGCGGAAAGCACGGGCTCGCAGGAGAGTCAGAGTATCATTATTACAGACCATTGAACTGTTTGCAACCCCTCCCTACGAAGGGGAGGATAAAGAAAAATAAATAAATAGGAAGCAAACTGCGAAGAGAGGTTCCTTAATAACGTAGTCACTTCCAGCGACCGCGACCTCGCACACCTGAGCGAGGGGGAACTCGCGGGTAGTGGTACTCCCTAACCGACCGGGCCGCGTGAGTCATCAGTCGCGCATAATCCTCAATTCGAGCAATGTACAGGCCGGGGGAAGTCACCTCGTCATGATCAACCGGCCGTAACTCAGTGAGGACGCGCGCATTCGCGTCCTCCATCGCAGCAAATCTTTCCTCAAACGCGAGCTGATCCAGCCGATTTTGTTCATGTATATCCCGCAGTAGGGAAGTATGCTTCTGGAATATCTCAGTGACCCGCCTCTTCATTTTCTCTGAATTGCGGGGTCAGGGGATCACCTGCGTGGTAGAAATCAGCAAAAGGGTGGAAAATGACACTCTGCAAGGGCGGACTAACCTAATGGAGAAATTTGGATACTGGGCCGCTGGAGAGAGGTGCCCCGGCCGGCCCTGAAACGCTTCGACGAAGGCAGGAGTGATGGCCTTTCCCAGTCCGGGGGGGAGCTCGGTTTCGGCAGCAAGTCCGGGCTCGGGAAGTAATGTCCCTCCAGGGCTCCTTGGTCCCAAAGTGCCGAATCCGGGAATAATGATAGTCTGATTCGGCAAGGCCGGCGGGTCCGAGGGAGGAGGAATCCGGCCCTCCAAATCTGCGGTGTCAGACACTGCATAAAAAGGGAAGCTTAGCGAGTGAGAAAATATGTTACACAGGAAGGTGAGGAGAACTACTCACCCCGTGGCGAAGGCGGGCCCCGCTGGTCGGCGACCCCCACATCTGCAAGAAGGGTACCAGCCCCACCTAAGGAGGGAATGTGGGTCTCCATAATTGTTTTCCCCAGGGTATTCTTTCCCGGGGAAGCGTTCTGCGAGTAAAGAAGGGAAATGCATTAATCGGTGAACTGGGCAATAGTACCTGCGAGGCGAGCCCGTCAGAATGGGATGGAGACGAAAAAGAGGACCTATCCTCGCTGCGCAAGCGCCGGATGGTCTTCGCCATTTTGATGGAGGGCGGGGGTGGCGCTCGCAGCGGAGATGCCCAGGAAGCGAGTGCGGTGGCTTTCCCTTTTTGCGCCGCTTGCGAAGCTTTCAGGCGAGCCAACATCTCCTCCTTTTTGTACATCTCGTTGGGGCTCGCGGCGAGTAAGAAAAAGGAGAGAGGAAGAAAAAGTTTGAACACCAGCCGGGAAGGGTGGTATCTATAGTGATGGGCATGGGCCCCACCTAAAGATTCGCGCCACGTCGTCGAAAGGCTAGTGAATATCTGAGGTTGGATGATTCTTCGCGAGCCCAGGTAGCCTCGTGAAGACCGGGGATTGTGTACAACCCCGATATTCTCCAGGAGTTTGGCGTGGACTTGAGAATTCAGCAGGCACTCGCCGACCGCTCGCAAGAAAGGCGGGCAAACCGGCACTCGCCGACCACTCGATGGAAGGCGGTCAAGCCAGATCTTTGCAGTCCGCTCGCAGCGGTCTTCTGGACGAGTCGGATTCTTTCCAAATTTTCGTGTTCTGCGAACTCCAATCTGCGTTCGCCGAAATCCGTTCCGCGTTCGACGAACGCCCAGCTTCAGTTGAGATCGACGAACCAAGCTCAACGTTCGACGAAATCCTTTCTTCGTTTGACAAACGGAAATTGAATTTGCCACAGCGGTGGGGCTGAGAGGGTCAGCCGTCTCAACGGCTATTTCCGTCTCGTCTCGGCGGATCCGCTGGGACCAAGTAGGCTCCGCGGTTTTCTTCCATATGCAGCTCAGCTCGACAAGCTCAATCTTCCTTTAAGTTCAGCACTCTCACAAGGCCGAGGGGAGCTCGCAAGAAGGTGTGCGAGACCTGGCCCCGAAGGGTATCGCCGGAAGAGGTGCGGGCGGGATCTTCATCGAATACTCGCCTAAGAGGGGTTTCAGACCCAACAGGTGGGAGAAGTAACAAAGAAGCCGAGTCGGAGCTCCAAGGGCCGCTCGCAGGAAGGTGGGCGAGCCGGGTGATCGCCGACTGCTTGCGAGAAAGCGAACGGGCCTGATTTCTTTAAATACCCATGTTCGGCGAAATCCGTTCTGCGTTCGATGAACTCGCTTAACGTTCTCAGTTCGACGAACTGGCTTCTCCTCTCGACGAACTCGTGTCTCACTCATAGTTCGGCGAATGGGCGTCTCTGCTCATCAAACTCAATCATCTAGCCAGTTCAGCAGATCTCCACAAGGACAAGGGAAGCTCGTGGGAAGGCACGCGAGTAATATCCCTGCGAGCCAGTCGCAGATTTCGTTCATAAGGAGGCGAGCGAGACAGGCACTCGCCGACCGCTCGAAGGAAGGCGTGCGAGCCAGATCTCCATGATCGACGAATTCCATCTCAAGGTCGACGATCCCAACTCTGCGTTCGACGCATGAGTAACAAGAGGTTCAATTCGACGGAATTATTTCCCAAGCTCAACGAGCTCGGTCATCCAGCCAGTTTAGTAGATCTTTGTAGGGCAGAGTGGAGCTCGCAAGGGTAAATGCGGGACTCGGCCTCGGCGAATGTCCCCAGAGGGAGGGCGAGCGGGGCCTTCGCAGAGCGCCTGCTCAAGAAAGGTTTTGCGAGCCATACTCGCGAGGGGACTCGCAGGAGCTCTCGCTGGTAGTTCCCTCACAGACCACTTACCCATATACAAAAGGGGGAATTACTCCTCTGCCTCTGGTGGTCTGCCGCTAGCCTTTCCAAACATCGGAGTTTGGTTGTTAGCAGGCCAAATTGGGGTGCGTTTAGTAAAACCAAAAGGCGGAATTCCGCTATTGACAGACCACGAGCAAAAAACTATAAATAGACCTTAAAGGGCACCTTGGGAGAGGATTCCAATCTAAGTTCTTTGAGCTTCTTTTTCCTCCCTCGGTTACTTTGGTTTAGCTCTCTAGCTCTCCAAGGTGCCCCAGTCTCAGCTTTGGCTTGAGAGGGGAAGCGCTCAACGATCTTCCAATTTTATGGTGGGACATCCTCGCTGTGACTAAGGTCTTAGTCTGTTTCCGAGTCCCCAGTCTGCTCCTTTCGAGGGACTAGTAAGGGCTAGCTGCCCCTCAACTTGTTGAGGGCCCGAGCTTCACAAGAGACCGAGAAATCGGTTTCAACATCTATATTTTACAATGAATTACAAACCGCGACTATAATTTTAGTTAATGGAGCTGCTCAAATGACATCACAATTTAACATAATTAATAAGTGGTTAGATTCTTTATCTACCCCTACATCTAATGCACCACTCACTGTGGAGCATCTGAATCAAATCACTGAGGAGGCCAATTATATTGGTGGACAACCAACACAAGTACCATCTGGCTTTGCAAATCACTATTATCCTGAGTGGCGAAATCATCTTAATTTTTCTTGGAAAAATAATCAAGACATGAATCAACCATCGGAGTTCAACCAAAATGTAAACCCAATACAAAACCACCCCCTGAACAACCAAGTGAACTCTAGGAAAGTGACTGATGAATTTATTTTAGAAATGTTTCAAAAAAATGATTCCAGAATAGTTGGTATTGAATCTTCCCTACGATCTTTAGAATCCACATTGGGTAGCAAATGCACTAAGTCTAAGGCCAGTTGGGTCATTACCTTTGGATACTTCACCTAATCCTACAAGAGATGAACAAAATAACCATTGTAAGTATATCGCTTTAAGGAGTGGAGTAGAAATTTCTAGTGGGGATGGTTGTTAGAGAAAATTAGAGAGGAGGAGGAAAGAGAGAAAGCCATTAAAATAAGTGAATCGGAAGAAGAAAAGCCTTTAGAAAATAAAGAACCGGAGGTAGCCGAAATTGAACAACCAAATAATAAAAAAAGAAATAAATTATTTATCCTCCACCACCATTTCCATCTAGGCTAACAAAAACAAAGCTTGATAAACAATTCCAGAAATTTATGGATATATTTATTAAATTAACTATAAACATTCCATTTGACGAAGCACTAGAACAAATGGGGAATTGTTGAAGATGTATTGGTTAAGGTAGAAAAATTTATCTTTTAGTCCGACTTCGTTGTACTAGACATGGAAGAGGATAAGGATGTACCAATTATTCAAGGAAGACCGCTCTTAGACACAAGGAGAATACTTATAGATGTCCAAAAGGGAGAAATAACAATGAGAGTTAATGATGAAGAAGTAACATTTAACATTCTTAAAGAAATTAAATTTCCAAACGATAAAAATGAATGTTATTCTATTGAGAAGTAGATGTGCCTACCCAAATAATGCATGATAAGGGTGATTTAGAATGGTTGGTATTGAATCTTCCCTACGATCTTTAGAATCAACATTGGGTAGCAAATGAACTAAGTCTAAGGCCAGTTGGGTCATTACCTTCGGATACATCGCCTAATCCTACAAAAGATGAACAAAATAACCATTGTAAGTCTATCGCTTTAAGGAGTGGAGTAGACATTTCAAGTGGGGATGGGTTGTTAGAGAAAGTTAGAGAGGAGGAGGAAAGAGAGAAAGCCATTAAAATAAGTGAATCGGAAGAAGAAAAGCCTTTAGAAAATAAAGAACCAGAGGTAGTCGAAATTGAACAACCAAATAATAAAAAAGAAATAAATTATTTATCCTCCACCACCATTTCCGTCTAGGCTAACAAAAACAAATCTTGATAAACAATTCCAGAAATTTATGGATATATTTAATAAATTAACTATAAACATTTCATTTGCCAAAGTACTAGAACAAATGACAAGTTATGTTGAGTTTATGAAGGATATCTAATCAAAGAAAAGAAGGTTTGTAGATAAAGAGATAGTGTCGTTAACGAAATAATGTAGCGCAGTCTTACAAAAGAAACTACCACAAAAACTAAAAGATCCTGGAAGCTTTACAATACCATGTTCGATATGAGTGAAATTTTTCGGAAGAGCGTTATGTGATTTGGGGGTTAGTATTAATTTAATGTCATTATCTATTTATATGAAATTAGGTTTAAGAGATTGCTCCAACATCTCTTACTCTTCAATTAGCCGATAGAACTTTAGCATTTCCTAAGGGAATTGTTGAAGATGTATTGGTTAAAGTAGAAAAATTTATCTTTTCGTCAGACTTCGTTGTACTAGACATGGAAGGGGATAAGGATGTGCCAATTATTCTAGGAAGACCGCTCATAGCCACAGGGAGAATGCTTATAAATGTCCAAAAGGGAGAATTAACAATGTGAGTTAATGATGAAAAAGTAACATTTAACATTCTTAAAGCTATTAAATTTCCAAATGATAATGATGAATGTTATTCTATTGAAGAAGTAGAGGTGCCTGCCCAAATAATATTGATGAGGGTGATTTAGAACAAATGGGTTCATTGAACATCAACGTAGGATTAGTCCCCCGATGAAAGAAGTAGTAATGAAAGTAATAATTAAATGGCTTGACGCAAGTATCATCTACCCTATTTCGGATAGTAATTGGGTAAGTGCAGTACAATGTGTACCCAAGAAAGGGGGATGACATTTATTAAAAATGAAAACAATGACTTGATACCGACTAGAACTGTAACGGGTTAGAGAATATGTATGGATTATAGGAAACTTAATAAATCAACTAGAAAGGATCACTTCACATTACCATTCATTGATCAAGTATTAGATAGATTAGCGGGACGTGAATATAATTGTTTTTTGGATGGATATTTAGGTTATAACCAGATTATGGTTGCACTAGAAGATCAGGAAAATACTACTTTTACATGTCACTATGAAACTTTTGCATTTCACAAAATTTTGTTTGGATTGTGTAACGCCCCCG
The DNA here is from genome assembly GCA_033032865.1 of Dactylorhiza incarnata. NCBI lineage: Eukaryota > Viridiplantae > Streptophyta > Magnoliopsida > Asparagales > Orchidaceae > Dactylorhiza > Dactylorhiza incarnata. Next base: position 4,596,442 of record JAWHQI010000198.1, read on the forward strand.
CTATATTTCAACGTTATATGATTTCTATTTTTACTGATTTGATGGATGAAGGAATTGAAATCTTTATGGATGATTTTTTAGTGTTTGGGCAATCGTTCAATGACTGTTTGGAAGTATTGAAGAAAGTTTTGGAAAGATGTGTTCAAACTAATTTGGTTTTAAACTGGGAGAAGTGTCAATTCATGGTAAGGGAAGGAATTGTGCTATGTCATAAAGTGTCTAATAAAGGTTTAGAAGTTGACCGAGCAAAGATTGAAGTTATTGAAAAAACTCCTTCCACCAACGAATGTCAAAGGCATTCGTAGTTGTTTAGGCCATGCAGAGTTTTATAGACAGTTCATAAGAGATTTTTCAAAAATTTCTAAACTATTATGTAATCTACTTGAAAAAGACACTACTTATATTTTTGATGATAAGTGTTTAGAGGCATTTCAAACATTAAAGCAAAATCTAGTTTCCTCTTTTGTTGTTATAACACACGATTGGACATTATCTTTTGTTCTAATATGTGACACTAGTAATTATGTGGTGGGACCCGTGTTAGGGCAAATGCATAATAAAGTCTTTCACATTGTATACTATGCAAGTAAAATGCTTATGAATGCTCAAATAAACTATACCACCATAGAAAAGAAACTCCTAGCGGTAGTTTTTGCATTTGACAAGTTCCATTCTTTTTTGATAAATTCTAAAGTTATAGTTTACACTAACCATTCAACAATTTGGTATTTAGTGGACAAAAAAGATGTGAAGCATAGACTTATCAGTCGGGTCCTCCTCCTACAAGAATTTGATCTTGAGATCAAAGACCGTAAAGGGGCTGAAAACCCAATTACGGACCATATATCACGCTTAGAGCAGGAGTGTGAAAAGAATAGTCAAGTAGAAATCATAGAAATTTTTCCTGATGAGTGAATATTAGCTATCACTGAGGGTAACATTCCTTGGTATGCAGATTTTGTTAACTATATAGTTAGTAACATATTTCCCCTGATATGGATTATCAGCAAAAGAAAAGATTTCTCCATCAGGTGAAATTCTAGCTTTGAGATGTTCCTTATTTGTTTAAAATTGGTCATGATCAAATGATCTATAGATGCGTACCGAAAATAGAAGTTCACGACATTCTAGAAAAATGTCATGCATCTCATTATGGAGGACATTTCCTAGGAGAACGAACCACTATGAATGTATTAGAGGCCGTTTTTACTGGCCAACATTGTTCAGGGATGCTCATTTATTTGTGAAACAATGCGGTATATGTCAAAAGATAGGAAATCTAAATCGCGGGGTTGCATGTCTTTGAATAACATCCTAGAGGTGGAGGTATTCAACGTATGGGGGATTTACTTTATGGGTTCATTTGTAAACTCAAACGGAAACCTATATATTTTATTAGTTGTTGATTATGGCTCCGTTTGGGGGGACTTATTTTCACTGGTCAAGCGGTCACGACCGCATGAACCGGACCTTAATTAATGTCCGGTTCATGCGGTCGTGACCGCTTGACCAGTGAAAATAAGTCCCCCCAAATGGAGCCTATGTCTCCAAATGTGTGGAAGCTATAGCAACGCAGAAAAATGATGCCAATGTCATACTGAAATTTCTAAAGTCAAATATTTTCACTAGATTTGGTACACCTAGAGCTATAATAAGTGATGGTGGGGCGCATTTCTGCAATTTACAATTCAAATCACTCTTAAGAAAGTATGGAGTGACACATAAAGTCGCACTTGCTTATCACCCGCAAACCAATGGGTTAGCCAAAATTTCAAATAGGGAAATAAAGTCAATTTTGCAGAAGACGGTGAGTGCAACACGTAAGGATTGATCTCAAAAATTAAATGATGCATTATGGGCATATAAAACTGCATTCAAAACACTCATAGGTTTGACCCCTTACAAGATGATTTATGGAAAGACATGTCATCTTCCTGTAGAATTGGAACATAAGGCTTACTGGGCAATAAAAAATGAATTTTGACTTTCAGGAAGCCAGTAAGAATAGATTGTTTCAACTTAATGAATTTGAGAAAATCAAATCCAATGCTTATGAAAATGCTAGGCTATATAAAGAACGAACGAAGAAATGACATGAACCTCGAATACTTAAAAGGAAATTTAAAGTAGGACAATTAGTCCTTCTATATAATTCAAGACTTAGATTATTTACTGGGAAATTGAAGTCTAGAAGGCCAGGGTCTTTTCGAGTAAAGGAAGTTCACCCGTACAGAGTAGTTACGATTTGTAATGAGAATGATGAGTCCGGGTTTAAAGTAAACGGACAAAGATTGAAGGAATATTATAAAGACAATGATCATCGTGACAAGATGGTTATAAACTTTAAATGACCAATTGAGAAAGTCCTGGCTGGGACCATAAATTGGGCGCTTATTGGGAGGCAACCCAACATTTAAGTTATTATTTAAAATTAAAAAGACTTGCATGATGAGTGAATTTTTAGTGTTACATTAGTTATTGCAACAACTTGGAAGTTGTTGCAACTTTTATTTCTCTGACTGCAGCTGAAGGATTGCATAAAAAAATATAGAGATGGTTCAAAAATGAAGATTCGACTGAATCGACGCTTTGAGATGCTTTCTGTCAACCATTGAACTGGAGCGCCTAATAAAGTGGCCGGTATAAGTGGATTTTCCACCCACTCTCTCGCCTAGATTAATTTAGCCCGATCATGGAAATCGTGCAGAAGGAAGTTAGGGCAAGAGCGGCGAGAGCGTCATCGGCCCCAGAGAGCCATCGCGATTTGAAGAAGGAGAGCGGCAACGCCAGGCGAGTACGACGACATTGGGAGCGGCGTGTGTAGAGAGCGAAAAAGTGGTGACCTTGGACGGAGTCGACAAACCCCTGAAGGTAAACATTTCACCCTCTTTAAAATCTTACCATATCAATTTCGGAGAGAAGTTTAGCCTAGGTTTTCCTCGATCTAGATCATGGAATCTAAGAGAAGGGAAAAAGGAAAAGGGAAAGAGATTGCACACAAAATTGTGAGGCTTGTAAGTGAAGAGGCCATAATGCAATTTCAGTGTTTATGGGCTATTCTGATGATCTATGAGAGGGGTTTCAAGATGGAGAAACATGGGTGGAATTTAAATAATGTCGATCAAATTAAGACCCAAAGGTGGGACTCTTTTTGTCACCCGAAGACTAAAGCAATACTACCGTGGGTATATGAGTTCTATGCAAATGCCATGGAGGCGGAGGGAGAAAGGGTATTCGTGCGAGGGAAGAAAATTATTTTTCTGCTGAAGGTATTAACAATTATTTTGATTTGGAAAACCATGACCCTGATGAATATTCCTCAGTGCGAGGGAATGTCACTCCACACGAGATGGCAACCCTACTTTGTATCGCACCCGGAGCTGACTGGTCGAATCCTTCGAAGTTTGTGTTGAAAGCTGTCTAACTCGGGAGGCAAAAGTATGGTTTTTATTTGTCAGTTCGAGTATCATGCCCTCGAAGCATATGAAATTATGAATCATGTGTCACTGGAGAAGCTATTGCCCATTTATTGCATCATCATGGGAGCCAAGATAAATGTTGGGAATATTATATCAAGGCATATACTGCTAAAGGTCAAGGAAGAAAAAGTTAGACAATTATGGTTTCCGATGTTGATCACAGAGCTGTGTCAGTCTACTGGGGTATTTTCGGTTGAAGGCGACATGGTGTCTAAAGTGGGGCACCATATCACCTAAATCGTGATTTCCACTAATATTAAGATAACTACAGAAATTCCTCCTGAGAAAGAGAAAGGAAAGACACAACATCATTCAGCGGATCCTGAGTTCATTAGTATGCCGCTTGTTGATGGTGTTGATCTTGGCTCAATAATGGAAAACATCGAGTATATGAAATCGTATCAAAGGTGTCAGCATATATATTTTGAATCTCACTTGGAGTTAATTCATAAAAAACAAGTGCAACTGTTGCAGAAAGCCAGAATCCATGTGGAGGAACCTTCGTACAAGATGCAGACCTAGTTTGATGATCAGGGATACTTATTAACTTCTGCTGGGACAAGGGTTGATCCAGTGCAGGTGGCCGCGGCTGAAGAAGAGGAGTATGAGAGTGATGAGGAGTAAATGGAAGTGCTTGGACAGCCTCAATTTCTACGTGGATCAGTTTATTTTATTTTGTTTCATTAGCGTTTACTTTATCTTTATTTTTGTTTGAAAAACTTATTTGATTCGACTTTATTTTGTGGTATTATTTTACTATGACGATATTAGGTTGATGATATCATTCAGTTATTACCATGCTAGAATTCTGTGTTTTTATTATGTGTTATGATGTTATTATGTTGGTTGCATCATTTAGTTATTACCACATTAGAAATATGTGTTGGCATGATGTTTTTATGGCATTTGGTGATATAGCTTCTATTATATGTTATGTAAAAAAATATTAATCTTATATGTATCATGTGCACCCTTCAGTTAGTATTATGTGGATATTATGTGTGAATATGATTTTTTATGGCATGAGGTGGTCCTGCTATATAGTTGTGCACTAGTAAAATATAAGTTATACGGTTGGAGAAAGATCGTGCAAAGCACTCGAGCATATTAGTGACTTCTCCACTAAAAAGAAAAAAGAGAAGAGACAGACATTTCTGATTCTACATTTTTTATGGCATTAGCTTGATTGAATATTTTTTTCGAATATCCTTAATCTTATTATACAACAACACTCAAGCCTTTATCCCGCCATAGTGGGGTCGGCTAAATGGATCATTTGTCGCCATTGCGCCCTATCTTTAGTCATAATCTCACTAATGCCTACAACAACAACACTCAAGCCTTTATCCCACCATTGTGGGGTTGGCTATATGGATCCTTTGTCGCCATTGCGCCCTATCTTTAATATCCTTAATCTGATTATATTGATGAAATTTTTATTCAAGTTATTCAATTGAAATTGATTGGTGCGCTTGACAATCCTAAGAGTTTCGATTTTGAAATTGAAGTTAGTAAGATATGTTAAACCTCAATTAAGTATTTTCTTTATGCACACAATGTATCTTTATTGACTTTTAGACATAAATAGTGGAAGAGTAAACAAGAATTGAATTATTGATGCAAGCCAAGACTTTTGAGTAAAAGTAGTTGGTCAGAAAAAGTAGGGTCATTTTTGGATTACTTTGCACAACATAGCCCATTTTGATCATTCATTACCCTTGAGCTTATCTATTTCATTTTGTTATGCATTATACTCCCTTTATACCTACTGGTGTATCTTAGTGAGTTATCCATGTATGGGTGTTTAATTTATATATATATGTGTGTGTGTTCTAAGTATGTTTACACATACTTGGAATGATCCCAACTATGAAGTATTAAAATGTAAACAAAAAATTATAGTGATATGTGGTCTAAGTATGTTTACACGGACTTTGAATGATCTCAACTATGGGGGAAAATGTGTGAAAGTTAAACCCCATAATATGGATAGTCTAAGGATGTTGATGAGGGTAGTTTCACTTCACTATCAAAAATTTATCCATGAAGTTCTAACCAAGTCAAAATTGAGCCTATTGCATGACCTTATGATTTTCTTTCAATTGGCTTACCAAACTCATGCAGAGGCCTAATCAAGATTCAACCTATTCTTATCCATTTCTAATTAGTGTGGAAGTTCAAGGAGAAAACTTGTGAGAAAGTAACGAAATTTGAAGAATAACACACACAACACTAGAAATCTTAACTGAGCTTTATCTTTTATCAAACTAATGAATTTTTTCTATATTGTTGAAAACTTATTGATTGACAAGTATATCAGTTGATGAATGTGAATCTCTTGAGTAAATTTTAATTATCTTCGAGATAAGTATTATTTGACTTTATATCTTGATGGTTATCTTTTCATTCAATTTGAATTATTTTTGTTAGGGACTAACAAATGTCTAAGTGTGAGGGGTGTGATAACTTCTCAAAAAGAAGTTATTTAGACCTATGTTTTGAAGTCTATGTCGCTTATATGCGATAATTTTATCATAAAAAGCTTGAAATATTAGTAATTCTTGAATTAAGATATGATTAGATATTATTATCAGTTATCTATGTTTTATTGTAGAAATATTGAAGAAGTCAACTTGAAGCAGTAAAGCAAAAATAATACGTATGCTTGGGAAAGTTGTTGCAACAAATCGGAATTTCGAAATTCAAAATTTAAACTTCGATTTAAAGTGGCGTCAGTTGTTGAAATGGAAAGGGACGTCTTTTTAGATGGATTTTTCCAAATAAAAGGAGGGGTGATAGTGAAGGAAGTGATATATTGAATTAGGAGAGGGAGATCTTAATTTGGGGTAAAAAAGAGAGGATAGGGCATACGCTAGACGACACACCGCCTTGAGAAGGAAGATGGCCTTTGGGTGAGAAATCTGAGAAGAATTCCGCCACACTTGAATTCCATTCATCATGCTTAGTAAGGTCTTTCTATTTGCGTGGTGTGTCTCTTCCGTCATGAACTAAACCTCTAAGTCTTGTATGTTGAGAGTACCTTGTCTTATTGTGATGTTGTGTTTTTAATTTCAGTTATGAATGTTTGAGAAACTATCTTTATTGATTTTATGATTTTGTTATTGAAAATTTTAGATTAAGTTTTCATCTTCTAAATTGCGTGACAAGATTTGAGAGAGGAGTTACGCTAATTTAATGATGAATGTTTTATTCCACGCGACGAGATTCGAGAGAGGAGTTGCATAAATTGTCAATTGAAGTTTTCACCATTATACTGCGCTGCAAGATTCGAGAGAGTAGTGACGTAATTGTACATAAGTTTCAATATAACATAGAAGAGAGAAAGAGATTCCATCTTCTTGTTAGCAACATCGATTTATATACTTCATGTTATTCTTCATTTTGCCTAGGTTAGAGATGCAACGCCTCAATTTAATTAAAACTCATTTTGGTGTGCGAATAAAGGTTATGGGGTGCGAATATATGTTGTGGGGTGCGGTTAGCGGTGGTGAGTTAGGGTTTTGATAAAATCCCAACCCTCCCCCCCCCCCCCCATTCTCTCATTACATGAACCCCTCCCCGATCTCCCTCCCTCTCCCTCTCGTCGCACAGAGCAGGCCCCCCCCCCCCCGATCCCTCTCCTCACTCTCTCCCGTCGCCGCCTGGAGCAAGGAGCTCTCTTGAGCTTGGTCTCTCTCATCGCCCCTCCTCCTTGTCGGCCTGGAGACAAGAGGGAGCTGTTGGATCTGATGGCGCCCTAAGAGGGGGGGGGGGTGAATAAGGGTTTTATGAATTTTAGATCTTAATTAAATTTATCAGAGTTTGAGACTGAAGTTTCAAAATATTATATAGAAAAATATATTTAAATATTCCAGATAGGATTATAATGAAGATTCCTTTTTAAATAATTGAAACAAAACTTTTGTTGACTGTTGTTAACGCCTGGCGTTAAGTCTTAACGCTGGGCGTTATCTCTCCAGAGAATATTCCTCAGAACAAAAAGATTGCCACAGTGATTTTACTTATGAAATCTTAAATGAAACACATTTCCAGAAAATCAGTGATAATGAGAATAATGAGAATAATTATACAAATGTTAGATTTAATACTTTGATGGAAATAGAAATTAAAATATTCTCAAAGAGGAAATAAAATCAATTGAATAGAACATTAAGAGACATGATTTTATTTCATAATAAATTGAATACACAAATATTTAATTTCTATAACGCTAGAAATCATGGCGAAAATATGTAAAAACTCTTTTTGTTATTTCACCGGTCCTTCTCCCAAGGACCGGTTGGCAATAGCCTATCTATCCCCAGATAAGGCCTCTAGCCACCCCATAGATCTACCCTCGACCTAGTCACCACGCAGAAGACGACGAATTACCCCCTAAGCCTCACAAGGACATAGTCGTCAACACAAGACAAATTTACCCACGGAATCCTTCCCGGAATTCGACGTTCTCACCGAACGATTTCTCCACACAAATTACAAAAGGAAAAATAAAAGATTGCAAGATAAGTAAAGAGAAACTCCCCAAGAAATTCTAAAGGTGACGACGAAGTCGATGTAGATGTTGGCGTTCTTGAAACGATCGTCCTTCGTATGGAATATGCGTTGTAGACCTTCTCCTTCAAAATCTTCTTTAGATCTTCATGTTAGCCCAATGGAGATCTCTTTATTGTTGTACACGAACCTCTCCCCAAAGTATCAGAATTCTGGAATCATCTCTTGTCAAATTGGAATGAGAGGGGTTGTACTTTAAATAGCCTCGGAAGCTAACGCGTGCGTTAAGGCTAACACCCGACATTAGTGAATCGTGTACGACAGTTGCTGACATCGTGCATAAAGTCGGGAGCGTGACAGAACCAATTTTGTCAAACGGAACTGATTTCGTCGAACTCGCCTTCGTCGATCGCACCCTTCGTCGAACGGAAAACCCGCCACCATCAGGATCGTGCAAACCGCCAGGAACGTGACAGAACAAACTTTCGTCGAACGGAACAATTTCGTCGAACGGAAACACTTTCGTCGAATGGAGCTTCAAATTTGTCGAATGCAGACTCAGTTCGTCGACCGGAGATTCTCGTTCGTCGAACGCAGCTTGTCGAGCGCAAATTCGTCGAGCGGCCTTCACATTTCGTCGAACGCAGGCAAATTCGTTGAACGGAACTCCAAGTTCGTCAAACGGCTAGCGCCGACGTTAAGTATTAACGCCTGGCGTTGTCTCTGCCTTCTCTCTGCCTTCTCAACGGATTTCTTCTCAGCCGGATTTCTTCTCAGCGGTTTCGTCTCAGCGGTTTCGTCTCAGCGGTTTCGTCTCAGCGGTTTCGTCTCAGCGGTTTTCTTCTCAGCGGTTGATAACGCTGGGCGTTAACTACTAACGCGAGCATTAGATATCTTTCCAGATAGTCATTTCCAATCAGCAAACTATTCATAGGGATGTGTAGCTATAGTTCATGTACAACCTGCATACTATAAACACACAAAATACAAGATCAAATACAACACGGTATTTGTTATTCTCAAACCAAGAGATGCGGAACATAGACTCCAACAATCTCCCCCTTTTGATAATAACAAATACCTGTATGAGAAATTAGTGAACTTAAAACCATTTGTGTTTATAGATAAGTGCGGTAATAAGATATGCATGAATAATAGGTTAAAAGCATGATAGATAAGTGCGGTAATGCATACTCTTTCTATATGAAGTCCTCCCCCTACATAAGTGTTCTCTTATAATTTACTCCCCCTAAATATCTATTTTACTAGATTTCTCAATTTCTTCTCCCCCTTTGTTATTATCAAAAGTGGGTAGGGATGAGTGTATATCTTCTAAGATAGATAAGGAACCACTTATTGAAGGATTGTCATGATCGAGCATATGATAGTGTATGCACCTCCTATATGATTACTCCCCCTACAAATATACCCCTTTTTAGTTGAATATTATTATAATGCACTCCCCCTAAATATTAGATTTATGCAATTTAATCTCCCCTTTTGGTAGAATCAAAAGAGGGTTTAGGAGTGAGTATGTATAATACGGAGTAATATATTTTATGCCGAGAAGAAAAAATAAGATGCAATCAAAAGTTTGTTAAATACTACTTGTTAAAAAAAATAAGCATGATGTAACATAAAGTAGTAAGCAACATAACAGAAATGATAAAGTAAGCATTCTTATTTTATGATAGCACTTGTTGAAACCATGGTGTTAAAAATAATAGACATGAATGAGCATAAGTGGTAAACTTAGCAGACGAATATAATAAGCACTCTTAAACATAAACATCATTTTTAGAAGATAAAATCATACAAAGGATAATGAGTTTTAAATTTGAAAAGTTGATGTTTAAGTTAAAGATTGAAGAGATGTTATTCCATTAAGATAATATTGCAAGCATGATTTCATAATATCAAGAAAAGATACACAAACTACAATGTAATAAAATTTGCATTTCAAGTAAACATAAACATTGTAACGATCATGCTTTGTTATCTAATGAATTTACTTAAGTTTGTAGAGAATTGAGTAGATGAGCATTAGGATCCAATTCTCATGAGTAGAAGTTTTATGAAAGATAATGATGTGTACAAAGTAGTGTTTTGATAAAGAATACAAGTGAATCAATCAAAAACACATGACATATATAATGAAATAACACAACATTAAAATACACAAATATTATTACTTCCACAATATTTCAATGCACATGAATAAAGAGTTCAACTACCAAGGTGCTCTGCACACACAATGCTTATTAAGACTTATCAGGGTGCAAAGTAGTGCTTGGGGGATCACTTTTATACTTTTTAGCTTTATTTTCAATTTTTATGATCCGGTGTACTAAGAGAAGTGGTGTATAAATTATTTGCTACAAGACACTTTACAATTCTTAGCCAAGGTGCTCAACCTCACAATGCTCCTTAAGACTTATCAGGAGGGTGAGTAGTGCTTGGTGGAGTTTTCATTGTCATTTATTATTTGCTTTTTAGTTTAGTGACTAAGGACTCCAAATTCACGTGTTTTGCAAACATAGCATTTTAAACCACATTTCTCTAATGAATAAGTGCATGAGAGACAAAGAATTGTAATAACCAATTCAATGTTGTGTAGGTAATCTATTTATGCATTTTAATCATTTATGTTATTACACTACACAATCATGCAAGTATAAGATTGTAAACATATGTAGGTTATCAAAAATAAGTGAGTGAATGAATCATTATCAAACATAATACATTACTCATACTTAGAGGCATGCTAAGCGTTTCTACACATGTTTATCTACAATCAATTTCATAACGCATAACTAGATAATATTCAAGGCATGATAAATACAAAATAATGTCTCTTAAGAAACTTGAGAGTTAAATTAAACATTGTATTTAATCTTTAATTGATATAATTAATCATCCTTGACAATGACAATGAATAACAATCAGTTTTTATAAATTTTTTGAATTTTTTTATATATGCACAAAACAATTAACACACATAAAGAATAACATATTTTTGTTCTTTGAAATTATTTTATAATTTTGTATTTGATTTTTTTTATATATTCTCTGGAAAACATAGAAATTTTTAATAGCCCTTTCAGTAAATGATATTCTATGTCAGAGAAATAAAGCATGAGAAAATACATATAATATGTTTTTTAAAAATAAATAAAATTTTGTTTTAAAGGAAATAAAAAGATAGAAAACTTTTTACAAACAGAGAAATAAAACACACACAAAATATTAAAATAATACCAGAAATAATTCAAAAACAAAAAAAAATATTTTGGAGCAAATGAGCTAACACCAGGCGTTAACTTCTTAACGCCAAAACAGAACACTAAAATTTGATGTTTTGAAAAATCTTTTTTATGATTCATTTGTATTATAAAGAGATATTTCTTCAGTTGAAATTTCAGAGTATATTGATTAGATTTAAAGGCTCTTTTAGCATGTTGTTAGTGATTTTTCAAGTACTTGTGTTTGGTAAAATCATTAAAGCTCAAAATAATAAAATATGCAAACACAAGATGCAATGTTAGAATAAAAAAAATATGCATGATTTATGTATAAAGAGTGAGATAATGTTCATACAATGAATATAATATAAGTATATCTAAGATCAAGATACCTTAACTACATGACTACACTCTAGCCCCGTACTAAGTGATGGATGAGCATGCGGAGCTGCACACATGCCGTAGGTTGGGATGTTAATCCCATATGCATACAAAAAACGACGCTCAACCTAGCACTCTTTCCCCCCAGTGCCTCGCAAGGCACCACTGGAACCCTCCCCCGGTTAAGGACAAGACATGACTTAGAGGTTAGGTCTCTAATGCACACAATCCTACGCCCTCGCTATTGTGAGACACATGTCATAGGTTTATTGATTATGGACATACTAAGCGTGTAAGCCTTAAATATATTAACTGTGTTATAATTGCATGATTAGTTTTGGATTTATAATTTTATCGAAGATTGTTGATTTTAAATCCATTTAGAAAAGTTTTATTCATGCAAATAACTACAAAGGAAAAAATGATTTTCAGATTTTAATGATATAATTTACTTTAGCATTGCAAGATATAACTAGCATGGATATTGATTTCTTCTTATGGTAAGTGATAATGCTAGTGTGATGAGTTAGGACAACATGGTGCAAAGCTAAGTAAAGATGGACAAATATAAGATTGAGTTGCATGTATTCAAACATAGAGTTTTGAATTTTCATAGACCTAGAAAGAAGTGACAATTCTATTTGATTTCATCTTGTTGATATCAAGTTAATTCATAGGTCTAAAGATAATGAGATTCATGCAAACAATAAAGATGCACATCACACACACAAAACAAGATATGAAACTATAATACCAATTGCAATCATATATTTCATAATTCCTAAGGTTGATAGAATTAGTTGATTTAAGATAGGGTTGATGGATCATGAATTATGATATATGATTATAGTGAATTTTAGCATAGGATATTAATAGATCATGGTGGTGATTGTATAGTTCATATTCATCCTTTTAAAGAGACAAACAAAATTGTTTTGGTTATCTGAAAGTAGAAGACAATGATACTTAACACAGTAAAATAATTTTTCAGAAAATAATAAATAGAGAAATCAAAATTTTTAGGAAAATATGCTACCGCCAGCGTTAGTGATAACGCCTGGCGTTAGCAACATAGTTACTATATTTGATTTAAAACACATTGTTTTTTATATAATTTGATTCTGATTTTTCTCGATTATGATTTTCAATATATGGGCTATTATATGCAGTAACGAAAAATAGACAAATATGCAATAAGTTGTGCATTTAATATTTTAGCCTAAGACCCCTACAAATCCATTTAAATCCAATTTTGAAAGTAATTTCATTAGTCTTGATAATATCATTTAACAAATTTAGCATTCAATTTATAATGATAATATAAGACATTTATAGGCAAAGGATTTAAAAAGGATAAAACATAAGAAAAAGGAAAGATAGATCACAAAAAATTATGACTTTATGTTCAATTTAATTCAATTTTGATTTGATAAACATTAGGCTTAAAATGTAAAAGTCATATTTCATAATATATCTAAGTGACCTTAGCGTGTTGGCTCAAAAATAAGAAAACAAACAAAAGAAAAAGCAATTAAGCATATCATGAAGTAGAGTAATGATATTTCATTTTTAATTTATTTCTACTTCATGCAATACAATGATTCCTAGTGAATGAGAGATTTAGGTATCCAAAGGGGACCAAGTGTGATGGTTCCTTTAGGTACCCAAATACATCATGTAGGCTTTTGGAGAGATAGTGATGAATGGGCCTTTACAAGTGGAGTTAGTGTTTCATTTTTAATTTTGGGCCTCCATTCATACTTTGGTTGTTTTTCTTTTAAATTCATATTATGATTATTTGACATCTTTTTGGAATGATAGTTGTTTAAAAAATAATTCATTTGAGATTTATGTTTATTCAAATTATTTTTCAAAATACATTGATGTTGATAATCATAATGAATTTTATTATATGAATTCTTTGAAAGTTTATAAGAGTGATTGTCTTTCTTTAGAAGTGATTGTTGAAAGAGTGGGTTACAATAAATTTTAAATGATTGATTCTTATTTTGATGATTTTCATTTCCACTCTTTCTTATAAACATACTCTTATAATATGAAGTTAAGCTTTTAGACTTTTGATAATTTGATAAACTAGAAATAAAAGATTTTTTATTATATGAACAATTTTGAATAAACATTTTTAATGATTCTAGTTTATCCCTTAAATTATCATTTTCTTTTATCAATTTTCATTGTGCTCTTTTAAAGTTAAAAGACCTTTTTTCAAAACCTTGAGTTCTTCTTTAAAAGTATTGTAATCAAAACAAGGTTTAGCATTTTTAATTAAAGAGCATGAATGAGAATTTGAAATATCAATATAAGATTCTACTTTAGCGTTTGCTTTTAAAGTTTTATTTTCTAAACGTAATTTGGAATTAGCATGTTTCAACTTTGAAATTTTACGTTTAGCAAATTTAAGCACACGAAATGTAGAAATAGAATTTGTTACAAAAAGAGAAGATTTAGATTTTCTTACCTTGCTATAATTTTCGTCTTCTCTTTTGCTTGATGTTTTGTCATCAAATGAGTCCAATATTGTGATGTTCAATTCTTCTTCCTCCAAACATAAGACCTCATCGGTTTCTCCTCTTGGATCAATAAGGAATTGCTCTTGTTCATCATCTGTGGAAGGAAAACTATAAGTAGTCTCAAGAAATTTCCAAACTTCAAAAGCAGTAGGAAGCGTATAAATAAGTTTGAAAATATTTTGATCTATTGCACAATATAGACTATTCATAGATTTGGCATTTAAAAACTTTTCATTTTTATTTAGAATACTTGGGGCCATTTTAATTGTAATATTCCAAACTTCAATATCCAAAGATTTAAGAAATTTTTCCATAAGAGTTTTCCACCCATTATAATTTTCACCCATAAATAATGGTGGACATAAAGATTTTTCATTTTCATAGAAATTATCCCCTCTAGAAGATGTGAGATCATGAAGCGCCATTAATCCCGGTTGTGAAGTCGTATTGGAATAACCTACGCTCGGATACCACGTGTTGGATCTGATGGCACCCTTAGAGGGGGAGGGGGGTGAATAAGGGTTTTATGGATTTTAGATCTTAATTAAATTTATCAGAGTTTGAGACTGAAGTTTCAGAATATTATATAGAAAAATATATTTAAATATTCCAGATAGGATTATAATGAAGATTCCTTTTTAAATAATTGAAACAAAACTTTTTGTTGACTATTGCTAACGCCTGGCGTTAAGTCTTAACGCTGGGCGTTATCTCTCCAGAGAATATTCCTCAGAACAAAAAGATTGCCACAGTGATTTTACTTATGAAATCTTAAATGAAACACAATTCCAGAAAATCAGAGATAATGAGAATAATTATTGTATTTCAAAGATAATTATACAAATGTTAGATTTAATACTTTGATGGAAATAGAAATTAAAACATTCTCAAAGAGGAAATAAAATCAATTGAATAGAACATTAAGAGACATGATTTTATTTCATAATAAATTGAATACACAAATATTTAATTTCTATAATGCTAGAAATCATGACGAAAATATGTCAAAACTCTTTTTGTTGTTTCACCGGTCCTTCTCCCAAGGACCGGTTGGCTATAGCCTATCTATCCCCAGATAAGGCCTCTAGCCACCCCCTAGATCTACCCTCGACCTAGTCGCCACACACAAGGCGGCGAATTACCCCCTAAGCCTCACAAGCACCTAGTCTCCAACACAAGGCGAATTTACCCACAGAATCCTTCCCGGAATCCGACGTTCTCACCGAACGATTTATCCACACAAATTACAAAAGGAAAAATAAAAGATTACAAGATAAGTAAAGAGAAACTCCCCAAGAAATTCTGAAGGTGACGACGAAGTCGATGTAGATGTTGCGTTCTTGAAACGATCGTCCTTCGTATGAAATATGCGTTGTAGACCTTCTCCTTCCAAATCTTCTTTAGATCTTCATGTTAGCCCAAGGGAGATCTCTTTATTGTTGTACACGAACCTCTCTCCAAAGTATCAGAATTCTGGAATCATCTCTTGTCAATTTGGAATGAGAGGGGTTGTACTTTAAATAGCCTCGGAAGTTAACGCGTGCGTTAAGGCTAACGCCCGGCGTTAGTGAATCGTGTACGACAGTTGCTGACATCGTGCATAAAGTCAGGAGCGTGATAGAACCAATTTCGTCGAACGAAACTGATTTCATCGAACTCGCCTCCGTCGAACGGAAAAACCACCATCATCAGGATCGTGCAAACCGCCAGGAACGTGACAGAACAACCTTTCGTCGAACGAAACAATTTCGTCGAACGGAAACACTTTCGTCGAACAGAGCTTCAAATTCATCGAATGCAGACTCAGTTCGTCGACCAGAGATTCTCGTTCGTCGAACGCAGCTTGTCGAGCGCAAATTCGTCGAGCGGCCTTCACATTTCGTCGAACGGAATTTTCGTCGAACGAAATTTTCGTCGAACGCAGGCAAATTCGTCGAACGGAACTCCAAGTTTGTCAAACGGCTAGCGTCGGCGTTAAGTACTAACGCCTGGCGTTGTCTCTGCCTTCTCTCTGCCTTCTCAACGGATTTCTTCTCAGCCGGATTTCTTCTCAGCGGTTTCGTCTCAGCGGTTTCGTCTCAGCGGTTTCGTCTCAGCGGTTTCGCCTCAGCGGTTTCGTCTCAGCGGTTTTCTTCTCAGCGGTTGATAACGTTGGGCATTAACTACTAACGCGAGCGTTAGCTATCTTTCCAGATAGTCATTTCCAATCAGCAAACTATTCATAGGGATGTGTAGTTATAGTTCCTGTACAACCTGCATACTATAAACACACAAAATACAAGATCAAATACAACACGGTATTTGTTATTCTCAAACCAAGAGATGCGGAACATAGACTCCAACAATCTCCCCCTTTTGATAATAACAAATACCTGTATGAGAAATTAGTGAACTTAAAACCATTTGTGTTTATAGATAAGTGCGGTAATAAGATATGCATGAATAATAGGTTAAAAGCATGATAGATAAGTGCGGTAATGCATACTCTTTCTATATGAAGTCCTCCCCCTACATAAGTGTTCTCTTATAATTTACTCCCCCTAAATATCTATTTTACTAGATTTCTCAATTTCTTCTCCCCCTTTGTTATTATCAAAAGTGGGTAGGGATGAGTGTATATCTTCTAAGATAGATAAGGAACCACTTATTGAAGGATTGTCATGATCGAGCATATGATAGTGTATGCACCTCCTATATGATTACTCCCCCTACAAATATACCCCTTTTTAGTTGAATATTATTATAATGCACTCCCCCTAAATATTAGATTTATGCAATTTAATCTCCCCTTTTGGTAGAATCAAAAGAGGGTTTAGGAGTGAGTATGTATAATAAGGAGTAATATATTTTATGCCGAGAAGAAAAAATAAGATGCAATCAAAAGTTTGTTAAATACTACTTGTTAAAAAAAAATAAGCATGATGTAACATAAAGTAGTAAGCAACATAACAGAAATGATAAAGTAAGCATTCTTATTTTATGATAGCACTTGTTGAAACCATGGTGTTAAAAATAATAGACATGAATGAGCATAAGTGGTAAACTTAGCAGACGAATATAATAAGCACTCTTAAACATAAACATCATTTTTAGAAGATAAAATCATACAAAGGATAATGAGTTTTAAATTTGAAAAGTTGATGTTTAAGTTAAAGATTGAAGAGATGTTATTCCATTAAGATAATATTGCAAGCATGATTTCATAATATCAAGAAAAGATACACAAACTACAATGTAATAAAATTTGCATTTCAAGTAAACATAAACATTGTAACGATCATGCTTTGTTATCTAATGAATTTACTTAAGTTTGTAGAGAATTGAGTAGATGAGCATTAGGATCCAATTCTCATGAGTAGAAGTTTTATGAAAGATAATGATGTGTACAAAGTAGTGTTTTGATAAAGAATACAAGTGAATCAATCAAAAACACATGACATATATAATGAAATAACACAACATTAAAATACACAAATATTATTACTTCCACAATATTTCAATGCACATGAATAAAGAGTTCAACTACCAAGGTGCTCTGCACACACAATGCTTATTAAGACTTATCAGGGTGCAAAGTAGTGCTTGGGGGATCACTTTTATACTTTTTAGCTTTATTTTCAATTTTTATGATCCGGTGTACTAAGAGAAGTGGTGTATAAATTATTTGCTACAAGACACTTTACAATTCTTAGCCAAGGTGCTCAACCTCACAATGCTCCTTAAGACTTATCAGGAGGGTGAGTAGTGCTTGGTGGAGTTTTCATTGTCATTTATTATTTGCTTTTTAGTTTAGTGACTAAGGACTCCAAATTCACGTGTTTTGCAAACATAGCATTTTAAACCACATTTCTCTAATGAATAAGTGCATGAGAGACAAAGAATTGTAATAACCAATTCAATGTTGTGTAGGTAATCTATTTATGCATTTTAATCATTTATGTTATTACACTACACAATCATGCAAGTATAAGATTGTAAACATATGTAGGTTATCAAAAATAAGTGAGTGAATGAATCATTATCAAACATAATACATTACTCATACTTAGAGGCATGCTAAGCGTTTCTACACATGTTTATCTACAATCAATTTCATAACGCATAACTAGATAATATTCAAGGCATGATAAATACAAAATAATGTCTCTTAAGAAACTTGAGAGTTAAATTAAACATTGTATTTAATCTTTAATTGATATAATTAATCATCCTTGACAATGACAATGAATAACAATCAGTTTTTATAAATTTTTTGAATTTTTTTATATATGCACAAAACAATTAACACACATAAAGAATAACATATTTTTGTTCTTTGAAATTATTTTATAATTTTGTATTTGATTTTTTTTATATATTCTCTGGAAAACATAGAAATTTTTAATAGCCCTTTCAGTAAATGATATTCTATGTCAGAGAAATAAAGCATGAGAAAATACATATAATATGTTTTTTAAAAATAAATAAAATTTTGTTTTAAAGGAAATAAAAAGATAGAAAACTTTTTACAAACAGAGAAATAAAACACACACAAAATATTAAAATAATACCAGAAATAATTCAAAAACAAAAAAAAATATTTTGGAGCAAATGAGCTAACACCAGGCGTTAACTTCTTAACGCCAAAACAGAACACTAAAATTTGATGTTTTGAAAAATCTTTTTTATGATTCATTTGTATTATAAAGAGATATTTCTTCAGTTGAAATTTCAGAGTATATTGATTAGATTTAAAGGCTCTTTTAGCATGTTGTTAGTGATTTTTCAAGTACTTGTGTTTGGTAAAATCATTAAAGCTCAAAATAATAAAATATGCAAACACAAGATGCAATGTTAGAATAAAAAAAATATGCATGATTTATGTATAAAGAGTGAGATAATGTTCATACAATGAATATAATATAAGTATATCTAAGATCAAGATACCTTAACTACATGACTACACTCTAGCCCCGTACTAAGTGATGGATGAGCATGCGGAGCTGCACACATGCCGTAGGTTGGGATGTTAATCCCATATGCATACAAAAAACGACGCTCAACCTAGCACTCTTTCCCCCCAGTGCCTCGCAAGGCACCACTGGAACCCTCCCCCGGTTAAGGACAAGACATGACTTAGAGGTTAGGTCTCTAATGCACACAATCCTACGCCCTCGCTATTGTGAGACACATGTCATAGGTTTATTGATTATGGACATACTAAGCGTGTAAGCCTTAAATATATTAACTGTGTTATAATTGCATGATTAGTTTTGGATTTATAATTTTATCGAAGATTGTTGATTTTAAATCCATTTAGAAAAGTTTTATTCATGCAAATAACTACAAAGGAAAAAATGATTTTCAGATTTTAATGATATAATTTACTTTAGCATTGCAAGATATAACTAGCATGGATATTGATTTCTTCTTATGGTAAGTGATAATGCTAGTGTGATGAGTTAGGACAACATGGTGCAAAGCTAAGTAAAGATGGACAAATATAAGATTGAGTTGCATGTATTCAAACATAGAGTTTTGAATTTTCATAGACCTAGAAAGAAGTGACAATTCTATTTGATTTCATCTTGTTGATATCAAGTTAATTCATAGGTCTAAAGATAATGAGATTCATGCAAACAATAAAGATGCACATCACACACACAAAACAAGATATGAAACTATAATACCAATTGCAATCATATATTTCATAATTCCTAAGGTTGATAGAATTAGTTGATTTAAGATAGGGTTGATGGATCATGAATTATGATATATGATTATAGTGAATTTTAGCATAGGATATTAATAGATCATGGTGGTGATTGTATAGTTCATATTCATCCTTTTAAAGAGACAAACAAAATTGTTTTGGGTATCTGAAAGTAGAAGACAATGATACTTAACACAGTAAAATAATTTTTCAGAAAATAATAAATAGAGAAATCAAAATTTTTAGGAAAATATGCTACCGCCAGCGTTAGTGATAACGCCTGGCGTTAGCAACATAGTTACTATATTTGATTTAAAACACATTGTTTTTTATATAATTTGATTCTGATTTTTCTCGATTATGATTTTCAATATATGGGCTATTATATGCAGTAACGAAAAATAGACAAATATGCAATAAGTTGTGCATTTAATATTTTAGCCTAAGACCCCTACAAATCCATTTAAATCCAATTTTGAAAGTAATTTCATTAGTCTTGATAATATCATTTAACAAATTTAGCATTCAATTTATAATGATAATATAAGACATTTATAGGCAAAGGATTTAAAAAGGATAAAACATAAGAAAAAGGAAAGATAGATCACAAAAAATTATGACTTTATGTTCAATTTAATTCAATTTTGATTTGATAAACATTAGGCTTAAAATGTAAAAGTCATATTTCATAATATATCTAAGTGACCTTAGCGTGTTGGCTCAAAAATAAGAAAACAAACAAAAGAAAAAGCAATTAAGCATATCATGAAGTAGAGTAATGATATTTCATTTTTAATTTATTTCTACTTCATGCAATACAATGATTCCTAGTGAATGAGAGATTTAGGTATCCAAAGGGGACCAAGTGTGATGGTTCCTTTAGGTACCCAAATACATCATGTAGGCTTTTGGAGAGATAGTGATGAATGGGCCTTTACAAGTGGAGTTAGTGTTTCATTTTTAATTTTGGGCCTCCATTCATACTTTGGTTGTTTTTCTTTTAAATTCATATTATGATTATTTGACATCTTTTTGGAATGATAGTTGTTTAAAAAATAATTCATTTGAGATTTATGTTTATTCAAATTATTTTTCAAAATACATTGATGTTGATAATCATAATGAATTTTATTATATGGATTCTTTGAAAGTTTATAAGAGTGATTGTCTTTCTTTAGAAGTGATTGTTGAAAGAGTGGGTTACAATAAATTTTAAATGATTGATTCTTATTTTGATGATTTTCATTTCCACTCTTTCTTATAAACATACTCTTATAATATGAAGTTAAGCTTTTAGACTTTTGATAATTTGATA
Organism: Dactylorhiza incarnata; assembly: GCA_033032865.1. Lineage (NCBI taxonomy): Eukaryota > Viridiplantae > Streptophyta > Magnoliopsida > Asparagales > Orchidaceae > Dactylorhiza > Dactylorhiza incarnata. Next base: position 4,617,594 of record JAWHQI010000198.1, read on the forward strand.
AACTAGAAATAAAAGATTTTTTATTATATGAACAATTTTGAATAAACATTTTTAATGATTCTAGTTTATCCCTTAAATTATCATTTTCTTTTATCAATTTTCATTGTGCTCTTTTAAAGTTAAAAGACCTTTTTTCAAAACCTTGAGTTCTTCTTTAAAAGTATTGTAATCAAAACAAGGTTTAGCATTTTTAATTAAAGAGCATGAATGAGAATTTGAAATATCAATATAAGATTCTACTTTAGCGTTTGCTTTTAAAGTTTTATTTTCTAAACGTAATTTGGAATTAGCATGTTTCAACTTTGAAATTTTACGTTTAGCAAATTTAAGCACACGAAATGTAGAAATAGAATTTGTTACAAAAAGAGAAGATTTAGATTTTCTTACCTTGCTATAATTTTCGTCTTCTCTTTTGCTTGATGTTTTGTCATCAAATGAGTCCAATATTGTGATGTTCAATTCTTCTTCCTCCAAACATAAGACCTCATCGGTTTCTCCTCTTGGATCAATAAGGAATTGCTCTTGTTCATCATCTGTGGAAGGAAAACTATAAGTAGTCTCAAGAAATTTCCAAACTTCAAAAGCAGTAGGAAGCGTATAAATAAGTTTGAAAATATTTTGATCTATTGCACAATATAGACTATTCATAGATTTGGCATTTAAAAACTTTTCATTTTTATTTAGAATACTTGGGGCCATTTTAATTGTAATATTCCAAACTTCAATATCCAAAGATTTAAGAAATTTTTCCATAAGAGTTTTCCACCCATTATAATTTTCACCCATAAATAATGGTGGACATAAAGATTTTTCATTTTCATAGAAATTATCCCCTCTAGAAGATGTGAGATCATGAAGCGCCATTAATCCCGGTTGTGAAGTCGTATTGGAATAACCTACGCTCGGATACCACGTGTTGGACCTGATGGCACCCTTAGAGGGGGAGGGGGGTGAATAAGGGTTTTATGGATTTTAGATCTTAATTAAATTTATCAGAGTTTGAGACTGAAGTTTCAGAATATTATATAGAAAAATATATTTAAATATTCCAGATAGGATTATAATGAAGATTCCTTTTTAAATAATTGAAACAAAACTTTTTGTTGACTATTGCTAACGCCTGGCGTTAAGTCTTAACGCTGGGCGTTATCTCTCTAGAGAATATTCCTCAGAACAAAAAGATTGCCATAGTGATTTTACTTATGAAATCTTAAATGAAACACAATTCCAGAAAATCAGAGATAATGAGAATAATTATTGTATTTCAAAGATAATTATACAAATGTTAGATTTAATACTTTGATGGAAATAGAAATTAAAACATTCTCAAAGAGGAAATAAAATCAATTGAATAGAACATTAAGAGACATGATTTTATTTCATAATAAATTGAATACACAAATATTTAATTTCTATAATGCTAGAAATCATGACGAAAATATGTCAAAACTCTTTTTGTTGTTTCACCGGTCCTTCTCCCAAGGACCGGTTGGCTATAGCCTATCTATCCCCAGATAAGGCCTCTAGCCACCCCCTAGATCTACCCTCGACCTAGTCGCCACACACAAGGCGGCGAATTACCCCCTAAGCCTCACAAGGACCTAGTCTCCAACACAAGGCGAATTTACCCACGGAATCCTTCCCGGAATCCGACGTTCTCACCGAACGATTTATCCACACAAATTACAAAAGGAAAAATAAAAGATTACAAGATAAGTAAAGAGAAACTCCCCAAGAAATTCTGAAGGTGACGACGAAGTCGATGTAGATGTTGCGTTCTTGAAACGATCGTCCTTCGTATGAAATATGCGTTGTAGACCTTCTCCTTCCAAATCTTCTTTAGATCTTCATGTTAGCCCAAGGGAGATCTCTTTATTGTTGTACACGAACCTCTCTCCAAAGTATCAGAATTCTGGAATCATCTCTTGTCAATTTGGAATGAGAGGGGTTGTACTTTAAATAGCCTCGGAAGTTAACGCGTGCGTTAAGGCTAACGCCCGGCGTTAGTGAATCGTGTACGACAGTTGCTGACATCGTGCATAAAGTCAGGAGCGTGATAGAACCAATTTCGTCGAACGAAACTGATTTCATCGAACTCGCCTCCGTCGAACGGAAAAACCGCCATCATCAGGATCGTGCAAACCGCCAGGAACGTGACAGAACAACCTTTCGTCGAACGAAACAATTTCGTCGAACGGAAACACTTTCGTCGAACAGAGCTTCAAATTCATCGAATGCAGACTCAGTTCGTCGACCAGAGATTCTCGTTCGTCGAACGCAGCTTGTCGAGCGCAAATTCGTCGAGCGGCCTTCACATTTCGTCGAACGGAATTTTCGTCGAACGAAATTTTCGTCGAACGCAGGCAAATTCGTCGAACGGAACTCCAAGTTTGTCAAACGGCTAGCGTCGGCGTTAAGTACTAACGCCTGGCGTTGTCTCTGCCTTCTCTCTGCCTTCTCAACGGATTTCTTCTCAGCCGGATTTCTTCTCAGCGGTTTCGTCTCAGCGGTTTCGTCTCAGCGGTTTCGTCTCAGCGGTTTCGCCTCAGCGGTTTCGTCTCAGCGGTTTTCTTCTCAGCGGTTGATAACGTTGGGCATTAACTACTAACGCGAGCGTTAGCTATCTTTCCAGATAGTCATTTCCAATCAGCAAACTATTCATAGGGATGTGTAGCTATAGTTCCTGTACAACCTGCATACTATAAACACACAAAATACAAGATCAAATACAACACGGTATTTGTTATTCTCAAACCAAGAGATGCGGAACATAGGCTCCAACAGGAGCAGCCCCCGAGCCCTCTCCTTCTTCCTCTCATTTTCCTGGAGTTAGGGCAGCCGCAAGCTAAGGGAAGAAGCTCCCTCCCTCCTCTCTCTCGTCTTCCTAGAGGAGGACCCGAGCCAACCCCTTGCCAACCTAGGGCTTGGGTTCTAGCTTTTGTTGGAGGTGGCCAACCGGAAGCATTCGTGGAGAGCAAATTTTGTGCTCGGACAGCCGCTACATTCGCTAGTCGTCAAATTCGGGCACGTTCCCATGGCTCCGAAGCGCACTTCAAGGGTAACGACTTTTCTTCTTGGGCAGGTGAAGCCCTATTTTAGCATATTTGCATGGAAGTCCCTCTCCACCGACTGGTGGGGAAGAGTGCCCTCCGACGGGTCGATGTTTACATCCCCGCATTTAATTGCATTAGTATCCGGAAGCGTGAGTACGGATTAGGCATGCTGTATGAAGCCCATTCTGACATGTTGGTCTAGATTGGTGATGCTCTGGGGTTCCCGAAGAAGACTTCGTGGAATGTGTATGTTTGGATCGTAGACATTAGTTCCTGGGGAACTTCTGTTATGTTTGTGTAAAGCCCGTCTCTTGGAGCCGTTGGGCTAGCGTGTGGAGTTGTGCGCCTTGGGTGCCCAACTTAGGTGGCTGTGAGTGCCACGCTTGTTACATAACAAACAGTTATGTAGGCGGTAACAGGCAAGGGGAGGCTGACCCGCGTCGTGCGTGTTGGGTACGACGACTTGAGCAACGAGCTTAGCTGAACTGTACCTGCCCTATGTGGTATATTTTGACTACCTAAGGTATATGGCGTGTCGCTACAGGCATAGGAGAGATCTGAGGACCTTGGGTCCCGGTTAGCGAATGCTCAACTTTGGACCATCCAGTGGGACCAGGGAAATCCGGTACACCGTTAAGGTGCCCTGTGTGCACGAGACGTTGGGCCGATCGAGCCAACGTTTGTGATAGTTGGTGCTTTTACGACACACTCTAGCTCTATGTAATTATGCTAACTTGCTTGCAGGGAAGAAGCACCGCCACCCCGAGAAAGGGGTGGGGTCGTTATAATTTGGTTAGCTATGCTGACCGCTGCTTTGCTTGTCACCACTTGGTGGAATGTTCTTATGCAGGAGCAGGTTAGCCAAGCGGGAAATAGCGGGCTGAAGCCCTTATGCTGAGCCGGCCCTCAAAGGCCCTAATGTTTTGCTTAGTCTTTTTCATGTGTTGTCGGCCTGCGTGCCAATATATGCAAAACACATCTTTTTTTATTAAACAGTGGTGATTTAAGGCCTTAAGGCCAAACTTTGATTGTGCGTCTTTTCACTCCTGGTTTCCTTGTTTTAGTGGACATTCCTTATTGGGTGATTATTTCATCTCTTTAAAAAGCTTCCGTTAGAATGCAACTCTATGTTAGGGTGCATTTTAAAAATAAAAGAATTGTATGGTCTCATTTAGTAATGCGTCCGTCTGTCCATATAATATGGCGTGGCATGTTCCCTTGTTTGTTGTTTGCTATGTTTTTTAGTCGCTAAATCGTGTGTTACATAATTATAGTTGACTAGAAGTGGTGCGGGGTAGTCACAACCCCGACACACTGCTGAGATTAGTGCATCTGCCTACACCTCCTCCTTTTGCTGAAACGATAAGATTGATTGTTGAAGCTGTGTTTGCCATGATCAATGCGCAGCCAGAAAGGCTTGTACAACCTCCTGCCCTTGGGGTGGCCCCGGAGTCGGTTGCCGCAGTTGAGCCAATTGTGGAAAGACCAGTACCTGCAGTATCGGTCGAGGCAATACGAGTGACGAGTCATCATCTGAAGCATTTCCTATGCATCCACCCTCCTATATTTGAAGGGGTGGGAACGCCAACGCAAGCAGAAGATTGGCTATCTCAGATAAAGAGAACCCTGACAGCTACAGAGACGGAGGAAAAACAGAAAGTAACCCTAGCTACCTATCTGTTGGGTGGAGAGGCTAGGCTGTGGTGGGAAGAGTTGTAAAGGCATCAGTATGCAGGCAGGCAGCTGACAGACATCTCGATCGACGAGTTCTCGAGAGTGTTCTTGGCCAGGTATCTCTCTTCTGCTCAACGCATTGAAATGGAGAACCAGTTTCAAAGGTTAACTCAAGGGGATATAATGGTGGATGAGTACCTCCATGAGTTTACATGACTTGGACGGTATGCGGGCTCTTCCTTTGATGACGAAGAGCGAAAGACCAACCGGTTTTACGAAGGTCTGCGTGATGATTTGGGGCTGCTTCTGTTAGGCCCAATGACGCAGGGCTTTCTGACATTGGTAAATACCGCCAGATCCCTTGAGAAGGATATGAAGAGAGTCCAAGCTAATAAGGACCGAGCTGTGACAAAGACGGATTTCAAGGTACCGAGTTCTGCAAAGTCGGGTTCCCAAAGGTATAAAAAGAAGTCTAGGTTTTTGGAACCAGCTTCCTCTTCTGTTTTGGGAGAAACTACTGGACGAGGTCCAGTCACATGTTTTAATTGTGACAAGGTGGGCCACTTTGCTCGGGAGTGTCACAGCGGCAAAAAAGCAGTTGTGGCTTATGTGGCGGAGAAAGGGAAGGCAGTGGAGTCGTCTGCATCCCACTACACTCCAGCTCAACCGCGGGTTTATAACCTTGGCCAATAGGAGGCAATAAAACAAAATGACATGGTGACAGGTATGACATAGTATACAACTTTTACTGCTTCATATACTTAATTTGTTCAAATCAGGTTTTGTCTTAATTTAGGACCATCCGACAAGAGCACTGTTCGATATAGGCGCTTCTCATTCCTTTCTATCCAAGGACTTCGTGTTGCGTATCAGAGTGCCTTCCGTTTTATCAACTAATAGATTGGATATTTTGCTGCCTAACGGATGCTTGATGTGTGCGGACAGGACCTGTTGTGTTCGGGTGCAAATAGGGAATCGTGAGTTTAGGCTGGAAGGATATGTACTGCCCATATCTGAGTTCGGCATGATCTTTGGCATGGACTGGCTCTCGGAGCAGCGTGCTTGTATTGACTGCAACTCGAAGGAAATCACTCTCGGATAGGGTACTGGATGCGAGACCAAATTCGCTGGTATGTGAGGATCAAGCAAGACGCTGATGTATGCTCTCCAAGTGGTCAAAGCAGTTCAGAAGGGCGTAGAGCTATTCTTCATGCTATTGGAGGTTGTAGAGCCAAAGTCCCGTTTAAGTGACATTCATATCGTGTCAGAGTTCGCGGATGTGTTCCCAAAGGATCTCCCTGGGATTCCACCCCAGTGGAAGATCGACTTCCCTATTGATCTGGTGCCAGGTGCGAAACCTGTGGCCCGTGCACCGTACAGAGTGGCGCCAAAGGAGATGGCAGAACTGAAGGTTTAGTTACAGGAATTGATAGAGCAGGGCTACATACATCCAAGTGGTTCCCCTTGGAGTGCGGCTCTAAGACCCCCCCCCCCCCTCCGGAACACAAAACACGGCCGAGGGAAGTCTTATGCCCAGGACAGCCGCCTTGCCGAAGCGCCAGCTCACGGGCTAGCCTCCTCCACAAGATGTCTATCCTGTCGGCTAACAAATATCATCAATGCCAACCCATCATATAAAATACACAAGAAGCCACCAGATATATATATCCGCATAAGTACAGTCCAAATACACACCAAACGAGTGTATAATATCAGAGTAACAAAAGTAAAGGCCCCAAGGGCTACAACAAAACTCGCTCACATCTGTCACTGACGGCTGCGATGGTATCGTAGTATCCTGTCCTGTCGTCTCGGCCGGACTATCCGTCTCCAGCGCTGTGCGCTGCTGCTCCAGGTTGCGCTGCCGCGCCAGGATGCGCTCCTAAAAAGGGGACGTAGCAACCGTTAGTCATAAAGACTAAGTGGCTTCACATCCGCTCCCCCGGCGACTCCAAGGCACCGGGCGGAAAGGAAGAAAAGGAGCTGCAATATTAGCAATAATAAACAAGCAGGTGACAGGTAATAGTTGTTCATATGTGTCGGTTGTTTAAGTGCCCACGCATTTCCATAGCTCTATCTAATATGTTCGTAAGCATAAAAGTAGCAGTGGTTATATATGTTTGCAAATATAAGTAGCACAGACATAAGCAGAGTATTAGAGAACTGAATTGAACTTAACTTATAAGGATGCCCATACAAACTTATAAGTCAAGGGTCTGCGTATAAAGGTAACTCATCATATAAGGATGCCCATACAAGTTTATATGATGAGGTTCCAATGCGGTGCAATGCAATGATTATGATATGAATGCGGTGCAATGCAATGATTATGATATGAGGACTGACTCATGCACGATTGCTATGTCGACATAGACATTTAGTTCCCACTTTTCGAGGGTAGCTAACCACTCAGGCGCCCCCCGTCGTGGCCAGACGGTGGCAGTGGCACGGGCTTCGCCACTACTAGGAGGGTATGAACACTACCGGTCCTAGGCCTATGTACCCCTCGACGCTCTTGCTCATAGCGGAGTCCCTGCGTACTACCCGCATTCATGCGTGGTCTTCAAGACGCGGAGGGGATCTATTGGGTAGATGGACACCAAGACATTCCAACACAACCGGTCTGAGTCTAACTGCCGGCTTCTGTCGGTGTCACGACTAGCGAGCCCGTAGACCCGCCACAACTTATCCTCCCACGAGGATCTATACTCCATGTGCAATTATGTTTACCTACGTAGTTTGAACACACCATGCGTGCCATCGAGCACCAAGGACTCGCTCCATGAGCCTTACCACCCTCCGCCTCGCGCGGCAACAATCGATGCTAATTAGCATCCAAGGCTCCCAACAACTGGGTCCTTTCCTTTTTACCACCGGCTATAACTATAACTTGTGACCCGCACTAAGTTAACCGTGCCGCCCGCTCCGAGTTGATTACTCGTGTGCAGTGGTGTGCGTATAACATGGACATTATTAAACCAACTCATAGGACTGTGGACTACTTGCACACACGAGGGCATAACATATTATTTAACTATGGAATCTATTCAAGCCAAGCTACTGGACTTCCACCATTGGTCATAATTAATTAACAATCCTATAACAGAGAATCCTTCATCCTTGTTGAACATATATATAAGTATATATAATTGAAATCCTATTGACAGGGAACATATACATATATATATAGCAAAGCAAAGGCCACCTTCTTCATCCTTGTTGAACACACATATATATATAAATGAAATCCCATTTACAGGGGATTATTCATCGTCTCCCAAATGGAATTTAGGGCAAACACCTTCTCTCCTCCCATGCTCCCTCACAAGGCCACCACGTCTCACGAAACCAACGACCCACGTTCGTATTGAAGCGGGGAGTCGATTGGGGGCATTTTCGCGGCGAACGACGCCCTACGGCGAAAACCCTAATGCGGCCTCAACCTACAGAACTTCATTTCGCTCCCAAATCGACTCAATTGAGTTCGATATCTCGCCTAGGGGGTCTAAGATACTAGCACCAAGGGAGAGGGGTCGGAAGTCACCTGAATCCGGGCCGACGATCGCGGCGGCATGACGGCGCTTGGACGAACTCAACTCTTTCCAAGCTAGCTCTTCTTCCAACGGACGCACGAGCTTCTCCACGAATTTTCTTGGCCAAAACCCTAAGTCGGGTGGGGGAGAGGTGGAGACGGAGAATGAGAAAGAGAGAGAGAAAGATGGAGAAGATAAAGAAAACTCTCGGGAGGAAAATCTCTGCCAGGAATTAAGAGTGAAAGGATTGCTATAGGATTTGATAATCAATAGCCTGGGAACCCCAACTCTGATGTCAAACCCTTATTGGACAAAATCCACTGCCTTCCCAAAGATAAAAATAAACAACAGCACTCAAGTTTTCTCGGGAAGGAGTTAGACTTTCCCGTTCGACGTTCGTCGAATGGGAGCAGCTCCCCGTTCGTCGAACGACGAACGGGAGCTGCTCCTTAGCTGAGCGCTCCCCGTTCGACGTTCGACGAACGGGAGCAGCTCCCCGTTCGTCGAACGACGAACGGGAGCTTCTCCTTAGCTGAGCGCTCCCCGTTCGACGTTCGTCGAACGGGAGCATCTCCCCATTCGTCGAACGACGAACGGGAGCTTCTCCTTAGCTGAGCGCTCCCCGTTCGACGTTCGTCGAACGGGAGCAGCTCCCCGTTCGTCGAATGACGAACGGGAGCAGCTTGCGTTCGACGAATTCGACGAATTCGTCGAACGGGAGCTGCTAGCCGAGAACTCTCCAAGAATCCATAGGATCCAGATCTGCTCCTCCAGGAATGGGATGTTACAAATCCTATAAACGAAAAAAAACAATTTTGCCCCAGAAATTTAGGTTGGGGTCACGAGGGTCGCATAAACCATAGCAGCAGGTCTATTCTGAACACAAACAGAAGTTGTCAATGGTGAGAACTATAACTTTTACCTGTATGTATATATATATATATGTTTAATCCCAAACCTGAAGGGGCATAGCAAAACCAGGGAGGAGCATAGCACCTACCCTCAACTCCAAAGGAAGAACTCCCAATATAAGAACAGCAGAAAACATATTATAACATATCCGACACACAGTTGTAACATATTTGTGCCTATCAAAGAAATTCTCCGCGACTTAGTTCAAAGCATTTCGAACCTCTCGCCGTTCGTCGCCGCGGGTTTTGTTCACCTAGGAGGGAACCCAAACCTAACCATAATAAGGGATCCTATGATTCGAGCTAGTACTAAGTAACGAGGTTGTCGCTCTCGAGGGAAAGGAAGAAAATTTTCTGAATTGACCCTCCTACAGCCACCATAAATTTGTATACGCCGTCCGATGCATCGACACATGTGTCTCCCAGACCACGCGTCGGACGAGATGAATAGCCAACAAGGCTTCTACATGGGTTTAATGCATATTAGTATGATACTAAGTTTAGGCTATGGTATTAAATCAAGAGATGACAGACTAGTTTAGGCCATACCTGGGGAAAATAATCCTGGGTAATGCTGCCGCATAAGGTCCATCGGCTCCCAAGTGTATTCCTCCCGTCCATGGTTGGACCACAACACTTTCACCAACGGAACCCTCTTTCTCCGCAGCACTCTGGTCTCGGTGTCTACTATCCGCAAAGGCTCCAGCCGGACAGACCTGTCGGTCTCCACAGGACCAGACGTAGCTACCACATGCTGATCAGGGCGAAGCAAGGCCCTCCAAAGGGAGGACACATGGAAGACGTTGTGTAAATTCTCCAATTCTGGCGGTAACATCAATCGATAAGCTAAGGGGCCAATCCGCTCCAGGATGGTATAAGGCCCCATATAACGAGGGCTGAGCTTTTTCCTTCCCCGAACCCGAGACACACCGTGCATCGGCCTGATCTTCAAGAACACTTTGTCCCCAACATGGAACTCCACGGCCCTGTGCTTTTTGTCATAGTATTTTGCCTGCCAGCTCTGCGCTTCAAGCATACGGTCTCGTATCAGTCTGACCATCTCATCGGTATCATCAATGAATTTCACCCCTAGCGCCTTCGGGTCCTCATCTTGGACCCAAGACAAAGGTGTCCTACACCTTCTTCCATACAATGCCGCATAAGGAGCCATGCCAATGCTCGCCTGGTGGCTGTTATTATACGAGAACTCCACCAAGGGCAGGAGTCTCTCCCATGGCTCTCCTCGATCTAAGACACAAAGGCGCAACAAATCTTCAAGGGTCCTGATCGTCCGCTCTGACTGACCATCCGTCTGAGGGTGGAAGGCCGTGCTAAAGGACAGACGGGAACCCAAATAAGCTTGCACCGCTTTCCACTCCCTGGAGGTAAAGCGACCGTCACGGTCCGAAACGATCGTTTTGGGCACCCCATGATAGCGAACAAACTGCTCGACGAAGAGTCTTACCAACACATCGACATGCGAATCCTTCCTCATCGGTATAAACCTTGCGACCTTCGTCAGACGGTCCACGATCACCCAAATAGAGTCACTCCCGGAGCGGGAATGAGGCAGCCCGTGAACGAAATCCATGGATATGTCTTCAAACTTCCACTCAGGAATGGACAACGGCTGCAGCAACCCCGCCGGACTCCTACACTCTGCCTTTACCTTCTGGCACGCCTCGCAGTGAATGACGAAATAAGTGACATCCTTCTTCATCCCAGGCCAAAACATCATCCTTCGCAGGTCAGTGTACATCTTGACAATCCCGGGGTGCACCGAGTATTTTGTGCAGTGAGCTTCCTTCATAATGTCCTCTCGAATTCCTCCACCTGCGGGTATGTATAACCTGCCACGGAAGTGAACCAGATCCTCTTGCATGGTGTATTCCTCTGCAGAACCAGCCTCCACTGCTCGAAGAATAGGTTCCAGGGCAACATCTTTCCTCTGCTCTGCTCGAATGCGATCTCGAATATCACAAACTATGCTCATCGCGGACAGGTACTCGGCGAAAACCTCTGGATCGGCTTTAGACACGAGCGTGATCTGCATTTCCTCGAGCATCCTTACCAACTCCATGGCCATCAGCCGTGACTCCGGACTGGACGTCCTCCTGCTCAAAGCATCGGCCACCGAATTTGCCTTCCCTGGGTGATAGTTTAGCGTGTAATCATAGTCACACAGGAACTCGATCCACCGCCGCTGCCTCAAATTCAGATCCTTCTGGGTGTGTATGTACTTCAAATTCTTGTGGTCGGTGAATATCTCGCAGTGGACCCCATATAGATAGTGTCTCCAAATCTTTAAAGCAAATATCACTGCACCCAGCTCCAGATCATGCACCGGATAGTTTACCTCGTGCTTCTTAAGCTGCCTCGACGCATAAGTAATCACGTGGTCGTACTGCATCAGTACGGCACCCATCCCCTGCAAGGACGCGTCCGTGTAAATTTGAAATCCTTCTCTACCAGACGGAAGAGTAAGGACCGGGGCTGAGGTGAGGCGATCCTTCAGCTCCTGAAATGCGTCCTCACACTCAGGCGACCACACAAACGACACCTCCTTTCTGGTCAGCTTAGTGAGTGGGAGAGCGATCTTCGAGAACCCCTCGACAAATTTGCGGTAGTACCCGGCAAGCCCCAAAAAGCTGCGCACATCTGCGGCTGACTTCAATGGCTGCCATTCCTTCACAGCACGAACCTTAGCAGGATCTACGGCCAATCCCGCACCGCTGATAACATGACCCAAGAATGCCACCTTGCGGAGCCAGAACTCGCACTTGCCAAATTTTGCGAACAACTGATGCTCCCTCAGTTTTGCCAACACCAGCTCTAGATGCTTCCAATGGTCCAGTAATGACTTCGAATAAACCAAGATGTCGTCGATGAATACGATCACGAAGTCGTCCAAATAAGGCGCAAACACCCTGTTCATCAGGCTCATGAACGCAGAGGGTGCATTAGTGAGCCCAAAGGGCATAACCGTAAATTCATACAACCCGTACCTCGAGCTGAAAGCAGTCTTCTGGATATCCTCCTCCTGAATCCTCAACTGATAATAGCCAGAGCGCAAGTCGAGCTTGGAGAACCATTGCGCTCCTTCCAACTGATCAAAGAGTTCGTCGATTCGCGGCAGAGGATAAGTGTTCCGGACCGTCAGTCGGTTGAGCTCCCGATAATCTATGCACAAGCGGAGCGAACCGTCCTTCTTCTTCACGAACAGAACCGGGGCTCCCCAGGGTGACAAGCTAGGACGAACGAACCCTGAGTCCACCAATTCTTGCAGTTGTACACGGAACTCTGCTAGCTCCTTGGGCGCCATCCTGTACGGGGCCCGTGAAACAGGCTTAGCTCCCGGTACCAGCTTAATTTGGAAGTCTACCTCCCTAGGTGGGGGTAATCCGGGTAGTTTTTCGGGGAAAACATCCGGAAAATCCCGGACTACCGGTACATCCTTCATTTCAGGTCCTATCTCCTTCATCTCAAAACAGATCACGAACACCTCATCGCCTTGCTCATGAGCCTTCACAACCTGTATAGAAGACAACAAGTTTCGTGATACGGGTTTTATACCTTGAATTACCACCTCTGAGTCATCATGCCTCAGCGTGATCCGCTTCGCCACACAGTCGATTTTCGCGTGATTCCAGTGCAACCACGTCATGCCCAATATTAGATCAAGGTCGGGCATCCGCAACACTGTTGCCGGTGTCTCAAATTGCTTCCCACCGATGGATATTACCAAGCTACACCTGGAGGTAGATCGTATCTCTGAGCCATCCGGAAGGCGCACCCTCCTGGGGGCTCCCCTGAAGCACTGTACTGCATCCAGTTCATTCACAAATTCTTCTGATACGAACGAATGAGTGGCACCCATGTCAAAAAGAGTAAGAGCGGGTTTACCGCAAACGAGCACGGTACCTGGGGTTAAAATCATTCGAACTTAAGCACCTTAGTTATGAAACGAGGAAAATACAAACATAATTACCTGTGATGACCTCCTGCGGGTCTTGCTCCTGAGCTAGATCCAAAGCGTATACCTGCTCCCGAGCAGGTCTGGGGTTCCTACCCTGCTGACCCTGGCCTCGACCTCGGCCTCTTCCTCGCTGCGCTGCCGGAGGAGCCATGGGGCGATTCGGGGCGTTTCCTTGCAGCTGCGGGCAGTATCTCCGAATGTGGCCGGGCTGGTTGCAATGATAACACACCACTCGAAAGTGCTCTCTCGGCGGCTGAAGCGCCTGACCCTGATGTGGTGGGGGCAATGGTAGCGGTCGCGCTGGCTGCTCCAACCTGAAGTTTGGGCGAGGACGCCCGCCATCTCTCCGCTGGCCTCTGTCTCTTCCCCTGGTGTTCTGCCTCCTCCTGAAGCTGGGCCCCGCCTCCATCACTTCCTCTGCTGGCCTCTTATTCCTGGCCTGGACCCCCAAGTGGTCCGCCTCCAGCTTCTGTGCCATCTCTATAATCTGCGCGAGGCTCGAATCGGCGACGAAGAGGAGAGCCTGCCTCAGAGGATCTCGCAGGCCCTTGTAGAACCACTTCGCGTACCCGTGATCATCTAAATCATAAGAGTCTGCGAATCTGGCTAAGTGCTGAAATTCCCGCTGGTACTCGACCATCGATCTCGACCCCTGCTTCAGCTGCAGAAATCTCTCCTCAAGCTCGTCCCTGGCCGTAGAAGAGACAAAGTGCTCCAGGAACGCGTCCGCAAACTCATCCCAGCTTATGTCCAGGTGGTTGCGTCCTTCGAAGGTGGAGCCCATCAAGGACTTCCACCACCTCTTCGCATGTAGATCCAAGGCCGTGACTGCCAATGTGACTGCCATGTTGCTCGGGCAACGGATCCCTGCCAGTAACTCCTGCACTGTATCCAGCCACTCCTCCGTCTGAACTGCGGACTCCGTCCCATGGTAGGTGGGAGGGGAGAGAGCACGGAAAGTGCTCAACCAATTGGAACTTGGGGCCTGCGGCTGTACCGGCATCTGCTGAGACCTGAAGGCATCCAGGATTGCCGTCAGAGTCTGGCCTAGCTCTGATTGTTGAAAAGGAGTAGGTACTGGAGGCACGGGAGTGGCCGTCGCCGGTTCTGAATGTACCGGAATCTACATGCAAGATAGATGTTGGGTTTAGGTTGGCTATTCGAAAGAAGGTAATGGACATACTTAATGCGAATTACACATGGGCACACCACTGCTTCCGCTCATTCAATTTGTCCTCAAACTGAAGAGGTGAGAGGGGTGCACCATGCGGAAGTGGACTTCTTGACCTCAGGATCGTTGCGCTCTGATACCATTTGTAAGACCCCCCCCCCCCCCCCTCCGGAACACAAAACACGGCCGAGGGAAGTCTTATGCCCAGGACAGCCGCCTTGCCGAAGCGCCAGCTCATGGGCTAGCCTCCTCCACAAGACGCCTATCCTGCCGGCTAACAACAATCATCAATGCCAACCCATCATATAAAATACACAAGAAGCCACCAGATATATATATCCGCATAAGTACAGTCCAAATACACACCAAACGAGTGTATAATATCAGAGTAACAAAAGGAAAGGCCCCAAGGGCTACAACAAAACTCGCTCACATCTGTCACTGACGGCTGCGATGGTATCGTAGTATCCTGCCCTGTCGTCCCGGCCGGACTATCCGTCTCCAGCGCCGTGCGCTGCTGCTCCAGGTTGCGCTGCCGCGCCAGGATGCGCTCCTAAAAAGGGGACGTAGCAACCGTTAGTCATAAAGACTAAGTGGCTTCACATCCGCTCCCCCGGCGACTCCAAGGCACCGGGCGGAAAGGAAGAAAAGGAGCTGCAATATTAGCAATAATAAACAAGCAGGTGACAGGTAATAGTTGTTCATATGTGTCGGTTGTTTAAGTGCCCACGCATTTTCATAGCTCTATCTAATATGTTCGTAAGCATAAAAGTAGCAGTGATTATATATGTTTGCAAGTATAAGTAGCACAGACATAAGCAGAGTATTAGAGAACTGAATTGAACTTAACTTATAAGGATGCCCATACAAACTTATAAGTCAAGGGTCTGCGTATAAAGGTAACTCGTCATATAAGGATGCCCATACAAGTTTATATGATGAGGTTCCAATGCGGTGCAATGCAATGATTATGATATGAATGCGGTGCAATGCAATGATTATGATATGAGGACTGACTCATGCACGATTGCTATGTCGACATAGACATTTAGTTCCCACTTTTCGAGGGTAGCTAACCACTCAGGCGCCCCCCGTCGTGGCCAGACGGTGGCAGTGGCACGGGCTTCGCCACTATTAGGAGGGTATGAACACTACCGGTCCTAGGCCTATGTACGCCTCGACGCTCTTGCTCATAGCGGAGTCCCTGCGTACTACCCGCATTCATGCGAGGTCTTCAAGACGCGGAGGGGATCTATTGGGTAGATGGACACCAAGACATTCCAACCCAACCGGTCTGAGTCTAACTGCCGGCTTCTGTCAGTGTCACGACTAGCGAGCCCGTAGACCCGCCACAACTTATCCTCCCACGAGGATCTATACTCCATGCGCAATTATGTTTACCTACGTAGTTTGAACACACCATGCGTGCCATCGAGCACCAAGGACTCGCTCCATGAGCCTTACCACCCTCCGCCTCGCGCGGCAACAATCGATGCTAATTAGCATCCAAGGCTCCCAACAACTGGGTCCTTTCCTTTTTACCACCGGCTATAACTATAACTTGTGACCCGCACTAAGTTAACCGTGCCGCCCGCTCTGAGTTGATTACTCGTGTGCAGTGGTGTGCGTATAACATGGACATTATTAAACCAACTCATAGGACTGTGGACTACTTGCACACACGAGGGCATAACATATTATTTTACTATGGAATCTATTCAAGCCAAGCTACTGGACTTCCACCATTGGTCATAATTAATTAACAATCCTATAACAGAGAATCCTTCATCCTTGTTGAACATATATATAAGTATATATAATTGAAATCCTATTGACAAGGAACATATACATATATATATAGCAAAGCAAAGGCCACCTTCTTTATCCTTCTTTAACACATATATATATATAAATGAAATCCCATTTACAGGGGATTATTCATCGTCTCCCAAATGGAATTTAGGGCAAACACCTTCTCTCCTCCCATGCTCCCTCACAAGGCCACCACGTCTCACGAAACCAACGACCCACGTTCGTATTGAAGCGGGGAGTCGATTGGGGGCATTTTCGCGGCGAACGACGCCCTACGACGAAAACCCTAACGCGGCCGCAACCTACAGAACTTCATTTCGCTCCCAAATCGACTCAATTGAGTTTGATATCTCGCCTATGGGGTCTAAGATACTAGCACCAAGGGAGAGGGGTCAGAAGTCACCTGAATCCGGGCCGACGATCGCGGCGGCATGACGGCGCTTGGACGAACTCAACTCTTTCCAAGCTAGCTCTTCTTCCAACGGACGCACGAGCTTCTCCACGAATTTTCTTGGCCAAAACCCTAAGTCGGGTTGTGGAGAGGTGGAGACGGAGAATGAGAAAGAGAGAGAGAAAGATGGAGAAGATAAAGAAAACTCTCGGGAGGAAAATCTCTGCCAGGAATTAAGAGTGAAAGGATTGCTATAGGATTTGATAATTAATAGCTTGGGAACCCCAACTCTGATGTCAAACCCTTATTGGACAAAATCCACTGCCTTCCCAAAGATAAAAATAAACAACAGCACTCAAGTTTTCTCGGGAAGGAGTTAGACTTTCCCGTTCGACGTTCGTCGAACGGGAGCAGCTCCCCGTTCGTCGAACGACGAACGGGAGCTGCTCCTTAGCTGAGCGCTCCCCGTTCGACGTTCGTCGAACGGGAGCAGCTCCCCGTTCGTCGAACGACGAACGGGAGCTTCTCCTTAGCTGAGCGCTCCCCGTTCGACGTTCGTCGAACGGGAGCAGCTCCCTGTTCGTCGAACGACGAACGGGAGCTTCTCCTTAGCTGAGCGCTCCCCGTTCGACGTTCGTCGAACGGGAGCAGCTCCCCGTTCGACGTTCGTCGAACGGGAGCAGCTCCCCGTTCGTCGAACGACGAACGGGAGCTTCTCCTTAGCTGAGCGCTCCCCGTTCGACGTTCGTCGAACGGGAGCAGCTCCCCATTCGTCGAATGACGAACGGGAGCAGCTTGCGTTCGACGAATTCGACGAATTCGTCAAACGGGAGCAGCTCCCCGTTCGTCGAATGACGAACGGGAGCAGCTTGCGTTCGACGAATTCGACGAATTCGTCGAACGGGAGCTGCTAGCCGAGAACTCTCCAAGAATCCATAGGATACAGATCTGCTCCTCCAGGAATGGGATGTTACAGCGGCGGTCCTCTTCGTGAAAAAGAAGGACGGGAGCCTGCGTCTGTGCATTGACTATCGAGAGCTGACCAAGCTGACGGAGAAGAATAAGTATTCGATTCCGAGGATCAACGATTTATTTGATCAGTTGGCGGGATCAATTGTCTACTCGAAGCTGGATTTGAAGTCCGTGCTATCAGTTGCGTATAAGGGAGAGTGATATTCCCAAGACAGCATTTGATACACGCTATGGCCAATATGAGTTCACCATGATGCCATTTGGGTTGACAAATGCACCATCGGTATTCATGGATTTGATGAACAGGACCTTTCAGGAGTATCTGGACCGATTTGTGATCGTTTTCATAGATCACATATTGGTTTATTCGCAGTCGGAGGAGGATCATGCAAACCATTTGAGGTTGGTTTTGCACACCATGAGGAGGAATCGACTTTATGACAAATTCTCTAAGTGCAAGTTTTGGTTATTGTCTGTGGCATTTCTTGGTCATGTCATTAGCGGGGAGGGTATTGCTGTGGATCCGATGAAGATAGTGGTGATACGGGAGTGGCCCGTGTTGACTACATTGGCGGAAATATGGAGTTTTCTGGGACTGGTCGGCTACTATAGGTGGTTCGAGGAGAACTTCTCGCGGATAGCTTTACCTCTCACTACCTTGACAAGAAAAGATCAGAAGTTTGTGTGGTCGCCTGAGTGCGCATGTGCTTTTGAAGAAATGAAGAGTTGTCTGACTACGGCGCCTGTTTTGTGTTTGCCATGTGGTACAGACGGCTATGAAATCTATAGCGATACCTCAGGGAGCGGCTTAGGCTGCGTCCTCCTGCAGTTTGGAAAGGTGATAGTGTATGTCTTACATCAGTTGAAGGTGCATGAAAGAAACTATCCAGTCCACGACTTGGAGTTGGCGGCTGTGATATTCGCCCTGAAGCTATGGCGTCATTATTTATATGGCATGAAGGTTGACATCTTTACGGATCATAAGAGTCTTAAGTACCTGTTGAACCAGAAGGAGTTGAACATGCGACAAAGAAGGTGGATGGAATTCCTTGGGGATTACACCTTCGAGATACATTATACACCCTGGAAGGGGAACGTGGTCGTTGATGCTTTGAGTCACAGAACTCCAGCATGAGAAAACTTGTTGTGCATTCATGATGAACGTTTAGTCCAAGAGTTGGAAGCCTTGGGTATTACCTATGTCGACAGGAGTGCTAGTGCAAATGCATGTCTGAACTGGACGGAGGTGCAGTGTGACCTCGCGGACAGAGTTTGGAGAGCGTTGGAGCTTGATGAGAGCATGAAGCGCTATGCAACGGAAGGCCAAAGTTCTCGGTTGAAGATGGTCTTCTGCGGAAGGGTGATCGTTTGTGCATCCCAAAGTCTGGTGCTTTGCGGGAGAAGTTGATGTATGAGGCTCACAATACCAAGTACTCAATCCACCAGGGGAGCAGGAAGATGTTCCAAGACATGAAGACACTGTTCTGGTGGCCAGGTATGAAGAAGGACATAGCCCTTTACATGGCGAAATGTCAAACGTGCGCGCTAGTGAAGGCCGAGTGTCAACGGCAGGAGGTTTCTTGAAATCGTTGTCATTCCCGGAGTGGAAATTTGATGATATTTCCATGGATTTTGTGCACAGTTTGCCAAAGTCACTGAGGAAAAATGACTCTATCTGGGTTATTGTGGATCAGTTGACTAAAGTTGCACACTTTATCCCGAATCAGAAAAGCAATCCAGTGGAGAAGCTAGCAAAGATGGATGTGGTGAACATCGTTCGATTAGATGGCGTCCCTCGCAACATAGTTAGCGACCGTGATGGGCGGTTTACGTCCAGTGATTGGAGGCATGTTCATCGGTTATTGGGCACAAAGCTCAAGTTTAGCACAACCTTCCATCCGCAAATGGATAGGCAAACCGAAAGGACAAATCGGAAAATGGAGTATATGTTACGAATGTGCGTTTTGGATTTCGGGCAGCATTGGGAAGATCACCTTCACATGGTAGAGTTTGCCTACAACAACAGTTACCAGGCGAGTATCCAGATGGCCCCGTACGAGGCATTATACGGCAGGAAGTGTCGTACTCTGTTAGCGTGGGCGGAGACTGGTGATACCAAGCTGCTGAAACTCAAAGAGGTTGTTGATGTGAATGAGTCGATACGGACCATTTGAGAGCGGTTGTTGACCGCCCAAGACCGATAGGCAAAGTATTACAACGCCAAAAACCGGAACGTGGAGTTCGCAGTTGGTGATCGCCTTTCAAAGGAGTGTCGAGGATCCGACGCTTAAAGAAGCTGAGTCCGAGGTATTTAGGGACATTCGAGATCACAGAGCGCATCGGCCAAGCAGCTTACCGACTTGCCTTGTCGACGGAGCTGAGTGGGTTGCATGACGTCTTTCATATCTCTGTGTTGAGGAAGGCGGTGCGAGAGCCCGATTCTGTGTTGGAGGCCGTTAATGTGCCGGTGGAGAGTATCCTAACTACTAAGGTGACTTCGGTTTGTATTATTGATACTGATATTCGGCAGTTGCGGAGAAAGGCCATCAAGATGGTGAGAGTTCGTTGGGACAACTATGGCCGTGAGGATATCTCTTGGGAGCCAGAAGAGATCATGCGCTAGGAGTACCCTGATTTGTTTACTCAGGTATGACGAATTTCATTTCGTTGTTTGTGCTTTAAATTTCGGGACGAAATTTCTTTAAGGGGGAGAGATTTGTAACGCCTCGATTTAATTAAAACTCATTTTGGGGTGCAAATAGAGATTATGGGGTGTGAATATAGGTTGTGGGGTGCGGTTAGCGGTGGTAATTTAGGGTTTTGATAAAATCCCAAAACCCCCCATTCTCTTATTACCTGAACCCCTCCCTGATCTCCCTCCCTCTCAGATCGCGTGAAACGGCCGCAACCCTCCCTCTCCCTCTCGTCGCACAGAGCAGCCCCCCCAATCCCTCTCCTCGCTCTCTCCCGTCACCGCCTGGAGCAAGGAGCTCTCCCGAGCTCGCTCTCTCCCGTCACCCCTCCTCCCCGCTGGCCTGGAGCAAGGAGGAGCAGCCCCCGATCCCTCTTCTTCCTCTCATTTTCCTGGAGTTAGGGCAGCCGCAAGCTAAGGGAAGAAAAGCTCCCTCCCTCCTCTCTCTCGTCGGCCTGGAGGAGGACCAGAGCCAGCCACTTGCCAACCTAGAGCTAGGGTTCTTGCTTTTGTTGGAGGTGGCCGATCGGAAGCATTCATGGAGAGCAGATTTTGTGCGCGGACAGCCGCTGCATTCGCTAGCCGTCAAATCCGGGCACGTTCCCATGGCTCTGAAGCGCACTTCAAGGGTAAAGACTTTTCTTCTTGGGCAGGTGAAACCCTATTTTAGCATATTTGCATGGAGCCCCTCTCCACCGACTGGTGGGGAAGAGTGCCCTCCAATGGGTCAATGTTTACATCCCCGTGTTTAATTGCATTAGTATCCGGAAGCATGAGTACGGATTAGGCATGCTGTGTGAAGCCCATCCGGACATGTTGGTCTGTATTGGTGATGCTCTGGGGTTCCCGAAGAAGACTTCGTGGAAAGTGTATGTTTGGATCGTAGACGTTAGTTCCCGGGGAACTTCTGTTGTGTTTATTTGAAGCCCGTCTCTTGGAGACTGTTGGGCTAGCGTGTGGAGTTGTGCGCCTTGGGTGCCCAACTTAGGTGGCCGCGAGTGCCACCCTTGTTACATAACAAACGGTTATGTAGGCGGTAACAAGCAAGGAGAGGCTGACCCGCGTCGTGCGTATTGGGTACGACGACTTGAGCATCGGGCTTAGCTGAACTGTACCTGCCCTATGTGGTGTAGTTCGACTACCTAAGATATCTGGCGTGTCGCTACAGGCATAGGAGAGAGTCAAAGACCTTGGGTCTCAGTTAGCGAATGCTCAACTTTAGACAATCCAGGGACTGAGGATGGTGATGGGACCCGGGAAATCCGGTACACCGTTAAGGTGCCATGTGTGCACGAGACATTGGGCCGATCGAGCCAACGTTTGTGATGTTTGGTGCTTTTACGGCACACTCGAGCTCTATGTAATTATGCTAACTTGCTTGCAGGGAAGAAGCACCGCCACCCTGAGAAAGGGGTGGGGTCGTTATAATTTGGTCAGCTATGCTGACCGTTGCTTTGTTTGCCACCACTTGGTGGAATGTTCTTATGCAGGAGCAGGTGAGCCGAGCGGGAAGTAGTGGGCTGAAGCCCTTATGCTGAGCCGGCCCTCGAAGGCCCTAATGCTTAGTTTAGTCTTTTTGATATGTTGTCGGTCTGCGTGCCGATGTGTGCAAAACACATCCTTTTGATTAAACAGTAGTGATGTAAGGCTTTAAGACCAAACTTTGATTGTGCGTCTTTTCACTCCTGGTTTCCTTGTTAGGTGGTTATTTCATTTCTTTAAAAAACTTTCGTTAGAATGCAACTCTGTGTTAGGGTGCATTTTGAAAATAAAAGAATTGTATGGTCTCATTTAGTAATGCGTCTGTTTGTCCGTATAATATGACGTGGGTCCCCGGCCATACCTTCTGTTATATTTTTTGTGATGGATGGCGGTGTTACAAGAGATAACTAGGAGAATTAAGAATAAACGGATTTCAGAGATTGAGAGATAATAATTTCTACTTTCAAATCGTTGCAAGATAGTTAATCAAGTATTTCATACAGATTCACTTTATAACTCAACACAATATGCATAGGAAATCAATATACAAGATTATTTCTCCAAATCGATAAAAAGTATTCTTAGAAAATTATTGTTTAGTTTTATTTTTGTTTTTCTTTAACCATTATCAAAAGTCACTCTAATTAATCCGCTTGAATTTAAAGAAAAGGTTAAGCTAGTATTTGCGAGCGTTAGATTAGTCACTTCTTCGAGAGAACGATCTTTACTTACTTTATATTACTTGATCTGACACGTGCACTTGCGTATATACATTTTTATCGTATCAAGCTACTTGATTAGTAACTTGCATACACTTTATATTACTTGATTAGTCACTTGCGTACCTCGATTCATCACCGAGCTTGAACTATCCAACCGTCACCCCTTAAGATTTGAACAAAAACACATCAGGGTAAGCATGTTGTGATGCACCAAAGTCTAAGATCCAGGAGTCAGAGTCGCACCGACTCTCAGTAACCGAGTAGAAATTGTCACCATCCTCCAGACCAAGTGTCACCATACCTGCATCCTAGACGTGTCCAATTCTTTGAGTGGTGTGGACAATTCCTCCTGATGTGGCATGTATGACTACAATAGTAGCACACCACTGACTTCTTCTTTGATGTGATTCTGACCCATGCACTCCTAGATCCCTTCTTAAAATGCATGCCTCGTCCTCCTACTGCCAAAACATGCTCGCACTCATAACATTATCATACAACATCTCACTGAACAGTAAAATCGAAGTGACCTCCCCAATCCTCACAATATCCTTCTCATATAAGAGTGTGGTATTTGTGAGAATTTAGAAATACCTTAACTGAAATTATCAATAACACACAGGAAATTGGGAAAAACAATATTTCTTATTTTCAAAGAATCTGAATATTACAAAGGTATGACCACCTTTATATAGAATGGAGGAGGTGAGAGAGATTGCAATTAGGAAGTGTGGACTAATCTATAGAAGATGACTAATGCGATTAATGTGGTTAGACACAGCTAACCGCCCATAACAATTCATCGGGCTTCACCATCTCAGCATGCGGTTAACACATCATCATAATAATCACAAAGTACATATGGTGCAGTTAGATCACTCTAACCTCCTGACCACGGTGATGTTCTAACACTCCCACTCAAGCTGGAGTATATATGTCGATCATGCCCAACTTGTTATATATGTCAGAAAATGAAGAAGATACTGGTTTGGTAAAGATATCTGCTAGCTCTTTGTCGGAGGTGACGAACGGAGTCCAGATTTATTTCTTCAATATTTTTTCTCGGATGAACTGACAATCAACTTCAATATACTTTGTTCTCTCATAAAAGATTGGATTCCTTGATATGTATATAGCTGCTTTTGTTGTCACAGAACATTGGTAAGGGAACATCATAGAATTCTCCTATGTCAAGCTTAAGTGCACTTAACCATTTTAACTCACAAGTTGCCGAACTCATGCTCCTGTACTCAGCCTCCACACTTGATCTGGAGACAACCGTTTGTTTCTTGCTATTCCAGCTTACCAAATTTCTTCCTACAAATGTGTAAAAACCAGATGTAGACTTTCGATCTTCTTTGTCATCCGCATAGCTGACATCATAATAGGCTTCAATCTTCAGATGATTATTTCTTTGTAGTAGTCCCTTCCCTGGAGACCCTTTCACATACTCCAAGATTCTTAGAGCTGATTGTATATGACATTCCTTTGGGGCTTGCATGAACTGACTAACCTTGTCCACATCATAACAAATGTCTGGTCTTGTTACCGTTAGGTAGATGAATTTGCCCACTAGGCGTCTGTACCTAATTCCATTTGGAAGAAGTGGCGAGTCCTCTTGCCAAAGTTTGTCTTCATCGACCGCCATTGGACATCGTCCGGTTTAGCACCAAGCAGACCAGCCTCCTTTATTAGATCAATAGCGTAACTACGCTGCGAGAGAACCACTGAGTTATATTTGCGTGAGATTTCAATTCCCAAAAAATACTTGGGAGGTCTCATATCTTTTGTGACACAGTGTTGGAGAAGATATTTCTTTGTCAAATCAATTCTAGCCTTGTCATCTCCAGTAAGGAAGATATCATCAACATAGATAACAAGAATGACCAGTCCATGAGAAGTTTTGCGTGTGAAGAGAGAGTGATCTGCAGAGCTTCGTATAAATCCAATGATGGAGACAACTTTACTAAATTTGTCGAACCATGCCCAAGAACTTTTCTTGAAGCCATAGATAACCTTCCGCAATTTATAAACCTAATACTCCCCCCCCCCCCCCCCCCCCCCCGCAACATACCCAGGAGGTTGCTCCATATATACTTCTTCTTGGAGATCCCAATAGAGGAAGTCATTCTTGATATCCAACTGGGACATCTGTCAATCCTTGTTGATAGCAACAAAAATTGAACCTGGATTGTGTTGATTCATGCAACCAGTGAGTAGGTGTCGAAGAAGTCAACACCATAAGTCTGAGTGAAGCCCTTGGCAACCAGCCTGGACTTATAGTAATCCTCAGTACCATCAAGATGAAACATTACCACAAAGATCCACCGACAACTAACCACATCCGCCCTTGGTGGGGTAGGGAAAAGAGTCCAAGTACCCCTCTATGTTAAGGTGTTCATTTCTTCATCCATGGCAACTTTTCAATGTGGAATGGTAAGAGCATCTTGGTAGGTGGCTGGGGTGATAGTGGTCGAAAGATCCATACAAAAATCCCTAAAAGATGAAGAAAGTCGAGCATACGAGACAACACCATGAATGGAATGATGAGTACACGTTTGAACTCCCTTGTGAAGAGAAATTGGAAGATCAAGGTTCGACATGTCATATGTATCAGATCCATCCGGTGAAGAGAGTGTTGGCTCGAGAACTGGCAGAGACGGGCCCAGAGGTGGAGAAGAAGTGTCAGGAGATCGAGAAAGAGGTTGGTGTGGTAAGAGGAGGTGGATTGAGCTTTGGTGGAGGTGCATAAATAATAGGTAGAGTATGGGTATTAACAAGTGGTGAGGGTGTAGGGTCTTGCGAGAAGTAAAGAGTATTTTCAAAGAATGTGACATCAACGCAGACGTACTGTTTCCGGAGAAGAGGGTTATAACATCGATATACCTTTTGAGTGTGAGAGCAGACAAGAAAGATGCACTTAATGGAGTGAGGGGAGAGTTAATCTCGGCCAGGTGAAGTAGAGAGAACAAATGTCGTGCAACCAAAGACCCGAGGGGTAAAGAAAATGGTGTGGCACCTGGGTATAGGATGGAGAAGGGAGGTTGGCCTTGGAGAACCGAAGAGGGAATACGATTGATGAGATAACAAGAGATGATGATGGCATGACCCCAATATGAGCGACAGATATTCACCCGATTGAGAAGAGTACGGGCAACGTCCAGGAGATGTCAATTCTTGCATTCAACCACCACATTTTGTTGGGAAGTATACAGATAGCTGGTCCGATGGATAATGTCACGATGCATACATGATGGCGCAAATCTCACACACCGCTATAGGCGGTAGCTCGACTGCGACACGAAACGGCAGTGTACCGATCGTTCAAGTAATAAAAATTGGGAATAAATCCCCGAGTGTCGGTCTCTTGAGGAACACAGTAAGGTGGAGTTAAATGTCGAGGAAGGACTTGAGATTGAAGTCCTTAACGTCGGATGGAATGCGGAAACGGGGTGATTGGGCTTTTGGAAAATAAAATAAAAGCTATCAACTACTCCTATGCAATGCCGCTATGCAAAGCTTCGCTTGGCGGGATGGAGACTAGGCAGGCCTTGAGCGCGCTGCGTCGCAAGGGCGGATGGGCGAGTAGGCTAGCGAAATGAGGGTCGCAAGCACCTCTTCGACAAGCACGCCACTAGCAATTGCTAGTGCGGCACCGGACAACCAACAAACCACACCACAAGGCGCACCTCAAAATAATATAAACAAAAATACTCAATCACATAGACATAATCAAGTAAAAATGCTATTTAATCAAAATACACTTCATCATAATGTTAGATCTAGTTGCAAATACATCAATAAAAGGAGAACAAGGCAAGAAATCGACCGAATCCGAAGGCTCGTTGAAGATTCACGGTTGGAATCGCCGGGTTGTCAATCCGCGTCCAAGCTCGGTCCGCAACTACGTCCGGGGTAGAGAGAGCTGTCACGACTCTCCAATGGACCCGTCTTCTTCGTCTCACGATCCGGTGGAGGTTGCAAACTTCCTCTTGCTTGATGGTAATGGCGGCTAGGTCTACCTTTGAAGCTCTTGGATGAAGGAGGCGGCCGAGAGGAAACTCCGGCGAAGATTTGGCGTTGAAAGCTTGCCCGGAGATCCTCCCTAAGGTGGGCGACGATGGAGGGGCGAAGTCGGACCAAACCAGGCGGAAAACGGCGCTGAAAATCGGGGTGATGACCTAAAATCGCGAGCAGGGAATTTATAGGCGCTGGAATTAAACAGTGCGCACGGTCAGTGGCGCACGACCAGTGGTCGTGCGCACTAGAATCCTGTGATCGTGCGCTCTGCCTGGACGGAACCTGCAAAGACAAAAATTATAAAATAAAATGTTCGCACGACCAGTGGCGCACGACCGGTGGTCGTGCGCACTAGCGTCAGTGGTCGTGCACAATAGACGAAACAGAACTCAGAAATTAATGGTCAGTGCGCACGAGCAGTGGCGCACGACCGGTGGTCGTGCACACTGGCGTTGGTGGTCGTGCGCACTGCACCAAAGAGAACTCGTGAAAAAGGCGTTAAGTGCACACGATCAGTGGCGCACGACCAGTGGTCGTGCGCAATAGAACCAGTGATCGTGCGCAGTGTTCCTGTGCAGAATTGCACCGGAAACACCTGCACGACTCCTGTTCTAGCGTACAACCACAAATCCAGCCACTAAAAGTGGCACCTAACAGTGCATGAAAACCACTAATGAAAATAAACATGAAATCACACCAAAATGGGCCAAAAGGTGCACCTAGCATGGATTAACAAATATGAACTAAAACAGGGCTAAAGTGCAGTGAAATGACTAACTAAACGGCCCAGATGAGTCCATAAAAGTGTATATGATCAGGACTCATCACACCCCCAGACTTAACTGTTTGCGCGTCCCGAGCAAACACATTCTAAGCGAACTAGGAAAGAACAGTAGATGGCTTAAAACTACAATACAGAGTACCATGCGAAGTCGCATGCTCATGTGCATAAGAAAATTAGTAGAAAAGACTACTGATTATACAAACAGTTTATAAATTTCTAAAAGAGTAAAAGCATATTACAACTACTCAAAATGGTGAACAACGGTGAATCAGTCGGTCATGCATACGGAGAAAGTAAACTAAGCGCTGAGACGAGCATTGCTCAAGATCGGGGTACGGGACAAACTCCACTGAAATCCATCAGTGTCGGTGACCATAAGCTTGCCCGGTCACATTCTCTCCACGGCACTGGTTTGACTCAAATACGTGAATCAATAGGACTTTAGGTTTTAAATGGGGCTTGGGTTTAGGTGAGGATAAACAAAGATAAAAACGACGGCTCAAGCACTAAACCCAAATGAGCTAATGCAGGAAACTATCCTCATTCGCCACACAAACACGCGGGTACACAACACCCCTAGACTTGGACTTAACAGCATGGGTGCGTGCACCGCCTACTCCCAAATATAAATCGATATAAAAAGATTTTCAATGAAACTTTACTTCTCTTTCCTTTCTTTTTACTTCTCTTTCTTTTTCTCAATTTTTTTTTTTCTTTTTCTTATCATTTTCAGCAAATAACCAATAGGACGCATCCACATCTTCACAAAATACTACCACAATCAACACCACCAACTCATGAAAATAATAAACAGCTACAGCTCATATTTGGGTGTGCGACTAGGATTGGCATTTAGGCTTTGGTGAAATGAAAGTGGGGCTGAATCAAAGAACGGGTAGGCACAACTGGGCTAGCGAGGATAAAGCGGTAGGGATAGGCACAAAAGCTCAACCGGGCCAAAATGATGGCCTATATCACATTCACGCAATTGACTAACCGTATACCCATGCTTCAAGAATCGCTTGGGGCAAGTTCTAGCCACCGAGAAAGATTCTCCTTTCTCCCGACTCAAGCAATACGAGTCTAGCGATCGTTTACACACATCCCTATGCTACCGTTTGATTCCACTGGATTCACCATTTGAGTAGAGTAAACAACATTTACACTAATAGAAAAATATAAAACCATAAGCATAAAAAGAAGTCTAATCTACACAAATTTTTATGCAACCGAGCACTCGACTAGGAGCACTACTAGAGTCAACATTTTACTCTGCTACATAATCCTAAGCCATCATCTAGACTTTTCCAAATAAGCAAAAGAATTAAATTCACAACAGGGCGAACAAACAGATGAGTGCGCGCTCGAGTGGGTGATGTGGTGTATAATGATAAAAAATATACTTCTGATATGCAAAAACGTGTACACGTGTAGTGAACACTCGGTACACTCCCCCCCAGACTTAAACTAAACAATATGCGCAAAATGCAGCTATAAAATTCAGAATAATGCTAGGGAAAGAGAGTACCCAGTGCTCAGAAATGAGCACACCAGAAGATTGGCGTGAAAACCTGGACTAAGCTGCAGCGTCCGTCATCCAGAAAAGATATCTGCAGGGGTCAGCTCCGCAAAAACAAAAGACAAAAGAAAACTGAAAAGAAAATACTACTAACAAAACATGATTAGAGGAAATAAAAATGCAGAAAAGAAAGATAACTACTGGGGTTATTGTCATCCCAGCACGACTTATTCAAAATCTTAACGATTCTAGCTAATGGGCCTATGGAAGGAGAAGTGGACAGGTAACTGGCCTAATATGCGTGTCGGTAGCGGGTACCGATACGGAGATAGAACAGTCACCCCTCTACCTAAATATAGATACCTGCTCCTCACAGGTAGAGGGTAGAGAAAGTAAGAAGAGGAGGAGGCCTGGTCCTCACTCAACTCACCAAAAATATCCTTGCCTAGCAAGGCGTCGTCAACAGGGAGGCAGCTGGAGGAAAAGGCAATGAGTGGAGCTTCCTCTACGGAGGGGGAATAAACCTCCTCACATGAGAGGATGCTCACATCATTGACTTGAGCAAAAAGCTCCAAGTCCTCCTGGGATACCTGTGAAGACTCAACCTGCACAGGCTCGAATGAAGAAGGGGGGTCAAGAAATAAACAAGATGAAGAACATGAATAATCAAAAATCGGGGGAGTGGTCCCGGTCTCACTCCCATTAGGCTGGGGAAGTAAAATAATGTTTGCATTGTCATCAATGCTACAAGATTCGGCGGGATCAACGGTGGCCAAGCTTAGGATTTGGACTTCCTCCACCGGTGCTGAGGAAAACTCCTCTTCACCTAGAAGGTTGTCCTCCTCCATAGGAGTAGGCACAACACTCAGATCAACCGCCTCCTCCTGCGACACATCATCAACAATGTCGTCAGAGACGAGTGTAGTATGCACAACAGGGGGAGGAGTAGTGCTCGGATAAAAGTCGAGCGCCGGTTCCTCACAAAGAATCGAATCCACTAGAGGTGGTGGAGGCACATGGAGAATTGGCTCAGCAATGTCGGTGCATAGATCAGCCGCACATCCGGTGACCGTATCCATGCCATACCCTTCAAAATGTGAAGGTGACAAAGACACATAGCCGGATGTTGAAGGTGTGCCGCCAGAGCTAGGAGTTGGGACGATCCGAATATCCGGCTCGTCATCCTCATCCAATTGGCGAAGATAAGCAACACAATCCTTCAGGGCATGATCTGTGCCCCGACAAAACTGGCACTGCCTAGCAGGCTTCTTTGGCACAGCGGGGGCTGGAGCCGAAAAGAAGTATGACGGTAATGGCTCAGCAGAGTAGCCATAAGACTTACGCGCACCATATGGAGTATCAGACGGAGTCGATGCTCTATATGCTGGGCGAGAGGAATTATGCCTACTATTCTCCATAGGGCATTCAACACTAGAGTGGGAAGTAGCTCCACACCAACGGCAACGGAAATTTAGATGTGCCCACATAGTGTGAAGATAAAACGATTCAAAAAGACAAACACTATTGTGCGAAATACTACACCTAACAAAAATTTACTAAAGCAACCTACTATAAAACAAGAAAATGGAATAAAAAGAACAGAAATAAAATAACAGAAAATGCAATTTACAAATGGAAGGGCTTTTCTCTCAGGTTCTCCCTCTCCAGAAAACTCACACGACTGTGTTCCCCGGCAACGGCGCCAAAAACTTGATGGCGCAAATCTCACACACCGCTATAGGCGGTAGCTCGACTGCGACACGAAACGGCAGTGTACCGATCGTTCAAGTAATAAAAATTGGGAATAAATCCCCGAGTGTCGGTCTCTTGAGGAACACAGTAAGGTGGAGTTAAATGTCGAGGAAGGACTTGAGATTTAAGTCCTTAACGTCGGATGGAATGCGGAAACGGGGTGATTGGGCTTTTGGAAAATAAAATAAAAGCTATCAACTACTCCTATGCAATGCCGCTATGCAAAGCTTCGCTTGGCGGGATGGAGACTAGGCAGGCCTTGAGCGCGCTGCGTCGCAAGGGCGGATGGGCGAGTAGGCTAGCGAAATGAGGGTCGCAAGCACCTCTTCGACAAGCACGCCACTAGCAATTGCTAGTGCGGCACCGGACAACCAACAAACCACACCACAAGGCGCACCTCAAAATAATATAAACAAAAATACTCAATCACATAGACATAATCAAGTAAAAATGCTATTTAATCAAAATACACTTCATCATAATGTTAGATCTAGTTGCAAATACATCAATAAAAGGAGAACAAGGCAAGAAATCGACCGAATCCGAAGGCTCGTTGAAGATTCACGGTTGGAATCGCCGGGTTGTCAATCCGCGTCCAAGCTCGGTCCGCAACTACGTCCGGGGTAGAGAGAGCTGTCACGACTCTCCAATGGACCCGTCTTCTTCGTCTCACGATCCGGTGGAGGTTGCAAACTTCCTCTTGCTTGATGGTAATGGCGGCTAGGTCTACCTTTGAAGCTCTTGGATGAAGGAGGCGGCCGAGAGGAAACTCCGGCGAAGATTTGGCGTTGAAAGCTTGCCCGGAGATCCTCCCTAAGGTGGGCGACGATGGAGGGGCGAAGTCGGACCAAACCAGGCGGAAAACGGCGCTGAAAATCGGGGTGATGACCTAAAATCGCGAGCAGGGAATTTATAGGCGCTGGAATTAAACAGTGCGCACGGTCAGTGGCGCACGACCAGTGGTCGTGCGCACTAGAATCCTGTGATCGTGCGCTCTGCCTGGACGGAACCTGCAAAGACAGAAATTATAAAATAAAATGTTCGCACGACCAGTGGCGCACGACCGGTGGTCGTGCGCACTAGCGTCAGTGGTCGTGCACAATAGACGAAACAGAACTCAGAAATTAATGGTCAGTGCGCACGAGCAGTGGCGCACGACCGGTGTTCGTGCACACTGGCGTTGGTGGTCGTGCGCACTGCACCAAACAGAACTCGTGAAAAAGGCGTTAAGTGCACACGATCAGTGGCGCACGACCAGTGGTCGTGCGCAATAGAACCAGTGATCGTGCGCAGTGTTCCTGTGCAGAATTGCACCGGAAACACCTGCACGACTCCTGTTCTAGCGTACAACCACAAATCCAGCCACTAAAAGTGGCACCTAACAGTGCATGAAAACCACTAATGAAAATAAACATGAAATCACACCAAAATGGGCCAAAAGGTGCACCTAGCATGGATTAACAAATATGAACTAAAACAGGGCTAAAGTGCAGTGAAATGACTAACTAAACGGCCCAGATGAGTCCATAAAAGTGTATATGATCAGGACTCATCAATACACAAATTTGAAAATTGATTACTAAGATACTCTTTAGCATTATTAGTACGAAGAACTTTAATAGACACACCAAACTGTGTGCGAATTTCATTATAAAAAGTGGTGAATACTGAGAATAGATCAAAACATTCTTTTAAGATATATGTCCAGGTACATCGAGAAAAGTCATCCATAAAAGTAACAAAATACAGACTTCCCCTACCAACAGATTTGGTAGGAGAGGGATCCCAGATGTCCAAGTGAATAAGATCAAAAGGACGAGAAGAGTCGCATCCTTGTTTTGCTGGATAAGAGGAGCGGTGGTGTTTGCCAAGCTGTCAGGCTTCACAGTTGAGAGAGCAGTCTTCTTTTGGCAAGTCTGGTAGGAGCTGGTAGAGAAGGCGAGGAGGAGGATGACCAAGACAAAGATGCTACTGTAGAAGAAAGGTAGTGACAGTGATATCAGATACATTATCCAGGAAGAAGGGGTCGCCACTTTCAGTCCCAGTAACAATCATCTCCTTGGAGTGAGGATCATGTAAAGAGCAAGTACTAGAAGTAAATGTTACTGAGAAATTTAGTTGTTTGCATAGAGAGATAACTGAGAGCAAGTTGCAAGGAACGGTTGACACGTAGAGAGTGTCCTCAAGTTGAAGAGACGGAGTGACTTAGACTGTAACAGTCCCGCACATAGGAGATGAAGAACCATCCGCAATCAAGACCGTAGGAGACCGATTATGTTTGTCCAAATGATAGAAAAGAAGAGAATTTCATGTCATATGATTAATATCACCGTAGTCAATGAGCCACTAACCCCTGGTGACCATATGGGCACTACCTGAAGAGGTGGCAAGAGTGGTCGACTTCTTTGTGACCGAAAAGGTTGCTTCACCTGTTGGTGGGTGAAGATGAGGATGCTTGACCCAGCAACAATCCACGTAGTTTCATGTCTTGCCGCAATAAGAGCAGAGGTATCAGGATAAACCTCGCTCACCTGAGTGACCTCCACGGACACTACTGTTGCTACGATGAGCTGGATGATCAGTGGTGTCGGGAGGAGGTGGGGAGGCAAGCAGAGGACGCAGAGGAAGAGTGGTGATAGTGGAGATGCGAGCAACAGTAACATCATGGGTGGGAGAGTCAACTTCTCCTAGAATTTGTTGTCGGATCATATCATAAAACTCTGGGAGGCTAAGAAGGTAACACACCACTAGGAGTTCCTGGAAGTATTTGTGTTACTCGGCAAGATCAGCAGAGAAGGAGCGATGCTGAAGAAGTTCGGCACTAAGAGCTTCCACCTCCTGATAAGCAGCATCAGGAGTCATGGTGGGGAGAGCAAAGAGATCGACATATAATGTGCATATGTGAGAAGTCTGAGCCCCCTTGGAATAGAGAGCAGCAAGATGAGTCTATGCTGTCTTAACAGTCTCATCATGACGAATGATGGGCAGACATTCGTCAGATAAACTATTTGCAAGTCATGTTCTTACTAAAGCTTCACTGGCATCCCAGTCATCAAAGATAGTTGAGCATCTTGGTTTAGGGTCATCAGTGAGGTGATGATGTTTAAGTTGGGACCTTAACATAAATGTGAAGGAGACACTCCAGTCAGGGTAGTTTGGTCCTGTCAACTTGGAGGCGGTGCTTAGATTTTCTGAAGCAGTAGAAGCTGGGGTTGCGGTCAGAACTGGTGGTGCGGACAAGGCAGAAGAAGAGATATCTGGAGCCTCCATAGAGAGAGGAGGATGCAGTCAAAGAAAACTTAATCGCACGTTCAGGGAGAGGAGACCGCACAAATCGCAGAGACCGCGAAGAGCAAGGAGCAAAGAGTCGAGGCAAGTGGTAAAAGAGAATCGGAGACCGCACAACATGGTGATAGGGAGGGCGGGCGGTTAATAAACTGAAATCCGCATAAGAAAGAGATAGGGAGGCAGGTGGTTAAGAAACCGAAGTCCGCACAAGAGAGGATGTATGGAGCGGCGATCAGGCGACTAGATGATCAGGTGCTAGGAGAGCAAGAGACGAACATATTTCACAATCGAAGGATCGACATTAGCTTTGATACCATGTGAGAATTTAGAAATACCTTAACTGAAGTTAACAATAACACACAGAAAATTGGGAATAACAATATTTTTTATTTCCAAAAAATCTGAATATTACAAAGGTATGACCTCCTTTATATAGAATGGGGGAGGTAAGAGAGATTACAATTAGGCAATGCGGGACTAATCTATAGGAGGTGACTAACGTTGTTACTGCGGTTATACACAACAAACCGCCCATAACAATTCGTCGGGCTTCACCATCTCAGCATGCGGTTAACACATCATCATGATCATCGCAAGGAACATAGGGTGCGGTTAGATCACTCTAACTGCCTGACCGCAGTGATGTTTTAACAGTATTTATGTGTTTAAAGGGCTCGAAGAGCAAGATAAGAGGTAATATGATGTTGTCTTTTTACTTCACTTTTGAGTCAATCACATTTAACTGGCTTAAAAGTCAATTGAACACATCAAAATGTTCATATAGGTTGTCACCCTCCTGCATCTTCAACTCATACAATATTTTATTCAACAACATTCATGTGGTCACCGTCTTGATTAGATATAGTCACTCTAGCTTTTCCCAAAGCACGAATGCAAACTTCTCAGTACCAATGTTGAAGAGAACCTCACCGGAGACACACATATTGAAGGCATTAGTGGCCTTCTCATATAGATCTCCTCGCTCTACATCTTTCACTAGAGTGAGCAACTTGTCCCATCATTGCAGAACTCATATTAGCCCGTGCTGAATAGCATGCCCTTGACGCGTATTTATTATAAACTAAAGTTTCTGCTATCACAGAATTTCTCCACCGAGTACTAATTCAGAATCGTGTTCATTTTTGACATAGTTATTGTACAACCCTCATTCTCCGAGGGTAGGACCCACTCAAGGCCACGTAGGCAGAAGTCAAAGGTCAAAGGGTCAGCACAGAGACCAGCAGTCCAAGACACAAGACAAATCAGCCAGTAGGAGCGGTAGAAGGTTGGCGAGTATTGGCTAAATACTCGCCAGGTGGGCGACTATGGTCGAAGATACGTGTCGAGTATCCCGTATGTCGCCCCAGGGCTAGCCAAACCACAGAAGACCTGCGCGAGTATCGGCCCGGCTTGTGCGAGCAGCACCCAATACTCGCCAGATGGGCGACTATGGCATGGTACTCGCCGAGTAACCCATAGTCGTCGGGTTGGGGGTTGGACTATAAAAAGCCCCCCTACCCTTTGGTTTTCCTATAAATAGGACCCCAGAGGTACTTGGATTGGCACCTGGACTTGAGCTTTTGGACCCCGATTCCCGAACTCTCGAGCCCGTCACCCTTGCTTTCTAGCCAAGTTGGTGCCTTCCTCATACCCTGCTCGGCCATTTTTGGTCTTGGAGGGGAAGTCTCTTCGGAGATTCTGGGTACTTGGTGGGACCTCCCTGCCGCAGCGACCTGGGGTCCTGTTGTTGTTGATCACATAGCTTCCTCATAGTCGTCAGCTTAGTCATCTCTTCGAGCCACTGGGCAAGTAGTCTCCGGCTGCATTTGTCCGAATCTTGAGGTCAGGATTTTCCTGGCGTCAACACTTTGGTGCGGTGAGCGTGGACAGTAGTCAGAGAAAGAAAACTTAGTGGGAAGAAAAGATGGTTGTAGTAGGCGACCATGAGGATGCTATCGGCAACTCGGCCAGTGGTGGCGAGTTTGTGACGTTAGCAGTCTTCGAGGAATTCGCGCGGCGGACAGAAGAGTCCTTGCGAGTAGTCCTTCAATCTCGCACGGAAGGAACGGTGACCTCACCTCATTGCCCGATTCTGACCGAAGAAGGTGCTCACCCTCGGCGAGCAGGGAAGGAGCATGGAGAGGAGATGGAGCGACCAAGGAGGTCGCAATTCTACTCGCAAGTCTCGCAGGGAGCTGGTAGAATCCGATTCCGCGAAGAGGAGGAGCAGGCGAGATACCAGGATACTCGCCCATATGGCGAGTATGGTGGTGATACTCGCCAGGTGAAGGATCGTCGCCGGGTAGGAGGGAGGAGCCCCTTCTGCGAGGAGATCCTTGTCGCGCCAGTGCCAGAAGGATTCAAAGATCCCGCTATGAATTATTGCTCGGGGAGAGACGACCCTATCCGTCGGGGGAAGAGGCGTAACCGGAGAAATAGCCGAAGGAGGAATAAGGATCGGGTCAGCCAAGAATGTCAAGGAAGGATCGGGGCCGGGGAAGTAGGAGTGAGTTTTGGAGAAGCGGAGCTCGGATCTTTCCGCAAAATGAATTTCCACCAAGCCTACCGCCAAGATGTCACTACAACCTCTCAAGCGCCATCCCCGCTAGAGGAAATCACTTTCTCGGAGGAGGGCATGTTCAGGGATGAGAATCCCTTCCATGATGCTCAGGTGATTCATGCGATCGTCGAAGACTCCACCGTCAATCGGATCCTGGTGTGCAGCGGGGGTTCTGTCTGTGTCATCTTTACGTCGTTCTTATGAACACGTTTGACAACCTGGAGATCAAGGCGAGGAGGATGACGATCTTGGATGGTTCCCTTGTTTGATTTCTCAGGTAAGCGAAAGAAGGCGGATGCGATAGGAAGAGCAGCCGCCGTTGGGAAGCTCAATCCAAGACGGGAAGAACCCTTCATCATGAAGGGGAGCTGTTGGAAAACACCTGGAAGGGCGACAACCTGAAAAGGTTTGGCTGCTAAGCGGGAGTATGTACACATCCCACCCCTGTAAATTTATTGTCCATAAATAAAACCATCACCTCCCTGAAACATGGGAAATGGTGAGTCTTTTGTCACTTCCAGCTATGTGTTTTCAAGTAAAAGAAGAAAAGCAGGCAAAGTCGATCTCCGCGTTAGGTTTGGGAAACTGGCCTCCGACTTGATTCTCGTAAAAGCCCAGAACGGGTGATGGGACAATACCTCGGTTATACGTCCCCCTAAGTCCAAGCCTCTGCAATGACGACCGAGATCAACTCCCCCCTTGCACGTTGGCTGCGGTTCCCACCGGCGGCATTTCTCATCCGACTGGTGAGATTATCAGGAAGAAGTCTGGATGCCGACCTCCCAATCCGACGAAGGAATAATCGACTTTGGCAAAGGTGGTGCTCACCCTTATCTGCTTCGTCAAAAATGTGTTTTCAAGAAAAAGAAGAAAAGCAGGCAAAGTCGATCTCCGCGTTAGGTTGGGAAACTGGCCTCCGACGTGATTCTCGTAAAAGCCCAGAACGGGTGATGGGACAATGCCTCGGTTATACGTCCCCCTAAGTCCAAGCCTCTGCAATGACGGCCGAGATCAGCTCCCCCCTTGCACGTTGGCCGCGGTTCCCACCGGCGGCATTTCTCATCCGACTGGTGAGATTATCAGGAAGAAGTCTGGACGCCGACCTCCCAACTCGACGAAGAGATGATCGACTTAACTGATCAGGGGACAGTGCCTCGGTTGTTCGTTTCCGAGTTCTTCCTCCTATTGTGTGAGTTAATGTGCTTAAGTGTGCTTAACCCCCCGTTCAAATTGTTGAGCAACAGGAAACAGGTTGGGTCGACATTCAGCACCCGAGTAGGATGGGGAACTTAGGATGTTGTGATCCCTTGGAAGGTGCTCCATTGGAATCCCCCTACTGTCATTCCCTACCGAACGATCTGCTTGTTAATATCCATCACCGCCAGTTGGGAAACGAGCCTCCGACTTGTACCTCGTAAAAACCCAGAACGGATGATGGGACAGTGCCTCGGTTCAGCAACCCTCTAAGACCAAGCCTCTGCATTGACGATCGAGATCAGCTCCCCCCTTGCATGTGGGCCACGGTTCGTATCGACTGCGCTTCTCATTCGACTGGAGGGATTACCAGGAGGAAGTCTGGACGTCGATATCCCGACTTGGACAAAGAGGTGATCGATTCGACCGACCGAAGAACGAAGACTTCAAGCATCCAAGTAGGATGGTGGCCTAAGGACGGTGTGTCCCCTTGGACCTGTCCGGCTGCCATGCCGTACTTGACGTCATCCTTTGAAGACACCAGGCTTTCAAGTAGGAGAGAGGCCTCAGGATGATATGTCCCCCCGGGCCTCCCCAACTGTTGAACCCTACTTCTGCCTTCCCTTGAAAAGCTCCTTTGATTATTGCATAAATCCTAAACGAGCTCTTCACTAGGTGCAAGTCAAGGCCTTGGGAGCAAATAGGCGGTTATAAGTATGCAGGTGCGAGTATGATGGTGCGAGCATGCATTAGCGAGTATGCAGGAGCGAGCACTCATCCTCGCCGAGATCCTAAGAGCCTAGCGAGCACTCAACCTCGCCTCGAGCCTAGGAGTCTAAGCAACACACAAGCAAGGAAGTAAGTACAAGAAAGAAGAACAGGCAAGCAATCAATCCAGTTCCTTTCATATGCAAAAAATTCTTGTGTGTACTACAAGTTACAGGTATACTGACGAACTGCACAAAAAAGGTCGATGGGCGAGCAAAAAGGGAGCCCAGGCGACATCCTCGCCTTCTATATCTACATCGGCCTCATCAGCAGCACCATCATCGCCATCATCGTCGTCATCATCATCATCGTCATCCTTATCATCGTCGTCCTCGACATCGCTAGGTAGCGGCGAGGATGCTCGCAGGGGGGAGGTGGACTCCGCGGCGAGCAGTGCCGGGATGAGGTCCATCACCGTCAAATCCATTGCTTCCGGCTTTAGGAGATTATCGGCCTTCAGCTGATTCAGGATGACATCCCCCGTTGCTCGCGCGATCTCCCGGCGCATATATGGCATATCGTCGCCATGCATCCTTATTCGCTTGCCGGCCCGAGAAGGGCCCGCCTCTGTCGGTTGTTGCTCGGCAGGCCGAGTTTCCAACTCGGCGATGCGAACCTAGCGGCTTCCAAGGCCGCGCGAGTATCCTCCAGCTCCTTCTCATCCCGGGAGAGCCTCTTCGCCGACTCCAGCTCGGCATCCTGCGAAAGGTAAAAAGAAGAAAAGTTAGTTAAAAGTTGTCGGCAAGGTGGCGAGTATCTTAGTAACAAGCAAAGACGCAAAGGCGAGTACCTCGAACTCCTTGATCCGGAGCGCGAGGGCGATCAACTTCGGACCCTGCACCTTGATCGCCTGCTCGTACTCAAGTAGTCGCCTTGCTGTTGCGTGAGCCAGCTCGGCTGACCGCAAGAGGGAGCGCGAGGTCTGGTGAGCCAGATCCTCGGCAGTTGTGTCCTGCAGGACTTCGGCGTCCGCGCGACCATACAGGACGTAGGTCACGTCGAAGGCCTCCCCCTTGTCCTCCCAATCTTCCGACCAGGCGGGGAGGTTGGAGCTGAGGGTCACCTCATGGGCGCGCTCAGCCCAGGTCACCAATGGGCGACCATAGGCATCCTCGCTTCGGGTGCCCTCGTTAAAAAAAGGATGGCTGCTCGGCTCGCCAGCCTCCGAGGGATCCGCCTTCTTGCCCAAATCCCTATGAGCGACCTCCTTCTTGCTCCTCTTGGGCTTGGAGGCCTTAGCCTTGGCCGCTCGCCTCTTTGAATTCCCGGCCCCATCACCAGCGACATTAAATTTGTCGCCCCCTGGCGATAAGACGATTGGGGAGGAGCCCCCAACCTCGCGCGTCGAGATTCCCGCACCCCCTTGGGTGGCGGTCGTCACCTTCGCCACGGGAGGAAGAATGTCGCGAGGTAGAGCTCGCACGCCTGTAAAAAGAAGACCAGAGATTAGTCGCCTGATCGAAGCCAAGGGGCGAGTATGGCTGATGCTCGCACGAAAAGTACCTTCCCCTAGGCGAACTTCCGTGAGCTCGTCTACTCGCCTCCTCCAGTGCATCACATCCAGGCGGCGATGCCTGAAGGAGTCAAGCAGTTTCTCCTGACTCTCCTGCAAAAAAGGGACGGTGAAGACATTCTCTGACGGCTGGATGGGCGAGCTGGAGATGCCCGCGAAGTCGCCCTCGATGATGACTAGTCGCTCCACCCAGCGATGGTTCTTATTTGAAGTGCCCGCCAGCATGAAGACGTGACTGCACAGGAAGATGACGCCCTCGCCGGTCGCCATGACCGAGAATACTCGCCTAAAGACCGAAAGGTCGAAGACGATATTCTGGTCCCGAAGGTAGCACAGGAACCCCACGATGGTCGCCACTCCATTGGGATTAATCTGGGCGGGGACTATCCCGAAGAAGCCGAGTATCTGACGGAACTCCGGCCACAAGGGAAGTCGCAGACCGACCTCGAAGTGACGGATGGGGAAGATCATCGCCAAGGGCGAGGAAGTGTTTAGTCGCTCAGACTCGCGAGGAAGCCTGGCGACGTAGCCTGGCGTCGCGAACTTGGCGTTGAAATCGTCCAAGTCCTTCTGAGTCGTGATCGGCTTCTTGAAAGAGTTCTCCTCGAAGTTTTTGGCATGGTTAGCTCGCCGGATGGTCGCCTCGTCAGTCATCTCGAAAGGAAGGAAAGTAGGCGAGTATCGAAGAAGGGCGAAGAGTAGAAGTTCGGAAGATATTCGCACAAGAATCTGAAGATCGCCAAAAGCGTATTCAAGGCTCACCCACCCCCCTATTTATAGTAATCGGGTATCCTGGCTTGAGCATGACTCCGCAGGTACGACTAGGGGTGGCGAGTATCGAAGGAAATAGCCAAAAGCACAGAGCGCATTAAGCTGCCGACCTTCAGCTGGCGAGTACCTGCATCACAGAAACATGAAGAAGCTCGCCAAAATGCAGACGACATTCAACCAATGCTCGGCAAAAAGAAAAAGAAGATAGAAAAATCCAACAAAAACGAGTGGAGTCAAGCAAGACAAATAGAAGAGCGAGTATTCAAATACTCGGTGGATAAATAAATCTTCAAATATAATAAAGTGCAAGTACAAAGAATGCTCGCCAGGAGCTACAAGCTACAGAAAGAAGAAACTGCTAAAAAGGGGCAGCAGCTAGGGTTGTGCTTGGATGTTCGCCTGGGGATCCTGAGGCTGAGGGTGACGCCCGACCCAGCCCATGCTGCGAGCACGCTTGAAGTGCTCGGAGGCCACGGACATAGTATCCTCGCCTTGTCGCAGCTGGTCTTCGATCCTCGACAGCCTCCCCGCCGAGCCCATGCTCGCGCGCATCCCAACTAGGTCATCGCGGTGCAGCTGCTGCCGGTGCTCGATCCTTGCCACCCTGCGCTCCAAATCGCTGATAGAATGAAGGCGAGCTTCAGTACCCGATAGGCGAGCATCAAACTCCTCCAGCAGGGATACTCGCGCCTCTAAGTCAGTCAAGCGGCGGTGAGGGTCACTAGCCGCCAAGCGCTCAACCCGCGACTTCACATCAGTCAGGCGGCGATGAGGCTCGCAGATCGACAGCCGCTCTATCTTGGACTCCAAATCCAAGATGGCGCGAGTAGCCCTCTCCTGGTACTCGCGAGGGGGGAGCCCGACGGCGTCGATCAGTGCTCCCACGGGAGTATGAGTGCGACCTGCAGAAGACAAAAATGAAGAGTCAGACCTCCGGCAAAAAAAAGCAAAAAGCAGTGCGAACTCCAGTGGCGACTATCCAAAAGCAGCGACCAAGTACCTGGCCGAGTACTCCGGGTATGTCGGCGATCAGGGGTGCGAGATCGCCGGCGAGGAGAGACCCTTCCTCGATGCGGGGAGGGGCTGCGACGAACGCCATCTCGGCGAGGAGTGTGCCCCCCAGGATGATCCCGGTTAGAAGGCATGCTCCCCCGACCGCGACCATCTCCTGGTCGCCCTCCACCCCTTGGAGCAAAGAAGCCCGAAGACCCTCCGGTCCCGCCTCTGCGCGAGGACTCCCCTTGGTGGGTGGAGGGAGCAGTAGAAGTTGATGGGCGCTGGTCGCCCGGAAGAGCCGTTGAGGGTGGAGGTCTAAAAGGAGGTGGTGGAAGCCCACCCTCGGGAAGTTGCGAGTTGATCACCGGCTCTGGACGCAAAGGAGGTGGTGGCGGCGGAGGAATGATGTTCGTCAGAGGAGCCCCATGCTCGCTCATCGGCCTCTTCTCCACGGAGGAGCTGTGGAGAATCCTCACCGAGCGACCACTCCGAGATCCCCCTTCAGGCGAGATCATGGAAGAAGACCGCGGCGCCAGGACAGCCAAAGGCTCCTCCTGAGCCTCAGTATTCGGCAAATCTGCGAGCAAGATCGAAGACGTTAGAATCGCGCCAAAGTGACAGCAAGAACTAAAGAAAAGGCGAGTAAAGAGCCCACCTCGCGCAGGAGGGAGATCCGGTTGGGCTTGAGTCTGGGCCCCAGCCCTACTCGCCTCCGGGGTGACCTCTGCCAAAAGAGGAGGAGGATCGGAAGCAGGCGAGTTCCCCTCATGGGAGAGGCCCAAGTCGTCCAGCAGTTGCTGGCGTTGCTCGCCCAAAGGGTCGGCGACGTTCTCTGTAGTCGCCTCCTTCTTCTTCCCTTTCTTCTTCTTCTTAGCAACCCTCTTCCTCTCCTTAGTGGCGAGGAAGGCATCGAGTTCGGCATCACGAGAAGGAAGAGCTGGAGCGCCAATCAGACTCGAGAGGCCAGCCATGGCTTTTTTAGCAGCCTCGGCATAGTTGAGCGATATTGTAGGCGAGTGCAGGAAGGCGGTTCCGTCAGAGACCCCCCCCCCCCCCCCCCCCCCTTCTATATATAGGGTCCGGGCGTCGGCCAGCGAGATGCCGAGTATCGCCCGATACTCGCCAGAAAGACAACTCGTCGAATAAGGGTTGGATGATTCTTTCCGAGCAACTACGTTACTCGCAAAGAGCGGGGATTGTGTACAACCCTCATTCTCCGAGGGTAGGACCCACTCAAGGCCACGTAGGCAGAAGTCAAAGGTCAAAGGGTCAGCACAGAGACCAGCAGTCCAAGACACAAGACAAATCAGCCAGCAGGAGCGGTAGAAGGTTGGCGAGTATTGGCTAAATACTCGCCAGGTGGGCAACTATGGTCGAAGATACGTGCCGAGTATCCCGTATGTCGCCCCAGGGCTAGTCAAACCACAGAAGACCTGCGCGAGTATCGGCCCGGCTTGTGCGAGCAGCACCCAATACTCGCCAGATGGTCGACTATGGCATGGTACTCGCCGAGTAACCCATAGTCGCCGGGTTGGGGGTTGGACTATAAAAAGCCCCCCTACCCTTTGGTTTTCCTATAAATAGGACCCCAGGGGTACTTGGATTGGCACCTGGACTTGAGCTTTTGGACCCCGATTCCCGAACTCTCGAGCCCATCACCCTTGCTTTCTAGCCAAGTTGGTGCCTTCCTCGTACCCTGCTCAGCCATTTTTGGTCTTGGAGGGGAAGTCTCTTCGGAGCTTTTGGGTACGTGGTGGGACCTCCCTGCCTCAGCGACCTGGGGTCCTGTTGTTGTTGCTCACATAGCTTCCTCATAGTCGCCAGCTTAGTCATCTCTTCGAGCCACTGGGCGAGTAGTCTCCGGCTGCATTTGTCCGAATCTTGAGGTCAGAATTTTTCTGGCGTCAACAGTTATCCTCCGACGCGATTAGAATATCTAGTAAATTCAAAGACCGGATTTGAAAGGATGGGGAGCGGACCTAGTCAAACATTTGTCTGAATGTCCAATCAATCACCTACATAACCTGGCTCAATACCACTTGAAGGGATTTTTCGATAGGGAAGCGCAGCCCCCAGACACAACTAAATACATGATCAAATAAGAACTCTTTCTTTGCACAATTTTATTAGCACAATAAATTAATCAGTACCCAAAATCAAGAAATAATACAAGACAAAAACACACTGAGGAAAAACTCGAACTACAAAAATTTCATGAAGATAATAAGAACTTGACTTCGATCTATAAAACAAACGCACAAGATTCATATCAGAATGAGCTTTTGTCATCATCAGGCTACCAATCACCACCACCACTACGACTGGAGAATTTGACGTCAAACTAGTGCACACCCGAGACCTTCTCCCTATTGCCTGGTGGCTCTTTCATGATTATTTCCGTGTTAATGACAAACTTCTTTCATAAAGCACATAATGAATAAAATAATAATAAAGGAGCATATGGGGTACCAAAAGATGCCATAAGACTCATCAAATAAGACTTTATGCAATTAGGTGGCTGGTAGGTGGGGGTTTAGAACATACATTTGAAAATGAAGCCAACACAACACAATACTAGGGATAGAGATATCATATTGAAATACCAAGCGATGTTTAGGGCAAAAGAATATCTTTACATTTGTTTCTCTCAAGCCTAGTGCAGAAATATAACTGAAACATTTGGCAATAAAATCAGGAAATATAAGTAAATAATGTGTAATATAACTACATACATAAATAAGTAATAACTAATACCTAATGATTGAGGCTCCGTTTGGCTCATCGTTTTTGCTCCGGTGAGTTTGAACAAAAACACTACTGTCAGAAAAATAATGTATGTTTGGCTTGGCAATGATTATGACCGCCACCGAGAAAAGAAAACTAGTTTTGAACATAAAAGTGAATGAAATTCCTTAGGTGAGGTCGGACGCTCCCGAACGATGGTTCATAAACATCGGATTCACGACCGCTACCGCAGTGCCAAACGGAGCCTAAATCTACTGATTTGAA
Source organism: Dactylorhiza incarnata (assembly GCA_033032865.1). Lineage (NCBI taxonomy): Eukaryota > Viridiplantae > Streptophyta > Magnoliopsida > Asparagales > Orchidaceae > Dactylorhiza > Dactylorhiza incarnata. The sequence continues at coordinate 4,662,157 of JAWHQI010000198.1, forward strand.
CCAGTGTGTGAACCGCAACCCCACATCACATGTCCATAAAATAGGAAAAACTTGAAAAATAGATTAGTATATGCATTCGGGGTGCAGTGCGATTACTTCCATTTTTCGTAAGAAAACACCGTACCACACTGCATATCATAATGCTTGATTTTGCAATCAACAAAATCGCACCTAAACCAAACTGTTTGATGCGGTTCTCCAGTATTTAGGTTCCATTTGGTTTTTGCTCCAGTGAGTTTGGACAAAAACGCCACCGTCGTAGAATGTATGTTTGACATAATAACGATTATGACCGCCACCAAGAAAAGAAAACTAGTTTTGAACATAAAATGAAATAAAATTCCCTACACGAAGTCAGACGTTCCCAAACGACAGTTCATAACCACCGCGTTCACGACTATCACCACCGTGCCAAACAAAGCCTTAGTTTTTTTAACTTTAGTTTTTTTCCAACAGGTAGCGTATCTGAGAATTGTACGGGTGAGATATGAAAAATGTTTTTTTATTAAAAAACTATTGTTTTTATTAAAAAAAAATACAATCTTTGTTAAAATTTGGCCGGACATTAGAATTTTGCTGACGGTCTGATAGCAAATCAGACGAAAAGATCTCATCCGCACGAATCTCTCCTACACTACCCGCACGTAAAAATCTCTTGAGTAATATTATGTGCACCAACAACTCTTACAGTGGGTGCTGCTATTAGCACCACAGTTTTGACTAGTCGCACCGCACTTTCTCCTAATTTTTCGCGCCTTTTGAAAATACGTCTTGTACATGCATTTTTAGGAAAATTGTCCAACACGAAAGTTGTAGATTTCGACGAGATCTACAACTTTCGTGTTGAACACTTTTCCTAAAAATGCATGTACAAGGCGTATTTCCAAAATGCGTGAAACCTAGGCGTATTTCCAAAGTACGCCTTGTACATGCATTTTTAGGAAAAGTGTTCAACACGAAAGTTGTAGATCTCATCGAAATCTACAACTTTCGTGTTGGACAATTTTCCTAAAAATATATGTACAAGACGTATTTCCAAAAGGCGTGAAAAATTAGGAAAAAAATACGATGCGACTACCCAAAACTACGGTGCTAATAGCAGCGCCCTTTACAATTGACTAGTTTCGTTACATTAGTATCTATCTGGATATTAAAAACAGGTCCACATCCAAACTTCGAATCATTCAATAATGCCCGACAAATGACAGCTTTGATCGACCAAATCTCAGCCGTTCATCGATCACCAAAACGCCAGGTCTATTTTTGGCGCTTTTAAAAAAAAAAAAAAAACGGCTGTCGCGTGCGGCCTTTAAAAAGCTTGTGGCTCATGCCGCTCCTCGTTTTCGGCGGCCAAAAATGCATCACGTGTCGTCTCTTCAGCAGTTGCCTCTCCGAACAAATATTCTCGACGGTGACACGCGGCGGTCGGAGGAGCCGGTGGCGGCGACTTGGCTGACGCCGTCGGCAAAAAAGCACGCGAGAAAGTACTGTGGATCCTAAATTCTCGGCTCTCCTTCGAATTCCCCCCGCCCATTTCACGGCCTCGCCCGCACTACCAGATGTTGTAAGACACAAAGTGATGCCACGTGTCCGCCCTTTTGTGAAATATCAGCCACGAGATTCCCCCTCTCTATAAATTACTTGTCCGATGGGCCCCACTATACGTGGCATCTCTCCTTTTTCTACTTCCCTTTCCCCTTCCTGCTCCACGCACTGCCCCGCTCCCTCTCTCTCTCTCTCTCTCTCTCTCTCTCTCTCTCTCTCTCTCTCTCTCTAGGGATTTGGAAACGTGAACTTGCGATTGATGACTGTTGAGCGCCGAGGAATTTGAATACATTGTAGTTCCATGGCTGAAAAGATTGGCGTTCTTCTGGTATATATCCGCTGGATCTTCGTTTTTTCTTTTTTGGATTTGTTTTATGTGTGTTTAAAATCTGTGTCGAAAGGGGAAAAAATTAGGATTCATGCGGATTGCTGAGTTCTGTTTGAAAAACACGGCAGAATTTGTGCTTCTGTTTTACTGTGATGCGGCGGTAGTCTGAATTGGGAGAAAGAATTGTCCATATTTATTTAATTTGTGATAAATATGAGTAATTTGTTCCTTACTAATGTCTTAGACTCAGTTTGGCGAGGTAGTGGCGGTCGTGAATGCGGTGATTATGAATCGGTGTTCGTCACCGCCCGGCCTCACTTAACGAACTTCATCCAATTTTATGCTCAAAACTAGTTTTTTTTTGTGGTGCTCATAATCATTGTCATGCCAAACATACATTCTTCGCCGGAGTAAAAATATCGCGCCAGACGGAGACTTAGTTGATGTTTAGATTATAAAATAGTTGGACTGAGAATTGTATTCAATCTGTTACGTGGATAGGGGGAAAGTAACGGTACAAATTTGAATTCTTCGAGTGGTGCCTTGTTAAATGATGGAGAATCATTGGGAGATAAAGTTGCACTAACACCGAAGGTGAAGGTTTACTTCATTTTATAATTGAAAATTTTCAGATTTGATGAGATTTTGAGTAAAATCTTAAAGTTCTAAGACACTTTGATAGGTAAGGAAACCTTATACGGTAACTAAGCAGCGAGAGAGGTGGAAAGAAGAAGAGCACGAGAGGTTTCTTGAGGCTCTGCAACTCCATGGAAGAGCTTGGCGCCGCATTGAAGGTATTCGATGATATTCCCGTTTGACAACTAGTGCGAAAGATGTTCCTCGGCTTGCATTTATGCCTGTCTGATTAGTGGCCAATCTCTCGCAGAACATATTGGCACAAAAACTGCAGTTCAAATTCGAAGCCACGCCCAAAAGTTCTTCTCTAAGGTGCATTTCTTTAACTTACAAGTGGCTGTTCATAGTCTTTTCATGGTTGATTGTTAGGAAGCATTGATACTTGCAGAGTTGGGAAACTCTCGTGAGCTCGTCCTCAAAGTTCTCAATTTTTTTTCTTTTAAATTTAAATAAAAAAACTTTTATTCGGGAAAACGCTCAAGTTTGTCATATGGAGAAAGACATGTGAAAGAGAAAGTATCGGATGATAAATAGTGGGAGTCAATTGAATGCATACTTTCAATCACGACTCCTATCTATGACATGATATAATTTTGTGGCACATAAATTTGTTGATGCAAGACGGTACTATGAAGTCTAAGGACATTTTCTATATGTAAACACACTTCTGACAATTTATTTTACTTACAATAAATTTTCTTTATAAATCAAAATACAAGATGAGTCACAGTAGATAAAGCGAACAAGCAAAAGAAACACGAGACATCATCTATACTCAAAACCAAACAGCTAAGTAAATGAAAACTCACTATGATTCAAAAGTTTGGATCAACGATTACAAATAACATATCCCTTAAGTACGAAACCAGTGCTTAATTAAACAATCAAATATTTACTTCAAACTAAAAACTCACAGGAATCTGAAATGGGGGAGGACTGGATGGGTATTTGGAGGCCTTTCAGAGTGAATTTCAGGCCCTGGACAGAATTTCAGAGGACTGTATGTGAGCTACCGGCTGCTGTTTTCAGGGAGGGAGGATGTTGTAGGGTGGTCCCACGAGAGAGAGTAGGAGGGTTGATGGAAGGGATAGAGGGCTCGATTTTTGAGTGGGAAGGCGGGGAGAGGTGGTTCCACGTGAGAGGAGAGTGGGTTAGGCTGCTAGGTGGAGGGAGGGGCTTGGTTTTGGAGTGGGAGTGTGGGAAGGTGGCTCCACGTGGGCTGTTAACTGTTAAGGGAGAGGAAATGGGCTAACTGTAGTGGAGGAGGTGGGGAGTGGAGATAGTGGATGAAATTTAGGAGGAGATCCTAAATTTTAGGAGAGGTGGAGTTAGTGGGATAGTTGAGAAGTAGTTATGGGGTGGTGGTGGTGGTTGGCCAGAGGTGGTCACCAAAGGTGGTGGTGGTGGCCGAAGGGTTTTTTCGGCGATCGCCGAAAAACTAAAAACGGATGAGACTTGAAGGATGGTGATGGAGGTTCATCGAAGGTGTTCGGGGAAGGTTTTCCGATGATCACTGAAAACTGAAAATGGAGGGGATGGGGGCTATTTTTGGAGGAATATGGGGAAATTGGAAGGAGGGGAGAAAATTTAGGAGGTTAGTGGCCTAAACTTTAGGAGGGGTGGAGTTAGTGGGGTGGTGGCTGGCTAGAGGTGGAGGGTTATGTGGTGGTGGGGTGGTGGCTGGCCAGAGGTAGTCTTCAAAGGTGGTCGATGGTCGCCGGAGGTGGTGGAGGTGATTTCCAGCGATCACCAGGAAAAAAAATGTAAGGAATTTTGTGAAGGTGATGGTGGCTTGGCGTAGGTAGCCAGAATTTTTCCGGCGATCGCCGAAAAATGACGATGGATGGAATTGGATGGGGGAGGTGGTGGAGGGATTTTGGAGGGGAGTTTGAGATAATGGTGTTGGTCGGCTAGTGGAGGTGGAGAGGAAGGGGGCTAGCCAATAAAGGTGGAAGAAAGGTGGCCGGCTAGGAGGTGGAGAGGAGATAACTTCCAAGCTTCGACACTCGGATTTTCGGCTTTGGCACTGTGATCGAAAGGAGCAATTTTTTCTTTACTCCAACTTTCAATGCCTTCAAATTAAACAATCTATCCACATTTATAGACTACGCCACCATGGATGATCAAGATTCTCCGATCACGGCGATTCTTAATATACATTAAATAAAAATTCAAAACATACAAGAAAATAACAAAAAATCTCAGATCATCGATCTGCATAAAATGGACGGCTCCGATTATCGTGTAGGCCGATGTGTGTTGCGATCCCCATCGTTTGTCTTCATTCATTACATGATAGGTGAGATATAATGATTGAAAGAACATATTTATCACACATTTTTCATATTAATTTGTATTTATATGTAAATAATTTAATTCAAAATTGTATCATTTATCCTTGTTGATGTGAAAATCAAGAATCTTGTATCCATATCGTATCATGTCCTCCTCCTAATGCAACATATGCTGATTGATGGATTCTTTTTATTTTCTCATCAACTATTCAATTGATGTAGGTGGTTCGAGATACAAATGACAATGGAGCGGGTGACAAGAAGCCAATTGAGATCCCTCCTCCTCGACCGAAGAAGAAGCCAACCCACCCATACCCTCGCAAGAAGGTTTCCTCCACCAAGGAGAACTTTGTCCTCAGGAAATTGGAGAGGCCTTCACCACCAGCGTTGTCTATCTCCGAACAAGATAACAATTCTCCGACATCAGTTGTATCTGCAGTTGGATCCGAGCTCATTGATCCATCATCGTCAAATGACCAAAATGGTTATGAGAGTAGAATTCTGTCACCCACAACCTCAGTCGATAAATGTGCAATGGTATACATACATCTCTCTCTATCTATATATATCTACGAGTGACAGTACACAGGAGAGCCCTCGTGTGGCCAACGAGAGTACCACGACCGCAACAGTACTTCCGCCCATGCACACCATTACCCCACCGTGCGGGTGAAGGTACTGTCATGGCCTGAAGAAAAAATAAGAGCGTTAGTAATTTTTATTTTAAATCAATAACCAAAATTATTATTTTTTCTTCAAGAGGATCGGTTTTGAGTTAAAATGGATGTCTAGAATGAAACACATGATGCACACCATTACACCACAAGGAGATATCTTTATATATTTGTGTGTGTGTATTTAATTTATGCACATGAAACAAAATTAGGTGGAGATTCCTTTTTACAAAACTAACACCCAATCATTTAAAATGAACTAGCAAACTCATGTATTTTAATGTGATACAACAAATGCATCAAGAATTTAACGAATTATTGAGAAATTCTTTTTTCTTTATAGTTGTATGGTGCTCTTCACTATGTGGGTGGTTATTATTATTTTTTATTAACAATAGAAGTAATTAGGTTTATATCTATGTAAAATTTTATGATTAAATGTTACACAAGAAATTTCCCCCCAAAAATTATGGCATGTATGGATAGATGTATTCATATAAATTTTGATCCCCTCGAGCTAGCTCGAGTTGATTCCAATCAGTCACAAACACAAGTTCGATTGAAGCTAGGAGTAACCTGTTAGTACGTTCTTTGATCAATATCCAATCTTGACTTCATCTGAAAGTCAATCTCGAATCAAACTGATATTGTGATGTTCAATCGCTGACTAACTAGTTTGTTTCTAACTGATTTCTCAGGATTTAGATATGGGTTCTTCCGAAGAATGCATTCGTTCAAAAGAAGCTCCTTTTATTGAAGAAGCTTCAGCGCCAACTATAAAGCTTTTTGGGAGGACAATGGCGGTTGCCGACGCTTCCAAACAATCTTCTGCAATCTCCGGCGATGTGGCTCACAAGTTTTTGCCGGAGATGATCCCTGAAAGCAATTTCAATGGAAAGGTATTGGATTCAGGAGACTTCATATTGAATGGAACATGGTCTGGGATCAAGTTCCTTCCCACATTCTATTGCTGGCCTACCTCTTCTGAAGAGGCATCAAACCTGAAAATTGAAGCTAGTGTTGTTCCTCCACCATGGTTTCCTTTCTATGGGAGTGTTCCATTTCCTTGTTCCTATAATCAACAGCACTTGATTTCAAGGGAAAATCTTCATTTGTATAATCAGTGCTTGGGGACTAGTTCTAATACTTCCTATGAAGGCGGCAATTTTGCTGAATTTAGCGATCGTCCGTTCACATCATTCTTCGTGGCGCCAAATCGGAATGAAAATGAAAATTACAGAGAAATGGAAAATAGAGTATGTTCCAGAGGGTTCATGCCATACAGAAGATGTGTTGTGGAAGAGAAAGTAGAGAGTCCACACATAGCTGGAGACTCGGGGATAATCCAAGGTGAAGCTGTGCTTGTAGCTCTCTGAGCCAACTGTAGTTTTTTTTTTTTTTTGCAGAGATGCAGATTTCTGTGATAATTATTCTATTGCAGGGGCTAATCATTGTTTCTGCCTAAAAAAATAACTTATTTTTTAGTGTAGATGCCTTCTGAGTGTTTACATTTGAATTTTTTTGCTCCAGCTCTACAGAGCTTCATGGACCATTTGAACTTTCTTTCATGCGCAACTTCCCATCTTTTTCTGGTACTTGTAATGTGGCAGGCTCGGCGACTAGTGCACACAGCACACAGCGCACAGCTAGTAATGCCACAGTGCTGGATCACACAATCTACGAGTAGTAGCAGTGGTCGTGGATGGCCGATCCCAGTGCGCCGGAACTTACAACACTCGCGAACATAGATCACAGCATGCCATTACTAATGAGCGCGACACACCAATAGTAATGAACGCGATCCACTTGTACTGATAAGCATGGCTACAAAAATTTGGTGCGTGTGCCAGGGAGCGCACGCCCGTGTAGTTCATTACTTCTATTTATGTTTTTCTCAATATAACAAAAATGAGAAAGAAGTGAACTTTCAAAATGAAAAGAAGTGAACTTTCAAAATGTGAAAAGAAGTGAACTTTCAAAATGTGAGACTAAAATGTTTTTCATGAAACGTCATAAAATGTTTGATTTCCCTCTATAAGGTTTTTACCTTTTTCATCAATTGATGTAGAGTGTAAACTAGAGCTGTAACGGTTCGGTTTGGTTCGATTTTTAATCAAACTGCTAACCGAACCACCCACATGTGGTTCCAAAAATCTGGAACCGCGCCGAACCGCACATACCATTGGAACAAAACCGAACCGTATGGTTTGGTTCGGTTCAGTTTTAGTGGTTTAATAATAAAAATAAAAGAAATTTTCTCATTAATAATTAGTCATCTAATCATGTGTTGACAAGTGATAATTAAAAAGAATCTTATATGATTCATGCAAGAAGGATGATTAGGATCAAATTCAAGCTCCCAAAGGCTCTTGAATTCGTGAGGTCGTTAATCGTGACCTAGAAAGGAGAAGTGAAAAGTGAACGGTGAAGTGGTGAATCCGTGACGCGTGAAGTCATAAACTTAATAGTGACAAAAGAGATGAAAAATTAAAACTTAATATGGTCGTATGTTACTATGTTTCTTGGACTTATTAGCTTTAATAACATGATAGAGATTAAAAAAACTAAAATTTAATAAATTAAAACTTGTAACAATTTATATTTCTAATATATTAAAATATTATTAAAACTAACATGGTTCGGTTCGGTTCGACTCGGTTTGACATTCCGAACCGTGAACCGAACCGAACCACATGGTTTTTCAAAAAATGAAACCATGACCGAACTGTGGGCTACTAAAACCGAACCGTGCAGTTTGGTTTGGTTCAGTTTAGTTATGTGGTTCGGTTGGTTCCGACTTACACCCATAGTGTAAACCACTCAAATGCAGTATGCGATTGCGACGGTACCTGTGTGCTGCTTTATATCTAGTGCACAAAATGTTTTTCGTAAAATGTCTGAGCATAAAGATTAGATGAAAAATGATATCAATACTAGTCATTATTATTAAGTACCCGTTTGGTTGGGCTGATAGCCTGCTGTGCGTTTTCAAAAAAAAAAACGGAGGTTGGAGGAGAAACAGTGTTTGCTTCGGCTTATTTCCAAACAGCGGGTTATTTGGATCCGCAGTTTTCTATTACCTCCCAACTGCGCTCGAAAGCCCCGTCCAGCCGCAATCGCGCTTCCCTCCCGCTCCCGTGCAGCGCGATTCTTCCCTCCCGCTCCCGTGAAATCGCGATACCCTAGCGGCGACGATTCCTCCCCCCGGCGATAACACCGATTCTTCCCGCCGGCGTCCACCTGCTATAGCATCTTCCATCGATCCCGTGCCTCCTCTCATCTGCGACGCCTTATCCCGTCGCCTAGTATGACATTCACGGCCTCCCCTTCGTGCGATCTCGCCCGGATAGCTAGGGATTCCAATGGTTCTTCCTCCTTCTAGGTTCACCTTGCATTTCCAGCTGCAGGCGGTTGCCTCACTGCTGATTTTGGTTCTCCATGGTTGAACGGCTACAGGGTTTACATTGCCCCATTCCATGACTGAACGACTACAGGGTAATCCCTCCTCTTCTTTTATTTGATTAGAGGCTGCAGTTTTTCATGTGTTTTGTGTGTGTATATATGTTGGTGTGTGTATGTATGTGTGTGTGTTTATTATGGTGTGTATGTATGTGTGTGTGTTTCTATGGTGTGTGCTTATTATGGTGTGTATGTATGCGTGTTTTTGTACGGTGTGTGTATTTGTTGGTGTGTGTATGTGTGTGTATGTGTGTGTATGTGTGTGTATGTGTGTTGTGGTGTGTGTGTGTGTGTGTATGTATGCGTATGGTGTGTTTTTTGTATGGTGTATGTATTTGTGTGTTTGCATGGTGTGTGTTTATATGGTGTGTGTGTGTTTATATGGTCTGTGTGTGTGTGTTTATGTGTGCTGTGTATGTGTTGTGTGTGTGTATGTTGTGGTGTGTGTTGTGTGTGTATGTTGTGGTGTGTGTATGTATGTTGTGTTGTTTTTTGTGTATGTTGTGGTGTGTGTGTATGTTGTGGTGTGCGAGTGTGTATGTTGTGGTGCGTGTGTGTGTGTATATATGTTGTGGTGTGTGTTTATGTGTGTTGTGTGTATGTGTTGTGTGTGTGTGTATGTTGTGGTGTGTGTGTATGTTGTGGTGTGTGTGTGTATGTTGTGTTGTGTTGTGTGTATGTTGTGTTGTGGCGGCTTGTGATTTCAACATGGCTTCACTTTCGTTATGGCAGGTTGGGAGGGATCTGCGCACGATAGTCGTATTTTCAATTATGCCATAACTGATCCTCGCTATAAGTTCTCTCATCCACCTCAAGGTAAATAATAAAATTTCAGTTCATTTAATTATTACTTTAAATATTTTCCGTTGTTACAAATTTTATAATATTTCTCAGGAAAATATTACTTGGTTGATTCTGTCTATTCTCTACAAAAAGGATATTTAAAACCATATCAAGATACAAGGTATCATCTGTCAGACTTTGCCCGTGGTGGACGTCGAGAGATGTTCAATCATGCGCACTCATTGCTTAGAAGTGTGATAGAACGATTGTTTGGCGTTTGGAAGAAGAAGTGGGCCATACTACGGGACATGCCAAGCTATCGCTTCGACAAACAGGCAGATATTGTGATGGCCACGATGACTTTACACAATTTCATTCGTCGGCACCCTTCGCGTGTGGATTTTGATTTCAGTGAGTCTGAGCATACGGGTAGAGATGATGGAGTGGCCACACAAGAGCGGCAAGATACATGCCCTGACACTGCAGGTGGTGTAGAGAAGATGATCGTGATAGTATAGCGGATCAGTTGTATGAATCTAGATCGTAGAAGGAGATATCATGACATATGGTTCATGTGGACATTATTTTTGGGTGTTTTGGTATTATATGATGGAAAATATATATATATTTTTCTGATATTTGGTGAGAAAAAAAAATTCGCTCAAAACTCTGTTTTGTTTCCAAACAATTTTTTCAAAATTCTGTTTTACAAACTCCATTTCACCCAAACAATTTTTTAATAAAACTCTGTTTTCCAGAATCAGCAATTTTCCTATCAGCAGCTTTCATCAGCAACTTTCCATCAGCAACAACCCAACCAAACAGAGCCTAAGTAATTATTGTTCTCAACAATTTCACATTTATTATTTAACAAATTCAACACCCTCTTTGTACGAGGTTCCCGGCACCTCATTTTTTGACATAACGACGAAGAAACTTGTCTTCTTCCTTTTTGGACTTTGGTATCTCCAAGCTACCTCTAAAAAGGGAGGTTTTGGTCAAGCTTTTCAAAAATAAAATTTAAGTTTCTTGTCATGTGATTGATGCATCCGCTATAATTTACCACACCATGTGACTTTTTTCTCACAGAACTTCTATTAACTAATCTAACTACATTTTTATCATGAATTATTGCAAAGCGATTTGTTGGATCTTCTCTTCCTGTGTTATGTTAAAAGCACTTGCAGTACTTGAATTCATTGTTTCCTCTTGTCGAAACAATGAATTTTGATTACTTACACGTCAAAAATGATGTCTGGATGAAAGAAAAATGGATCCGATAAGATAGAAGCGTTCACATTTCTTTTTAGCTGGAGGAAGACGATGTTTGAACCCCCCATTATTGAAATTCCTGGATCCGCCCTTGCTTGCAGTTCTAGATGATGTTGGTTAACAATAATGAGAATACTAAAACAAATGTGCAACTTAAAAGTGTTTAAAAATGATTGTTTTAGCGTACGAGTGACATTTATCAAATATAAGATAATAGAAAATCGATTCAAGTGATTCAAGCATGCATAATGATGAATTGAAATACATTGACGGGTAAACATTAATTTGTGATGCAAAAATAAAGCCCATAAGCTTAAAAGTATTCTATAGTACTCCAAAATATTATGAAAGAATCTACAATATAATTAAATACTCTAGATACTTTCTAGAAAACCCTAAAATTTTCTACAAAGTTCTAGAATATTGTTGAAAATTCTAAAACTGTGTAAAATATTCTAGAACTTTTGGTGCGGTTAAAGAATCTTATAGAGAAGCATATAAACGAGTTCAGAAAAGTGAAGAAATATGTAGTTTTATCTTACATACGTAAACAAATCTAGATCCTTCCATAATTTGGAGAGTGAGATTCTTCGGACCTATAAAAGGGCAAAGCCTTTCTCATTAGTATCATCTAGGTTTAAAGTCATCTAGAACTCACTTTGCAGTCGTCGTTTGTAACTTTCCTCTATAAACATATAGAGTTTGGTGATAATTCTCGAGTCCTCACTCACAATCCTTGTGTTGTTTGTTGCATGCTGCCTACAACAGTACATAGAACTAGTGAAGAAGGATTATGTTGGTGTGGATGTACATAAATTTGCTTATAATTTACTAGTGCAAATTAATTCCATGATTATAAAGTATGGCCTTAGATTTTACTCATGATCACAACAATCAAGTCATTCTGTGATATGGTGCATGCCTAAGGGATATAATAATATATATAACTGTTTATTGAAGCTTTTTAAAGCTATACTGTACAATTGCAGATAGGCCAGTCACTTCCAACATTAAAGAAATGGCACAATCACCTTCAGGAAATTATATACAAACACCAGAGCTCATTCTCATCGAACATTCTAAAAATTTCAACAACGGCCGAAACAGAAACTGTAATGAATCAACAGACTCACCTTAAGAAGCATTCTTTCAGTCATGATAGGTAGCCTGAGCAAGCTTCAATTATCTTACTCATCTTCATCACCTTCACTATAAAAGTGATTTTCCCAAAGTCGTTTGCTGGCAAATCTCCTGTCTGTATTCTATGCATTTGAACATGAATTCTCTTCGTTATATTTGATAGATGTGCAGTTTACAATCTTTTTGTCGGATGAAGTGTTAATGGGCTCAGCGCTGTACTTCTGGAGTATTTTGCAACGGTTCTCTTCCCACCACTTAGCTGCTTCCATCTCGGTGAATCTCTTTCGGCTGCTCAACAAAGAAAATGATAAAGAAACATTGCTTACAATCTTGTAGAAGGAGCATGTTCAATGCAAGAAGCTTTCCACCAATGCAGGATATAGTGAGATTATTTTCATTACTCGAAGCCGTGACCTCCGCATCAATGTGAAGACAACCTAATAATTACTCTAGGTCTGTTTTGGTTTGCTTTCTATCTAAATTTGTTGATGTCCATTAGAATCTAAGCATCAAACCTAAACGAATTGGTTGGAGGTGACGAGGCCCGGGTTCTATATTTAATGCACGAGGCTATATTAGTTTCCCGATGTGGATGGTCTTTGGCCTCTAATACATGGATTTTTTTTTAACTGGGTGATGTGGAATGTGGCGAGAAGCCCGGGATCTACTTGAGCGCACAAGGATATATTAGTTTCCTGATGTGAGTCTATTCTCAATAATGCCCGCAAACTTATTGTGTACATTACAAAGAGCTTTTCATTCCTCAGGACAAGGATATTATAGCTGGAGGGGCCCATAATCTATATTAAGTGCACAAGAATACATGAGTTTTTTAATTTGGGACTAAAGTTTCAACATGAGCCCTCACATGTAGGATCTTTGGCCTCCAATACATAGACTTCTTTGACGTGGCACAACAGTTTTATCCAAACAGGAAACTCTCTTTTGATTTTCATACATCTGACGCAACCAAAGAACTACTGCTTCTCCTACAACAATTTGTCAACCAAGTATACTAACAAGTGGCACTAAAGGAACCTTAAGACTAATTACCCCTCATGCTATATTTAGAACCTTAAAATGCTCATTACAATGCCTAATCATGGCTTAATATTTGCCTAAATGCCTAATATACCATTGATGGCATATTAAACAGTTACAGCTTTGTTGAGTATCTTGAGCTGTTTTGTAAATTTTGCTTTTGAAAAGTGTCTTTTCAAACAAAGTTCCAAAACTGCTCCATAGAATAATTTTGCCTAACAGTTTCTCAACGATCTTCATGGAAGTATTCACATGCAAAATTTCTACCAAGATTTAGAAGTTGATTCAGGCAAATAATTTTCATAACTTACCTAAATCTTACACGCTTTAGATCTCTTTGTCCATTTGCCAAAATGGTGAAGGAAATGTAGACATCAGGCTCAAATTGTTCGACCCGTTCGTGTTTTGATCCATTTGAAGAACTAATATTAGTGCATCTCCCATTGCGTGGAACTCTAGAGCTTCTTCCACTGATCGCATTGTTATCCTCTTGATCTGAGTTTACTCTTTTGAGAGGGTCAGGTATGCATTCCGGTAGTTTCTCTTCAGCTAAGAAAATTGTTTCCTTCTCTTGTTCTTCTGCTATAATTGTTTCTGATAGAGCATTCACCTACAGCAGCAAGCAGCTCTGAAGTGAATATCAATGTGTATATAAGCAATTAAAAGCTGAGAAAGTGGAAGCGGGTGATGTTAGTTTTTCTGCAACAGAGTGGACTGCATTAATCAAGTCGATTTGATCAAATTTTCACTTAATTTGAGTGAATGATAAATAATGTGATTAACAGTTTGCAACAGTTGGCAATTATATTCAATGTCAACAATCATTTCTGTTAATGCTGTTCTACATGATTTTTGCAGTTTCTTGGAATAAAATAGTTTTGAAACTATAGTAAAAATGTAATGCAAAGCATAAATTTTATTATTTCCACTATATCCAACACAATACAAGTATTTGTACACATATATGGAAAATAAGGAATTTTTATTTCACTTTTTAAACTTTGACATCTTGCCTCTATATATACACACACCGATAACTACAACACCGTACTAGCGGTGTGAGACTAAATACAAAAGGAGGAGACCCGCTATTGGCACACCAATTTGCGATATTTGCACTCCAAATACCAACACTCCCACTCAAAGTGGGCGAAAGATATCCACTAAGCCCATCTTGTCACTCAATCTACACAAGTCCAGTGAGCTAAGTCCTTTGGTTAGACAATCAGCCACTTGCTCTTTTGTGGCAACATGTCCCAACTTTAAGGTTCCACTATCCGGCTTTTCTTTGATAAAGAATCTATTGATCTCTATATGCTTGGTCCTATCATGTTGGGCAGAGTTATTTGCAATGCTAATAGCTGACTTGTTATCACACCACAGTGTCATTTGTCCTCCTTGATCTATCTTGAGTTCAACCAGTAAGGCTTTCAGCCATAATATCTCCCCTACGCTTAAGGCGATGGCCCTATATTCTTCCTCGGCTGTAGATCTCGCAACTACAGTCTGCTTCTTGCTTTTCCAGGAGACGAGGTGCCTCCTACAAACATACAATATCCAGATGTTGATCTTCTGTCATCTGCACAGCTAGTCAGAGTCGCAGTAGCCATCGATGTTTAGATGTCCATTCTTCTGGAAGATCAATCCATTCCCGGGTGCGCTCTTCAGGTATCGAACAATCTGATATACGGCATCCAAGTGACCCACCCTAGGATCATGCATATAACGAGCTACCACGCTCGCAACGAAAGATATGTCGGGACGGGAGTGACCCAGATAAATTAGCCGGCCTACCAGCCTCTGGTACCTTTCTCTATCAATTGGCTCTCCCTCCTCCGCACCGAGCTTGGTCTTCTAATCAATAGGAGAGACGGCAGGTCTGCAACCCATCATACATGTCTCTTTGAGTAGGTCCAACACATATTTTCTTTGTGCGAGAACAATTCCTCGTGCGCCGCAGGCTACCTCAATCCCAAGGAAGTATCGTAGCTGGCCCAAGTCCTTCACCTCAAATTCCTTGCCCAATCTTTTCTTAAGCTGAGCAATTTCATTCTCATCATTTCCTGTGATGATCATATCATCCGCATACACAACAAGTACTGTGTTGTGAGCTCCATGCCTCCTAAAGAACAGGGTGTGATCAGCATTGGTCTGTTGATATCCTATGACTGTCATGGCTCTCCTGAGTCTGTCAAACCAAGCTCGAGGAGACTGCTTCAGCCCATATAGTGACTTCTTCAGTCTACACACCTTCCCTGTCGTTTGTTTTGCGCCAAAGCCCGGCGGTACGTCCATGTACACCTCTTCCAACAAATCTCCATGAAGAAATGCATTTTTTACGTCAAGCTGATGTAGTTTCCATCCCCCATTTGCCGCCAAGGATATCAGCGTCCGCACCGTGCTCATTTTGCAACGGGGGCAAAGGCCTCATCGTAGTCGATGTCATAAGTCTGACCGTACCCATTTGCTACCAGTCGGACCTTGTAGCGCTCGATAAGTCCCTCTGGGTTTTGTTTTACGATGAAAACCAACTTGCACCCAACTGCTCTTTTTTTTGTGGTAGCGACATAAGATCTCAGGTTTTGTTCTTTTCCAATGCTCCGAGTTCTTCTAACATTGTAGTTTTCCATCGTGGATCCTCCTTTGCCACCTGCCAACACTTAGGAATAGGGACTGTCCAAAGATGCAATAAATCCCCCATGTACAGGTGATATATGAGAATAGGAAACAAACTTATCAATATCATGAGGAAATCCATATCGATTAGGTGAGACTCCGACATTCTTGCGGGTACTCCTCCTTACCGGTATGGGAGTAGAAGTAGCAGGATGAGGAATTATATCACCTGGAGTTCAGGTGTTGAGGTGGATTGAACAGAGATTGAGGTTGATGGAATCGGCGTTGCAGGAGACGGAGTAGGCAGTGATAAGGGACTCAACACGCGTGACTCTGTGGGCATTGTAGTCTCACTATATTTCCTTCTTCTTGTATATACTCTCGGCTCCCCCTGGGTGTGAGGTTCACTTTCCACAGTTGTATTATGCTCGTGCCCTGGCATCACACCTGACTTTATGTTTGACAATACGGAATAAGGGATACTTATTACTTGTTTCTCACCACTACTGTTATCTTCATCTTCCTGCCTCGTACTATCTGTAATTAGTGAGTCCCCAAATGGTGAGTCAACTGGAGAGGAATAATATGGCTCATGCTCACGAAATGTGGCATCCATACTCACAAACAATCTCCTCTCAGTTGGGCTCCAACATACATACCTCTTTTGGGTTGCTGAATACCCAATAAAAATACACTTCAGGGACCTTGGATCCAACTTTCCCACATTTGGTCTATTGTCTTGCCAAAGCATACACATCCAAAAGTTTTAAGAGGAAGAGTATCTCCACTTTTTCCTCGCAGTATCTCGACCGGAGATTTCCAATTTAAGACTCACGAGGGCATCCGATTGATCAAATACGCTGATGTTAGAACAGCTTGCCCCCACAAATGCTTCGACACATTCATCAGAAACATTATACTCCGGGTTACTTCAAGGTGTCAGTTCTTCCGTTCAGCTACACCATTCTGCTCTGGTGTGTATGGACAAGTGGTTTGGTGTTGGATCCCATGTGAGGACAGGTACTCCTCAAATGCCCTGTTGGTGTACTCTGTCTCATTGTCCGACCTCAACACCTTCAACACTGCACCGTATTGCGTTTGACCCTCTTTATGAAAATCCTTGAAGCAGGCAAACACATCACTTTTGTTTTTCATTATGTATAGCCAAGTCATACGTGAAAAACAATCAATAAAGGACACGAAATATTGAAATCCATTCACAGTAGGCGTGGGACAAGGTCCCCATACATCAGGTGAACTAGATCAAATAAATTAGAACTCCTTCTACCGGAACTTGAGTAGGAGCTTCTGGTATGCTTTCCCAGTTCATACGATGAGCATACCAGTTTTTCTTGATTGACATTTCCAAACAAAAACGGATACATTTGACTCAAAACAGAAAATGAAGGATGACCCAGACGCCTGTGATGAAGTATGAGTTGGTCCTCCACGCTCCTTCCTACTCCTACAGTATCCTCTATCAGTGTGGGAAGGGCTGAGTCCAAGTTTTCCTTATCAAGGTACCACAAGCCCTTATGCCATGTGTCAGTCCCAAGTTTCCTGCCAGTCTCTTTCTCCTGAAAGATCACCTTTGGGATATCAAACAAGACAACACACTTTAACTGAGATATAATGACACAAATAGATAAAAGATTTACGGGAAAGGAAGGGGCATGCAAAAACATTGGACATAGACAGTGTCGGTACACTGTACGGTACCCTTAACAACCACTGGTTGGGCCGTACATCGACAGTTTGAATATGTTCTGGGACTATTAGGGGAGTATATGAAATAAATTCTCTAGCATTCCTAGTAACATGCTGGGAGGCGCCTGAATCGACTACCCATTCGGGTGATCTAGTGATGGATATAGATGAGAGGGCACATGTATCACATGTACCTGTGGCGGAGTGTGCAAAAGAGGCAATATTACTCATAGACGTAGTTTGAGTGAGTGTGTCATCCATCACACCTTTCTGCTTCCTTTGCATCAGCTGGTGGTATGTATCCAAAATCTCCTGCTCCTTTGGGTGACCCATATCAGCAATACTTTCTTCTGCCACCTCATCGCTTATCATAAGATTTGCCTGATAGCCTCCTCGTCCACCACCTCTACGACCTCCACGACCGCTCCCACGACCTCCAAACTTTCCCCGTCCACCTGCATCCCGTTCTTTTGGTGGCTTGGGGCAAGTTAGCCGGAGATGATCTATTTCACCACAATTGTAACATTGTCGCGTCTCGCTCTTTTATCCCTCGTGTCCTTGATTGGTGACCGATAGAGCCGATTTCCCTCCCGGAAGAGTGGTTCCACTAGACTGGAGCCTAATCCCGCTCTCCTCCTGCATCATATGTAACGCTCCTGAATTTCCGATAATTTATTTTAATTTTTCTTATCGGCATATTAATGACGTAAGGGCGTTACGTTAACGCAGAGTTAACGGTGCGTCGTCGTTAGTACGTTTTCTTGTCCGTTTGGTCAAGTCGAGCAAATTTCGTTCTTGCTAGAAATTAGGTTTTTGTCCCTTTTTGACCTTAGGAAAATTAATTCAATCAAAAGCTTTGTTTATTTAACAGGCTTGTCTTGAACCTTGTTTTTTCTAATTTCATTGCATTACTAGTGGCTTTCTTGAAATCTGACCCCACTATCTTAGAGACTTAAGTGGCCAACTATTATTATTTTATTTTTCAAAGCTTGTCTCTTTTTTCCAAGAAGCCCCAACCAGAGAGTCGTGAGAGGAGGAGAACTATTCTCCGAGATCCTTCCGGCCGCCATCTCGAGAGCTCCAGTGCTCTTTTTCTTCGTCGGAGCTTAAATTTGGAAGCTCTCGGCGAGCTCTTCGCATTCGTGTTCTTCTTGTCGCGCCTCCGTTTGGAGTCTGGAGGAATTTGAGGCAAGTGGTGGTTTGTTTTTCCCTGTTTGATCTTCTTATTTTCCTTGAGTCTGCCCTCTCTGATGTCTTTGGCTTTGATTTGAGGGCATGATTCCGCAGCAAACGTGACGGTATAGGGGGCCACTATTTCAGTGGTAATCTGTGAGCAGCCACTTTGTGCATCTATTGTCAAAGGTTCGGTCTTTCTCCTCTGAGAGAAGCCACTTTGGGCATAGGGCCAAAGGTTAGGTCTGTTTCCAATCTTCCCCCGCCCATACCCCCAATGATTGGGGACTATATGGGTTCTGTTGTTGTTGTTGTTGTTGTTGTTGTTGATCTTCTTATTTTCCTTCTTCTTTCATTTCCTTCAGTTTTAGACAAATAATTCATGTTAAGATATATAAATTTTGTGCCTAAATCCTAAGGCTGAGTTTAGAAGTTTACTCTCATGAATTTCTGCTGACCTATAGTTAGAAGCCCTTTATTTATGTCCTCTTAAAGTCCAGTTTTGCCAAATTTGCTTGTTTTTATGCATTCATCTTCATTCCTAACTTTAGTATCAAGTCTATTCCCCCTGAAATGGTCTAAATTCTTGTTCGAGAGTTTATTTTTGTGTTCAGGTGTGTTTGCTGTCAGGTGTCATGTATTTTTCTGTTGAAACAGGAAGTTGTGGTCATATCGTCGTGTAGTCACGACGATATCGTCGGCGTGGGTCAATATCGCCGTGTTTACTCAACGATATCGCTGTGTAGGCTGAACAAGACTATATTGTCGTGTGTAGGCAGTATCTTCGTGATCAGGTCTATATTGTCGTAAAGCTCTCGATGTTATCGTCGTGTTTACTCGACGATATCGCTGTGTGGGCTGAACAAAGCGATACCGTCGGGTGTGGAGGTTATATCGTCGTGAGTAGGTTCATATCGTCGTAAAGCTTTCGACGTTATCGTCGTGTAGGTCTCGACGATATCGTCGGGTTTGGGTCCATATCGTCGTGTTGTACTCGACGATATTGTTGTGTAGGCTTGTCGTCGTGAATTTGTCGAGTCTGGTATGGTGCCAGTAAGCTGAGTATGTACTTTTTTATGAGATTAATGATATCCTTAGATTAAATGATAGAATATAGTCTTTATCTATTTGGAAACTATAATATTGTTTCTTTTCTTTATGATTTGTTGGACTGTGGGTGTTAGTGGAAAGAGTCGTCGCCACATCGCCTGTTTGTGAATCATTACATCCGGTGGCTCTTATAGTATGATGGTTTATGTTGGAAAGAGAGTCACTTCCTCAGTACTGCTTTGTGCCCGGTGTTAATGATGCACTCTTTTTGAGCTGATCAGCCTCTTTTATTTATTATTATTGTTGTTCTTCTTTGCCAAATCAATGCTATGAGATCGATTTTATCGCACTCGGTGTAAGGTTTCTCCTTATTGTCATTCTTGATCAAATATACATGTTGTGTATATGTTTCTTTTTGTTTTAGCTGCCACTTGGGCACCCTCTTGCTGAGTCGTTCTTTTCATTTAAGTGCCTCAGGCTCGGAGCAGTAGCAGTTAGAGAGCTTGGGCTGGTGACTCCAGGCTGTGGTTGTTGCAGCAGGTGAGGTAGCTGCTGTGTTGCCTCAGTTAGGCATGTATTTTGTTTCTATGAGTTCGTGTCAGTTTGTTGACGTTCATAGCTTGTGTTAGACTACTTGCTGTTTTTTCTGCTGATATTTGCTAGTCATTTATATGCTTGCTCTCTGGGAATGTTTTATGATAGGATGCATGTTAGATATTTTAAATATAAAAGCTGTATTCTAGCTTAGACTCATAACATATCTTTCAATTGAATGTCATTCTATTTTAAGGCTTATAAAACTCATTTTCTTTACTTATACTATATTTAGAAACTTGCATATCATTAACATGCATTGTTGGGTCATCATGCTCATGTAGGATGAAAAGAAGTGAATTAAGTATTTTTCCGCTGCATATATATTTTCTTACTGGCGGACTAGTTGATCCACTGAAATCGAGGGACACTATTTCTTAAGCTCTAAATTTAAATTTTCAAACATAAAAATATATGTTTTTCTACAAAAATAAGTGAAGGGTTTGTTCAGCCTGAACATCCGCAGTTGTCTCCTGCACGGCGTGACATCACGACACGTAATTTCTCTTACTCTGATATTATGCAAATATTGAGAAATTGCGGGTTGTGACAGTTGGTATCAGAGGGAGGTTGGTTCAGTTGGTTGTTGGACGGGTTAGTCGAACAACCATATGTTTTAGAATCTTGTTTCATTGCATACACACACCGAAGTGTCATCCATATATCTTGGCTGAAGCATGGACACTACACTCATAAGCATGACAGAAGTATACAAGGCATATTATGTAGTATGAGATGCATAATATGTGTTTGTATATGGATTCTCATAGGCATAGCAACATGTGACTGTTATGTAGCATGAGATGCATAACATTAATCATATGGATGCTCATTAAATTTTGTTTTTTGTTACATGCGATATTATGTAGTATGAGATGCATAATATCTCATGTGTATACCGCTCATGAAATGCATTAAGGCTTTTATTAGAATGCATAACACGACATGCATTGCATAACATACCATTAGCACATGTGCCAAGTTAAGATCTACATGATGACACTTGTACACGCGTGATTTAAAATGAAGATCAAAGCATTCATGCATTCATATAATACGAACAAGAGTCAAGGGATGATGGTTTATCATCCTAAGCTAAGCATAACATTATTTCATGATTTCCCAGAGCAAAGTAGCAGCAATAGCAAGTATCTATACATTTCCGATCTGGTCTGAGTTAAGTAATTTTAGTATTCTAGCTAAGGTATATTAAGCTAGGTGTTGAGGTGGTGCTCGTATGTATTTGTAGGAGATGACCCCAAAGCGTTATGCATTGAGGTTGACTCCTCAGTCGGGGGGTGAGTCACCAGGTGCGCACAACGAGGTAGTCATTGAGGAGCTTCGTCAGAGTAATGAGGCACTGTCGAGCCAGATGGTCGCGATGCAGGCCCAGATGCAGACTTTGTTGACTGCCACTTTACGACAGCAGCCTGTGGTGCAGGGTCCTGCGGCGGGTCAAACTGTTCCTGTCCGTCCCGCTCCCCTCGTGCCCCCTGTTGTGTTGTCGCCTGAGATGAATTTCATCTCGCATTTTCAGAGGTTAGGACCCCCGACCTATGACGGGAGAGCTGACTTTATGGCGCTAGACGATTGGATCATAGCGATGGAGGAGATGTTTTCCCACTCGGGAATTTTCGCCGACCAAAAGGTTATGGTCGCCGCTTTTCAATTGAAGGGCCTTGCGAAAGGCTGGTGGATTAGAGATAAGGAAGAGCTTACAGATGGGTGTTCGTAGGATCGGTTCAAGGGAATGTTGTTGAAGAAGTTTCTGCCGACAGTTGAGCGGGACAAATTGATGAATAATTTTCTGCATTTGAAACAAAGACAGCTCACAGTTGTTGAGTATGAGATTGAATTCAGCAAATTGAGCAGATTTGCTCCAGAATTAGTGGCCACAGAAGAGGGCAGGGTGAAGCGGTTTCTGGGAGGTCAACGCAGTGAGATCCAGCAGTTAGCAAGTGCCTACCGATCTGAGAGCTATTCGGATGCGGTGGAAGCTGCCCTGAAGGTAGAGGCAATTGATAATGCTAAGAACCGTGGAAAAGAGCTGAGGAAAGAGAAAAGGAAAACTGATGATAGTGCCAACCCTGCTCCAAGTAAAAAGGGAAAGCATGTGTGTAGTTTTTGTGGCCGTGTGGGCCACCCGTTCGAGAAATGCTTCAAGAGGTTGGGCGCGCAGAAGCAGTCTCAGGTGCATGCGATCCAGGGTGCAACACCTAAGGGAGATCTTACTTGCACCTATTGCCAGAGGAAGGGGCACGACGTGGCCCGTTGCTTTAGGAAGGCTAGAGCTTGCTACCAGTGTGGTCAGGCAGGGCATTTGAAGGCTAATTGCCCGCAATCCCAGCCCGTCCTTCAGGCGGTTCCACTGCAGGATTTACCATCGCCGCAGTCGCAGCAAGCATATAAGGGAAAGATAAAGCTGAATGTGTTGACCAAGGAAGAAGCTCAGTCACCTACCCAGGTGATCTCGGGTTAGTTTCTGACCTAGCTAGCAATCTTTTACGGTGGATTTAAGTTTCTGTTATTTTAGTTTTGCGCTCAATGTTCATAGGTGAGTTTAAGGTGAAGAATAGGTGGGCTCGCGTTCTCTTCGATTCGGGAGCTACTCACTCCTTTGTGGCCAGGAGTTTTGTAGACCGACATCGTTGGGTTGTTGATCAGATAGATGATTCTCTTAACGTCAAGTTCCCCTCAAGAGATCTGGTGATGTCAAATCAGGGTATTCAGAAGTGCCCTATCTTTTTAGGTGATTTCCTAGCGTTCGCAGATCTGAAGGTGTTAGATCTAGAGGACTTTGACGCGATCTTGGGCATGGATTGGTTGTCCAGTTATGATGTTGTCATCCAATGCAAGGTTAAGTGTTTGGATTTTAGGGGGAACAATGGCCAACCCATGAGCGTGTATGGCTTGCCACGTCAGGACTCCCCAATCATCTCTGCGGTGCGTGCTCGTCAATTCTTAGAGTCTGGCTGTGAGTCTTATCTTGTTTCTATTTCTGTTTTGGATACTGCTCTTGGTATGCCGCGTGTCGAGGACATTTATGTGGTACGAGTGTTTCCAGATGTTTTTCCTTCTAGTATTCCCGGACTTCCTCCTGAGAGAGAGGTGGAGTTCGTTATAGATATTGAGCCAGGTACTCGTCCTATTGCGAAGGCACCTTACCGCATGGCATCGCGTGAGTTAGAGGAGTTGCGCATTCAGTTGGATGAGTTCTTGCAGTGTGGTTTTATCAGGCATAGTTCTTCGCCCTGGGGTGCTCCCGTCTTGTTTGTGAAGAAGAAAGATGGTTCAATGAGGATGTGTATAGATTATCGAGAGCTGAACAAGGTGACTATCAAGAACAGATATCCGTTGCCTCAGATTGATGATTTGTTTGACCAGTTGCGAGGTAGTCCTGTGTTCTCAAAGATTGACCTTCGTTCAGGCTATCATCAGTTGAGGATCCGTGAGTCGGATGTTCCGCGGACTGCTTTTCGTTCCCGATACGGTCACTTTGAATTCTTGGTGATGTCCTTTGGATTGACTAATGCACCCTCTGCTTTTATGGATATGATGAACAGAGTATTCAAGGATTATCTGGATCAGTTTGTGGTTGTATTCATTGATGATGTTCTGGTGTATTCTCGGAGTGCTTCAGAGCATGCTCTGCATTTGCGCTTGGTGCTGTCAACCTTGAAGGAGCACAAGTTGTATGCAAAGTTGAGCAAGTGCGAATTTTGGCTTTCTCAAGTGTCTTTTCTGGGCCACGTTGTGAGCAAAGATGGAATATCTGTGGACCCAGCAAAGATATCTGTTGTTTTGGATTGGAAGAGGCCTATAACGCCTAAGGAAATAAGGAGTTTCTTAGGGTTGGCGGGTTATTATCGAAGGTTTGTGCAAGGATTTTCAGTTTTGTCTGCGCCTTTAACTAAGTTTATGCAGAAGAGCGCGTCTTTTATTTGGAGCGATGGGTGCGAAGAAGCTTTTCAAGAACTGAAAAAGAGGTTATGTTCTGCCCTAGTCTTGGCTTTGCCTGCTGAGGGAGTTGAGTTTGCAGTTTATGTTGATGCATCTCGAGTTGGACTCAGTTGTGTTCTGATGCAAGAAGGCAGAGTGATTGTTTATGGGTCCAGACAACTAAAGGTTCATGAAAGAAATTACCCTACGCATGATTTGGAGTTCGCAGCCGTGATTTATGCCTTGAAGTTGTGGAGACATCTGTTGTATGGAGTGTCGTGCAAGATTTATTCGGACCACAAGAGTTTGATATGTCTTCTCTCAAAAGGAGCTTAACTTGCGTCAGCGCAGATGGATGGAATATGTTGCAGATTATAAAGTTGATATCCTTTATCATCCAGGCAAAGCTAATGTAGTGGTTGATGCCTTGAGTAGAAAGTTTGCTTATGTCTTCAACCTTTCCGTGCAGTCTTTGGTGGAGGAGTTTTATTTGATGAATATAGCTGTGAAGTCTAATGTTGGGCCGTCTAGTGTAGAAGCCGAAGAGCTCATGGATTACCCTTACGAGGTTGCATCAGAAGGATGATTCTGATTTGCAGCACCTTCGAGGTAGGACCGAGAAGGGTGAGTTGTCGGATTTCTCTATCGATGAAGAAGGTACCTTGAAGTACCGTGGTAGGTTCTGCATTCCCGCAGTTGAAGAGATTCGAGTAAAGATTTGTAATGAAGCTCATGATTCTAGCCTTTCCTACCACCCTGGTTCTACGAAGATGTACCGCGATCTGAAGCAAATCGTTTGGTGGTCAGGTATGAAGGGTGATATTGCGAAGTTCGTGTCTAAATGTTATATCTGTTAGTGCGTCAAGGAAAATCATAAGAGACCTGGAGGTAAGTTGACGCCTTTGGATATTCCGACTTGGAAGTGGGAGAGTATTTCTATGGATTTCATTACCGGTCTACCGAAGTCCCCCCGAGGGCATGATGTTGTGTGGGTGATCGTTGATAGGTTGGCCATGTGTGCTCACTTCGTGCCTTATAAGATTGGCTATTCTATGGAAAAGATTGGCTATTCTATGGAAAAGATAGCATCGCTTTATTTGCAAGAAGTTATTAGATTGCATGGTGTGCCGGTGAGCATTGTGTCAGATCGGGATTCCAGGTAAATGTCTCGCTTTTAGCAGAGTTTGCAAGGAGCCTTAGGCACCAATCTCAGATATTCTACCACTTATCATCCGCAAATTAATGGGCAGACGGAAAGGGTAAATCAAATTGTGGAGGATATGATTAGATGTTATGTTCTGGATCATGGAGGGGCTTGGGATGAATGACTTGGACTCATGGAATTTGCTTACAATAACAGTTACCAGGAGAGCTTGCAGATGACCCCCTTCGAAGCCTTGTATGGGAGGCGTTGTCGGACTCCCCTGTTTTGGGCTGAGGGTGGAGAGAGGTCGTTGTTAGGTCCAGAGGCCCTAGAGGAGATGAGCATTGTTGTGTCTCAGATTCGTGAGAAGCTTCGTCTGGCTCAGGAGCGTTATGAGAAGTATGCGAATCGGCGGAGGGTTGATCTGGAGTTCGCAGTTGGGGACATGGTGTTCTTGAAGGTATCTTCGATGCCTGGTGTCAAAAGATTTGGGAAGAACCATAAGTTGGATCCCAGGTATATGGGACCTTTCCAGATTGTTGAGCGCATCAGAGTGTCTTCTTATAGGCTGGAATTGCCTGCTTCTTTCCCTGGTGTTCACGATGTGATTCATGTGAGCCAGTTGCGAAAGTGTGTGCTTAGTGACCGGCATGTCCTAAACTTTGTATCCCAGTTGCAGCCCAATCTGTCGTATGTTGAGGAGCCTGTTCGTATTTTGGAGACACAAGATCGAGTTTTGTGCAGGAAGTCGATTCATATGGTTAAAGTTCTCTGGAGAAATCATGATGTCAGGAGCGCAACCTGGGAGCTGGAATCTGTAATGAGGGAATCTTATCCTCATCTGTTCGTTTGATTCTCTTCGGTGAGTGTTCCTCCCTTGTGAATTCTAATTTATTCCTTTTTGCCTCATTTCGGTTTGTGTTGCGAAGTTTCGGGGCGAAACTTTCTTTTAGGAGGGGCGGCTGTAAGTCCTGTAACGCCCCTGAATTTCCGATGATTTATTTTAAATTTTCTTATCGGCGTATTAATGGCGTAAGGGCGTTACATTAACGTGGAGTTAACGGTGCGCCATCGTTAGTACGTTTTCTTGTCCATTTGGTCAAGTCGACCAAATTTCATTCTTGCTAGAAATTAGGTTTTTGTCCCTTTTTGACCTTACAAAAATTATTTCAATCAAAAGCTTTGTTTATTTAACAGGCTTGTCTAGACCCTTATTTTTTCTAATTTCATTGCATAATTAGTGGCTTTTTTGAAATCTGACCCCACTATCTTAGAGACTTAAGTGACCAGCTATTATTTTTTTCTTTTTCAAAGCTTGACTCTTTTTTCCAAGAAGCCCCAACCACAGAGTCGTGAGAGGAGGAGAACTATTCTTCGTGATCCTTTCGGCCGCCATCTTGAGCTCCGGTGCTCTTTTTCTTCGTCGGAGCTTAGATTTGAAAGCTCTTCGCGTTCGTGTTCTTCTTGTCGCGCCTCCGTTTGGAGTCTGGAGGAATTTGAGGCAAGTGGTGGTTTGTTTTCCCCTGTTTGATCTTCTTATTTAACTTCTTTCATTTCCTTCCGTTTTAGACAAATAATTCTTGTTAAGATATATAAATTTTGTGCCTAAATCCTAAGGCTGAGTTTAGAAGTTTACTCTCATGAATTTCTGCTGACCTGTAGTTAGAAACCCTTGATTTATGTCCTCTTAAAGTCCAGTTTTGCCAAATTTATTTGTTTTTATGCATTCATCTTCATTCCTAACTTTAGTATCAAGCATATTCCCCCTGAAATGATATAAATTCTTGTTCGGGAGTTTATTTTTGTGTTCAGGTGTGTTTTTTGTCAGGTGTCATGTATTTTTCTGTTGAAACAGGAAGGTATGGTCATATCGTCGTGTAATCACGACGATATCGTCGGGTGTGGGTCAATATCGCCGTGTTTACTCGACGATATCGCTGTAAAGGCTGAACAAGACGATATTGTCGTGTATAAGCAGTATCGTTGTGACCAAGTCTATATCGTCGTAAAGCTCTCGACGTTATCGTCGTGTTTACTCGACGATATCACTGTATGGGCTGAACAAAGCGATACCGTCGAGTGTAGAGGTTATATCGTCGTGAGTATGTTCATATCGTCGTAAAGCTCTCGACGTTATCGTCATGTAGGTCTCGACGATATCGTCGGGTTTGGGTCCATATCGTCGGGTTGTACTCGACGATATTGTTGTGTAGGCTTGTCGTCATGAATTTGCCGAGTCTGGTATGATGCCAGTAAGCTGAGTATGTACTTTTTTATGAGATTAATGTTATCCTTAGATTAAATGATAGAATATAGTCTTTATCTATTTGGAAACTATAATATTGTTTCTTTTCTTTATGATTTGTTGGACTGTGGGTGTTAGTGGAAAGAGCCTCCGCCACAGTGCCTGTTTGTGAATCATTACATCCGGTGGCTCTATTATAGTCTGATGGTTTGTGTTGGAAAGAGAGCCACCGCCTCAGCACTGTTTTGTGCCCGGTGTTAATGATGCACTTTTTTTGAGCTGATCAACCTCTTTTATTTATTTTTATTATTGTTTTTCTTTGCCAAATGAATGGCTATGAAATAGATTTTTATCGCACTCGGTGTAAGGTTTCTCCTTATTGTCATTCTTGATCAAATATACATGTTGTGTATATGTTTCTTTTTATTTTAGATGTCACTTGCGCATCCTCTTGCTGAGACGTTCTTTTCATTTGAATACCTCGGGCTCGGAGCAGTAGCAGTTAGAGAGCTTGGGCTGGTGACTCCAGGTTGTGGTTGTTGCAGCAGGTGAGGTAGCCGTTGTGTTGTCTCAGTTAGGCTTGTATTTTGTTTCTATGGGTTCGTGTCAGTTTGTTGACGCCCATAGCTTGTGTTAGAATACTTGCTGCTTTTTCTGCTGATATTTGCTAGTCATTTATATGCTTGCTCTCTTGGAATGTTTTATGATATGATGCATGTTAGATATTTTAAATATAAAAGTTGCATTCTAGCTTAGACTCATAACATCTCTTTCAATTGAATGTCATTCTATTTTAAGGCTTATAAAACTCCTTTCTTTACTGATACTAAATTTAGAAACTTGCATATCATTAGCATGCATTGTTGGGTCTTCATGCTCATGTAGGATGAAAAGAAGTGAATTAAGTATTTTTCCGCTGCATATATATTTTCTTACCAGTGGACTACTTGATCCACTGAAATCGAGGGACACTGTTTCTTAAGCTCTAAATTTAAATTAAGTTTCCAAACATAAAAATATATGTTTTTCTACAAAAATAAGTGAAGAGTTGGTTCTGCCTGAATGTCCGCAGTTGTCCCCTGTTCGGCGTGGCATCACGGCATGTAATTTCTCTGACTCTGATATTATGCAAATATTGAGAAATTGCGGGTTGTGACATCATGGCTGAGATTGCTCATCCAGAGAGGGAATCTTTGGCTGAGCGAGCAACATCGCACTCTTTTGCTCAAATATCGGGTTCAACCCCCTCATAAAGTGCATAGTCCTCCGCAGAGCATCTTCTCCCCTTTCGTGCATTCAGGTTCTTTGCAGCATGCGGCTGGTGAGAAATAATCATAGTCTGCCCATAGTCGCTCTAGATCTGCGACATACTCCTGGATCGAGCGATACCCCTGGGTTACAGTCTCAATCTCCCGTTCGATATGAAACACGCGCATGTTGTTGTCGGCTCCTGCATAGAGCCTATGTAACTTCCCCCGAACATCGCTTAAACTCTCTATGCCATCCACCGTGAAAGTGATAGACGCGACCATTGAGTTTAGGAGTCATGTGTGCAACAGGCTGTGTGTAGTCTTCCATTGATTGTACCCATCCGAGTCCTTCTCTGGCTCCTTCTCGCCACTCAGATAGCCCTCCAAGTTTCTTCCGAAGAGTGCTCTTTTCACCCGACGCGACCAACTTAAGTATGCAGTTGGTCCATCGAGCTTCAGCTCCACAGGGGGAAGATCCAGCTTCACTAGAGGCGGCGACGACTGAGCTACCCCCTCACCTTTGGACATCCGCAAAAACTCGAAGAACACTTTTAGATTCGCCTCCTCCATTTTGGCAACCAACTACTCCATGAGCGTGCACAAATCTTGGATTTCAGTGTGCGGATAATGGTATGTGAATGGTGGGTTTATCCTATCAAAATGAAGGCCTAAAATTCCTCCATTCAGCTCTTGATATGCCCAATTCGCCCTTTTCTATTTTCACGCTGTATTGTCGCACGACGACGCCCAGTCCCTTGTCGCATGCTCCCCCCCCCCCACCCGCACTTCCTGTGCCTATGTGCTCCTGCCACGCTCTTCCTCGCGCCCCTGTCACGCTCTTGCTGCGCTTGTCGCGCTCCTGCAGCGCTTCTCGCGCTCCTGCAGCGCTTCTCGCGCTCCTGCAGCGCTTCTCGCGCTCCTGCAGTGCTTCTCGCGCTCCTGCCGCGCTTCTCACGCTCTTGCCGCACTACCTGTGCGTTCCCGTGATTGATGTACTCTTGTGCGCCCCTGCCCCACTTCTCGCGCTCCTGCCGTGCTTCTTGCGCTCCTGCCGCACTGCCTGTGCGCTCCTGTGAGGAAGAGAAAACAAACGCCGCTCCCTGCACTCCGCAATCGCCGCTCCCTGCGCAAATGCCGCAAACGCCGCTCCCTGCGCAAATGCCGCTCCCTGCGCAACTGCGCAACCGCCGCAAAGTGCGCTCCTGCCGCAGTCCTCCTCCTGCGCATGCGCCGCACTCCTCTTGCACAAGTTGTGGATCAGTGTGCTCCTGCCGCAGTCCCGCACGAGCAAGCGTCGCACGAGCATGCACCCTCCTGCGCCTGTGCACGAGCAAGCGCATGTGCACGAGTGTGGCACTCCTGCGCAAGCTCCGCACGAGCACGGTTCCTTGCCGCTCGTCATGGGTGTTCCGTGGGTGAGCGAGAATCAAAGTTGCAGGCACGGAAGCGGAATTTCTCCGGACCGTTTTTTCGAACCTCGCTCTGATACCATGTGGAAAATAAGAAATTTTTATTTCACTTTTTAAACCTTTACATCTTGCCTCTATATATATACATATAACGATAACTACAACACCGTACTAGCGGTGTGGGACTAAATACAAAAAGAGGAGACCCGATATCGGTACACCAATTTGCGATATTTGCACTCCAAATACCAACAACATATTTATAGGACGGAGGAGTGCAGACTCAACTCCAAACTAAGATGTGTGACTAATCTATAAAAACAAACAACAACAACACTCAAGCCTTTATCCCACCATAGTGGGGTCGGCTATATGGATCCTTTGTCGCCATTGCGCCCTATCTTTAATCATAGCCTCACTAATGCCTAAGTACATAATATCTTTCCTTATAGTTTCATTCCAAGTCTTTTTTGGTCTACCCCTCTCCCGTTTAACATGTTTAGTGACTAAACTCTCACAACGCCTAACAGGTGCCTCTAATGGTCTCCTATGTACATGTCCAAACCATCTTAAACGAGCTTCTCGCATCTTCTCTACAATTGGCGCCACTCCTGTCTTATCCCTGATACATTCATTCTTAATTTTATCCAGTCTCGTGTGACCACACATCCACCTAAGCATTCTCATCTCCGCAACTCCCATTTTTTGCTCATGTACACCATTCACTGACCAAAACTCAGAACCGTAGAGCATTGCTGGCATAATTGCAGTACGGTAAACTTGCCTTTAAGTTTTAATGGTAATTTACGATCACATAAGATCCCAGACGCGCCTCTCCACTTCAACCAACCTGCTTGGATTCTATGTATCACATCTTTATCTACACCTCCATCTTTTTGAATTATCGATCCCAGATATTTAAAGCACTCACTGCGGGAAATATCTTGGTCACCAAATTTAATGACGGAGTCATTCGGCCTTCTTGCACTACTAAATTTAAGCTCTATATACTCCGTCTTTGTCCAGCTCAACCTAAACCCCTTCTTTTTTAAAGTGTCTCGCCAAGATTCAAGTTTCGCGTTTACACCCTCGCACGTCTCATCGACCAAAACAATATCATCTGCAAATAATAAACACCAAGGTAGTGCTTGTTCGATATGTCCGGTGAGCTCATCTAAGATAAGGGTAAAGAGATAAGGGCTTATAGCTGACCCTTAATGTAAGCCAACAGCGATAGGGAATTCCTGTGTTAATCCTTCAGACGTCCTCACCCTGGTCATTGAATTTGTATACATATCTTTGATTACGTCAATGCATGATACATTTACACCTTTATTTTCTAAGACTCTCCACAAGACCTCTCTTGGAACCCTATCATAAGCCTTCTCTAGGTCGATAAACAGCATATGCAAATCTTTTTGTCTTTCCCGATAGTTGTCAACGAGTCTCCTCAAGAGATGTATAGCTTCCATGGTTGACCTCCCTGGCATGAATCCAAATTGATTCTCTGAGATGCTAGTCTCTCGTCTAACTCTTCTCTCTATTACTCGTTCTCATAGTTTCATAGTATGACTCATTAATTTAATTCCCCTGTAATTGACACAATTTTGTATATCACCTATGTTCTTATACAAAGGTACCAAAATACTCTCTCCATTGGTCTGACATTCTCTTTGTCTTCAGTATCTTATTGAAGAAACTTGTAAGCCATAAAATTCCTTCCCTCCATAAACATTTGCATACTTCAATGGGTATATCATCTGGCCCAACCGCCTTTTCCATTTTTCATCTTCTTCAGAGCGGCATCTATCTCTGATGCTTGAATTTTATGATAAAAAGTTATGTTTCTATACTCCTCCGATTTACTTAACTCTTCCAAGTTCAGTTCATTGTTTTTTTCTTCATTGTATACTTCATAAAAGTATCTTTTCCATCGCTCCTTAATAGCCACATCATCCGTCAAAACCGTATCTGATTCATCTTTTATGTATTTAACTTGACTTAAATCTCTTGGCTTAAATCTCTTGTCTTCCTCTCTCTAGTTCGAGCAATTTTATATATATCATGCTCTCCATCTTTGGTATCTAGTCGTTGGTAAAATTCTTCATAAGCTTGACTTCTTGCTTTACTTACTGCAGTTTTAGCTTCTTTTTTGGCGACTTTATACTTTGTCAAGTTTTCATCATTCCTACAAGCATATAATATTTTGTAGCTGGCCCTCTTTGCCCACACTTTGTCTTGCACTTCCTTTTTCCACCACGAAGAATTTTTTTGTGGGGACTAATCTATGCATGAGAAAAAAAGAGGGACTTTACATGGACTAATTAATAGAACTTCTACACTCCCCTACAAGCTGGAGCATACAGGTTGTAGGTGTCAAGCTCGAAAACTGGCAGTATAGTGGGCGTGATAGGGCCTTGGTGAGGACATCAAAGATTTGTTCAGCAGCGGGTACATGTCGCAAAGCAAGTTTGCGAAGTTGAACTTTTTCCCGAATGAAATGTCAATCGACTTCGATATGCTTGGCACGTTCATAAAAAACTGAATTCTCAGCGATATTGATGGTTGTTTGACTATCACAATAGAATGACCGGAGAGGGGAGATTTACACCAAGATCAGTAAGAAGACTTTTCAACCACGTGAGTTCAGAAACAACATATATCATCGACCGATACTCAGCCTCTGCAGAAGAGCGTGCCACCACAGTCTGCTTCTTACTTCACCAAGTGACCAGGTGTCCTCAAGATATCTGCAGTAACCACTAGTAGACCGACGATCATCAAGTGAGCCGGATAGTCCGCATCAGAATAGGAAATTAATTATAGAGAAGAGGGCTTGTACTTAATCCCTTGTCCTGAAGCATTCTACAGATACCGAAGTATTCTCTTGACAACCTGGAGGAGGGATATCCGAGGAGCATGCATAAAGAGGCTGACCAACCCAACAACAAATGATATATCGGGTTGGGTGACAGTCAGATCGATAAGCTTCCCAACAAGGCGACGATAATACTCCGGATTAGAGAGAAGATCATAGTCGGATGTGTGAGCACTGAGCTTCTGGTTGGCATCCATTGGTGTGTTAGCAGACCTGCATTCTGAGTAGTTTCCATCGTGAAGAAAATCGAGACAGTACTTCCATTGGGACAAGACGACGTTATCGGGTCGTCAGGCTACCTTAATGCCTAAGAAATATCGAAGGTGGCCCAAATCTTTGGTCTGAAAGTGTGAGGTCAAGTGCTTCTTGATCATTGTATGTTGTCCAAATCACTGCTCGTAATGTGTATATCATCCACATATGCAAGAAGTATCATTGTTCGCGTTATGCATTGACGAGTAAATAAGGAGAAGTCTGTTGAATGAAACCAAAATCTCGAACGACCTGATTGAACTTGTCAAACCAGGCCCGAGGTGACTGCTTGAGGCCATAAAGAGATTTTTTGAGGAGACAGACAAGAGACCCCCCCCCCCCCCCCCCTCTCGCGTGGTTTCATAGACAGGAGCTTGTTGCATATAGACAGTCTCGACAAGATCATCATTAAGGAATGCATTCTTGATATTAAGTTGATGCAACAGCCAATGACGATGAACGACTAAGGAGATCAAGACCCGAACGGTATTCAGCTTAGAGACGGGAAAGAATGTATCTTCATAGTTGAGGCCATATTGTTGAGTGAAACCGCGAGCCACAAGACGAGCTTTAAGGCGCTCAACTGTCACATCAGGACGATATGCTTTACAGTAAAGACACATTTACACCCCATACAGGATTGACCAGGAAGAAGAGGAACAAGGTCCCAGGTCTGATTGGCCCAAAGGGCGGCCATTTCTTCATCCATCGCGGCCCACCACCCCGGATGTTGAAGAACGACCTGCACGGAAGAGGAGGTGGAAATAGAAGACAAGGAATTGACAAACCTATGAAGTTCCGGAGATAAGCGGTGAAGGGATACATAATGAGAGAGAGGGTGAGCGGTAGAAGAAACGTCACCCCGGGGGAGAAATGTAGTCTAATCAGCTAGCTGTGGAGTGTCATTGGTAGGTGGCAATTGTCGTAGGGCATTAGACAGAGGACGACTACGAGTGTACACATGGAGAGGAGGAGGAGGTGTGGGAAGCACGAGAGGTGGAGCATTGAGAGGTGACAACAACGAGTGTACACATGAAGAGGAGGAGGTGGAGGCGTGGGAAGAACGAGAGGTGGAGCATTGAGAGGCACGTTAGGATGCGGGATAGCAAGTGAGAAGTTATCACGAGGAATTGAGGAGTATAAGGGTTGATTCACGCGAAAGGTGACATCAACGGAGATAACGGTTTTTCGATCAGCGAGAGAGTAGCACACATAGCCCTTTTGTATGCGAGAGTACCCAACAAACATATACTTGATAGCACGTGGGGCCAGTTTGTCCATGGCAGGGCCAAGATGATGGCCAAAGTAAACACTTCCGAAAACACGATGAGTCAAGGAGAAGAGGGGCGATGAAGGAAAGAGGATGGAGAATGGCGTCGCAAAGCTGAAAATGGACGAGGGCCTGCGATTAATTAAAAAGTATGTGGAGGAGATTGCGAAGTGTCAATAGATCTTAGGGACCTGCATTTTTGAAACATAAGAGAGCGGACAACC
This sequence comes from Dactylorhiza incarnata, assembly GCA_033032865.1. NCBI lineage: Eukaryota > Viridiplantae > Streptophyta > Magnoliopsida > Asparagales > Orchidaceae > Dactylorhiza > Dactylorhiza incarnata. The sequence goes on from JAWHQI010000198.1 coordinate 4,697,080, forward strand.
TCGAGGAGGTGACGGTTCTTCTGCTCGGCCACACCATTTTATTGTGGGGTATAAGCGTAGGATGTTTGGTGGAGAATACCAAACGAATTGCAAGTTTCCTGAAAGTCATTAATGGTATATCCGCGCGCATTATTAGTGAGAAGTATTTTAATTGTGCGCGAAAATTGCATACGGATTTTAGTGATGAAGGAGCGAAAAACAAGTAGTAATTCAGATCAATCATGCAAACAAAAATATCTATGTCATTCGTGAATGATCATCAATAAATGTAAGAAAATAGCAATATCCAGATAAACTAGCAGTTTATACGGTCCCCAAATGTCTGAATGAACTAAATCAAATGGAGCAGAGCTCCTAGTACAATGAGGGGAGAAAGTAAAACGATGTTGTTTTTCGTAAATATATTATTCACAAGTAAATTCAAAAAACAGAACATCGGGACGAGCATTCTAGATGCCAATCAATAAAAGTAACAGAGGAAAAGATCGAGGAAGGAAGATCCAGAGTGTAGAGCTCATTTGACAGTCGGGCTTAACCAATGTATTTTGCGTCCGTCAATCCTGCACCACAAAAGAAGAAGAGGTAAACGTGATTTGAGCAGTTAGGATCATGAGTAAGTCGACTGGCAGAGAGAAGATTAAATTATGAACCAGGTACAAAATACAGAACACAGAGAGATGGATGGAGTCAGAAGAACATCGCCGGATCGGCAAATAGGGGTGGTATCCTCATTGGCAACAGTGACAAACTTTGGAGCAGTAATATTGGTGTGTACTCTAGTTATTTCTTGCTATGAAATCAATTATATTATTGCTGCATAGTTTGCTTCATATCAAGAGGGTCGGTCGGGCTTTTGAATTCTTGCTAAATTAGGTAGGGGCGTTACACAACCTGGCCAGCATCAAATTTGTACTTTATTCATTGGATTGCGGGTATATTTTCTTGTATTCTAGGGTTGACCGTAGGTAAATTGCATTTGTTGTGTATTCGTTCAATTGTATTTAGGGTTAGGGCATCGCACCGCGGTCACCTGTAGATTCGTCCCGCGTCAAATTAGTATCATAGCCCCAAGTTCGGGCTTTATTTTGATACGCAGTCATTGAGACTATATGTTCCGTCATATGGCGTATTATCATCGCTACCCCTTGAGAAATCTGAGTCCATTTATACTCCACCCAGTAGAGCTTCATTTGAGAGATCTTCGTATTATTACGATGATTATTTTTGATCGCAGCACACCACTTCCAGAGATCGTATTAACCCTTCGACACAATTCCCCTATACTAGAGATAATCACTATGATGATTATCGTCGTCCACATCCCCACACACGAGCGGTCTGTGTTGAACCTTCAGCACGACTTGATTATCTTAGGGATGATTACTACGAGGATCAACATTTCGAGAGAGATCTCGAGTATAGGTTTCGTGATGTTGCCCCATCGTTTGACGGTTCATCGAGTCCAGAGTCTTTTAGTTATTGGCTCGTGGATGTGGAATATTATCTCGGTTATTTTGAATTACTCGATAAGTGTTGCATCAAATTTACGAATCTTAGACTTCTAGCATATTGTCTAGCATTGAGAGGACTCGTGAGCGGGATCGTCTTAACTGCATCACTAGTTGGGTGGAGATGAAGTGTGGGTTGTGTCAGAGGTATTTGTCTACATCATATCAGAGTCGCCTGCTCGAGCAATTATTTACCCTTCAGCAAGGACCCATGTTTGTCGCTGAGTATATAGATTGTTTTGATGAGTTAGTGAGGGGCAACATCCAAGAGGAGCCAGCTATAATCACCTCTCGATTTCGGTCTGGACTTCAATCTGAGATACGTACTAAGTTGACCTATCACTACTTAAAGTCCCTCGAGCAAACATATCAGCTCGCCCTTCACTATGAGCAATCATTGAGATCCGCTAGAGTTAGTCGAGTGGAATCGCACCCTGACCATCCGTGCATGAGTTATCCCCGACCCGAAGACACCACCTTGCCTACTCATGCCCCCTTGGACACGAATGACATGACTAACGGTATAGACTATAGAGTTATCCAAGTCCAATGAGATTCTTTATCCGATGAGTGGTCTATTATTGGATTCTGACTCATTTCTTGCGACCCCGGATGACGATGAGTACGAGCGACCCATTAATACTACAGTCACACGTCCTTCACCTATCCCATGTGTTGATTTAGATATAAATATGACCGTCGGCTCACACTTGAGTATTTGTTTATCAGAGCTTCACGACGTGGTAGTGTCAAGTCATGTTATGAGTGAGATTCATGAGCATAATATTGACTTTGTTGTAGTTTCTTCGGTTGTTCAGGGTCATTCTGTTCCTAATGACTTTATCATTGTCGACGATTCTCATATGGGGGATCATCCCACTTTTCTTGACCTCCGCAATGAGTCCTTTCTCGAGACCCAGGGAGATCCATTTGATTAGCCTCACTCCATAGGAAGCATTTTCCCTGATATGGATGACTTGGGTAATGATTTAATTCTATTATGTACCTCCTGGAGATCCACTTAACGAATTTTACCTTTTGAGAGATATTCAACTCGTCTTTGAGTTCCTTGGCAATCCTTCGAGAGATTGCATCGTCTACAACAAATTTTTTTTATGTGTCTCCTGGTGAGCCTCCTGATGCATCACATTCCCTAAGAGGCATTTGACATGTTATGAGCTCGTATTTCAGTGTGGATGTCTTATTTAGTCGTTTGACTACTCGGCACATACTCGACGAGTATTTCTACACTCCACCCAAAGAGCCTCTTGATAGGTCACCCCTTTTTAGAGACATTCAGTTCATTGTCGGACCCCCAGCTAGAGAGTGTGTCGTGTCTGTGTTATATTTCATATGCATTATTTACGCGAGTCTGTCGAGTCTTTTATTAAGCATTTGGATGTACTTCATGAAACCGTCCGAAAAAAAATTTACAATGAGTAATGATTACTATAAGGCCCAGGCAAATCAGGACAAAAGAGCAGATTTTTTAAGGAGAACAGGTAATGATTCACATACGATTTGAGAGATTCCCTCAGGGAACGTCAAAAAAATTAAGCGCTCGACGAATGGGCCCCTACATAGTCATACGAAGAATCTGCACACACGCACATGAGATTGACATCTCTCAAAATATGAGGATAAACCAAGTATTCAATGTAGATGACCTGACTCCTTACTACGAAGAGTGCGCGTATGTGTATCCTTTTTCCATTCCCACGCATGAGCCACATCATTTTTTACTCCCTTTCATTCCACCCCACCCTCAGCCTGATTACTCACACCATAAGGGCCACCTCGCACCATCGACGGTACCCAGCTAAGATGCCAGACAAAGATACATTTTACTCAGGGATACCAGTGATAGCAGGGAGCATAGATCAGATAGTTGTCCATGACTTCAGTACCACAAAGGGGTGAGATACACTGAGATTTCTTGTTCGAAGGAGGCGGCCTCCTGATTTCAGATGATCCTCTCCCAGCAGAGTTCGAGTGACTTTCCCCTAGGATACGCCAAGAGTATGACCATTTTCATTCATTTGAGATGAATACTTTCAAGCCGAGGGGAGTTGATGGGGGTCAATGACACACGCATGTTTATTCCCGCAGGAGGCGATGATCTGTTGTCCATTCGGACGATCCAAGTTCATGGATGCGTCCAGATGATAGTTTCGAGTCGATTTTGTATATTTACTTTTGCATTTTGAGTTGTAATTGACACCCGATCATTTCAGACATGCTAAGCCATCCGATTCAGGTGCTCTAGTACTTATCCTCTTCTTATAGTTGTACGGGTAGTAGTTTGGAGGCATCATAGTTTTGGTTTAGAAAAAAAACCCGAAATCGTAGGTCCTCCTCTGATGGACTCTGTGAGGCCCCCTTGGTGCGACGTCTTGGGCATTTACCTTCCTCAGCTCTTCCCAAGCCGCACACCCCGATTTTCACTCTCTCGATCCCGCTCCAAGTCGAAACCGCACGACTCCCTCCCAACTGCAAGCAACGACCAGTCCTTTATCATCCCATCCCGACGCCGACCAGCATTCCTCCATCGGTCGGCACTCCTCCATCCCAAACCGACGCCGACCAGTCCTCCTCCATCACAAGACGATGCCGACCAACCCCACTCCATCCCAAACTGACGCCGACCAGTCCTTTCCCACCCCAAATTGCTACCTCCCAACCAATCCACCTCATCTCCAGCCCCTTTCTGACTGCCTCTGCCAGATTTCTCCCTTTTCCGACTGTATCCCATCAGATTCACCCCTCCCGACACCCCACCTCCAGCCACAGTCTAGATCTGCCGCCTCCTCTTAGTCCCCTCCTCTGGTCAGCCTCTTCGTGCAACCACATCTTGAGCCCTCCCTCACAGCCTCAAGCCCTCATCTGATGCAGGACAGGCCCGACCCCCTAGAATCCACCAGGGGCTGTCAGCCCTAGTGCCTAGCCGACCCTCCTTCCAACCTGGCGCACCAGGCGGCCCACTGGAATCCACCAGGGGCTTTCATCAGGGCTTGCATCCCATACACCCCAACCCGTCTCCGCACCTAGTATGAGTGCGGCGGGTTGTTAAGGCCGGGGATCGAACACCCGACCTTTCTTGACAAAGAGTCTTAAACATGACTCTCAGCACCAACTGAGATGCAAGGTCGGGTGTTCGATCCCCGGCCTCAACAACCCGCTGCACTCATACTAGGTGCGGAGACGGGTTGGGGTGTATGGGATGCAACCCTGATGAAATCCCATGGTGGATTCTAGTGGGCCGCCTGGTGCGCAAGGTTGGCAGACAGGCCGGCTAGGCATGAGGGCTGACAGCCCCTGGTGGATTCCAAGGGGGCGGGCCTATCCTGCATCATAAAAGTGCAGCCCATACACCAGGGGATTTCATCAGGGTTGCAGCTCATACACCTCAACCCGTCTCCGCACCTAGTATGAGTGCGGCGGGTTGTTGAGGTCGGGGATCGAACACCCAACCTTCCTTGACAAAGAGTCTTAAACATGGCTCTCAACACCAACTGAGCCCCTGGTGGAATCCAGTGGGCCTCCTGGTGCGCCAGGTTGGCAGGCGGGCCGGATAGGCACGAGGGCTGACAGCCCCTGGTGGATTCCAGTGGGTCGGGCATGTCCTGCATCATCACCCAAGCCTCCTTATTCTCCAATCAGTAGCACCCATTCCCAGTTAGAGCCAACAAACCTTGGATCCCCACCGCTGCCACATTCACCGCCACTTGCACGCGTAAGTCGTATATTGGTGTCTTGTTTTCTATTATTGTATGTGTGTACTATGTTTCGTTGGATGCAATTACTATATGTGTGGTTCTTGTGGAATCGTCGACTTGCAGAGTTTATTCGTTGCGCGCTTAAGATATTTTGTGCCTCAATTGCGAGTAATTTAATGTGTGCTTTTCTACTCAATTTTTGTGAATGAATGTGGTTTTGAATAGGGTTTATTTCAATTAATTACTTATTGCTAGTTTTCGACAAACTGTTCAATTGCATCTTCATTAGGTCAATTACGGGTCGTTTTGCACCTACTTAGGCCTATATCTTAGAGCACAAACAATTACAACCTGCCCTGCATCAAATTGAACACTTTATTCATTGGAACGTGTGTGTGTTTTCCCGTCATTCTAGGGTTGATCGTAGGTCCATTGCATTCGTTACTCGCTTGCATTGCATTTAGGGTTAGGGCACCACGTCGTCCGTCACTTGTAGATTCGTCCTGCATCATGTCATCTTTCCTAGAAAATTTGTGAATGGTAATGTAACAATCCTTAATTTTGTTTTCACTTATTAATAATAATAATAATAATAATAATAATAATAATATTATTATTATTATTAATAATAATGTATTAGAATTTCCCCTCCCTCTCCCGATTAAAACCGCCCCCCCCCCCCCCCGGTCTAAAACTCCCGCAAAACCGCAGCCCGTCTCCCGTCTCCCGACCTCTCCCGCACGACTCGACGCCGCAGCCGACGCCTTCTTCTCTTCCTCCTGCCGCCGCCGCCTGCTCTTCCCCCAGCCGCCGCCGCCACCTGCGCCTCCTCCTTCCTCTCTAGCCGACGACAGTGACGGGAGAGGTTTCCCCCTCTTCTTCTTCTCCTCCGGCTGGTAGGGGTAAGGAAACCCTAAAATTTCTTTTTTTTTTTGTTTCGAAACCATGGTTCTAAGCTATCCTCCACCGTGTTTCCCATTTTTCAAGTGTAGGTTGCCCCGTCCCTCTCCCGTTGTGCATTTCAGCGGAGGTTTCCGCGAGGAACGTCTAGGGTTTGCTCGGATCCGCCCGATTTGGACTTCTTGAGGCCCGATCTAGCCTCCGTGGGTAAGAACTTCTCCTCTCCTGCAACTTCAGAATTTTTGCCCTAGCGTTCGTGTAATTTTCGCTTTCCGATCGACGTAAAATTCGTCGATCCCTCTTGAGGTGGTTGTTTACTCGACTAATCCTAAGTTTTATTCGGTTTTCGGTGCCGTTCAACGCATGTAGCGGTGGAATCGCTCAAGGCCCTCTCCGAATTAGGGTTCCCGGATCCAAACGCCGCCAAAACCCTCGGATCTCTTGTGGTAACCGCTTCTCCCCTCTTTGACGAGGGAGGTAAATTCTCTTGTACTCGCCCCCTTGAATTAATTACGCAACATAGTCACATGTGTGCGCGTAGGATTAAGCGTTGAAACAAACATTTCATGTGAACGCATCTTGAACAGGTTCCGCTAAAGTTTAGACCTTGCCTCTTAGCCGCCGCCTTCAAGCCCGGCTCCTCCTTAAGGCAAGTAGAGATAACTCTCTCGCTTGCAACAAGTTTTATTTAAGTCACACTTGTACCGTACTAGCCCCACTTGAATTTATTACTTGCAGATAAGTAAGCTCATTAGACGTCATAGGCAAACAATGAAAGGGAATGTGTCGTTTGATGTGACACCGGAAAAATGAGTTCACGCTTGAATGGTAACAGAAACCAATAAGGGGATCTTGTAAGCAGCGGTAGCTTAAGCCTTGCATCTACTCCCATGCTAGAATCTTGTACATCAAATGACGACACGCACACCTTTCATTGATTTCTGCTTATACGTTTATGTTTAGACTAAACTCCAGAGTAGGCTAAAAATTTACTAAAGAATCTCAGTTACTCTCTGACATACTTTACTGCTATGCTTGTTTCCTAGTTTACTTGTTTAGTTCATTAACTTGAATCTCTGTTATTTATCTTGTTCTGAGGCTTTTCCTTCTGTTTGGATTTGCCTTATGGTTCGTGACTGCGCCGTCTACTTCCTGAGTGGTTCCTCGCCCAGCTCCCGTCTGTCGGAGGTTTACTGTCTTTGTAGTTGCTGCATCAGGTCCTTTGTATCTTGTTTCTTTTACCTTTGGATTTGCCTTTCCTGTACTAGTTATTACCAGGCATTTTCCCTGTACCGTGGACAACTCTTAGGATGATATGGATGTATTTCAGTATTTTATAAATGTTCATTTGGTTTCTGCGGTTCACTAGCGTCTACTTTTACATCATAATTACAGTACTAAAATAAATCAAAGTGCATGAGCATCACTTTTAATTCAAACTTCCGCATAGTATATCAAACTGGTATTGTTCTTCAAAATCTAACTATTTTCTACAGATATTCTGGTATTACAACACCCGCCTGGCAGATATGATTTCTCTTTGCCCATGTCTGCGGCATCACGACCCGCCCGTAGCGCACTCTGATAATCGTTATTAGACGGGTCGTGATAGTTGGTATCAGAGCTAGGTTTAGCATCTAAAGATAAAGTATTTTAAAATTTTCATATATTTTGAAATCTATTATGTAAATATTCGTGCATGCATCATTTCCTCACTCACTTTGTCGTTGTCTGTTGTTCGAGGCTGAAACACGCACACACTCACCCATAAGCATGAGTAGTATGCGTACAAATGTTAAGGGAGTATGGGCAAACTTAACATTTATATGCATATGAATTTCCATTAGGATTTACACCGCTTGCGAATATTAAATTGTATGGGCGATATAATATTCTCAAGTGCGATGACATTAGAATCATAATGTGCATGACATGTTAAGTGATATGGGCGCTTAACATGACATGCGTATCCATTCATAAACATTCTTAGGACTGCATTGTAGGCATAATCATGTTGCATGCATAACATAACTCATTGCACAAGTGTCTAAGCTAAGAGCAACATACAACGAATGCACACACATGGATTTTACAAATCATCGTCTTACCGCATGTGATCACATCGCCGCACTTGCATCTGCATGGTCGTCACTTAGAGTTGTCCAATGAAAATGCTGTAACTACTACTTGAATTGCTTATCCAAAAGTATTAGATTGCTATGACCTGTAATCTCAACCCTCAAGCTTAACTTAGCCGTTGTCTCACTCGGTTCTTCTATGTTTCTTTCTAGATGGCTTCCAAGCGACCACAGCGCAAGAAGGCTACACCTGCTGCAGGGGAAGCCCCTTTAGGTGAAATGGTCCAACTTTTGAAGCAGCTTGTGGAGCGTGTCACCCGTCTGGAAGGGGATCGCCAAGCTCCTGATCCAGGTTCTGGTTCTGGCAGCGCAGGGACGTCTGGAGTGGCTGTCACCATCACCCCTCCTGCACTTGATGCTGTAGTGACCCCGACCGTGACCACTCCGGCTGCTCCTCCTTTGACGATGGCTGACACTCTGGCTTTCAAGAGGCTAAATCCGCCTGCCTTCAACGGTAACCGCGACTACTTCGTGATCACGGAATGGATCTCCCAGATGGAGAAGCACTTCGAGTATGCCATAGTTCCTGAAGCCCAGAAGGTCCTTCTTGCGGCCTATCAGCTGACCGAGGACGCCTATACTTGGTGGCTCCAGCACCGCAACCTCCACGAATCTACCACCCTAACTTGGGGGCAGTTCAAGGACGCTCTGATGGAGAACTTCCTCTCTTCTGTGGAGCGGGACAAGTTAGCGGAGAGATTCTTGTCCCTTCAGCAGCCTGGCAGGACAGTGACAGAGTATGCGCAGGAGTTCTCCCGCCTATCCCTCCTGGCTACGGAGTTCGTGCCGAATGAAGCCAAGAAGATCAGTCGTTTCGTGAAAGGACTTCGCCATGACATTCGCCAGCATGTGGTAGCACACGACGCCAGAACCTATGCAGAGACCGTGGGAGCCGCCATGCGGGCGGAAGCTATTGAGCTGGATCGTACTGGAAAGAAAGCTCAGCACGGAACGAGCAATGCCGCTGCATCCGACCTCAAGCGCAGGAGTGCTCCACCTCAGGAGCAAGGTTCCAGGTCCATGGAGGTGTGTGCTTACTGCCACAAGGTGGGCCATACCGCCCAAGTCTGCCGGTCTCTCTTGAAGAAGCAAAAGACAGCCGCCCCTACACAGCCTCCGATGACACTTGCCTCCGCCTCCACCGTTTGTGCCTACTGCAAGTTGCCGGGCCATCAACAGAGGGACTGCCGCCGTAAGCTGAAGGCCTGTTTCAAGTGTGGGCAAGTGGGTCATCTCAAGTTCGACTGCCCCATGAGGGAAGGCCCGGTCACTACTCAGCCACAGCAGGCTAACCCCGGAGCCCAGAATGTGGGTAAGGCTGTGCTGAATGTCCTTACTCAAGGCGAGGCGCTCGCTTCCACGGACGTCATCTCTGGTACGTATGTGTTGTTTTATTTCTTCCTGCAAGTATTTATGTACGCTCTTATATCAAAAACAACCGGAATTGGCGGTTATAACTGCTATTCGTTTTAGGGAGATTTAGAGTCAGAAACAAGTGGTTGCAGATTCTCTTTGATTCTGGCGTATCTCACTCGTTTATCGCTCGCCATATTGTGGACCTGCATGGTTGGCCCACTTCACCTCTGGAGGCCCCTTTTGAGATTTCTGTGCCGGGTCATCAGCACCTATCAACTAGGGGTATCCCCAATTGCCCAATCTTGCTCGAAGAATTGCAAGTCTTTGCGAATCTCATAATTCTGGAGATGTTTGAGTTCGACGTGATCTTGGGAATGGATTGGCTGGTTGCATATCGGGTGAAGCTGGATTGCGCGACAAAGAGGATCAACCTCAGCACCGGTGGCAAGGATTACAGTGTTCACGTACGGACCCGCGACCATCTGAAGGTAATTTCTGCTGTACGTGCCACTCGGCTTCTCAGTCAAGGGTGCATTGTTGGCTTTGTTTATGCTTCTCATTCGGATTCTGCTACTCCTTCACTCGAGTCTATCCCGATCGTTTCTGAGTTCCCTGACGTGTTTCCCGCCGAGCTGCCTGGGATGCCGCCTGATCGTGAGGTAGAGTTCTCTATTGATGTGGAGCCTGGAACGCGCCCCATATCTAAAGCTCCTTACCGGATGGCCCCGCGCGAGTTGGAAGAACTCCGTTTGCAGTTGGACGAAATGCTCGAGCTTGGATACATTCGTCCCAGCACTTCTTCGTGGGGAGCCCCCGTCCTCTTCGTAAAGAAGAAGGATGGTTCTTTGAGACTGTGTATTGACTACCGGGATCTGAATAAGGTCACAATCAAGAACAAGTATCCCCTCCCGCGTGTGGATGACCTCTTTGATCAGCTTAAGGGCAGTACCATGTTTTCCAAGATAGATCTCAGATCGGGTTATCATCAGTTGAAGATCAAGGAATCCGACATCCCCAGGACTGCTTTCAGAACTCGGTATGGACATTTCGAGTTCCTGGTGATGTCCTTTGGGTTGACCAATGCTCCCTCCACCTTTATGGATATGATGAACCGCGTCTTTCGCGAATACCTGGATAAGTTCATCATTGTGTTCATTGATGATATTCTGGTCTATTCCAAGACCCGTGAAGAGCATGATGCACATCTTAGGCTCACTCTCTCCACTCTTCGCCAGCACCAACTCTATGCCAAGTTGGCGAAGTGTGAGTTCTGGCTGGATCGTGTTGCCTTTTTGGGGCATGTCATTTCAGGGGATGGGCTATCCGTTGACCCCGCCAAAATCTCTGCAGTGATGGACTGGAAGCAACCCTCCACCCCTTCCGAAATCCGCAGTTTCCTTGGGTTAGCTGGTTATTATCGGCGCTTCGTCAAGGGTTTCTCCTCTCTTGCTGCTCCTCTGACAAAGCTAACTCAAAAGCATGCCAGGTTTGAGTGGACAGATCAGTGTGAGCAATCCTTCTCTGAATTGAAGCAAAGATTGTGTTCAGCGCCAGTATTAGCTCTTCCTTCTGAGGGTTTGGATTTTTCTGTGTACACCGACGCTTCCGGAGTGGGTCTGGGTGGTGTACTGATGCAGGAGGACCGTGTTATTGCCTATGGGTCGAGGCAGTTGAAGATCCATGAACGCAATTATCCCACTCACGATTTGGAGTTTGCCGCGGTGGTTTTTGCCTTGAAGTTGTGGCGTCATTACCTCTATGGGGTGAAGTGCCACTTTTACACCGATCACCAGAGCTTAAAGTACATTTTCGTTCAGAAGGACCTCAATCTTCGGCAGAGGTGATGGCTTGAGTTTGTAGCGGAGTATGACTTGCAGATCACTTATGTGCCCGGTAAAGCCAATTCAGTGGCAGATGCGCTGAGCCGACATGCTACGGCTGCCGCCTGCACCCCTATGTCAGCATCCCTTGCAGCCTTGATAGATGACCTCGACCGGATGGACATATCCATCGCACCTGAGGGTCACGGAGGAGTTTCCGTTCCGTTGTGGGTAGAGCAGGTGAAGGATTTGCAGCCATCTGATCCAGAACTCCAGCGTATCCGTCGGCAAGTTGAACTTGGTACTCTCCCAGATTTCTCCATCACTGATGATATCCTGCGATTCCGAGGTCGCCTTTGCATTCCTGATGTCCCCGAACTGTTGGATAGTATTTGTCGAGAAGCTCATGAGTCCCGCACGTCTGGCCATCCAGGCAACAATAAGATGTACCATGATTTGAAACAGATTGTGTGGTGGCCTGGTATGAAGAACTATATTGCCCGCTTCATCGCTCGTTGTCTGACGTGTCAGAAGGTGAAAGCTCAGCGCCAGCGTCCCGGTGGTCTCTTGCAGCCCCTGCCTATCCCAGAGTGGAAATGGGAAGACATCTCTATGGATTTCATCACTGGACTGCCCCGTACTCCGAGAGGTCATGATGCGATTTGGGTTATTGTGGACCGCTTGACTAAAGTGGCTCACTTCATCCCGTACAGGGAAGGCCATTCCACCGAGAAGATGGCTCGGATCTATGTTTCTGAGATAGTTAGACTTCATGGGATCCATCTGCGGATTGTTTCTGATCGTGACTCGAGATTTGTATCGCACTTCTGGAAGGGATTCCAGCAAGCTCTGGGCACTGAACTCAACCTGAGCACCGCTTACCATCCGACTACTGATGGCCAGACCGAAAGAGTGAATCAGATCCTTGAAGACATGCTCCGGTGTTATATTCTGGACTACAAGGGAGCTTGGGATGAGCACTTGCCATTGGTTGAATTCGCCTACAACAACAGCTATCAGGAGAGCCTCAAGATGGCCCCCTTCGAGGCGTTGTATGGGCGTCGTTGTAGGACCCCTCTCTACTGGTCAGAAGTTGGTGAAAAGGTTATGTTGGGTCCTGAGCTACTTCAGGAAATGGAAGAGGCCACCAAGAAGACTCGTCTTCAGCTTAGCCGTGCCGTCGAGCGGCAGAGGAAGTATGCTAATCAGCGTCGCCGTCCGTTGGAGTTTGCGGTGGGTGATCGGGTTTTCTTGAAGGTTTCTCCTACTCCTGGGGTGAAGCGTTTCGGTCGCCACCATAAGCTCAGCCCGAGATTCGTGGGACCGTATATTATTTCAGAGCGCGTTGGGGGATCTGCTTACCGCTTGGAGCTACCTGATTCCTTGGCCAGTGTTCATAATGTCTTCCACGTCAGCCAGCTTCGGAAGTACATTCATGATCCTACCCGCATCATCGAGGAAGTTCCAGTGATTCCTGAAGCTAATCTGTCTTATCCAGTTGAGCCCGCGAAGATCGTTGAGTATCAAGAGCGCAAGCTTCGAAAGAGAACCATTCCTATGGTGAAGGTACTTTGGATGCATGGCAAGTCTGAGGAGTTCACTTGGGAGCTCGAAGCTGACATGCGTAGCAAGTATCCGCATCTTTTCTCCTGATCCTGGTATGCCTCCGCTCTTGTCCTCTTCTCTTTTGCTTTTCCTCCAGAGATAATTTCCATGTCTTGATTTGCAAAGCTTGTCGGTATAAGGGGCATCTGAGCCTTCGTCATAGTAGCCCCAGCTAGAAAATCATCAGAAGTTTCGGGACGAAACTTTCTAAGTAGGGGAGAATGTAACAATCCTTAATTTTGTTTTCACTTATTAATAATAATAATAATAATAATATTATTATTATTATTATTAATAATGTATTAGAATTTCCCCTCCCTCTCCCGATTAAAACCGCCCCCCCGGTCTAAAACTCCCGCAAAACCGCAGCCCGTCTCCCGTCTCCCGACCTCTCCCGCACGACTCGACGCCGCAGCCGACGCCTTCTTCTCTTCCTCCTGCCGCCGCCGCCTGCTCTTCCCCCAGCCGCCGCCGCCACCTGCGCCTCCTCCTTCCTCTCTAGCCGACGACAGTGACGGGAGAGGTTTCCCCCTCTTCTTCTTCTCCTCCGGCTGGTAGGGGTAAGGAAACCCTAAAATTTCTTTTTTTTTTTGTTTCGAAACCATGGTTCTAAGCTATCCTCCACCGTGTTTCCCATTTTTCAAGTGTAGGTTGCCCCGTCCCTCTCCCGTTGTGCATTTCAGCGGAGGTTTCCGCGAGGAACGTCTAGGGTTTGCTCGGATCCGCCCGATTTGGACTTCTTGAGGCCCGATCTAGCCTCCGTGGGTAAGAACTTCTCCTCTCCTGCAACTTCAGAATTTTTGCCCTAGCGTTCGTGTAATTTTCGCTTTCCGATCGACGTAAAATTCGTCGATCCCTCTTGAGGTGGTTGTTTACTCGACTAATCCTAAGTTTTATTCGGTTTTCGGTGCCGTTCAACGCATGTAGCGGTGGAATCGCTCAAGGCCCTCTCCGAATTAGGGTTCCCGGATCCAAACGCCGCCAAAACCCTCGGATCTCTTGTGGTAACCGCTTCTCCCCTCTTTGACGAGGGAGGTAAATTCTCTTGTACTCGCCCCCTTGAATTAATTACGCAACATAGTCACATGTGTGCGCGTAGGATTAAGCGTTGAAACAAACATTTCATGTGAACGCATCTTGAACAGGTTCCGCTAAAGTTTAGACCTTGCCTCTTAGCCGCCGCCTTCAAGCCCGGCTCCTCCTTAAGGCAAGTAGAGATAACTCTCTCGCTTGCAACAAGTTTTATTTAAGTCACACTTGTACCGTACTAGCCCCACTTGAATTTATTACTTGCAGATAAGTAAGCTCATTAGACGTCATAGGCAAACAATGAAAGGGAATGTGTCGTTTGATGTGACACCGGAAAAATGAGTTCACGCTTGAATGGTAACAGAAACCAATAAGGGGATCTTGTAAGCAGCGGTAGCTTAAGCCTTGCATCTACTCCCATGCTAGAATCTTGTACATCAAATGACGACACGCACACCTTTCATTGATTTCTGCTTATACGTTTATGTTTAGACTAAACTCCAGAGTAGGCTAAAAATTTACTAAAGAATCTCAGTTACTCTCTGACATACTTTACTGCTATGCTTGTTTCCTAGTTTACTTGTTTAGTTCATTAACTTGAATCTCTGTTATTTATCTTGTTCTGAGGCTTTTCCTTCTGTTTGGATTTGCCTTAGGGTTCGTGACTGCGCCGTCTACTTCCTGAGTGGTTCCTCGCCCAGCTCCCGTCTGTCGGAGGTTTACTGTCTTTGTAGTTGCTGCATCAGGTCCTTTGTATCTTGTTTCTTTTACCTTTGGATTTGCCTTTCCTGTACTAGTTATTACCAGGCATTTTCCCTGTACCGTGGACAACTCTTAGGATGATATGGATGTATTTCAGTATTTTATAAATGTTCATTTGGTTTCTGCGGTTCACTAGCGTCTACTTTTACATCATAATTACAGTACTAAAATAAATCAAAGTGCATGAGCATCACTTTTAATTCAAACTTCCGCATAGTATATCAAACTGGTATTGTTCTTCAAAATCTAACTATTTTCTACAGATATTCTGGTATTACAACACCCGCCTGGCAGATATGATTTCTCTTTGCCCATGTCTGCGGCATCACGACCCGCCCGTAGCGCACTCTGATAATCGTTATTAGACGGGTCGTGATAGTTGGTATCAGAGCTAGGTTTAGCATCTAAAGATAAAGTATTTTAAAATTTTCATATATTTTGAAATCTATTATGTAAATATTCGTGCATGCATCATTTCCTCACTCACTTTGTCGTTGTCTGTTGTTCGAGGCTGAAACACGCACACACTCACCCATAAGCATGAGTAGTATGCGTACAAATGTTAAGGGAGTATGGGCAAACTTAACATTTATATGCATATGAATTTCCATTAGGATTTACACCGCTTGCGAATATTAAATTGTATGGGCGATATAATATTCTCAAGTGCGATGACATTAGAATCATAATGTGCATGACATGTTAAGTGATATGGGCGCTTAACATGACATGCGTATCCATTCATAAACATTCTTAGGACTGCATTGTAGGCATAATCATGTTGCATGCATAACATAACTCATTGCACAAGTGTCTAAGCTAAGAGCAACATACAACGAATGCACACACATGGATTTTACAAATCATCGTCTTACCGCATGTGATCACATCGCCGCACTTGCATCTGCATGGTCGTCACTTAGAGTTGTCCAATGAAAATGCTGTAACTACTACTTGAATTGCTTATCCAAAAGTATTAGATTGCTATGACCTGTAATCTCAACCCTCAAGCTTAACTTAGCCGTTGTCTCACTCGGTTCTTCTATGTTTCTTTCTAGATGGCTTCCAAGCGACCACAGCGCAAGAAGGCTACACCTGCTGCAGGGGAAGCCCCTTTAGGTGAAATGGTCCAACTTTTGAAGCAGCTTGTGGAGCGTGTCACCCGTCTGGAAGGGGATCGCCAAGCTCCTGATCCAGGTTCTGGTTCTGGCAGCGCAGGGACGTCTGGAGTGGCTGTCACCATCACCCCTCCTGCACTTGATGCTGTAGTGACCCCGACCGTGACCACTCCGGCTGCTCCTCCTTTGACGATGGCTGACACTCTGGCTTTCAAGAGGCTAAATCCGCCTGCCTTCAACGGTAACCGCGACTACTTCGTGATCACGGAATGGATCTCCCAGATGGAGAAGCACTTCGAGTATGCCATAGTTCCTGAAGCCCAGAAGGTCCTTCTTGCGGCCTATCAGCTGACCGAGGACGCCTATACTTGGTGGCTCCAGCACCGCAACCTCCACGAATCTACCACCCTAACTTGGGGGCAGTTCAAGGACGCTCTGATGGAGAACTTCCTCTCTTCTGTGGAGCGGGACAAGTTAGCGGAGAGATTCTTGTCCCTTCAGCAGCCTGGCAGGACAGTGACAGAGTATGCGCAGGAGTTCTCCCGCCTATCCCTCCTGGCTACGGAGTTCGTGCCGAATGAAGCCAAGAAGATCAGTCGTTTCGTGAAAGGACTTCGCCATGACATTCGCCAGCATGTGGTAGCACACGACGCCAGAACCTATGCAGAGACCGTGGGAGCCGCCATGCGGGCGGAAGCTATTGAGCTGGATCGTACTGGAAAGAAAGCTCAGCACGGAACGAGCAATGCCGCTGCATCCGACCTCAAGCGCAGGAGTGCTCCACCTCAGGAGCAAGGTTCCAGGTCCATGGAGGTGTGTGCTTACTGCCACAAGGTGGGCCATACCGCCCAAGTCTGCCGGTCTCTCTTGAAGAAGCAAAAGACAGCCGCCCCTACACAGCCTCCGATGACACTTGCCTCCGCCTCCACCGTTTGTGCCTACTGCAAGTTGCCGGGCCATCAACAGAGGGACTGCCGCCGTAAGCTGAAGGCCTGTTTCAAGTGTGGGCAAGTGGGTCATCTCAAGTTCGACTGCCCCATGAGGGAAGGCCCGGTCACTACTCAGCCACAGCAGGCTAACCCCGGAGCCCAGAATGTGGGTAAGGCTGTGCTGAATGTCCTTACTCAAGGCGAGGCGCTCGCTTCCACGGACGTCATCTCTGGTACGTATGTGTTGTTTTATTTCTTCCTGCAAGTATTTATGTACGCTCTTATATCAAAAACAACCGGAATTGGCGGTTATAACTGCTATTCGTTTTAGGGAGATTTAGAGTCAGAAACAAGTGGTTGCAGATTCTCTTTGATTCTGGCGTATCTCACTCGTTTATCGCTCGCCATATTGTGGACCTGCATGGTTGGCCCACTTCACCTCTGGAGGCCCCTTTTGAGATTTCTGTGCCGGGTCATCAGCACCTATCAACTAGGGGTATCCCCAATTGCCCAATCTTGCTCGAAGAATTGCAAGTCTTTGCGAATCTCATAATTCTGGAGATGTTTGAGTTCGACGTGATCTTGGGAATGGATTGGCTGGTTGCATATCGGGTGAAGCTGGATTGCGCGACAAAGAGGATCAACCTCAGCACCGGTGGCAAGGATTACAGTGTTCACGTACGGACCCGCGACCATCTGAAGGTAATTTCTGCTGTACGTGCCACTCGGCTTCTCAGTCAAGGGTGCATTGTTGGCTTTGTTTATGCTTCTCATTCGGATTCTGCTACTCCTTCACTCGAGTCTATCCCGATCGTTTCTGAGTTCCCTGACGTGTTTCCCGCCGAGCTGCCTGGGATGCCGCCTGATCGTGAGGTAGAGTTCTCTATTGATGTGGAGCCTGGAACGCGCCCCATATCTAAAGCTCCTTACCGGATGGCCCCGCGCGAGTTGGAAGAACTCCGTTTGCAGTTGGACGAAATGCTCGAGCTTGGATACATTCGTCCCAGCACTTCTTCGTGGGGAGCCCCCGTCCTCTTCGTAAAGAAGAAGGATGGTTCTTTGAGACTGTGTATTGACTACCGGGATCTGAATAAGGTCACAATCAAGAACAAGTATCCCCTCCCGCGTGTGGATGACCTCTTTGATCAGCTTAAGGGCAGTACCATGTTTTCCAAGATAGATCTCAGATCGGGTTATCATCAGTTGAAGATCAAGGAATCCGACATCCCCAGGACTGCTTTCAGAACTCGGTATGGACATTTCGAGTTCCTGGTGATGTCCTTTGGGTTGACCAATGCTCCCTCCACCTTTATGGATATGATGAACCGCGTCTTTCGCGAATACCTGGATAAGTTCATCATTGTGTTCATTGATGATATTCTGGTCTATTCCAAGACCCGTGAAGAGCATGATGCACATCTTAGGCTCACTCTCTCCACTCTTCGCCAGCACCAACTCTATGCCAAGTTGGCGAAGTGTGAGTTCTGGCTGGATCGTGTTGCCTTTTTGGGGCATGTCATTTCAGGGGATGGGCTATCCGTTGACCCCGCCAAAATCTCTGCAGTGATGGACTGGAAGCAACCCTCCACCCCTTCCGAAATCCGCAGTTTCCTTGGGTTAGCTGGTTATTATCGGCGCTTCGTCAAGGGTTTCTCCTCTCTTGCTGCTCCTCTGACAAAGCTAACTCAAAAGCATGCCAGGTTTGAGTGGACAGATCAGTGTGAGCAATCCTTCTCTGAATTGAAGCAAAGATTGTGTTCAGCGCCAGTATTAGCTCTTCCTTCTGAGGGTTTGGATTTTTCTGTGTACACCGACGCTTCCGGAGTGGGTCTGGGTGGTGTACTGATGCAGGAGGACCGTGTTATTGCCTATGGGTCGAGGCAGTTGAAGATCCATGAACGCAATTATCCCACTCACGATTTGGAGTTTGCCGCGGTGGTTTTTGCCTTGAAGTTGTGGCGTCATTACCTCTATGGGGTGAAGTGCCACTTTTACACCGATCACCAGAGCTTAAAGTACATTTTCGTTCAGAAGGACCTCAATCTTCGGCAGAGGTGATGGCTTGAGTTTGTAGCGGATTATGACTTGCAGATCACTTATGTGCCCGGTAAAGCCAATTCAGTGGCAGATGCGCTGAGCCGACATGCTACGGCTGCCGCCTGCACCCCTATGTCAGCATCCCTTGCAGCCTTGATAGATGACCTCGACCGGATGGACATATCCATCGCACCTGAGGGTCACGGAGGAGTTTCCGTTCCGTTGTGGGTAGAGCAGGTGAAGGATTTGCAGCCATCTGATCCAGAACTCCAGCGTATCCGTCGGCAAGTTGAACTTGGTACTCTCCCAGATTTCTCCATCACTGATGATATCCTGCGATTCCGAGGTCGCCTTTGCATTCCTGATGTCCCCGAACTGTTGGATAGTATTTGTCGAGAAGCTCATGAGTCCCGCACGTCTGGCCATCCAGGCAACAATAAGATGTACCATGATTTGAAACAGATTGTGTGGTGGCCTGGTATGAAGAACTATATTGCCCGCTTCATCGCTCGTTGTCTGACGTGTCAGAAGGTGAAAGCTCAGCGCCAGCGTCCCGGTGGTCTCTTGCAGCCCCTGCCTATCCCAGAGTGGAAATGGGAAGACATCTCTATGGATTTCATCACTGGACTGCCCCGTACTCCGAGAGGTCATGATGCGATTTGGGTTATTGTGGACCGCTTGACTAAAGTGGCTCACTTCATCCCGTACAGGGAAGGCCATTCCACCGAGAAGATGGCTCGGATCTATGTTTCTGAGATAGTTAGACTTCATGGGATCCATCTGCGGATTGTTTCTGATCGTGACTCGAGATTTGTATCGCACTTCTGGAAGGGATTCCAGCAAGCTCTGGGCACTGAACTCAACCTGAGCACCGCTTACCATCCGACTACTGATGGCCAGACCGAAAGAGTGAATCAGATCCTTGAAGACATGCTCCGGTGTTATATTCTGGACTACAAGGGAGCTTGGGATGAGCACTTGCCATTGGTTGAATTCGCCTACAACAACAGCTATCAGGAGAGCCTCAAGATGGCCCCCTTCGAGGCGTTGTATGGGCGTCGTTGTAGGACCCCTCTCTACTGGTCAGAAGTTGGTGAAAAGGTTATGTTGGGTCCTGAGCTACTTCAGGAAATGGAAGAGGCCACCAAGAAGACTCGTCTTCAGCTTAGCCGTGCCGTCGAGCGGCAGAGGAAGTATGCTAATCAGCGTCGCCGTCCGTTGGAGTTTGCGGTGGGTGATCGGGTTTTCTTGAAGGTTTCTCCTACTCCTGGGGTGAAGCGTTTCGGTCGCCACCATAAGCTCAGCCCGAGATTCGTGGGACCGTATATTATTTCAGAGCGCGTTGGGGGATCTGCTTACCGCTTGGAGCTACCTGATTCCTTGGCCAGTGTTCATAATGTCTTCCACGTCAGCCAGCTTCGGAAGTACATTCATGATCCTACCCGCATCATCGAGGAAGTTCCAGTGATTCCTGAAGCTAATCTGTCCTATCCAGTTGAGCCCGCGAAGATCGTTGAGTATCAAGAGCGCAAGCTTCGAAAGAGAACCATTCCTATGGTGAAGGTACTTTGGATGCATGGCAAGTCTGAGGAGTTCACTTGGGAGCTCGAAGCTGACATGCGTAGCAAGTATCCGCATCTTTTCTCCTGATCCTGGTATGCCTCCGCTCTTGTCCTCTTCTCTTTTGCTTTTCCTCCAGAGATAATTTCCATGTCTTGATTTGCAAATCTTGTCGGTATAAGGGGCATCTGAGCCTTCGTCATAGTAGCCCCAGCTAGAAAATCATCAGAAGTTTCGGGACGAAACTTTCTAAGTAGGGGAGAATGTAACAATCCTTAATTTTGTTTTCACTTATTAATAATAATAATAATAATAATATTATTATTATTATTATTAATAATGTATTAGAATTTCCCCTCCCTCTCCCGATTAAAACCGCCCCCCCGGTCTAAAACTCCCGCAAAACCGCAGCCCGTCTCCCGTCTCCCGACCTCTCCCGCACGACTCGACGCCGCAGCCGACGCCTTCTTCTCTTCCTCCTGCCGCCGCCGCCTGCTCTTCCCCCAGCCGCCGCCGCCGCCGCCACCTGCGCCTCCTCCTTCCTCTCTAGCCGACGACAGTGACGGGAGAGGTTTCCCCCTCTTCTTCTTCTCCTCCGGCTGGTAGGGGTAAGGAAACCCTAAAATTTCTTTTTTTTTTTGTTTCGAAACCATGGTTCTAAGCTATCCTCCACCGTGTTTCCCATTTTTCAAGTGTAGGTTGCCCCGTCCCTCTCCCGTTGTGCATTTCAGCGGAGGTTTCCGCGAGGAACGTCTAGGGTTTGCTCGGATCCGCCCGATTTGGACTTCTTGAGGCCCGATCTAGCCTCCGTGGGTAAGAACTTCTCCTCTCCTGCAACTTCAGAATTTTTGCCCTAGCGTTCGTGTAATTTTCGCTTTCCGATCGACGTAAAATTCGTCGATCCCTCTTGAGGTGGTTGTTTACTCGACTAATCCTAAGTTTTATTCGGTTTTCGGTGCCGTTCAACGCATGTAGCGGTGGAATCGCTCAAGGCCCTCTCCGAATTAGGGTTCCCGGATCCAAACGCCGCCAAAACCCTCGGATCTCTTGTGGTAACCGCTTCTCCCCTCTTTGACGAGGGAGGTAAATTCTCTTGTACTCGCCCCCTTGAATTAATTACGCAACATAGTCACATGTGTGCGCGTAGGATTAAGCGTTGAAACAAACATTTCATGTGAACGCATCTTGAACAGGTTCCGCTAAAGTTTAGACCTTGCCTCTTAGCCGCCGCCTTCAAGCCCGGCTCCTCCTTAAGGCAAGTAGAGATAACTCTCTCGCTTGCAACAAGTTTTATTTAAGTCACACTTGTACCGTACTAGCCCCACTTGAATTTATTACTTGCAGATAAGTAAGCTCATTAGACGTCATAGGCAAACAATGAAAGGGAATGTGTCGTTTGATGTGACACCGGGAAAATGAGTTCACGCTTGAATGGTAACAGAAACCAATAAGGGAATCTTGTAAGCAGCGGTAGCTTAAGCCTTGCATCTACTCCCATACTAGAATCTTGTACATCAAATGACGACACGCACACCTTTCATTGATTTCTGCTTATAGGTTTATGTTTAGACTAAACTCCGGAGTAGGCTAAAAATTTACTAAAGAATCTCAGTTACTCTCTGACATACTTTACTGCTATGCTTGTTTCCTAGTTTACTTGTTTAGTTCATTAACTTGAATCTCTGTTATTTATCTTGTTCTGAGGCTTTTCCTTCTGTTTGGATTTGCCTTAGGGTTCGTGACTGCGCCGTCTACTTCCTGAGTGGTTCCTCGCCCAGCTCCCGTCTGTCGGAGGTTTACTGTCTTTGTAGTTGCTGCATCAGGTCCTTTGTATCTTGTTTCTTTTACCTTTGGATTTGCCTTTCCTGTACTAGTTATTACCAGGCATTTTCCCTGTACCGTGGACAACTCTTAGGATGATATGGATGTATTTCAGTATTTTATAAATGTTCATTTGGTTTCTGCGGTTCACTAGCGTCTACTTTTACATCATAATTACAGTACTAAAATAAATCAAAGTGCATGAGCATCACTTTTAATTCAAACTTCCGCATAGTATATCAAACTGGTATTGTTCTTCAAAATCTAACTATTTTCTACAGATATTCTGGTATTACAACACCCGCCTGGCAGATATGATTTCTCTTTGCCCATGTCTGCGGCATCACGACCCGCCCGTAGCGCACTCTGATAATCGTTATTAGACGGGTCGTGACAGGTAAGGAGAAGATTATATGCCAAGCATGCGAGTTTAGTATTAGCAGAAGCACTACATGTTTTAATTTGGGGCATTCGAATGTGTGGACATCCCATATTCGTTCTTCCAATGGACTTCATAACTACATTTCTTTCATAGATGATTGTTCTAAGTTCACTTGAATTTATTTAAAGAAAAAGAAATTTGAAGTTTGTAATACCTTTAAGTTGTTTTATAAATACATGGAGACTCAATTTATTGTCAAGATCAAGACCATTCAGTGTGACAATGGAGGGCTACAAGAATTTCTAGGTCAAAAAGGGACTCTTTAAAATCTTTTATCCATGAAGTCCTCAACAAAACATAGTTGCTGAGAGAAAAAAAATAGATATATCTTGTACACTACTAGATGCTTATTAGAAGAAATGCACATTTCTAAGGGAATATGAGATGAAAGATTTTTGTCTCATATCTATAAGATTAAATGAGTGCCCTTCGACACTTTGGGGGAGAAAGTATCACTTGGAAGTTCTCATGCAAAATACTCATTTGTTTAAGTTATCTCCTAAGGTTTTGGATGTGTTGCCTTTGTCTATAGAGTTGGATCTGCAAGGATAAACTTGGACAGCAAGAGATCAGATGTGTGTTTTAAATGTTATACTCCCACATGCATACGAGGTTCAACTCTAAATACGTGACATTCCATGAGCACATTCCATTCTTTTCTGACAAAGGAGGACTTTAGCTAGTCTAGAGTATACTAAGGTCTTCTATTTTTTGACTCTCTTGTCCTCGTATAATGGCTGATATGGATTGAGGGTGGAAAATAATGTTTCATCTAAAGGAAATGTGGATGATAAAGAGATACTAGTAGGTCAAAGATGGAAGGAATATTCTTCAAAAATGGAAACCTAGTGTGTACGCTAAGCAAGAGTTGAATGTGTAAGTATGAGTTTGAGATTAATACATAGTTTGAACTTGATACTAAGTCTGATCTTGAACCTTAGGTTGATATAAAGCCTGAGCCCTCTTTTCCTCGTAGTGCTTGAACTACGTACCTTCGTATGAGATACCCCATTAATCGTTAACTTCTCCTTACACTGTTATATGGCCTCTATATTCACTATTTATATTCCTAATCTTTTTTCAGAGGTTATCTTAAATATTAATTGGAAGAAAGCTACAGAAGTTGAATTGGAAGCTTTGAAATTTCCCCTAAAAGGAAACATATTGTGATTTATCGATGATTTTATACTGTTTAAGTACCAACAGGTTGGTACTCTTGATCGCTAAAAGATCACACTTATTTCCAAGAACTTTATTCATATTAACGAGATTGACTTTCATGAGACATTTGCACCTATTGCAAAATTAAACTTTGTACAAAATTTGTTGTCCACTGTTGCTCACAGAGCCATGCCCCTAGAACAACTAGATGCAAAGAATGCATTTCTTCATGATAATTTGCATGAAGAGTTTTGCATGCCTCCCTTCCGATGCAAGCACCTTAAGGATATGCATGTCGGTTTAAGAAAATCCATCATGGGCATGGTTTGATATGAGATTCTCTATGAGCGCTTGTGATCATTCCATATTTATTTATAAGACTGAAGGGCAAGGGTAGAACTACATGGAGACACCTTGACACATGCCCGGGTCGGATTATGAATTTTTTTTGTGCAAGTCATAGGTTGTACTACTGTGACAAGCTTTGTCCTATCTGTTGCATTTTTCTAGCTTTCCAGGCTAGCACAACTTTTAAAACTATAATATCATATGCCTTTTCTTGTTCAGTTGTTCTGTCTGTTGCACTGCTCGAAGTACCTCTTTTCAATTGCCAAAGTAAAATGGAATAAATCTTCTTCCTCAGAAAATCAAGAATCAAAGCATTCAAACTATTTCAAAGTCTGCTTTGTTCCCCTGGATCATTTCCATTTCTCAACAACAACGAGCTTTGAAGTAGGGGAGACTGTAACGTCCAAAATTTACGCATCGTCTCTTTAAATTTCAGGATCCGATCACAAATAATTTCGATTGGTGGCGACATCGAATAGAG
The DNA here is from genome assembly GCA_033032865.1 of Dactylorhiza incarnata. Lineage (NCBI taxonomy): Eukaryota > Viridiplantae > Streptophyta > Magnoliopsida > Asparagales > Orchidaceae > Dactylorhiza > Dactylorhiza incarnata. The sequence continues at coordinate 4,721,811 of JAWHQI010000198.1, forward strand.
GTAAATTTCTATCATGTTTTGTCGGGTTAGGGCATGGTGAAAAATTCTTCCCTTGATAGTTTTTGAATCAATTTTCTCTCCTCTATCTTAGGAAAGGATTTCCCTTCAATTTCAAGAAAAACTTTAGCGGTGCTAAAGAGGGATTTTAGAGAGTAATCAGAGGAGTTTTGCCAATTTCCAATTCAATCCAGAGAAATAATGCTTCAGCATCGTGTTTATGAACGCCGCAACATAGAGGTAAGAAATTCTAATCATTTTGGTTAGACATACCACATAGTTCAATATATGTGTCTCCCCGTATATTTATGAAAGAATATGGAAAGATTATGAAATTATGGTTATCGAACTTCGATCACAAATGAGAATAATACATCATAAATCAATCATTATGTCACAATAATACGAACAAGGCATGCTAGAGCGTAAGAAACGTTTTTCCTTTCAGTTAAACATATTATGAATCTTGTAAAGTAGTAAATTGCATATGATCATGTACCTCCTTATAGATGTATGAACAATATGAAAACATGGGTATATGTATGTGAAGCGTATAATTATTATGAGATACAACCAAAAATAAAGTATGTAATACAAAAATTTAAACTGGCGTAAGACGGGTGTTCCGTTAAGGTTAATCATGTCATCACTGGTATAAAGGTAAAAGATTAATGGAACACTAAATTTAAGATTAGTGACTTTAAGCGAGTGTTCCTTTTTATTGTTCATACCGACCACTATAAGAACATAAATAGGAGGCACGATCGAGGGTTCCTCTCGTGATTGATAGAGACACAATATCTTACTCATATGGCGTAGTTGACCATATGAGCCTCAAATTTTGGGAGTTGACACCCCATAGAAAAATTATTATATGTGAGTCCGTGTCCCTGACCGAAACATACTAGGGCACCTATGTTCGTCATTTGAGACTCAAATCGCTAGATTGTGCATAAGACTTTATTTCACAAAGAATAAGAAGAAGAGGATATAAGACATCTCAATTCCAAAAGCAAGACGGAACCTAGAATCCTTATACTCTAATGCTTCCGAAATTGGAGAAAAATTTAGTATAAAACCAAGTAATAAAAAAGAATTTATGTTCAAAATTACTTTTATAGAAAAGCATGCATAGAACTATAGTACATATTTCGTTAGCATAAAATGTTATTTTAAAAGCATGCACACATGTTTTATTTAAGTTATTTTAGTGTCACTAAGCACGCCCCTGAATACCTCATGAAACCGTGCACCAAGCACAGCCATCAATTAATCCGAACTCGAAAGACTGCTCTGTAGCTGCTGATAGCTCCTCATTCGATGTTCCATGTGATCTATTGAAAATGGTTTATGCTTCACACATGCTGAGTAGCTCAATGCGCTATCTAAGCGCTTCTCTTCTCGCGCAGAAGGAAGCAGCCTAGGAAGCTCAGTTTGATCTCCTCACTGAGTCATATTTAGGTTTTCAGTCGTTGGCTTTGCTTTTGCTTCCTCCGATATTCAATAGAAGTAGGACAAACCACACTTCCGAGGAGCCACTTTGTGCATAGTGCCAAAGGTTAGGTCTGTTTCCAATCTTCCCCCGCCCATACCCCCAATGATTGGGGACTATATGGGTTCTGTTGTTGTTGTTGTATTTTAGTGTCACTAAGAAGGATATTTTTTCTTACACACCAGTTGGGCTGACCCCGTCTTTGGACATTTCTTTTCAAAAATGACAGATCGAGAGATACGCCAAGGATAAGCTTCCGGAGATTTTTACTTTTAGTTTGCTTTTCTTTTAAATTGTTGTATCTATTTATGAACTCAGAAGTATCAGACTCATTTTAAGTTTCAGTATTTCAGACTAATTGCTCTTTTCATTTCTAGTTGGCCTCATGAATCAAAATTTGAGGTATTTCTTAAAACTTAACTCCAGTTTTAAATTTCCGCCATGTACTATAGATATTTCCTGCTATGTACCAATTTATTTACTGTTGTTTAGTTTACTTCATATCATAAGTGTCAGTCGGGTTTTTGAATTGATGTTAAACTAGGTAGGGGTGTTCCAAGAGAAGCTTGGGGAATTGAATGATTAAAATCTGAGTGTGTTCGTTGAACGCCTTGACGGAGAGATTTTTAACGCTTGTTTTCATCTAGGATAACTGCTAGAAGCTGAAAGGCAGGGTCGCAGCGATAGGAAACGATCACGACAGCGAGAAGCTCAGGAGGCGGAATCGATCACGGCGCTCTGATACCATGATAGAAGAATGACAATCCAATAATATTATTCACACTTAAGGATACATATATATATACACAGAAGAGGGTGATCCCAACACCCAGAGGTGAGCCTAAGATGGTCTACCACTAGAATATACAATACAATACATCAAACAATTTGTACTACGGAATTATCGATGCTTACGGTATAGGCTTGAAAGGGCTATTGAATATTCAAGCTACTAAGGGTGTGGTAAGTTTACCAAGAGGTGAACATGATGTGTTAGATTGGTAGTGTGTTCAAGTGACATGTGTGGTGATGGGAACATAATTATCTAAGGGAGATATTCTTCTTCCTTCAATCAGATATTTCCTTCTTTCCTACTAGGGAACAATTCCTTGAATACTGAATGAGTATTACCAATGAAAACTGCAAGATCAAAGAAAGTGGTTACAATTTTTTGTGTGCACCAGGCATAATCCCTTGTTTCAATATCTCGGATAACAATGGGAAAATGACAATTTGTTGTTAATTGTTCTGTCAGATCTTCATATTGTCACAGAGAGTAACTTGAAAGATATCAGGCTGCAATTCTAAGAGAGCTTGCTGTTTGTTCTTATGGAAGGTTGGAAGTACATTAGTATAAAATCAACAATTATTAAAGGCGGTTGTTATTCGCAAAACGCGTTTGCCTATTCGCAGATTTTGTCTATTCGCAGATTTTTTTGCTATCCACAGATTAGTAAAGAAAATTAAAAAAATACTTTGGTCATCCTCTTCGCCTTCCTCGCCACAGGGGGAGAGTAACCCTAGCTATCTAAATCTTCCCAAACAAATCCTAGCTATCTAAATCTTCCTAAACAAATCGAAATCGCATGAAAAGTGAAAAAATCGTCTTTCTTCCTCAACTCGTTCTATATCCACGCATTCATTTTATGAATCATGATTTGTGCACACATTGAAGTGCCTAGAAGGTCGTCGGAGATGTTCTTTTGTTCTCGGGCCCTGCTCAGGAGAATGAATACATCGACTGCTCAAGTTTAAAATTTGTTTGCGGATAACAATTTGTAAACTCAAATAAAGTGGGAAAAATTGGTCTGTGGATAGACATTTATGGTCTGCGAATAACAATTGCCTTATTAAATCATAAGAGGGTTCATTCATCTTATGAATGATGATTAATTGCTGTGCTTAACAAAAATGTACTTGATCAATGATCTTTCATAATTGTTCTATGATTATCTTTCTTGAGTTAAGTCGCAGATGTGTTTGGATTTGAATGTTCTTCATTAAAAAAGCCATTGAAAACTAAAGTTAGAACACAGCATAAATGAAGATGTTAGGATGAATGTGTCACCCAAGGGTATAAAATGCATCCTTTCAAAAAGGTTGATTAAAAAGGAGAGCAGCTAGACCCAAACTTCAAAATAATTTGTGAAAGATAAGTTGTTAGGTAATCGAGCAAGAACGACAATTGAACAACAAGCACAAAAGAATACAAAATTTATGTGGTTCGCCCGAGACGGGCAATGAAAATACACAAAGAACATACGAAGCAATCAAAACACTCTTCCAAATATAACTCAGATATAAAATCCCGTACTTAACACATCAAACAACATTTGGTAAGAATGAAGGAAAAATGAATGCTCAATATTGTTTCTTTTCCCAAGGATGAAAGGAATAAAAAAACCAGATTAAATATGAGTGTTTATGCACACCTGAGTTCTTAAACCTTTGATGACACTCTTCGCCGCCTTGCATTTAGCAGCTTCATCTCTTGCTAACAAACAGGTTTCTTCAATTCTGCTTTTATACTGTTGAATTTTCGTACTTTTGCTTTGGCATTGCTGTGATAGTGCTTTAGCCTGACAGGAACCCCTTTGAATTAATTTACTACAGATAATTCAGTGTATATTCAAAATAGGAGAAATTAAAACAAATGTAAAGAATAATCTAGAACTGATCCTTTTCAATTGGATAATTGGTATGGAGAGATAATTTTTGGCGTTAATGAAATCATTATAGAAATAGCAAAGTTTATTTGCATCCATGTTTATGTTACGGGCTTGCCAAAGAACATTGGTATAGTCTCCGGAGAGTGGACGGAGGCGAGGATGACGGTGGAGAGAGATACAGCAGAGTCGGAACCGTAGCTGTCTAGGCGGGGTGTGCTCGGAGAGAGAGAGAGAGAGAGAGAGAGAGAGAGAGAGAGAGAGAGAGAGAGAGAGAGAGAGAGAGAGAGAGAGAGAGCTACCACAATCTCATCAAGGGGACAAGAAAATAGAATTGATTCTTCGTATGCCTTTCCACTAGCCAATGAGCCTTTAAATAAGAGATACGAGGAGCATAGACGTAATTAAGTCTCCCAACAACAAATACAAATACAACAATACAACATAAATAAGGACATGATATCGACTTAACATAAAGAAACAACATAATAAGGACACAACAATATAATTGGGCACAAAACCCTTAACATCTCCCCCGCCGTGCAAAAAGGGCTTGACCTCAAGCTCAAGGGAGATCAATGACGGTAAAAACTTCACTCGATTCCCTCATCATCTGCGTCTTCCACGTGCAGATAAAAAAGTCTTTTGCACCAATGTCCGCGAGTATACTGCACATCGCAGTTATAACATAACATTTGTGCACGTCAGTCAGACATTTCTGCACGACAGTCGACGGATCTGCAGGTTTTGGGTTCCCTCGGTACATCCCTCCTGAGTCCCTGTGCATATGGTGAAATAGGTATCTATTGCGGGTCCACGTTGGGGCATCACATACCAATGTACCGCACAACCCCGCAAGGAATGAATCCCGCAAACTTTTGTCTTTACATGTTGCGCCTTTTAATTGCGGGAGTGGGTTAATTTTGGACCTCATTGTGTTAAGCATAGTGAGGGGGCATTTTGGGAAAAAAGAGACAAATTGAGGTTTACTTGTGCCCCCGGTTATATGGTGGAGGTGTCAGGGTGTTTTGAAATTATGAAAGAATTATTATAACTTTTCCTATCTCTCTCTTCCTCCCATTCGACTGAGTGCCCTAATCCCGCCGCACTACACGCCCCCTTCCCAGCGCCGAAGCTTCTGACTCTTCCTCTCCGTCGGCCATCCTCCATTGCCGAGATAGATTCTCGTGGGTCCAAGAAGGAGAACTCTAACCTTCTCCGGGATTTCTACGTATCTCAACCACACACAAGATCTCAAACGGAGATTCCTATCAACTTGGTATCAGAGCTACCACCCTCTGTCGGCCTTACGACACTCCCCGGTGCCGAAGACATGGATGATTTGACCTCTTCCGCACCAGCAACCACATCATTTCCCCAGTCGAACCTTCGGCATCATCTACGCCTGCATCTTGCGCTCCCAGCTTTCGTCAATCCCAGCTCCCGTTGGGAGGAGTGAATCAATGTTGCCTCCTTTCACCTCATGTGCTTGGCCCAACTATGATTTCCTAACTGCAGCGAAACAAACCTCACTTGATCTAAGAGGACTTCAAAGTCCATTGCAACCTTCGCTTCGGGCTGCCTCTTCGCAACAACCCCACCGGCGATCTCATATCCCTCTGTCAGACAGGATCCATTGATGATTAGTTGGAGCAATTCCAGGTGCTGCTTGCTCGGACACCATCCATTCCACCGGCACATCAGGTTCCCATCTACATGGCAGGCTACCATGAGCGTCTCCGTCTGGATGTGGAGTTCCATAATCCAACCGACCTCACTACTTCCATGAGCCTCGCACGTTTCTACGTGAGGCGTATTTTGATGGACCGGCCATACCTCGGACGTCGTAGCGGTGACGGTCCTTCCCGGGGTTTCACTGCTCCCCGGCCCAGCTCAACAGTACACCTAGTAAGGGCAAGGAGGGCGACCGCCCGACCGCGATCCGCCGCTTGTCGACCCAAGAGATGGACGACCGCCGAGCCAAGGGCCTCTGTTACAACTGCGACGACACTTACAGTCGCGCCCACCAGTGCAAGCGTCTCTTCTGGCTTGAGGTTGATGGCCCCTCCGAAGGGGAGGAGGAGGATGATCCATGGGAATCGGCCCTCTCTCTCTACACACTATTGTGGGTCCCCACGCAGGGGAGACGATTCAGATGCGGATTCTGGTAGCCGACCAGACGTTGGTCGCCCTATGGACTCAGGCAGCACTCATGGTGATGGGGATTGGCACCGCAAATCCGCGGTGGAGAACGAGTTTTGGGCCCGTTCTGGGCCAATTGGCTACTTGTCATATTTAGCATTTCAGGATTGACGATCCGACTTATCGGTTGCGTTCGGCTCGGTCGTTTACTTACATTTTCATATATTGTATTGCTATATTTCATTCTATTTCATGTAAATCGGGTCCACCACATCCCCGACCAATCATAGTCGTCGATGTCAGGGTGCCCTAATATTGTTTTTATTATAAATAGGGAGTATGGGGCTGCTGAAAGGTGATTGCAGATTTTGGAGAAAGGTGCTTCGCGGAATCTGGTGATCTTCTCACGGTGATGACTCCTAGGTTTGTTCTTGTATTCCTTTGTGTTTTTCCTCTTAAACCGCAGTCCACGCCTCCTCCAAAACCCATGCCCAACATCCACAACATCTCTCATTCTTGTTTTCATGTCCAGCCACCCTCACAAGCATTGAAACCCTTCAGGAAATCTGTATCCAACAATTTCACTGAGTCATCGCGCTCGTCCAGCAAGCCACGTTGATTTCCCCATCTCTTCCCCCTTAGTCCTTGCCCAGATCTGCTCGTCAGCCCCTCACAACTTCCCAGACGACCCATTCCCAGCCACCCTTGCTACAAATCTGAACTGAACTCCCTCTTGGAAGCCTAGATCAGCCTCCCCACAGCCTAACTCCCCTCGTCCAGGCTCCTACACATCCAGATCCCCTCAGCTTACCCAAGATCCCGCCGTCCACCATCTCTGTTCCAGATTTCAGCACTGGATCTTCCCCTTCCACCCCTCTGGACAGCCACCACATCGCCTTGGGTCACCGGATCTCCAATCTACGGCAGTCCCCCTCTACTTTGTGAGTTTATTTTCATACGGAGTTATGTTTTCGGCATTATTATACGACATTTGATTTGTTCTTAACTGTATCTATAGATTTGTAGTGTTTTGCTTTTGATTCACTTGTGATTGCAAGAAGGAATCATTCGCCACATGCTTTTGGTTTGACCCTCCACACGTAGGAAAGCCTAAACTCACTTGTCTAAAGAGATAATTTTGCCTTGCTTTAAAATATCTGCGTGAGATTTAATTATTTAATAATTTGTTTGATTTCTCCGTCGGGTCTTGCGTGTGTTATATATAGTATTGAAGGGTAATAAAACTATCTCTCCGCACCTCACTTAGAATTGCATTTTAGTCGCGTACCCACGTAACCTACCCTATATCATATAGCTTCATCAGCGAGCACACCGCCAGCCGTCTTCAGTTCTCTCAGTTCTCTATGACTCCCCGGAGCCGCCTCAGCGTCACAGTGGCCAACAATAGTGTGATGGCTTGCTCGGGCATTTGTCGAGCTGTTCCAATTGTTGTGGAGGAGCACCATTCGCACGTGAATTTCTTGGTGATCGCTCTTCGGGGCTTTGAGGCCGTCTTGAGGGTTCGTTGGCTGGGCACTTTGGGGTCGCTGCTATGGTATTTTGACCGCATCACAATGACTTGGAGTTGTAGATCCCACCAGACGGAATGATAGGGTTGCTCCGCAACTACTTTGCGACGATCATTCTTCGTACAGGCAGACGACGAGGGGCACACCGACCTCGACGCTCTTTTGCAGAAGTTCAACGACACATGGCTGAGCCCACGGGCTTTCCTCCATCTCGACGACATGATCACCGCATCTGCTTCCTGACAAACACGACCCCTGTGGTTGTCCGCCCCTACCACTATTCGTTCCTGCAAAAGGAAGAGTTTGAAAGGCAATGCACCACCATGTTACAGCAGGGCCTCATCCGTCACAATGTCTCCTCCTTCTCGTCCTCGGTGCTCTTGGTCCATAAGAAGGACAACACGTGGAGATTCTGTGTGGACTACCGCGCATTGAATTCGCAGACGGTGAAGGACAAATTCTCTATCCCAGGTGTGGAGGAATTATTCGACGAGTTGCACGGCGCCCACAACTTCTCCAAGCTCGACTTATGCTCGGAGTATCACCAAGTGCGCATGGCCCCGGTCGACGTGGAAAGACCGCTTTCCGCGCCAACCATGGCCACTATGAGTTCCTCATGATGCCCTTCGGGCTCACCAACGCACCGTCTGCCTTCCAAGCCCTCATGAATGAGGTATTCCAGGACCTCCTGCGTCATTCTGTCCTTGTGTTCTTGGACAACATCCTTGTGTACATCAAGACATGGGCATCACACCTGACCCACTTACGCACCGTCTTTCAGCTCATTCACAACCATAAGCTGTTCTTGAAGCGGGCTAAATGTTCTTTTGCGACCGACAGGGTTGCCTACTTAGGACATATCATCGACAGCACCGTAGTCTCCGCCGACCACACCAAAATTTAGAGGGTGACCGACTGGACGGTTTCCCAATCCCGTCGCGAGCTCCGCGGCTTTCTGGGTTTCACAGGCTACTACCAACGCTTCATTCAAGGGTACATCGTGATTGCGGCACCCTTGCTGTCTTAATGAAGTGACACGCATTCTCTTGGGGAGACACGACAATGGACGCCTTTAGGGCCCTTTAACAGGCATTGGTGACCGCACCAGTGCCTCATTTTCTGGATTTCGTCCAGGCATTTCAAGTGGAGTGTGATGCCTCGGGCCAAGGGTGTGGAGTCGTCCTTCAGCGGGGGGGGGGGGGGGGGGGGGGGGGGGGGGGCACCCCATTGCCTATTTTAGCCAGAAAACAGCAATTCATTACCAAAAACTTCCGCTTACGAGCAGGAGTTGATTGGCTTGGCTGAGGCCGTTCAGCACAGGCGCCCGTACTTATGGGGCCGGACATTCTTGATTCGTAGCGATCACTTGAGTCTGAAGTATCTCCTTGAGCAACGCTTCAACACAACACTGCAGCAACGATGGCTCAGCAGCTATTGGGATATGATTTTCGGGTCGAGTACAAGGCGGGTGCCTTGAATCGCGTCGTCGATGCTGTAGACCCGAACCCGATCTTCTATATTAATTACTATTATATTTTTAATATATAAGAATAACATAATTCCCCTACGATGAAAAGGAAATGCAGTGCCGATTCGACGTCGCACAATTTATTTTGAAGTTCGAGATTTCCGATATTTTTGCGACGCTCGTTTCATTTTTGTTTAAATTTCGTTATTGAAATTAAAGTTAAATATTGTGGAAGTGGCTGAATGTGGATGCAGCCTGATAGCCGATTTTGATTTAAATTGATGGTTGTGTTGGGGTTCCTAGTGGGATGGCTGGTTGTTGTAGCTGAATTAAATTGGCATGGCTTGGGGGCACTAGCTGGTGGCTGAGTTGGGATCAATATTGAGCTGGCCGATTCCTATTATATGCCTTGAATTAGTTGCTAAGCCTTGATTATGGAAGATTAGAAGAGGCGGTGGACTCTTGGACTCTTTCCTTATACTTATCGTGAGTTCCCTGTCCCGATACTTTCATTTCAGCCTCCTGGAGCTCTCAACGGGCTGGATATGGCTTAGGGCGTCTCCGATTCTCCTCCCCCTTGCTCGTTAACCACTTCTCCTTGATCGACAGTTCTGGGAGAGCTCATTTGAAGTTGTGGTCTTGTCCTTCTTGCGCAACTGCTGCTGTACTGGGCTGGATTTGGACTTTGGCCGGCAACCTTGGGCTGAAATTTTTTCTATGTGAGCTCTTCTTCCTCTCCCCCTTACCCTCCTGATTTTTTATTTACTGAAATTCAGCAATTATTGCAATTGTTAGGCTATGGCTTGGTTGATTAGGGTTTTCAAATGGGGGATTTGAGTTTTATATGCCTGTGTTTGGCTGGCTAGGGCTTCTGATAGGAGGAACTTGATGATTGCCTTGATTTAGTCACTGTTTTGGGCTGATCTAGTGTTGGCCTGCTGCGTTTTCTCCCAACTGTTGGGCTGGCTGCTGTGTTTCTTATAAGTATTGTTGTTGGCTACCATTTGAGTTGTTTCAGAATTCTGTTTCCTTGATGGTGGGTGTAGTTAGCCGGCTGTTTTGGTGGGGGGTTGCCTTGGAATTGGATTGCTATTGGCAGCCCTTGGTGCTGTTGTTGGCTTTTATAGGTTGCCCCTTTGTTGGTTGGTTATTGGCTAACCTTTTCTTGGAACTTGTTGATGCAAATAGTAGTTGAATTCTAAGCTTACAAGTGGCTAAATTTTGAGTCTCGTAGTGGTCAAAATTTGATTTTTGACACTTTCTTTGAGTCACCTAAGTCTTTCCGACCTTAGGCAACTCCTATAAGTCGTACTTGTGGCTGTCTTAGGAGTCTACTCGTAGCTATTTAATGGCGCAACCCTAAAGTAAATGATTTACTTGATACTGCAGAGGATGACGTCCGGTGATAGACGCGGTGAACCCAATGAAGGACAAGTGCAAAGGAAAAGATGTGACGAGTCATTATCGCTTTGATTACGTATACATTTGAATTATTTTGAAATATGAATATATAGAATTACTTTACTCTGAGCTACTTCCTTGCATGGACACTGAATATGAATTGAATTGAAGAAATTCGAAGATTTGAAATCTCTGAAAATATGAAATTGCTAAAAGGCTAAACATGGATTAGCAAGCGATAGAAACGAATGTAGGGTAGGCTACATGGTTCACAAAACCAAGACTTCTAGGGATGAAAGTAGACTTGACACACTAACCCAAAACTAAATGCAATGATACCGTCGGTGACGGCGACAGATTTATTAGAGCAATAAAATTTTCAACCCGCGCAAATATTAAAAAAAAAACAGAAATAACATTCAATAAGAAAACAATTGACGATTTTCCTCCGCTCGGAGGGCCAAGATAAAGCGTGCGGCGAATGAATCCCACCAGCAAGTAGTAAGCGTATCGCAGCGCACTTCCACAAACAAGATTCCCAAGCAAATAGTCCAATCCAATAAAAGATGTTGAATAAAATAGTCCAATACAACAAAGACTCCCCAAGTAGTGGGCTGACCAAGACACTGAAGAATTCAGAGCTGGAGATGCGTGGACGACGATCCGAGGTGGAACCATAGGCGGGAAAACGACGTAGGTGGCTGTCCTCGGCGATGGAAGGTGGAAACGGACCGAAAATGAGTAGATCCGGCGACGTATGGGGAGGTCCAGGCGGGGGAGGGTAGATCCGATAATTTGAGAGCGGATCCGAGCTAGGGAATGAAGACCGAGTGATGGAAAAGGTGGGTGCGGGCTGGATTTGTCCAGATCTAGACTGATCTGGACAAGGGAGCGACTGGAGGTGGTTCCACGTAGGGGAAGGGGCGGTGATGGCTGGGAGCAAGGAGAGGGAGGGCTGGCGGCGGGTTCTGGAGGCAGGGAGAGGGCGGCGGTGGCTGGGAACAGGGGAAGGGTGGGATGGCGGCGGGTTCTGGAAACAGGGAGGGCGGCAGCTTGTGGCGACGGGTTCTGGAGGAGAATCAGGGACAGGCGGCGGTTTGTGGAGGCGGGCTGGAGGGAGGGGAAGGTTGGCGGCAGAGCAACAGTGAGAGGGAGGGGGATGGAAGGTATAGGTTGTTGGTCAGAGAAGCGGCCGGTGGTTTGGGGGACTGTAGGGGGCTGCGGTAGGATGGTTGGGAGGGGGAAGAAAAGGCTTAGGGTTAGGGCACACCTTGGGGGGAGATACACACCTAGGAGTCATCACTTAGGGTTCCACAGAGTCAGCACCGTGGCGGGATCGCGGGAATCCGGGAATTCTCTTCTCCAAATTCTGCAATGATCTAAACCAGCCCACTAACTACATATTTATAATAAAAGAAGGATTAGGGCATCCCAACACCGCCGACTATGATTGGCCGGAGGTGGGCCACTCAAATACAATAAATAAAAACCCAAAAATACTAAAATAATATATCAAAACGATTCGCGACGCGGATTCGGACGCATCCGCGGAGTCGGATTGGCGATCCGATGAAATCCTCCTGCGCGAGTACACGAACGTGGGTCCCACCTTACGGTGAACCCCTCCTGGTGCATGATCTGATGGATCCCCATCAACTCCCACCGACTGAAAAGCATTCATCTCCAATGAATGGAGACGATCGTACTGAAGTCGAAGTTCAGGGGCGAGTCGACCGAGCTCTGCTGGTAATATCCATGTGTCATCTGCATCTGGGCGGCCCCGCCAATGTACTAACGACATAGCGGCCCGCCTGTGGTAAGAACGAACTGGTGGGATCTGATTTCAGTAATGCTCTCAACGCTCAACTCACAAGTGGTGGTTCCCGGTGCGATCGGCAGTGCCATATGTGAAACCAAAGAAGATGAGTCCACAGGTGGGTGGGTGTCAGCAATGGGTGAACTGTGGTGGCCACCAGACATGGATGGACTATGAGGGTGGCAAGGCAACGGGAGTGGGGAAGTGGGCGACTGGGAGTCTCCACTGCTTGGGTCCACATACTCGCGAGGCTCGCAGTATGGCGTCAGATCTTCAACATTAAATACTGGATGGATCCCCATACTCGCAGGTATATCGAGCAAGAAGGCGTTCGTCCCAATACAACTTATGACTGAATAGGGTCCCATTTGCCAGGCGCTTAGCTTTTTGGCGGGCCCCAAAGGGAGCCTCTCAGGGCGGATTCGCACCATCACCTGTTCGCCTTCCTGAAATACTTGTTCCCGCTTTCGTCTATCTGCATGGGTTTTATAATTTTCATTGCTCGTAATAATTCGTCGGCGGGCCAACTCATGCAAATGACGTGCAAATGACTCAGCGGAATCGCCAGGGCGTGACTCTAGGGGACTGGGGATAAGGTCGATGGGCTTCCTAGGTTCGTATCCTGACACTACATGAAATGGACTCAACCCAGTGGACCTATTGACCGAACATTTATACGCAAACTCCGCGACAGGTAGATCAAGGTCCCAACTAGCTATATGCTCGCCCACTAGACACCTCAGTAGGTTTCCTAAGCTACGGTTCACTACTTCAGTCTGCCCGTCCGACTGTGGATGATAAGCAGAGGAGAACATAAGGGTGGTGCCAGTCTTGTGCCACAGGGTCTTCTAAAAATAGCTCATAAACCGCACATTGCGGTCTGACACGATAGACTTGGGTAGGTCATGCAGTCTAAAAATGTCCATCATAAAGATGGATGATACGTGTGAAGCATCCGTCATCTTGTGGGACGCAATAAAGTGCGCCATCTTCGAGAATCGATCGACCACTACAAAGATAGAGTCGTGTCTCCGAAGAGTGCGGGGAATCCGAGCACGAAGTCTATGCTGATGTCCTCCAAAGGGTGATGTGCGACAGGAAGAGGTGTGTACAAACCCGTGTTCTGCTTAGTGGCCTAGGCCGTCTGGCAGATACGGCAGTCGCGGACAACGCGAGTCACGTCCTTCTTAAGGAACGGCCAGTAGAGGTGATCCTCAATAATGGCAATGAATTAATCCCGCCCAAAGTGCCCAGCGGCCCCGCCGGCGTGCAACTCCCAAATCAAGTAATCATGGTAGGATGTCCGGGGTATGCACAGGCGAGTGCCCTGGTACAGATAGCCCTCAAAGATCTGATAGCACTCAACAAGGTCCGGGGGGGGAGGGGTCTCAGGACAAGGCGGTATAAATCCTGCCAAAATCGGGGCATGTCGGATAGTCTAGGATCACTCTCTCAAGCCCATCTACACGTGCGGTCATCGTTTGTAACAAGGAGACATGGCGACTCAACGCATCAACCGGCTTGTTCTCAACACCAGCTCGGTGCTTGAGGACGTAATGGAAATCCTGGAGGTACTCGACCCACTTGGCATGCTGGTGTCCTAACTTGCGCTGTGAATCTAGATATCGTAACGCCTGATGATCAGAGTAGAGTACAAACTCCTGGGAGAGGAGATAGTGCCTCCAGTAGCGCAGAGACTGGACAATAGCATAAAATTCTCGATCGTAATTCGAGTATTTCTGCTTGGCTTCGTTCAGTTTCTCACTAAAGTAAGAAACTGGATGTCCCTCTTGGCTCAATACGACATCGATACCAACACCAGAAGCATCATACGCGACCTCAAAAGCACGGCTAAAATCAAGTAGTCTCAAGACAAGAGTCATCGTCAATCTCTCCTTAATCTCCTCAAATGCCTCAGTGGCCGCAGTAGTCCACTGAAACTCGCCCTTCCGAAGGCAGCTCGTGAATGGGGCCATGATCATACTGAACCCCTGGATAAACCTCCTATAGAAGGTGGCAAGTCCGTGGAAACTGCGAGCCTCGTGGATGGTTGCCGGCACAGGCCAGTCTCGAATGGACTTGACCTTCTCATGGTCGACGAAAACTCCAGTGGATGATACAATGAATCCCAGAAAATGAACAGACTCAGAAAGGAAGGTGCACTTCTTCAGATTCATATACAACTTCTCCCGGCGGAGGGTGCCAAAGAGAAGCCTCAGATGTTCTAGGTGGTCAGTTTGGGTCTGGCTATAGATCAGTAAATCGTCGAAGTATACTACCAGAAACTTGCCCATGTAGGCCGTAAGACCTGCGTCATGACTCTCATGAACGTACTTGGGGCGTTCGATAGCCCAAATGGCATGACTAGCCACTCATACAGACCATCCTTGGTCTTAAAGGCCATCTTCCACTCGTCCCCCTCACGAACTCGGATTTAATGGTACCCACTACGGAGGTCGATCTTGGAAAAGATCTGGGCACCAGACATAGTATACAGTAGGTCATCGAGTCGTGGTATAGGAAAACGATACTTAACCGTGATTTTATTGATGGCCCGACTATCAATGCACATGCGCCAACTACCGTCCTTCTTAGGGGTAAGAAGGGAGGGCACCGCACACGGACTCAAGCTCTCACGAATAAATTGTTTCTGAAGAAGTCGTCAACGTGCCTTTTGAGCTCAGCGTGCTCATCGGGGTGCATACGGTAGTGGGGCGGGTTCGGAAGAGAAGCCCCCGGGACCAAGTCAATAGCGTGTTGAATGTCCCGTGGAAGGGGCAACTCATCGGGGAGCTCATCAGGCATGATGTCCGCAAACTCATCCAAAAGGAGATGCACCGCTGGGGGATGGTCGTCAGGGGGGCACTCAGAAGCCATAGTGGTCGTCACAACGTAAATGATGTCAGACTCAATGCTATCTCGCAGAAACTCGCCTCGCCTCAAGATATGAAGTGGCCTCGAAGAACTCGTGCTCACGGAAGGCTCAACCTTACCCTTGGATTTCTCCTTGGGTTGAGTAGGTGACATTATAATCTTCCGCCCCTTGTCATAAAATACACACGTGTTCGAGCGGCCGAAACACGTGGCATCGCGATCAAATAACCAGGGGCGGCCGAGCAACACATGGGCGACATCCATGGGAATGGAATCGCACCAGATCCGATCCTCGAATGAGGCGATGCTAATCGGAACGAGACAACGCTGGGTGACCTAAATCGTTGTTTTGTCTACCTAGACGACACGATAGGGATGTGGGTGAGGCCCATCCTTCACCTGCATACGGTCAAGACCCTTTTGGGCCACAATATTCATGCAACTCCCGATGTCGACGGCTAACTTGCAGGGACCGCCTGCACTAGGAAAATACGTGTAGAATATGGTAGTGCGACGCCAATCCTCGTCTACACGTAGGGTGTGTAGGAGACGCCTAATCACTCCCACCTCTAAAGATCGCTCATCGTCACTCTCCCATCCATCCTCAACAGTGTTGTAATCTCCTCAGTAGCCTCCTCTTCTCCATCTAAACCCGACTCTTCATCCTCAATTAACAGGTTTCGCATGGGGCACTGCGCCGCCACATGTCCTCTGTCGGAACATCTAAAACACTGAATACCCCCAGATCGCTGGCCATCAGTGGCGACGGCCTTGCCCTTCGTGTCCACTAGGGCGCGTGGGGGTGCAGTCGCGGTAGTCTGGGGTGGGGCGGGTTCCCTATACGACGAGGTATTCAAACGAGAGGGGAACTGCTTCGTACTGGACGAGCGGAGATACTGCTCGTACTCTAATGCGAGCTGAAATATCTGATCAACAGTCTCGAGGCGATGGAGAATCAACTCTCTCCTAATCTCAGACCGTAGGCCGGCCTTGAAACGAGAGGCGGTGGCAATGGGCTCCTCCGAGATGTCACTCCTAACGACAAGCTCGTCGAAGCGAGTCATATACTCAGCGACGGTAAGTGTACCCTATCGTAACTTCTGTAACTGATCGAGCAGCTGGTCTCTGTAGGAGGCAGAGAGATATTTGTCTTTCAGCCTCCGTTTCATATCATCCCATCGGGTGATGGGATAATAGCCATCCCCTTCTATAGCTCTCTCTACGCTAATCCAGAACACTTTGGCCTGCCGACCAGCTTGGCAGCTTCATCTTGGCGAAGCGGACACAACGCTCGTAGTTCATGTCATACACTCAAAATAATGGTCCATGTCGGGGAGCCAATCGTTAAAGACTTTCGGGTCCAAGCGGCCGTCGAATGAAGGGGCGTCGATGCGAATGCGTCGGGTGATGTCATACTCATGCTGGTAACTCCCTCGATGCGGACTCGGATAGTCCTCATAATATTCCTCGCGGGCGTAATCGTGTCGAGCGGGCGGGGGTCCACGCTCTCTATGACCGGGGTCAAAGTAATCATCGCGGTCCAAATCACGGCGGTCGTGCTGAGGTACGCGATCTCTGTGATCCTGAGGGACTGCTCGGGTTCTGTCGCGCTGAGGCAGGTACCTATCATAATCAAGGTCTTGTCGGTGCTCAGGGGCGGGGCTCCGACGGGGAGTATCACGAGGATGTCGGTCAGGAGGTGGCTGAACATCCCTCTGGCGTGGGTCCCGACAAGGAGGGATGTGTGGTCCCAGACGAGTATTTTGAGGTTCATCCTCGTGGGGTTCCCCTTCTTGAGAGGGCGTGTCACTCGGATTTTCTACACGCCCTAACCGGGTGTTCATCTCTGTGAGGTCACAACGGAAACCCTGAAATTGAGTGCCCATGGCATCGAAACGGTCGAGAGTAAGTCGTTGAAATTCAGCAAATGATGCACCCGAATTCGAACTATTCGCTCGATCCTCGATGACGTTAGGGTCAGACATTGGGGATCTATAAGCCCTACCACTGCGGAGCATAGACGTGGACCATACCTTGGGCTCTGATACCAACTAATGTAGGGTAGGCTACAGAGTGCACAAAACCAAGACTTTTAGGGATGAAAGTAGACTTGACACACTAACCCAAATCTAAATGCAATGATACTGTCGGTGACGACGACAGATTTATTAGAGCAATAAGGTTTTCAACCCACGCAAATATTAAAAAAAATCAGAAATAGCATTCAGTAAGCAAACAATTGACGACTTTCCTCCGCTCAGAGGGCCAAGGCAAAGCGCGCGGCGAATGAATCCCACCTGAGTAGTAAGCGTATCGCAGCGAACTTTCACAAACAAGATTCTCAAGCAAATAAAGTGTCCAATCCAATAAAAGATTCTTAATAAAATAGTCCAATACAACAAAGACTCACCAAGTAGTGGGCTGACCAAGACACTGAAGAATTCGGAGTCGGAGATGCGTGAACGACGATCTGAGGTAGAACCGGGGGCGAAAAAACGACATGGTGGTTGTCCTCAGCGGTGGAAGGTGGAAACAAACCGGAAAGGAGTAGATCCGACAACGTATGGGGAGATCTGGGGGGGTAGATCCGATAATTTGAGAGCGGATCCGGGCTAGGGAATGAGGACCGGGTGAGGGAAAAGGTAGGTGCGGGTTGGATTTGTCCTGATCTGGACAAGGCGGCGGTTGGAGGTGGTTCCACATAGAGTAAGGGGGTGGTGGTGGCTGGGAGCTAGGAGAGGGAGGGCTGGCGGTGGGTTCTGGAGGCAGGGAGAGGGCGGCGATGGCTGCGAACAGGGGGAAGGGAGGGCTGGAGGCGGGTTCTGGACAGGGAGGCGGCAGCTTGTGGCGGCGGGTTCTGGAGGAGAATCAGGGAGGGGCGGCGGTTTGTGGAGGCGGGCTGGAGGGAGGGGAAGGTTGGCGGCAGAGCAACAATGAGTGGGAGGGGGCTGGTGGGTATAGGCTGCTGGACATAGGAGCGGCCGGCGGTTTGGGGGGGGGGGGGGGGGGGGGTGGAGATAAACACCTAGGAGTCATCACCTAGAATTCTGCGGAGTCGGCACCGTGGCGGGATCGCGGGAATCCGGGAATTCTCTTCTTCAAATTCTGCAATGATCTAAACCAGCCCACTAACTACATATTTATAATAAAAGAAGGATTAGGGCATCCCACCATCGACGACTATGATTGGTCGGAGGTGGCACCACTCAAATACAATAAATAAAAACCCAAAAATACTAAAATAATATATCAAAAACGATTCGCGACGAGGATCCGGACGCATCCGCGGAGTCGGATCGACGATCAAATCAAGTCCTCCTGTGCGAGTTCACGAACGTGGGTCCCACCTTGCGGCGAACCCCTCCTAGTGCATGATCTGATGGATCCACATCAAAAACTTTGAGGGGAAACTTATATAATTATTCCCTATATTTTGAAATGAATATGAATTGAATATAAAAAGAATAAGAAATTAATTGTGCGTCGACGCATAGAAATGTTAAGGGTTAGCCTCGTAGAGGGGATAGAACTTCTACACCTCGTAGGGGGGTAGAACTCCAATACCTCATAGGGGGGTCGAACTCCTACAGAATTTGATACGAAATTGTCTAATCTATGGGGCATGGAAGCCTGCTGCCTATTTGAGTGCTCTAGAGCGGACATTGATGCGACGGGCCCAAATGTTTGATAAAATTGAGATCGACCCTCAGCATTTCGAAAGAACGAATAATAATATGAAAATCCTGAACTGAATACAGAAATGAATAAGAAAAAAAGAAATAAGAAATTTAATACCAGAAAGAGTTTATTACTGTGTACTAGCTTTTTATACAGTATCTTACCTGTTTACTTTACTTACTGTTCTACTAGACATTTTCATATAGAAATATATAACTGCATATTGATGTTGACTCTTCGTGTTTGCCTGTAGGGCGATTGAAGAGGTAAGGAACTCACTTAGTTTTTAAACTAACTGGTTGTCGATCTCTCTTTTTAGGATCAGACCGCCGCCGTACCAGGTCCTGCTAGGAGGATACCTGCGGAGGCAGAAAGAAAGCAGAGGGAAGACATGGCTCGAGCACGGGTTAGAGTTTGTTTCAGTTTGTTTAGGTTTGCTACAGTCTGTACTTGATATATATATATGTCAGTTTGATTTTCGTAGTCGTTTTCCCTGTACTCTGGATGGAAATGTTGTAAGTTATCTTTAATGAATAAAAGTTGTTTATGTTTTCTCCTCGTACCACTCCCGTGCTTTACATTTTAGAATTGTTGGGTTATTTAATTGTGAAAACCGCTCGGAAAGAAAGAATTAAATTGTTGCGGACTTCGGTCCGTTACAGATGCTCTCTCACATCGCGACCTACAGGGGGGCACACTCTTCGCCCTATACCAGCCCATGTAAACTATTTTCACTAGCCTTCGATGGGAGGTGCAAGGGCAGGCTCTACCTACCAGCAACTTCCACCCTGATTCCCGTCATTCTTGTCGGTACTCATGGCACGACTCATGAAGGGGTCCACAAGACCCTTCAACGCATCCCGGGGGGAATTTTTGGAATGACCTCAAACGTAGCCCACAGGATTTCATTACCACATGTTCAGTATGTCAACAGAGTAAGGCGGATCATCTCCTCCCGGCGGGCCTTCTTCAGCCTCTTCTAGTGCCAACATAGATATGGGTGGATATCTCTATGGACTTCATAGATGGTTTACCCACCTCTGCACCTCATAGGGACGGACTATCCTCTTCGTGGTGGTGGATAGGTTCTCCAAAGGATCCCACTTTATCGCTATCAGCCGCCCCATTACCGCGGACGGGGTCGCCCGTATCTTCTTCGATCAGGTGTTCCGCCTACATAGACTCCCCGAGAGTACTGTATCCGACCGGGACAAGGTCTACACCTCGCAATTCTGGCAGGAGTTGTTCGTGTTGTGTGACACCAAGCTCGCCCTTTCCTCAGCATATCACCCATACGGATGGACATACCGAGGCGTCAATCAGGCCGTCGAGATGTACCTATGTTGTATCACTGGGGATCACCCTAAGGATTGGGAACATTGGCTCCCTTGGGTAGAGTATTGTTACAATACATCCTATCACACCGCCCTCCAGACAACTCCTTTCCGCCTCATCTACGGCCGAGAACCCCTCGCTTACTCAACTACAATGCTGGGTAGGCAAGCTCAACAACGGTGGACAAGTAAATACAGACCCACAACCAGATTCTCAGCCTCTCCCGCGAGCGTCCTCTCCCGGCCCAGGCCAGCATGGAGACTGCCTACAATCGGGACCACCGCAAGCTCTTCTTCGCACCTGAGGATTGGGTATGGCTGAAACGCTGACCTTACCTCCAAACCTCCATTTCCATGAGTCTCTACAAAAAGTTGGGGCCCAAATTCTATGAGCCATATGAGATTTTGCAGCGCACCGACAGTGTGGTGCCTCCAGCTCCCACCGGAAGCATGGATTCACAACTTCTTCCACGTTTTGCAGTTGAAGCCGTTCATTAGAGCGCAACCCCTGAAAATATTGGTCCAACTCCCACCGCAGCTGCAAGACAAGCTTGATGTTGACGAGGTCGGAGATGTTGTGGATCCACATTGGGGCGTCACATACCAACATTGTGCATGACCCCGAAAGGAATGAATCCCGCAAACTATAGTCTTTTCATGTTGCGTCTTTTAATTGCGGGAGTGGATTAATTTTGGACCTCATTGTGTTAATCCAAGTGAGGGGGCATTTTGGGGGAAAAGGACAAATTGGGGTTTACATTGCCCACCGGTTATATGGTGGAGGTGTTGGGGTGTTTTGAAATTATGCAAGAATTATTTTAACTTTTCTTATCTCTCTCTTCCTCCTTCTATTCGACCGAGCGCCCTAATCCCGCCGCACTGCACCCCCCCTTCCCAGTGTCAGAGCCTCTGGCTCCTTCCTCTCCGCCGGCCACCCTCCATCGTCAAGATAGGTTCCCGTAGGTCCAAGAAGGGGTACTCCAGCCTCCTCCAAGATTTTTGCGTATATCGACCACGCACAAGATCTCAAACGGGGATCCCAATCATTCTCCTAATCCAGTTGAAGTCAACGGATGCATAAACTGGATAAACTCATTGCAGTCACCAAGTCCTCGGAAGCCTCAAATTTGACGTCCAAGCGCAGTTGTACTTGAAGTCCGGCTATAAAGATGGTGTTCTGCATCTCAGGTGGTATCATGACGTGAACCATAAGAATCTAAAATTGTTCCATATATCCATCAATCGACCCTGTCTGACGTTACGTCATGAGAGACCCAAGTGGGTTGTTGCGAATCGATGGGCCAAAGCGAAGATTGCAGTCCCACTTAAATTCACGCCAGATCAATCCAGGATTATCGGCCTGTAAAAAGGCGAACCATAATTGAGCAATATAAAGCAGAGCCAGACTAATCCATTTTGTCACCGGTGTCTGCTGATGACAAGAAAATTGTTCGCATCTAGTGAGCCAACCTAAGGGATCGCCCTTGCCAACGTAAGTTGGGAAGGCCAATTTGGTGTAACCGGGCACGATGTTGACTTCAGGTGGTATCATGGTGGGGGGATCAGATCAAAGGAGCAAATGTGGAGGCGGCTGACTGCTGCAAGCTTGCTCTTGTGCGGGACGAGTGGGCACTGGCAGAGCGGAAGCGAGATCATCGAGGCGCTTGGAGAGGGAAGTAATGGTCTCCTGGACGTTCCTCGATGTCAGTGTGATGTGTCATGAGGGTTTACATCATGGTTAGAAGTTGTCTCAGCTGATCCGACAAGTCATCCATGTTGTGCGAGGAGCGAGAAATGGAGCGATTTACGGGTCGGGTTATTTCTGGAGGGGCGAGTGGAACTAACGTGCTTGAATTTAATGTGCCACGTGAACCACTGTGTTTCCCTATGTTTATGCAAAATAAAACTCCCGCAACTGATTGGACCTTGAATTAATTAATCTGAATTAATTAAGTATTAAGGGCTCTATGTGAACAAAACTGCAGGTTCTTGGTGGCTTGAAGAAGAAAAGTCGAATGGTTGTGGTTTGAGGAGGAAGGGTCAGACGCATGCAGTTAAGGTGGAGAATCGACGCTGGAAGTCCTCGACTGGAAGTAACGGAAGAAGCTGCGGAGGAAGTTATGGAAGACGACGCATCGAGAGAGATCAAAGATTGTTTCCTTAGGTGGATGTGGTTGCGTAAGGCAATGCGTCGAGAAAGATCGACGTTGGATTCCTTACGTGGTTGCGGTTACGAGAGGCAAGCAAAGAGCGCATACGTCAAGCGATATCGACGCAGGCGGTTTCCTTATGCGACTATGCGTAAAGTCGAAGGGCAACGACTTCGACTGGTTCAAACGATGAGGGCTTCGACTGTTAGACGATAAGACTTCGACTGTTGTAGAGGAGGAGGGTTGCTGGAGAAGATCCCGCATGAAAATCAGAGGCAAAACCCAAAGGGCTTGTGTCAGGTGCTCTATATTTTTTTATGTGTGGTTGGATCGGGTGGAAGAGAGGAGGAACAAAGGCTCTGATACCAAGTTGTTACGGTATCGCCGTAGAACATTGGCATAGTCGTCGGAGAGTGGCCTGAAGTGGGCATGACTACGGAGAGGGACCGCGGATGCCTAGGCGGGGTGTGCTCGGAGAGAGAGAGAAATACCAAAATCTCATCAAGGGGACAAGGAAATATATTTGAGGCAAGCTTGCTCTTGTGCGGGGCGAGTGGACACTGGCAGCGCGGAAGCGAGATCATAGAGGCACTTGGAGAGGGAAGCAATGTTCTCCTGATGACGTTCCACAGCGTCAGTGTGATGTGTCATGAGGGTTTGCATCATGATTAGAAGCTGGCCCAGCTGATCTGACGAGTCATCCATGTTGAGATTAGCGAGAAATGGAGCGATTTATGGGTCGGCTTATTTCTGAAGGGGCGAGCAGAACGTACGTGCTCGAACTTAGAGTGTCACGTGAGCTGTTGTGTTTCCCTATGTTTACGAGAAATAAAAACCCCGCAATTGATTGTCCCTTGAATTAATTAATCTGAATGAATTAAGTAGCAAGGGCTCGATGTGAACAGAACTGCAAGTTCTTGGTGGCTCGAGGAAGAAGAGTCGGATGGATGCGGTTTGAGGAAGAAGGGCCAGATGCCTGCAATTGAGGAGGATAATCGGCGCTGGAAGTCCTCGGCTGGAAGTAACGGAAGAACTTACGAAGGAAGTTACAGAAGAAGTTACGAAAGACGATGCGTCGAGCGAGATCGACGACTGTTTGCTTACGGGGATGCAGTTATGTAAGACAACACGTCGAGCGAGATCGACGTTGGTTTCCTTACGTGGATGCGGTTACGGGAGGCGACATGGAGAGCGCACACGTCAAGCGAGATCGACACAGGAGGTTTACTTACGCGGCTACGCATAAAGATGAAGGGCAGCGACTTCGACTGGTTCAGACGACGAGGGTATCGACTGTTGCAGACGACAAGACTTCGACTGTTGCAGACGACAAGACTTCGACTGTTGCAGAGGAGGAGGGTTGTTGGAGACAATCTTCCATGAAAATAAGAGGCAAAACCCAGAGGGCTTGCGTCAGGTTCTCTATATTTTTTTTATATGTGGCTGGACCGGTGGAAGAGAGGAGCAACAAAGGCTATGATACCAAGTTGTTATGATCTCGCCATAGAACGTTGGTATAGTCGTCAGAGAGTGGACTGAGGCAGGGATGACAACGGAGCGGGACCGCGGCTTCTTAGGCGGGGTGTGCTCGGAGAGAGAGAGCTACCACAATCTCATAAAGAAGACAAGAAAATATTATTGATTATCTGCATGCCTTTCCACTAGCCAAAGAATCTTTAAATGAGATACAAGGGGCATAAACGTAATTAAGTCCTCGAACGACACAACATAAATAACGACGCAACATGAAGATACAACATAATAAGGACAAAACCACATAATTGGGCATGAAGCCCATAACAATTTAATCCCTGACTTAAGGATTGCATAAGTTTGAACCATTTTTTGTAGGTGAACTCACCAAGTATTACTGAAAACACAAAGTAATACCTCAACAAATTTTGGTCTCAAACAATTAGTTTAAAGTAAATAGTGAAATCTTCAACAGTATTGTGGCAAGACAACACCAGAAATTTTAAAGGTAAGTTTCCTAAAACCGTAACAAGGTTGGTGATGTTGTATGGATCGACAGTTAGACAGTAAGAAAATTGTCGATACCTACCTCCGTCGAGCATGATAGAAATGAGTTTGTTAAAATGAATGTATGACAAAACCAATTAACGAATGAATATATTAGAGGAATGATAAGAATGACAAGAAAAATAAGGTAATTGAAATGGAATTAAATGTGGTTGGACATATGCAACAAAAGGTGGAAAATACAACCATTAGAAGAATAGATAAATTAGTATCAAAGGATACACTCAACATAAAAGGAGCGGAAATTAGGTTTGTAAAACAGGCCCTAAATAGTTGGAATAATGCTAATGAAG
Source organism: Dactylorhiza incarnata (assembly GCA_033032865.1). Lineage (NCBI taxonomy): Eukaryota > Viridiplantae > Streptophyta > Magnoliopsida > Asparagales > Orchidaceae > Dactylorhiza > Dactylorhiza incarnata. The sequence goes on from JAWHQI010000198.1 coordinate 4,746,691, forward strand.
ATGATCGATCAGTAAATGCCTATTAATATATTAAAGCAAACCTTAGCATGCAGCAGCTGCAATTCTTTGGTGAGCAATTTATCCATTTCTGGCAGTTCTTGTTTTAATGATTTTGATTGACGCTGTCCATTAACACAAGTATCATCTGAAACCCCTTCCTTGGATTTCGCAACAAGCATTATAGATTTCTTCCTCATGCCTGCCTTGAATTGGAGAGGACAAGACACTTGCCCCCACTTCTGAGCTCCACCTGATAATAATGAATCTTTATTTTGCTGGTCAGCACTTCGCATCGACATAATCTCTCCATCAAGTAATACCGATTTATTACGGATAGATGGTTTGGGGGTGAATATTTTTGGTAGAAAAACTAGTGCATCATCTCTGTTTATTCTCACATCAAAGATATCCTTGCCTGTAATCGAGTACTCCCTTTGAATACCAATTTCATCGATCACTCTCGGAACTGTGAGATTTTCGAGATGAGTATAACACTGGTCACAAACGCGGCATTTTCTACTCTTATTTGGAGCCAAGGAAGTATTAAGAGCCCTCTTGCTGCTACAGGAATGGCAGAATACATATCCACAGTTATAGCAATGGTGCTTCTTTCGAGTAAAACCGAAAGCCATTCGACATCTGGTGCACAATGACTGATCCTTGCTTGATAGTGATTTGTGCTGACAAATTGCTGTGGTGAAATTGAATCCACACGCCACACTGAGAACATCCCTATACTGCAATGCTTCTACTAAAGAAGGAGAGTCTCTATCATTAGTGTCGCCTAACCCAAGCCTCCCATTTTTCCCCTTGCCCCAAGTGTAAACATTTCCTTTTGTTGTCAAAACTGCCACATGAAATGAACCTGATGAAAGCTCCCTAACATACTGGTCCTTAAGCTGCCCTTCGACTGTTGTAATTGAAGTATCATCAACAAGAGAATTGATCAATCGCTTATTCATGACACTTCCCACGGTAATCACTAAACCGGTGACTGTTAGTGCGACAGTAAACGTTCTTCCACACGAAACTTGAACAAAGTCATAGTCTTCGAGTGAAGCAATACGAGTAGGAAGAAGTTTTCGCTCCTTATCGCAATGACCCAGTCTCCCTTTATCACCATCGCCCCAAGTGAATAGCTTTCCGCGTGAAGTGTTGCTCTTGAAATGGCTAACCATGATAATGGCGGCAGTGTGCCATGGTCCACAAGCAACTGACTTCACTCTCAAGCCTTTTAGAGATTCAACTTCTTTTGGTTGAGATAAGCTTTGTAGATCTCCATGCCCAAGAGCTCCAAATGTTCCTTCTCCGTATGTGAACAGATTCCCCAAACTCGACACAATGGCGGTGTGCCACTCTCCACACGCAACCTTCGATATTTTTATTTCACCGGGGAGACTAGAAACTCTTTGGGGTATCCAATGGCTTCTATTACTTTGTTCACAGTGGCAACCTTTACCCCACGTATATAGTTCACCGGAACGTGTGACAGCATAAGTTTGTGTTGAACCACAAGCTATTACTTTCACACAAGAACCATTAAGTGATTCAATAGCTTTCGGATAAGTCAAATCCAAGCTCACCTTATGTCCTAACTTTCCTCCACTTCCCTCACCCCAACAAAAGACTTCTCCCTGTCTTGTGACCAAAGCAGCATGCTTCTCTCCACAAGATATGCTCTCGATGTCGAGCATTTGGGTCGATTCCAACAGCTTGGGAAGCAAAACATCGCATTTTATTCCATTAACCTCGAAGACATTAGACCTGTTGCCAAAAAACACCCCAACTCCTTCACCCCACATGAATACATCCTTCAAAGAATCACTCTGTTCATGTGAAACTAATGTTTGCTCCCTCCTTTGATGACAATCTTTTGTGCTCTTAAAACCTTCTGAAATTGTATGAGATAGAAATGGAAGCTTTTCATCAATTAAGTGCTTCACATTAGATAGGGTCCTCGGCCTCAATGAATAAAGAACATCTGAGGTACCTAATAATCCATCTGAAACATATTTCTCTACTAGTTTTCGCGGTGGACTCTTGTACACACAATAGACCTTCACAAAAATTTCAAAATTTTAAGGCTAAGAAAATGCAACATAATGGTAATAATACATATTGAGTATTATGCATCTACCTGTGGGAGTCGTGCTGAATCACGCATGAGTTTTAATGTATTCTTGGTCGATAAATGGCTAACCGGACTGTTCATACAACTACGAGCCGCCACTCGATTAGTTCTCGGAGTGGCCAAAGGTCTAAGATTATGAGAAATAGACAGTAATGCTGTCAATCCTAGCACCCAGCATTCAGCCTGCTCCTTATCTTTGCAAATCTAATAAGACAGTATCCAAAAGGGGAATGCAAATAAAAAACAGGAATAATTATGAAAAACTACTCTGTGAATTTGCATAATCGCAAGGACCTCCCTTCTACTTTTTAAAATTAACAAGACCTCCCCTCTGATTTTATGTTGTTAGCATACATGTACAAGGATTTTTTTGCACATGTATGTTAATAACCTAAACTTATAGGGGATGTCTTGTAATTTTAAAAAGTAGAGAGGAGGTCCTCGTAATCATGCAAAGTTAGAGGGGAGGTCACAGTAAATGATCCTACAAATAGAGAAATTGCTAGAAGAATTATGTAGATGTAGGACAGAGTACCAAGTCTAGTGATCTTTCACTGTTCTGATAAATAACTGAGAAGGACTGAGACTCCCTTCCGGATTGAAGCTGTCTAAGAAAATTAACCTATCAAAAAACACACTCTCCTTTTACATTGCATTAAAGGATATATAAAAACATTTATAGAAAAAAATTAACCAAGCTGCATACATACAGTTTTCTGCCCAAGAATGACTTTAGATACAGTATTCAGCTCTAAGCATTTTTCCTTCTCCCTGGAGTACCAAATTAGTGACTTTTCATCCTATGGACAATGAACACATTTTTAATAAAATGTTTATCCATGATCAGTCTCTTTGAACAATAGTGGAAATATTTTATAAGTGAAAGTCTATTCATCCTCAAAAAAACTTGAAAGATAGTAAAACTCAAGTCACCAACCTAAATCAATTACTGTTGTGCGGAGAGAACCGAGAATATATGTATGAAGTAGATAAGGTAGCATGAGATTCTCAGTGTGGGACTCGATTTCCAATACACCCCTAAAATGTAGGAACACATGAAACAAGAGACCCTCTCAACTTGCAAGGAAGATGAAGAAACTAGAGAAGAAGAAACTAGGGTTTGCAAAAAGAAAGGAATACCTGAATAATTGTCTTGATACCTTGCTCCAAGCAATCTCGGGCCTATTAATACCCGGGACAAGAGGGGGCCGCCCCCCCCCCCCCCCCCCCCCAAGTAGGGCTGAACCGGTGTGGTTCAGCCCCGCTCTGGCTCATTTATTGATTGAGGGCTGAACCGGATGGTTCAGCCCCGTTGCTTTGCGCCCGCTCCTTTGGTCGCCGCGCGTATTTATGCCCCGCAAAACGTAGCGGATGTGGGGGCATAACATTCCCCTCCCCATCAAGCACCAACTTGTCCTCAAGGTGGAAATCTGGGAACCGCTCGCGGAATTCTAACACATCGACCCAAGAGTTATGGGCCTCCGCCATGTTCTTCCATTTGACAAGCACCTCGGGCAGGTATTCCGTGCCTCTTTTCTTCCATTTGGTCAGCAGGACGGTCTCTGGAGACGGCCGTAACTCGCCAGCGGTGGTCGCCTCAGGTAGGGATAGAGTCCCCGATCTTCCGTTTAAGCACAGAGACATGGAAGTCGGATGGATACGTGACCCCTCCGGTAAGGCCAAGGTATAAGCTACCGGTCCCACCCGCTGAATAATGTGAAAGGGCCCGTAGAATCGTGGGGCCAGTTTCTGATTGGTGCGACGCGCGACGGATAGCTGCCGGTACGGTCGGAGCCGAAGAAAAACCTCATCACCAACTGCGAATTCCCGCTCCGTGCGGTGTTTGTTTGCCTGCGTCTTCATACGCTCTTGAGCGGCGTGGAGGTTCTCCCGCAGAACCTGTAAAGTGCGATCTCGATCTTGTAGCGTCTGATCATTTGGACCGTTTGGCATACAGCTGGTGCTCCCTTAGTATAGTGAGCACGTGGCGGACATGCTCCAGGTGGTCCTCCCAACTCCTGCTGTAGATCAATATATCATCGAAGAAAACTAGGGCATACCTGCGTAGAAGCGGCCGGAATATCTCATTCATCACCGCTTGGAAGGTAGATGGAGCGTTGGCCAACCCAAACGGCATCACCAAGAACTCATAGTGAAATATCCTCTTCCTTCATTCGAATTTGATGGTACCCGGATCGGAGGTCCAGTTTTGTGAACAGTCTCGCCCCATGCAACTCATCTAGTAACTCTTCAATCATCGGAATGAGGAACTTGTCCTTGATAGTGGAGTTGTTCAGCCCCCGGTAGTCGACGCAAAACCTCCATGAGCCATCCTTCTTCTTCACCAATATGATCGGTGAGGAGAAAGCGCTGGTGCTGGGTCGTATGATGTCTGTGGTCAACATCTCGCGCACACTGCGCTCTATCTCTGCCTTCTGAATGTGTGGGTAGCGGTAGGGCCGGATGTTGGTCGGATCCGCCCCCGCCTTCAACTGTATTTGATGATCACGGAACCTCGAGGGGGGAAGAGACTGCGGCTCCTGGAAAACGTCTTCGAACCGCGCCAGTAAGGCCCGTATCTGCTCAGGCTCCTCAGATGTGCCTGAACTGATGGCTTCCACTCCCAGTACCATGGCCATCGAGCTGCCCTGTTCCTCCAACCTCTGCAGACTCCGGAGGGAGATCTCCTTGAGAGGGGTTGACCGTAGGCCGTGCAAGCAATGATCCGTCCCCTGTTGGGTAAACTCCAGTGTCATCCGATCTTAATCTGTGGTCACCCGTTTCAACTGGCGGAGCCATTGCACCCCAAGGACCATATCGGATCCTCTAATCGGAAGGAGGTAGACGTCAGTATGACACACGTACCCCTGCATCCGCAGCTCCACTCCCTTCAGCACCCCCTCACACCTCAACTTGCTCCCGTCGGCCACCATGACCTGAAAGGAGGCCTCCATGTCCACTGTATGTCCCGCCTTGAGCGTCACCGCCGTATTGATGAAGTTGTGGGTACTCCCACTATCAATCAGTATAGTCACCCATTCCTGGCCAATCCTCCCAGCGATGCGCAAGGTCAGGGGTGCAGAACACCCCTCCATAGCCTGTAGTGAAACCCCGAACTCCGTGAGATCCAACCCTTCCTCCTTGTCGGTATACGTGGGGCTCTCCTCCTCCTCTCGCAGCATGAAAACTTGAACCTTTTGACATCGATGGCCCGGTGTAAAGTTTTCATCACAATTGAAGCAGAGGCCCTTCTCCTTGCGTGCATGTAGCTCTGGCCATGTAAGTTTCATCACCGTCGGACGAACTCCTGGTGGTGGGTCCCTCCGACCCATCATAGGGGCTTTCGGTGTCCTCGACGTAGCCCGGTTCCTCTGGCGATTGAAGCGCTCCTCATATATTCGCGCCAGACTAATGGCATGGCTCAGATTGCGAGGCATATATGCATGGACCTCGTCCCGCAGGTGATCCTTCAACCCAGACACAAAACAACTCAGCATGGTCTTCTTTTCCCAGGAGACCCGATTTGCCAGCCGCTCAAACTCAGTCTTGTACTCCAACACGGTCCCTCGCTGTCGTAGCTTCTGCAGAGTAGCCTTGACATCTTCATATTCCAAGGGGCCGAAGCGAGCGGAGTGCCTCCACGAACTCCGCCCAAGGGGCGTAGGTGCGGGCCCACAGGAACCACTTCGTCCACTAATAGGCGTCATCTTCCAGATGGAAGGCCGCCAACTGCACCCATTGTCCCTCAGGGATCTCCTGGTAGTTGAAAAAAAGCTCCGCTTTTTGAACCCACTCCAGTGCGTCGCCTCCCCTGAATTTTGGGAAGTTCATACGGGTTCATTTGGGCTGCATATAAGCTCGTTGGTTTGACATCCCGTATCCTCCCCCATCTTGGCCCGCTAACCAACGTTGCTCTCCCAGATGGTTGGGTGGCCCAGGTGGTGTTGCAGCCCCCGCTCGGCCCCGATCCGGCCCAATGCCTCCATGCTGTCCTCCGCCCCATTGATTGATCACGGGCGATCTTTCTTGCCACTGACCGTCGTTTCTGTATCCCATAGGAGGGGCAAAAGCTTGCGGAAGCGGAAAAATCCCTGCCACGCCTCCAATTGGAACAGCATTTGCTCTGGTGGGTCGAAAAGCACCCATGCCTTGCCCTGGAGGACGCCAAATTGATCCCTGCCGCGTTCCGACTCCATTCCAGGCCGGCTGGAGCCCTACCTGGCCGATCGGCCCCGCTGGAAACTCCCCCGGCCTCCAGCCTCCTGGCCGGCCGTTTCCGGCGTCCACGCGTCCTCCGGTGGTGGCTGGTACCTCTCTGTGTGTCTCCGGTGATGTGTCGCTGTTTCGGATGAGCGATCCGCCGATCCTGGCGTGATCGGCTTCCGGAATCCCCGCATGTCCCAATCTGGGATTTATGCCGCTGAACGACCCCGATCCAGGGAAGTGCAGTGCCCCGCCTCCAGTTCCCGTGTCGTGGGGCTGCGTCGGTGGCTGGTAGGAGTCCTCGGCCTCGGATCCGTCCCCTACGGTTGATTTCCCCTTTAGATTTTGCAATAAAAGGGATTTGATCTCCTCCATACGAGCGTCCAAGCGTTCCTCCAGATTTTTTTGGGAGGATTTCACTTGTTCCTCGATCGCCGCCGCCGTATCCACCAACCCTACATAATTTTCCTCGAGAGATGCGAGCCGTGCAATTTTGGCTTCCGTCCGTGTCACCATCATCGCAGGAACCATGCTCTGATACCAATTGATAGGAACTTGCAAGGAAGATGAAGAAACTAGAGAAGAAGAAACTAGGGTTTGCAAAAAGAAAGGAATACCTGAATAATTGTCTTGATACCTTGCTCCAAGCAATCCCGGGCCTATTAATACCCGGGACAAGAAGGGGCCGGCCGCCCCGGCCGCCCCCCCCCCCCCCCCAAGTAGGGGTTGAACCGGTGTGGTTCAGCCCCACTCTGGCTCATTTATTGATTGAGGGCTGAACCGGATGGTTCAGCCCCGTTGCTTTGCGCCCGCTCTTTTGGTCGCCGCGCGTATTTATGCCCCGCGAAACGTAGCGGATGTGGGGGCATAACATGAACATGTGGATATGGGAGGTGAGGCAAAGTGATTACGGGCTATGCCTGTTTTGATATCATATTAGAACCCAAACTTCCAACAAAAAACCAATTAGTGATTAGAAGAGAGGCCCAAGAACATATAAAGTACGCAAAGTAACTTGATATTCCCAATATGGGACTAAATTCCCAACATTAAAAAAACAATTAACTAACATGGTTTTCATCTGTGTATAGTGTTATTTTGTAGTGCGTTAGTTTTGTGAATATTTATTTTTCTTTTGCTCCTTTTGTATAGTTATTTGTACATGTGATACTCTTGTATAAACAGGTCTTTTGACCTAATCTCATTATGAATTGAGCTAATTTTTCACCTCTACATGGTATTAGAACAGTGATTGGCCCTCCCTTCTACTCATTGCTTGGTTGACATTGCTCGCTTCTTGCTTCCGCAATCTTTGGCATTGCTTCGACTCCGGTGAGGTCGAATGCCACCTCAGATCCCTTGTCTATCAATGTCAAGGTCGTCCTAGGGCCTTCATTGATGTTGATTATTGCTCCATATTCGGTTGAAGCATCTCTCCCTCTATCATTGAGGTTAATTTGTCCCTCTGATGATGAGGTTGATCCTTCCCTGTTCCATCTGCGTAGATCTTTGAGTTGCTTCTTGTCATTCGTCGGACGTGTCCATCATCTTCATCAGTCGCGCTATACTAGAATCATATTTCCTTGCTAAACTTTGCTCTGGTTGCATTGAGACCATGATACATAAGATAGGGGCTTGATACCTGCAGTAGGGAGCACATACTTGTTTATCCTAATCGGGTCATCAAATTTATCCTTAGTTACGGTTGAGCATGCCGACGAGACACGCACACGCCAATGAGACGCCGCAGCAAGTCTACACGCGGAGGAAGACGATGACGGGTCCGTCTGGAGGAGGAGAGACCGAAGACGCGCCGCCGACATGATTATCTTATTTGCATTTTGTTATGTTATATTCAGTTATGTGTACGTTTTATTATTCGCACTGCTTTCCGTTATCCGCACCCCGCACCTATAAGGGGTTGTGTTGTACTCTTTTTTTGGATTATGCTTGGATGTATGGAATTTAGGGTTGCTCCCTAGGTTTTCTTCTCGTTCCCTCCCCTTCCTCTCCCTCACCTCTGTCGGCCCTTCCCTTTGTCGGATTCCTCTCCGGGATCGTATCAATTTGATCTGACCTGCCTCACCACCCGCCATCCAGCCATCGGTGATCGCGATTGCACAACGCCCGCGACTTTCGTTCCGCGTCCGATCCCGCCGCGCATTGCGTCCGATCCCGACGCGACTTCCGTTCCGCGTCCAATCTTGCAACGTTCGATTCCTCCCGCAGCGCCTCCGCCTGCCTGTCGTGTCCATCGCTTCTGATGTCGGAGACGCTGATCCGCCCCCTTAGCGACTGCACCAAGGAGTTTCGCCGCTCCCAGGGTCTGGGCGTCCGCCGATCCGCCATTTTTGAGCCCGATCCACAAGTTTTGAGCCGCCGGTCTCTGTTGCCGCGGAATCCCAGCCCCTATCTACCGGATTTCCGCAAGTGTCAGCGCTCTTACTTCGGTTGCCGGTCGATCCCTCCCATTCCGCCGATTCCAGGCTGCTCTGCCGCACGTGTCCCGTCAGCCGTCGCGCCCCTGCTCCTACCCGGCCTCCGTTGCTCCCCGTTAGATCCGCTCCCCTCCAGTGGTCGCCCGCCAACTCCAGTCCATGGCTCCAAACACTCGCTCTGCCAGTGATCTTCCTTCGGATGCGGCCGCCGAAGCCCTAAGCCGCCTCTTGGAGGCTCAAGAACAACTTGTAGCCTCCATGCATGCCACTCTCCTTGCCCTCCACTCCAAGATCGACTCCATCCAAGCATCGACCGCCGCCGCCGGATCCGGCTCGCACGCGGACGGCGGCTCTTCGGTGTCGGGCTGCCACCCATTCCTTCTGGACTCACTCCTCCGCCCATTTCGGGACAGTCCACCCTCTCCCTCGACATTCCCTCCTTTGTCGGTGTTGGAGATTGACGGAAGAAGCCGGAGACGACGTCGATTCCGACGGTAGAAGCGGTAGGCGGCGTCGATTTCGACGGTAGAAGCGGCATACAGCGTCGATGTCGACGGTAGAAGCGGCATACGTCATCGATTTCGACGAACGACCCGGCAAACGGGCTCGGCAGCGACGGAAGACGCGGCAGGGACGCCCGTGGATGGGAATAGGTCACTCCCGTGGATGAATCAAGCGAAGATTCAATCCACGGGAGCGAGAAGGACCGCTCGACGGGGGTTCAGGACAGAAATCAGAGAATAGGAAAAAGATTTTTAGGGTTGCGCAGCGGAAGCGTGGTGGGTGGCTATGTCCCCGGCATGATTCCCCGGTTTGGTATTTCCCCCGGTGGCTCATCTGATGTTTTGTCCCGCATCATCTACCGCCATTGCCGTTATTTGTGGTGTCCAAGCTGAAGGGTCTCCCCTTCAGCTTGAGGGGGAGTGTTGGAGATTATGAGTTTAGTATTATATTAATATTTGTAGGTGAGTGGGTTTAGTCCCACATCATGTGTCATGTTTGTCTGTCCTGTTGTAATGCTATATAATAGCCCTTTTATGGATGAATAATATACAAGTTATCTTTTCTTATTCTACTTTCCAACAGTCGGCGTTGACCCGATGGGTTGAATCACCAAAGCAGAGCAATATTTCGACCTCAACTATACACCGGAGTACGACAAGGTGTCTACAGCTGTGGTTGGCCTGGACGGCTCGGCCCTCCATTGGGCACGATGGCTCCGTTAGTCCAACATGTGCCTCTCCTGGCTGAGCTCAAGCAGGAGATGATCCAGCGGTATGACAATCGCTACTCAGGCTCCTCCGCTATCGAGCGTCTTTGCGGTGTCCACCAGACAGTCATCCTGGACGACTATGTTGATGAGTTCGTCGCTCTGGTCTTCCACGTCCTCGGGTTACCGCCCGACCATTACCTGGGGTTCTTCATGCAGGTTCTACTGCCACAAATCCGCTACCGTCTCTGCACACACTACCCCCATACAGTCTCCGACGCCATGGACTTGGCGCGTCTGGAGGAAGTCGACCTTTCCCCCCGACCACCTGCTCCTACGACTGACCACCAATAGCCTCGACCGCCTTGGCGACCACCAACCCCGGCTCCTCCACCGCGATCGCCGCCTTGGGGAAACCGACCGGGCCGCCCACTGGCCCCTCAGCACCACACGAACAGTGATTACAATGAGCTTCGCAGCAAGGGTCTCTGTTTTCGGTACCGCCAACCCTACTCCCCCAACCATGAGTGCTCTGTGAAGGAGTTCCACGCCATCATCGGCGACGTCGACCATGAAGTTACCCTAGCCGACTTTGAGGCCCTGGAGCTCTCAGTGGGGGATACACCTCTCGACCCCACCGCGGCTGCGTTCCACCTCTTGGAGTTATCTTGTGCCTCAACGGGCGAGATCTCCGGCCAGCAGACCATGCAGCTCTCGGGCAGGCTGCGGGATCGCCCGATCATCATCATGGTGGACAGCGGCGCAAGCCACAACCTCATCTCTGAGCGCCTGGTGCAGCAACTCCGTCTTTCCTCGGTTCCTTCTCCGGGTGTTGCGGTCTGCCTGGGCGATGGGCGCCACCGACCGACTCAGGGACGTTGTGTGGTCGTGTCTCTCTCCGTGGGGTCCTGTTCTGTGACCTCGGACTTCTACGCATTCGCCTAGGCGGCATCGACGCCATTTTGGGGGTGGCTTGGCTCCGCGCGCTCGGCGATGTACGCGTCAATTGGGTGACTATGACCATGCAGTTCCTCCACGGGGGCCAGCCATGTGGTGACTCCTCGCTCTTCCGATCTCCAGTCCCCCTCTGCATGATCCAACGGACCACGGACGTTGGCCTCTCCGTGGGGTTATGGGCCCTCTCGGGCCCATCCGATGTGCCTTTCCCTTCCCCGACAGACCACCAAGAGCTTTCTACTACGCTGGCCGCCGTCATCCAACCTCCGGCAGGATTGCCACCAGCCCGGCCGACTGACAGCACCAGTTCCCTCCAGCCTAGGACCACAGCAGTTGCGGTGCAGCCGTTCCGTTTTGACCATAGGTGGAAGGATGAGTTCGAGCCTCTGATGCATGGGATGCTGATGGGGGCCTTACCCATTCGGGTGCAAGCCGAATTTCTAGCCCGGTTCTTCTGTTCCGGAAGAAAGATGGCAGTTGACGGCGTACTACCCAGCCAAGCTACTTGATCGCCGCTATCACTTTCAGGGGGGACTCCGGCTCGCCAGAGGTCCCTGTTCCTGGGTCTTACCGTTTAGTGTCCGCAGCTCTGTGGCTGCCCCTAGATCACTTCTGCTGCCAGTCCTCCGACTACTGCCTTGGGGACAAGGCATATTTTCCAGACGGCGGCATTGTTACGGTTGCGCATGCCGACGAGACACGCACACGCCAATGAGACGCCGCAGCGAGTCCACACGCGGAGGAAGACAATGACAGGTTCGTCTGGAGGAGAGAGCGAAGACGCACCGCCGCATGATTATCTTATTTGCATTTTGTTATGTTATATTCTGTTATGTGTACGTTTTATTATTCACACTGCTTTCTGTTATCCGCACCCTGCACCTATAAGGGGTTGTGTTGTACTCTTTTTTTGATGTATAGAATTTAGGGTTGCTCCCTAGGTTTTTCTTCTCGTTCCCTCCTTCCTCTCCCTCACCTCCGCTGGCCCTTCCCTTTGCCGGATTCCTCTCCGGGATCGTATCATCCTCCGATCTATAACCAAGAATATCTCTAGACGAGTCGTCCCCCGGTTGGCTGAATCGGGCTCTCGATTTGTAACATCCGTAAATTAAATCGAAATTTAATTCACTTTCAGGATCCGATCGTGTTTAAATTCCGTGCTCGTTGTCGTCAATCATGGAATCTAGGTACTGGTACATTAACATTAAATTTGATACGTTAAATTCAGAATTTAATGATTTCCAATTATGGGAGTGTGACATTATATTAGCCATTGAAATGGTAATTTTAGGTTAGGTTTTGCACAAGACAAAGCCATAACCGTTCCCATCTAAAAGAAATGGTTATCGGCAAGCCTTTTGATAACCGCAAACCAATCTCTTCTTATAACCCCCGTGCCAAACCTCCCACGATAAGAACCGCCACTCGACTATCCCGTCTCCCTCTCGTAACCGCAGGCGCGACATCGACTGCGGGTGAAGCCACCGATAATCTCCTCCCTAGGGTCCGACGATCCCTCCTCTCTAGTCAACAGCCTTCTACCTTCAAATTCCTCCGCACAGGAGTCGTCGCTCCTCAACCCTAGCTGAGTTGACGGGTGTGCGTGTGTTCTGGAATTGCACGACCCCCTTTCGTAAGTCTTCTTCCGATATTTTCCTCGCTTCTGATCTTCTTTCCAATAGCCGACTACTCCCTTCTCAGATTTTGAGATTTATTCCAAGAATTTGGAATTTCAACTTCTCTGATCAAAAGTCTTGGATTGTTCGGAAAGAGGTAATCTCCTTAAATGTTTAGATTCCTAAAATTTATTCTAGTATAGAGTTGGAGAATTTTTATCAGTGGAAGTAGAAAGAGTTTTGCATTGTAGATCGGAGAAGCCTCGCATAATCTCCGAATCAAGGTGAGTTCATTATTTCGCTTTCGAACATCACTTGTACTAGGTTAATTCATGTCCATGAATTGTAATTTGAAGAGCCCATTTTATTCCTAGGAATTTAAGAGCATGTTTGGTTTTCCTCTTTAGGGTTTTGGTGAAGACCGAGAAGGGGAGACCCATGATTTAATTAGAGAAAGTCTCTTTGTGGTTAAGGTGTAACCTAAACGAATTATGCCGGCGCACCGTTTGTACGAGCACCGCAATCCTGATGTAAGAAATTCATTTCCTTTTAGTTAGACATATCACATAGATAAATTTATCAAAATCCATCTATGTATTTCCCTTGGGCATTGTACAACGTTATATATATAGAGAGAGAGAGATATAGATATAGATATAAGATGCGAACATGAAATTGTGTATAACGCACTTCATGCATAGATGGGAATAGAAGATCATAATTTGATCACCTTATCTTAACAATACGAACAATGTACACTAGAATGTAAGAAATATCACGTCTTATAGTTAGCAATATAGTGTAGATATATGAATGATTCGCTCCAATTTAATATTATCATATTATGAAGAATAAAATAATGCATGTAATCATGAAGAACACATCTTATGAATAGATGAAAATAGTGAACTATAGTTTCATGATTGTATAACAAAAACAATGAATATTGTGCATTAAGATGTAGGAAACTCTATTCTTTTTGGTTAGACATACTAGATAGTATTGCATAAAATGTTCTCTTATAGTTATGAGAATACTTAGAAACCCGCACTTATCGATATGCAATATTAGTGATGATAAGAAATTATAAACTCATCAAACGTCCAATTAAAGCAAGTAGATCATGAATGATGTATTTTTTTCTTTCAGTTAGATCCCCATGAAATTTGCGAAAACAAACAGAACATGTAATCACGGAATTCATTAGAATGTGAGGGAATACTAACCATATGTATATGCGTATAAGGTGATTAACTAGTTAAAGGAACGACCTAAGACAATCAGATGAATAAGTATGCAATCCAACAGCTAATGGAAAATAATTAGGAGGCACGATCGAGACTTTCTCTCATGATAGATAGAGGCACAATATCTTACTCATAGGGCGTAGTAGACCGTATGAGCCTCAAGTTTGGGGAGACGACACCCCATTGAAGATCAGTAGATGTGAGTTCGTGTCCGCGAGACACTTGGACAACTGCGTTCATTAGTAGGGACTTCGATCGCTAGAATACGCATAAGAAGATACTTATTCTAGAACAAGAAGAAGAAAAGTTTTTAAAACTCCTAGAATTCAAGGGTATGCTGAAACCTAGAAATCCCTAGAGTTTAACAATTTCGAAACTTCAATGGAAAGGCATATCATGATCACACTAGAACTGACATTTATGTTTAAAATTATTTTTGATAGAAAAACATGCATAGAACATAGTTTACGTTTATTAGTATAAAATGTTACTTTAAAAAGCATGCTCTTATAATTTGTTTTAAGATATTTTTAGTGTCATTAGGGGAAATGTCTTTCTTGCTAGTCAATGGGTTGATCCGTTTTCAGAATTTTCTTTACAGAGAATACGGGTCAGTTTGTTCGCTTATGCTTCCTAGTTGGCTCTGTGTTCCATCTGTAAGGTATTTTGCAAAAAAATTATTTCTAATCCCTTACTTCCGATGTAAGCTTTAGTTACTTCTGCTATGATACTAATTTTATATACAGTTGCTTAGTTTGCTTCACATCATAAGTTTCGGTCAGGCTTATGAATTGATGTTAAACTAGGTAGGGGTGTTTCAACTATAGAGAAATTCTTTCTCGTTGTTCTTTTGTCCACTCTCTCATAGCTATGGGTAGTTAATCGGATGCATCTTTCAGTGTACATCCATCAATTTTTTCTACGTCTCCTCATGAAGCTTGTGAGAAGCTCTATATTGTTACACTCACACTTACTAACCGGAATAACTACCCCCAATGGGATAACTCTTTTCGTCATGCTTCAAATGTGCGACCAACTTTATCACCAGACCCATGAGATTCCCGTCGTTGCCTCGAAACAATGGCTACATGATGATGAACACATTCAAGCTTGGATGTTAAATTCTATGGAGATAGTTTTGTACGATCTTGTCATGGAACATGAACCAGTTAAATCTATTTGTGACAAGCTTCATTCATTCTATTTAGACTGGGATAATTTGCAACATTTCGATGATCTTCTCAAAGATCTTTCCTCCATCACGCCCTTCTTCCGCTATTAAGGTCATGGTAGCAAAAGCCAAACGAAGCTTGGAGGCTTAGCTCTAACATCACCATGGACTACCAATCTGACTGCTCAATAGGATCACTGTGAGGACTATGCCATTGTTATGCTAATGACGTCTTCTTCCCTATCTCCATAAGGTCAGGTATTTATATCTATATCAACCTTCATTCATTTCTCATTCAATAAGCTCTTACACCTCAGCGTTGAGTAGGCTTCTCTTGCCCATCTCTCAACTACTAGCAAAAATCCACCAAGGCTGACTCATCAAAGTGATGGTTGTAATAAAATACACGAGAATCAAGGTGGTCAAGGTCCCCACAAGCGTATTTGCTCCTTTTGTATCAAGCCCAATCATATTGAAGATATGTGTTTTTAGAAGCATGGGTACCCAAATCAATGAGGTTCATTACCTCAAGCTCACACTTCCTGACATGTTGCAGATACTATAGGTTTTGAGTTCGAAGAGATTCTTCGCAGTATCCTTGGCCTACTTCCAACACCTACACCGCCAACTCAGCATGTCATATCTGCTTCCATGAAAGGCGTATCTTGCATATCTTATAGTGCATCTTGGATTGTAGATTATGGGGCTATGATCCATATAGCACCGCAGGAATTGTTGCAATATACTAAAACCACAACTCTCATGTATACATTTGGATATCCTCACGCATGCCCTTACTTCCACATCCATAGTTGACTAGCATCGCCATCCTAGATATCTTCCCCTCTAATACTTAGACCGGCTCTGCTTGTTTTTTTTTTATTTAATCGTTAAGCATGTAACTTGTATCTATGGGAAACATTATCATTCTCCTTTTCCTTCTCAACCATCGATAGGCGGTGCATGATTTTCTTTAGTGCATTTTAATATTTGGTGTCCATACAAAACCCATACTTTATTTCATTATTAAATACTCTATAATATTTATTAAAAATCATTCTAGTTTGACATTGATTTAATTTATGTATGATATCTGAGATTCTCCAATGAAGACCTGGAATGAAACTATAAGGAAAGACATGATGTACTTAGGCATTAGTGAGATTATGACTAAAGATAGGGCACAATGGCGACAGAGGATCCATATAGTCGACCCCACTATAGTGGGATAAAGGATTGAGTGTTGTTGTTGTTGTATCTAAGATTCTCCATATTTTTCATGTTATTATCACTGAAATTCACACATAACTCTTCACTACTGTAAAATCCCTTCGTTTTTATAATGAATGTGAGCACTTAAGTTAGGACTTCCACGAGACATGCACTAGTTCGATATTGTCCACCAAACATCTTATTCATATACACCTCAACAAAACTGTGTACCCGAACGTAAGAACTACCATCTTCTTGAGGTTACGGGTATTTTAGACTCCAAATGCATGTTCTCATCCCATACTTACACTTCTCCCTTATAAACGCTTGCTTCTTTATCAACTAGGTTCCTTCATTGGTCCATAACTTGTATCTCTTGTGTCCATTCTTTTTCCTCATGCTACTCAATTTCGTCTCACACATCAGGAATTTGGGTGTATTTGTTACGTCCAATCGTCCATCATTTGGACCCTTATGTAGACAGACGCAAACCTCGTTCAGACAAATTTATATTTATCTAGTACTCTCAAACTCAGAAGGGATACATGTGATATTCTCTGACTACTCGAAAATGTCCTGTTTGTGCAAATGTAATGTATCTAGAAGATCAACTGCTCTTTCCTACTACACCCACCTTTGTGCATATTTAGTGTCCATCTCATATTCATCCTTCCCCTGAGCCTCCAACTCCTTATTGCCCAAATCCACCATATCTATCATTCCTCCTGACCTCCTCACACCACCTCCATCGCATAGCTCACCTCCCAGTTCCACCTTATATTATAGATACTCTTAGGCAAGAGAATCTTTCCATTGTTGTTCGCAAAGGTAAGTGTTCGTGTACTACCCATCCTTTGTTGAATTTTGTTTCACGACATGCCTCCTCCCCTGGAAGTTTGCATAATTACAAGTTGCACCCTTTTATCTTTCGAATTACATTTGCATCCCCTCTAAGTTTCCGCAATTTACAAAAATACCTCTTCCGTTAGAAATATAGATGGAAAATGATAAAATCAGCCATATTATTTTATGATATTTCAATTTATGTTTTTATAATGATACTAGATTCATTTCAAATAATAAAATGTAACGCACCCTTTGAATGTAGAGTTATTACAAAAGGTAAAATTGGAATATCATAAAATAATTTGGCATATTTGATCACTTTCCATCTATATTTCTAAGGGAAAATGTCACACCTTTCAATGTAGAATCATTACAAAGGGTAAAATTGAATATCATAAAATATTTTAGCTGATTTTATCATTTTCATCCATATTTCTAACGAAAGGGCATTTTTGTAAACTGGTGAAACTTAGAGAGAATGCAAATGTAATTTCGAAAGATAGAGGGGTGCAATATGTAATTAAGCAAACTAGGTGAGGTCCCAATAATTAACCATATATATATATATTGTCTGCAGGCATCACTCCCTCTTCTATTCATGAGATAAGTTATTACAACAGTAGGCTAGTGCATGGAACTGAACCTTATCCCCCCCCCCCCCCGATTACTCTCATGTTGGTTTTCATTGGGTGTTTATAGTGAAAAACCAGACAAATTGTATGGTTGAGCACCACAAAACGTGTGCCTTATGGCCTACTGATGAGTCTCATTTATATAGTGATTTTCGGACTCATCTGAGCTTGTTTTCTTGAATTTGCACTACACTTTTAGTCCTTAATTGTTTATATCTCACTTGGACACACTTTCACTATAAGTGCAATGTTTTGGCTCATTGTGGTGTGCAATTGCGCACTTTGTTGTTGGGGGCAAGCACAATGTGCTCCCCATGTCTTTTTCTTGTGATTAGATTGAGTTGGAAGGGTATGCCCAGCTCTTCGATGGCTGTGATATTTGCTGTGCAGGTAGGCAGATCGTCCATATTGCCCAGAATTCATGTCTGCATAAATCGCACGGTCGTGCGTTTTCTTCACGCACGGTCGGCTCCGACCGTGCGCAATGATCGGCTGGCCAATATGGTGTTTTGTCCCTGATCGTGCGATTTGTTCACGCACGGGCAGTTTGTCTGTGCGTGAAGGAAACGCACGATCTCCTGTTGATAGCATGTTCTTCAAGCCGCCTGGATTTGCCTGTGCGTTTTTACGCACGGTCGCTTCGACCGTGCGTGAGTAAAATGCACGGGCGCGTCTGCTTCATCTTCCAGGGTTTCTGTTCTTTTAATATCGCACGGTCCACGCACGGCCGTGCGTTCGACCGTGCGTGACCAATTTCTGAATAATTTTCTATAAAAGCTGCAGACTTCGCCCTCGACCGGATCGATCATCTTACCCGCGCCCGAAGGGTTCCAATTCCGCCATTTTCGCCGCTCCATCGCCTCCCACCTTCAGGAGGTGCTCCGGGCATATTCTTCACGCCAATCTCGAGCCGGAGTATCCTCTCGACCTCCTCCATTGTTCAGATGCTTCCAAGCTCCATTTTGAGGGATCTCTTGCTGCACATGTGAAGTTCTCCGGCGAGGTCGTGGTCGAAGATAATTGACGGAGAAGACGGGTACATTAGAAGAAGGTGACAACTCTTCCGGACACCGGACGGCAGTTGAAGACCGAGCACGGACAAGGCTTGACAACCCTAGATTTCGTCCGTGAATCTCCAACGAGTCTCCGCCCCTTTGGTTGTAATCTCACCCCCTTCATATTGTAGTGTTTTATTCCTTGCTTTCTTGAGTGTATGAACGATGATTGCAAAACCCTAATATGCATTTTAGTTTATTTCATATCTATGTGAAATTACTTTGTGGTTTATGCAAGTGAGGTGCGCCCCCATTCCACCATTCATTCCGCCTGACTACTCGCCCATTCTGTGTGCCTACTCTTCCATCCGCCATGCTAAGCGGTGCTAACGGCCCGTGTAATCCATCCGCCTAGCCAAGAGGTGCTAACGGCCCTCAAAACTTTCCGCAGTTACACTCACCTCATCCGCTTGCCTACTCGCTCATCCACCTCGTGAAGCAGTGCATAGCGGCCTGCATAGTTTCCATCCGCACAGCGAAGCAGTGCATAGCGGCCTGCATAGTAGTAGTTTAGTTTATTTTCTTTTATTTTCCATAAGCCAAATCACCCCGTTCACGTTTCGCTCAACCTAAAGGACTTCAATCTCAAGTCCTTCCTCGATATATAACTCCACCTTACTGTGTTCCTTTGAGATTCGATACTTAGGAATTACTCGCCATTTTATATTACTTGAACGATCGGTACACTGTCGTTTCGTGTCGCAGTCTTGCTACGCCTATAGCGGTGTGCTATATTTGCGCATCACCTACATTTTGTACTTAACATCGAGAAATTGATTATGAAGATACCTTCTCATTTGTTGTAAAATTCAATACTGCTTGGGTCTTGATCTCCCTTGTTATTTATCTCTGTTGGAATTTGCATCAACTTGGTATAAATAATTCCTTCCTTCGTGGCAATTTGAAGGAGATGGTATATATGCAACAATGGCTTGGATATGAAACTAAAAGGGACCTCTTATTTGTCCTTTTCAGAAATCTCTCTATAAACTCAAGTAGTCTTAAACTCAAGTAGTCTCCTTGCTCCTAGACTGAGATGTTTAATCAAGTGGTTCAGGACATCGGCTTCCAACGGAGCTCTTCTGACTTCCATTATTTACCCATTGTCATCAGAGGACGCATTAATCCTTCTTGTCTACGTTGATTATCATAGGCAACGACATACAAGAGACATGTTTTCATTACTTCTTGGATATTAAGGTGGCTCATTGATTCTCACCCAAAGGAAATATTGCAAAAACCTCCTCCAGAATGCTGAATATTTTGTGTGAGACTAGTTGAGACACCAATGAAGGCAAATGTGAACATCTCCTTTATCCTCTAATTCAGATCATTTATTACCCCATTTTAAGTAACATCTTGTCAAAAAGCTAATCTACTTCCCAGACATGCACTTTTATATCTCCTTTAATGTGGAGATGATGAGTCACTCCGTACATACTCTGAGTTTCTCATCTATAGGAAGTTGAGTGCATTCTTTTATATCTAAGCATGATCTTGACTAGGGCCTCATCTATCAACTCACATACTCTCTCTCTCTCTCTCTCTCTCTCTCTCTCTCTCTTGTGGTTGATTTAGTTGCAGATTATCTCGAATCTGTAAAAGACCGTCAATCCAACAATTGCCTTTGTATGTATTTTGGGGAGAATATGATCACATAAAATAGTAAGAAATGACTAGTTGTTGCTCATTCTATGGCTGAGGTCGAATATTAATCAATGGCCCTAGCAATTTCTGAGCTCACTTGGCTAACAAACCTCTTGGTCGACCTAAGTGTATCACTCCCATGTCCTACGATGCTTTATTGAGATAAATAAGCCTCTATTCATATTGTTGAGAATTTGGTATTTCATGAGCATACATACCATATCAACGATGATTGTACTTCATCACAGACAAGGTCAAACTTCGGGATACTCAAATCTAGCATGTTCCTGCCTCATCCCAATTTGTTAACATCCTTACTAAACCTCTACCATGTCCATTGTGTCTATGGTTTCTTTTCAAGCTTGGTTCATACGACATGTATGCTCCAATTTGCACGAGAGTGTAGTGTGTTATTTTTATGAATATTTATTTTTCCTTTGTTCTCTTTTGTACAATTATTTGTATGATGGATACCCTTTTGTAAATAGGTATTTTGACCTAATCTCATTATGAAGGAGATAATTTTTATCTCTAGTATGTGCAATGTAGAAAAAGTAAATTCAATCAAACCTTAATCTTGCAATTAGTACTGAATTTTAAGAATAAAATGATGGATTTGGATGAATCGAACCAGTAATAGAGGAACATATGCTGTTGCTAGAAGGCAGTTTATGAACGATGTGGAGTCTATTTTCATAGTTTAGCTAATAAGTAAGAGATACATTTACTTCAAGTTACTTCTAATATGTACAAGTAAAATCCATTATGAATTTGGAATTCTTTATCTAGTACTGTACCTTCGTCAAACCTTTTCAGTCTAACTCAAGTCTGAGGAAAAATGACATTATTCTAAATCCCTTGCCTAATTATTTGTTAGCTCAAAATGTTGAAGCATTTTTCATTATTTTAATTCTTTATTAACATATATACTCTTAAATAGCTGCATATCAATCATTATCAATTATAATATTATACATGAACGGTACGAAGCATAGATACTTACAACGGCTTTATGCATCGTACGAAGAACATTTCAAAGTAATAAAACTCTCGAAAATTCATCCTTGAAATGCTTGGAAAATTTTTCTTTTAATTTTAAATTAAAATAATCACTTCTACGCACAGGTGCATTAGTTTAACCCTACAAATAGGAAGAGGTTGGCAATGATTGAGGAGAATGGATCCTTCTAAGGAAAAAAACCATGTAGTAAACTTCCACATCAACAGAGACTCCGCACTTGATTCTCTCAGTTATTGTTATTTTGAAATTCGGGGGAGAAGAGAGAGAAAACCACCAAAGAAATCTTAATTCTGCATCATTACCCTGATTTCTTGCAGAGTTTTCATGCAGCTTCTCAATACTTGTGCTCCCAAGTACTTTCTCATCAGAAGGTGATAAAGCGGGTTCAGCAGACTGTGAAACAAGCTTGATGTGCAACAAGTAATGAGTCATCCATGTGTTTGAATTTGTGAGATGGTAAGTTCACCTACAACAATTGTCGGTGTAGTACGGAAAATTTGAAGAGCAAGAAAATTTTGGCGTGGAAAATTGTATCATGTACTTATCTCTAGTTTAATAGATTTAACTCCCAATACACACATAAATGTAGGCGATCTATCACCGAACAGCGCAAATATTCTCTTATTTTCTAGTGTTTTCTTTCAATATTATTCTCGTCCTGTTTCTCAAATCATTCATAGTCACTTACATTTTCCCCAACAACCAGATTCAAAGTTGATGCTTGGCATAACTGATTCTTACATGTGCATTATGCCCTACAAACTTGTCTATGAATTTATAAGTATTCCATCTATCTGTTCCCATATGTTCAAATTTTGTTCGCCAACACAAATAGTCAATTTACTTTGAACACAGAGGTTGGCTTTTGAGAGAAAACTTACAGTGGAGACCCTGAAAGAGCAGAACTCATACTTTCCCCTCCTTCCACATTTCAGAAGATGCGCCCCCCTCTTCAGAGCAACAATAGCCTGCACGGGAATTTACAGGAAATTTAGCTTCTTGCAAAATAAATAAGTTCAAACTTCTAGTTTTAAAATCAAAAGCAGTAACATAAAAGAAACCAAAACAAGGGCATTGCCTGATTTATTATCATTTAAGGGAAGAAATGCAGAAAGTGAGATTCAAGCAACAAATAACAGGGTATTATAAACTATAAACAGACAAATAACAAAAAACAAAAACTGTACATTTACCAAAAGTAAAAAAAAAAGATTGAAGGAGAAATTGCAATTGAAGAATGCATAGATGTTCTGTAACTAGACAAAAAAACTATAATAAATCCATTAAAACCAGTCGAAAGATAATAAGAACCAGAAACCTGCTCAACTCCTCTGTCAAGCTGAACTCTACGCCCAGATTTCTCCGCCATTACCAACTAAAGAACTTGCATGAAGGATTAAATCAGAAAGAACAAGAGAAGAAAACAAAAGCAGGGGGGAGAGAAGAAGAAGCAGGAACACTGAATGGGCGCAGATACTTTCCCCCAAATGGGAAACCGTGAGGTGCTTCTATGGAGTTTTGGGGAGAGGAGAAACAGAGCAGGGGGTGGCAGGACCCGAAATAATATCGAAGATCCCTTCTTTTTAGACCTAAAGAAAGAGAAGTATGAGAATGGCGATTCTGTGTTTTTTTTTGCTTTTGCTTCTCCCAAAGTTTCGCGTCACTGCAACACTGTTTAGCTTTGGTGACAGGGAGATGGAGGGAGGGAGAGAGAGAGGGGGGGACTGTTTTAGCTTTGGAAAAGGGAAGAGAGAGAAAGGAAGGAGCACGTGTGCATGCGTTGGCGTGGGCTGTCGACTGTCTCCCTACTCTCACCTCTCTATGGTCTCCCTCGCGCTAGTCTCCAAAATTTGATTTTAAAAATTATTGTTTATATATATAATAATATAATAATATAATAATATAATAATATAAAAACTTGTGTTACATTATATGGGACCACGGTGCCGCCCGCTCCTCTCTTTTTCCCATCATAAAATAAAAATTTGTGTTACGTTAGATTTTTTGTAAAATGAATAATAAATTTGGATTTTTCTCATCAAAGCAATGAATTTTGACTATTTATACATCAAAAATGATCACACGAGACTGGATAAATTTAGGAATGAATGTATCGGGGATAAGACAAGAGTGACGGCAATTGTAGAGAAGATGTAAGAAGCTCGTTTAAGATAGTTCGGTCATGTAGGCACATGTTAGGCGTTGTGAGAGTTTAGTCACTAGACATGTTAAACGGGAGAGGGGTAGACTAAAAAAGACTTGTGTTATACATCCATAGAGGCATTGGAGTGCGTCTAGAGAAAACTCCACTAAAGGGAGGCGGGGTCAACGGTCAACGCGTGATCGCCCGGGTTGAAGAAACCGAACTCATCATTTCCGTCGCCAATACGAGAACACGCATGAAACGCACGTCACGCGCCGACATGACCGAACCCCACTAGTGGGGTGCGATTAGCCCCGCACCTCACTAGTGGGGAGCGAATAGCTGCACACCCCCCCCCCCATAGTGGGGGGTACGGCCAAACCGCACCCCGTGTGGGGTGCGGCCAGGCCGCACTCCCTTGGGGTGCGGCCAGGCCGCACCCCGTGTGGGGTGCGGCCAGGCCGCACTCCCTTGGGGTGCGGCCAGGCCGCACCCCATGCGGGTGCGGCCTGGCCGCGCCGCACCATGTGGGGTGCGGCCAAAGCAAAGTCGCACCCCCCCCCCCCTCAGGTACGGTCGCGCCGCGCCCCCTTTGGGTGCGGCCGAGCCACTCTCCCACGTAGCAAAGCTGGGGTGAGTCCCCCCTCTTCTGACTCGCCGCCCGCTTTTCGGGTTCCGGATTCCACCAATAACGCTTCCCTGCTCGCCCAGGGCGCTTCCCCGTTCGTTACGCGCTCAGAACACTTCTGAGCGCGCTCAGAGCACTTTCACATTTCGGGCACGCTCACTTTTTGTCTTTCTGATTTCTCAGATTGCAGGAACGACTTGTCGCCTTTTTCGCCTTCAACAAAGCTTCTCGAACTGCCCGAACTGCCCAGAGGCGAGACGGTCATTTATGAAAAATGGCGATCTGTGTGCTCCGAACCGGAAAACGTGATTCGTCCGCCAGGTGGTTACGGTGGTTACAACGACGAAATTACCGGTCTACCCCCGGCCAAAGCTATAAAAGGAGCCCAGAACCTTCATTTAGGGGGACCTTGCCTTCTGCACCCGGGAGAGCTCCTTGAAGATTTTCACGGAATTCTCCTTCGGCGCTTGAAGATTTCCTTTGTGGACTTGAAGATTTCTTTCATCCCGAAAGGCAACTCAGCATTCTCACTTTTGTTCTCCGGAGCATTCTCACTTTTGTTCTCCACAGTTCTCAGAAGGAAAAAGACTTAGTTTTCCGAGAGGTGGTTTGTCACCTTCGGAACTCTCTCTCTCTCTCTCTCTCTCTCTCTCTCTCTCTCTCTCTCTATTATTGTAACGAGTCGTGGCCTGTCGCGCTCGATTTCTAAGTACCTGGCTGTAATCTCTCAGAAGATAGTGAAGTTTGGTCGGCATAACTCCGGTCGCGTGGTATTTTACCCTTTTCGGGTTTTCCACGTTAAAAAGTCTCAGTGTACTCAACGAATCGCTAATTGACTGTTTGCGCGCTCGGTCCGCTTCCGAGCTAAGGTGGTTCAATTCGACCGGTCTACCAAAGCACCCGAGCGACCCGCAACAGTTTGGCGTCGTCTGTGGGATACTGTTCCCGAAAATCTGCAAACACTCACTAGAAGTAGCACTTACCGTCAATTGCGATGGCAAGAAGAAGTGCTCGCACTACTGAAGGATCAATCCCGGAGGGGCGCATCGACCAAGCTCCCTCCCACTCGCTCATTAATTCGCCTCTCGCAGAAAAGGCAGTGTTTACGCCTTGCGACGGTACTGGAAGGGCGCATTCAGCAAATGGAAGAGCAACAAGCCAAGATGCTGACTCTCGTGAGAAACCTTGGGGCTCCCCGAGTTCCCATTCAGCCTCCAGTACCGAACGTTCTGCCACCCCCCGCTCCGAATCATGCTCCGGTCGAGGAAGCCGTTTGGGATGACGAATTCTCAAAAGATTTCTCCGACGCTGCAAGCTCCGCTCATCCTGCTCCGCCGGTCAGAGGCTGACCCCCATCACCATCGTCAAGGAAGAGCTGCTCTTGGCCGAGCAGTAGAAAGAACCACTCGAGAGGAGATACGTGGCATGATAGCGGAAGAGTACGGTCAGGCAGGGCGACGCGCAGCTCTCGCCCGCCGTCCCACGCATCACGGCTCCCCACTATCGCCTCAAGTCTTGGCTCATCCAGTTCCAAACGGTTTCAAGCTTCCCAACATCGAAACATTCAACGGGACGGACGACCTGTTGGAACATATCAATCACTTCACCACTATCATGAGGATTTACAGCGCCCCCGATCAACTCCTCTATCAACTGTTTCCGACAACTTTGAAAGGACAAGCGCGCACTTGGTTTCACTCCCTGCTAGATGGGGCCATCAACAACTTCGCAGAAATGACGCAGTAGTTCGTGGACCAGTTCATCGCCAATCGTAGGATTGTCCGAGATCCCTCCCATCTCTCAGGAATCCGCCAAAATGACGGAGATACTCTCAAGGATTTTTTTCCGACGCTTCACCTCGGAGGCTCGTCAGATCCCGGGGGTCGACCCCGAGCTTTTGCGAGTAGTCTTCCTTGGAGGTCTCCGCCCAAGTGGCTTTTACAAAGCTCTAATGAGAGAAACTGTGCCCAGCTACCCAGACCTCGTTCACCGAGTCGAGGCCCAGATAGCAGCTGATGAGGCGATTGAAGCGCACCGCCAGCAGTTCGAGGGGAGATCGAAGAGGAAGAGAGAGGAGTCGCTGCCGCAGACGGCCCCTGATAAAAACAACAAACATCATGACAACCCCAACAGAGACCGAGGACCTCGCCAGCACCAGGACTACACTCCCCTAAACACAGCCATGACTAACGTTCTCCTTGCCATCTGCGATCATCCCTCTTTTCAGAGGCCTAGAGCTCTTGCACCAAATTCTGGAGACCAATCCAAATACTGCGACTACCATAGAGGTCACGGGTACAAAACGGAAGATTGTTCGCGACTGAAAGCAGAAATCGAACGATTCGTTCATCTTGGACTCCTTGAAAAATTTCTCCAAACCAAGGACCCTGAATCAACAGGTCAAGAATGACCCAGCAGGGGCAATCCCTTGAGTGATCGTCCCGAAGAATAGCCCGTTCTCTGCCCATAGAACGTCCAGGGCACCCGATGTATTTACTTGTATCTCATGTTTTTCAGCATCTATGTAACAAACAAATGGCATTCTATTTATTACTTTTTATCATGCGCCCAAACCACAAGCGTCATTTTCAATTGTACTGTTTCTTCCAGAACAGAGTGTACAGATCGCCCGACAACGAACTCTGACCTCTCCCAGAACAGAGTGTACAGATCGTCCGACAATGAACTCTGATCTCTCCCAGAACAGAGTGTACAGATCGTCCGACAACGGACTCTGACCTCTCCCAGAACAGAGTGTACAGATCGTCCGACAACGGACTCTGACCTCTCCCAGAACAGAGTGTACAGATCGTCCGACAACGGACTCTGACCTCTCCCAGAACATAGTGTACAGATCGTCCGACAACGGACTCTGACCTCTCCCAGAACAGAGTGTTCAGATCGTCCGACAAGAGACTCTGACCTCTTCCAGAACATAGTGTACAGATCGTCCGACAACGGACTCTGACCTCTCCCAGAACAGAGTGTACAGATCGTTCGACAACGGACTCTGACCTCTCCCAGAACAGAGTGTTCAGATCGTCCGACAAGAGACTCTGACCTCTCCCAGAATAGAGTGTACAGATCGTCCGACAACGGACTCTAACCTCTCCCAGAACATAGTGTACAGATCGTCCGACAACGGACTCTAACCTCTCCCAGAACAGAGTGTTCAAATCGTCCGACAAGAGACTCTGACCTCTCCCAGAACAGAGTGTACAGATCGTCCGACAACGGACTCTGACCTCTCCCAGAACAGAGTGTGCAGATCGTCCGACAACAGACTCTGACCTCTCCCAGAACAGAGTGTTCAGATCGTCAGACAATGAACTCTGACCTCTCCCAGAACAGAGTGTACAGATCTTCCGACAACGGACTCTGACCTCTCCCAGAACAGAGTGTTCAGATCGTCCGACAAAGGACTCTGACCTCTCCCAGAACAGAGTGTCCAAATCGTCCCACAAGAGACTCTGGCATCTCCTAGAACAAAGTGCTTGAATATGTCATACAGAAAAAAAAAGCAACCGCACACTCATCCTTCGACAGCAATTCCTACCCAAGGCACCACGAAGAGAGCAATGATCAAAGCTGCCACAGAAAAATCGAAACCTCCGAACTCCTCAGCGCCGAAATTCGGACTCCAAAGGTTTGGGGGGCTTATGTTATACATCCATAGAGGCCTTGGAGTGCGTCTAGAGAAAACTCCACTAAAGGGAGGTGGGGTCAAAGGTCAACGCGTGATCTCCCGGGTTGAAGAAACCGAACCCACCATTTCCGCCGCCAACCGCTAGTACGAGAACACGCACGAAACGCACGTCGCGCGCCGAGATGATCGAACCCCACTAGTGGGGTGCGATTAGCCCGCACCCCACTAGTGGGGAGTGAATAGTCGCACCCACATAGTGGGGGGTACGGCCAAACCGCACCCCATGAGGGGTGCGGCCAGGCCGCACCCCCTAGGGTGCGGCCCGGCCACACCCCCTTGGGATGCGGCCAAGCAAAGCCGCACGCCCCCTCGGCTATGGTCGCGCCGTGTTGCGCCCCCCTTTGGGTGCGGCCGAGCCACTCTCCCCCGTAGCAAAGCTGGGGTGAGTCCCCCCTCTTCTGACTCACCGCCCGCTTTTCGGATTCCGGATTCCACCAATAACGCTTCCCTGCACGCCCAGGGCGCTTCCCCATTCGTTACGCTCCCAGAACACTTCTGAGCGTGCTCAAAGCACTTTCACATTTCGGGCATGCTCACTTTTTGTCTTTCTGATTTCTCAGATTGCATGAACGACTTATCGCCTTTTTCGCGTTCAACAAAGCTGTCCGAACTGCTCGAACAGCCCGAACTGCCCAGGGGCGAGACAGTCATTTATGAAAAATGGTGATCCGTGTGCTCCGAACTGGAAAACGTGATTCGTCCGCCAGGTGGTTACGATGGTTACAACGTCGAATAAGGGTGGGCATAAAAAATTGCAAACTGCAAAAACCGCCCCACACCGCACAAAACGCACCGATTTTTAAACCGCACCGCGTAGTTTCGGTGCGGTGCGGTTTTGAACTTTTACAAACCGAGCGTGGTTCGGTGCGGTGCGGTTTTTGGATCTTGGAAACCGCAAAAAACCGCACCGCACCGACTAATGACATATTTTCAATTTTAATAAACTTGTGACATATCACATACATATAAATAAAAGTAGAACTTTTAAATTATTAATTAATAATAGTAATTAATTAATTATATTAGCGCATATAGTTGGTTTTTTGTTCAGTTTGTTTGTTCTTTATTGATTTATTGATGAATTTGAAGATTAGTAAGCTTTTGTTAAGTGCAAACAGTATCATAATGATTTATCGAACTATAAATGCATATTCACTAGATTTCTCTTAATGTTTTAATGTTTGAAGGATAAAAAAAATTGCAATTATGTGAGTGTTGTGCATATCTAAGACTTAATATCATGAAGATTGTATTATATAAAGATCTATTTTTAGCTCGTGTTGATTTTGTAGTAATTGTATTTTAAAAATATATGTATTACATATTTTTTTCATGAAAATATAACTCATATAACTATGTTTTTGCCCAAATTTTACAACTTATTTTGCCTCACATTATTTTTTTGGTGTATATGCATATCACATGCTAAAAGCCGCACTGAAACCGCAACCGCACCGCAAAAAACTACACCAAACCAAAACCGCACCGCAGAATTTTCGGTGCGGTGTGGTTTTGCTCGGGCCAAAACTGCGCCCTTGCGGTGCGGTTGCGGTTTGGGCCAAAACTGCACCAAACCGCACCAAACCGCACATCCCTACGGCGAAATTACCGGGCTACCACCGGCCAAAGCTATAAAAGGAGCCCAGAATCTTCATTTGGGGGGACCTTGCTTTCTGCACCCGGGAGAGCTCATTGAAGATTTTCACGGAATTCTTCTTCGGCGCTTGAAGATCTCCTTCGTGGACTTGAAGATTTCTTTCATCCCGAAAGGCGACTCAGCATTCTCACTTTTGTTCTCCGGAGTATTCTCACTTTTGTTCTCCACAGTTCTCAGAAGGAAAAAGACTTAGTTTTTCGAAAGGTGGTCTGTCACCTTCAGAACTCTCTCTCTCTCTCTTTCTCTCTCTCTATTATTGTAACGAGTCGCGACCTGTCGCGCTCGATTTCTAAGTATCTGACTGTAATCTCTCAGAAGATAGTGAAGTTTGGTCGGCACAGCTCCGACCGCGTGGTTTTTTACCCTTTCTGGGTTTTTCACGTTAAAAAGTCTCAGTGTACTCAACGAATCTCTAATTGACTGTTTGCGCGCTCGGTCCGCTTCCAGAGCTAAGGTGGTTCAATTCGACCGGTCTACCAAAGCACCCGAGCGACCCGCAACAACTTGGAATGAAATTATAAGGAAAGATATGATGTACTTAGGCATTAGTGAGGCTATGATTAAAGATAGGGCGCAATGGCGACGAAGGATCCATATAGCTGACCCCACTATGGTGGGATAAAGGCTTGAGTGTTGTTGTTGTTATACATAAAAAATGGTGGCCGGATGAGGGGGAAATTACTCCAGAAAAATGGAGACGTTCAAATTTCTTTTTGATTAGAAGAGAAATAAGATGACATGATAGCTAACTGGTTTAACTAATTTTTATGGAGCTGACATGTGTAAATCTAGTTGAGATAATTGCAACTAATTTTGACCCCGCCGACTTCGTCTTCTTCTCTACTCATAGCTTCTTCAACAACTCTGAAAGAAACACCACCATCTTAATTTGGCAAGATATAGCACGACATCTTCTCAATGCATCACACAATCATCTCTGTTTTTGTTTGTGGAGGTCCGACCAAGCACTCATTCATGTTTCAGCTCAAGCAAACCAAAATTATTATTTCCTAATCTTGAATAGGTGGAATTCCTTCATTATCTTTCGGTTGGTAATTATTTATTAGTAAATACAATACATTATATATAGATTTAGAAATTTGGATTCATTTGTATAAACAAACATTGGTGAAAGGAGAAGATTTGTTTTGATTCATTTTTTTTCTTTTTATTAAACCCTAAATATATAAATATTATCTTGATTGTATTTTGTAAGTAGTGCACTCATGCATGCACTATGTGACTTCGTTTGTTTTTGAAAGTCAAACTCTAACACTAACTTCGTTGACTACGAATTTCTCAAAGTTCTTGAAAGGTCCCCCCCCCCCCCCTCTTATTGAGATTCATGGATTCGTCCATGTATCCGATAATCCGACTGCATCTAATTCACATTTTTATATATAATAGTATTACTAAGCATCCGTGGTAATTATTTAATTATCATCGTCATAAAGTTCCTTAAAATGTAATCAATAACAAAGCATATTTATAATAAAAACTATACTACACAAAATTAGGTACCCCAATATAAAAGTAGCATATAAAGGTTAAGTTTCAAGTTGTGGCACACATTAATCTCATCTGATGAACTCTATGCACTCGCCTTAATACACCCCAAGAGATCTTATTGCCTAATTTTGCATGAAAAAAAAAACTTATAATGATCTAAATTTATTAGGATAACACTTTATTTGTGTGCGCTTGTTCGAGCATCATGAAGTGACATTGCAAATTTGAAAATGGCGGTCTAATGAGGGAGTGAGATATCATGGGCAGGCAAGGAGTAGCTACTGACAACCAATTAGGATTGTTGTCTTTTAAGAAAGAGAGAAATTAGTGTTAAGCTAGAGAAAATAATATGAAAACAATACATCTTCATTATGATATGCGATTCGGGATGAAACCAACCGAAAATGGTTTGACATGGTGAGAAATGTCATTGGGATAATTAGGCTTAAATAAGGAGTAACTCCTAACAAGCTTCTGGAACGACTGTTATTTTAAGAAAAAATGTGCATTAATGAATTGAATGTCAATCTGAATTGGAGAAAATTATTGATTTTTAAGTAATTGTGTAACCTCAACACCTGTGATAACTTTTCAGAATATATGGTCATGAAATTCTATAGCTAAGCGTGTTCACGATGAGAATAGTTTAGGATGTATGAACTCTAAGGAAGTACTCAAATACTTCAAGTTTACCACAAGTATATGATAATTCTGTGAGGTTCAGCTTAATATGCGCTGGACTAAATTAAATCAAATAATATATTTTATATTTTATAAGCCACATCATCGCGGGAATAAATAAATAACATATATTTTAAAAAAAATACCCACTATTACATCATAGCTACATACAAAAGTCATTTAAACACTATAATTATAAGAAATAGTTACTAGTAAATTTTTTTTTGCATGTGAGTTATCAATGTAAACTTCGGCTTCATTTAACGTGATGTTTTTTGCTTCGGTGAGTTTGGATAAAAATACCACTGTCATATAATGTGTGTTTGACATGACAACGGTTGTGAATGTCATCAAGAAAAGAAAATTAATTTTGAACATAAAAGTGGATGAAGTTCCTTTAAGTTCCGTTCGTTTCGTAAGTTTTGAGCCAAATTCTATTTTTGTGTTCGTTTGCAGGACTGTTTTCAGGCACATAAATTGAAAACTGTCAATTTTTCTGTTCGGCTGTAGGATGATTTTCAGGCACAAGTTCTGACGATATTTTTAATCATGGATAATTAACGTCTTTAAATAGGGAAAAAATATTTAAATTGGCTAAAATAGTAATCATTATCAAATAATGCTTATAAAATAGTAATCATTACTTTAAGAGAGAAAAGAACATGATTTTCTCTCAAAATCGACCAAAATGAGAAAGTTTTCACAATAAGCTATTTTCTTAATGGATCCAACCCGGTAGGTTTTGAAGGAGGACCAATTCCCTCCAATAAAAGACCAAGTGAACGCTTGTGAATGGAATTGGATTGCCCAAAACCAATTCCTTCCTACAAAACCTACCAAACGAACGGAGCCTAAGTGAGGTTGAACGTTCACGGACGACGGTTGATAACCACCACTTTGACGATCGCCACCGCGTGTCAAGCGGATAAGATTTTGATATTTATAATTATATAAACTTGGGGGAAACAATTTATAATTATTTGTTAAAAAAAACCTTATCTCATCATATAATTACCAAGCTTGGGCGGACAACTCATTAATGGCTTGGATGTATGACGTAGCTTCTTCTGCTTTTTCATTGCCTTTGCAAATGATGTGATGTGCAGGCAGTACAAGGTTACAGGAAATGATAATGCCAATTAACAACAATTTAATATTTTTGAAGACACGTGTCACATCAAATATTTTTTATATAGGAAAGGGGTGTTTGGTGTGCTAGTCGTATGAAAAAATTATGAGGTGGATTTCTCTTGCTTGAGATTCACGGTGGCGCGCATCAAATTGTTGATTTTTCGTGATTGATCCAAATACTGTTGTATTTGTCAATTAAAAATACCGTCAGTATTCCGCGAAAATAGCTCCGCCGTAGGATGCCAGATCATTCGGCTGTATTTAATCTCCCACCTAAAACTGTTGGAATATTTTTCATATATTCTTATTGATGGGGGAGAGCTCACTAATTAGGGGATCATCGCGTATGGAAGGTCGACAATCATGGAAACTCGATATACATGGAATCCTCCCCGCAAAGAAAGTCTGTCATGCACGCACGATCAGCGCATCGGATCGCACACGCAGGCCGCGATCCCCGCGCGGCCACTCACGCTCGCGGCCACTCACGCTCGCGGCAGGCCGCGCAAGGTGCGGCCTCCCGGAGCGTGCCCGCCCAAGGCCACGTCGGCCTTGGGCGCGGACGCCCAAGGCCGCGCCGGCCGCCCGGAGGTCCGCCGCCCAAGGCCACGCTCCGGGCCTTGGGCGCCTCCATCATCCAAGTGCTTCATGGAGAGGAATCCATCCTCATCTTCATCGCCAAGCAAAGAGTTATTCGCATCGGACGTGGCCGGATTGTAGTTTACCGGAGAAGACGGGTCCATTGGAGGAAGTGACAGCCCTCCTCTACCCCGGAAGATAGAATTGGGACCGAGTTAAGACGCGGATTGACAACCCGACGATTCCTGCCGTGAATCTACAACAAGCCTCCGGATTCGGTCGTATCTCTTGTCTTTTTCTCTTATTTGTGTTGATGTATATGAATGTATTCCTTATAATTATTTGAAGATGTGGCACATGTAAACCTCGATTTGTAGTGTTTATTTCATGTCTATGTGAAATTATTCTTTTGCTTATATGTGTGTTTGAGGTGCGCCACCAAATCCACTCCACCCTCTATTTCATTCTGCTTGCCTACTCATTCATCCGCCCTTGCGAAGTAGTGCGTTCAAGGCCTACGTAGTTTCCATCCCGCCTAGCGAAGCAGCGCGCTCAAGGCCTGCATAGGAATAGTTTAGTTGTTTTTTCTTTAATTTTCCATAAACCAAATCCCCCTTTTCCGCACTCTATCCGCTCGAAAGGACTTCAATCTCAAGTCCTTCCTCGATAGATAACTCCACCTTACTGTGTTCCTTTGAGATTCGATACTTGAGGATTCACTCCCACATTTTATATTACTTGAACGATCGGTACACTGCCATTTCGTGCCGCAGTCTCGCTACCGCCTATAGCGGTGTGCTAGATTTGCGCATCAAGTTTTTGGCGTTGTTGCCGGGGAACACAGTCGTGTGAGTTTCTAGAGAGAGAGAGAGCTGAGAGGTAGAAGTTCTTCCATTTGTAAATTGCATCTTGTTGTTTTGTTTCATATTTTGTTTTTCCTGTTTTAAATTTAGGTTGCTTTAGTAAATTATTGTTGGGTGTAGTATTCTGTACAATAGTGTTTTTTCTTTCGAATCTTGTTATCTTCACACAATGTGGGCCGCATTTAATATTCGTTGTCGTTGGTGTGGAGATATTTCTCATGCTAGTGATAGATGCCCATCGGGAGATAGTAGCCCTAGTCCCCAAGGCTCAATGTATCGGGCACCGACACCGTACGGTACCTCATACACTGCGCCTAAGTCCTATGGCTACTCTTCCGCTCCGCACGTACCGTTTTTGCATTCATCTCTGACCCAATTTGAGCCGAAGAAAAATGCAAAACAGTGCTTGTTTTGTTGGATCATGGATCATGCCTTGAAGGATTGTGCTACATTTCTTCGCCAATTGGACGAGGACGACGAGCCGGATATCCGGATCGTCCCGACGCCTAACTCTGGCAGCACACCTTCTACTTCTGATTACTTTTCTATGTCACCTTCATGTTTTGAAGGGAATGATATGGACATAGTTACCAGATGTGTGGCTGGTCTAGGCTCTGACATGGCTAAGCCCATCTCCCATGTGCATATACCACCATGTGTAGATTCGATTCTTTGTGAGGAATCGGTGCTTGATTTTTATCCAAGCACTATTCCTCCCCCTGTTGTGCATACCACTATGCTCATCGCTAACGACATTGTTGATGATGCTTTGCATGATGAGGCAGGTGATCTATGTATTATACCTATTCCTATGGAGGAGGACAACCTTCTAGGTGAGGAGGATTTTAACTCAGCACTGGTGGAGGAAGTCCAAATCTTGGGCAAGGTCACCGTTGATCTTGTCGAACCTTGCATCATTGTTGACAATGCCAACATTATTTTACTACCCCCAACCTGATGGGAGTGAGACCGGGACCGCTCCCCCGATTTCTGATTATTTATGTCATTCTTCTCTTTTATTTCCTATCCCCCCTTCTTTGTCTGAGCCTGTGCAAGATGAATCTTCACGGGAATGTCAGGAGGACCAGGAGCATGTTGCTCAAGTAAAAAATGAGAGTATCCTCTTGTGTGAGGAGGTTTATCCCTCCTCCATAGTGGAAGCCTCATTTATTACCTTTTCCCCCTGCTGCCTCCCTGAGGATGATACCTTGCTGGGCAAGGACATACATTTTGGTGAGAATAGTGAGGAGGACTCCTCCTCCACTTCTTACTTTCTGCTTCCTCTACCTGTGATGAGCAGGTATTATTAGTTAGGTAGATGAGTAACTGTCCTGTCGTCGTATCGGTACCCGTTACCGACACGCATATTAGAACAGTTACCTGTGAATTTCTCTTTTCATACTCCCATTAGCTAGAACCTTCTACTTTTTGAATAAGTCGCGCTGGGAAGACAATAACCCCAGTAGTTATCTTACCTTTTCTTGCATTTTTATTTCATCTAGTTTAGTTTAGTTAGTGTTTTTCATTTTATTTTGTATATTTCCTTTTGTTTTTGGCGGAGCTCACCCCTGCAGGTTCTTTTTCTGGATGGCGGATGTTGTAGCTTTTTCTTGGTTTACACGCCAATCTTTTGGTATGCTCACTTCTGAGCATTAGGTACTCTCTTTCCCTAGTCTTCATTTTGAATTTCATGGTTATATCTTGTCTTGGATTGTTTAGATTAAGTCTGGGGGAGAGCTGCTTCTCGTTACCCACTGTGCACGCACACGTTGCATTACATACTAGAAGTAATTTTATCTCATTCATTTAGTATTGTTCATCATTACCGCACACCACAACACCCACTTGAGCGTGTACTTAGCTGTAGGCGCGTATCGAGTATAACTCATTTCCTTTGTGTGTTTGGGAAAATGATTGTGCTGGCTTTTAAATTATGTAGTGGAGTAAAATGTTGACTCCGGTGTTCCTAGTCAAGTACTCATGTGAGTATGGGGATTTGTGTAGATTAGATTTCTTTTTATACTTTTAGTTTTATGCATTTTTTAGTATAAATATTGTTTACTCTACTCAAATGGTGAATCCGGTGTGAATCAAAAGGTATTATAGGGATGTGTGTAAAGTATCGTTAGATGCGTATTGCTCGAGCCAGGAGGAAGGATAATCTTTCTCGGTGGCTAAGAACTTGCCCCAAGCGATTCTTGAAGCATAGACATATGATAGTTCTTTTGCGTGAGAATGACATAGGCTATCATTTTGGCCCGGTTGAGCTTTTGTGCCATTCCTAATATCTTCCCTCGCTAGCCCCTTTGTGCCTACCCCTTCCTCTTGATTCAGCTCAATTTGTTGAAAAGAAAAAAAAATGAGAAAAAGAAAACGAAGTGAAAAGAAAAGAAAAAAGAGATGAGCTTAATTGAAAAATCTTTGTATAAATTTATGATTGGGAGTAGGCGGTGCACACACCCATGTTGTTAAGTTCAAGTCTGGGGGTGTGGTGTACCCGCGTGTTTGTGTGGTGCTTGAGGATAGTTTTTTTAAAGCTCATTTGGGTTTAGGTGTACCAAGCCTTCATGTTTATCTTTGTTTACCTCACCATAACCCAAACCCCTTTTAAAACCTAAAGTCCTACCGACTCGCGCTATGAACCAATCAAATGCCGTGGAGAGAATGTGACCGGGCGAGCTTATGGTCTCCAACACTGATGGATTTCGGTGGAGTTTGTCCGGAACCCCAACTTGGGCAATGCTCGTCTCATCGTTTATTTTACTTTCTCCGTATGTGTGACCGGATGATTCATCGTGACTCCCATTTTGAGTAGAAGTAATAGTTATTTACTTTGTTAGAAATTTATAAACTATGTGTATAATTAGAAATCTTCTCTACTATTTTTCTATGCACATGAGCATGTGACTTCGCATGGTACTACATTTTATAATTTTTAAGCTAGCTATTCCATTTTCCCGCCTGCTTAGGATTTGTTTGCTCGGGATGTGCAAACAGGTAAGTCTGGGGGTGTGATGAGTCCCATTTATATACACTTTTATGGACTCATCTGGGCTAGTTTTCCTGCTTTTGCACTTCATTTTCAGTTCTTAATTGCTTATATTTTACTCGTTCGCGCTTTCACTATTAGTGCAATGTCTTGGCCCATTGTGGTGTGCAATTGCGTGCTTTGTTGTTGGGGGCAAGCACAATGTGCTCCCCATTCTTTTTATGCGTTTATGCTTGAGATGGAGGGGTATTCCCAGCTGTGTTGTGGCTGATGCAGGTGGACGGTTCATCCATTTTTTATCCAAAATTCATGTCTGCGTATATCGCACGGTCGTGCGTTTTCCTTGACGCACGGTCATATGTGATCGTGCGTTCTCTTCTGTGGTGGAAAATGATGTTTTGTCGTTGATCGTGCGTCTCTACGCACGGGCAGTTGCTCGTGCATGAAGGAATCGCACGATCGACCCGTTTAGCCTTGTTTTTGGCCATCTGGATTTGTCCGTGCATTTTTATGCACGGTCGGCTTCGACCGTGCGTGAGTAAAACGCACGGGCGCGACTGCTTCTTCTTCCTGGGCTCCTGTACTTTTAATATCGCACGGTCCACGCACGGTCGTGCGTTCGACCGTGTGTGACCAATTTCTGACTAGTTTTCTATAAAAGCTGTAGATCTCGACCTAATCGGGAGTTCGCCCGATCCATCTTCTTTCCTGCGCCTAAGGGTTCCCGCTCCGTTCTAGTCCGCCATTTCATCATTGCCCACCATTTGGAGGTGCTCCGGACACATTCTTGGCTCAAGTCTTGAGCCGGAGCATCCTCTCGGCCGCCTCCATCATCCAAGTGCTTCACGGAGAGGATTCCATCCTCATCTTCATCGCCAAGCAAAGAGTTCTTCGCATCGGACGTGGCCGGATTGTAGTTTACCGGAGAAGACGGGTCCATTGGGAGGAAGTGACATCCCTTCTCTACCCCGGAAGATAGTTGGGACCGAGTTAGGATGCGGATTGACAACCCGACGATTCCTGCCGTGAATCTACAACAAGCCTCCGGATTCGGTCGTATCTCTTGCCTTTTTCTCTTATTTGTGTTGATGTATATGAATGTATTCCTTATTATTTGATGATGTGGCACATGTAAACCTCGATTTGTAGTGTTTATTTTATGTCTATGTGAAATTATTCTTTTGCTTATATGTGTGTTTGAGGTGCGCCACCAAATCCACTCCACCCTCCACTTCATTCCGCTTGCCTACTCGTCCATCCGCCCTTGCGAAGTAGTGCGTTCAAGGCCTACGTAGTTTCCATCCCGCCTAGCGAAGCAGCGCACTCAAGGCCTGCATAGGAATATTTTAGTTGTTTTTCTTTTATTTTCCATAAACCAAATCCCCCTTTTCCACAATCCATTCGCTCGAAAGGACTTCAATCTCAAGTCCTTCCTCGATAGATAACTCCACATTACTGGTGTACAACCCTTATTCTCCGAGGATGGGACCCACTCAAGGCCACGTAGGTGGAAGTCAAGGTCAAAGGGTCAACACAAAGACCAACAGTCCAAGGCAGGAATAGGAAGCAGCAGAAGCCCTGTGCGAGTATTGGCCCGGCGTGTGCGAGCATCACCTAATACTCGCCAGATGGGCGACTATGGCATGGTACTCGTCGAGTAACCCATAGTCGCCAGGTTAGGGCCGGGCTATAAAAACCCCTACCCCTTGGTTGCTTATAAATAGGACCCCAGGGGTACTTGCATTGGCACTTGTGCTTGAGCTTCTGGATCCCGATTTCCGAATTCTCGAGCCCGTCACCCCTGCTTGTTAGCCAAGTCGGTGCCTTCCTCGTATCCTGCTCGGCCATTCTTGGTTGTGGAGGGGAAGACTCCTTCGAGCTTCCGGGTACGTGGTGGGACCTCCCTGCCGCAGCATCTGGGGTCCTGTTGTTGCTCTCCTAGCTTCCTCATAGTCGCCAGCTTGATCTTCTCGTCGGACAGCTGGGCAAGTAGCCTCCGGCTGCAAAGGTCCGAATCTTGATCAGGATTTTCCTGGCGTCAACACTTTGGTGCGGTGAGCGTGGATCGCAGCCAGAGGGAGAAAACCTAATAGGAAGACAAGATGGTCGTAGAAGGCGACCACGAGGAAGTAGTCGGCAACCCGTCAGGAACTGGCAGGTTCGTGACGATTGAAGTTTTTGAAGCATTCTCCCAGCGCATGGAAGGGGCTATGCGAGCAGTGTTCCAGCAGGGTGCGGAGGGCACGGCGACCTCGCCTAATCGCCCGGTGCTGACCGAGGGCGAGGAGCGCACCCAGCGCGCAGGCAAGGAGCAAAGAATTGATCAATTTAAACCAGCTCGCTTCAAAGCGTCTTATTTCCAGCATTCCTCTGATTGTGTGAGTTAATGTGCTTAAATGTGCTTAAACTCCCCTTAAAATTATTGAGCAGCAGGAAACAGGTTTGGTCGGCATTCATCATCCAAGTAGGAAGAGACCTCGGGAAGGTATGTTCCCATGGAACTCCTCGATTGTCATTCACTACCGGACGATCTGCTCGTCGATATCCGTCACCACCAGTTGGGAAATGAGCCTCCGACTTGAACCTCGTAAAACCCCGGAATGGATGATGGGACAGTGCCTCGGTTCAGCAACCCTCTAAGACCAAGCCTCTGCACTGACGGTCGAGATCAGCTCCCCCCTTGCATGTTGGCCACGGTTCGTATCGACTGCGCTTCTCATTCGACTGGAGGGATTACCAGGAAGAAGTCCGGACGCCGATATCCCGACTTGGAAAAGCAGGTGACCGATTTGACCAACCAAAAGACGAAGACAGCAAGCATCCAAGTCAATAGAGGCCCCGGGAATGTGTGTCCCTAGGGGACCTGCCCGGCTGCCATCCCATACTTGACGTCATCCTTCGAAGACAACAAGCATCCAAGTCAACGGAGGCCCTGGGAATGTGAGTCCTTGGGGGACCTGCCCGGCTGCCATCCCATACTTAACGTCGTCCTTCGAAGGCATCAAAACATCCAAGGAAAAGGAAACCACGGGACGGTGTGTCCCTGAGGGACCTGCCCGTCTGCCATTCCTTACTTGACGTCATTTTCCGTCGACATCAGGTTTTCAAGTAGAAGGGAGGCCTCAGGATGATAAGTCCCCCCGGGCCTCCCGACTACTGAACTATATTTTCTTCCTTCCCTTGAAAAGCTCCTTTGATTCTTGCTTAAAAATCCTAACGGCGCTCTTCATTAGGTGCAAGTCAAGGCCTCAGGAGCAAATCTGCAGGTGCGAGTATGATGGTGCGAGCATGCATTACGAGTATACAGGTGCGAGCATACATCCTCATCAAAATCCTAAAAAGCCTAGCGAGCACTCAACCTCGCCTCGAGCCTAGGAGCCTAAGCGATATACAAGCAAGGAAGTAAATACATAAAGAAAGAGGCGAGTAAGACTTGTCCACAAATTCCTTTCATTTATGCAAAAAATCTTGTATACATCAAGTTACAGGTATATTAAAGAACTGCACAAAAAGGTCGCCGAGTGAGCAAAAAGGGAGCCCAGGCGACTAGACGACATCCTCGCCTTCTATATCTACGTCATCATCATCATCATCATCATCGTCGTCATCATCATCGTCGTCCTCATCATCTTCATCCTCGGCATCGCTGGGCTGCGGCGAGGATGCTCGCAAGGGGGAGGTGGACTCTTCAGCGAGCAGCGTCGGAATGATGTCCCCCACTGTCAATCCCATAGCTTCCGGCTTCAGAAGATCGTCTGCCTTCAGCTGGTTCAGGATGACCTCCCCCGTTGCTCGCGCGATCTCCCGGCGAATATACGGCATGTCGTCGCTGTGCATCCTTATGCGCTTGCCCCTGGGAATGGCCGCCTCTGCCGATTGCTGCTCGGCAGGCCGAGTTTCCAACTCGGCGATACGGATCTGGGCGACCTCCAGGGCCGAGCGAGTATCCTCCAGCTCCTTCTCAGCCTGGGACAGTCTCTTCGTTGTTTCCAGCTCGGCAGCCTGCAAAAGGTAAAAAGCGAAAGATAAGTTTGACAACTTGCAAGGTGGCGAGTATCTTAGTAACAAGCAAAGACGTAAAGGCGAGTACCTCGAACTCCTTGATCCGTAGCGCGAGGGCGATCAGCTTCGGACCCTGCACTTTGATCGCCTGCTCGTACTCAAGTAGTCGCCTTGCTGTTGCGTGAGCCAGCTCGGCGGACCGCAAGAGGGAGCGCGAGGTCTGGTGCGCCAGATCCTCGGTAGCTGTGTCCTGCAGGACTTCGGCGTCCGCGCGACCATATAGGGCGTAGGTCACATCGAAGGCCTCCCCCTTGTCCTCCCACTCATCCGACCAGGCGGTGAGGTTTGAGCTGAGGGTCACCTCGTGCGCGCGCT
The DNA here is from genome assembly GCA_033032865.1 of Dactylorhiza incarnata. Lineage (NCBI taxonomy): Eukaryota > Viridiplantae > Streptophyta > Magnoliopsida > Asparagales > Orchidaceae > Dactylorhiza > Dactylorhiza incarnata. The sequence goes on from JAWHQI010000198.1 coordinate 4,788,340, forward strand.
CAGCCCAGGTCACCAATGGGCGACCATAGGCATCCTCGCTGCGGGTGCCCTCATTAAAGAGAGGATGGTCGCTCGGCTCGCCAGCCTCCGAAGGATCCGCCTTCTTGCCCAGATCCCTATGGGCGACCTCCTTCTTCTGCCTCTTGGGCTCAGCGACCTTAGCCTTACCCTTTCGCTTCTTAAAAGTCCCGGCCTCATCACCGGCGACCTTGGGATCGTCGCCCCCTGGCGACAAGGCAATTGGGGAGGAGCCCCCAACCTCGCACGCCGAGGTTCCGACACCCCCTTGGGTGGCAACCGTCGCCTTCAACGCGGGAGGAAGAGCGTCGCGCGGAAGAGTTTGCACGCCTGCAAACAAGAAGACCAAAGATTAGTCGCATGATCAACGCTCAAAGGTCGAGTATGGCTAATGCTCGCGCAAAAGTACCTTACCCTAGGCGAACTTCCGTCAGCTCGTCTACTCGCCTCCTCCAGAACACCACGTCAAAGCGACGATGCCTGAAGGAGTCGAGCATGGGAACGCCGATCAAATTCGCGAGATCAGCCTTGGCCTTTTTGGCAGCCTCGACAAAAGCTAGCGACATTATGTGCGAGTGCAGAAGGACGGATTCGTCGGAGACCCCCCCTATATATAGATCCCAGACATCGGCCGGCAAGATTCCGAGTATCTCCCAATACTCGCCCAGACAGAAGCTCGTCGAATAAAGGTTGGATGTTTCTTTCCGAGCAACTATGTTACTCGCAAAGAGCGGGGATTGTGTACAACCCTTATTCTCCGAGGATGGGACCCACTCAAGGACACGTAGGTGGAAGTCAAGGTCAAAGGGTCAACACAAAGACCAACAATCCAAGGCAGGAACAGGAAGCAGCAGAAGCCCTGTGCGAGTATTGGCCCGGCGTGTGCGAGCAGCACCCAATACTCGCCAGATGGGCGACTATGACATGGTACTCGCCGAGTAACCCATAGTCGCCAGGTTAGGGCCGGGCTATAAAAACCCCCTACCCCTTGGTTGCCTATAAATAGGACCCTAGGGGTACTTGGATTGGCACCTGTGCTTGAGCTTCTGGATCCGGATTTCCGAATTCTCGAGCCCGTCACCCCTACTTGTTAGCCAAGTCGGTGCCTTCCTCGTATCCTGCTCGCCCATTCTTGGTTGTGGAGGGGAAGACTCCTTCGAGCTTCCGGGTACGTGGTGGGACCTCCCTGCCGCAGCATCTGGGGTCCTATTGTTGCTCTCCTAGCTTCCTCATAGTCGCCAGCTTGATCTTCTCGTCGGACAGCTGGGCAAGTAGCCTCCGACTGCAAAGGTCCGAATCTTGAGGTTAGGATTTTCCTGGCGTCAACAACTGTGTTCCTTTGAGATTCGATACTTGGGGATTCACTCCCACATTTTATATTACTTGAACGATCAGTACACTGTCGTTTCGTGCCTCAGTCTCGCTACCGCTTATAGCGGTGTGCTATTTTTGTGCATTAGTGACCCTAGGCACCGAGTGGGAGGACGAAGCGGAGGACATCAAGGGGTATAAACAAAGCAGATGGCGTGGACTAGCTACAGGAACAACTACCACTACACAAGTGTATGTATATAATTAAAGCAGTAAGTAAAGCATAATAAAGAGCATGTAAAGAACAGTAAGTAAAGATAAGTAAAGTAAAGTGGAGAAGGGCAAGGCATAGTAAAGTAAGAATAGTAACCGTTGATGTATAGGAATGCCCATACAAACCTATAAACCAAGGGGTCGTTTAGCAAGGCCTATCGTATAAAAAGTCTCATACCGATTTATACGATAGGGGTATGGGTTGAAATGCAATGCTTATGCCATGACATGCAGGGTTATGTAGTTTATGCTATGTTCATACAAGTGCAACTCACACACTTCGACTATATGCGCACAGACCTTTAATTCCCCCTTTTTGGAGCTAGCAAGACTCCCAGGATACTCCCGTAGTGGCAAACGGAAGCGGTGGGTTGGGCCTCACCCACCTCTAGGTTGGTATTCACACTACCTAACCTAGACCTATCGTACGCCTCAACGCAAAACTGCGGAGCATCTGCGTACTCTTACTGGCTGGACCACCAGACTTTTATGGCTAAGTGCAAATTCCACACTTGCCGAGTCAACGGATCGACATCGGTGTGAACAATCGTCCAATACCGAAGACCCACCACCTTCATGCACATGCAAACATGTTTACCATCTATCTTTGAGCCATAGGCTCCCCGGGCTAATCCGCCCGTCACCTTAACCTTTCGAGCCACCAGCTCGCCGGACCAACCCGTCCATGCCCACAGCCACCGAGCCTACCGCTCGTGACTCTAGACCAACTAAACTCCCATAAACACAAGGTGTGTGTGTGTGTGTGCATTATTGAGTTAATCTTGTACAAGAACTTATCCCTACAATTTATGGTTAATCTTGGACTTCCTGAGGATTATCCTGTAAGGGGCTCGCTACGGTACTAGAAACTATAATGGGATGATAACCCAAAGATCCCTTTACAAGGCTATTAATGTTATTGGTATCTACCCATAAGAATACCCCTCTTAACATTTCACTTGAATTAATCTCCTAAGTGTTTTCTGACTCCCCACGGGAAAGACGATCTTTCGTAAATCCTGGGCACAACTTTACCCTTAACTCACCAAGAACACTCTCATCTCATAACTCCTTTTGGTAACCTCAAATCATCTCAATCAGACTAGGTATACCAACTACCTTCCATTCCCACCTACTGGTCTTCAATTTACCTAAGTTTTACAGTTTTACTATACGCAGACCAAATAAGCTATATGAGTGCATAAGAGGAGGTACTCCAAATATTCATCCAACTGACTCAAGATTATTACTGGGAGTCTATCATGATATTCTAAGACTAAATCCAGAGGATCATATTTTTCCTTAATCATTTAACATTTATTTTAATTTCTCCAATATTTGCCAAGTATGAAAATGAACATGAAGTGTAAGGTATTCTTATGATATGTCTCTCATAAATTTAAGATAAATCTATCATGTCAAAATAATAGTAAGTGCAGAATATCACAATTTAACAATCAGGAATTGTCCTCTATTTATCATATTTAGCATATATCCAAAGCTTGAGGTTATTGAAGGAACCATCAAAAATACTTATCCAAAAATTATGAGAAAATTACTGGACCTCTATAGTGTTCAGTAAGGCTTACTAAATGAGTTTCAAAATTCATGGAAATCATTTTCTCACCCAAATAATTATTCTAAATAAATCCTAATATGAACATGTTGTGAAGTAGACTACTGATAACATACTCCAAAAATTATATAAAAATTTACAGAGCTTTCTAGTGCCCTGAAATGTCCTATCACCAAGTTGCAAATTTTTCCAGAGAGTATTAGACCCTTAATTATTTTTATTAAGGCTAAGACAAAATAAGTGTCTTGTGAATGAAGTACTGGTTAAATCATTTAATTAATTACACAAAAATTACCAGAGGTTTATCATATGATTATAAAGGCACCACCAAGGTTTCATCACCATCCAAGATTATCTGAGCATATAAATTTATCTCACAAGGAAATGCCCTAAAGGGGTTATAACCTAACTCATAGGTGATAAGTGTTCCTAAAATCCTCATAAAATTTCCTAGAGAATATTTACACCTCATAAACTTATCTGCCAAGTTTCATGACCATCCAAGGACATATCCCCTATATCCTTCACAAGGCTCAAAGTGCAACCCTAAGGTTAAAACTAGAGTCCTTGGGCATATCCACCCCACATCACCCCAAATTACTCATGGGGGTGTCTTACATGATCTTAAACCAGTGGCCCAAATGTCACACCACTTTGATGAGATTTGACCACCTAATTCCATCGTGTGCACTTTTGACCTAGTTTGACCAAACTTGGGTTAGCAAATTACCCAACCAAATCAGTCCCATTTGTGCTGAAATTTTTACCAGGGTAATATAATAACCCTAAATAGCACCCACCAAAATTTGGAGGGTATTGGAGGTAATTAGACCATATAATTAATTAGTGTATGGATTATTAAATTTTTACAAAAACCTTAGAAAAATGTTCTCCTAAATTTCCCATATTTGGACATGTTAAGGGTGTAGGTACAAATAGCCTAGGTTTCAATTTTCAAGTCACTCCCATGACCCAATCAAAAGTTATTCCAAGATTAGTGACTGTCCTACCCTAAGGACCAGTCCCACCAAAATGGCTCTACAAGGAGCTACAGTACTCCTTTTGGTCTGAAACAAATTTTAAATTAACGTACACACCAAGGGTACAACTTTGGTGTTGACCACATTTTGATCAGAGGGGCCTAGGTATTTTTAGTAATTAAATCTAGGTACAACAAAATATATGACAGAAATATATATATCATAACACTTAATATGAAGATCTTGCACAATTCTAGAAGCACAAACGAATGGCATTCCTTCACCTTCTCCAATCAGCCACCGACCACGGTTGGCCCTCCCTGTAGCAAATTTGGGAGGTGATTTCTCAGCCACCTAGACGCTCTACCGGTCGGCCAATGCCTCCACCACCTCCGTTGAGGTGGCGGCCGACGATGTGCGGTGGTTGGCTGGCCGGAGGCGGCCGGAATCAGATTTTTTAACGAGGGAAGAAAGTTTGATCACAAGCTTCCGACCATGTCGATTCAAGACCAATTGGTCCCAAATCTAGTGGCCAAAATGATAAGATCTACCCACTAAGAAATAGACAGGAGGGGAGGACCTGAATTGCGACTTGTAGTCGTGTCGATTGCCATCCCGCCATGGTTGGTCGAGAGCTCTTGGGTGCCATGCCGGTATGTGCCTAGGTATGAGAATTCTTCTAGAAAATGGGGGAAACTCATTCCCTCCACCCCTTGAGCCCTTTTATAGATCCAAATCCTGGTGGGGAGGAGATGAAGCTTGGGTTCCATTAACACCATTCATGGTGAGAATTTCGGTCATCTCCAAAGGTCACCAATTTCATCACCCTTTATGGTTGGAAAAACTCTTAATATTCTTCTAATTGATAGGGGGAATGAACCCCCATCAATTGGGAGGACTTTTGGACTCCCTTGGTCAGCAAAATGAGTCCCGACCATCTCCCGTCGGTTTAGCTACCGCCGGCGCTAGTGATACCGCCATCGTTAGCCCCTCGACGGCGTAATGCTTGCCGGTTCGGCAACTGTCAGGCGCTACCGCTACCGCTACCGCCAGCGCTAGCGTTTCGACGGTATTTGGTTCATCTCAGCGGTTCAGTGTTCTTCTCAGCGGCTCAGTGTTCATCTCAGCGGCTCACCTAAACCACCACTACCGCCAGCGCTAGCCACTAGCGCCGCCGCTAGCGCCGTATTCAATATACCACCTTCTTTCTACGGTTGGGTAATTGAGGTACTACGAGGGGACCCCTTTACCGGGTTAGACACGTCATGGTGGGGTCATGGGTCACGGTGATGCCCTAAGGCCAACCTTAGGCTTGGTAATTGGAAATCACTATCCGCAGACCATGGCAATTTTCGCCTCAAGCCTAAGCTCTTATGTTCTCTTTGCGCATCCTAGGGTTTTGTCATGACCTAGTCATGACAAAACCGTCCTAGGGGTCTAGTCGTTTGGGGGATGTTACACATGGCCCCTCCTCGCTCGATCAAGGAGGTCCAACGGCTGAACGGAAGAATCACGACTCTCTCTCAGTTCCTAACCCGCATAGAAGACAAGTACCTTCCTTTCTTCAAGGCCCTCCGAGGAGCCCGAAACTTCAGATTTTAGTGGACAGACGAGTGTCAGGCAACTTTCGGCCTCCTCAAGCAGCACCTGGCGGCTCCGCCCCTGTTATCGAGGCCAGAGCTAGGGGAAGACTTACTCTTGTACCTGGCAGTGTCTCCCACCGCACTTAGCTTGGTGCTCGTAAGGGATGAAGGAGGCATCCAACGGCCCGTCTACTACCTCAGCAAGGTCCTCGCTGGCGCAGAGACAAGATATTCGGCGACAGAAAAAATGGCGCTGGCCTTGGTCTTCTCGGCAAGAAAGCTTCGCCCCTAGTTCCAGGCTCACACCATAAAGGTCCAAACACAGCTCCCGCTGCGAGCCATACTTCAAAAGCCGGAGGCATCATGAAGACTGGTTAAGTGGGTCGTTGAACTCGGCGAGTTTGATATCCGCTTCCACCCTCGACCAGACATCAAATCGTAGGTCCTTGCAGATTTCATTATGGAGTGCACCATCACAGAGCTGACACCAAGTGAGGCACCAACAATAGTTCCCTGGACGATGTACGCAGACGGAACGTCATGAGGGGAAGGAGCGGGAGCAGGTATGCAGTTAATAAGCCCGGAGGGAGAAACACTAGAGTACGGCCTCAGGCTGAAGTTCCCCACCACTAACAATATTACGGAATACGAGGCCCTTATTGCAGGCCTACGACTTGCCCAAAGATGTATAGTTGAGAGACTGACAGTCTACACCGACCCCCAACTAGTCATGTCGCAGGTCAACGAAGATTTTGAAGCAAAACATGACCAGATGGTACAATACCACGCCTACGCTCGGGACTGCATCCAATGGTTCCCATCATGGCAACTTCTCCACATCCCAAGGGAGCAAAACGCCCGAGAAAATGCACTCTCCAAGATCGCGGCCTCCCCGACATAGTACTAGTCTAGAAGAAAAAGGGTGGAAGACCTTAGGGTACCAAGCATCCAGGGACCCTGGGACATCGCCACCCTTGATGACTCCAGGGCATCTTGGATGCACCCCATAAGGAACTACCTCGAGCAGGACAACTCCCCAGTGATCGCACACAAGTATGGTTAACCCACCTGCGAGCTGCGTCCTTCACCATCATCAACGGAGACTTGTACAAACGGGCATTCTCCGGACCTCTCCTAAGGTGTCTATCCGAAGCAGAAGCAGAGTACGCTGTACGGGAGGTGCATGGAGGGGTTTGTAGGGAGCACCTTGGAGGAAAGAGCCTGGCAAGAAAGATACTTCGTCAAGGGTTCTACCGGCCCACGCTGCAAAAAGACGCGCAGGAATTCATCTGCCGGTGTGCTGGGTGCCAACACCACGCCAACACACCACGAAAATCTGCTTTTGAAGTACATATATATACATATATAGTATATATATATACTCTATAAGTATATATATATATATATTTATATATATATATATACTATATATATAAGTATATATATATACAAGTATACATGTATTTATATGTATATATATACTTATATTTATAAATATATAAGTATACTTATATATATATAAGTATATCTATAAGTACATATATATTCGTATATATATATATAAGTATATATATATACATATATATAGTATGTATATATAAGTATATACTTATATAAGTATATATATAAGTATATCTATAAGTACATATATATTCGTATATATATAAGTATATATATATACAAGTATACATATATTTACATGTATATATATACTTATATTTATAAATATATAAGTATACTTATTTATATATATATAAGTATATCTTAGTATATATATATAAGTATATATATGTATATATACATATATAGTATATATATACTCTATAAGTATATATATCTATATATATTTATATATTCTATATATATAAGTATATATATACATATATATATAAGTACATATATATTTGTATATATATAAGTATATATATATATACAAGTATACATATATTTATATGTATATATATACTTATATTTATAAATATATAAGTATACTTATATATATATATAAGTATATCTATAAGTACATATATATTCGTATATATATAAGTATATATATATACATATATATAGTATGTATATATAAGTATATATATATAAGTATATAGCTTGTGTTTGTATTCTTTTCCTTTTCAATATGTTTGAATCACTTAAGAGTCTGTAAAATTTGCTAAGCTAAATAGAGGGAGATTGTTGGGAAAAACACTCTCATGATTTACCTTACAAATTATGTAAAAGTGATTTCGTCCTCTAGGAATTATGACCCAAGTTGTATAGTGAGGGTAAGTTGGTCTTTAGATGTCCTAGAATGTCATATTCACTTTAAGATGTCAAAGCCCAGTCAAAAGGAGACCAAAATTCAGTTGAGTTAAACCAGCTTTGAAAAGCAGTCGACGCAACTTTGATTAGAAGTCGAAGCAACTTTGAATGGCAGTAAAAGGTAACTCAGACTGGCAGTCGATGCTTCATTTGATTGGTAGCCGACACAACGTCGCTTATGTATCGACGCAATGATAGAAGTCCAAGTCGATGTATGCTTTGATTGATTCTAAATCAAATGGCGTCGAGGAGATTGAGATATTGCATCAAGAAGGATTCGAAGTACTGATGAAAGTTGAAGTCGATGCAACATCGACTAGTATTCGACGCAGAAGTCAGAAGTTTAAGTCTACGTTCTTTATCTCGATGGATTCATCGATAATGAATCGACGCAACGTCGATAACAAGTGTCTTTTCAAAGCTGAGGTTTTCTATAGCAGATCTAGACGTAACTTCTAATGGAGTTCAAATCTACGTCGATATGAAGTCAGAAGATATTCGACGCAATGTCGAATACAGTCAAAGAATTGTAAACTTCTTGGAATGGATTCTGAGGATTATTCAGAATGTATATATGTAAGTTATTTGAATCCTAACGGGTCGCAGAAGTACAAATAGAGAAAGAAAGCCTCTTGAGATTCATAGGTGATAAAATTGGAAGATATATTAAAGGTCATTGACGGGCTATTAACACAGATAGAAAGAAAGCTATAATTCTCTTTCCACATTCCAATTAGAGAATCGATCTGAAGGGAAAGTGATTCGATTCTAATTTAATTGAATCGACAAAAGATTATATACGTACATAATTCTAAAAGGGTGACAACACTTCTTTTTTCTATCTCCCTCTCTCTCTCTCATTCTACCAGATAGAATTCTGGATGGCAGTTCTTCTTCCTCAATCTGCAAAAGCTTCTTTTTCATTTTCTCTCTGAAAGAATCTTATCAAAGAAACGATCATCTGATCAACAATTGTGAAGAAGAACAATCCTTGACCTTCTGCTTATCAAGGATTCATTATATCTAAATAGAGATCATCCACTTAGTGCTCAAAGATCCTCAGTGTTGTTGAAAAGGGATCTTGATCAGAAAAATTCTCCTCTTATAATTCTTCTGATTACTTCTTACTCTTATTATTGTTCTTATTTTGGTTCATTCAATTATATTGTAAAAGAGTTTTAAGAATCCCTCTTCAAAGGATTCATAATTGGTTATAAGAGTCTCCTTATCAAAAGACTCAGTGGTTCTAAGAGTCTCCCGAATAAAAGACTCAGTGGTTCTAAGAGTCTACTTATCAAAAGACTAAGTGGTTCTAAGAGTTTCCTTATCAAAAGACTCAACATTGTGATATTGGATTCCTACCAAGGGGGGTAGAAGAGTGGATGTACCCATAAGTTTTGGGGAACCACTATAAGTTCTTGTGTCTTCTGTGTGTGTGCATTTTTTGCGTTTGTCTCTTGTTTATTATTATTATTATTCTGTAATTGCTTTAATTCTGGTTGGAATCTTGGATGACTGGGAATTAGTAATTTTTGTGCAAGTTTTATTAAAAGGTTTTAAGTCTTTATTCATCCCCCTCTAGTGAATTCTCAAAGGAACAACTGTGTACTTTCAGTCACCATCTAATTTATTTTTAAAAATACACTTAACACCAACAATCGGATGATTAGATGACCTCTCTACAAGTTTCCAAACCTTATTACGTTCAAATTGATTAAGTTCTTCATTCATAGCTAAAAAACAAAATTCATCATTTAAAGCGGTTGAAATGTTTTTATTTTATTTTATTTCGGATACAAAGCAAAAGCTTGAAAATGACTCATATAAAGAAGAACGATTAGTTACCCCTTTTGATGGTTCTCCAATGACAAGCTCCCTTGGATGCTCCTATGAAAACTGTAGCACACTTGGAGGTACTAATTCTTCCTTTTCTTCCTCTTTCTCATCTTTTTTTTCTCCAAGTGATTCATCATCCTCATCCAAAGGGGGAAGGGGTTCCTCTTCATTTCCTGTAGGATTAGCATCTACACAAGGAACAAGCTCATCAAATCTTACATGAATAGAATCTTCAACTATTTTAGTTCTTTTATTATCTATTCTATAAACCTTACTAGTTGAAGAGTAGTCAATGAAAATTCCCTCATCACATTTTTCATCAATTTTTCCTAAAGTATCTTTAGTGTTTAATATAAAGCATTTACAACCAAAATCATGAAAATAAGATACATTAGGTTTCTTTTTAAAATATAGCTCATAAGGAGTTAATTTTAAGAATGGGCGAAGCATGACACGATTAAAAATAACATGAAGTATTAAGAGCTTCGTCCCAAAATGATCTAGGTACTCCAAATTCGGAAAGCATAGTACATGCTAGTTCTTGAAGGGTTCTATTTTTCCTCTCCACTACACTATTTTATTGCGGGGTGCGTGGAGCGGAAAATTCATGTTTTATTCCTAGATCATTACAAAAAGTAGTAAACTTATAATTTTCAAATTCTCATCCATGATTCGAGCGTATACATTTAATTTTTAAATCATGTTCATTTTGAATACGAATGCATAGTTTAGTAAATTCAAAGAAAACATTGAATTTGGAAGAAAGAAATATAGTCCAACAATATCTAGAATAATCATCAATTAATACAAAAGTGTATTTTCTACCACCTAGACTAGAAGTGCTAACCGGTCCAAATAAATCTATGTGAATCAATTGAAGTGATCTAGTAGTAGAAATACCAATTTTGCTTTTAAAAGAAGATTTTGAAAATTTCTTTTTTTGGCAAGGCGAGCAAAGTGAAGATAAATTTCCATTAAACATTGGTAGTCCTTTTATTAATTTATCTTTTGATAACTTTAAAATAAGCATGGTACTATAGTGACCAAGACGCTTATGCCAAAGTTCTAATTCTTCATTTTTTGAAATAAAACATTTTATAGAAGAATGTGAAAGATCATTAAAGGCAATCATATTGACATTATGCAATCTAGGTGCGGTGAGAACGACGTTATTTGTTTTAGAATCTATGATTTTGCAAAGATTTGTAGAAGATTCAAATAAAATATTTAAACCTTTATCACATAATTGACTAATTGAAATTAGATTATGTTTTAAACCTTCTACAAACAATACGTTAGAAATAGAAAATGATTTGTTACCCACGATGCACATGATCCTTCCTTTGTCGTTATCTCCAAAAGTCACTATCCCTCCTTTTTTAATCACGAGGCTAAGGAACTTTGCTTTGTTGCTCGTCATGTGTATGGCACAACCCTTATCCAAATACCACACGTCTTCTTTGTCCTTAGCCTGCTAACATACCTAAAAGGGAGATGAGAGTAAAGATCCGGCTACCCAAGAGGTTCCTCCCATAGAGTAGGTGGAAACTTTAGGTACCTAGATTTGTTTTAAAGTTGTTAGAACTTTCTTCCTACATGAGTCTGTGGTGTGTCCAAACATATGGCATTTGACACACGATATAAAGGGGGTTGAGACCCTTTTTGAAGTTTTGTGTAAACTCTTACAGAAAGACGAGGTAACAACAGTAGATTGATTTAATTTTTTATTGAAAAAGTTTTGATTACTGAATTTACTTCTACCGATGGCATTAGTAGCTAACGTCAGGCATTAGTCCAGAAGCATATCCTAGCCCGTATTTTGCACTTCCATGACATTGATTGGCCAAAATCATATCAAGATTTTTTTGGCCAACTCCGAATTTTTTAATAGCCATATTTAAATCATGAATTCGGGCTTTAAGTGGGGTGTTTTCCGTTACTAACATAACACACCAATTCACAAAGGTTTTTTTCCCTCTTTTATTTGAGAAAGAGAAGATTTAAGAGATCTTTCTAAGTCACCCTTTTCTTTAGTTAGAGATTCGATAGTGGAATAGGACTTAACAAAAGCTTCTTCAAGTTCTTTTATCCTTGCCAAGGAGTGATTGCACTCATGGTAAGTCATCTTCTCTTTCCCTAATAACTTAATTCTTTATTTAGTTTTTTATTCTCTTTAAAATAAAAGTTTATTTTTCAGATTTCAAGAGATCAACATCTTTTAAACTTTTATCAAAATATTTGCAATTTTATAACTATTCGCTATATAAATCATTATAAGAGGGAGGATTTACCTCAGTGTCACTTTGGATACTGTATTCATCGTCAGATGGCATGTTGCTCTTTCCCATAAGGCCCATGTTTGCTTCTTCTATTATATCTTAAGATGCCCTTAGGAGGGGGGGGGGGGGATGAATAAGGGTCTTAGAAATCTTTATATTTTAAAACAAACTTTTGATATTTTGTAAGAATGACATTAGATCAAAAGTAAATTGCTAGAAATGAAAATCAAATCAAGTTTATTGAACAAATAGAGATATGATTATTATTGATAAACTTAATTACAAAAGAGGATTTCTATGACAATAGAAATCGAGGCGATGAATATAAAGACTTGGGTTTTCTATACCGACTCTTCTCTCTAAGAACTGGTTGGCTTTAGCCGATCTATCCCCAGATACGACCTCAAGCTGCTCTAGCCTTTCTATCCCCAGAATGGCCTCGAGTACCCCATAGATCTAAACCCTAGACCTAGTCGCCAACATACGCGACAAATTCCCCCTAAGCCATACAAGGACCTAGTCACCAACCACCACGACGAATTCTCCACTAAACGATCAAAAAGATAAAATTAAAAGGAATTACAAAATATGAAATTCAAAATGAAAACTCCCTATGAAAAAATTTGAAGGCGACGACGAAGAACCGTTGAAGATCGTCGAAGTCAAAGCATGCATTCTTCACATTGAGTTTGTGTTGATCCGATCCTCCTTTAATTACTTCCCTTGAGTTTGAATGGGAGGACTTTTGGTGATCTGGAAATATGGCCCTCACAGAGATTTCAGAGTGGTGGATTAGGACTCCAGGAGTTGTGTCCATGAAGAAAACATAAGCCACCATTTTATATGAGAGGAAGCTAGCATTGGCGTTATCTCTTTTTGGTAATGCTTGATGACACGTATCCTTATTATGGGAAGGAGATGGTGCATGATTGAAAGATTCTTATTTTATGCAACCCTAACACTGGTGTTTGGGGTAATGCTGGCGCATGCACAAATCATTTCCAAAATGCTCCCGCAATCACGATAACTTCCCTCCATAGCATTTTCACATTGGCGGGATCGAGGGTTAACGTCAGAGTTAGCTATAACACTTGGCGTTAGACCAACTTTCTTCTCATTTATCAATTTGTGTTATACCAGACTAATTGTAGCATCCTAGTGTCATAATTGTTCATTCCTGCATACCAAAAATACAATGACAAATGTGATCAAATACAAGTAGGATTTGTTATTCTCAAACCAAAGAGATGCAAAAAAAACTGTGTTCCAACAATCTCCCCCTTTTGATAATAACAAATCCAATTAAGATAAATCAGATTACAAAGGTAAAAGATGTGTTTTTATAAAGATATATGACACTATTCAATTTAGGGTCTTTTTAGAATAAAGATTTGTCTAATATATGTGCTCCCCCTATTTAGGTGCTCCCCATTAGTGTATGCTTCCCCTTAATCTAGTGAATCCTACTCCTTAATCATTAAAATTTATCATTTTATTCTCCCTCTTTTGTTATTAGCAAAAGTGGGTGGAGTGAAACAAAAACTAGGCTAGAATAAGGTAAAAAGGTGAAAGTGAGGACTACTAAGAGAGGGTTAAGAGTTTTGTTATAAATAAAGGAAGTTATGATTGAACATAGCATGATTAACACAACGGAAAAAATATGATAAGCGTGTAAGGAAATCCATTGTATTTTACCAAGAAAGTCTACCACTTGTTGAAAAAGAGAAAGTGAAAATGAGTTTTGAAACACAAGTGAAGAAAAAAAAACTTCGAAATAAGAATTGAGATAGATATAATAAAGCATGGTAAAAGTACATGGAAATAGAGCGAAAAACAATGTAGCCAAGACAATCATTTTAATATTTAGAGTTTTTTTATTTTAGGTTGATTTTCTTAAAAAAAATGCAAACAATTTTTAAGAAATTTCATATGTAAGTAATACTGATCTTGATTTTTTTTGTAAACACTATGGGCAAGCATGATTCGACATCTCCAAGAAGATAATAGCTACAATGAAAGTAATTCGCATGATAAGTAAAGAAAATATTGTAGAGATCATGCATTGCAATCTAGTGTTTTTTACTTAAACTTTTTAGAGAAATAGGTAGATATGCATTAGAATCCAATTCTCATGAATAGAAGCTTTATGAAAGATAATGATGTAGACAAATAGTGTTTTAATAAGAGTATACAAGTGATATAATCAAAGCACGTGACATGTGAAATGAAGTAGTAAAACAATATTAAGAGTGTAATCTTAGAATTACTTCCACACACCAATTCTAGATATTTATTTCAAAGCACATAAAATAGTACAACTACCAAGGTGCTTTGCTCCACACAATGCTCATCAAGAGTTATCAGGGTGTGAAGTATTGCTTGGGGGATCACATAAGTATTTTTTTTATTTTATTTTTATTTTGTGTGATCCGGTGTACAAATAGAAGTGATAAAAAAATGTATTTGCACAAGACACTTTACAATTCTTTCTAAGGTGCTCAACCTCACAATGCTCATTAAGACTTATCAGGAGGCTGCGTAGTGCTTGATGGAGTTATCTTTGTCATTTTATTCATATTTTTTTATTTAGGACAAAGGTCTCCGAATTCACTTGTATTTTTTGCAAACATCTAAATTTAAAAAAAAAACACTTCTATATGTGCAAGAAATTTATTTTTGAAATAGGTGTAGGTAATTTTGACATACAACTTAACATGTTAAAGTATTACACTACACAATCATGCACGACTGAGATTAAGATCACATGCAGATTACTAAAAGTGTGAGTGAATGAATCATTATTTAACATAAAAACATTACCCGTACTTAGAGGCATGCCACACAATCTTACACAATTTTCTATAATCTATTTCATTGCATATAACAAGATTAAGATCAAGGCTTGACAAGTCAAAATAATGTTTAGGAAACTTGAAATTGAAATTAAACATTAAAGAGAATCTTTAAGAGTATGTTTAGTCAATTTTGACAATTAGAGAAGAAAATAACATAATTTTTGCTCATGTGAAATCCTATAGCCAAACAATACACCAAAAGCATGACAAAGCATAATTTTGAATTTTTTTAATTATTTGGTTTTTTGAATAAAGGAAAAAAATAATAGAAAAATAGAAAAAATTCAAAAATAGAGAAACAAACAGAAAAATACGCATGAGAAAATACCAGGAATTTTTCAAAACTTGAAAAAAAATGCAATTTAGAGCAAAAGGGCTAATGTCGGGCGTTAATGCCTGACGCCTAAATAGTACTTGATTTCTTTATTTTTTGAAAAATCTTTTCCTTAATTTAGAGTTATTATATAAAGGTCTTCTCAATGTAGAAATTTCAGATTTTATAAAGATGATTTGGAGGCTCTTTAAGCATGTTTTTGTTGGTTTTGATTTTTCTTGATTAATGTTTTCTAAGATAGGAGACACCAACTACTGCAAAAGAATTTGATAAATATTGAAAAAGTTGCGGATTTTAGATTTTTACCTAAAGGTGTCAACAAATATATTTTTCAAGGTCTTGTGTTTTAAATCAATGAAAGTTCAAAATATGTACACAAGATAAACATGTTCGAACAAACCACACGTATGCATGAAAAGTGTAATCATAATGAGTGAAATAATAGTCATGCAATGAATATGATATGAGTATACCCTAGGTTAAAGTACACTAACTATATGCCTACACACTAACCTCGTACTACGTGATAGATGGGCATGAGGAGTTACACACATGTCATAGGTTGGGGTGTTAATCTCATAAGCACACACAAGAGATCACTAAACCTAGCACTCTTTTCCCTCAGTGCCTCGCAAGACCCCACTGGAACCCTCCACGGTTAAGGATAAGACATGACTTATAGATTAGGACTTCTAATTCCCACAAGCCTATGCCCCCACTATTGTGAGACATGTAATCACGGGTAATAATCAAGACATACTAAGCATTTAATCCTAAATACCAATTTATAGATTATGGCTTTATTTTTAGGATTTTTTTGAAATGAGGATAGTTGATTTTAAGGCAAAATAATTTTCATGACTTTCAAATTTCGTTATTCTATTTTACTTTAACATAGCATGACATGATATAACTAGTATAGATATTGATTTCTACCTATGCTAAGAGATGATGCTAGAATAATGAATTTGAATGCACTGTTATGCCATAAGATTAATGGTGATGATGTTGTATGTATTCAAAAATAAAATTTCAATTTATTGACCTAGAATGAAGTGATGATTCTATTTGATTTATTCTTATTACTACAAAGTTGATTCTAGGGTCTACATATAAGTGAGATACATGTTAACACAATACATAATACATTCATATAATGATCATGATCACAAAACATATTTTAAAAGCAATAAGATCTTTTCCAATTATGTTTAATATTTGAATTAAAAGATCTTTTGATTTTGCATGATTATTATAAATGATCATTTACTTTAATACATAGAAATTAAGTACTCAAAATTAATTATTCATGAAGATGTAGGTGAAGTATTATGAGAAAGTTCATATTCATCCTTTTCAAATTATTAAAGTGACAGATTTTAAGGTGAATAATGAATATATATATATAAATTTATATATTTATATTTATATATAAATAATGAGAAAATATTTTTGGTTATTTTGAAAGGTTTTGTAAATTTTCTCTTTGAATTTAGAATATTAACCAAAACATATATAAAATTTTCTGAAAGCAAACATAGTGATGATTAAAGTAGCAGAATAATTTTTCAAAAATTAATATTTAGAGTAATCAGAGTTTTTCAAGAAAATAGGCTACCGCTGGCGGTAAGTGTTATCGTCGGGCGGTAGCTCATAGAGACTAGATTTTTCATGAAATAAGCATATTTTTGTGATTTTTTATTCTGATTTTTCTTGATTATGATTTAACATGATATGGGCTTTCATATATATGCAGTAAAGAAATTAGACAGTGTTGAAACCGATTTCTCGGCCTCTTGTGAAGCTTTGGGCCCTCACCGAAATGAGGGGCAGCTAGCCCTTACTGATCCCTCGGAGAAGATAGACCGAAGACTGGAAAGAAGACTAAGACCTTAGTCACAGCGAGGAGGTCCCTCTACTAACCCGGAAGATCGTTAAGCGCTTCCCCTCCCAAGCCAAAGCTGAGACTCGGGCACCTTGGTGAGCTAGAGAGCTAAACCAAAGTAACCAAGGGGAAAAACAGCTCAGGGATCTGAGAATGGAATCCTCTCCCAAGGTGCCCTTTGAGGTCTATTTATAGGTTTTCTGGTCTGGCCTGCAAATAGCAGGATTCTGCCTCTTGATTTTACTATCCGCACCCCAAATGGGTCTGCTAACAGCTGAACTCCGCTGTTTGGATAGGTTAATGGCAGACCAACGGTTGATTTCGTCGATCAGGGATGATCAGCAGATTCGTCGAGCGTGGCAGCTTGGAGAGTTCGTCGAACGCAGAGTTTTGGCGAATTTGTTGAACGCGGCCCGCACTTCGTCGGGCGTCGGGCTGAGCTCGTCGACCCCGACTGAGATTCGTCGACCACGGAGACTTTGGAAGAAATCTGGCTCGCCTGTCTTCTTGCGATCCTTCGGCAAGTTTCTAGCTCGCTCACTTCCTTGCGAGCATTCGGCGAGCACCTGGCTCGCTCGCCTTCTTGCTGGTCGACCTTGGGGGCTCTGGCAAGCAGAAACGTGACTCGCGCCTCTTCCTAAGGGTGACCTTTGATGGATCTGGCTCGCCCCCTTTGGGTGAATGGCCTGTGAAGACCTCGTTCGCACTCCTGCCCCGCCCGCACTCTTGACTCGCTCGCCCTCTCGCAAGCAGCCGGCTAAGTGCTCGTCCCAGCGGATCCGCTGAGACGGGATCGTCGAGCACTGTTTGGACTTCGCTGAACGCTGGCTCGCATTACTTTTATTCGATCGTCCACTAGGCGAATATCGGGGTTGTACACAATACCCGCTCTTCGCGAGGCTATTTAGGCTCGCGAAGAATCATCCAACACTTGATATTCGCCGGCCCCTCGGTGACGTGGCGAGAATCTTTCGGTGGGCCCTATGCGCACTACTATAAATATCACTCTCCCTGGCCGTCACTCGAACTTTTTATTCTTCTCTACCTTTTCTTACTCGCCGCGGACCACAACGCGATGTTGAAAAAAGACGAGATGTTGGCTCGCCTAAAGGCCTCGCAAGCGGCCCAGAAGGGGAAAACCGCTGTCATCGCCTCCTGGAATTCTCCGCGACGCTCTCCACCTTCCCTAAGAACGGCAAAGGCTGTTCGGCGCGCGGCTGGTGGGGGAGGGTCTTCTTCTTCGCCGCACTCCCCTGATGACGGGCTCGCCTCGCAGGTATTATCGACAAGCTCGCCCATTTGATGTTCTTCCCTTTCGACCTTATTTATCCTATTCGCAGAATGACCCCCCGGACGAGAGCGCCTTGGGAAGGTCAATCACGGAGATCCGCGTCCCTTCTACGGGTGGAGCTGACGCTCTTCTTGTGGATGCGGGGGCCGTCGGCCGACATGACTCGCCCTCACAACGAGGTGAGCGACTTACCTCATCTTCCTTTACGCCTCTTGACTCGTTAAATCACTCTTACTTTTTGTGCAGCGTCCCCTCTCGCGCCCCCGGAGGAACAAGTTCCTCCTCCGGCGGACTCGCCCACCATGCCGAATCAGACTATTCCTACTCCTGGATTCAGCTTACTGGGCCAGAGGAGCCCAGGAGGGACGTTGATTGCCGAGCCTGGACTTTGCTCTAGACCCGCGCTCGCCTCCGGTTTGGGTAAGGCCCTCACCCCTGCTTTTATTGAAGCATTCCGAGGCCAGCCGGGCACCTCCCGCCAGCGGCCCAGTACTCAAATTCCTCCACTAGGTTAGACTGTCGCCACTGAGTGTTGTTTTTCACCTTGTCGCTAATTCCTACTTCACAGGTAATCCTACGACCCCTCTCTCTGAGTCAGAATCTAGAGCGTTGGAGATATCTCCACCCCCCTCGCCGAGTCAGGTCGCCGACTTTCTGGGGGATCCCAGCGATCCAGAGCGAATGAAGAGGTGGGTCCTTGAGATATTCCAGAAGCATAACACCCTGCTGAGGGATCTACATGAGCAGAATCAGCTGGATCGGCTCGCTAATGAAGAAAGGTTCGCCGCGATGGAGGATGCGAACGTGCGCGTTCTCGCCGAGATACGGCCGACCGATCATGGTGACGCGACCTCCCCCGGGGTGTACATTGCTCATATCGATGATTACATGCGGCTGACGAGCCAGGCGAACCGATCCCTCCGCGAGTATCACAACCCGCGAGTCCCCCCTCGTTCTGGTGTCCGGGGTCGCGGTTGCTGGAAGTGGCTGCGATATTGAGGATCCTAGTATTGCTTTTTATTATTTTCCTTCCCCCTCCTCTTCGATAGGAGGGGTCACGAACAATTTTCATAAGTTTGTAATAATGATACTTTGACTCGCTTGCGAGCCCATTATTTTCCCTGTTCTTCATCTCTTCTTTCGCCCTACCTGGCTCGCTCTTGCGCGGATTATGTTCGCCTTTCTATTACTCGCACTCGCACATTGCCCTTGCTTTTTTTTTACATTTCATTATTTAGCGCTAGCTCGCCGATGATTAGTGGGAGAAAGCTTTGACAGGGCATCGGCCCGCCGGGAGCGAATGAGACCCTAGAGGTGGAGGAGTACCGCGTGGATCCGCTATCCGCAGATACCGACGCTTCGGCTTCTTCCCGCCTTTTTCATTTCTATAAATAGCCGACCTTTTTCTTTTCCAACCACCGCATTTACTGTTGCTCCCTCGTGCTTTCTCTCTTTCTGTTTCTCCCGCAGATCCAGCTCGCCCTCGCAGCCTTTGCGATTCCGCGGATCCCAGACATCATGGTCGGCGAGACGGAAGCTAAGGGGCGGTCTAAGTGTGCCAGGGCCATCCTCGACGACATCTTCTACTGCGCTAACCTTACGAAAGAGGAGTACCAGGCCGCCGCTGACCAGTACATTCACTCCGATTTTGTGGCTCGCTGCCCTACCGAGAGGGACACCATCAGCGACCCGCATCCAGAAGAACTTGCCATTCCCGTTGCCCACTTCGAAAATGGGTTGCGACTCCCACTCTGGCCGGAGGTGCGCCAGGTATGTTTACTTCTCAACCCTTACACCCCTAACTTGCTTTGCGAATGACGCTTAAGACTTGTTGACCCTTCCAGGTACTCAAGTATTTCGGTGTTCTGCCGAGCCAGCTAACACCGAACGCGATCGCCGTGGTGGGCGCGTTCGCCAGTTATCTCAGGGCGGAGAGGATCAAGTTCAGCCTGCTCGTCTTCTGCAAGGTCTTTTCGTTCCGCGCGTATAGGGATGGGACGGCTCACTTCGCGAGCCAGCATGTCACCGTCTGCGAGACGGTGAACAAGTCTTATTATTGGACGCAGAAGTTCATCCTGGTGAAGGGTCCCATCGGCAACGTCTCCTATACTCCCACCCAGCAAGACGAGGCCGCCTACCACCCTCCGACCTCGCTAGGGGGTTGCGATGCGGCCCTGTACCAGTACCTTAAGGGAAAAAACTTCGAGGTCGCCTTCCTTCGGGAGCGAGTGGACCTCCTGCCACCCGTCCTCCCAGGAGAAGGTTTGACTTGCACTCGCTAACTTTCTTGCTCACTTTACTTCCGATTGTCTTCGCAGGAGAGCGTGAACTCCCGCTCAACCCTCCACAAACGCCTCCTTCTTCCCTCACCTCCAGCTCGCTCGCACGCTTGTCCTCCGAGGCCTGCCGCGACGTCCCGAGCTCTTCGCCGGGGAGGAAGCGCCCTCCTCCCCCACGCCGACTTGCCTCGCAGGGGGCGGCGAAGAAGACCAAGAAGGCTCCCTCCGCTGCCAAGGCGAAGGAGGTCGTGGACCTGTCTGAGCCCGATCTCCCCTCTCCTTCCGCTGTGGATCAGGAGCTCGCCAAAGAGGGGGGTGAGCCAGGGGAGACGACCGCCAAGCCCAAGCCGTCGAGCCATACTAACTTCGGCTCGGTATGAAGCTGGTGGACGCGGTCGGCGAACCGGTGCTCGCGTGGGACCCCGACCAGAACAAGGTCGCCTGCTCCTCTCTACTCCCTTCCTGGGTAGAGGACGATAAGGCCGGGGGTGAGGCATTCGCCCTCACCTTTGGCCTCTACGGTCGCGAAGACGCCTCCCTCTTTCGGTCCTTCTTGCCGAGGGGGGTCGTATATGAGGCAATGCGAGCCCAATTCCGGGCAATGGAGCTAACCCACATGGTGGGTCGCCAGTACCTCACGGCGGATAGGGAGATCAAGGAGATGAACGTTGAGCTCCAGAGGTCTGCGGACGAGATCGCGGGGCTCAAGGGGAAGGAGGCTTTATCGGAGGGCCTCCTCGCCAGTCTTCAAGGCGGACTGGTAAGTAGTTCTTTGCGAAAATCCTTTTTGTTCGGCTTCTTTTTTCTCTCGCTAACCCGCTTTTTGCAGGATGCCGAGTCCGTCAGCCAGCTTCACGCGCGGATCGCTGACTTGGAGCTGGAGAACACCTGCCTCAATACCCAGGTCCACGACCTGACCTCGACGGTGCTTCCTCCCCCTCCTCCGCGAGCTGGGACTCGCGGTCAGTCGCGGGAAGAGAAAGAAGCCGACCACAAGAGATCGATGGAGATCGCGGAGCTCGTCCTCGATATTCTCAAAGGAGCGGGCATGATCGTTCCCGACGCCATGGAGTTCACTGCGGAGGAAGTCGTCCCAGACTTGTTCGCGCCCATCTCCGAGGCGGAGGGTCGAGAGAGTGATTGAAATGCAATCTGGCGAATTGCCTTAAGGATTTTTTTGTTGTTTATAATGTAAAAGGTTCTACCTCTTTGCCGGCGAGCCCGCCGTGGGACTGTAATCTTTTGTGAGAAATGAAAGGAGGAATTTTTTGTCCATATTTTCAGTTGTGATTTACTTACTTTTCGTTTGCATGCACTCTTTCATTCACACTCGCGCGATCTCGATTTTCCTGTGCTCGCGCTTTTAAGACTTTCGTTTTGATGCTCGTGTCCAAGTCTCTTTAATTGACGATTCTCCTTTCGCCGTATTATACCTAAACCACTCTCCCCCCATTCTCTTCTGAGGCAATGGTAAGACTTAGGTCACCGAGCCTGATCCTCATTTAAGTAGTATCTTGTTGGGGTCCCTTGCGGGAGAGGCCGGCACTCGCCTACCTCGCTCGCACTTGCCTTTTGCGAGCTGCTTTGTTGTCCGGGGACCATCGCGGAGGCGGGCCTTCTCTAGCCCGCCAATCGTCACTCGCGCTACCGAAATTCACAAGCAGCCTTGCAAGTCAGCGGACTCAGCCGCTCTGCCGCGGTCCATTCCCTCATGCGATCGGACCCTTGGTCCCGCCTCGCCCGGATCTTGAGGTTGCTTGCGAGCCAAAACCCTTGCTCTGAGTAACTTACTTTCCAGCCCCAACCACATGAAACTTTGCCAGCCCCTCCGGAGATCCACCTGAACCCCCCATCTAGTGAGATCCTGGGAGCGGAATCGATCCGGGGCATTCCAGCACCAGTAGTTGTTACCTCTCCAACCTCTCCAGAGATCAACCTGAACCCCCCGTCTAGTGAGAGCCCGGGAGCGGAATCGATCTGGGGCATTCCAGCACCAACACTTGTTACCTTGCCAACCTCTCCAGAGATCAACCTGAACCCCCCGTCTAGTGAGAGCCTGGGGGCGGAATCGATCTGGGGCATTCCAGCACCAACACTTGTTACCTCGCCAGCCTCTCCAGAGATCAACCTGAACCCCCCGTCTAGTGAGAGCCCGGGAGCGGAATCGATCTGGGGCATTCCAGCACCAACACTTGTTACATCGCCAGCCACTCTAGAGATCAACCTGAACCCCCCGTCTAGTGAGAGCCCGGGAGCGGAATCGATCTGGGGCATTCCAGCACCAGCACTTGTTACCTTGCCAGCCTCTCCAGAGATCAACCTGAACCCCCCGTCTAGTGAGAGCCCGGGAGCGGAATCGATCTGGGGCATTCCAGCACCATCACTTGTTACCTTGCCAGCCTCTCCAGAGATCAACCTGAACCCCCCGTCTAGTGAGAGCCCGGGATCGGAATCGATCTGGGGCATTCCAGCATAAAAACTATTTGGGACCTGCCAAAGGATTGCTCCAAAATGCATATGTTGAGTAGGAAATACGAAAAGTCATATACAACAAATAGCTAAGGATAAAACCTTTTTAAATCATCCCCAAGCCTGGCTCGACCAAGAGGTACCCCTTCCACATCCTGGAGGTGGTATCCTCCTGACCTGAGCACTTCACTTACAATGTAAGGTCCTTACCAATTGGGCTCTAGCTTGCCAACCGAGGCTCCTCTCCCGGCCGCGTCAACCTTCTTTAGCACCAGGTCTCGTTTCTGAAAGTGTTTTATTCGGATGTGCTTGTCAAAGTATCGGGCCATTCGTCGCTTGATTTCCTCCTGCCTGATGGTGGCCTGGTCCCGGAGTTCTTCCACCAGGTCCAAGGATAGCCTTTGTTCCTCCTCATTAGCCACTAGCCACTCCTCATTTCCCTCGCCCACAGCGACCACCCTGGGGGTCTTTACTTCGAACTCTATGGGAAGGACTGCCTCGCACCCGTGAGAAAGTTTGAACGGGGTCTCCCCGGTGGCGGTGTTAGGGGTAGTTCTCAGGGCCCAGAGGACGGATGGTAGTTGCTCTACCCAGTTTCCTCGGAGGTTCTCCACCTTCTTCTTTAGTAGGTTGACGATTATTTTGTTGGCCGCTTCCACCTGGCCGTTGCTTCTTGGGTGGTGAACCGATGCGAATCTAAGGTCGATGCCAAGCTGGGTGCAGAAGCTAACGAATTCTTCGCTAGCAAATTGCGGCCCATTGTCCGTCACTATAGCCAGGGGGAGGCCGTGCCTGCAAATTATTTCTCCCCATACAAAATTCCTCACAACTTGAGATGTTACCTTGGCGAGCGCCTTCACTTCTACCCATTTGGAGAAATAATCGATCATGACCAGTAAGAACCTTCTTTGGCCACTGCCTTGAGGGAAAGGGCCGACTAGGTCCAACCCCCATATGGCGAAAGGCCAGGGAGCGGTGATGGTTCGGAGCCTCTAAGCTGGGAGGAGTTGGAGTGGAGCATAGAGCTGGCACTTTGAACACCTCCTTGCGAACTCCGCTGCATCCTTGCTGAGGGTGGGCCAGAAGTAGCCTTGTCTCAACACCCTTCCTTCCAGATTTTGGCTCCCGGAGTGATTCCCACACTCCCCGGAGTGAATTTCTTCTAGGACTCTCGGAGCCTCCTCCTCTGAAACACAACGGGCCAGGAGTCCCGAGAGAGTCTTCCTGTACAGCCCTCCTGCATGCAAAGAGTAATAAGCCGATTTGTACCTGAAGCGTCGCCTGTCTATGTCTCCTTCAGGAAACTTCCCCGATGCTAGGAAGGAGATTAAGGGATCCATCTACGAGACCCGCTGATCTACCACCATCAGTTCTCCTTCCTCGATGGAGGGTCGGAAGAGTTCCGAATCCGTCCCTCCTGTTCGAGGACCGAACCTGGCCAGGAGGTCCGCGGGGGTGCTCTCTTCCCTCGGCACGTGTTTGATGGAGAAAGTGTGGAATTGCCCGATGACTCCCTTGACCTTCTCCAAATATCGCAGAAGAGTTAGGTCCTTTGCCTCAAACTCTCCCTTGACTTGGCATGCTACCACCATGGAGTCCGTCGAGACCTCCACGTCTTGCACTCCCAATTCTCGAGCTAACCGCAGGCCCGCTATCACTGCTTCGTACTCCGCTTGGTTGTTGGTAATCGAAAAATGGATGTTCAGGGCTTGCTCGATCTTTGTCCCTTGGGGACTCACTAGGATGATTCCCCCCCGTAGGAGTGCTTTCCTGAGGCACCATCCACCAACATCCTCCATGCCACTGGGGGGGGGGGGGGTGGATCGTGTTCCCCCACCTCGGCCGTGTAGTCGGCCATGAAATCTGCCACCGCTTGGGCCTTGATTGATGTCCTGGGTACGAATGTAATATCGAACTCGCTCAGCTCCACGAACCATTTTGCCAATCTTCCCAAGTGTTCCACCCCTTCCATGATTTTGCGAAGCGGGTGATTTGTCACTACTCTGATGGAGTGTGCCAGAAAGTAGGGCCGGAGCCTCCGCGCCGCCACCACCAATGCGAAAGCCAACTTCTCCAAGATTGGATATCGGAGCTCCGCCTTCTTCAGCACTCGGCAGACATAGTAGATAGGGAATTACTTTCTCCCCTCCTCCCAGACCAGCACTGCACTCACTGCCTCGGACCCTACTCCCAGGTATAGGGATAGGTCTTCCCCCGATCTCGGCCCTTGGAGTAGAGGGGTTCGGGTGAACTGCTCTTTCAAGGCTTGGAAGGCTCCCCCGCATTCCGAAGTCCATTCAAATTTTTTGTTGCCCCTCAGCGCCTTAAAGAAAGGCGCACACTTCTCTCCCGCCTTGGAGAGGAACCTACTGAGTCCGGCCAGCTTCCCCGTGAGGCTCTAGACCTCCTTCGGGTTTCTTGGCGACCCCAACTCCATTATTGCCTTGACCTTGTCCGGGTTGGGTTCTACCCCCGCTGGGGTGAGCAAGTGACCCAGAAATTTCCATCGGCTAGCCCCGAAGACACACTTAAGGGGGTTGAGTTTCATCTTGTACTTTCGCAGAGTTCCGAACGTCTCCTCGAGGTCTCGGAGGTGGGACCCAAGGTCCCGACTCTTCACCATGAGATCATCGACATAGACCTCTAAATTCCTTCCTTTCTGTTCGCGGAAGACCCTATCCATCATCCTTTGGTACGTGGCATGATAATGCTAAATCTAGTTAGTTTAATTAGGTTATTTACTCTTACTTTTTGCTTATTGTTGTTTACCTAAATGCAATTTTGGTTCATTTTCCTATTTTTAGTGCTAACTTAAGTTTTCTGAATTTTCAGGTCAAAAATGCAAAATTTCCTAAGTCACGCCCTAGGTCACGCCCGTGACCTAGGGTGTGTAAGTTGCTGTTTCCAGTTAAGCTGCTGCCACCATAATTCAGAAGATCTGGTCAGACACGCCCAAAGTAGACGGCCGTGACACACAAGTCACGCCCGTGACACGCAAGTCACGCCCGTGACCAGCCCGTGAACAGCTCAGATTCGACCAGCTGACCACCGAATTGGTCACGCCA
The DNA here is from genome assembly GCA_033032865.1 of Dactylorhiza incarnata. Taxonomy (NCBI): domain Eukaryota; kingdom Viridiplantae; phylum Streptophyta; class Magnoliopsida; order Asparagales; family Orchidaceae; genus Dactylorhiza; species Dactylorhiza incarnata. The sequence goes on from JAWHQI010000198.1 coordinate 4,814,690, forward strand.
CTGTTACACGGGCGTGCTTCCAGTCACGCCCGTGACTGCCACGTCAGCCAGCCGCCAATGCCCATGATCGCCGCCAGCGCCCATGACCGGACTAACCACCAAAATGGTCACGCCCTCAGTCACGGGCGTGACCCATCAAATCGCATCAGAATCGTGCGCCGAACCTGATCTAAGCCGCAGAATTGATTAAACAATGTCACGCCCCTAGTCACGGGCGTGACTGAGGGCGTGACCGAGGCAGAAAAATTTCTATAAATTGAAATGACCTCCAAGCTTTCCCCATTCAGTTTTTTGGCAGAGAGAACTGGTGCTACTACTCTATTTTCAGTGATTTTCATGTTATTTTGTATTCTTTTTCTCTCTCTCTCTCTTATTTCAATGCATTTCCTTTTCTAGTTTTCATATGAATGTTGTAATGCCTTTGTAATTTCCTTTCATAGTGTATTACTAATGCTTAGTAGGCTTTCCGTGCAAATGCAATCTCAGTTAACTTTTGTTTAATAAAAATTGCATGTTTTTGTTCTCTTAAAAGCTTCATCATTTCTCTCTCCTACCACTCCACCATGAGTAACTAAATCCTCATAGTACTCGATCTTGATGATCTGAGGATGAGTTGATCAAGTTATGATCCTTTAGTATTCTTTCACTTTCTAAAGTTTTGGGCCTTAGATTTACTCTTAATTAAAATTAAGTGGAGCTATATTATCGATGTATAGTCCACACCTTTGCTTTCATTCTTGTCTAGCCGAGAGGCAGATAGTCTGAAGTGAGCACTTAAGAGTAAAGAGAGTTACACATATTTCTCGAGAGAGAATGACATAAATCTCCTGGATTGGAGTCAAACCCAATAGCGGGGTTCACCACTTAAAGCGAGTTTTAGGTATTCGAATACGGGACGAGAGTTCGGTCGGATTTTCCTAAACTCAGTTGGGCATATCTTCGAGAGAATCATGTTCAAACTATAGGAACCCCCACGGTCAAGCTACCCTTACTTTATTAAGTTTTAAGTTTGCTTTTGAATTTTGATCAACTTAAGCCGAAGCAAGTCAAGATCGAGTGCTATTTCTTAATCATCGTTTAGCCGTACTTTTATCCAGCTTTTATTTCAACTTAGCAAACAAAACCTTCCAAAAAATTATTAAGATAAAATAATAGTAATTTGTTTGAGTATAAGTAATCAACGGTTCTCGGATTTTAATACGACACTTGTGTTCCTATACTACAGTTCGATAGGTATACTTGCCTTCTCGGATTGCTAGTTCGGATTTTATTTCGTGCAAGCGGAATTTTAATCATCATGGCACCTGCGTTCTTGAGCCCGAAGGGCATCATCTTATAGCAGTAACATCCATCCCCCGTGATGAAGGAGACATCTTTGATGTCTGGGGGTGCATGCGAATTTGGTGGTAACCTGAAAAAACATCTAAGAAAGACATTACAGGAAAACCGACGGCTGAGTCAACCAGCGCGTCGATTCTGGGCAGGGGGTAGCAATGTTTTGGGCATGATTTATTAAGCAGTGAAAAATCGATACACATTCTCCACTTACCTCCTCCCTTCTTTACCATGCCAAACCACGCTTACTTCGCTGGGTCTTACTCCTCCAGGAGTTCGACTTGGAAATCCGAGATAAAAAGGGGGCTGAGAATTTGGCCGCGGACCATCTTTCACGATTAGATAACCCGTTTATTGAAGATTTAAATGAACAAACTTTTAATGATTATTTTCCCGACGAGAAGTTATTATCAATCAACACTACTCCTTCTCCTTGGTTTGCAAACTTCACCAACTACTTAGTAGCTCGAGTCCTCGCAAAAGAATTTTCCTATCAGCAAAAGAAGAAATTCTTTTCTGACCTGAAGAATTATTTTTGGGAGGACCCGTATCTGTTTCGAGTTTGTGCAGACCAAGTAGTAAGGAGATGTGTTTCTTTCGAAGAAGGACAAAATATTTTCAAACACTTACACGAAGGACCGACTGGTGGGCACTATCAAGCCAATTGGATCGCTCACAAAGTGCTAAGTGCAGGCTTTTATTGGCCTAGCCTTTTTAAAGATGCCCAATCTTTTGTGAGACGGTGCGATAGCTGCCAACGGGCCGGAAATATCTCAAATAAAAATGAAATGTTGCAAAATTATTTCCTCGAGTGCGAAGTTTTCGACCTTTGGGGAATTGATTTTGTAGGTCCTCTTCCTTCTAGCCATGGTAATAAATACATTTTAGTTGCGGTAGACTACGTGTCTCGATGGGCAGAGGCCCAAGCTCTTCCTACCAATGACTCCCGAGTCGTTATTATTTTCTTAAAAAAATTATTTTCTCAATTCGGTACTCCTAGGGCCATCGTTAGCGATAGGGGTTCGCACTTTTGTAACGCACAATTTGCAAAAACACTTTTAAAATATGGCGTTACACATAAGCTTTCAACTGCATACCACCCCCAAACTAACGGCCAGTTCGAGGTAGTGAATAGAGAAATCAAACGTATTTTAGAAAAAACTATTTCCACCTCACGTAAGGACTGGTCACATAAATTAGACGATGCTCTATGGGCTTACCGAACAGCGTACAAGACCGCCATCGGTTGTACACCGTATCGGTTAGTATATGGGAAATCGTGCCATTTACCGGTCGAATTAGAACATCGTGCTTTCTGGGCCCTTAAATTTTTAAATTTTGATCCCCACTCTACCGCCGATCTTCAAAAATTCCAACTCAACGAACTCGATGAGTGGCTCTCCAATGCGTATGAAAATAATAAATTATATAAGGAACGAACGAAATGCTTTCACGATAAAAATTTAAGGCACCCGAAAACATTTAAACCAGGCGACCAAGTATTACTTTATAATTTTCGTCTACGTTTATATCCTGGAAAGTTAAAATCTAGATGGTCAGGTCCTTTTAATGTAAAGGAAGCTTATCCGTATGGAACTGTTTTGATATCACACCCAGATAAGGGTGATTTCAAGGTTAATGGGCAGCGTCTAAAACTTTATTTTTCTGGTGACAATGTTGACATGGACAGTGAAAAACTTCTTTTGTCTGGACTGTAATAATTTGGATTAACTTTTGAACTATATTCTTTTAGTCGAGCTCAAACGACATTAAACAGAGGGCGCTCTTGGGAGGCAACCCAAGGTTTTTAAAATTTGTTGTTTTAATTTTTCTTTGGCCCTGGGCGGCTCCGATACTCTCAACTTCGGCGATCGCCTGCTTCAACATTGCTGGTTTCAAGAAAAATTGAAGATGATATTTCATGAAGATTCAAAGCGCCAACAAGGGGGAGCGACATCACACATCCTTTCAAGCCCATAAATCCAGGGAAGTGCCTGTTTTAGTTTTTCAGTTTTAATTTCTTTTCTTAGTTACCCCTTCCTTCACTCTCCTTTTCCATTGAGGACAATGTCTTTCGTAAGCTTGAATGTCTTCTTTTCTTTTCTTTTGTTTTAGTAGTCTAAATTAGATTTTGGTAAAATCAATAGTACCACTTGCTTTATGTTTTGTTTTTCCCAAAATATTTTATATAGCCTTAGTTAATTTCAAAATTTCTAATCCTACTTTTTAATTATGTTTCACAAGTAAATTGTTGACTCATGTAGTGTTCTAATTCTAGGTAGCATATTAATGTGAAAAGTTTTTTTCTAAAATCTTGTACTTTCCTTATCGTTTTCTCTTTTATCTTCTTTACTTTCGTAAAAATTCTTCATCCACTAGTTTCCTCTTCATTTTTAGATATATTTTGCAAGGTTAACTTTTGATTTGTGTAGTAAATGTGAATAATCCTAGACGCTTATTATTCTTATTTTCAGGATAAGTTCATTAGTCTTTATTTAATATCTAGGGCTTACTTTTTGAAATCCTTCAAAACTCATGCTTTAAATAAATTTAGAGAGCAATGAAAATGATTTAGGCCAATTTTTTTTAAGTTTGAGCCTTCATGCCAACCCTTAAAAAGAAACCCTTTGTTAGCCTCTTTTGAGCCTTTTCCCATGTTTTATTGTCACCTCCACTTATCAATTTTTTCACCAAAGCCAAAATTTCCAAACCTATTTGAATCACACTAACACTTTGAGTTTTATTTAAATTTCTAAAAGAGTGTGATTGGTTTATTGCATGGAGAGCTTCAAAGAAAAGGATTTGCTCAAAAAGAAGATATTTTAAGCACATTTGTATTAGTTATCTTTGCCAAAATTTCAAAATAAAAAAATAAATAAATATTGGCTATGAAAGAGAAAGAAAGAAAATATGCTATATGCTTATAATGAAGGATTGCCTCTTATCATTCATATCGAAAATTTTATAAAACTCATGTTTATGGTTTAGTGTGATTATAGCAATCACTTTTATCTTCGATTTCCATTCCAAATCATATGCCTAAACCAAACATTTCGGTCCTAATAAAGTCCTCTTGATTCATGCTCCTAAATTTGCTTTAGCTAAGTAAAGAAGAAAAGTAGAATAGTTAAGTCTTGGGTATGAATTTAGATCCCTGCTCTTAGAATGATATAATTATAATTTGCCTCTTAGGGTTTAGTAACAATTCAATGCACTATCTCACTTGTTACTTTGCTCAATTTTATTTTAAAACTTTTTAGTTAAAATTTTGGATGATTAATTTTTGTTAGTAAAGGGTATAAAAATTAAGCTTAAATGACCTAGGGCGTGTAAGTTGCTGTTTCCAGTTAAGCTGCTGCCACCATAATTCAGAAGATCTGGTCAGACACGCCCAAAGAACATGGCCGTGACATACAAGTCACGCCCGTGACACGCAAGTCACGCCCGTGACCAGCCCGTGAACAGCTCAGATTCGACCAGCTGACCACCGAATTGGTCACGCCACTGTTACACGGGCCTGCTTCCAGTCACGCCCGTGACTGCCACGTCAGCCAGCCGCCAGTGCCCATGATCACCGCCAGCGCCCATGACCGGACTAACCACCGAAATGGTCACGCCCTCAGTCACGGGCATGACCTAGGGCGTGACCCATCAAATCGCGTCAGAATCGTGCGCCGAACCTGATCCAAGCCGCAGAATTGATTAAACAATGTCACGCCCCTAGTCACGGGCGTGACTGAGGGCGTGACCGAGGCAGAAAAATTTCTATAAATTGAAATGACCTCCAAGCTTTCCCCATTCAGTTTTTTGGCAGAGAGAACTGGTGCTACTACTCTATTTTCAGTGATTTTCATGTTATTTTGTATTCTTTTTCTCTCTCTCTCTCTTATTTCAATGCATTTCCTTTTCTAGTTTTCATATGAATGTTGTAATGCCTTTGTAATTTCCTTTCATAGTGTATTACTAATGCTTAGTAGGCTTTCAATGCAAATGCAATCTCAGTTGAACTTTTGTTTAATAAAAATTGCATGTTTTTGTTCTCTTAAAATCTTCATCATTTCTCTCTCCTACCCCTCCACCATGAGTAACTAAATCCTCATAGTACTCGATCTTGATGATCTGAGGATGAGTTGATCAAGTTATGATCCTTTAGTATTCTTTCACTTTCTAAAGTTTTGGGCCTTAGATTTACTCTTAATTAAAATTAAGTGGAGCTATATTATCGATGTATAGTCCACACCTTTGCTTTCATTCTTGGCTAGCCGAGAGGCAGATAGTCTGAAGTGAGCACTTAAGAGTAAAGAGAGTTACACACATTTCTCGAGAGAGAATGACGTAAATCTCCTGGATTGGAGTCAAACCCAATAGCGGGGTTCACCACTTAAAGCGAGTTTTAGGTATTCGAATACGGGACGAGAGTTCGGTCGGATTTTCCTAAACTCAGTTGGGCATATCTTCGAGAGAATCATGTTCAAACTATAGGAACCCCCACGGTCAAGCTACCCTTACTTTATTAAGTTTTAAGTTTGCTTTTGAATTTTGATCAACTTAAGCCGAAGCAAGTCAAGATCGAGTGCTATTTCTTAATCATTGTTTAGCCGTACTTTTATCCAGCTTTTATTTCAACTTAGCAAACAAAACCTTCCAAAAAATTATTAAGATAAAATAATAGTAATTTGTTTGAGTATAAGTAATCAACGGTTCTCGGATTTTAATACGACACTTGTGTTCCTATACTACAGTTCGATAGGTATACTTGCCTTCTCAGATTGCTAGTTCGGATTTTATTTCGTGCAAGCGGAATTTTAATCATCATGGCACCTGCGTTCTTGAGCCCGAAGGGCATCATCTTATAGCAGTAACATCCATCCCCCGTGATGAAGGAGACATCTTTGATGTCTGGGGGGTGCATGCGAATTTGGTGGTAACCTGAAAAAGCATCTAAGAAAGACATTACAGGAAAACCGACGGCTGAGTCAACCAGCACGTCGATTCTGGGCAGGGGGTAGCAATGTTTTGGGCATGATTTATTGATACACATTCTCCACTTACCTCCTCCCTTCTTTACCATGACCACGTTAGAGACCCAGCCTGGATACTGGATCTCCGATACAAACCTGCGTGTAGGAGTTTACCCACCTCCTCTCGGATGGGTTCTTCAAGCTTGTCCGCTACGACCCTCCTCTTTTGACGGATGGGGCGGGTGCCAGGGTCGAGGTTGAGGCGGTGGCAAGCCACATCCGCATCGATCCCGGGCATCTCCGCGGCGCTCCAAGTGAAGACGTCCACGTTCTTCTGTACGCAGGCCAGGATCTTGGCCTGCTCCCCCGGACTGAGCTCTCCGCTGACTCGGACCTTTTCCACCACCCCAAGCCGAGTGGTGACTTCAAGCTCCACGACCTCTTCCACGGCCTCCAGCCTAGATTGCTCTTCCCAAGCATTTTCCTTCTCTCCACCGCAAGCGAGCGCTTGGGCTCCTTCTTCCGTCTCCGCCTCTCCCACCATTATCAGCTCCTCTGCCCCTCCTTCTCGGGCACCCTTCCCTTTCCCCTTTTCTTCTCCTCTCTCCGCCCTGGGCCTCTCAGCGACCCCTTCCTGGGCATGAACTTCCTCTTCCTCCATCCTCTCCTCAACTCCATTATTGCCTCCGGCCTCCGACGCCTCCTCCATCATTTTATCGAACTCCTCCGCTTCTCCCATCCAGGTGATGGTGTTGACAGCCGTCACATAGCACTGCCTCGTCATCTTGGGGTCTCCTCGGATCCGGACTTGGACTCCACCCGTGTTGAACTTGAGACACTGGTGGAAGGTGGATGGGACGCATCTAAACACGCTGATGAGAGGCCGTCCGAAGATGGCGCTGTAGCTGCTTGGGGCGTCTACTATCATGAAGCGACAGTTCCGGGACTGCCCTCCGAGGGTCACATGGAGCCCCACTCCACCTTCTACCTCCTTTTTTTCTCCCGAAAAGCCGAATAGGGGACCATCCGATGCCAACACCCTCTTGGCCTCCACCTTCATCTCGTCAAACGCCTTCTTGAAGATGACGTTGACTGAGCTCCCATTATCGACTAGAATCCGCGAGACGGTGAAGTTCTCAATGGCGGTCTGGATGACCAGCGCATCGCAGAACGGGTCTTCATAGCTTTGCATGTCCTTCTGGGAGAAAGTGATTCTCTCCGCTGGGGGTGGAGCAGTGGATGTTGAGGCCACGCTCCGCCGATAGATGGTATGGAGGCTAGCCTTGCGGATGGCCTCCACCCCTACCCCCCCATGGATCACCCCGATCCCTCCTCTACTCCCCACATCGACTCTGTCTTCACACCTTTCTTCCTCCTCCCCCCCGAGGCTCGACCTCCTCAATTCTCACCTGTTGTTGTTGCCTCGGCGCGGGCACTCGACCCCTTTTTGTTTCTAGGAACTCCGGGCAGGTGGCAGTCGCGTGACCTTCCTCATCGTGGAAGTCACAATACGACAACGTCACATCTCCTGCTTCACCTTCCGCCACCCTATTCCTCATCCTCCTCCTCCCTGCCCCTGCTTCTTCTCTAGCCTCTTCTCTTCTTCCTCTTCCTCCTCTTCCTCACCTGATCGCCATGGCTTGCTGAGGTGGGGGAGGCAACTGCCTCGGACCTTGCCTCCACCCCAACTGGTGGGGTCTTCCTTGCCCTCCATAGAAGTTACCCCTCCCCGGGCCTTAACCTCTTCCCTAACCTTGAATTCCTTCAGCACGCTGCCTCCACTCCCCCTCCGGGGCCCTGGGCTCTTCCCTTCTCCTTACTTCCTACTGCCTAACCTCTGGCTCACTGAGCTTTGCTAGCCTCTTAGTGAGCTCCGGGTTGGCCTCCTCACTTTCAATCTCTGGCTCACAGGAGACGGGGGCTTTCCTCTTCAAAGCCATTTTGAAAAAACTCTCCTTTAGCCCGACGGTGAAAGCGAGCTGGAGTGCAAACCCTGGCATCTCCTGAGTGAGCTGCACTTCCTCTTGAAATCGATCCGCGTAGCGAGCCAACGACTCCTTTGGCTCCTGCTTTACTTTGAAGAGGGACTCAACGTCCTTCTTCCTCTTCTTCGAAGTGGAGAATCGCAACAAGAAACTCCGGCGCAGATCCTCGAAGGCGTAGATTGACCTTGTAGGGAGTTGATGGAACCAGTCCCTGGCCTTTTCCTTAAGAGTGACGGCGAAGAGCCGACACTTGAAAGCATCCGACATCGGCCTGATGGAGACCGAGTCCTCAAAAGACTGGAGATGTTGGACAGGGTCATCCCTGCCTTTGTAGTACACCCTGTCCCACTCTCTGAACCCTGCTGGGATAGGTGCAGAAAGTACCAACTCGCAGAAGGGACTTCCCCCTTCTGCTACCCTTTCTCGCTCCCCGCGACCCCCGAGCTCTCTCGCTAGACTCGGGCTCGCGAGGGCTGCGCTCGCGAGAACGGTATTCGCCTGGAGCACTCCCACAGTCGCTGTATCTTCCGGGCGCGTGCTCGCCTGCCCCGCGCTCACCGGCATAGAGCTCGCTGGCATGGAGCTCGCCTGCACGAAACCCGTCGGGCTGGCGAACAGCACTCGCCCTTCCATGTCCTGAACCGAACTTCTTGCGACTTCCTTTCCGGCCCTCCCTCCCGGGGAGTTCTCGCCAACCGCTGCTGGGGGAAGGGTCGCCTGGGGTGTCGGGGCCGCGAACTCGCTTCGTAGTGCCGCGACCGCGAGCCCGAAGGTGTCAAGCACCACCCTCCTGAAGTCCGCTAACATCCTCTGCGTCACTGCCTGCGGTGACTCGCTTAACCCCTCGCCTTGATCCTCGCCTCCTGTCATGTCCACTCCTTGGAACTTTCTTGGACCAGCCACGCTCCACGCTCACCGCACCAAAATATTGAAACCGATTTCTCGGCCCCTTGTGGAGCTCGGGGCCCTCACCGAAATGAGGGGTAGCTAGCCCTTACTGATCCCTCGGAGAAGGTAGACCGAAGACTGGAAAGAAGACTAAGACCTTAGTCACAGCGAGGAGGTCCCTCCACTAACCCGGAAGATCGTTGAGCGCCTCCCCTCCCAAGCCAAAGCTGAGACTCGGGCACCTTGGTGAGCTAGAGAGCTAAACCAATGTAACCAAGGGGAGGAACAGCTCAGAGATCTGAGAATGGAATCCTCTCCCAAGGTGCCCTTTGAGGTCTATTTATAGGTTTTCTGGTCTGGCCTGCAAATAGCAGGATTCTGCCTCTTGATTTTACTATCCGCACCCCAAATGGGCCTGCTAACAGCTGAACTCTGCTGTTTGGACAGGTTAATGGCAGGCCAACGGTTGATTTCGTCGATCAGGGATGATCAGCAGATTCGTCGAGCGTGGCAGCTTGGAGAGTTCGTCGAACGCAGAGTTTTGGCGAATTCGTCGAACGCGGCCCGCACTTTGTCGGGCGTCGGGCTGAGCTCGTCGACCCCGACTGAGATTCATCGATCACGGAGACTTTGGAAGAAATCTGGCTCGCCTATCTTCTCGCGATCCTTCGGCAAGTTTCTAGCTCGCTCGCTTCCTTGCGAGCATTCAGCGAGCACCTGGCTCGCTTGCCTTCTTGCTGGTCGACCTTGGGGGCTCTGGCACGCGGAAACGTGACTCGCGCCTCTTCCCGCGGGTGACCTTTGATGGATCTGGCTCGCCCCCTTTGGGTGAATGGCCTGTGAAGACCTCGTTCGCACTCCTGCCCCGCCCGCACTCTTGAATCGCTCGCCCTCTCGCGAGCAGCCGGCTAAGTGCTCGTCCCAGTGGATCCGCTGAGACGGGATCGTCGAGCACTGTTTGGACTTCGCCGAGCACTGGCTCGCATTACTTTTATTCGATCGTCCACTAGGCGAATATCGGGGTTGTACAGACAGATAAACAAAAAGTTGCATATTTATTATCTTAGCCTAAGACCCATAATAGCTCATTTAAATCCATTTTTGAAAAAAATTTATTAGTCTTGACAATATCACATAAAAAATTTAGTATTCAATTTATAATGATAATATAAGACATTTATAGGCAAAAGATTTACAAAGAATAAAAACTAAAAAAGAGGATAAATAGGTCACTTGAAATGATGACTTTTTTTCATTTTCTCCCAATTTGGTTTATTAAAATTTTATGCTTATGCAAGGTGATTGTGTCACATCGTATTATGTATAAAGTAACCATAAAGATATTGGATCAAAAGTGAAAAACAAAATAAAAATTGTACAAACCAATAAGAAAAGAAAATTGTTTTTGTTCTTAATTTTAAGTTAAGCATATCATGAAGTAGAATTTTAAATACTCAACTTTGATTGTTTCTACTTCATGCATTTGATTTAATACTAATGAATACGAGATTTAGGCATCCAAAGGGAACCAAGTGTGACAGTTTCTTTGGGTACCCAAATATAGGATGATGTATTGTGGGGAGACATGATGAATGAGCCCTTTCAAGTGGAATTAATGTGTCATTCTTAACAATGAGTCTCCATTCAAACCTTGGTTTAGTATTATTTTTATGCATCAACTTTCCATTGTGATTATTTTTATCTTGAGGCTTATAATTGTTGATTATTGAAAATATTTTTCATAAGAAATTTGTGCAAATCTAATTTTAAGTTGGGAGAAAATTGATTTTATAAATGATGGTGATAGTGACTAGAATTTTGATTTACAAATATTTGGTGTTTTTTACTCCCATTATTAGAGCTCAACATGTTTCTATGATTAAGTATTCTACTAGGTGTATGTTTGATGAACTTTGAAACACTAGTAGATGTCTTGTACAATTTTGAAGATAAACTAGAAATAAATGATTTTTTATTATTTGAATTTGTTTGCACAAGTGATTTTAGAGATTCTAGTTTATGAGATAGAACATTATTTTCATTTATCAAATTTTCATTATGCTCATTTGAAATTAAGAACTCTTTTTCCAAATCTTTGAACTTTTCTTTAAGAACATTGCAATCAAAACAAAGTGTACAATTTCAAGTAAAGAGCATGGGGGAGAATTAGACACATCAATACCAGATTCTACATTAAGTTTTGTTTTTAAAGTATTATTTACTAAACATAATTTAGAATTAATATTTTTCAATTTTTTAATTTTACAGTTAGCAATTTTAAGCACACACAATATAAATATAGGGTTTGTAACAAGAAAGGAGGAATTCCTTTTGCTTGCAGTGATATTTGGCTCAGAATTATAATTTGAACACAAGGTTCCTTCATCATCTTCTTCTTGGCTTGATGTGCTGATATCTTCCCTTTCACTTAATGCGCTCTCCATGGATCCGCCAAAGGAAGAGCTTCTTGAATACTTGTGCGAGCATGCATATTCTCCAATTCTTGTATTTTTTCCATACCTGTAGAAGGAGAATCATAAGTTTCTTCAAGAAATATTCAAACTTCATAAGTAGTAGGAAAAGTGTAAATAAGTTTAAAAATATTTTGGTCAAGCGCATAAAATAGACTATTCATAGCTTTAACATTTAAAACACACTCTTCCCAATTCAATTCTCTTGGGGGCTCTCTAATTGTAATATCCCAGATTTCTATATCTAAAGATTTAAGAAATTTTTCCATTAAAATTTTCCACCCTTTATAATTTTTACCTTCAAATAAAGGTGGTGCTAATGATTTTTCATTTATACAAAATGCATCCCCTATAGTAGAAGCGAGATCATGACCATGAAGCGTAATTATTCGCGGTGGTGAAACCATTTTGAATAACCTAGCTCTGATACCACTTGTTGGATCTTAAGGGGCCCTTAGAGGGGTGGGGGGGTGGGGGGTGACTAAGGGTTTTAGAAATCTTTATATTTTAAAATAAATCTTTTGATATTTTATAAGAATGAGATTATATCAAAAATAAATTGCTAGAAATAAAAACAAATCAATTTTATTGAACAAATAGAGACATGATTATTATTGATAAACTTGGTTACAAAAGAGGATTTCTATGACGCTAGAAATCAAAGCGATGAATATAAAGACTTGGGTATTCTATACCTACTCTTCTCCCTAAGAATCGATTGTCTTTAGCTGATCTATCCTCAAATACATCCTCAAGCCGCTCTAGCCTTTCTATCCCCAGAATGGCCTCGAGCACCCCTAGATCTAAACCCTAGACCTAGTGGCCAACACATGCAGCAAATTCACCTTAAGCCACACGCGGACCTAGTCGCCAACAACTACGACAAATTCTCCACTAAACGATCACAAAGATAAAATTTAAAGGAATTCCAAAATATGAAATTCAAAATGAAAACTCCCTATGAAGAAATCTAAAGGAGATGACGAAGAACCGTTGAAGATCGTCAAAGTCGAAGCGTATATTGTTCGCGTTGAGTTTGCGTTGATCTGATCCTCCTTTGATTCCTTCTCTTGAATTTGAATGAGAGGACTTTTGGTGGTCTAGAAATATGACTCTCACAGAGATTTCAGAGTGGTGGATTAGGGCTCCAGGAGTTGTATCCATGAAGAGAACGAAAGCCACCCTTTTATAGGAGAGGAAGCTAACACTAATGTTAGAGCTAACACTAGGTGTTATCTCTTTTTGGTAATGCTTGATGGCGCATATCTTTATTCTGGGAAGGAGTTGGGGCATGATTGGAAGGTTCTTATTTTAGGCAACACTAATGTTGGCGTTAGGGATAAAGATGGCGCATGCACAAATCATTCCCAAAATGCTCTCGCAATCACGACAACTTCCCTCCATAACATTTTCACATTGGCGGGATCGAGGGTTAACGCCGGCGTTAGCTCTAACGCCTGATGTTAGAATAACTTTCTTCTCATTTAGCAAATTGAGCTATACCAGACGAATTATAGAATCCTAGTATCATAATTATTCATTTCTGCATACTAAAAACACAATGACAAACTTGATCAAATAAAAGTAGGATTTCTTACTCTCAAACGAAAGAGATACGGAAAAACCGTGTTCCAACATCTTCTTCATCTCTAGAGGATGAGCCGTTTGATTCATTGGAGGAGTCATCCCATGTAGCAGCCTTTAACACCTTCTTCTTTTCTTTTCCCTTGTACCTCTCCTCTTTTTTCTCTTTCAGAAACTTTGGGCATTTACTCCGGATGTGTCCGGTCTTTCTACAGTGATAGCACTCCGGTAGTGGTCATTCTTCTTCATCGTCTTCGCTAGCTTTTCCTTTCTTTGATGAGAATTCCTTTTTGCTGAAATATTTCTGGAAAGAGTTTCTCCTTTACGGATTCTTCATGAATCCTTTGAATTTTTTCACAAAAGGCTCTCCTCGTCCTTTTCATCAACATCAACATCACTATCAACCTCCTTCTTTGATTTCAACACCAAGGCCTTCTTCTTTGGATCCCTATTATACTCTTGTTGTTGAATTTTAGTTCAACTCATGGGTTTTGAGATTCCCAATGAGGCTCTCAATTTGGAGCTTCTTTAAGACATGTGACTTCGAGATGGCAGTCACCTTTGGAATGAACTTAGGGGGAGAGATCTAAGAATTTTCCTCACCAAATCGCCATTGTAGAATGTTTTTCCAAGCACCTTTGAGTCGTTGACGATCTTGGTGAACTTGTGTACATCGAATCTATATCTTCATCCACTTCTATCCAGAATTTCTCAAACTCGGATTCCAATTAGAAGAGCTTTGAATCCTTTACCTGTGAAGTGCCTTCATGAGTAATTTCAAGTAAATTCCAAATATCATAAGCTTTTTTGCAAGCACATGTCCTATTAAATTCCGTTCTATCCAAAGCGAAAAATAATGCATTCATAGCTGTAACATTATTCTTACATTTTGACTTATCGATATCATCTCATTTGTCCTTGGGGTTTTCCATTGTAACTTCTCCAACAACCATTATTGGTGGAGAGTAGCATTGTTCTACCATACCCCAACCATCTATATTCAAAGCAATTAAAAACCACCGCATTCTTGTTTTCCAATAATTGTAATCGAAACCGATGAAAAAGGGAGGTCTACTAATCCCTTGCCCCTCATGAAAAGCATGATCATGATGCGTCATAATTCCCGATTGTGAAACCGTATTGAAATAACCTTGCTCTGATACCAAGTGTTGGATCTTATGGCTCCCTTAGAGGGGGAGATGAATAAGGGGTTTGTTGGGTATTGTATCCACAATCACCTGGATTTGAAGGTGTCCCCTAGTGAACTAAATTGAATTGAGTATGTATTTGATGAACTCTCTTTAGATGTGTTGTGACAGGTCATAATGCTAAGTGCACACCAAAGTCAGGTTGCAATGGATCACCAAACACAGTTCTAGACAATGTAATCACTCATTGCATAGAACAAAGTGTTAGTCCATGTGTAATCTCTCTTTTGGGGTGCACTTCATATTCTCATAACTGAAGGCTTTCAAGTTTGAGGAATGGAGCAGGTTTTCAGAAGAAAAGGAATTTTTGCTAAGTCAATTCGTCGAGATGTCACGTGAAGTCCCGATGAGTCCCGACGAATCCTGACAGAAGCCAAATTTCCAGTTTGAAGAAGAAAGTTTTGCGGCCAAGTCCATTCGTCGAATGTTCTCGTGAACTCCCGACGAATATCGACGAATGCTGACAGAAGTCAAAAAGGCAGCTTTGTGAAGGAATTTGCGCGGCTAAGTCAATTCGTCGAAAGTTCTCGAGAACTCCTGACGAATTCCGACGAATGAAAACAGAGATGGTTTTCAAGCCTTTGATCAGTCTTTTTATTGGCTAAGTCAATTCGTCGAGTGTTCATGTGAAGTCTCGACGAATGACGGACAGACGGATTTCAAAAATATGTTTCGTTTTTGAAAATTAGGGTTGGTCGCCATGTGCAGCACACGCATCGATCATTCCTTGTCTGTCGCCCTAGCCGTTGGAGTTCTTCTTATAAATAGTCTTTTATTTTTAGGGCAAACACAACAATCATTATTAAACCCGATAGAAAGAGAAGAACCGAGCCGTCTTTCTCCTTGCTCGCTGAACAAGTTTTTCTGAGATCTAACTTCTTCGCTCTCAAGACTCGTTCTTAAGTGCTGTTAGAGATTTCTCAGATGAGAAGGCTTTTGATTTATTTGCTGCTCCATAATTTTGAAGATCTTTTCAAGAAAATCAAAAGGCCTATTCAGATCAGGTTTGCCGAGTTTCCTTTCTTCCAAATCTTTGAAGATCCAAGCTTTCGTTCTCAAGGAAGAAGAAGACTCAGTTTTTCCAAGATCTGAAGTTAATCTCTGTTGAGATTTAATAGAAGTATTTTATTTCAAACTCTATTTGATTCCTGTAGGAGATTTTTCTCCGAGTTATTTTGTAGGAGTTGTTTACTCCGAGTTGTAGGAGTTGTTCTCTGAGTTTGTAGGAGCCGTTGTCTCCGAGTGTAGGATTTGTTGATAAATCCGAGTTTTGGTGAAGTTGCCGACGCTAGCCCGAAGTGCTAGATAGGCGAAGCGGGAGAGAGGAGTACCCACCTTGGGGAACCTCTATAAATCTTGTGTCTCTGTGGTGTGATTTTTCTTGTTGTGTGTGTACTTAATCTTTATTCCGCAATAGCAGTAGAGATCACCTATTCACCCCCTTTAGGTGATTTAGGTAGACAATAACTTCTTTCAATTGGTATTAAAGCTAGGTTATCTTTAAGAGGTTAACACCTAGATTAAAGATCCCTCTTCGTTGTCAAGATCTCTCTCTATGGACAGAGGCATGGAAAGGTTTTCCTCCAAGCTCCCAGTTTGCTCTAAGGAAAATTTCCCCATGTGGAAAGAAAGAGTTATTTTCTACATGGAAGCGAATGATCCCCGTATCTCCCAGATAGTTAAGGAAGGTCCCGTCATTCCTACAGTTGCTTCTACCATTGATCCCACCAAAAAGGTACCAAAGAAACTAATGGATATGACAAAGGATGAAATTGCACTTGTCACTCTAGATAAGAAAGCAAAGCACATCATAATAGGTGCAGTTGATGATTCTATGCTACAAAATCTGATTCACTGCAAGTCTGCAAAAGAAATGTGGGATTCTATTGTGGTTTTGATGGAAGGTACTGAAGAAGTTCGAGATGACAGGAAGTCTTTGCTGAACCAAGAATATGAAGCCTTCAAGCAACAAGGCAAAGACACAATTTTTGACACCTACGAGAAATTCTTCAAGATTGTAAACGGTTTGAGAAACTATGGAAGGGAATTCACCACGGGTGAACTAAACGATAAATTCCTTAGATCCCTGTCTAAGGAATGGGACCCCAAAGTGATAGCTATCAGAGAGTATGGTAAGTTGGCTACTACGGAGCCACATATTCTATATGGGAAGCTGCTTTCCCATGAGCTGAAGTTGAATATCAGGAAGTCAGAAGAGGAAAGGAGTAGGAGCTCTGGCAAGGAAAAGCCCATTGCTCTAAAGGCTGAAAGCTCCCGGAGAAGCAGGGCCCTGTCCCCTGTGAGGGATGAATCTTCTGAGGATAAAGCTGAAAACACTTCTGAAGAATCAGAACTATCTGAAGGAGAATTCTCCCTCCTCTCCAAGCAATTCAAAAAGTTGCTTAACAAGAGGAGACAAACGAGAAAAGGCTCATCTTCCTCAAGAGATCACAGAAGATCACACCGTGACATAAACGACAGGTATGGTTCTAAACCGAACAAACATGATTATACTGAACCCGTTTGTTATTGTTGTAAAAAGCCAGGGCACATGATAGCTGATTGCCCACACAAGAAGAAGGATTCTTCAAGAAAAGAAGAAAAGAAGTCCTTCAAAGGAAAGAAGAAAGAGGAGAAGAGTTTTCTTGCCAAGAAGTCCAAGACTCTGAGTGATAGTGACTCAAATGAGTCTAACTCAGATGAAGAGGCATTCTTTGGACTAATGGCCATGTCAGATGATGACAAAGATATTGTTCCTTTCACCGGTCAGGTATTATCTTCTACACCTCTTTCATGTTCAGAAACGACATCTGATGCTAATGAAAGCTACTATTCAGAAGAGGATTCTGAATTGACTGCTAAGTATGAGGAAATGTTGAAGGGGTTTAATAAGTGTCGAAAGCTTGTTAAAACTCAATCAAAGGAGATTCAATCCCTAAAGGATCAAGAATCAAACCTGAGAAAGGAGATTGAAGAATCTAACCTACTCAGGGAAGAAATCTTATCCTTGAAGATTGCTCTCTCCGAGGCCACTTCAACAGGCATTCAGAAGAGTGAAATTATCAATGATTTGACGAAACAGCTTGAGGAAGAAAAGAAGATCACAATGAACTTCTCTAAGCCCAAGACAGTTTTGCCTATCATAGACACTTTCACTGTTGGTTCTGGTAGTAGTGGTTTGTGCCATGTTGCCTAAAAGAGCTTAAGTAAGTCAGCCAAAAGAAGAGCTGCTAAAGCAAAGGGTAAAGGTCCACAGTGTGCTCCAAATTTCAAGAAGATGATTTTTCCTACGAACACCTATGATTTTGAGAGCATGTATGGTCACTTCAGCAGACCAACCCATGTTGAGCCTGCCAAGGTGAACTCAGTGTGGACCAGACCCAGAAACTTTGGATCTAGCTCCCTCAAGGCTCCTTATGAGGAAATTCAATTGAAGCATCATGGACCATTCATTCATGGATCAAATGCTCAGAAGGCACCGCAGGTCAAGCCTATTGTGCCTAAGAATTGTGTATGTTGCACCAACGAGGCTTCTACCTCCAAGGTTGCTCCTCCTGCAAAGCCACCCGTTCAAAAGGCTCAGCAGAACACAAAGAGGAGGTACAATAGATTTGAATGCCGGTGCTGTGGCAAAATTGGTCATTTCGCCATAGATTGTTGGTTCAATCATACTGTGCCAAGAACTCCACGAGCTAACAGTGCAAGACCGACCACTTGCAAAATTAATGTTCCAAGTGGTGTTCCACTAACAAGGAACCAAGGGCCCAAAAATGTTTGGGTTCCTAAGGGGTATTGATCATGTTTGCAGGAATGTCCAAAGGCCAACGAAATTCCCATCTAGTATTTGGACAGTGGTTGCTCTCGGCATATGACTGGGAGAAGAAGATTACTTTAGGATTATGTTCCAGTTGAGAACGGGCCTAAAGTAAAGTTTGGCGGATCTGAACGAGGTATTATTATTGGTTATGGTTCAATAACCAACGGCTCAGTCGTTTTTACACGTGTAGCTCATGTGAAAGGATTGAAATACAATCTGATTAGCATAAGCCAATTGTGTGACAAAGGCTATACCGTTGAGTTCTTTAGAGATAGATGCCTGATAAAGATGTCCGTGTCTGCGAAAACTATTTTAACAGGTTCTAGGAGTAGTGGTATTTACTGTTTAGATTTTATATGCTTACAACCTTCTACCCCAGTGTGTTTTGTTGCCAAAGATAGTGCATCTCTTTGTGACCAATGGCACAAGAGATTAGCACATATTAATTTCAAAACTATATCTATGTTATTTTCTCACAACTTGGTAAGGGATGCCCCCAAAGTTAAATGCATTAAAGAAAGCCCTTGCCATGCTTGCCAAATGGGTAAGCAAACAAAGGCTAGCTTTAAGAGCATAATTGGCAATAATTCTACCAGATGTCTTCATCTGCTGCATATGGATTTATTTGGTCCAATGTCAGTTAGAAGCTTAGGTGGGAAAGCTTACACCTTGGTTATTGTTAATGATTATTCCCGGTTTCCATGGGTGTTCTTTCTAAAACTTAAGTCAGAAACCTTCGGCATATTCACTAATTTTGTCAAGCTTATTCAGAATGAACTTGATTGTTCAGTGGTCAAAATCATAAGTGACCATGGAACAGAATTTCAGTCTGGGGCCATGACAGAGATTTGTGAAAGTCAAGGTATCTCCCATGAGTTTTCCTCTCCTCGTACTCCACAACAAAATGGAGTAGCCGAGAGAAAGAATAGAACCCTCATAAAAGCTGGCAGGTCTATGTTGAGTGATTCTGCTCTTCCAGAATATTTTTGGGCAGAAGCTATCAACACAGCCTGCCATGTGCAAAACAGAGCACTCATCAATAAGAACCTTCTTCGGAAGCAAACACCGATCCATCTTGGATCCTTGCTATGCAAGAAGAGCTCAACCAATTCAAGAGATGTAAAGTTTGGGAGTTAGTACCAAGACCCAAAGGACAAAATGTAATTGGAACCAAATGGGTCTACCGGAACAAGCTTGATGAAAAGGGCATCATTACAAAGAACAAAGCAAGACTGGTTGCACAAGGATACATGCAAGAAGAAGGGATTGATTTTGATCAGACATTTGCACCAGTAGCAAGAATTGAAGCCATCAGATTATTTCTGGCTTATGCTGCATATAAGGGCTTTAAGGTTTTCCAGATGGATGTGAAGTCAGCCTTTCTGAATGGAGACCTTAAAGAGGAAGTATATATAGCTCAGCCTCCAGGTTTTGTAGATTCTAACTTTCCTGATCATGTATATTATTTACATAAAGCTTTGTATGGTCTCAAACAGGCACCCCGAGCCTGGTATGAGACATTGTCTAGGTTCCTTCTTGAGAACAAATTCACAAGAGGAACAATAGATAAGACATTGTTTCTTAGGGAAGTAAAAGGCGAGATTTTGCTAGTGCAAATCTATGTCGATGATATTATATTTGGTTCTACAGATGACAAACTTTGCAAAAAGTTTTCTAACTTGATGCAAGGTAAGTTTGAAATGAGCAGCATGGGAGAGCTGAAATATTTCTTAGGACTCCAGGTGCACCAATCTGAAGATGGAATTTTCATCTCTCAGACGAAGTTCACCAAAGAGCTCCTCAAGAAATTTGGAATGGAGAGTGCAACCTCTATGAGGACTCCAATGGGCTCAAGTATGTCTCTGGACAAGGATGAGAAAGGGAAACCTTTTGATGAAACCAAGTACAGAAGCATAATTGGGTCCTTGCTCTACCTTACTGCCAGTAGGCCCGATATAATGTTTTGAACATGTGTTTGTGCCAGGTATCAGGTGAACTGTAAGGAATCTCATTATGCCGCTGCAAAGAGGATTTTGAGATACCTTAAGGGTACACCAAATCTCGGCTTATGGTACCCGAGAAGCAATGATTTTGAACTAATTGGTTTTTCAGATGCTGATTTTGCAGGTAGCAAAGATGATAGAAAAAGTACTTCAGGAACTTGCCAATTCTTGGGAAAAAGGCTTGTGTCATGGAGTAGCAAGAAGCAAAATTGTGTTGCAATATCAACTGCTGAATCAGAGTATATCTCTGCCGGCAGTTGCTGTGCACAACTTTTGTGGATAAAGAATCAGCTTGAGGACTATAATTTAAAGCTCACAGAAATCCCCATGTTTTGTGACTCCTCAAGTGCTATTGCCATAGCAAATAATCCAGCCTCTCATAGCAGAACGAAGCACATCGAGCTTCGCTACCACTTCATCCGTGAACATGTTGAGAGTAAGGATATTAATTTGTTATATGTTAATACTGACAAACAAATTGCAGATATTTTTACGAAGCCTCTGGACGAGACCAAGTTCAATTTCTTCAAAATGGAACTTGGAGTGCTTAACAAGGAATCATGAGGACAAGAATATTGGAATTTCACGAAATTACATGGGATTTCACTGGATAAACCAGAAATTTCATGAAGTTTAACGGGATTTCACATGTCAAAATATCTCTCTTCTCGGACACGTCTCTCGTGAACCCTTATCATTAAATACAATTTATTAGATCCGAAGAGCCATCCGTGAAATCAGGTACGCGCCTAAATTTATTTTATATATATATAAAAACAAAGAGAACACGTGATTCCACGCACTCTTCCGTGAAACCCTTCCCGTCTCTCCGTCTCCCTCGACTCTTCCGTGTAACACTGTTTCTCTTCCCCGATTTCATCAAGCTCGATGTCTCCCAAAGCCGCTGGAGGTCTGCATTCAGGTGGAGAGCTGGTGCGAGGTAGCTTTCGAACTGCTTCAGATGAGTTCAGAAACATTATCTTGATGCTTGATGTCGCCGGGCTCAGTTATGTCTTGGAAGAGCCGGCTAAAATTCTCGAACAAGACGTTCTTGAGTTCTTCAGAAATGCAAAAATCTCTGGTCAAGGCAAGAAGATAAAGAGCTGCATCAGGTCTTGTAAAATAGTTTTGAAAGCAAGTGGCATCAATAGGACCTTGAGGATGCCTGGAGTCGAATCAGAAGAAGTCTATGCTGAAGACTCTCTCCAGGCCAAAAGATTATGTGGCATTCGTGATGAAGGTTCAAAGATAAGAAGAAAATTCATGAATGACGGAGGTAAGCTTCTGTGTGATATTTTGGGAAAAGTCTTATTGTGCAAGGTAGGCTCACATGACTACATATCTGAAGAAGCCTTTAAGATTCACACAGCTATTATTTGTAGAAAGAATTTTAATTTTGGTGAAGTTCTTTTTGAGAAAATTAAAGACAGCTTTCATGCCCCAAATTTTGGAAGAATTATTAGTTTGTTGCTGAATGGTAGTAATCCAGATTTTTTTAATCTTGGAAGAGGTATACCCATCCATCACACTAAGAAAATCAACTCCTCTATTTTCTCCAAATGGGAAAGGGTCATTCTAAAGGGTGGAGTCAAGATTGTTGTTAGTGGTGATGAGGACCCTATGCAAAATGAGAATAGGACTCATGAAGAAGGTCAACCCTCAAGGGGTAGTGGACCCAATACAGCTCCTGATCAAGGCAAAAGCGAACATGTTGAGGGGGAGCTTCCAACCCCAAGAGACATTGCTGAAAGTAGTGCTGCTCCAAAGGAAATTCCTCCCAGTGAAATTGATCCAGTTCATACTGATCCAGTGTATGTTGATCCAGTTAGTCCTGCTGTTCCTGATACAGTTCCTGACCTAGAAGGTCAAGGGAAATCTGCTGCTGAAGATAAAGCTGCTATGTTAGAAGACTCCAGAAGATCCCTTGCAGAGTTTGCTTATAATTCAGAACATAGTGAAGACTTGGCAGATCCTGAATCTGTTCCTTCTGAGAAATCAGATTCTATGGAGATGGGCATTTTTAGTGCTCAGTTGGAGCTAGCAAAGAAGATGTCTTTGACTGAGGGGGAGAAAGAACAGGAAGACATATTTATGGGTGAATCTGCAGTCCGCCCTGTGCTGCTCTTGCCCCCTCCAGAAAGTATTTTGAGAAAATCTCCAAGAGCAACTGTGCTTGATAAGCAAGCACAGTCTACTAGTTTTATAGCTGATAGAGTCTCTCCTGATGATTTTGAAATTGGAGAGAGCTCTCAATCTTCTTTGCTCAAGTCAATTTCAACTTTGCTGCAAGCTCAAACAGAGCATTTTGATCAGTCCATCAAATCAGTCTATCAGAAAATAGATAAAGTTGATAGTGCTTTGAGGCAGGAAATGGCTGAGATAAGACATGAAATGAGCAAATTCAAGAGTGATCAAGAAGCCTGGATGACAAAAGCAGGAAAAGCATTGGACCACACCAATAAAGGAGTTGGGAATGCTCTAAAGAACTTGCATTAGGTTGCTGAAGATGTCCTTCATCTGAATACTGCTCAAACAGCTCTCAGAGCTTCTCATGATCAAGGGCTTACTTTTATGGATGATCAAGTTGAAAGACAACTGGCTAAACTCTATACCCTCCTACATGAAGATGTCATAAAGGGGGAGGAGAGTATTGTGTCTAAAATAGAAGAAAGTGCTGGTAGAGTGAATGATTTGGATGGAAATGTATTTTCCAAGATGCAAGAGCTTAAGGAGAACATATTACAAAATGTTGTAGATGTAAATTGGTACACTCATGAATCTACAAGTTGGCTGTTCAAGGAGGTTGCAGGTATGCTTGGATTCTCTGTTATGAATAAAGAGTCAGATGTTCCCTCTTCCAGTGCTCCAGCTCCAAGTTCTTCTCAAATTCCTGTTGAGGATTCTGATTTTGCTGAAGCAGATATTCCAGTCTCTACCTACCAAGAGTTCTGGGATGATCCAGTGCTTGAAAGCTCTAAAGCTCCTGAATCTTCTGAAAAATCTTTGAAAAGGAAGATCTTTGGTGATAAACCTTCTGCAAAAAGGTCTAATCCTCACAAGAAGATCAGAGAATTTTGTGATGGACCTCCTCCAAGAAATTTCCAAGAAAGCTGGAGTCCCTCTTCAAAGGATATCATTCTTACATCTTTCAACCTAGTCAGTAAGCAAAATGAAAGTGTCAATAAACATTACAGTCAGGAGGGATGAGATAAGTTCAAAAAAAGGACAACTGAAAGGAGAATTCATTTCAAGACAGGTGGATCTAAAGAGACTGCTCCTGATAGATATTGGCCTAAGCCAAAGGCATTCTTTGAGAGAATGGAATCTGAACAGAAGAAGAAAGCTGAGGCAGTGGAAAGAATTTTTGGAAAACAGAAAGGCAAGGATAAAGCATGAGCTGAGCTGCTCTGGAATCATGATGTTTTTCTTTGTTTATATATATATTTTTTTTGTGTTTGGATAAACATTGATTCTCTCTTTAATTATTACCGTCTGGTTGTGCAATTTTTATTCAATTATACTTCCTGTGCAATTCAACTTAGTGCATAGGGTTATGACATCTTCAAATAGGGGGAGATTGTTGGGTATTGTATCCACAATCACCTGGATTTGAAGGTGTCCCCTAGTGAACTAAATTGAATTGAGTATGTATTTGATGAACTCTCTTTAGATGTGTTGTGACAGGTCATAATGCTAAGTGCACACCAAAGTCAGGTTGCAATGGATCACCAAACACAGTTCTAGACAATGTAATCACTCATTGCATAGAACAAAGTGTTGGTCCATGTGTAATCTCTCTTTTGGGGTGCACTTCATATTCTCATAACTGAAGGCTTTCAAGTTTGAGGAATGGAGCAGGTTTTCAGAAGAAAAGGAATTTTTGCTAAGTCAATTCGTCGAGATGTCACGTGAAGTCCCGATGACTCCCGACGAATCCTGACAGAAGCCAAATTTCCAGTTTGAAGAAGAAAGTTCTGCGGCCAAGTCCATTCGTCGAATGTTCTCGTGAACTCCCGACGAATATCGACGAATGCTGACAGAAGTCAAAAAGGCAGCTTGTGAAGGAATTTGTGCGGCTAAGTCAATTCGTCAAAAGTTCTCGAGAACTCCCGACGAATTCTGACGAATGTAAACAGAGATGGTTTTCAAGCCTTTGATCAGTCTTTTTATTGGCTAAGTCAATTCATCGAGTGTTTATGTGAAGTCTCGACGAATGACGGACAGACGGATTTCAAAAATATGTTTCGTTTTTGAAAATTAGGGTTGACCGCCATGTGCAGCACACATGTCGATCATTCCTTGTCTGTCGCCCTAGCCGTTGGAGTTCTTCTTATAAATAGTCTTTTATTTTTAGGGCAAACACAACAATCATTATTAAACCCGATAGAAAGAGAAGAACCCAGCCGTCTTTCTCCTTGCTCGCTGAACAAGTTTTTATGAGATCTAACTTCTTCGCTCTCAAGACTCGTTCTTCAGTGCTGTTAGAGATTTCTCAGATAAGAAGGCTTTTGATTTATTTGCTGCTCCATAATTTTGAAGATCTTTTCAAGAAAATCAAAAGGCCTATTCAGATCAGGTTTGCCAAGTTTCCTTTCTTCCAAATCTTTGAAGATCCAAGCTTTCGTTCTCAAGGAAGAAGAAGACTCAGTTTTTCCAAGATCTGAAGTTAATCTCTTTTGAGATTTAATAGAAGTATTTTATTTCAAACTCTATTTGATTCCTGTAGGAGATTTTTCTCCGAGTTATTTTGTAGGAGTTGTTTACTCCGAGTTGTAGGAGTTGTTCTCCGAGTTTGTAGGAGCCGTTGTCTCCGAGTGTAGGATTTGTTGATAAATTCGAGTTTTGGTGAAGTTGCCGACGCTAGCCCGAAGTGCTAGATAGGCGAAGCGGGAGAGAGGAGTACCCACCTTGGGGAACCTCTATAAATCTTGTGTCTCTGTGCTGTGATTTTTCTTGTTGTGTGTGTACTTAATTTTTATTCCGCAATAGCAGTAGAGATCACCTATTCACCCCCCCTTTAGGTGATTTAGGTAGACAACGACTTATTTCAGGGTTTACAAATTTTAATTAAAATTGAGAAATTTTTTGTGATAATTGCAAAAAGTGTTGGGAATATTGCCCTCAACGTTCCCTTGATTTGAAGAGGCATTACTCACAATGCTAAGTACATATTATATTTGATAAACCCTACCTTGCATCAAGAATGTGCAGGGTTAAGATATTCCAAACATTTGAATAAGTTTAGGGGCATGCTGTCAAAACCGCTAAGAAGAAGTCACTGTCTCAGCGGAACTACTGAGACGGGGCCAGGAGCCGCTGAGAAGTGATCTGCCTTTGCTGAGCTGCAGATAGACAAAATCCACTGAGAATGCTATCTTTCTCAACGGATCTGCTGAGACCATGATAGCTAAACCACTGAGATGGAAAACTATCTCAGCCCAACCGCTGAGACAGATTCAAAACAGGAAGAAGATAGTGTCACGACTTGCTTTTGGCGCAAACAACTGTAAAGGAGAGATAAAGTATTTTATCATCTTCCAAAGTTTCAAGGCCTTTCTAAGGGCCGTTGAAGACAAATGAAGTATAAAAGAACATCTTAGGGCACTTTCAAAAGGATCTGTAGGTGTGCTGAAAAGTAGAGAGCCATTATCACTGTTCCATTGATGGCTTTCAAGTTCTCACCTCCTCCTACTAACTGAACCAGCAAGTAGACACAAGGAGAGAAGATAACTCTTTTATTCATAAGAGCAAGGTGATCCTTTCTCATCCACCAAAGTGAAGGATCAGATAGGAGCAAGGTCTAAAAATTTTATTCAGCTCTGCTTCAAGGTTGCACCAGTTGTGCATATACAATAGAAGACAAACACTACTGACAACTGTTGTAAGCTATACTTATAACCTTTTGTAGGAACTCTATTATTCTGAGCTTGTAGGGCACTATGCCTGAGATTATAGGGTTGTTGAACCTGAGCAATAGGGTTGTTGAGCCTGAGGTTTATAAGGCTATTGAGCCTGAGCTGTAAGGTATCTTGCTTGAGAAGTAGGGCTTTTTGATAGGACTAAGGTAGGAGGTCTAGGGGATCTCTGAGCTGTAGGAGTTGGATCACTCTGAGTGGTAGGGCTGGTTGGCCTAAGGTAGGGCTTGGAGTAAGCCTGAGAGATCCCGAGGGATCTGTGTTGTAAGCTCTAGGAGTTGAGATTGGAGGAGTTTGCCTTGTCTAACACACTGTTAGAATGGTGTAGAGGGAAAGGGGACTACTCATAAACACACTGTCTTGGGGAACCACTATAAACACTTGCATGTTTTCTGTGTGTGCTTGAACATTTACTTACTACTCCTAATTTGCTAACATTAATTAAGTAAAACTCAAAGAGACCTATTCACCCCATAGGTGAATTAGACTACATACCTATAAACTATCAAGTGTTATCATAGATAGGTTGGTCAAAAAGGACTTAACAGTCTGACCAGATCCTACATAGGTGTAGTCAAATATGAATCCAATGGCCTCCAATTGAGTTCAGAAGGAGATGAGGTCCATAAAGCTGCCAATATGCAAAAAGGAAACTTTTGGCATTTGGAAGCAAAGGGTTAGGCTTTTCATGGAAGCATCAGACCCTGGATTTTTATCACTGTCCAGGAGGGTCCCTTTCTTATCACAAAGCCCTCTACCATTGATCCTACTAGGTAGTTAGGTAAGTCGTACACTGACAAGGGATGAGATTGCATTGGCAACAATGGACAAAAGAGCTCAAAACATTATAGTCAATGCAATTGATGACTCAACATTCCAAAACTTGGTACATTGTGAGACTGCCAAGGACATATGGGATACACTGATTCTGTACATGGAAGGGACTGAAGAAGTGAGGGATGATAGGAAATCCCTCCTCAATCAGGAATATGAAGCCTTCAGGCAGCTGATGAGTCTCCATTATATACATAATTTAGGACTCATTTAGGCTTATTTTCATGCATAGGTACTGCATATTAAGTTGATTATCGTTCATATTGGATTAGTTGTTCATTTGCGTAGATAGTACCTTCCTTAGCCTAGTTCTGTGTGTTATCGTGGATGTTTCCCTTTAATTCTTGTTGGTGCATATTTTATGCCGCTGAGGAGCTTTATTTCTATGCCCCAGCAGATATGTTTGAGTTTCATGCAGGTACAAGGATCATGTGAACGCCCGGAATTGTTCGGGGTGAATATTGGCCTAAAAAGCCTCTGATCGTGCGCATTCCTTCACGCACGATCAGGCGCACGACCATTGGTCGTGCGATAAATCCCAGCCCAGATCGAAATCGGACCAAAGATATGCGCACGATCACAGGCCTTTCTTCGCGCACGACCACTGGTCGTGCGCCCCTGACCGTGCGGTGTTTTCTATTTTTTCTTTGCTACAGGTTGACTGCGCACGATCACAGGCATTCCTTCGCGCACGACCATTGGTCGTGCGCCACTGACCGTGCGCAGTGTTTATTCTGCTCCGCGAATTTAGGGCATTCAGCAGTTCCGGGGGCGCGATTCTTCCGCCGTTTCGGGCGATTTTCATCCCATCTTCATCCCCATTCCATTCCAATCATCCGGGAGACTCCTCCGACGACCAAGAGTTGTTTCTCTACCATCGGGGAGCCCTTCCGGCCGCCAGCAAAGCTTACCTAGCGAGTGTTCTTCAAGTTGTTGCGGAGAAAGTGGAGATCACCGGAGAAAGTGACAGACCTCCAGCACTGGAAGCACCCCTCGACCGAGTTCGGAAGCGGATTGACAACCCGCTATTCCGGTCGTGACCGACGGCTCTCCTTCTTGAGTGGTTTTCTCTTAACTTATCTTGTATAACTAGATGAATATTTGTGTAATGCACTTGAATGATTTGTTTGTTTATGAATGAATTATTTGATGTTTACATAATCTCCTTTGTATTGCTCTGTGTTGCATTCGCTTACACTCCACTCCACTCCACTTCCACATACACGTTCTAGCTAGCTCACCCTAGCAAAAGCTAGAGGTGAGAGTGAAGAGGTGAACTCGACCCTCACAAAACCCGGCACTGTGGCCATTTCACCCGCTTACCGAAGCGCGGCATCGCGGCCGCTGCACTCACCCCCACTTTGCGAAGAGGTGTGTGCGACCCTCAATTGTCACAGTTACTTTCCGTCCATGCGCCTTCCGAAGCACGGCATCGCGACCGTTGCATCCATCCCGCCTTGCGAAGCGGAGTTTTGACCCGCATCTCTTATTTCTGCAATAGTCTAGATCACCCATCACAAAGCCCTTGTTTTTACTTTCTGTTACTCGTCATAACAATCGCCTCACTCTATTTTCTTATCACCACATCCTGCATTCCTTGAGAGATCGATACTTGGGGATAACTTCCCATTTTTATTACTTGAGCGACCGGTGCACTGCCGTCGTATCGCATTTCGTGCCTGCTAATTAGCAATGCCGAAACAGCACATCAAGTTTTTGGCGCCGTTGCCGGGGAATGCAGGCGTGATGAGATGTTGTTTGTGAGTCGATTATTTTCGAGTGAGTCTTCTATTCTTTTTAATTTATTCCTTTTCATGCTATTTTCTTCTTCTATATCATGTGGGCGCATTTGAATATCCGATGTCATTGGTGTGGGGACACATCCCACGCTAGTGATAGGTGTCCCAAAGAGTATGGTGTTGTTCAGAAACCGTACGGAGCCCATAAGCATTCTGGCTACTCTACTGCACCTTCGTTATCGCACCTTTACACGGCTGCCGCACCTTTTGTGCCGGCAAAGCCGGCAAAGCAGTGCCTATTTTGCAAAAGTAGAGAGCACGCCTTGAAGGACTGTGCTGCTTATCTTCGTAAATTGGAGGATGACGATGAGCCGGATATCCGGATCGTCCCATCTTCAAATTCTGCGAGCACAGCTTCTTCCTCTGATTACGTGTCACTTCCACCTTCACTTTTTGAAGGGTATGGAACCGACACGTACGTCAGTGACCCTCACGACTCCATTTCTGATGCGACCCCCCATCCGTCTTCGGTTCATGTACCACTTTGCGTGGATTTGTGCCCTTGCGAGGAGAGTGAGCCCGAACTCTTAAGAAGCACGTCCTCTCCCGCCACGCACGAAATTACATCTATTTCTGATGTTTTCATTGAGGTCAATCTACAGTTTGATGCAGATTTGTGCAGTGTCGTGCCCACTCTCATGGAGGAGGATAGCCTCGATTGTGCTGAAGCAACCGTTTCGGTCCAGTGCGAGGAAGTCCAAATTATAGAGGAGGCCATTGCATGCGCTGTTGAGTCCAGTGAATTCCTCGACGATATCATCAGTTCGTCGTTGCCGCACCCAATGGGGGATGAAGCCGGGATTGTCCCCTCAGATGAGATTTCTTTTAGTATTTCTTCTAATTTATTTCATGACCCCCTTTCTTTATGTACAAGGATGCAGGATGCCCCTCCTCCAGCTGATCAGACCTTATGCATGGAGGAGCCGAAAGGCTGGCGGGATGAGGAAGATACAGTGAAGGAACATCTTGTTTCCTCATCATCGTTGGTGCTTCCCCTTGAGGATTGGTTACAAGGGGGCAAGCGGTTTTTCTTTGAAGACATAATACTGGAGGAGAAGAAGAGAGCGAAAAAGGAGGAGATCTGGGGTTGGAGGCTGAGCATCCTACTTAATTTCCACCCCTACTACCAGGTCCCTGAACCTTTTTCTTTCATCAGTTGTTACTATTTCAAATCAGCTTATAGCTGATCTGTTTTGAGCATGTAATAGTAATTAGGATTTATTAACTTTTGCTTGTTTGTAGACTTTATAAACTGCTTTAATACAGGTATTTGGTCCACCTTAAAGGACGTTAAACAAAAGGGCTTCTTGGGAGACAACCCATGGGAACCAACCGGTTCCGTTTGCTTGATTTAATCTCTATCATATTTTGTTTGCTTTTGCTTTTGTTTTTAGCATGCAGGTGTGAACTGGATTGGATGAAGAGGGGGAGGAGATCATTAAAAAAGGATTATACCGCTCTTCTGGCATGCTCTTAGGAGCATAGGTACTCTTAACCCAGCTCTCAGTTTGCTTCGAAAGATCATGTTTGCTTGTGTTTCAATGCGAGTCTGGGGGGAGTGAGCCTGTGCTTACGCTACACGCACATACATGCTAGAATGATGTGTTAGGAAATTTATATTTATTATCTCATTGCATAATGCACACCACATTCGTTTCATTGTTACTCGTGCGCAATTATCGTGCGAGTGCTTGATGTATATGTTTAGAAGTTTGATTGTTAGTTTAGGATTGTGTGGCTGAACAGGATATGACCCATGCGGTGCTGCTAGTAAAGCGCTCACGCAGCTTAAAAATTCATGTAGAATAGATTTAATTACAAAGTTATAGTTTTATTTACTTCATTTGTGTAATTACTTAATACTCTGCTCAAACGGTGAATTTGGTGAATCTAGCGGTAGCCCTTGGTCGAGTGTAGAAGAGCTGTTAGCCTCGTGTTGCTTGAGTTGGAAGGAGAGGAGACCTCGTTCGGTGGTTAAGAACTTGCCCCAAGCTATTTTCAAAACGAAATGCGTTGAATGATCTTGTTGGGAGCATGACGTAGGCCATCATTTGGTCCGGTTGACCTTTGATTTCCCAACCTAACATCATCCTTTGCTAGCCCCGTTGAGCCTTACCTTTCCTACTTGTTAAACTCCACTAAACATTCATCAAGGCCCCATATCCTAACCTAAAACACACTAAAGTCAAGCTTTGAAACTTATACACATTGATGATGATTGTGCGATGCGGAGAACAAATATGTGGTTGTGTGATGTGGTGTGTGCGCGCAGAAAAAATGAGATTGAAAAATTGTTTGATCCTAAATTATGTTTCTATGGATCTAAAAAAAGGAGTAAAAGATCTCTAAAAAGAATCGAACCACAAGTGTGGTAGTCTCGCGCACACCATAGTACTTAAATGGAGTCTGGGGGAGTGTGCTTCAAGGTGAAGATGTTATGGTTGAGTTTTGTTTATTTTCCGGAGGTTGAGTGCGTTTAGCCGACGCTCTTCTACTTCATTACCGTACCTCAACCCAAGCCCAAGTCTAACCTAAAAGTCCTACTGATTCTTGATGAGATCGTCTCATGCAGTGGAGAAGGTGTGAAAGGGCAAGCATATGACCATCAACCTTGATGGATTTCTTGGAGAGCTCTTTCTTGAGATCCAATTTGAACAACGCTCACCTCAGGAGCTCACGCTATTTTCCCTAGGGCGCGACAGTTCGATTCACCAATAATTCACCTCAGAGTAGTAGTATTTTGTATTTTACACTTGTAGAAGTTTTTAAAATATAGTCTTTGTTTTAAAATCTATTCTACTTTATTTTTACGCTCGTTAGTTCTTTACTTCCCATCGTGTTTCGCCTGCACAGTTGCTTCCTTAACGTTCATTTTTCTACCATAGGATTGAGTGTTCGCCCGAGACGTGCAAACGAGTAAGTCTGGGGGTGTGATGAGTCTCCATTATATACATAATTTAGGACTCATTTAGGCTTATTTTCATGCATAGGTACTGCATATTAAGTTGATTATCGTTCATATTGGATTAGTTGTTCATTTGCGTAGATAGTACCTTCCTTAGCCTAGTTCTGTGTGTTATCGTGGATGTTTCCCTTTTATTCTTGTTGGTGCATATTTTATGCCGCTGAGGAGCTTTGTTTCTATGCCCCAGCAGATATGTTTGAGTTTCATGCAGGTACAAGGATCATGTGAACGCCTGGAATTGTTCGGGGTGAATCTTGGCCTAAAAAGCTTCTGATCGTGCGCATTCCTTCGCGCACGATCAGGCGCACGACCATTGGTCGTGCGATAAATCCCAGCCCAGATCGAAATCGGACCAAAGATATGCGCACGATCACAGGCCTTTCTTCGCGCACGACCACTGGTCGTGCGCCCCTGACCGTGCGGTGTTTTCTATTTTTTCTTTGCTATAGGTTGACTGCGCACGATCACAGGCATTCCTTCGCGCACGACCATTGGTCGTGCGCCACTGACCGTGCGCAGTGTTTATTCTGCTCCTTATTTAAACCGCTGCTCCGCGAATTTAGGGCATTCAGCAGTTCCGGGGGCGCGATTCTTCCGCCGTTTCGGGCGATTTTCATCCCATCTTCATCCCCATTCCATTCCAATCATCCGGGAGACTCCTCCGGCGACCAAGAGTTGTTTCTCTACCATCGGGGAGCCCTTCCGGCCGCCAGCAAAGCTTACCTAGCGAGTGTTCTTCAAGTTGTTGCGGAGAAAGTGGAGATCACTGGAGAAAGTGACAGACCTCCAGCACTGGAAGCACCCCTCGACCGAGTTCGGAAGCGGATTGACAACCCGCTATTCCGGCCGTGACCGACGGCTCTCCTTCTTGAGTGGTTTTCTCTTAACTTATCTTGTATAACTAGATGAATATTTGTGTAATGCACTTGAATGATTTGTTTGTTTATGAATGAATTATTTGGTGTTTACATAATCTCCTTTGTATTGCTCTGTGTTGCATTCGCTTACACTCCACTCCACTCCACTTCCACATACACGTTCTAGCTAGCTCACCCTAGCAAAAGCTAGAGGTGAGAGTGAAGAGGTGAACTCGACCCTCACAAAACCCCGCACTGTGGCCATTTCACCCGCTTACCGAAGCGCGGCATCGCGGCCGCTGCAGTCACCCCCACTTTGCGAAGAGGTGTGTGCGACCCTCAATCGTCACAGTTACTTTCCGTCCACGCGCCTTCCGAAGCACGGCATCGCGGCCATTGCATCCATCCCGCCTTGCGAAGCGAAGTTTTGACCCGCATCTCTTATTTCTGCAATAGTCTAGATCACCCACCACAAAGCCCTTGTTTTTACTTTCTGTTACTCGTCATAACAATCGCCTCACTCTATTTTCTTATCACCACATCCTGCATTCCTTGAGAGATCGATACTTGGGGATAACTTCCCATTTTTATTACTTGAGCGACCAGTGCACTGCCGTCGTATCGCATTTCGTGCATGCTAATTAGCAATGCCGAAACAGCGCATCAGCAGCAAAGCTTGAATGCATATTAGATTGCTATGAAACATTTTTTAGGATAGTGAATGAGTTGAGGACCTATAAAAGGACCTTCACTCATTATGAGCTAAATGACAAATTCCTAAGATCTCTAACTA
This sequence comes from Dactylorhiza incarnata, assembly GCA_033032865.1. Taxonomy (NCBI): domain Eukaryota; kingdom Viridiplantae; phylum Streptophyta; class Magnoliopsida; order Asparagales; family Orchidaceae; genus Dactylorhiza; species Dactylorhiza incarnata. The sequence continues at coordinate 4,848,105 of JAWHQI010000198.1, forward strand.
GAGACTGGGATACCAAGATCTGTGTCATTAGGGAGGTGGCAAAGCTGGGTGAGACTCCTCCCTATACTCTGTTTGGAAAGCTGCTCTCTTATGAGATGCAGCTATCTGCTAGGAAGGAGGAGGACACATCCTCCAGGCCTCACGCAAGGGAGAGGACTATGGCCCTCAAGGCTGAGGGATCTAATAAGAGCAAGGCAAGGATGCCTACACCTCCAAGAAGGGATGCTAGCTCAGGAAATTCAGAGCCCAACTCATCAGATAGTAGCTCTTCTGGTGAGGAGTTTGCTGCCTTCTCAAGGCATTTCAAGAAGATGAGGAGGAGGAAGAAGTTGAAGAACAAACCTTCCTCCTCCTCACATCCCAGGAAGGATCTCAACAGATCAGACGAGCAGCACCCCAAGGGGGGAATGTATGACTCTAAACATGTTAAACATGTTTCAACTAATGTAATTTGTTATTGCCACAGTAAGCATGGACATGTCATTGCTGACTGTCCAGTCAAGAGGAAGGAGAAGGGTGATAAGAAAAATTATCACCAAAAGGGAAGAAAGGGTGAAAAGTCCTTCCTAGCTAAGAAGGACAAGATCTGGAATGAATCTAAGTCATCATCCTCAGATTCAGAAGAAGAAGAAGAAGAAGAAGCCTATATTTGGCTGTTTGCAGTTGAGGAAGATGAGAACTTTCCTGCTGCAAAGGTGAGCATCATGGCCCCTCTATCACATTCAGACAGTGATATAGAGGAGGATGATGATGCAAGAGAACATCACGGCTTAATGGCCATAACAGATGATGATGAAGATAGTCAAGACATTCCTGACAAGGTACCTACTCTTCCCCCCTCTTCTGAGTATGAGTCAATGCCAGACACTGAAGCATGCTCATCAATTGTTGAAAATGATTCAAAATCTGAAGTGACTGTCAATTAATTGATTGACAAATATGATGCTTTATTGGATGCTCTGAAAAGGAGCAAGAAGCTGGCCAAGAGGCAAGCTCAAGAAATTGCTTCCCTTAAGTTGGTTAAGCAAGATTGCACTGAGTTACCTACCCTGGTGGCTCAGATGAGTAAGGAGATAAGCCAACTCAAGGGGATAACAATTGTCCAATTGAGCACCATTTCCCAAAAGAACAAGGTCATCAAGGACCTTGAGGAGAGGCTTCTCAAAGAGAAGAATCTAGTGGCTTAATTCTCCAAGCCCAAATCAGTGCTTCCAATTATTGACACTTTTCTTCTCAAACCAATAGAAGAGGACTAGGGTTCAATAAAATGGAAGTGAGTGAAGGGAGTGGACAAAAGAGCAAGGCTAAGGCTAAACCTCATACCACCTTTCAAAAGGTGTTACTTCCCTCTAACAGGTATGACCATGACAACATGTATGGTCACTGGAAGAATGGGAGTTCCTATAGGAAGGAAAACACTCCTTCCCATAGAAGAAGAAAAGGGCATGAGGATGAGTGCTATGAAGGCTCCCCATGAAGAAATTCAAATGGCCCACTCAGGACCATTTGGTACTTCAGCCCCTTCAGTCAAGAATAAAGAAGCAAGCTCTTCCAATTCCATTCCAACAAAGCACTTGGTTGCTGTCAAACCTGTAGACATGCCTAACAGCTCAGTGTCTGATGCCATCAAATCTTGCCTAGCTTCCAAGCCAAGGCAAGATGATGTCATTAAGATAAAGGCTGCTAAGATTGACCACAGGTTAACCTTTAGTCAGATCATTACTGAAAGGATTAAGAAGAATGATGTTGTCTTCCCTCCTGAACACAAGCATATTGATGCTAATTCTTCAAAGAATGTTCAGAAGAGAAGATATAATATTCATGAGTGTTGGTGCTGTGGTAAGGTGGGACACTTTGCCATAGATTGTTGGCATAATCCCAATGTGCCAAGTGCAAAGATGAGCTTTCCTACAAAGGTTACATCAGGTGTGAAGTCTTTTCATGCTAACAAAAGCCTAGGACCCAAAATTACTTAGGCTCCTAAGGGTAATTAAATTCCTTCTTGCAGGATAGTTCAAGTACCAGCCTTGGGCAAATATGGTACTTGGACAGTGGGTGCTCAAGGCACATGACAGGTACCAAAAGTCTTCTACAGGAATACAAAGCTGTGAAGAATGGACCTAAGGTCATCTTTGGTGGATCGAAAAAAAGGCATCACTAGAGGTTATGGTATGATTTCAAATGGCATAGTCTCAATCACAAGGGTGGCTTATGTAGAAGGGTTGCAACACAACCTTGTAAGCATAAGTCAACTATGTGATTTAGGCTATGTCATTGAATTCCACAATGATAAGTGCTTGATCAAAAAGTCACATGACTTAGAGATCATTCTCTCAGGCACTAGAAGTGGGAATGTGTATTGCTTAGATTTTATATGCAATTCTTCTTCTTCTCCCGTGTGTTTTGTAGCTAATGAAAGTGAGTCTCTTTGCGTTCAATGACACAAGAGACTTGCTCATATTAACTACAAGATAATGTATAGGCTATTTTCTAGAAACCTAATTAGAAATAGTCCTAATTTGAAATGTGTTAAAAGTGGTCAATGTCATGCATGCCAAATGGGCAAGCAAACAAGGGCCACCTTTAAAATCATTGGCTCCAAAGACACTGAAAGGTGTCTTTATCTATTGCACATGGACTTGTTTGGTCCTTTGCCAATTCAGAGCCTAGGTGGGAAATTGTATACCTTGGTGATTGTTGATGATCACTCAAAGTATACATGGGTATTCTTCCTTAAGAAGAAATATGATACTTTAGATGTCTTTATAAACCATGTTAAGGCAATCCAGAATGAACTTCAATGTACTGTGGTCAAGACTAGAACTGACCATGGTACAAAATTCTAATCCGGGGCAATGACAAGGTTTTGTTAAGAATTTGGTATCACCCAAGAATTCTCCTCCCCAAGGACTCCACAGCAAAATGGTGTGGCTGAGAGGAAGAATAGGACCTTGATGGAGGCTGGGAGAACACTACTTAATGACTCCTCACTCCCAAAATATTTCTGGGCTGAGGCAGTCAATACTGCATGTTATGTTCTCAATAAAGCATCTATTAATAAGGCCATAGGAATAACCCCCTATGAGATTCTGAAAGGCAAACAACCGACTATTTCATACTTTAGAATCTTTGGTTGCAAATGCTACATTCTAAATAATGGAAAATCTCAATTAACTAAGTTTGCTGAAAAATGCAATGTAGGGGTTCTTGTTGGATATAGCTCACATAGCAAAGCCTATAGAGTATTCAATAAGAAAACTCATGTTGTAGAAGAGTCTATGCATGTAGTTTTTGATGAGACCAGCCTGCTCTATAAGGATTGGTCTAGCTCTCCTATTTTGATAGGTAATGAACAACGAATGCAAGATATGTCTCTCCAAGACATACCCAACACAAACAAGGTCAATTCAGAGGTAGCAATCCCTGAAGTTGAAGATCAACAAGCTGCTAAAGATGACGTTGCTCAAGAAGAAGAGCTGCAGATAGCTGACATGTTGCCTGCATTAAACAGACACCTAAGGGATCATCCAAGAAACCAAATAATTGGAGATGTAAACCAAGGAGTGGTTACCAGAAGCAGGGCTCACAATGAAGCCCTATTCTTGAGCTTTCTATCACAAATGGAGCCCAAGAAATTTGAAGAAGCAAATGAAGACACCTTATGGATTCAAGCAATGCAAGAAGAACTACTTCAGTTTAAGAGGTGCAAGGTGTGGAAATTGGTGCCAAAGCCTCAAGGACACAATATCATTGGCACGAAGTGGATCTATAGGAAATAGCTTGATGAGAATGGCACCGTCATCAAGAACAAAGCCAGACTGGTGGCCAAGGGATACATGCAAGAAGAAGGTATTGACTTTGATCAAACCTTTGCCCCAGTTGTAAGGTTAGAATAAATAAGGCTGTTCCTTGCCTATGCTGCCCAAAAGGGGTTCAAAGTGTACTAGATCGATGCCAAATCAGCATTCCTGAATGACAATCTAAAGGAAGAGGTATATGTGGAGCAACCCTCAGGTTTTGTTCATCCTACCCTCTCCTCTCATGTTCATTTACTTAGGAAAGCTCTATATGGTCTAAAGCAAGCCCTTAGGGCTTGGTATGAGACCTTGTCTAGCTTTCTCATCAAGAACAAGTTCTTGAGGGGAAAAATAGATAAAACATTGTTTCTTAGGGAAACAAAGGGCAAATGTCTTTTAGACCAAAATTATGTTGATGACATAATCTTTAGGTCCACAGATGACAACCTTTGCAAAAGGTTTGCCAACCTTATGCAGGGGGAGTTTGAGATGAGCAGTATGGGAGAGCTCAAGTACTTTTTAGGCCTCCAAGTGAAACAGTCTGATGAGGGAATTTTCATCTCTCAAACCAAGTACACTAGGGAGCTTATTAAGAAGTTTGGGATGAAATCAGCCTCCACCATGAAAACTCCCATGGGGTCCAACATTTCCCTGGACAAGGATGAAAAAGGTAAGCCCTTTGATGAATCCAAGTACAGGTGCATAATTGGGTCCCTGTTGTATCTAACTGTTAGTAGACCAGACATTATGTATGCTTTATGTGCTTGTGCTAGGTACCAAACTTGCCCTAAGGAATCCCATTACTCAGCTGCAAAGAGGATTTTGAGATACCTTAAGGGCAGCCAACACCTTGGCCTTTGGTACCCTAAGAACAATGATTTTGAACTAATTGGCTTTTCAGATGCAGACTTTGCAGGTTGCAAGGAAGATAAGAAAAACACAAGTGGAACTTGTCAATTCCTAGGAATAAGGCTGATATCATGGAGCAGCAAGAAGCAGACTAGTGTGGCAATATCCACAGCTGAATCTGAATACATAGCTGCAGGAAGTTGTTGTGCACAACTATTGTGGATACAACATTAGTTAGAGTACTATAACCTCAAGGTAAGTAATTCTCCTCTATATTGTGACTCATCTAGTGCAATCTCTATAGATAAGGATCCTATTTCACATAGCAGGATTAAGCATATAGAGATAAGATATCATTTTATTAGAAAGCATGTAGAATGTAAAGATGTATGCCTTGAATTTGTTCCCACTGACAAACAAGTTGTTGACATCTTTACAAAGCCATTGGATGAGGTAAAGTTTAATGATTTTAAAATTGAACTTGGCATGTTGAATTTTGAATAGATCTTATTCTGCTAATTTGTTTGTCTTGCTCATGATGTTATTCCCAAGCTTTAATATAACATGTAATCATGTATAACAAGCCTTGATAGGAAAAGTAGCTATCTAAATAATTGGTAGCACGTTTAGGTCTTGACACATGTCTAAAGTTCAATGCTATCTGAATTTAGCATGTTTAGGATCAATGATAGTGAAATCAGCTAAAACAGCTGAGAAGGTATCAACTGAACCACTGAGATAGCTGAGAAGATCTCAACTAATCCGATGAGACAACTAGAACTATCTCAGCAGTTGATATTACTTTGTCCCAGCGGATAACACCTCCGTCTCAGCGGTTCCGCTGAGACGGGCTTGCTAAATGAAAATATGCCAAAATTGACACATCAGCAATGTAAATCAATCAAATTGATTAGTTAAATCAACACATATACTTAGGGATAACCTAAATAAAGCCCTTATAAATACCCAAATGTTGATTAATTCACTACACTTTCCACTAACCTAGCCGACGAGATGAAACCTTCTACCTCCCGTCTCAGCGATCTGTCCTTCAGAACAAATGGCGCCAAAAATGGCAAAAGATCTGTATGAAGGATATGAGATTGTTATAAATGGATTCATGCATGCTCCTACAGAGATAAAATAAGTGATTCAACTTCTTTCAGACCAAGGACTATAGTATGTCTTGTCTGAGCCCTCCATGGTTCTAAAATTTTTCTCTACTGCTAAGATGTCCTCATCCAATTCTTCAATTAAAGGCAAGATAGGGAGTGTCAAGGTAAAAATATCTCCTAAGAAAATGGAGACGGCCCTACAACTAACCTCTTACAGTGAAGAGGAGGAAGATGGCAATTCTGAACAAGACAAAGACAAAGCACTGCAATGATGTGAATATTGTGATGCCAAACATGGGTCACTAAAGAGAAAGTTCTGTAACCAGAGAGGCAAATTGCTCTCTGATATTGTTGGCAAGGCCATCTTGTGCAAGCCATGCTCTCATGACACCATCTCAAAATATATGTTTGATTTGATGTCAAGATTTATTCTGAAGAAGAAGACTTCTTGGGCTGAGGTACTATTTCAAAGAATAAGAGAATGTCTGCATGCCCCCAACCTTGGTAGAATTCTCTCACTCTACCTTCTAAACACCTACCGAGAGGAATTTAATTAGTCCAAAGGAACAAACCTCCATTATCTTAAAAGGATGGATATCAAAACCTTGGACAGGTTCTCAAGGGTCCTCACCATGAGCCAACCCTCTGAGCCCAAGGAAAAGAAGAAAAGCTTAGTCAAGGGGCTGAGAAAAGCCTGAATAGTCTGCTCTAATTCTGGGTCAGAGGCAAAAGAGAATGTCCCAGCTGTGGACAATCAAGTCCAGCCAATAGTTCTCCAAAGTATGATCAAGGAGGAGAGCATGACATTGAAGGTCATGAAGGCAATGCTCCTGAGAAAGGGCATGGCAAAGAAAAGGATGAAGCTGCTCAAAAGGACATCAGAAGGATGAAGCTGCTGCCACTGCTGATAAAGGTGTACAGATGATACACTCCTCCTCAGAAGATAATAAGGATGATGAAGGCATTGTTGCTACTGATCTTCATGGTAAGATTGACTCACTTATATTCAATCTAGAGCAAAGAATTAATCTAATCCCTCCTGAACCAGCAGACTTCTGGGGAGATGATCAAGACAATGATGATCCTTCATCCGAGGGGGAGCAGCAGAAAACCACTCCTGACAAGGATAATGATGATGCTCCAAGTGAGGGGAGAAAATCCCTTCTCAGGCTGAGGGGGAGCTCAATATAGTAGCTGATGTCCCCTCCACATCAGCAATATCCCATGAACAGCTGCTCAGATCCATCAATACAGTCATTGAAAGTCAGATGTTTTCAATAAAGAATTATATTGATAGTTCAATCCTGTCTGTAAAGGCTGAAATCATGGCTGAAGTGAAAGAAATTATGGAAGAGACTGCATTCCTCAATAAACAGATGACTAAATGGTTTGACCTTGCAGAGAAGTCAGTGGTTTCTTAGAATACAATCTTGAGATCAATGGACAAACACCTCCAACTGTTTGAGCAAGATATGTCATATGTAAAGAACTATGTCAGCAAGACAGATGAGGTTATAGAAAAAGTCACCAACCATATACAAGAATATGTCTGGGATACAACCACTACTATGATTAGTGAGGGTGAGAAAATGAAGGATGAGATGAAATCTGACTTTGAAATGTCTTTCAGACCATCTCAAGTTCTGTAGCAGCTGCCTCCCAGTCCCTAGAAGCTAAAATAATTGAAGAAGACAGAAAGGGGGAGGTGGCCAATGCTGAGACCAATTCTGAATTGGCTCTCCAAGTGCTGCAAGGAACCAAAATTGCCCGAAATCTTCCCTTGCTGGATAACTTCAGCAAGGAAGACTTTGATTTTGAAGGGCAAGTTAAAATAGCTCAAGATACTCAGCTGGCTAAAAGGAGAAAGAGAGAAGGAGTATTGCTAGCAGAAGAATTTATGGCTAAGCAAAGGGAAGAGCAGGGCAATGACCCAGACTATGAGTATTGGAGTGAGGACTCCAAGAGCATTATCCTTAATGCCTGGCTGAGCCATGGTCAAGTATGCAAATACATTGACAAGATTTATCCAGCTGAAGAGTGGATTAAACATCTAGAGAGAAACACTCACAGGGATAAAATATTCAAGGAAAATCTAGTGAGAAAGAATAATCCAAAAAGGATGCCCTCGAGGTACATACCAAAGCCATACCTATATTTCAAAAGACAAGAGAACAAGAAGAAGCTAGCTGAGATTGCTGCTGCTGCTAAAGGGAAGGAGATTGCTGATGATAAAGCTGAATGCTCTAAGAGAAGAAAGACTTAAATTAATGTATTTAGCTTTTCAGGAATTCAAACTATAATTTGAACAATGTAGAAACATTATGGCAGCAATGAAATTGAAAGTTCTATTGAATCAATTGATGTGTGTTATAGACTAATCTTAGTCAAAGCTTAATATGTTTCTGTATTATTGCTTTATATAATCTGTGATGCCTAGACATAATTAGTTAACAATGTTATTGTGTTGACAAACAATATTGTTATGTTGTCATGAAAATAATCTATCATGACATTTCTTATCTGTGATGCCAAATGAATGTCAACATTTATATGTTATGATATCATGTTGCTATGTAATACATTTACATGATAAGTTTTTTGTTGGTTATGTATCTTAACATTGGGGATCTTCTGCCTACTTCAAATAGGGGGAGATTGTTGGGAATATTGCCCTCAATATTCCCTTGATTTGAGGAGGAATTACTCACAATGCTAAGTACATATTGTATTTGATAAACCCTACTTTGCATCAGGAATGTGCAAGGTTAAGATATTCCAAACATTGGAATAAGTTCAAGGGTTTGCTGTCAAAACCACTGAGAAGGAGTCACTGTCTCAGCGGTACCGCTGAGACGGGGCCAGGAGCCGCTGAGATGTGATCTGCCTCTGCTGAGCTGTAGATAGACAAAATCCGCTGAGAAGACTATCTGTCTCAGCGGATTCGCTGAGACCAAGACAGCTAAACTGCTGAGATGGAAAACTGTCTCAGCCCAACTGCTGAGACAGATTCAAATCAGGAAGAAGACAGTGACGCGACTTGCTTTTGGCGCAAACAACTATAAAGGAGAGATAAAGTATTTTATCCTCTTCCAAAGTGTCAGGGGCCTTTCTAAGAGCCGTTGAAGATAAATGAAGTATAAAAGAACATCTTAGGGCACTTTCAAAAGGATCTGTTGGTGTGCTGAAAAGTAGAGAGCCATTATCACTGTTCCATTGATGGATTTCAAGTTCTCTCCTCCTCCTGCTAAGTGAACCAGCAAGAAGACACGAGGAGAGAAGATATCTCTTCTATTTAGAAGAGCAAGGTAATCCTTTCTCATCCACCGAAGTGAAGGATCAGATAGGAGCAAGGCCTAAAGATTTCATTCAGCTCTGCTTCAAGGTTGCACCAGCTGTACATATACAACAGAAGACAAACACTACTGTCAACTATTGTAAGTTATTAACTTTTGTAGGAACTGTATTGTTCTGAGCTTGTATGGCAATGTGCCTGATATTGTAGGGTTGTTAAACCTGAGTAGTAGGGTTGTTGAGCTTGGGGTTTGTAAGGATGTTGAGCCTGAGCTGTAGGGCATCTTGCCTGAGAAGTAGGGCTTCTTGATAGGCCTGAGTTAGGAGGTCAAGGGGATCTCTGAGCTGTAGGAGTGGGAGCACTCTGAGTGGTAGGGCTTGGAGTAAGCCTGAGAGATCCCGAGGGATCTACGTTGTATGCTCTAGGAGCTGAGATTGGAGGAGTTTGCCTTGTCTAACACACTGTAAGAAAAGTGTAGAGGGAAAGTGTACTACCCATAGACACACTGTCTTGGGGAACCACTATAAACACTTGTGTGTTTTCTGTGTGTGCTTGAACATTTACTTACTACTCCTCATCTGCTAACATTAATTAAGTAAAACTCAAAGAGACCTATTCACCCCCCACCCCTCTAGGTGAATTAGACTACATACCTTTAAACTATCAAAAAGGAAACTTTTTGTTTATGTTGCTACCAACGATGTTAGTGTTAATGCTAGGCATGAGCTCTCTAGAAAATAAAAGTCCTCGAAAAATGTTCCAAAGAAACTTTTCTTAGAAATTCTTGAATGAAATATAATTCTTGAAATTCTGAGAAAATGAAAGATGATTTTATTCAAAGAAAGAATACAATTATTTGATTTCAATGATGCTAGAAATCAAGGCTTTAATAAAAAATCACTTTTTGATCCTTCAGTCGTCCTTCTCCCAAGGACCGACTGGCTATAGCCTATCTTACCCCAAATATGGCCTCTAGCCTCCCCTAGATCTACCCTAGATCTAGTCACCATACACAAGGCGACGAATTTCTGCCTAAATCACACAAAGCTTAGTCGCCACACACAAGGTGGCGAATTCACTACTATTACAAAAGAAAATAGAAGAATACAAAATAAATTCAGAATTAGAAACTCCATATATTGAAGAGCTCTGAAGGAGATGATGAAGAATCACAACGAACATCATCGGAGTTGAAGCACGCGTCCTTCTTCAAGTTTGATCATTTGGAAATCTCCTTCTCACTCTTGATCTTCAAAGATGGTGTAGGGAGTGCTCTGGAACTCAAGGATGAAGGCTCTCACAAAAGGTTAGAGTTATGGCTTGAAAGCTTCTTACATAGAACAAAGAGATCCATCCTTTTTATAGGCTCTGTAAACAACCGCCAACATTAGCATTCATGCATACATATGGCTGATGTTGTGGAGGTCGTGGCTGATCATGGCAAACGTGGCCCTACCGCGCCGCCGTAGTAATGCTCCGTGTTAGCTAGATGTGTGCACGACCTCTCAACGATATTCCCTTCACAACGACATCCCTTCTTGTCGACATAGCATCTCGATGATATTGTAATGCATGGTGTTAACCGCAATGCTGGCGTTAACATCTCGATGATATTTCTTCTCGTCGATATTCCCTTCACGACACCATCCCTTCTCATCTACATAGCTTCTCGACGATATGTTATTGCTAGCGTTAACGTTAACGCCGACATTAGCATACTTTTCAGAGCTTTGGTAGTTTACACCATTCTACATATAGGGGTATAGTTCCAGTAGTTTCTGCACACTATAAACACACGACAAGCATGATCAAATAAGCATTGTGATTTGTTATTCTTATATCAAGAGATCTAGAACACATGCTCCAATACGAGCATGGGTTTAATGGGAAGGCTGATGAGGATGGAGAACCAAATCCACAAAGGCGAGGACGCGATGATAGTTTCTATCGAGCATTTCAAATGTGCATGTAAGATGGGGTGGGTCAGGCGATATCCTCCGCCCCTCGATCAGTGCACAAATCTTCCTAGGCCTTAGGAATTTTTTCTTTTTCTTCTTCCTTGAATGGTCGCTTTTGGCGACTTTGTAAACAAAGACCTTGATTTGAATCTGTAATATTATTTGGTGAGTATTTGATCTCGCCTTTTATTTGGTATCTTTGCCTGTGGCGATTATTCTATTATTTTGTCTTCTTCAATTTGTTGCGAATATAGATTCTAGGTTGATGACTTTCTGCGCGCAACGCTTTTATGCAGGTTCTCACAAGCTGGGGTCGACGACTTTCTGCGCGTAACACGACAACAGTGACTTTACATGATGCTCTCCATACACTTTTTTCTAGTCGCGACGTACTGGTCGATACCCCCTCTTGCCTCCGCCTATAAATTGGGGGTGGGTACGTATTTATTACGCTATCAACGACTTGTACTTTTTCCCGCGAGCATCTTCATCTTCCTTCCTTCTCGCTGTTGATACTTGCACTTTCTTCCTGCACTTCTTCTTCTAGCGTTTATCTATGATGACTGATGATGTTGCTGCTCGGCGAATAGGTCATGCAAGGAACTTTGCTTCGGTGACATTCAAGAAATCTATCATAGTGCAAAAGGATCTGGATGAGTTCAAAGATAATTTCCTGTCTGAAGGATACTCGGCCAGGCTTCCATGCCAAGGAGAGCGATAAAACACTTTCCTAGAGGGCGAGATCGTATTTACGATCTGTCACTTCGAGGTTGGCCTGCGACTTCCCTTATGACTGGAGTTTTGTCAAATACTCTACTATTATGGGATAGTCCCCTACCAGATCAATCTGAATGGGATGGCGGTGATCATCGACTTCCTCTGCTTCCATTGATTAGAGAAGATCACCATCGATCTTTCGGTCTTTACAAGAATCTTCTCCTTCAGTGCGACTAGTAAAGGAGTCGTCTATCTGTGCAGCCATATCTGCACTCTAGTCGACACGGCGAACAAGAATCATCACTGGGGCGAGTGGGTAGTCATTGTTGGTGGCGACTTTGATGAAATTCTTTGTCAATCCCAACAACCGCCCGACACCATTTTTATCTCGTCTTTGCTCGAGGGAACAAGGGAGCAACTCCTCAATGCTTTCTGAGGTTGGCAGTTTGACATCATCTTCTGGCGACAATGCGTCAACGTGCTTCTGTGGATCTTCCCGGGCGAAGGTATATTGTTAAGCGAGTATCTATTGTACTCGCGCTTTGCGGCGCTCTTCTCATTTGGCGACTAATCATTATCTTCTCGCCTTCTACAACTACTTGCATTCTTCCGTGCAAGCCTCTCCCCGTGGTGAAAGAGACAACCCCTTCTCGGGAGGGCGCAAGGATTTCACCGCGCGATGAGGAGGAGTCACCAGCATCCCCGATCGACTTGTCGATGTTCCCCGATGACCCGATGGAGAACGTCGAGAAGTCCAGTTCCTTGCGGATGAGGAAAGATAATGGAAAAGGCAAGGACAAGGTATAGGAGTCTACGAGAAAGAAGAAAGAGATCGCGAGCAGGGACCTGGTGAGAAGGTGGGCCCCTCGGAGACTGGTGAGCCTTATCTTCATCCCAACTTCGGGGAAGGAGGGCATATTGAGGATGCCTATGGTCTCCCATTGGTGACCTGGGCTGAACGCGTGCATAAGGTGACCCTAAGCACCAACCTACCCACCTGGTCGGAGGACTGGGAAGACATAGGTGAGGCGTTTGACGTCATGTTCACCATCTATGCTCATGCGGATGCCGAGTGTTGGGAATATGACCCTCAATGTTCCCTTGATTTGAAGAAGCTTCACACTCAATGCTAAGTACAAGTTGTATTTGATAAACCCTATTTAATCTCATGACCATGCAGGGTTAGGTTATTCTAAGGTGTGAAGTAAGTTCAGTAGGTTTGCTGCCAAAACCGCTGAGACAAGCTCTCAGTCTCAGCCGAACCATTGAGACAAGGCCAGGAGCCGCTGAGAAGGTGTCTGGGCCAGCTGAGCTACAGATAGAAGAAAACCACTAAGACAACTATCTGTCTCAGCGGATCCGCTGGGACGGGACAGAAGTAGTCGTTGAGACTGCAGGCCGTCTCAGCCCAACCGCTGAGACAGATTCAAATGATCTGGTGGGTTTGCTTTTGGCGCAACACATTGTAAAACAAGATAGGAGGTTACAATCACCTCCATGCTGTGTCAGGAGGACATCTGATAGTTGTTGAAGACTGGAGGAGTATAAAATAATCAATTAGGTCTTTGTAAAAGCTCTCTCACTCACTGAAGAAGAAGAACTACTGTTCCATTGACGACAGCCAAGAAAGCTTTCATTTCCTGCTTCTTGAAGCTGCAAGGAGAGAAAAGATTGTTCCTCTTGATCAACTCAAGATAGAACAAGTTGATCTCCATTCATTCTCTAAAGAAAAGGATCAGAAGAATCAGAGTTGAGGCCATTGGACTCATCCCAGATTCAAGACTGCTACAGCAGTTGTTCAGCAACAGAAGACCAAGGCTTGATCTATTCTACCTTCTGTTGTAATCATTTATTATTACTTCTGTAGGAACTTAACAGTTCTGAGGTTGGAATCAAGGCCCCTCTATCACATTCAGACAGTGATATTGAGGAGGATGAAGAGGACAAAGTTCAGCTAGGCCTTATGGCCATCACTGATGAGGAAGCAAGTCAGAACAATTCTGACAATAAACAGGTACTGATTCATTCCATATCTTCTTCTGATTATGAAACAAGCCCAGACCCTGAACCACCTTCATCAAATGGTGAAAGTGATTTAGAATCTGAGGAAGATGTCAATCAATTGATTGACAGATATGGTGCTCTCTTGGAAGCTCTGAAAAAGAGCAAGAAGCTGGCCAAGAGGCAAGCCCAGGAAATTGCTTCCCTTAAGATGGCTGAGAAAGAATGCACAGAGTCACCTACCATGGTGGCTCAGATGAGTAGACAAATAAGCCATCTAAAGGGGATAACAATTGTGCATTTGAGCACCATATCCCAAAAGAACAAGGTCATCAAGGACCTTGAGGACAAGCTTGTGAAAGAAAAGAGCCTAGTGGCTCAATTCTCCAAGCCCAAATTTGGGCTTCCTATTATTGACACATTTTCCTCTCAAACTAATAGGAGAGGATTAAGGTACAATAAAATGGAAGTAGGAGAAGGGAGTGGAGAAAAGAGCAAGGACAAGGCTAAGCCTCATACCACCTTTCACAAGGTGTTACTTCCTTCTAACAGGTATGATCATGACCGTATTTATGGTCACTTTAAGAATGGAAGCTCCTATAGGAAGGAAACACTCCTTCCCATAATGGAAGAAAGGGCTTGGGAATGAGTGCCATGAAGGCTCCCCATGAAGAAATTCAAATGGCCCAACCTGGACCATTTGTATTTGGTACTTCAGCCCCATCATTCAAAAGTAAGGAAGCTAGCTCTTTCAAGTTTTGTCCAGCAAAGAACATGGCTGCTGTCAAACCTGTAGACAAGTCCTGCTGCTCAGTGTATGATGCCATTAAGACAAAGGGTGCTAAGACTATACAGAGGTTAACATTCAGCCAGATCATTGCTGAAAGGAATAAGAAAAATGCTGCTGTCTCCCCTCCTGAACACAAGCATATTAATGCTCTTTCCTCAAGAGGTGTTCAGAAGAGGAGATATAATATTCATGAATGTTGGTACTGTGGTAAAGTGGGATACTTTGCCATAGATTGTTGACACAATCTTAATGTTCCAAGTGCAAATAAGAGCCTTCCTGCAAAGAGTGTTGCAGGTGTAAGGTCAGTCTATCATGCTAACAAGGAGCTAGGACCCAAAATCATTTGGGCTCCTAAGGGTAACTAAATTCCTTCTTGCAGGTTAGTTCAAGTACCAATCTCAAACTAATATGGTGCTTGGACAGTGGGTGCTCAAGGCACATGACAGGTACCAGAAGCCTTCTACAGGACTACACAGCTGTGAAGAATGGACCTAAAGTCATCTTTGGTGGATCTGAAAAGGAAATCACCAAAGGATATGGTATGATCTCCAATGGCATAGTGTCAATCACAAGGGTAGCTTATGTTGAAGGGTTGCAACACAACCTGATAAGCATAAGTCAACTATGTGATTTAGGCTATGTCATTGAATTCCACAATGACAAGTGCTTGATCAAAAAGTCTAATGACTTAGAGACCATTCTCTCAGGCACTAGGAGTGGGAATGTTTATTGTTTAGATTTTATATGTAATAATTCCTTATCATTTGTTTGTCTTGTGGCTAATGAAAGTGAGTCTCTTTGTGTTCAATGGCACAAGAGACTTGCCCACATTAACTACAAGACAATGTATAGACTATTCTCTAAAAACCTTGTTAAGAATAGTCCAAACTTAAAATGTATTAAAAGTGGTCTCTGTCATGCTTGCCAAATGTGCAAGCAAACAAGGGTCACCTTTAAAAGTATTGGCTCCAAAGACACTGAAAGATGTCTATATCTATTGCACATGGACTTGTTTGGTCCTTTGCCAATTCAGAGCCTAGGTGGGAAGTTGTATACTTTGGTGATTGTTGATGATCACTCAAAGTATACATGTGTATTCTTCCTTAAGAAGAAGTCTGATACTTTAAATATCTTTATAAACTATGTCAAGACAATTCAGAATGACTTACAATGTTCTGTGGTCAAGACTAGGACTGACCATGGCACATAATTTCAATCTGAAGCCATGACAAGGTTTTGTCAAGAATTTGGTATCTCCCAAGAGTTCTCCTCCCCAAGGACTCCACAACAAAATGGTGTGGCTGAGAGGAGGAATAGAACCTTGATAGAAGATGGGAGAACATTGCTTAGTGACTCCTCACTCCCAGAATACTTCTAGGCTGAGGCAGTCAATACTGCATGTTATGTTTTTAATATGGCTTCCATCAATAAGGTTCATGGAATTACTCCCTATGAGATTCTGAAAGGCAAACAACCTACAATTTCATACTTTAGAATCTTTGGTTCAAAATGCTACATCTTAAACAATGGAAAATCTCAATTAACAAAGTTTGCAGAGAAATACAATGTGGGGGTTCTTGTTGGCTATAACTCACATAGTAGAGCTTATAGAGTTTATAACAAGAAATCTCATGTTGTAGAAGAGTCTATGCATGTGGTATTTGATGAGACTAGCCTAATCTATAAGGGCTGGTCTAGTTCTTCTGTTTTGACAGGAAATGAAAAGGACATGGAAAAGATGTCTGTGCAAGACATACCCAGCAGTAGCAAAGCATATACGGATGTAGAAATTCCTGAAGAGGAAGAGGTCAAGGGTGCTGATGACACTGCTGAACTAATAGAAGTATTACAGCAAGCTGAGGACAGATTGCCTGCAGATGTAAGACACCTAAGGGATCATCCAAGAGAACAAATCATTGGAGATCAGAACCAAGGTGTACTAACCAGAAGCAGGGCTCATAATGAGGCCCTATTCTTGAGCTTCTTATCACAAATGGAGCCCAAGAAGTTTGAAGAAGTCAACCAAGACACCTTTTGGATTCAAGCAATGCAAGAAGAACTTCTTCAATTCAAAAGATGCAAGGTATGGAAGCTGGTGCCAAAACCTCAAGGACACAATATTAATGGCACCAAATGGATTTACAGGAACAAACCGGATGAAAATGGAGTAATCATCAAAAACAAGGCTAAATTGGTAGCCAAGGGCTATAGACAAGAAGAGGGAATAGACTTTGATCAAACCTTTGCCCCTGTTACAAGGTTAGAAGCAATTAGGCTATTCCTTGCCCATGCTGCCCACAAGGGGTTCAAAGTATATCAAATGGATGTCAAATCAGCCTTCCTCATTGGTGACTTGAAGGAAGAGGTATATATTGAACAACCATCAGGTTTTGTGCATCCGACCCACTCTAATAATGTATATTTACTTAGGAAAGCTCTTTATGGTCTAAAGCAAGCCCTTAGGGCTTGGTATGAGACATTGTCTAGCTTTCTCATCAAGAACAAGATCTTGAGGGGAAAGATAAATAGTACATTATTTCTTAGGGAAACAAGGGGCAACTGTCTTCTAGTCCCAATATATTATGATGACATAATATTTGGGTCTACTGATGACAACCATTGCAAAAGGTTTGCCAACCTTATGCAGGGGGAGTTTGAGATGAGCAGTATGTGAGAGCTCAAGTATTTCTTAGGCCTCCAAGTGAAGCAATCTGAAGAGGGGATATTCATCTCTCAGACCAAGTACACTAGGGAGCTTATCAAGAAATTTGGGATGGAATCAGCTTCCACTATGAAAACTCCCATGGGGTCCAACATCTCCCTGGAAAAGGATGAGAAGGGCAAGGCCTTTGATGAATCCATGTACAGGTGTATCATTAGATTCCTATTGTATCTAACTGCTAGTAGACCAGACATTATGTATGCTACATGTGTTTGTGCTAGGTACCAGGCATGCCCTAAGAAATCTCACTATTCAGCTGTAAAGAGGATCTTGAGACACCTTAAAGGCAGCCTACATATTGGCCTTTGGTACCATAAGAACAATGATTTCGAACTAACTGGATTTTTAGATGCAGATTTTGCAGGATGCAAAGAAGATAGGAAAAACACAAGTGGCATTTGTCAATTCCTAGGAAGGAGGTTGATATATTGGAGCAGCAAAAGGCAGACAAGTGTGGCAATATCCACTGCTGAGTCTGAATACATTGCTGTAGGGAGTTGTTGTGCACAACTATTATGGATCCAACATCAGTTAGAGGACTGCAACCTCAAGGTAAGTGAGTCTCCTCTTTATTGTGACTCATCCAGTGCTATCTCTATTGCTAAGAATCATGTCTCTCATAGCAGGACTAAGCACATAGAGATAAGATATCATTTTATAAGAGAACATGTAGAATGTACATATATCTGCCTTGAATTTGTCCCCACTGACAATCAAGTTGCTGATATCTTTACAAACCCATTGGATGAGGCCAAGTTTAATACTTTCAAGATTGAACTAGGAATGTTAAATGTTGAATAGTGTCAAATATTCCACTCTTTCAATCATATATGATATTATGCATGCTATGTTATGATTCAAAATGTTGTCCTATCACATCAACTCCTAGTGACGTGATTAGGTCTTAACACATTCAGACCTCAAAAGGATTAATGATAAGGTAGTAAGGTCAGCTAAAACAGACAAGATTGTTTCAGATGAGCCATGAGACAGCTTGGAAAAATCTCAGCTGAGCCGCTGAGACTGCTAAACTGTCCCAACGGTTGATAGTGCTCTGTCCCAGCGGCTTAGGTCATCGTCTCAGCGGTTCCGCTGAGACGGACTGGTCTCATATCAGTTTGGCTAAATGAAACCCCAATTGACATAATTCTACTTGCAACTATAAGTTCACTTAATTCTACTTATTAAGGCTAATCATAACACAGATTTAAGCCATATAAATAGACAATCATTAATTAATGAAAGATACACAACCCTTCCTTCCTAGCCGCCGAGACGAATCACATTCTCTTCCGTCCCAGCGCATTCCTCTACAACACCAATGTCACCTAAGAGTTCAAAGGACCTTCTGGAGGGGTATGAGATAGTCAGAAATGGCTTTGCCCATTCTCCAGAAGACATAAAAGGAGTGATTCAACTCCTAGAAGCACAAGGGCTGGAATATACCCTTTCTGAACCTACTGTCATTCTCAGAACTGAAGTTCTGGAATGGTTCAGTAATGCCAAGTTATCCTTTTCCCAGTCCACCTTAAAGTCCAAAATAGGAGGAGAAAGAGTGAAAATCTCCTCAGCAAGAATTGAACAAGCTCTCCACATACCCTCATGCCACAAGGATGAGGAGGAAGAGATTTCTGACAAGGATAAATAGATAGCTTTGAAATGGACTGAGTATAGTGTTGCCAAGATTGGCTCATTAAAAAGGAAATTATTCAATCAAAGAGGAAAATTACTGTCAGGTATTGTGGGCAAAGCACTCCTTTGCAATCCAGGGTCTCATGATACCATTTCACAATCCATGTTTGATATCATGGCAAGGATCATTCTAACAAAGAGAACTTCCTGGGGAGAAGTCATATTTCAGAGACTGAAGGAATGTCTATGTACAACCCCGGTGTCTGCCAGGATGAAAGCAGAGACAAAGGAACCAACAGGCAAAGATGTGCAAGAAGGCAAGCGAGCCATGGGGCCGGGCGAGCCGGGCTCTCGCAGGCCGCTCGCAAGAAGGCGAGCAGGCCTTAGTCTAATCGATCGCTCGCAGGAAGGCGGGCGAGCCAAACCTCTCGGTTCACGAGTAAGGTCCTCGGGGGTGGCTCGCTCAGGAAGGGTCCAAGGATGTTTTTACCTAAAAAGCCCCTGGTGGTCTGCAGTTTGCCCCTCCAAACAGCGAAGTTTGGCTATTGGCAGACCATTTTGGGCTGCGTATAGTAAGAGTGTAAGGCGGGATTCCGCTATTGGTAGACCAGACTTAAAAAACTAAATAGGCCTTGAAGAGCACCTTTGGAGAGGATTCGACTCAGAACATTCTGAACTTCCTTCTCCCTAGGTTTCCTTGGGTTAGCTCTCTAGCTCTCCAAGGTGCCCAGTCTCAGCTTTGGCTTGGGAGGGGAGCGCTCAAAGATCTTCCGGGTTTGTGGTGGGACCTCCTCGCAGTGACTAAGGTCTTAGTCTAGTTCCGAATCTCCAGTCCGCTCCTTCCGAGGGATCAGTAAGGGCTAGCTGCCCCTCAACTTGTTTAGGGGCCGAGCTTCACAAGAGACCAAGAAATTGGTTTCAACATTTTGGTGCGGTGAGCGTGGAGTGTGGCTGGTCCAAGAAAGTTCCAAAGAAGGGACATGGCAGGAGATGAAGAACAAGGCGAGGAGTTTTGCGGGTCACCCCCGGTGGTGACGCCAAGGATGTTCTCGGACTTCAGGAGGGAAGTCCTCTACACCCTCGGGTTCGCCGTCGCAGCGTTGCGAAGCGAGTTCGCGTCCCCGATGCCTCAGGTGTTCCCTCTTCCAACAGCGGCTGGCGAGAATTCCCCGGGAGGAAGAACAGGAAAGGAAGTGGCCCAGTGCAAGACCTGAAGGGGCGAGTGCTGTTTTCCATCCCATCGAACAAGGTTATGGCGAGCTCGGTGCCGGTGAGCATGGTGCAGGCGAACATGGGGCAGGCGAGCGCGGTTCCGGCGAGCGCGGCGCCCGTAACAGAGGCTATGGTGAGCACGGCGCCCGTAAGTGCGGTTCCGACGAGTGTGGCTCTCGCGAGCATGGTTCCAGCGAGCTCAAGCCTAGTGAGGGAGCTCGGGGGGGGGGGGGGGGGGGAGTGGAGAAGGAAAGGGTAGCAGGTGGGAGGAGCCCCTTTTGCGAGCTGGTGCTTTCCGCACCCATTCCGTAATGGTTCAGGGAATGGGACGGGGTCTATTACCATGGCAGGGACGACCCTGTCCAGCACTTGCAGTCATTCAAGGACTCGGTTTCTATCAGGCTGATGTCGGATGCCTTTAAGTGTCGGCTCTTCGCCATCACCCTGAAAGAGAAGGCCAGGGACTAGTTCCATTAACTCCCTGTGGGGTCGATCTACACATTTGAAGACTTGCGTCGGAGCTTCTTGTTGCGATTCTCGACTTCGAAGAAGAGGAAGAAGGACTCTGAGTCTCTCTTCAAGATTAAGCAGGAGCCCCGGGAATCGTTGGCTCACTATGCGGATCGATTTTAGGAGGAGGTACTGCTCACCCAGGAGATGCCTGGGTTTGCCCTCCAGCTCGCCTTCACGGTTAGGCTGAGGGAAAGTTTCTTCACGATGGGATTGAAAAGGAAGGCCCCCGTCTCCTACGAGGAGTTGATGGAGAGGGTGGCGGAGGAAATCGAAGGGGGGGAGGTCAATCTGGAGCTCACCAGGAGGCTAGCAAAGCTCAGTGAACCGGAGGCCAGGCAGCAGGAGGTGCGGAGAAGAGAAGAGCCCAGGGCCCCGGAGGTGGGGTGGAGGCAGCAAGGCGGAGGAATGCAAGGTTAAGGGAGAGGTTATTCCCCGGGAGGGAGTAATTTCCATGGGGGTCAGGGAAGACCCCATCAGTTGGGATGGAGGCAGGGTCCGAGGCAGATGCCTCCCCCGCCTCAGTATGCGATGGCAATAAGGAGAGGAAGAGGAGGAAGAGCAAGGGGTGGAGCAGGGGCAGCAGCACGAAGGAGGAATATGGGGTGGAAGTCGAGAGGGGAGAAGTGACGTTGCCATGTTGTTTCTTCCATGATGAGGAAGGTCACGCGACGACCACTTGCACGGAGTTCTTGGAGACAAAGAGGGCCAGAGCGCCAGCGCCGCGGCAGCAGCAGCAGGTAAGGATTGAGGAGGTCCTGCCTCGGGAGGATGAGGAGGAAAGGTGCGAGGATAGGGTCGATTTGGGGACCCGAGGAGGATCAGAGTGATCCACGAGGGTCATTCGATGAGATGAAGGTAGATACCAAGAGGGTGTTGGCCTCGGATGGCCCATTGTTCGGGTTCTCCGGGGAGAGGAAGGGGGTAGAAGGGGGAGTGGGGCTCCCTGTGGTCCTGGGGGGCAGTCTCGGAATTGCCGCTTTGTCATAGTGGACGCCCACAGCAGCTATAGTGCCATCTTCGGATGGCCGCTTATCAGTGCATTCCGCTGCGTCCCCTCCACCTTCCACCAATGTCTCAAATTCAACTTGGGAGGAGTTCAGGTTCGAGTAAGAGGAGACTCAAAGGTAGCGAGGCAGTGCTACGTGACGGCAGTGAACACCATCTTCTGGATAGCCGAAGCAGAGGAATGGGATCGGGAGATGGGGGAGCCGGCAGGTCTCCGAGAGGAGGCAGAGGATGAAAAGGAAAAGGAAGGGGTCAGGCTCGGGAAGGAAGGGCGGGAGAACTAATGGCGATCAGAGAAGAAGGAAGGGAGGAAGAGACTGAAGCGTTCGCTAGCGTCGAGGGGAAGGAAGGCGATTGGGGAGAGCGGTCCCGGCTGGAGTTCGTGGATGAAGTTGTAGAGCTCGAGGTCACCACCCAGGCTGGGGTGGTGGAGAAGGTCCGAATTAGCAGAGAGCTTGGCTTGGAGGAGTAGGAGGATATCCTAGCATGCGTGCAGAAGAACATGGACGTCTTCGCTTGGAGGGCGGCGGAGATGCCCGAGATTGATGCGAACGTGGCATGACACCGCCTCCACCTCCACCTCGATCCCGGCTCTTGACCCATCCGCCAAAAGATAAGAGCCATCGCCGACAAGCTGGAAGGCCCCATCAGGGAGGAGGTGGGAAAGCTCCTCCGAGCAGGTTTTGTATCGGAGATCCAGTATCCAGGCTGGGTCTCCAATGTAGTTATGGTAAAAAAGGGGGAGGCAAGTGGCGAATGTGTGTTGATTTCTCACTACTTAATAAATCGTGCCCCAAGGATTGCTACCCCTTTCCTAGAATCGACGCGTTGGTTGATTCAGCCATCGGTTTCTCTATAATGTCTTTTTTAGATGCATTTTCAGGTTATCATCAAATCCGCATGCCCCCCCCCCCCCCCCCCCCCCCCCCCCCGACGTCAAGGACGTCTCCTTCATCATGGGGGATGGGTTCTATTGTTATAAGATGATGCCCTTTGGGCTCAAGAATGCAGGGGCCATGTACCAACGAATGATGGACAGGGTCTTCTGAGAGCAGAAGGGAAGAAATCCAGAGGTCTATGTTGACGATATCATGATAAAGAGTTGAGATCTTGAATCCCACCTCCAAGACCTCGAAGAGACCTTTGGAACCTTGTGGAAGTATAAGATGAAACTCAACCCCCAGAAGTGTGTCTTCGGGGCAAGCCGGGGAAAGTTCCTAGGTCACTTGCTCACCCCAACAGTGGTGGAGCCTAACCCAGATAAAGTTAAAGCAATCATGGAGTTGGGGTCACCAAGAAATTCGAAGGAGGTCCAGAGCCTAACGGGAAAATTGGCCGGGCTCAGTAGGTTCCTCTCTATGGCGGGTGAGAAGTGTGCGCCTTTCTTCAAGGTGCTAAGGGGAATAAAAAATTTGAATGGACCTCAGAGTGTGAGGAAGCTTTCCTGGCTTTGAAAGAGCAACTCACCCAGACTCCTCTACTCCAGGGGCCAAGGCAAGGAGAGGATCTATCCCTATACTTGGGGGTAGGATCCGAAGCAGTAAGTTCGGTGTTGGTCCTGGAAGAAGGGAGAAGGTAGTTTCCCATCTACTAGGCCAGCCGAGTGCTGAGGAAGGCGGAGCTCCGATACCCCATTTTAGAAAAGTTGGCCTTCGCATTGGTGGTATCAGCCCGGAAGCTCCGGCCTTATTTCCAAGTGCATTCGATCAAGGTGGTGCCCGACCATCCGCTTCGTAAAGTCATGGAGGGGGTGGAGCACTCGGGGAGGCAGGCAAAATGGTCCGTGGAGCTGAGTGAGTTTGACATCACGTTTGTTCCTAGGCTGTCTATCAAGGCACAAGCAATGGCGGACTTCATGGCGGGCTACGCAACCAAATTGGGGGAGCATGAATCACCTCCCCCGGTGGCATGGGAGATATTGGTGGATGGTGCGTCAGGGAAGCACTCCTATGGAGGAGGTATCATCCTGATAAGCCCCCAAGGGACTAAGATCGAACAAGCCTTAAACATCTGAAAGTGCACAGTTTACCTCACTAGAATTCTCTAGAGGGGGGGGGGGGGGGGTGAATAGAGATTAAAAATTATTTTGTGCAAAGTTAATATATATGTGTATGATCACAGATTAGAGCTTCTCACACACCAACAAGAATTAAACAAATGATGAGAATAAAAACAAGTAAAGAAATCACAGCACAACACAAGAAAATATAGTGGTTCCCCAAACTTTGGGTAGTCCACTCTTCTACCCCCTTGGTAGGAATTCACTATCTTGCACTGAGTCTTTTGATAAGGAGACTCTTAGAACCACCCTGAGTCTTTTGACAAGGAGACTCTTAGAACCAACTGAGTCTTTTGACAAGGAGACTCTTAGAACCAGTACACTGAATTTTTTGAAGAGAGATTCTAAAAACTCTTTTACAATGTTATAAGTAAGAAAGAAAGAAAGAAAGAAATAAGAACAAGAATGAATCTTCTTCCTAGCAAGAAGATTGGAAGCACAATAAGTAGTGAATGAAATCTCTCTTCTATAGTGAGAAGGAGATTGTAAAAACTTTTCTCTCTTTTGTGAGAGCTTTCAGAGTTTACAGTAGAATGGCTTCTGAAGAAGAAGGAGAAGATGAAGGCTTTTTCTCTGCAGCACACTATCTCTTTTCTTAGCTTTTCTCTCTATTCTCTTGGGAGCTTTTCCTCTATTTCAAATGTATGTGGTGGATCACTCAACTGCATTTTCTGCCGACCTCCTCTTTATTTATAGCTCTGTTAATTCAAAATAATACTATAGGAGGATAATCAATTAGCAATTAGAGAAAAAGAAAGATAAAAATGTTTCCATAATATTTATTTCTGTAGAAGGAAAGAACCAATTCTGATTTCAAATAATGTCAAAATAAGTTTAATCAAATTAGCTAAGAATCAGATATAAGGAAAGAATGATTCAGAACGGCTATAAAATATTGACATTTATTCCATACAAATCAGATCTACTGAAAGAAGGAAAGAGATCTGGCGCATATATAAATCTGTCACATAAATCAACGTGCGTCGATTCCTATTCGACGTAAGCGTCGAATTCATCCTGGCTGGACGTCGAGAGGAGAATAAGGAAGGTGCGTCGACTAAGGTGCGTCGACTTCTCCATATGCGTCGACTAGAAATCAGAGTAGCGTCGACAACACATACGTCGAAATCTTCCTAAAGTTACTTCGACTCAACCTGAAGGAAACGTCGACTACATTTCGATGTTGCGTTGAATAGTATTCGACGCATATTTACTTAACCTTGTTTTTCTCTCTTAGAATTCAAATTCAACTTATTTCTAGGGGTTAAGAGAAATCATTTCCCCAACAACATCCATTTTCTAATTACCAACAACCAGGCCGAGTACGAGGCAATGATAGCGGGCCTACGGCTGGCCCGGGAGATGGGAGTACAAGACGTGGAGGTCTCAACGGACTCCATGGTGGTGGCATGCCAAGTCAACGGGGATTTCGACGCAAAGGAGCCGACCCTCCAACTCTACCTGGAGAAAGTTAAGGGGGGTCATCGGGCAGTTTCGCACTTTCTCCATCAAGCATGTGCCAAGGGAGGAGAGCACCTTGACGGACCTCTTAGCCAGGTTTGGCCCTCGAGCTGGGGGGATGGTATCAGAACTCTTCCGACCTTCCATCGAGGAAGGGGAGCTGATGGAGGTAGATCAATGAGCATCATGGATGGATCCCTTCATCGCCTTCCTCACATCCCGGAAGTTCCCTGAAGGGGACGTGGATAAACGACGCTTCAGGTATAAGTCAGCTTAATATTCCTTGCATGCAGGGGGGCTATACAAAAAAACTCTCTCGGGGCTCCTAGCCCATTGTGTATCAGAGGAGGAGGTCCCGAGGGTCCTAGAATAATTTCACTTGGGGGAATGTGGCAGTCACTCCGAGAGCCAAACCTTGGAAGGTAGAGTGTTGAGGCAAGGCTACTTTTGGCCTACCCTCAGCAAGGATGCAGTGGAGTTCGCAAGAAAATGTTCAAAGTGTCAGCTGTTCGCTCCTCTCCAGTTCTTGCCAGCCTAGAGACTCTGAACCATCACAGCTCCCTAGCCCTTTGCTATATGGGGATTGGACCTGGTAGGCCCTTTCCCGCAAGCTTGTGGCCAAAGGAAGTTTCTATTGGTCATGATCGATTACTTCTCCAAGTGGGTAGAAGTAAGGGCGCTGGCCAAGGTCATGTCCCAAGTGGTAAGAAATTTTGTGTGGGGTGAGATAATTTGCAGGCACGGGCTCCCTCTGGCCATAGTGACGGACAATGGGCCACAATTTGCCAGCGAAGAGTTTGTCAGTTTCTGCACCCAACTTGGCATAGACCTCAGATTCGCATCGGTACACCACCCGAGGAGTAATCGTCAGGTGGAGGCGGCGAACAAGATAATTGTCAACCTACTCAAGAGGAATGTGGATAATCTCAAGGGCAACTGGGTAGAGTAGCTGCCCTCGGTCCTTTGGGCCTTGAGGACTTCTCCAAACAACGCCACCGGAGAGACTCTGTTCAAACTCTCTCACGGGTCCGAAGCCATCCTCCCGATAGAGTTCGAGGTGAAAACCCCTAGGGTGGTCGCCGCGGGCGAAGGGGATGAAGAATGGCTAGTGGAAAATGACGCAGAACAAAGACTATCCTTGGACCTAGTAGAAGAGCTCTGAGACCTCGCTACTGTTCGGCAGGAAGAAGTCAAGAGGCGGATGGCCAGGTACTTTGATCAACATATCAGAGTAAAATAGTTCGAGAGAGGGGACTTGGTCCTGAAGAAGGTAGATGCGGCAGGGAGGGGGCCGCTGTAGGTAAGATTGAGCCCAACTGGGAGGGGCCTTACATTGTAAGCGAAGTGCTCAAGTCGGGAGGGTACCACCTCCAGGATGTGGAAGGGGTACCTCTCGGCCGAGCCAGGAGTGGAGATGATTTGAGGCGATTCTATCCTTAACAAAATTATGTAACTGACTTGTTGTATGTTTCATTCTCCATACATAGATTTTGAAGTTGTTTTTGAGTGGGAATCTTCAAGTGTTGGTGCTGGAGTGCCCCAAATCGATTCTGCTGTCGGGCTCTCATAGACGGTGAGTCAGGTTGATCTCTAGAGAGGCTGGCGGGATAGAAAGGTTTTTGGTGCTGAAGTGCCCAGATCGATTCCGCTGCCGGGCTCTCATAGACGGCGGGTCAGGTTGATATCTGGAGAGGTTGGCAAGATAGAAAAGTTTTTGGTTTTGGAGTGCCCCAGATCGATTCCGCTGCCGGGCTCTCATAGACGGTGGGTCAGGTTATTCTCTGGAGAGGCTGGCAAGATAGAAAAGTTTTTGGTGCTGGAGTGCCCCAGATCGATTCCACTGCCGGGCTCTCATAAACGGTGGGTCAGGTTGATCTCTGGAGAGGCTGGCAAGAATGAAAAGTTTTTGGTGCTGGAGTGCCCCAGATCGATTCCGCTACTGGGCTCTCATAGACGGTGGGTCAGGTTGATCTCTAGAGAGGCTGGCAAAATAGAAAAGTTTTTGGCGCTGGAGTGCCCCAGATCGATTCCGTTGTCGGGCTCTCATAGACGGTGGGTCAGGTTGATCTCTGGAGAGGCTAGCAAGATAGAAAAGTTTTTGGTGCTAGAGTGCCCCAGATCTATTCCACTGTCGGGCTCTCATAGACGGTGGGTCAGGTTGATCTCTGGAGAGGCTGGCAAGATATAAAAGTTTTTGGTGCTGGAGTGCCCCAGATCGATTCCGCTGCAGGGCTCTCATAGACGGTGGGTCAGGTTGATCTCTGGAGAGGCTGGCAAGATAGAAAACTTTTTGGTGCTGGAGTGCCCCAGATCGATTCTGCTGCCGGGCTCTCATAGACGGTGGGTCAGGTTGATCTCTGGAGAGGCTGGCAAGATAGAAAAGTTTTTGGTGCTGGAGTGCCCCAGATCGATTCCACTGCCGGGCTCTCATAGACGGTGGGTCAGGTTGATCTCTGGAGAGGCTGACAAGATAGAAAAGTTTTTGGTGCTGGAGTGCCTAGATCGATTCCGCTGCCGGGCTCTCATAGATGGTGGGTCAGGTTGATCTCTGGAGAGGCTGTCAAGATAGAAAAGTTTTTGGTGCTGGAGTGCCCCAGATCGATTCCGCTGTCGGGCTCTCATAGACGGTGGGTCAGGTTGATCTCTGGAGAGGCTGGCAAAATAGAGTTATTCACGTTGGGGGACTCGATTCGCCAAACCTCTCAGGACCTTGATAGGGGCGAGCCTGGGGGCTCGCTCGCGAGGAATACAAAACTGCCATTGAGGTAAGACACCAAGGCCAAGGGTGGCCGCTAAGCGACTGGATACGGTGGTCGTGCTGCTCATCGAGCCGGGTCCTAGCTCGCAAAGGACACCAGGAGGATCCCTATGCAATGCCTGATACTATCGGGTTGGGGGGTCTGCTGGCGCGGAGGATAACGAGCAAGACTGGTCGCTCGAGAAGGGCAGGCGAGCGAGGAAGGGTAACGATGATCCCACTCGCAAGAGCCCAGCTGGGCGAGCCAGAGGTCGGAAAAGGGCCACACTTAGTGCAAGAAAACAGAGGGTCCGTCTAACAAAATTCTTAAGAGGGGAAGGCTAAACGAGCACCCTCTTAGGTAGGTGCGAGAAAATGTGGAGGGACCAAACAAAAAGCTAAGGGTGCGAACACGACCACGAATAATAGCGTCGAAAATCGCGAGCGTGAAAAAAAGAAAGAGCACAAGCATATCATGAATATATTTACGCGAGCATAGAAAACGTATTTTTGCGAGAGAGATGAAAAGACAGTTACAAGATAGAAAAATATTTCATGTTACTTTTCTCAAAAGTTTTACAAAATAACGGCGAACTCGTCAGACATGAATTTTATATTAGATTATTGAAAGCTAATGCTGATCGCTGGATGACTCCTCCTCGCTCTCGCAGTCGTCGGGCTCCGGGATCAGCGCGAACAGATTCGGGACAATGTCCTCGATGCTGAACTCCATGGCATCTGGGGAAAGCAAGCCGGCCCCCTTGAGGGTCTCGAAGACAAGGTCGGCGACGCCCATGGAATTCTGGCGGATCGCCTCCTTCTCATCTCACGAGGATTGGCGAGCCCCATCCCGAGGAGGTGGCAGGGAGCGTCGTGTTGGGGAAATGATTTATCTTAACCCCTAGAATTGAGTAGAATATAAATTCTAAGAATGAAAAATTAGGCTAAGTAAATATGCGTCGAATAGTATTCGACGCAACGTCGAAATGTAGTCGACGTTTCTCTCAGAATGAGTCGAAGTAACTCTAAGAAGAGTTCGACGTAATCTTTGTCGACGTACCTCTGACTTCTAGTCGATGCATTTAATAAAGTCGACGCACCTTAGTCGACGCACCTTCCTTATTCTCCTCTCGATGCTCAGCCAGGATGAAATCGACGTTCACGTCGAATAGTAATCGACGCACGTCGATTTCTATAAGAAATTCAAAAACACGCCAGATCTCTTTCCTTCTTTCTATAGATCTGATTTTTATGGAATGATATTGTTCTTTTATAGCCGTTCTGAATCAGTCTTTCTTTCTATTTGATTCTTGGCTAATTTGATTAAGATTATTATGGATATTATTTGAAATCAGAATGAATTCTTTCCTTCTACAGATTTAATTATTATGGAAACTTTTTCTCTCTAATTGCTGATTGATTATTCCCCTTTAGCAACATCATTTGAAACAGAGCTATAAATAAAGAGGAGGTCGACAGAGAATAACAATAAGTGATCGACTCCATACATTTGCAATAGAGGAAAAGCTCCCAAGAGAAAAGTGAGAAAAGCTGAGAGAAGTGATAGTGTGCTGAAGCAAACAACAAGCAATACTGCTGCAATTTCTGATAGCTCTCATTGAAAGAGATAAAGGCCTACAATCTCCTTCTCACTATAGAAGAGAGATTTCATTCACTATTTCTTGTGCTTCTAATCTTCTTGCTAGGAAGAAGATTCTTTCTTGTTTCAATTACTTCTTCTACTTCTTCTTCTTATCTTCATTTCATTTTCAAACAGTGTAAAAGAGTTTTTAGAATCTCTCTTCAAAAAATTCAGTTGTACTGGTTCTAAGAGTCTCCTTGTCAAAAGACTCAGGCTGGTTCTAAGAGTCTCCTTATCAAAAGACTCAGTGCAAGATAGTGAATTCCTACCAAGGGGGTAGAAGAGTGGACTACCCAAAGTTTGGGGAACCACTATATTTCTTTGTGTTGTGCTGTGATTTTCTTCTTGCTATTTTCCTTCTTTACTTGCTTAATTCTTGTTGGTGTGTGGGAAGCTTAAATCTGTGATTATTACACACATATATATAATTGCACAAAGTATTTTTAATTCTCTATTCCCCCCCCCCTCTAGAGAATTCTAGTGAGGGTAAATATGTACTTTCAATTGGTATCAGAGGGAGGTTGATCTAAAAAGGTTAACTACTTGATCAAAAAGATCCTACCTCTTTTTTATATATATATATATATATTTCTAAAAATTATTTTTCACATGGCACAAATCAAAGATTATGCTTCCACCAGACCACCAATGTGCAATCTTGAAAAGTTTGCAATTTGGAAAACAAGAATTAGGATCTATATGAATTCTATTGATAAAGAATTATTTGATGTTATTATGACAGGTCCTCCCAAGCCATTTAGAAAGGACTCAAGTGGAAAAGTAACTGAAACACTTGCTCCAAAGGCTGAATGGACAGATGAAGAAAAGAAAGCCCAAGCATATGATGCCAAGACTATGAATATCCTAGTCTCAACCCTCTCAGATGAAATCTTCCAAAAGATTGCTGAATGTGAGTCAGCTAAGGAAATATGGGAAGCTCTCTCTAAAATGGTAGAAGGAAGTGCTGATGAGAGAAAGGACAGAAAGGCATTACTCATCTCTCAATATGAAAACTTCCAGAAGAAAGAAAGTGAAAGTGTTGCAGACATGTATGCCAGATTCAGCCTCATAGTAAATGAGTTAAGAACACTTGATAAGGACATATCTCTCACTGAGATAAATGACAAATTGCTAACTTGCTTCCCTAGCTCTTGGGATTCAAGAATCTGGCCAATTAAAGACTCCAGAAGTCAAAAAAAATCTCAACAGATGTCTTGTTGGGTAAATTAAGATCTTATGAACAGTTGTTGAAAACAAGAGCTGAGAAAGAAGAGAAAGAAAAGGCTCCTCCACTCTCAAAAGAAAAGAGCATTGCTTTGAAGGCTACTGAAGGTGAACCCTCTACAAATGATGAAGAGCTGATCAGTCTACTGGCCAGAAGGTTCAAGAAGTGGATCAAAATAGAAGGATCCATAAGGAGAGACTCAAAAACCAGGTATGACAAAACTCCTAATAAAGAGATTATATGTTACTCTTGCAGGAAACCTAGACACATTGCACCTGAATGTCCTAAAGAGATCAGTAATAAGAAAGATCTGAAAAGAATAGATCTAAAGAAGAAGAAGAAGAAAGAGAAAGGGTTCATTGCTCAATCATGGAGTGATTCAGAATCTGAAGGAAGTACCTCATCTGAAGATGATCATGAAAAGGCTAAGCAAGAGGAAACCTGTTTGTTGGCTACTGAAAAGCCTGAAGATACATCTCTGGTAAATATATTTGATGATATAGATTTCTCTTCCACTGATTTCAAAAATAGTTTCAAAGAATTCTGTTTAGATCTAGTCAAATCTGAGAAAGAAGTAAAGGAACTAAGAAATGAACTAAACATTTCATACAAATAAATACACAACATAAAAACTATGAGCTCAGTCTAGGACTTTCAGAGGAGCAACTAGATAAAATCAATACTGAAAATCAAGCACTAAGAAATGAGCTAGCAAAGGCAAAAGCCTTTGAAGACTCTCTAAATGGCAGAAGTCAGAAGCTCAAGAATATCTCTAACAATCTCACTGATAGATTTAGACAACTAGAATATAACACTGACTTAGAACCCAAACCTCAATCACCCAGCAAATCTGTCTGGAGATATCCTATTCACTTCACTAGGGAGAATCATTTGACAGGAGAAAGATCACAAGAAAATCCAGAAACAACCACTGTTTTTAACAAAAATAATCTCACTATGCATGAAGGAATCCTAGGTAAATATCCTCAGAAAAGAAACAAACTTGCGTCGAATCATTATCGACGTGCGTCGAACTCTACTCAACGCAACTCAAATAATGCATCGATTTCTAATCAACGCAGACACCAAAATACGTCGACTCCCAATCGACGCAATCTCTCCTATGCTTCGACTAAAAGTAACCACAGAATGAAGGAAGCATCGACTTCCACTCGACGCAACTTTAAACATACGTCGAATTCATATCGACGCAACCAGTCTAACAGAAATGTCTCCTTTTCCAAAAAGTCTTCTCAATCCATTTCCTTTTATTATGAACACTATTTCTGCAACATTACCAAAGAAAATTGGTATGATAAGCCAATACCCCTAAAGGAGGAAGGATATTCTAAAAAACCCACTTATTCTTTCATTAAACCTTTCACTGTTGGGAGGAAGGGACCCCAGCTTAGGAGGGTCCAAACTAATGTTTAAAATTTTATGTGCAGATGTATCACATCTCCAGGCTGGTGTGGTACTTGGACAGTGGATGCTCCATGCACATGACAGGGTACAAAAACCTATTAATCAATTTCGAGGATAGACTTGGACCACCAGTGACTTTTGGAGACTCTAGCTGTGGCCAAACCAGGGGCTTTGGAGATTTCAAAGAAGGGAAAGTTACCTTCAAGAATGTGTCAGTAGTCAAAGGACTGAAGCACAATCTGATAAGTATAAGTCAGATATGTGACAGTGGTAAGTGTGAGGTAAAATTCACCACACTATTTTGCCATATTATTGATATCAAGACTGGTGCCAGAGTACTCAATGGAATTAGAAAAGGGAAGGTATGTATAGTAGACTTTAGCTCCTCACCCACAGAAGTTTGTTTGTTCAACAATAATATTAATAAAAGTGAATTATGGCATAGAAGACTGGGTCATCTAAACTACAAAACCATTAGTAAACTATCAAAGAATAACCTAGTCAGAGGCCTACCAAAGGGTAGATTCTCTAAGGACTCTCCAAGTAGACCTTGCCAACTAGGAAAACAGACCAAGTCATCCTTCAAACCAATTGGTAAGGATGACTCCCCTAGGATCCTCTACTTACTGCACATGGATCTCTTTGGTCCCATAGCCACTCAGAGCTTAGGTGGAAAGTCTTATACCGTAGTCATTGTAGATGACTATTCTAGGTTTAGCTGGGTATTCTTTCTAAGGGCTAAGTCTGAAACCCATAAGATTCTCTCAAGATTCATAAGACAGATTCAATCTGAGTTCAATACTCATGTTTCAATTATCAGGAGTGATCATGGGACTGAATTTGAAAATCAGTCAATCAGTAGTTTCTGTGAGGATATAGGTACTAAACAAAGTTTTTCAGCCCCTAGAACTCCTCAACAAAATAGAGTTGCTGAAAGAAAGAATGGAACTTTAATTGAATCAGGAAGGACCTTACTTGCAGAATCAGGATTACCATAAACCTTCTGGGCTGAAGCAGTCAACACTGCAAACTATGTTCTAAATAGAAGCCTCATACACAAAACTAAGTCAAAAACTCCATATGAACTCCTGAAGGGAAAAACACCCATTGTTCAATACTTTAAAATATTTGGATGTGCTTGCTTTATCTTAAATAATGGGAAAGATCATCTTGCCAAGTTTGACAAGAAGTCTGATGATGGAATATTTCTGGGGTACTCATCATCTAGTAAAGCTTATAGATGCTATAACAGTAGAACTCTCAGAATTGAAGAATCTATGCACATTATATTTGATGAAACTAACATGCTGTTTAAGGGGGAGGAAACTTCTACCAATCCTTTTCCACAGGAAAATAGCAGCATAGAGACTCAGCTTGAACAACTGACTCTAGAGAACAGAGACACTGGGAAAAAAACCAGCTACAGGAACCAAGTGACGAGTCTGAACAAGAGCATGAAGAAGGTCCAAAAAAGAGCAATCAAAACCAACTCCCACAAGAGAACATGGTTCAGGAAGAACAGTTGGACAATGATGCCATTGTTAATGAGGAAGAAGAGCATCTGACAAATCCAAGCAGAACAGGAATCAATATGAAAAATCATCCACAATCCCAAGTAATTGGAGACCCCAATACCGGAGTAAGAACAAGACACCAAGTCTGCAATGGGATGATGCTCCAATGCTTCTTATCTCAAGTTGAACCAAAGAAGTTTGAGGAAGCAAATTGTGATCCTCACTAGATTATAGCCATGCAAGAAGAACTAAGCCAATTTGAGAGAAACAAAGTGTGGAACCTAGTTGAGAGACCAAGAAACTACCCAGTTATTGGTACAAAGTGGGTATACAGAAACAAAATAGATTCCACTGGAGTAATTGTCAGGAACAAGGTAAGACTTGTAGCACAAGGATACAGACAAGAAGAAGGAATAGACTACAATCAAACCTTTGCTCCAGTAGCCAGATTGGAAGCAATTAGACTCTTTCTTGCCTATGCAGCCTTCATGAAGATGAAAGTCTACCAGATGGATGTCAAGAGTGCTTTTCTAAATGGTGACCTTCAAGAACAGGTGTATGTAGAGCAACAACCAGGTTTTGTCAATCCCTCCTCACCTAACTTTGTTTATAGACTTAACAAAGCACTTTATGGTCTTAAGCAAGCACCTAGAGCCTGGTATGAAACTCTCTCCAACTTTCTTTTAGAAAATTCTTTTGAAAGAGGAAAAGTAGATAAAACACTTTTTACTAGAACCCATAAAAATCAACTCCTTGTTCAAATCTATGTAGATGACATCATCTTTAGCTCAACTCATCCCAAACTTTGTAAAAGATTTGCTAATTTAATGCAATCAAAATTTTAAATGAGTAGTATGGGAGAACTCTCTTATTTCTTAGGGCTACAAGTGAAACAAAGCAGTGAGGGAATCTTTATCTCACGATCTAAATACACTGAAGAATTAATCAAAAAGTTTTGTTTGGAATCAGCCTCTACCATGAAAACACCTATGGCAACTAATGCCATTATAGAAAAGGATGATAAGGGAAAATCAGTAGATCAAAAGACATATAGGGCAATCATAGGATCCCTTCTCTATCTAACAGCTAGCAGACCTGCCATTATGTTTGCAACCTGCATATGTGCTAGATTTCAGGTTGATCCAAAAGAATCCCATCTCACCTCTGTAAAAAGGATTCTTAGATACCTAAAGGGAACACTTGAACTAGGTCTGTGGTACTCAGCAGAAACAAATTTTGAATTAATAGGATTCTCAGATGCAGACTATGATGGATGTAGGGTTGATAGAAAAAGCACATCTGGTACTTGCCAATTCCTAGGTGACAGATTAATATCATGGTTCAGTAAGAAACAAACTTCAGTCTCAACCTCAACAGCTGAAGCTGAATATATAGCTGCTGGGAGCTGTTGTTCACAAATCCTCTGGATGCAAAATCAGCTTCTTGACTATAAATTGGAAGTCAATAACTCTAAAATTTATTGTGATAGCTCTAGTGTTATATCCATAGCATCCAACCCAGTCCTTCATAGTAGAACCAAACATATAGAGATCAGATATCACTTTCTTAGAGACAATGTAGAAAAAGGTAGATAACCTTAGAATATATTCCTACAGATAGTCAAAGAGCAGACATTTTTACCAAACTCTTAGATGAAACTAAGCATACTTACTTTATCAACACCTTGGGAATGCTTGATGGAAGCTTGTAAACACCATTGTTGGAGAAATCTAAAAGATATCAGAAAAACTAACAAGTACTTAAAGACACGTCGATTACCTATCGACGCACCGTTGAGAGGAACTCGACGCTAGCATTGATTTCTTAAAAACAAAGATGCGTCGATCCCTTATCGACACACCGTCGATCTAATCTCGACGCAAGTCTGCGACCACGTCGGCAGGACATTAGGCTGACAATGTTTCGACGGAGCGTCAACTTCATATTGACGCATACGTCGACATCAATGACCAACGTTATAGATGCTCCGACACATCGACCATGCGTCGACTCCAATTCGACGTAACGTCAACTTCATAATAAAACTGGAAACAAATCTTCCCTTCTTCTTTTGATGATTGGTTACCTAATAAACCTTGATTTCTGTTTCCTTTTCGACGTTTCACCTCCTTTAAATAACACCTCTTATTTCATAACTCATACTCTCCCAAACCTCCAAAATCTTCGTCTTCTACCTCTCTCTCTGCATCAATGGCGCCAACCCCTGCTCAATCTGCTCTCATCAAAACAATCAACAATGTTCTGGAATAACTTCTGAATGAGTTCCAGACACGTCTGACCAACTTCTCAGATGAGTGTGCCGACATGCTCACTACCTGTGAAGCCAAATTGGCCAACCTCTCTGCGTCTCTTCCTGAGCTTCATGTTCTTCTTCAAGAACAACCTCTGTCGCCAAAAGGTTTTACATCCTTTCTGAAGGATATAAACCAGGGGGAGAGTCGCTCCAGAAACCCCCCTATCCAGGTTTTTCTTAAAGCTCAGGGCTAACTCTTCTCCAATCTCTAAATACTATCTTTAAGTATTAAACCAACTTCATTTTTTCTTTTACCATAGGCTCAAATCTTCTCCAATCACTCTGATTATACCTTCAACAAACACCTTGGTGAATCCTCCTCCTACCATATAGAAGGAGACCATGCTGTGGATTCAACATTCAGAGTAGATGCCCCATATGTTCAGGGGGAGATTGTTGCAGTACAAAATATAGAAGTCCAGGGGGAGGAAGAAACAACTTTTTCTGATGACCTAAAAGGGCAAGTCTGGATTGAGGCACCCTTGTGTGTGGAAGAATATCAGCATCACTCTCCTGGCTTCTCTGCTAGCTATATCAAACCCAAGACACCCTTACTTGAGGATATTCCTCCAGAGGACATTTTGCCTCCTGTTACAGAACAAATTCCCTCTCCTTCAAAAGTTCCTTCTCCACCTTCTCCTTCTAAAAAGAAAACTACATCTCCACCTCTGCCTCTTCCACCACTTTACCCTCCATCTCTACCTCCTCTGCTACCTTTACCTCCACAAATGCTATCTAGGGAAAAACCAAGAGGACAAATGGAAAGAAGAAGAGAAGCCATCCCTCATTGGCAAAAATTCTCCAAAGAAGAAAGAAAAGACTATGCAAAGGAAAAGAAATATAGAAAGGTTGTTGAGGAGATAAAAAGGTTTGAAAGAATGCCTAATATCACTCCTAACAGTCCTGTAAAGGAGTACCATGATCCTGACATGGAAAAGAGGCATGAAGAAATAAGAGAAAGAGAGTTGTATGAATATGAAGAAGCTATGAAAAAAGTAGAAGATAAAAGGAATATCTGGTTGGAAAAGATCAAGAAGGGGATGACTAAAGAACAGATTCTTGCTGAATCTTCCATCAAACTTCCAAAGGAATTGTTTGATGTTGAAGCTTATCAAAAGAAAAATCCTCAGGCAAGGCTCATCCTAGAAAAAGGACAAAAGCACAAGAGGGGTGTAGGGTGTGCATAAGATATCTACATTCCCTATAAGAAGCCTAAAAGACCTGCAAGATTAGACAAATGGCATGACTCACCCTGGAAAGGGAAAGGAAAAATGTCTGAGATCCCTGAGAAACAGGAATCAGAGAAGAGAATATATAGGCCAAAGGTTGACAACAAAGGACCACCTGAGCCCAAGCCTACATAAAAGAAACCTCAAAACATTACAATTGAGATGATTGATGAAAAGGCAGCAATTATCATCAGCAAGGGCTATTCTATAAATGACACTCTCCCTGATGCTGACAAAATCCTGGAGAAACTGCACACAATCATCAGAAATGTCCAGGAGCATCCTGATAGAGCCAGGGGCTATATTTTTGATGCTATTGAAAATTTATCTAGAAAACTTTATTCTGCCTTTGTCAACTTCATGTATAACAAGAAGTTCCTAGTTTAAATCTTGTGAAAGACAATTACTTGTTATATGATTTCTTCTGATTACTTAGCATATTTCTTCTCTATATAAATGCTTTCCTGTGTTGATTAAAAGCTGATACAATTTCTCTCTAAATAGGGTTAAGACAAATAGGGGAAGATTGTTGGGGAAATGATTTATCTTAACCCCTAGAATTGAGTAGAATATAAATTCTAAGAATGAAAAATTAGGCTAAGTAAATATGCGTCGAATAGTATTTGACGCAACATCGAAATGTAGTCGACGTTTCTCTCAGAATGAGTCGAAGTAACTCTAAGAAGAATTCGATGTAATCTTTGTCGGCGTACCTCTGACTACTAGTCGACGCATTTAATAAAGTCGACGCACCTTAGTTGACGCACCTTCCTTATTCTCCTCTCGACGCTCAGCCAGGATGAAATCGACATTCACGTCGAATAGTAATCGACGCACGTCGATTTCTATAAGAAATTCAAAAACACGCCAGATCTCTTTCCTTCTTTCTATAGATATGATTTTTAATGAATGATATTATTCTTTTATAACCGTTCTGAATCAGTCTTTCCTTCTATTTGATTCTTGGCTAATTTGATTAAGATTATTATGGATATTATTTGAAATCAGAATGAATTCTTTCCTTCTACAGATTTAATTATTATGGAAACTTTTTCTCTCTAATTGCTGATTGATTATTCCCCTTTAGCAACATCCTTTGAAACAGAGCTATAAATAAAGAGGAGGTCGGCAGAGAATAACAATAAGTGATCCACTCTATACATTTGCAATAGAGGAAAAGCTCCCAAGAGAAAAGTGAGAAAAGCTGAGAGAAGTGATTGTGTGCTGAAGCAAACAACAAGCCATACTGCTGCAATTTCTGATAGCTCTCATTGAAAGAGAAAAAGACCTATAATCTCCTTCTCACTATAGAAGAGAGATTTCATTCACTATTTCTTGAGCTTCTAATCTTCTTGCTAGGAAGAAGATTCTTTCTTGTTTCAATTACTTCTTCTACTTCTTCTTCTTATCTTCATTTCATTTTCAAACAGTGTAAAAGAGTTTTTAGAATCTCTCTTCAAAAAATTCAGTTGTACTGGTTCTAAGAGTCTCCTTGTCAAAAGACTCAGGCTGGTTCTAAGAGTCTCCTTATCAAAAGACTCAGTGCAAGATAGTGAATTCCTACCAAGGGGGTAGAAGAGTATACTACCCAAAGTTTGGGGAACCACTATATTTCTTTGTGTTGTGCTGTGATTTTCTTCTTGCTATTTTCCTTCTTTACTTGCTTAATTCTTGTTGGTGTGTGGGAAGCTTAAATCTGTGATTATTACACATATATATATATAATTGCACAAAGTATTTTTAAATCTCTATTCACCCCCCTCTAGAGAATTTTAGTGAGGGTAACTGTGCACTTTCAGTCGCCCTGGTCAGCTCATGGTTGTGCGCTTTGAGGAACACGACCTCTGCTTCCAAGTCCGCGTTTTGCGAGAGCAGCTAGCTTGCTGTCTCGGCGTCCTGAAGAGTAAAGGTATAGTTAGGAAAAGTACCTCTATAGCGAGCGAGAGAGAAGTTGAGTGGAGAACTTACCATTCCGCCCTGAAGGATAGCGAGGAGTCCTTCCGAAATGGCCTCCCTTCCTTTGAGGCTCGCTATCTCGTTGGTAGCCGCCTTGAGCTCGCGCTGGAGCTCTTTGGATTCCCTTTCCGCGGTGAGATACCGCCGAGCCGTCATGTGGGACAACTCTAAGGAGCGGAAGTGGGCTCGCATGGATTCATTGGCGAGCAGCCGGGATCGCAGGGCGCTGAAATCGGTGGCGTCCTCTCGATTGTACAACCCGAAGGTGAGGGCGAACGCCTCTTCCCCGACCTTATCGCTCTCCACCCAGGAGGGGAGGAGCGACAAATAGGAGATCCTGTTGAGATTAGGATCCCATGCGAGCACTGGCTTGCCGAGGGCGTTAGGAAGATTGGCGCCCAAGCTGAAGTTTTTATGGCTGGTGGGCTTTGGCCCGCCAGGGGTGTCCTTCGGCTCACCTCCCTCCTGGGCAGTTTTTTGGCTTGCGGAGGGGACGAGCGGAGTCCCCGACTCGCTCAGATCCACGACCTCTTTCCCCTTAGTGAGGAAAGGGGCTTCCTTGTTTCTCTTCTTGGCGGAAGGCTTAACAACTTGCGGGCCCGCAGATGACAGCCGCTTCTTGCTCGACGTCGAGTTGAAGGGTTCTCGGCGGGCATCAGCGGACACGGCGGTAAGGGTGACAGAGGAGAGGGTGGCGCTTTTCGCATGCGGAGGATGGATGGGGAGATCCCGGTCCCCTGCGAACACAAGGAAAAAGTTAGCGGATAAAACGAAAAAAATATTTATAGGAGCTTGCGTGTGCGAGGCGAACCTTCCCCTTGAGGGACAAGAAGCAGTGAGTCCACCCTCCGCCGGAGGTGGGCGACCTCAAAGTCTTTGTCATTCAGGTATTGATAGAGCCTCGCATCATCACCACCAAGCGAGGCGGGAGGGTGGTAGGTCGCGTCATCCCGTTGGAGGGGGGAGAAAGGGATGTTGTTGAAGGGTCCTTTCACCAGGACGAACTTTTGGTGCCAGTAGTGGGCTTTGTTCACTGTCTCGCAGACGGTGACACGTTGGCTCGCAAAATGAGTCGTCTTATCCTTGTACGCGCAGAAGGATAAGACTTTGTGGAAGACGAGCAGGCTGAACTCGATCTTCTCCTCCTGCAGGTAGTAGGCAAACGCGACCATCACAGCAATCACGTTCGGCGTCAGCTGGCACAGTAGAATGCCGTAGTACTTGAGTACCTGAAAAATCCACCACGGTACGGTTATCATGCTCCCAGTGAGGCGAGTGAGAGTGATAAGGATCAAATGATTCACCTGGCGAACCTCTGGCCAGAGGGGGAGTCGCATACCATTCTCAAAGTGAGCAATGGGGATGGCGAGCTCGTCGGCGAATGGATCGTTGAGGGTGGCGGAGCTTGGTGGGAGGTGAGCAGTATACCCTGAAGGGATATACTTATCCACGACAGAGAGGAACTCATCGCTAGTTAGCGAGGCGCCGAAGAAGCAGTGCCTGCGGAAAGCCCCGACGCACCTGGCTCGTCCTTCGGCTTCACCCTCGACAACCATGTTTGCAGTGTTTGCGAACCGGTAAAAGGGATGCGAGCGCGAGCCGAAACTTGCGAGAGGGTCTGGAAGGAAAAAGAGAGACTAGAGGGCAATTAAGGCGGTAGTTGAGAAGATAAAAATTGGCAGCTATTTATAGAAGTACAAAAGGGGTGGGGAATTCAAAGCGCCGGGGGTGCGAATTGCGGAATCACACGGTAATTTCCCGACCCTCCGAGGCCTTATCCGCTCCCAGTGGGTTGGCTTTCCAGCCGAGTCCCTTGATTCGCTTCCAGCGAGCCAAACCTGCAGAAAGAAAAAAGCAAAGGCCGCAAGGGCGAGACAAAGTCTCGCGAGCCAGACACATTCAAACAGAAAACAAGCAGGGCGCAAGCATTTTTAACATGTCGATAAAACATACTAATAGGAAAGAATGCCCGCAAGCGAGCGAGAATGTCCTTATTACAACGTTCCTAATTGTTCTGAACCCCCAGGAGCGGGGGGAAATAGTAGCGAGAGAAAGAAAACAAGTAACAATAAAATACAACTGTTTAGTAATTAAGCCATTTCCAGTGATCGCGGCCTCGCACACCGGAGCCAGGTGGAACCCTCGGATAATGGTACTCGTTGACCGCCCGGACCTCACATTGAATCAGCCGCACGTAGTCCTCGATTCGAGCAGTATACACCTCAGGTGCAACATCCCCAATCCTACTAGACCCATTGGAAATGTTAGGGCATAGTGGTGAGATGAGTGGCCACTAGGGCCTTAGGCTAGGGTAGAAATGGCTAAGTGCACACCAAAGCTCAAAAACCAACCTAGCCCTAAGCCCCTCAACTAGGTCAATTGACCCTCAATTGTCCAAATTGACCTCACATATGTTGCCCTAACCACTAAGGGAGA
This sequence comes from Dactylorhiza incarnata, assembly GCA_033032865.1. Taxonomy (NCBI): domain Eukaryota; kingdom Viridiplantae; phylum Streptophyta; class Magnoliopsida; order Asparagales; family Orchidaceae; genus Dactylorhiza; species Dactylorhiza incarnata. The sequence goes on from JAWHQI010000198.1 coordinate 4,889,706, forward strand.
CCAATAGGATGGAAATTGCACTTGGGTGGGACCCAATTGCATGAAATTGACCAAAGTCAAACTTTACCTAATTTTGGTCAAATCTACACCCTTTGATTAAATTGAACCATTTGGGGCCCCACCATGGACCAACCAATGTTGGGTGATGTCAAGGGACCCATGACCCCCATGTGGGGTCAACCCACTCACCTTGTTGACCAAAGTCAACCATGGTCAACATAGCTCATTAAGGTGAATTCTAAGACTAATTTGAATGGAACCCAACACCCATCAATTAATCAATTACTTATGGACTTAGGACACACCCTTATCAGCCTTGGACTGAGCCCAAACCATGGGTTTGATTAACCAAATGAGAGGGGGACCAAAAGTAATTAAAAAGGCAAAAGATAAAGGTTAAAGCAAACCCCCTCTAACACTCCATCTCCAATCAGTCTTGGACACTCCACCCTTGATTACTAAGCCTCAGAAGGAGACCAGGAGGCCCAGCAAGGACAGGGGTGCATGAGGATGGCAGCAAGGAGCAATCCGAGAAGGCTTGTATTCAAAACCAGCAATAGAAGCCTCCCCACCTCATTCCAGCCACACCATCAGCTTCAGAAGGGAGAGAGCAGTCTGGAACGACACCTGGAGCAAGGCCATAGCCGGAGAATCGAATTCGGGAGCAGGGTTGCCGGAGCAAAGCTAAACCATGGTGAACCACCGCCGGAGCCGCCGCCACGCCCCTATCACGGTTCGTTTCTCCTCCTCTCCCCCCACGCTAGCTTTCTATAACAAAATGAAGAAGGATTGGGTTCAATTGAGCTCGAATCCATTCCTTAAAACCGAGCTTTTCCGCTCGAAACGGGAAGCCTGGGATCGCCGGGAACCGCCGCCACCGGCCTCCAGTCGCCGGTAAATGGTAGCCCAGACCACCACGAAGGTGTCGGTGGTGTTGGCCGACGGTGGTAGTGGCCGGATCGCCGACAATCTCGGTCGCAACTTTGCCCAGCATGACTCGATCTCAGCCGTTGGCTGGAGGAGGAAGATGAATCCCTGGCCGCAGCATCTGCGTCAAGATTCGTGCGCGCCTATATTTTTTTAAGTTAATTTAATATTTAGGAATCATAGCCCTCTTTTGTTCAGCCTCTTCTATGACTAATTAAAGGTACTTAATGACTGAATCAGCAAAAGTGCCCAACATGAAAGTTGTTGGCCTTGACCTTAGTTTTCATTTGGGCTTGAGTTCAGGTCATTTGGTGACCAACAGCTCCCTGGGGGGCTGTTTTTCTAGGACTGGTCCTACACTAGGAAAGCCCACTAAAACTTTTTTTAGCCTAGATCTCTCAAGCTTGGAAGCTGAGATTTTAACCATGGTTAGGTATACCCTAGGGGTACCCTCTGCCCAAAGATCAGTATTTGATGGGCACTTTTGCCTATAGTTTTTGTGGTAATTAAGATAATTAAATATTGTTGATTTTTGGAGCATAAGAAGTCCAAATGACACCAAATTTTGGTGGCATGCTCTTTAGTTCATGAGTAGCGCCTGCCTAAATTTTCACTCCATTTGGAGTTGTTTTGATATGGAAAATGGGAAACACTAATGAGGGCCCTTAAGGGTCAAATTATGGTTTAAGCTACTTTGAGGAGTTGAGTGAGTTGGCCTCCTCCAATCATGATGACTTTGTAGGTAATGATATATAGATACATGTGACACCCCCTAATGGAGCATTTGGAACCATTATGGTACTGTGTCCTAAAACCCTAAGGGTGAATCCTTAGGGTTGCAATTTAGGGTTTGTGAAGGACATAGCACCAAATGTCCTTGCCTTGGCTCAGAACTTGGTAAACATGTTTTTAGGAGCAAGAAATGGCTTAGATAATTTAATGGGAATATTTAGAGTCATTTATGTATTTTTCTCTTATTAAATGAAATTGCCACTATTTCCTTAAATAAATGAAATGCATGGTCAGATGACCTTGTCTGGTTCTGAGATTTTAACTGTGGCTGAATTAGGATGAATATAGGCTATGGTAATTTTATTATGATTTGTTGAAGTGTTATTATTTGTGGAGGAATTTTTAAGTGCTTACTAGCTTAGAGGAATTTAATTATGAAAAATGTCAAATCACTGGGCAAAATTATGAAACTTGGTTATCTGTCATTTTATGTTGATATATGCCCATGATAAATATTTGGAAGCCTGTGATATTGTATTTCTTGTACATCATGTGGAAATTGGTATTTACTACACTTGGATGTTAAATCATTTTAATTAGTCAAATCATATGGTAATGATATAAATATTTGGCAGAGGACTCTAGACCCCCCTTTGAACTCATGGTAATTTTTATACAATTTCCAGATGTGAAATATTATTTTTCCTAATTATAGTGGCATTTTGGTAATTATACAACTATGATGATATAGTAGGCCACATGACATCCTAGGGTCATGAAACTCAGTGAACCACCTTGTTATGGAATATTACCTTACTGATAATTTTCAGGTAGCATGTAGAAGCATTTTGAGGATAGATCTTGTGTAATTTGACCTAAGGCCTTAACTACTTTAATTAATAATAAATACCAAATTAATATGGAAAACTATGGAAATTAGAACACACCTTATTAAGGTCAGTGGGAGTCTAGTATAATTATACCATACCCTGGTGATGAGTTTTTAGAAGGATCCCCTTATGGGGTTTGAGGTTAGTTCAACTTAGGGCGCGTTTGGTTCCGCTAATATGCTCCGGTGCGTTTGGGAGAAAACGGAGGTTCCTCCATCCGCAGTGTTTGGCGCTCTGGTTGAATAGAAATAGCAGTTACTTAAAACCGCCATTTCTATTATAATCCCAGCCGCAGTTGTATGCCCCAGTCTAGACGCGCCGGTTCTCCTCGACGCTGATATCCCAGCTGCTAGGGTTCGACAGAGCGCTCTCTCCCCCGATTCTCCTCGACGCGGCCGGACATCGACAATTTCACCAGAGTTTTTCGCCGCCTGATGCACACCGCTTCTCCTCCTTACAATGGTATGTTTGTTCCTTGGGCATTTGCGCATTCCCGAGCTAGGGTATAGACTGGTTTTTCTGATTTCAGTTTTTTGATTTTTCTCCGCAGCCATCCTCCTCCATTGCTAGGGCATCGACTTCACGGAATCGATAGGGATTTATTTCCTCCACGACAGGGATTTCTCTCCTCCACCAAGGCATATTTGGGTATTCCACTTCACTCCCTCCTCCTTTTAGCTTGGATTTTTAGGTAGTCATTTCTGTGGTGTTTATTTATGTATGTGTGGCTGTGTATATATGTGTGTGTATGTGTGGCTGTGTATATATGTGTGTGTTTATTCATGTTTGTATGTGTGCTGTGTATGTGTGATGTGTGTGTGTTGTTTGTATGTGTGTTGTGTGTGTGTGCTGTTGGTGTGTGTGCTGTGTGTGCTGTTGGTGTGTGTGTATGTATGGTGTGTGTGTATTGGCTGTTGTTGTATGTGTGTTGGTGTGTGTATATATATTGTGTATGTATGTATGTGTGTGTTTGTATGTGTGTTATGTATGTGTGTGTGTGTATGTATGGTGTGTGTGTGTGTGTGTGCTATATATTGTGTGCTATTGGTGTGTTGTGTGTGTGTGTTGTATGCGTGTGTGTTGTATGTGTGTGTTGTATGTGTGTGTATGTGTTGTATGTGTGTGTGTGTTGTATGTTTGTGTTTTATGTGTGTGTGTATGTGTTGTATGTGTGTGTGTGTATGTGTTGTTTGTGTGTGTATGTGTGTGTGTGTGTTTATATGTATGTATGTGTGTGTTTTTATATGTTTATATGTTTACATATTTTTTCATTTTTAAGATGGGTAAGCCGAAAGACGGTGGTGTCTCCTCTATATGGGATTCAAATGATGTCCTGGTTTTTTGCGACATATGTATTCATGAAATAGAGCTTGGTAACCGACCGACAACCCATTTTAGCAAAGATGGCTGGGTAAATATGACTACCAAATTCCACCTACAAACTGGAAAAAAGTACGATAAGGTTCAAATGAAGAACAAATGGGATCATTTGAAGAAGGAGTGGAAAATTTGGAGTGAGCTAAAACGTGGGTCCACTGGTTTGGGTTGGAATCCGACTACAAAGACTATAGATGCTTCGGACGAGTGGTGGACCGAGAGATTGAAGGTATTCATTTATTAAAAAATGATGATTAATATTATGTTCTGCTATTTGCCCTTCCTAATTTATGTTATAATTTTGTAGGTTGTCCAAGCGGCCAAAAAGTTCAGATATGCAGGCATCCCCCCGAGTTAGAGGAACGATTGAGGAGGATGTTCGATTCAGTAGTTGCTTGTGGACGTCATGCTACCATTCCCAGCTTAAGGTGTAATCCACCTGAGTCTACTGACGAGAGAGAGTTGTCTGGTGGGGAGCATGACATCCAGGAGGACAATGTTGCATCACCTCCACCCAAGGTCACATCGGCGAGGAAGAGGAAGAAAGGAAAGAGAAGTGCCACCAACTCAGTCTTAGAAGATCTGACAGAATCTTCAAAGACCATCAGTCGATGCATTCAGGAACATCCAAAGAGCAACCCTTATACTATCACTCAGGCATTAGAGCGGTTAAGTGGATACCCCGACGTTGTAGCGGACGAGAAATTCTATGACTTTGCCATCACATTTCTGTTGGACAAAGGTCATAGAGAGGCATTTATGTTCCTACCCGAGGGTATGAACATAAAGTGGATTTATAACCGCTACAATGGTGGGGGGTAGACTTATCATATTTAGGGTCATGGACTGCAAAACGGTTATTATTATTTCTGATGTTGTGGTTATTTGTATGTTTCTGTTAGACTGTTACTGTTAGACTGTTACTGTTTTTTCTATTGTTGCTATTGTGGTTGTGTTTAGACTGTATTCTTATTTATTTCCTTTATTTTGTTTATCAGAAAATGTCTACCACTGACTCTAATGATTCAGAAGATAGTTTTGAGGCTATTAAAAGTTATGCGATCGCACATCATCAAAATGTTGTAGCAGCAGTTAGTATTTTAGCTGAAAGTAGTTCTCTTTTCAACCAACCAGTACCTTGCATGACTTCGAAGCAAACAGGTGATAAATGGGTTGGAGAAATGCTTCAATCTTCGACAGTCAGGTTTCATAATTCTTTTCGTATGTCCCAAGAAATTTTTATGGATCTATTGCATATCTTGGAGGAGAAGTACGGATTTCACGGGACGAGACGGACTGCATCTAAAGAGATTTTGGCACTGACCTTGGACATATTGTCTCATAACGAGGTCATGAGGAAGACATGTGAGCGGTTTCAGCACTCGATGGAGACTGCTAGCAGGTTTTTTGGAGAAGGCATTCACGTGTTGATACTACTGGCGGATGAAATGATCCAGCCATTAGGTAGATCTTTCAGTAGCACACCGCGAGAGATTCTGTACGACACACGTTACATGCCATTCTTTAAAGATTGTGTCAGTGCAATTGATGGAACACATGTTCATGCATGCATACCTGTTCGTGATCAAGTACTGTACATTGGGAGACATGGCATGCCGACACAAAATGTGATGGCTGCTTGTGATTTCAACATGTGTTTGACGTTCGTTATGCCAGGTTGGGAAGGCTCTGCGCATGATAACCGCATTTTCAATTATGCGCTTCGGGATCCCCATTACAAACTTCCGCATCCACCACCAGGTAATAAGATTTCTATTCCATTTATACTTCTCACATGTGAAGCATAACAATTTTGATCCTGGTTTTCAGAAAAATATTACTTGGTGGACTCTGGGTATCCGCTACAAAGGGGTTACTTGAAACCATATCCAGAGACACGTTATCATCTCTCCGACTTTGCTCGCGGCGGTCGTGCACCGGAAGGACGCCGAGAGATATTCAATCACGCGCACTCATCCCTTAGAAGTGTCATTGAAAGATCGTTCGGGATTTGGAAGAAAAAGTGGGCCATATTGCGTGATATGCCGAGCTACAGCTTCGCCAAACAAACCGATATTGTGATGGCGACTATGGCACTGCATAATTTTATTCGGAGGCACCCGTCGCGGAGGGATATTGATTTCAATGACTTCGAGCAGGGAGGTGGTGATGAGGGGGTGAGCACACAATGGCATCAAGTAGTTTGTCCTGATACAGCAGCCGGGGTAGATGAGATGATCACGTTGCGTGAAAAAATAGCGCAACAGTTGTACACTTCTAGATCTTAGATGGTGAGATGAATTGTCGGTATTTTTATCTATTATAGTAAGTATTATCAAGATTGTGTATTTGATGGAACGCAAATTTTTTTTTTCAAAAACTCCATTTAACCCAAACAAAATTTATAAAACTCCATTTCAATAAGCACTGAAAACTCCAATTCACCCAAACAGTTTTCTAACAAAACTCCATTTCTCAGAAACAGCTCTTTTTCAAAACTCCATTTCTGATCAACATCTTTTCATCAGCAACAGCCCAACCAAACAGACCCTTAGTGGTCTGCGTTTAGTAAAAACCAAAATTTTGATTTTAAGACAATTCAGACCCATAAGTAGTGTTTAGAAGTTATGCCCATTCAGTATTTGAGTTATAGTTCACAATGATTCAAGGAGGGTCAAACCTAGGATTAACATTGAGATTATGCTAGGGTTGGTGTATGAGGTGTGGAGGTACGTCCAACCCAATTGGGTGGGATGGGTGTTGAGCTAAGTCACTTTAATTATATGAAATAATGAGGGGTGAACTAAATGTTAATCACCAACTAAATTAATTGTCTTGAGAAAGAGGATGGTGGGGTTGAGCCCATTGAATCCTTAGTACCGTTGGGGCCCCTTTACGGGGTATACCGCGGGAAGTCTAAGATTCACCTTAAATATAATACTAACTTAATTGTAGGCAAGAGTAGCCTAATTAGGACAGCGAACTAGTATGGATCTCCTTCGGGAAGGAGATGGGTTGGAGCAACTTGTGTGTTAGTCCCTGAGCTGGAGGCTTGGGTGGACTTCATGACACCTGTTACTTATGCAATTAGTGGCGAGTCTTCGGTACTAGGCTAGTCGTGTCATCGATGATAGTACGTTGACTCAGTTGAAGGTGAGGTTTAGAGGGCCGGTAAGATTGAGTACCGCGGTCTGGAGGACAATCCCTAATAACCCACCCCGACCTTAAAGTCTGGTGGATTCCAGCAAGAGTACGCAGGGGCTCCGCTGTTGTGTTCTTAGCGTTGAGGCGTACGTGAGGTCTAGGCTTGGTAGTGAGCATACCCGCCTAGGATGTGGAGTGCCCGATCCACTGCCACCGTGAGCCACGACGGTCGGTACCGGAAAGGTTGGCTTCCTTTCTAACAAAGTGGGAACTATAAAGGTCTGTGCGCATAGAGTCATGTGGGTGAGTCACATTGCATAAACACATTAAATCATCATAAACATAGCATAGCATAACATACACATTAGCATACCCTCATCATATAAATTAGTATGGACTCTTTTATATGATGGGTTACCTGGACATCTTAACTTATATGTCATATGGGCGTTCATATAAGTTAAGGTACGAATCTGTGATGGTAGATTAGTTTTACTTACTGCACCGCATTTTTTTTATTACTGTTTACTTCATGCTCTACTTTACTGTCATTTATTTGCACTATACTGCTAGCTAGTTTTACCGCTTTACCTTTACTTGCTAGAATAGTGCCATGTCACCTCTTTCCTTGTTTACCCCTTGTTGTCCTCCGCTTCTTCCTCCCGCTCGGTACCTAGGAGTCGTGGAGGGAGGCGAGGACAAAACGACTTAGTCTTTATGACTAACGGTCGGATGTGGCCGTAATAGGAGTCCGAGGAGACGGAGTTGTCCCGCACGCAGCTGGACGAGATGGCAGGACCTGAGCAACGGATGCATCACACTACCACGATGCCACAGGTTGATGACTAGATAGTTAGATTTCAGCTTTGAGAGTTTGTAGTTTCCATATGTTGTAGAGAGGGAAAGAGTACTCATTTTGGATATGTATCGGGCTTAAGCCCTTTTTTCTTGTACTGTCTCTTTTTGGACATTTCTGTTTCATTATATATCTATATGATGTTGTGACATGTGGACATGCCTTTACCTCTGTATTTACTTTTGGCATATATTTACTTATGATCGTATAGCCGGCAGAGTCGGTGCTGAGCGGTGTTAGAAAACCCGAGTGTTGGTGACACCGCAAGGCAACAATTCTGGGCGAAGATCCACCTCAACCGTGCGATGCGGGAGAGGTTCGAGTTTTCATGTACCCGAACGGGTTTTGAGAAAAGAGATCTTACATCAGGTGAGGTGACCTCATTGCGAGAGACCTGCTGCAACTCGGCGAGGACGCGGGCGTTCGCTTCCTCCATGGCGGAAAACCTCTCCTCGTATGTAATCCTGTCCATCCGATTCTGATCGTATAGCTCTCGCAACATGGAGGTATGTTTTTGAAGTATCTTCGTGACTCATTTCTTCATCTGCTCCGGGTCGCTAGGATCCCCCAAGAAGTCTGCGACCTTATCCGGCGAGGGAGGGGGGGGGGGACATCTCCACCTCTCCATGATCTGACTCGGTGGACGGTGTTGGAGGAACACCTGCGATTGAAGAATTAGCTTAAGAAGCGATGTAAGAGGCATCAAGCAAAAATTGCTAGCCCTACGAGAAGAGATCGGTACCGGGTCGCGCGCGAGAAAAACCTGGTTGGCCTTTGAAGGCTTTAGTAAGGGTCGGAGTGAGAGACTTCCCTAAGCCAGGGGGTGCGCTAACGCGTTCACAACATGGGGCTCGGCAAGCAATGAGCCTCCTGGGCTCCATTGGCCCAGGATGCCGAACCCAGGAGTGATGATGTTATGTTTCAGCGGGCGGGGCGAGCCCACTGGGGTAGGGACTCGCCTCTTCGGGGTCGGGGGACGGGACCCTGCAAAAGGAGTAATGCGAGTCAGCGTCCGGAGAAGAGCAATAGAGAGCAAGAGGAACAACGTACCAGGGTGTGAGGGCGAGGCTCACAAGTCAATTGTCCTCACATCTGGTGGTGGATCAGCCACCCCGGGAGATGCGGGGCGAGACCCCATCGGAGATGGCCTGGTGAGGCTTTTATCGGCGTGAAGGTTCTGCGAGCGAGAAAGCAAAGTTAAAAAAAGGTACCATAATGACCATCAGGTTGTGTGGCAGAACCTGTGAGGCGAGCTCGTGGCGGTGAGTTGAGGACGGAGGCAACGTCCCGTCCTCTCTCGGCGTCCGCCGGATGGTCTTCGCCTTCTTAGTCTGGGGCGGAGGTGTAGTAGGTTCTGGAGAGATCCAAGATGCGAGAGCAGTGGCTTTGGACTTTTAGCTCGCTTGCGAGGCCTTAAGGCGAGCCAGTAGCTCCTCCCTCTTAGACATTATGAATGCGACAAGCGTTGAGCAGCGAGACAAAAAAGAAGTGGAAAAAGTTCATATACCAGCCCGAGAGGAGGGTATTTATAGCTTCGTACATGGGGCCCACCAAAAGATTCTTACTACGTAACCAAAGGGCCGACGAACACCAGGGGTTGGACATTTCTTCGCGAGCCTAAGGTAGCCTCGCGAAGAGCGGGGATTGTGTACAACCCCGATGTCCGCCAGGAGGAAAGCAGAGACAAAGGAACCAACATGCAAAGATAAGCAAGAAGGCGAGCGAGCCATGGGGCCGGGCGAGCCGGGCTCTCGCAGGCCGCTCGCAAGAAGGCGAGCAGGCCTTAGTCTAATCGCTCGCTTGCAGGAAGGCGGGAGAGCCAAACCTCTCGGTTCGCGAGTTAGGTCCTCGGGGGTGGCTCGCTAAGGATGGGTCCAGGGATGTTTTTACCTAAAAAGCCCCTGGTGGTCTGCAGTTAGCCCCTACAAACAATGGAGTTTGGCTGTTGGCAGACCATTTTGGGCTACGTATAGTAAGAGTGTAAGGTGCGATTCCGCTATTGGCATACCAGACTTAAAAAACTATAAATAGGCCTTGAAGGGCACCTTTGGAGAGGATTCGACTCAGAACATTCTGAACTTCCTTCTCCCTAGGTTTCCTTGGGTTAGCTCTCTAGCTCTCCAAGGTGCCCAGTCTCAGCTTTGGCTTGGGAGGGGAAGCGCTTAAAGATCTTCCGGGTTTGTGGTGGGACTTCCTCGCTGCGACTAAGGTCTTAGTCTAGTTCTGAATCTCCAGTCCGCTCCTTCCGAGGGATCAGTAAAGGCTAGCTGCCCCTCAACTTGTTGAGGGCCCGAACTTCACAAGAGACCAAGAAATTGGTTTCAACAGTTCGCAATCACCAAATATGGGTAGAATTCTATCCCTAGATCTGATCCATACCTATTCTGAAAGTTTTAAGGGATTAAAAGATTCAAATATTCATTACCTGAAAAGAATGGATATAAAGACATTAGAAGGTTCACCAGGGTGCTCCCCATAAGCCAGCCCACTGAGTCAAAAGACAAAGGCAAAAAGAAATCCAAAGCAGTGAAGAAGCCAAGAATGGTCTTATCAAGTTCTGAGTCTGGTCACTCAGATAAAAATGAAGATGCTGGTTCTGATATTGGATCACACAACATTCATGACAAGGATGCTCCACTGAATGACATGCCTACTGACACTATCCATCCACATGACTTGGACATAGATAGCACTCCCGGTAATTAATTCTTAAACTCAACATTACTCATAATATTATTTAATCATAGCCAATCAACTAGTTTGTCACTAATGACACTTAACTAATATGGACCACACCTCCTCTAGGCCAAGTAAGTGCTCTATTTGAGGGGGAGCATCAACAAGAGCCATCCTCCATGGATGGTATCAATGAACAAAATGAGAGTGAAGGAGTCAAGACTGATAAGGACAAAGTTCCTTCTCCTAAGGACTTACAAAGTAAGCTTGATACAATCATACTAGATCTTGAAAGAATAATTTCAAATAACATTGATGACTCCCCAACTCTCTGGGATTTACCACAACATGGACAATCTGGTGCCCCATCTGAGGGGTAGAAGCTAAAAGAGCCACCAGCTGGTACTGATGATGTTCTTGGTAAGACTAACTAACCATCTTTAGTATACCTAAGGCATTAAATCTAACTTCAAATCATTGTCCAAGATTTTTTGGACTCATCAGATCAAGATGGTCTATCTGAGGGGGAGGAACCAGAAAATGTTGATGCATGATATTGATGATGAGGATAATGATGGAATCCACCCTGATCACATTGATGATATTGCATCCTTTGCTGAAAAGGTGGATGATCCTGACCAAAGGGACACCATACATCCTGATCAGGTGATGCCTGCAGCTGAAGTGCACATCATACCTCAAGTGGTCCCTCCTCCAAGTCCAAAAAGGCTCTCAGTCCCAATTATTACTAATCAACAAGCCTCAACCTCCACTTTCTCTCAATCCAATGAGAGCATTCTAAATGTTATTCATGTTATGTTAGAGACTCATCTCACTTCTATGAAGGACTATGTAGATCAGTCAACTTCTACAGTTAAAGCATACATTGATCACTCCATCCTCAATGTCAAATCTGAAGTTATGGCTGAGGTCAAGGAAATCAAGGAAGACACTATCATCCTGAACAAACAAATGACTAAGTGGTTTGATCTGGCAGAAAAGACAGTGATCTCTTAGAACACCATTCTCAGATCAATGGACAAACACCTCCACCTCTCTGAACAGGATATGACATATGTCAAAAGGTATGTCAGCAAGATTGATGAGGTGATAGAAAAATCCTCAAATCACATCCAAGAATATGTGATCTCCACTGCTTTGCAGTTAAATGAGGAAGCTGACAGGAACAAGGAAGAGCTGAAATCAGAAATTGCTAATGTTTTCCAATCCATTGCTGACACAGTCACTGCTACACAACTAAATGCTGAGGTAATCAGACTGAAAGATGAGCTCCAAGATGATTTTGAGAATGTGTTCCAAACCTTATCTGGCACAATCACAACAGCTAAACAAGACCTACATCAACAAGTGTTTGAAGAAGCCAGAAAGGGGGAGGATTCAAATGCAATCATAAATTCTGATCTAACTCTCAAGGTACTGCAAGGCATAAGGCTTGCCCTAAACCTTCCTCTACTGGATATAAATAGAGCAGAAGATTGGGACTTCCCCAATCAAGAAGCCATTGCCCAAAATGAGAGACTGAAAAAGAGAAGAGAAAGGGAAAAGATAATGCTGGCTGAAGAATACATGGCCAAGCAAAGGGATGTGAAGAATAGAGATCCTGACTATGAGTATTGGAGTGATGACTCCAAAGAAGTAATATTAAATGCCTGGGTAAGCCATGGACAAATCTACAAAGATATTGATAAGATTTATCCATCTGAAGAATGGATAAAGCACTTAGAAAGAAACACTAAGAGAGATAGGACATTCAAAGCCAATTTGGTAAGAAAGGACAACCCAAGAAGGATGCCTTCTAAATATATCCCAAAGTCACATCTATATTTCAAAAGGCAAGAGAACAAAAGAAAAAAAGCTGAAATTGAGGCTGCTAATGCAAAAAATACACAACCACCAATCTTCCTGAAAACATGGATGTGACTGCTGAAGAGAAGGAGACTCCAGCATAGGAAGATGAAGTGGCTGCTGAAAGTGTGGCTGCTGCAGCAGACCAAGAGACCCCAGCTAAAGGAAAAGAAGTGGCTGCGGACATTGTTGAATGCTCTACTTCTTCTAAGAAGAGGAAAATTTAAATGAATGTATTTGAGTGTTATGGTCTTCTAAGTGTATATTGAACAATGTCTCATTTTCTAATATGAATTGCAAATGAATGAATTGTTGAACTGACTACTTTTTGTCATAAGCTAATCTGAGCCATGGCTTAATTTCACCCTGTGTTATTGCTTAAATTAATCTGTGATGCATTGACATGATTATCTAATCATATTGTAGGGTTGATTAACTATGTGGTAATATGACTGTCATAAACATTATCTGTTATAATATTTTTGATACCATGTGTATGATATGATGAACTCCTTATAGTGAAGCTACAGGTCAAGAATTTATGTGTTATGTACCTTAGCATTGATGGTGTTCTGCCTTCTTCAAATAGGGGGAGATTGTTGGGAATATAACCCTCAATGTTCCCTTGATTTGAAGAAGCTTTACACTCAATGCTAAGTACAAGTTGTATTTGATAAACCCTATTTCATCTCATGATCATGCAAGGTTAAGTTATTCCAAGGTGTGAAGTAAGTTCAGTAGGTTTGCTGCCAAAACTGCTGAGACAAGCTCTCAGTCTCAGCTGAACCGCTGAGACAAGGCCAGGAGACGCTGAGAAGGTGTCTGGGCTAGCTGAGCTGCAGATAGAAGAAAACCGCTGAGACAACTGTCTGTCTCAGCGGATCCGCTAGTATGGGACAGAAGTAGCCATTGAGACTTCAGGCCATCTCAACCCAACCGCTAAGACAGATTCAAATGATCTGGTGGGTTTGCTTTTGGTGCAACACGCTGTAAAACAAGATAGGAGGTTCCAATCACCTCCATACCGTGTCAGGAGGACATCTGATAATCGTTGAAGACTGGAGGAGTATAAAAGAATTAATTAGGGCTTTGTAAAAGCTCTCTCACTCACTGAAGAAGAAGAACTACTATTCCATTGACAGTAGCTAAGAATGCTTTCATTTCCTGCTTCCTGAAGTTGCAAGGAGAGAAAAGATTGTTCCTCTTGATCAACTCAAGATAGAACAAGTTGATCCCCATTCATTCTCTGAAGAAAAGGATCAGAAGAATCAGAGTAGATGCCATTGGACTCATCCCAGATTCAAGACTGCTACAGCAGTTGTTCAGCAACAGAAGACCAAGGCTTGATCTATTCTACCTTATGTTGTAATCATCTATTATTACTTCTGTAGGAACTTAACAGTTCTGATATTGTAGGGCATCTTTCCCTGAGGGTGTAGGGCTGTCTAGCCTGAGTAGTAGAGCTGAGAGGTCAGCTTGAGTGTAGGATCTTTGTGAGATCTGAGGTAGGGCTGTTGAGCCTGAGGTAGGGCTGTTGAGCCTGAGGTTGGGTTTGGGAAAACCTGAGAGATCCTGAGGGATCTGTGTTGTAAGCTCTTGGAGTTGAGTTTGGAGGCGTTGGCCTTATATAACTCATTGTTAGAAAGGTGAAGGGGGAAAGAAGACTACTCAAGACACCCTATCTTGAGGAACCTCTATACACCATTGTGTGTTTTCTGTGTGCTTGATTTATTACTACCATAAACTCAGAAAACAGCTAGGTTAAAGCCCAAATTAAAAGAGACCTATTCACCCCCCCTCTAGGTGATTAGGATTACATCCTAACAAACTATCACCGAGTCGCTTCAGGGGGTCTCTGTCGAGTATCTCGCGCATCAGACCTCACGCTCACTCCAGCGATCAGTGGAGCTCAGTCACCAAACCGCGAGCAGTTTGCTCGCATCTGGAGAGATGGTCAAAGAGTTGAGTAAGATCATCCTCACTCTTGGGCTGAAAGCCGCCAAGTGCAAGGCTTATGATTTAATCGCGACTTGATTGAAGAACATCCACCTTGTCGCTTCTCGCTATTCGCCGACTATCGGGCTAACGACTATCTCTATTGCTTGCAGGATGCTGAGATCGAAATGGCGACAAAGATGTCCCAACTAGAAAAAGAGTTGGAGGATACCCGGGAAGCCCTGGAGGCTACATGAGTGAGGATTTCCGAGCTAGAAACTCGGCATACTGAGCAACAACCTTCAACGGCGGGCCGGGCATTCGTTGCGGTATCACGCGATCAACTTGGAATGTTATCTTGAGCAGGTTGAGTGCCGACGGTCACTTAGTGTCGGAGGCAATGAACTTGACTGTGATGGATATCATTCCGACACCACTCGCCAAGGAGTCCACCTCTCCTATTCGCGCTCCATCTCCTTGGTCAGGCCGATGACGATGAAGATTCGAAGGAGGGAGAGGGTGAGGAGGGCGAGGAAGAGGATGTCGGTGCGGAAGAGGTCGTCATCATGGATGACAATGAAGATGAAGGTGAGGAAGATGATGATGAAGAATACATCACCGGGAGTGATGAAGGCGATGATGACGCCTAGTCGGCAGGACCCTTTTTTTACCAACCTGCTGGACTTGTATAGATTTTTGACAATGTAATGCTCGCATATATGAAAGGAAAGACATTTTTGCTCGTCTGCTTTTCTCATACTCACCTGTTTTGCGAAATTCGGTAGGCTTTTTATGCTCAAATGAGATGAGTGTCCGCTAGGATCATAGGCTCGAGGTGAGTTTGAGTGATCATCATCATAATAGATGCGACTTGGAAAGAAACTTGTCATAATCGTCAGGCTTACTTTACTCGTAAACTTGCATAAGTATACTCGTACCTGCATACTCGCCATTATATAATGCATATATGAGTACTCGCCTTCTTCAAAGGTTGCTGATACTTGGACTGAGGGTGACACTCGGGGGTTCCCGTAGGACGCACACTCTTGAGGCTTCTACTCCACCTGGTGAGAAGTTTGAGAGATCATTAATAATAAGTAATTCGGGGATGACAGTCGGGGGGTCCAAGGGGACACACAATCCCGAGGCCTCCATCCTACTTCACTGTTAGATAATGAGAGAACCGACACGTTGGGAATGACAGTCAGTGGGGGTCCAAGGGGGCACATAATGCCAAGGCCTCCATCCTACTTCAGGCTCTTGGTTCTTGAAGGGTCTTCATCCAGCTACTCAACAATCAGAGGAGGTTAGCCGCACCAACTCATAAGATTGGAAGAAATGATAATAAACTTGTCTTTGCTGTGAGCTTTCAGCCCTTTGAGGTTAAAAGACACTTTTATACCAGGTTCCCTCTGTCAGTTAAATCGACCATCTCTTCGTCTAGTTAGGAGGTTGACGTCCATACTCTTTTATGATAATCTCTCCAGTTGGATGAGAAATGTGATCGGGTCACTCGGCCGACATGCAAGGGGGAGCTGATATCGATCGTTAATATAAAGGCTTGATTTTAAGAAAACTCGCTAACCCGATGCACCATCCCATCACCCATCCTCGGTTTTATGAGAGTCAAGTCAGAGGCCCGTTTCCCAACATGTCATGGAGATTGATTCACCTACTCTACTTTTTTTTTTGAAAAAAGCATACTGGAAGAGAATAAAGACATACACCATCCCTTGTTTCAGGCGGTGAGGAATTTATTTATACAAACTAAATATACAGAAGATGAATATAGACATTCCCGCTATGGGTAGAACCTTTTCAGGTCTTCACCGCTCCAGGTGTTCCCAAGCATCTCCCTTTCATGGTTTTGCAGACGATACCCTCCAGTTGTCAGCGACTAATGGATGATGAACGACCCTTCCCAATTCAGGTTAAGCTTCCCGATATCGGCCGCTCTTCCCGCAACATCTATTTTCTTCAGGACAAGGTCGCCTGCTTGGAACTGCTTGATGCAGATGTGCTTGTCAAAATATTTTGTCATTCATCACTTAATCTCTTCTTGTCGAACTGAGGCTAGGTCACGAAGTTCTTCGATGTAGTCGAGAGAAAGACTTTGGGCCTCTTCATTATCTAGCCGTCATTCCTCATCTCCATCTTCTATCGCAACCACCCTTGGACTCCTAACCTCTAACTCTACTGGGATGAGAGCTTCAGACCCATGAGATAACTTGAAAGGAGTTTCCACTACGTCCGAATTAGGAGTGGTCGTCAGAGCCCATAGGACCGAAGAGAGATGCTCCATCCAGTTCCTTTTTAAGTTCTCAACTTTCTTCTTCAGGAGGTTGATGACTAGCTTGTTGGCTGTCTTCAACTACCCATTGCTCTGAGGATGGTGCACTGAGGTGAACTGATGATCTGTCCCTAGATGCCTATAAAATCTCTCAAGCCCCAAGCTGGCAAACTGCAGGCCGTTGTCGATGACAATGGCGAGAGGAATCCCGACCCTGCAAGTGATTTCACCCCAGATGAAGTTTTTCACCACTTAAGAGGTGGTCTTGTCCAAAACCTTTGCCTTAATCCATTTGGAGAAGTAGTCGATCATGACAAGAACGAACTTCCTCTAGCCGCTAGCTTGGGGGAAAAGGGCTTATTAGATCCATTCCCCAGATGGAAAACGACCAATGGTCCGTGATCGATTGAAGTTGCTGGGCTGGCTGCAACCTGAGAGGAGCGAAGAGCTGACACTTCTGACATTTCTTCGAGAATGCTTCAGCATCCTTTCTAATGGTTGACCAGAAGTAAACCTACCTTAGGATTTTTTGCTATAGAGTGCAAATTCCTGAATGACTTCCTCACTCTCCTGAATGAATCTCTTCTAGAACCCGACACACTTTGTCTTCTGAAGCACATCTGGCTAAGGGGCCTGAGATGGTCTTGCGATATAGCTCCCCACCATGTAGTAAGTAGTAAGTCGACTTGTATCTTAACTTTCTTTGATCTCCACCCTATCTTGGGAGTTGGCCGGTAGTCAGAAATGCTGCGAACGGGTCCATCCAAGAAGTGCACTGCTCGATCTCCATCATCTCCCCTTCTTTGATGGATGGTCGAAATAGTTCGGTGATTATTCCTCCAACCCTCAGACCATACTTGGCCAAACGGTCTGCCTCCAAATTCTCCTCTCCCGGTACGTGCTCGATGAAGAAGAATCGGAAGCCTCTGATCAACCCTTTAACTTTTATCGGGTCTCTTTATAGGATTGTATCGCGCACTTCGAACTCTCCTCGGATTTGCAATGCAAACACCATTGAATCTGTAAAAGCTCGGATGTCATGAATCTCCAACTCCTTGGCGAGATGCAAGTCTGCCACTATGGTCTTGTACTCGGCTTGATTGTTTATGACGGGGAAAATGTTGGGGAAATGATTTATCTTAACCTAGAATTGAATAGAATATAAAATCTAAGTATAAAAAATTAGGCTAAGTAAATATGCGTCAAATATTATTCGACGCAACGTCGAAATATAGTCGACGTTTCTCTCAGAATGAGTCGAAATAACTCTAAGAAGAATTCGACGTAATCATAGTCGACGTACCTCTGACTTCTAGTCGACGCATTTGATAAAGTCGACGCACCTTTGTCGACGCACCTTCCTTATTCTCCTCTCGACGTCCGGCCAGGATGAAATCGACGTTTACGTCGAATAGTAATCGACGCACGTCGATATCTATAAGTAATTCAAAAACACGCCAGATCTCTTTCCTTCTTTCTGTAGATCTGATTTATATGGAATGATATTATTCTTTTATAGCCGTTCTGAATCAGCCTTTCCTTCTATTTGATATTTGGCTAATTTGATTAAGATTATTATGGATATTATTTGAAAACAGAATGAATTCTTTCCTTATACAGATTTAACTCTTATGGAAACTCTTATCTCTTTCTAATTCTCTGTCTGCTAATTGATTATTCTCCTTTAACAATATATTTTAAACAGAGCTATAAATAAGAAGGAGGTCGGCAGAGAATGAGAAGAAGTAATCCACCATATACATTTGAAAAAGAGGAAGAGATCCCAAGTGAAGAGTGAGAAAGCTGAGAAAAGAGATAGTGTGTTGCAGCAAAGAAAAAGCCTTCTTCTTCTCCTTCTTCTGAAGCCATTCTGCTGCAACCTCTGAAAGCTCTCACAAAAGAGAGAAAAGCTTACAATGTCCTTCTCACTATAGAAGAGAGATCATATTCACTATACTTGTGCTTCTAATCTTCTTTCTAGGAAGAAGATTCTTTCTTACATATATCATTTTCTGTTCTTCTACTTGTTCTACTTCTTCTTCTCATTCTATTTTCAAATTGTGTAAAAGAGTTCTTAGAATCTCTCTTCAAAAAATTCAGTTGTAGTAGTTCTAAGAGTCTCCTTACCAAAAGACTCAGTTTGGTTCTAAGAGTCTCCTTATCAAAAGACTCAGTCTGGTTCTAAGAGTCTCCTTATCAAAAGACTCAGTGCAAGTTAGTGAATTCCTACCAAGGGGGTAGAAGAGTGGACTACCCAAAGTTTGGGGAACCACTATATTTCTTTGTGTTGTGCTGTGATTTTCTTCTTGCTATTTTTCTTCTTTACTTGCTTAATTCTTGTTGGTGTGTGGGAAGCCTAAATCTGTGATTATTACACATATATATTTAATAGCACAAAGTATTTTTAAATCTCTATTAACCCCCCCCCCCCCCCCCTCTAGCGAATTCTAGTGAGGTTAACTGTGCACTTTCAATTGGTATCAGAGCTAGGTTGATCTAAAAAGGGTAACTCCTTGATCAAAAAGATCCCACCTCATATATATATATATATTTTTGAAAACTATTTCTTTTCACGTGGCACAAATCAAAGATTATGCTTCCACTAGACCACCAATTTGCAACCTTGAAAAGTTTGCACTTTGGAAAACAAGAATTAAAATTTATCTAAACTCTATTGATGGGGAATTATTTGATGTTATTATGACAGCTCCTCCCAAGCCATTCAGAAAGGAATCAAGTGGAAAAGTGACTGAAACACTTGCTCAAAAGGCTGAATGGATAGATGAAGAAAAGAAAGCCCAAGCATATGATGCCAAGGCTATGAACATCCTAGTCTCAACCCTCTCAGAGGAAATCTTCCAAAAGATTGCTGAATGTGAGTCAGCTAAGGAAATATGGGAGGCTCTCTCTAAAATGGTAGAAGGAAGTGCTGATGAGAGAAAGGACAGAAATGCATTACTCATCTCTCAATATGAAAACTTCCAGAAGAAAGAAAGTGAAAGTGTTGCAGACATGTATGCCAGATTCAACCTCATAGTAAATGAGTTAAGAACACTTGAGAAGGACATATCTCTCACTGAGATAAATGACAAATTGCTAACTTGCTTCCCAAGCTCTTGGGATTCAAGAATCTGGCCAATTAAAGACTCCATAAGTCAAAAAGAAATCTCAACAGATGTCCTGTTGGGTAAATTAAGATCTTATGAACAGCTGTTGAAAACAAGAGATGAGAAAGAAGAGAAAGAAAAGGCTCCTGCACTCTCAAAAGAAAAGAGCATTGCTTTGAAGGCTACTGAAGGTGAACCCTCTACAAATGATGAAGAGCTGATCAGTCTACTGGCCAGAAGGTTCAAGAAGTGGATCAAAACAGAAGGATCCAAAAGGAGAGACTCAAAAACCAGGTATGACAAAAATCCTAATAAAGAGATTATATGTTATACTTGCAGGAAACCTGGACACATTGCACCTGAATGTCCTAAAGAGATCAGCAATAAGAAAGATCTGAAAAGAACAGATCTAAAGAAGAAGAAGAAAGAGAAAGGGTTCATTGCTCAATCACGGAGTGATTCAGAATCTGAAGGAAGTACCTCATCTGAAGATGATCAGGAAAAGGCTAAGCAAGAGGAAACCTGTTTGATGGCCACTGAAAAGCCTGAAGATACATCTCTGGTAAAATTATTTGGTGATATAGATTTCTCTTCCACTCATTTCAAAAACAGTTTCAAAGAACTCTGTTTAGATCTAGTCAAATCTGAGAAAGAAGTAAAGGAACTAAGAAATGAACTAAACAATCTCAAACAAATAAAGACACAACATAAAAACTATAAGCTCAATCTAGGACTCTCAGAGGAGCAACTAGATAAAATCAATACTGAAAATCAAGCAATAAGAAATGAGCTAGCAAAGGCAAAAGCCTTTGAAGACTCTCTAAATGGTAGAAGTCAGAAGCTCAAGAATATCTCTAACAATCTCACTGATAGATTTAGACAACTAGAATATAACACTGACTTAGAACCCAAACCTCAATCACCCAGCAAATCTATCTGGAGACATCCTATTCACTTCACTAGGGAGAATCATTTGACAGGAGAAAGATCACAAGAAAATCCAGAAACAACCACTATTTTTAACAAAAATAATCTCACTATGCATGAAGGAATCCTAGGTAAATATCCTCAGAAAAGAAACAAACTTGCGTCGAATTATTATAGACGTACGTCGAACACTACTCAACGCAACTCAAATAATGCATCAATTTCTAATCAACGCAGACACCAAAATATGTCGACTCCCAATCGACGCAATCTCTCCTATGCTTCGACTAAAAGTAACCACAGAATGAAGGAAGCGTCGACTTCCACTCGACGCAACTTTAAACATACGTCGAATTCGTATCGACGCAACCAATCTAACAGAAATGTCTCCTTTTCCAAAAAGTCTTCTCAATCCATTTCCTTTTATTATGAACACTATTTCTGCAACATCACTAAAGAAAATTGGTATGATAAGCCAATACCCCTAAAGGAGGAAGGATATTCTGAAAAACGCACTTATTCTTTCTTTAAATCTTTCAATGTTGGGAGGAATGGACCCCAGCTTAGGAGGGTCCAAACTAATGTTTAAAATTTTATGTGCAGATGTATCACATCTCCAGGCTGGTGTGGTACTTAGACAGTGGATGCTCCATGCAAATGACAGGGTACAAAAACCTATTAATCAATTTTGAGGATTGACTTGGACCACCAGTGACATTTGGAGACTCTAGCTGTGGCCAAACCAGGGGCTTTGGAGATTTTAAGGAAGGGAAAGTTACCTTCAAGAATGTGGCAGTAGTCAAAGGACTGAAGCACAATCTGATAAGTATAAGTCAGATATGTGACAGTGGTAAGTATGAGGTAAAATTCACCACACTATTTTGCCATATTATTGATATCAAGACTGGTGCCATAGTACTTAATGGAATTAAAAAAGGGAAGGTATATATAGTAGATTTTAGCTCCTCACCCATAGAAGTTTGTTTGTTCAACAATATTATTAACAAAAGTGAATTATGGCATAGGAGACTGGGTCATCTAAACTACAAAACCATTAGTAAACTATCAAAGAATAACCTAGTAAGAGGCCTACCAAAGGGTAGATTCTCTAAGGACTCCCCATGTAGACCTTGCCAACTAGGAAAACAGACCAAGTCATCCTTCAAACCAATTGGTAAGGATGACTCCCCTAGGATTCTCTACTTACTGCACATGGATCTCCTTGGTCCCATATCCACTAAGAGCTTAGGTGGAAAGTCTTATACCTTAGTTATTGTAGATGATTATTCTAGGTTTAGCTGGGTATTCTTTCTAAGGGCCAAGTCTGAAACCCATAAGATTATCTAAAGATTCATAAGACAGATTCAATCTGAGTTCAATACTCATGTTTAAATTATCAGGAGTGATCATGGGACTGAATTTGAAAATCAGTCAATCAGTAGTTTCTGTGAGGATATAGGTACTAAACAAAGTTTTTCAGCCCCTAGAACTCCTCAACAAAATGGAGTTGCTGAAAGAAAGAATAGAACTTTAATTGAATCAGGAAGGACCTTACTTGCAGAATCAGGATTAGCAAAAACCTTCTGGGCTGAAGCAGTCAACACTGCAAACTATGTTCTAAATAGAAGCCTCATACACAAAACTAAGTCAAAAACTCCATATGAACTCCTGAAGGGAAAAACACCCATTGTTCAATACTTTAAAATATTTGGATGTGCTTGCTTTATCTTAAATAATGGGAAAAATCATCTTGCCAAGTTTGACAAGAAGTCTGATGATGGAATATTTCTTGGGTACTCATCATCTAGTAAAGCTTGTAGATGCTATAACAGGAGAACTCTCAGAATTGAAGAATCTATGCACATTATATTTGATGAAACTAACATGCTGTTTAAGGGGGAGGAAACTTCCACCAATCCTTTTCCACAGGAAAATAGCAGCATAGAGACTCAGCTTGAACAACTGACTCTAGAGAGCAGAGACACTGGGAAAGAAAACCAGCTACAGGAAACAAGTGAGGAGTCTGAACAAGAGCATGAAGAAGGTTCAGAGAAGAGCAATCAAAACCAACTCCCACAAGAGAACATAGTTCAGGAAGAACAGTTCGACAATGATCCCATTGTTAATGAGGAAGAAGAGCATCTGACAAATTCAAGCAGGATAGGGATCAATATGAAAAATCATCCACAATCCCAACTAATTGGAGACCCCAATACTGGAGTAAGAACAAGACACCAAGTCTCCAAAGGGATGAGGCTCCAATGCTTCTTATCTCAAGTTGAACCAAAGAAGTTTGAGGAAGCAAACTGTGATCCTCACTGGATTATAGCCATACAAGAAGAACTAAGCCAATTTGAGAGAAACAAAGTGTGGAACTTAGTTGAGAGGCCAAGAAACTACCCAGTCATTGGTACAAAATGGGTATACAGAAACAAACTAGATTCCACTGGAGTAATTGTCAGGAACAAGGCAAGACTTGTAGCACAAGGATACAGACAAGAAGAAGGAATAGACTACAATCAAACCTTTGCTCCAGTAGCAAGATTGGAAGCAATCCGACTCTTTTTTGCCTATGCAGCCTTCATGAAGATGAAAGTCTACCAGATGGATGTCAAGAGTGCTTTTTGAATGGTGACCTTCAAGAAGAGGTGTATGTAGAGCAACCACCAGGATTTGTCAATCCCTCCTCATCTAACTTTGTTTATAGACTTAACAAAGCACTTTATGGTCTTAAGCAAGCACCAAGAGCCTGGTATGAAACTCTCTCCAACTTCCTTTTAGAAAATTCTTTTGAAAGAGGAAAAGTAGATAAAACACTTTTTACTAGAACCCATAAAAATCAACTCCTTCTTGTTCAAATCTATGTAGATGACATCATCTTTAGCTCAACTCATCCCAAACTTTGTGAAAGATTTGCTGATTTAATGCAATCAAAATTTGAAATGAGTAGTATGAGAGAACTCTCTTATTTCCTAGGGCTACAGGTGAAACAAAGCAGTGAGGGAATCTTTATATCACAATCTAAATACACTAAAGAGTTAATTAAAAAGTTTGGTATGGAATCAACATCTACCATGAAAACACCTATGACAACTAATGCCATTATAGAAAAGGATGATAAGAGAAAATCAGTAGATCAAAAGACATATAGGGCAATCATTGGATCCCTTCCCTATCTAACAGCTAGCAGACCTGACATAATGTTTGCAACCTGCATATGTGCTAGATTTCAGATTGACCCAAAAGAATCCCATCTCACCTCTGTAAAAAGGATTCTTAGATACCTAAAGGGAACACCTGAACTAGGTCTGTGGTACTCAACAGAAACAAATTTTGAATTAATAGGATTCTCAGATGCAGACTATGCTGGATGTAGGGTTGATAGAAAAAACACATCTGGTACTTGCCAATTCCTAGGTGACAGATTAATATCATGGTTCAGTAAGAAACAAACTTCAGTCTCAACCTCAACAGCTGAAGCTGAATATATAGCTACTGGGAGCTGTTGTTCACAAATTCTCTGGATGCAAAATCAGCTTCTTGACTATAAATTGGAAGTCAATAACTCTAAAATTTATTGTGATAACTCTAGTGCCATATCCATAGCATCCAACCCAGTTCTTCATAGTAGAACCAAACATATAGAGATCAGACATCACTTTCTTAGAGACAATGTAGAAAAAAGGTAAGATAACCTTAGAATATATTCCTACAGATTGTCAAAGAGCAGACATTTTTACCAAACCCTTAGATGAAACTAAGCATACTTACTTTATCAACACCTTGGGAATGCTTGATGGAAGCTTGTAAACATCATTGTTAGGGAAATCTAAAAGAGATCAGAACAACTAAGCAAGTACTTACAGATACGTCGATTACCTATCGACGCACCATCGAGAGGAACTCGACGCTAGCATTGATTTCTTAAAGACAAAGATACTTTGATCCCTTATCGACGCACCGTCGATCTAATATCGACGTAAGTCTGCGACCACGTCGATAGGACATTAGGCTGACAATGTTTTGACGGAGCGTCGACTCCATATTGACGCATACGTCGACATCAATGACCAACATCACAGATGCTCCGACACATTGACCATGCGTCGACTCCAATTCGACGTAACGTTGACTTAATGACAAAACAGGAAACAAATATTCCCTTGTTCTTTTGACGATTGGTTAACTAATATACCTTGATTTCTGTTTCCTTTTCGACGTTTCACCTCCTTTAAATAACACTTCTTATTTCATAACTCATACTCTCCCAAACCGCCAAAATCTTCGTCTTCTACCTCTCTCTCTCTGCATCAATGGCGCCAACCCTTGCTCAATCTGCTCTCCTCAAAACAATAAACGATGCTCTGGAACAACTTCTGAATGACTTCCCGACACGTCTGACCACCTTCTCCAATGAGTGCGCCGACTTGCTCTCCACCTGTGAAGCCAAATTGGCCAACCTCTCTGCCTCTCTTCCTGAGCTTCATGTTCTTCTTCAAGAACAACCTCTGCCGCCAAAAGGGTTTACATCCTTTCTGAAGGATATAAACCAGGGGGAGAGTCGCTCCAGAAACCCCCCTATCCAGGTTTTTCTTAAAGCTCAGGGCTAACTCTTCTCCAATCTCTAAATACTATCTTTAAGTATTAAATCAACTTCATTTTTTTTCTTTTACCATAGGCTCAAATCTTCTCCAATCATTCTGATTACACCTTCAACAAACACCTTGGTGAATCCTCCTCCTATCATACAGAAGGAGATCATGCTGTGGATTCAGCATTCAGAATAGATGCCCCATATGTTCAGGGGGAGATTATTGCAGTACAGAATATAGAAGTCCAGGGGGAGGAAGAAACAGCTTTTTCTGATGACCTAAAAGGGCTAGTCTGGATTGAGGCACCCTTGTGTGAGGAAGAATACCAGCATCATTCTCCTGGCTTCTCTGCCAGCTACATCAAACTCAAGACACCCTTACTTGAGGATATTCCTCCAGAGGACATTTTGCCTGCTGTTCCTTCTCCTACAAAAGTCCCTTCTCCACCTTCACCTTCTAAAGAGAAAACTACATCTCCACCTCTGCCTCTTCCACCACTTCAACCTCCATCTCTACCTCCTCTACTACCCTTACCTCCACAAAAGCTATCTAAGGAAAAACCAAGAGAACAAATGAAAAGAAGAAGTGAAGCCATCCCTCATTGGCAAAAATTTTCCAAAGAAGAAAGAAAAGAATATGCAAAGGAAAAGAAATATAGAAAGGCTGTTGAGGAGATAAAGAGGTTTGAAAAAATGCCTAATATCACTCCTAACAGTCCTGTAAAGGAGTACCGTGATCCTGACATGGAAAAGTTGCATGAAGAAATAAGAGAAAGAGAGCTGTATGAATATGAAGCAGCTAAGAAAGAAGTAGAAGATAAGAGGAATGTCTTGTTGGAAAAGATCAAGAAGGGGATGACTAAAGAACAGATTCTTGCAGAATCTTCCATCAAACTTCCAAAGAAATTGTTTGATGTTGAAGCTTATCAAAAGAAAAATCCTCAGGCAGGGCTCATCCTAGAAAAAGGACAAAAACACAAGAGGGGTGTAGGGTGTGCATAAGATATTTACATTCCCTATAAGAAGCCCAAAAGACCTGCAAGATTAGACAAATGGCATGACTCACCCTGGAAAGGGAAAGGAAAAATGACTGAGATCCCTGAGAAACAGCAATCAGAGAAGAGAAAATATAGGCCAAAGGTTGACAACAAAGGACCACCTGAGCCCAAGCCTACTCAAAAGAAACCCCAAAACATTACAATTGAGATGATTGATGAAAAGGCAGCAATTATCATCAGCAAGTGCTATTCTATAAATGATACTCTCCCTGATGCTGACAAAGTCCTGGAGAAACTGCACACAATCATCAGAAATGTCCAAGCGCATCCTGATAGAGCCAGGGGCTATATTTTTGATGCTATTAAAAATTTATCTAGAAAACTCTATTCTGCCTTTGTTAATTTCATGTATAACAAGAAGTTTCTAGTTTAAATCTTGTGAAAGACAATTACTTGTTATATGATTTCTTCTGATTGCTTAGCATATTTCTTCTCTATATAAATGCTTTGCTTTGTTGATTAAAAGCTGATACAATTTCTCTCTATATAGTGTTAAGACAAATAGGGGGAGATTGTTGGGGAAATGATTTATCTTAACCTAGAATTGAATAGAATATAAATTCTAAGTATAAAAAATTAGGCTAAGTAAATATGCGTCGAATAGTATTCGACACAACGTCAAAATATAGTCGACGTTTCTCTCAGAATGAGTCGAAATAACTCTAAGAAGAATTCGACGTAATCATAGTCGACGTACCTCTGACTTCTAGTCGACGCATTTGATAAAGTCGACACACCTTTGTCGACGCACCTTCCTTATTCTCCTCTCGACGTCCAGCCAGGATGAAATCGATGTTTACGTCGAATAGTAATCGACGCACGTCGATATCTATATGTAATTCAAAAACACGCCAGATCTCTTTACTTCTTTCTGTAGATTTGATTTATATGGAATGATATTATTCTTTTATAGCCGTTTTGAATCAGCCTTTCCTTCTATTTGATATTTGGCTAATTTGATTAAGATTATTATGGATATTATTTGAAAATAGAATGAATTCTTTCCTTCTACAGATTTAACTCTTATGGAAACTCTTATCTCTTTCTAAGTCTCTGTCTGCTAATTGATTATTCTCCTTTAGCAATATATTTTAAACAGAGCTATAAATAAGAAGGAGGTCCGCAGAGAATGAGAAGAAGTAATCCACCATATACATTTGAAAAAGAGGAAGAGCTCCCAAGTGAAGAGTGAGAAAGCTGAGAAAAGAGATAGTGTGCTGCAGCAAAGAAAAAGCCTTCTTCTTCTCCTTCTTCTGAAGCCATTCTGCTGCAAACTCTGAAAGCTCTCACAAAAGAGAGAAAAGCTTACAATCTCCTTCTCACTATAGAAGAGAGATCATATTCACTATACTTGTGCTTCTAATCTTCTTGCTAGGAAGAAGATTCTTTCTTACATATATCATTTTCTGTTCTTCTACTTGTTCTACTTCTTCTTCTCATTCTATTTTCAAATTGTGTAAAAGAGTTTTTAGAATCTCTCTTCAAAAAATTCAGTTGTAGTGGTTCTAAGAGTCTCCTTACCAAAAGACTCAGTTTGGTTCTAAGAGTCTCCTTATCAAAAGACTCAGTCTGGTTCTAAGAGTCTCCTTATCAAAAGGCTCAGTGCAAGTTAGTGAATTCCTACCAAGGGGTAGAAGAGTAGACTACCCAAAGTTTGGGGAACCACTATATTTCTTTGTGTTGTGTTGTGATTTTCTTCTTGCTATTTTTCTTCTTTACTTGCTTAATTCTTGTTGGTGTGTGGGAAGCCTAAATCTGAGATTATTACACACATATATATATATATAATAGCACAAAGTATTTTTAAATCTCTATTCACCCCCCCCCCCCTGTAGAGAATTCTAGTGAGGTTAACTGTGCACTTTCAGAAAAGTATCTCGAATGCTTGCTCGATCCTAGTTCCCCACGAGCTGACAAGCATAATGCCTACTCTCATAACTTTTTCCCGAAGCTCCGTCTACGAACATCTTCCTGGAAACTAGGTTTGAGGGGCTCTCGCTTTTATCTGTATCTACCGAGAAGTTAGCTAGGAAGTCTGCCACCGTCTGTGCTTTTATCGCCACCCTTGGAAAGAAGGAAATATCAAACTCACTGAGTTCTACCGACCATTTTGGTAGCCTTTCCGAAAGTTCAACCCCATCTAGGATACTTTGGAGGGGATGATCAGTCACGACTCAGATGGAGTGAGCTTGAAAATAAGGTTGGAGTTTCTGTGCTGATACCACCAAAACAAAAACTAGCTTCTCGAGAAGGGTATACTGCATCTCCGCCTTCTTTAGCACCCGACTCATATAGTAGATGGGTAGCTGTCACTTCCTTTTTTTTCTACCAAGCACAGAACTCATCGCCTCCGCTCCTACTCCTAGGTAGAGGAGTAGATCTTCGCCTTCTTTCGGGATTTGGAGGAGAGGTGTCTGGGTTAGATGCTATTTGAGCTTCTCAAAGGTATCCTCGCACTTCTCGGTCCACTCAAACCGCTGGCTACTTCAGAGCATTTTGAAGAATGGAGAGAACTTCTCTCCTACCTTTGACAGGAAATGGCAAAGGCATGCCAATCTTCAAGTCAGCCTATGGACTTCCTTGGTGTTCTTCGGCGATGTCATCTACAAGATAGCTTTAACCTTGTCAGGATTGTGCTCCACTCCTTCTGAGGTGAGAAGATTCCCCCAAGAACTTTCATCTTCCTTTCCCAAATACGCACTTCGCGGGATTGAGCCTCATATTGAACTTTTGAAGCGTTGCAAAGTTCTCCACCAGATCGATGACATGCTCTTGGGCGCTCTTGCTCTTGATCAAGAGGTCGTCCACATACACCTCCAGGTTCCTCCCCTTTTGCTCTTTGAAGACTTGATCCATCATTCGCTGGTAAATAGCCCCCGCGTTTGTCAACTCGAAGGGCATCATGTTATAGCTATAACATCCGCCAGTGTTGAAGGAGACATCGCGATAATCAGGAGGATGCATCCGGATCTGGTGGTATCCTGAAAAGACATCAAGGAAGCTCATCACAGAATAACCGACGGTTGAATCGACCAACGCGTTGATTCGAGGCATGGGATAACAATCTTTCGGGCAAGCTTTATTCAAAAAGGAAAAATCTACACATATTTTTAAGCTCCCCCGACCTTCTTCACCATTATAATATTTGAGAGCCATCCTGGATACTGGATCTATGACTCAAAGTCTGCTTTAAGCAGATTCCTCACCTCCTCTCTAATGGGCTCAACCAACGCAGTGTCACTTGCCCTCTTCTTTTGACAGATGAGCTTGACCGCGGGGTCCAGATTGAGGTGATGACAGGCAACCTCCACGTTAATTCCCGCATCTCTACGACGCTCCAGGCGAAGATGTCGACATTCTTTTGTAAGCATGCCACCAACTCTATCTTCTCGTCGGTCTTCAGGGATCCTTCGATCTTCAGGAATCCATGCTCTCCGGCTTCTGAGAGCCCTTCTATCTCTTCCACCTCTTCCACTGCTTCCAGCCTTGCCATGCCTTCCAACACCTTCTCCATCTCCTCTGTATCCTCCATCCAGCTGATGGTGCTGACTGCATTGAGATAGAACTCGCGGGCAGCTCTTGGATCACTCCTAATCCTCTCTTGGACATCCCCTGACAGTACTTTAAACTCTGGTGGTAGGAGGATGGGACTGTTGGATCTGGAGGCGCCCTTAGCTTAGAGGGGGGGGGGGGGTGAATAAGGGTTTTAAAAACTTTAAACTTTAATAGAAAACTTTTGATATTTTGGTCGCAGTTAAATCAAGAGTAAAGAGATTATGAAATTAGAAATGAAATCAATTTTATTAAACAAGAAAAGACATGATTAACATTTATAAAATTGATTACAAAATCTGATTTCAATGACGCTAGAAATCGAAGCGAATAATATGAAAACCCTTTTTGTTTTTTATACCGACTCGTATCCCCACGAACCGGTTGGCTTTAGCCGATCTCTCCCAAGATACTGCCTCAAGCCGCTCTAGCCAATCTATCACCAGAAAGGCCTCGAGCACCCGCTAGATCTACTCCCTAGACCCAGTAGCCGTGTGGCGAATTCCTCCCTAAGTCCTACCTAGACCTAGTCGCCATGTGGCGAATTCCCCTAGTCCCCGCAAGGCCCTAGTCGCCGCGTGGCGAGTTCCTCTACCGAACAAAAGATATAAAGGTTACAATTTGAAAGTAAAACAAAACTCACACTAAAGACTCCCTCAAAAGTAGAACTTGATGTCGATGTAGATGCGATCGTATTGGTCTTCAAGTTCTTTGCGTTCACGAACGTTGACGGAGTTCTTCGGGCTGCTTGGAGAAGGCTCTCACGAGTCCTCTGAATATATGGATTCTATTCCTTCTGTGTCAGCAAGCCACAACGGAGGAGGCGCACGTCATTTTATAGAATCAGCCACTACCGCCTGCGGTAGTACTACCGCCCCACGGTCTCCACATAAGGCAATGAAGCACACATATCGTGGTAGTTTAGGCAACATTCTGAGCGCCAAACACTAGCGCGCCGCGGAACCACTAACGCCCCGTGTTAGCGAGATTTCCTTCCTTCAGCCAAAATCTTCTTCCAAATCTGCTCCTCAATCAACTGCAGACGGGATGTTTCCAAAAAGCTACCGCCGGGCGTTAGACCTAACGTGCCGCGATAGTGCATGCCAAACATAGCGACCCGTCGACATTCCTTTTTCTCCACTGTTTCCTTTCTGTCAATAGTTTCCATATATGCTAACGCCAGTGGTAGTGCTAACACGCCGCGGTAGAGCACATTTCTTTTCGTCGGGTGCATCTTTGTCGAACCGGCCTTATATTTCGTTGATCGAATTTTTGTCGAACGGGATTCGGCTTTCGTCGATCGCCAATTCGTCGAACGCAGTGATAAACATTTCATCGAGCGCAACCTTCATTTCGTCGATCGAATACTAGCACCAGCAGTAGTTGTAATGCACCACGGTAGAGCACTTCGTCGGGCGCATCTTTGTCGAACGCCGCCTTCATTTCGTCGACCTCCATTTCGTCGATCGCTAGCACCAGCGATAGTTCTAGCGCGTCGTGGTAAAGCATGCATTTCGTCAAGCGCCGTGGTAGAGCATGCAGTTTGTCGAACGCAGGTTTCATTTCATCGAGCGCCAGTTTGTCGAACGCAGTTTCCATTTCGTCGAACGCAGGTTTCCTTCTCAGCGGTTTCTTCTTAGTGGTTGTTAGCGCGAGCGGTAGTCTTAACGCTGCGCGGTAGTAACAAAAACATATTTCCATGGAGATTTAAAGCACTGAATCCTGCATACTATAAACACAAAACAAGTATGATCAAATACAATATGATTTGTTATTGTCAAACCAAGAGATGCGGAATGCATGTTCCAACAAACTCCCCCTTTTGATAATAACAAATCCCCTTAGAAAGAAATAATTCAATTGATAGGAATTTGTTTTTATAATAGAGACAAACATGAAATTTAAGACATGTGCATATGCTCCCCCTAAATGAATGCTCCCCCTACAACAAAACTTCCTATGAACTAGACTCCCCAAAATATGTTAATTTCTTTCAAATTTATTCTCCCCCTTTTGGTAATATCAAAAGAGTGTGGAGAGGTAGTCCAACAAAAAGTGTGCAATAACTATGTAGAGATGGAATGGTCATGATAAAGAGTGAAACGCTTAGCAAAAATACAATAGATAGGAGAGAGAAAAGAATGTGAAGAAATTATCATAAAGAAACCACTTGTTGGGAAAACGTATTCATGATCGAGCGTACAAGTAGTAAAGAGGTGGAAAGCATGACGAAATATTTTTGAAGTGAACATCTATATAGGAATGGTGAAGCATAATAGATGATTAAGAGTTTTAGATATAACAGAATAGATGTTGTAGCATTTTAAGTACACACAATAATTTCGCTTTATAAATGTTTTAAGTATAAAAAAAGTAATGATTTCCAAGTAACCAATCTACCCAGACAATATGTCTAGACCCTAGCCCCGTACTAACTGACGGATGGGCATGAGGAGCTGCATACATGCCGTAGGTTGGGGTGTTAGTCCCATATGCAAACACTAGACAAAAACTTAACCTAGCACTCTTTCCCCCTAGTGCCTCCCAAGGCCCCACTGGAACCCTCCCCGGTTAAGGACAAGACATGACTAGAGATAAGGTTATCTAATGTCTACAACCCTACGCCCCCGCTATGGTGAGATATGAAGTCATGGATAATTATTATTTGAAACATTTAAGCGTTTTAAATCTAATGATGAGTATATAGCCTATGGATTTATATTTTTATTTGAATTTTTGAAAACAAGCAACTCACGTAGCTATTTTGGAATCCATTAATGAATCAGAGTTTTAGCATTATAATATTTTCATGTTGAGAGCAACCAATATAAATTTTACCAAGCAAGTCTACCATTTATTGAAAAATGCATTTTGATATTTAAGACTTTGATATAAGCATGAAAGCGCAAGGTAAAAATATATGATGATGATGATGCGGAAGACTTATAGAAAAACAAGAAAACATCTTTTTATAAACATGACGATTCATATGAAGATATATGAGTTAAATTCCAAAAATGAAGATGTTTTTGTAAATCAATTTGCATTTAAAATCTTTAATTTTGACACTAAAGTAACCAAGCATGAAATAATATTATTTCATTGTTAATTCACAAATTCAACAAATACAAAACATTACTACAATGTTATATTAATTCACAAATTCAACAAATACAAAACATTGTAGAGAGCATGCTAGGTTATCTAGTGCATTTTATAAATAAAGAGTAGTATAGAATTTGCATTAGGATCCAATACTCATGAGAAGAAGTGTTATGGAAGATAATGATGTGCACATAAGTGTATTTTGAATAGAGTAAACAAATGTTTTAATCAAAAATACAAGAAATATGTAAAGTAAAGAGCACAATAAAACACAAATAATTTTACTTCCACACACTTCAATGCACAAAAAAAATGTACAACTACCAAGGTGCTTTGCACACACAATGCTCATTAAGACTTATCAGGGTGCAAAATAGTGCTTGGGGGATCACATATTTTATTTTATTTTAATATTGAAACTAGTGATCCGGTGTACTTAAGAGTAAGTGGTTTTTATTTTGAAAGAAAGATAAGGTTTGTACAAGACACTTTACTATTCTTTCCAAGGTGCTCAACCTCACAACGCTTATTAAGACTTATCAGGAGGTTAAAGTAGTGCTTGGTGGAGTTATCTTTGTCACTTTATTTTATGATTTTTGTTTTGTACAAAGTTCTCCGAATACACTTGTTTTGCAAACCAATATAATTTATGAAAAACATAACCACTTTTCTTAACTTTTAAAAGTACAAATAAAGGTAGTGTAGGTAAGATACTTGTGCAATTTTAATTCATTATACTATTACAAAACATACACAAGCATTCTTAGATTAAGAAACATATGTAGACAATGCCAAAATAAGTGAGTGAATAAATATCATTATCAAACATAAAACATTTACTCATAATTAGAGGCATGCTATGCTTAGTTCTACACAACTTTTACAATACAATTTTATGCACAAATGAGTAGATATATCAAAGCATGATAAAAACAATGTTCAACATAGTTTGAAGGAATGAATTGTAGCATTGTAGAAGGTCTAAAAGATGGGTTAAATCATGCTTGATTTTCAATGAAGTCCATATAGTATTTTTGATATTTTTTGAAAAAATAATTTTAATTTAGAGTTTGAACTCATATAATTTGATCTTAGACTTCCCGAGGTCTACCCTGTGAAGGGTTCGCCCGGTAATAGGTGATGTGATGGGATGATAGCCCAAATCACCCTTTCGCAAGATACATGTAAATAGAAAAGTTAAGTTCAAAAATAATAATTTTCTGATACTTGTTTTGGTTTTATATTTTTGTATTTAATTTTAGCATATAGGAATAGAATTCAAACAAATAACCAAAGAAAGAATTTTTTTTTTTTTTTGTAAATTGGCTTTTGTAATTTTGTATTTTAATTTTTCAAAAAATAATTACACGCAGAATTGCAAAATTGAGAAGTACATATAAAATAATATATTTTTAGTGATTTTTTAGAATTTTAAGATTACAGAAAATCAGATACTTAAACTAGCACCGGCGTTAGGTACTAGCGCCTGCGTTAGCTCACAGAGAGTGCTTGTTTTAATCATATAGCCTAGATTTTCTTTGATTTTGCTTTTGATTTTTCTTAATTATGTTTGTGCAATGTAAGGCCTGTCTAATGAAGTGAAGAGACGAGAAGAAATCTCAAAAAGTTGCGGAAGTTAAAATTTTAGTACATGGGTTTCACATTCATTAAAGCTTAATTCTTGAGTTTTGCACAACATATGCATGAGTGAAATGATCATAAATAAGTGAAATAATATTCATGCAATTTTTCAATTTCGGTTTGACATGAGTATGATTTAACATACTAGGGGTAATCAAAAATGACGCAAATATATTAAATACCTAGGCAAAACTTGTGCATTTTATAAATTTAGCCTAATACCCCTAAAATACCTTTTAAATCCATTTTAACACTTATTTCATTTAGTCTTAATAATATTATATGACAAATTTAGTTTTTCAAATTTTATAAGACTTTTAGGAAATGGATTTAGAAGGATAGAAATAAAAAGGATAAGTAGATCACTTGAGAAATGATATGACTTTTTATTCAACTTTATTCAATTTGATTTATTTATGAATTTTGGTTTAATATGTGAGAGTCATATCACAAGTTATATAAAGTGATCATATCATGATGGATCAACAAAAAGGAAAATAAACAATCAAAAAAGAAAAAGGTTAGGCTATCATGAAGTAGAATGATGATATTTCATTTTTAGTTGATTTCTACTTCATGCAAATGATTGGATACTAATGAATGAGAGATTTGGGTATCCAAAGAGGACCACGTATGACGGTTCCTTTGGGTACCCAAATACATCGTGTTTGCTTTTGGGGAGATAGTGATGAATAGGCCCTTTTGAGTGGAGTTAGTGTTTCATCTGTAACTTCGGGCCTCCATTCAAACTTTGGTTTAATATTATTTTTATGTATCAAATTTCCAATGTGATTATCTTTATCTTTAAGATTATAATTGTAATGATTATTGAAAGTATTTTTCATAGGAAATGTGTGAACATTTAATTTTACGTTAGGAGAAGACTGATTTTGTAAATGATAGTAATGATTGTATTTTGGAATTTCATTTTCAATCTTTTGAAGTTTTTTATTTCCATTGTTTGACTTATTCAACTTTTGAGAAATCATATTCAACTTGCTTTTGGATTTTGCATTATATTGAGAATGTAGGTTTTGAGAATTTTTCTTTATGATATCCATAAGCAAGTTGATTTTAGTTTTTAATTCATTATTCTTATTCTTTAAATTATGTCTAGCTTTATTATAAGCGATTGTGCTATTTTTCAGAGTGGAAACAATTGAATCAATATGATTTTGATAGCTATTTCTATATTCATCAAATGTTTCATCCATCTCTTTAATTTCAATTTTTTAGTCATTACACTTAGCACAATCATTTTTCAGAGAAGAGTTTTCTAAATATAATTTTTTTATTTTATTCTTTTACTAAAGTAAACTCTTTTTCAAGTTCCTTGAATTTTTCTTTAATATTATTACAATCGAAACAAGATATAGAGTTTTCAAAT
Source organism: Dactylorhiza incarnata (assembly GCA_033032865.1). Lineage (NCBI taxonomy): Eukaryota > Viridiplantae > Streptophyta > Magnoliopsida > Asparagales > Orchidaceae > Dactylorhiza > Dactylorhiza incarnata. The sequence continues at coordinate 4,925,767 of JAWHQI010000198.1, forward strand.
GAAGAGCATGATGGAGATACAAACATTTCATTTTTGGATTCTACATTCACATTTGCTTTCAAAGTTTTATTTTCTAAACGTAGTTTTGCATTAGCCATTTTTAGTTTCTTAATCTTACGTTTAGTAATTTGTAGCAATCGTAATGTAGAAATAGAAGTACAAAAAATAGGAGATTTTGATTTCCTTACAGCGCTTGTGGATGAGATAAGATTTGAACATATTGTTCCTTTGTCTTCTTCATCGTCCTCTTCCAAACAAGAGTTTCCATCATCCTTTCCGCTTGATGAGCATTCTATGGATCCATCATTTGAGTAGCTTTCTTGAACATTTGTGCAGGCTTGCATATTCTCTAGTTCTTATGAATGTTCCGTACCTGTAGAAGGAGAATCATAAGTACTTTCAAGAAAATTCCAAATTTCATATGCGGTAGGTAAAGTATAAATAAGTTTGAAAATATTTTGGTCTAACGCACAAAATATACTATTCATAGATTTTACATTTAAAAAAATTCCGTTTCTAGTTAGTACGCTAGGTGGCTTTTCAATAGTAATATTCCAAACTTTTTCATCCAAGGCCTTAAGAAAATTTTTCATTAATATTTTCCACCCTTTATAATTTTTCCCCATAAATAAAGGTGGTGATAATACTTTTTCATTTATATTAAAATTTTCCCCGCTCGTAGAAGCGTGATCATGATCAAGAGACGCCATTATTCCCGGTTGTTAAGCGGATCTGGAATAACCTGGCTCTGATACCACTTGTTGGATCTGTATGCGCCCATAGAGGGGGGGGGGGGTGAATAAGGGTTTTAAAAACTTTAAACTTTAATAGAAAACTTTTGATATTTTGGTCGCAGTTAAATCAAGAGTAAAGAGATTATGAAATTAGAAATGAAATCAATTTTATTAAACAAGAAAAGACATGATTAACATTTATAAAATTGATTACAAAATCTGATTTCAATGACGCTAGAAATCGAAGCGAATAATATGAAAACCCATTTTGTTTTCTATACCGACTCGTATCCCCACAAACCGGTTGGCTTTAGCCGATCTCTCCCCAGATACGGCCTCAAGCCGCTCTAGCCAATCTATCACCAGAAAGGCCTCGAGCACCCCCTAGATCTACTCCTTAGACCCAGTCGCCGTGTTGTGAATTCCTCCCTAAGTCCTACCTAGACCTAGTCGTCGTGTGGCGAATTCCCCCTAGTCCCCGCAAGGCCCTAGTCGCCGTGTGGCGAGTTCCTCTAGCGAACAAAAGATATAAAGGTTACAATTTGAAAGTAAAACAAAACTCAGACTAAAGACTCCCTCAAAAGTAGAACTTGATATCGATGTAGATGCGATCGTATTGGTCTTCAAGTTCTTTGCGTTCACGAACGTTGACGGAGTTCTTCGGGCATCTTTGAGAAGGCTCTCACGAGTCCTTTGAATATATGGCTTCTATTCCTTCTGTGTTAGCAAGCCACAATGGAGGAGGCGCGCATCATTTTATAGAATCAGCCACTATTGCCTGCGGTAGTACTACCGCCCCGCGGTATCCACATAAGACAATGAAGCACACTGATCGTGGTAGTTTAGGCAACATTCCGAGCACCAAACACTAGCATACCGCGGTACCGCTAATGCCCCGCGTTAGCGAGATTTCCTTCCTTCAGCCACAATCTTCTTCCAAATCTGCTCCTCAATTAACTACAGACGAGATGTTTCCAAAAAGCTACCGCCGGGTGTTAGACCTAACGCGCCGCGATAGTGCATGCCAAACATAGCGACCAGTCGACATTCCTTTTTCTCCACTGTTTCCTTTTTGTCAATAGTTTCCATATATGCTAACGCCAGCGGTAGTGCAAACACGCCGCGGTAGAGCACGTTTCTTTTCGTTGGGCGCATCTTTGTCGAACCGGCAATATATTTCGTCGATCAAATTTTCGTCGAACGGGATCCGGCTTTCGTCGATCGCCAATTCGTCGAACACAGTGTTAAGCATTTCGTCGAGCGCAGCCTTCATTTTGTCGATCGAATACTAGTGCCAGCGGTAGTTGTAACGCACCGCGGTAGAGCACTTCGTCGGGCGCATCTTTGTCGAACGCCGCCTTCATTTCGTCAACCTCCATTTCAGTCGATCGCAAGCGCCAGCGGTAGTTCTAGCGCGCCGCGGTAAAGCATGCATTTCTTCGAGCGCCGTGGTAGAGCATGCATTTCGTCGAACGCGGGTTTCATTTCATCGAGCGACAGTTCGCCGAACGCAGCTTCCATTTCGTCGAACGCAGGTTTCCTTCTCAGCGGTTTCTTCTCAGCGGTTGTTAGCGCGAGCAGTAGTTTTAACGCTGTGGGGTAGTAACAAAAACATATTTCCATTGAGATTTGAAAGCATTGAATCCTGCATACTATAAACACAAAACAAGTATGATTAAATACAATATGATTTGTTATTGTCAAACCAAGAGATGCGGAAAGCATGTTCCAACAGGGACGACCTTGAAGAAGTTGAAGAGCGGCCTCCCCAAGATTGCATTGTAGCAGCTTAGGGCATCGATGATGACAAACCAACACTTGATTGAGGTGCCACCGAGTGTTACCAGCAGATCGACTCCTCCCTCCACCTCTTTCTTCTCTCCCGAGAAGCCAAAGAGGGGACCATCTGAAGCCACCACCCTTCCTATCTCGACTCCTAACCCGTCGAATGTCTTTTTGAAGATGATGTTTACAGAGCTCATATTGTCTACCAGGATTCAGTCGATGAGGAAGTCATCCACAACTGCTTGGATCACGAGGGAATCATGCAAGAGATTCTCATTCCCTAACATGTCCGCCTATGAGAAAGTGAACTCTTCCAACGGGGGTGGTGCCTGTGAGGTCGAGGTGATGCTCTGATGAGAGCTGAAACTATATCCGCAAAAAACAACGACAAATGTACCGTATCGAAAGTAGTATAGGTTTATAAAACCAAGGTCGTATTAGACTCGGGGCGGTTGAGCACTCTTACTTCAAGAAAGTCTCTATTATTTTATCAATAAATCCTTGAGTTGGTTTTTGCACTAAAGAGGATTTAAAATAATGATTAAAACAATAACGAGAACGATTAACACTTGATCTTTGAATCACCTCGGAGATAAAAATAAGAAGAAAGAACAAAATCGCATTCTCTTAATAAAATAGCTTTGACCGTGGGGATTGCCGAATTATGAACGCACCTTGGGTCGAGGATACGCCCAACTAAGATTAGGAAATATCAACTGAATTCTCATTCTATAATCGATAACCTAATACTTGCTTTATGGGGTGAATCCCGCTATTGGCTTTTACTCCAATCTGGAAGGGTAACGTCATCCTCTCTCGAGGATTGTATTCTACTCTTTTTTATCCTTGAGTGATCAATTCGCATTACGAGCCTCCGAAAATAAGAACAAGAATTATATATCAATAATATAATCTCGTTATCTTAAAATCAAAGATAAATCTTAAGCATTTTAGAAAAGAGAAATAGCAACTATAAATTATTTCTTGACTTATATCATTCCTTGGATCATCTCGATCGAGTACTAATAGAAATTTAGCTACTCATGGAGATGATAGAATCAATAAAAATAAAAGAGTTCATAATGAAAAAGAGAATATAATAATAAGAAGAAAGAACTGATTTTATTAAAATTGCAAGGAAGAGAATTACAAGCTATTAAAGTGAAAACTACAACTATTAAATTGAAACAACAATTGCAAGAAAGAAAGGAGTACAAGAACTACTAAAATGCTAAAAACTAGAAAATAAAACAAGAAAAGGAGATTTGAACTCCCAAAATTTGTCCTTGATCATCTGGAGAAGCTCCCTTTAAATAGCTAAAAATTTGGTGTTACACGCCCTTGGTCACGCCCGTGCCAAGGGGCGTGTAAGGGGCGTGATCGAAGCAGCAGCAAAGAGGGCGCCTTCTAGAGTAATTACAGGCATTACGTGCGTGGCACACACCTAGGTCACGCCCGTGACCTAAGAGCGTGTAACTTTAAAACTGGTTACAGGCGGGAAACTTTCGACGGGAAGTGGCGCGGGGCGAGTCACGCCCGTGTACTGGATGACACGCCCCTGGTCACGCCCGTGACCTGGGGCGTGTAATTTTAATTGACGTGGCAGGCTTGTTCTGACTGAAGGAGGCGGGTCATGGCCGTGACCATTGGTCACGCCCCCAGGTCACGCCCATGACCTGGGGCGTGTACTTGGCAATTTTGCTCAGAGTGCCCAGAAAACCTGAAAAACACAGAAAAAGCTTAAGTTAGTTTATGAAATCAAAAAGGGAATTATTTATATGATTTCATATTAAAACTTTACTTAAAGATGAGTATATAAACTACTCATCAAATACCTCCATACTTGAGCTTTTGCTATTCCAGAGCAAAAGAATGAGGAAAAAATTACAAGACATCGATATTATTTTTTAATTAACTAAAATTTTGTTTAAACCAAGAGTAAGTTAAAATTAAATTCTAGGAATTCAAGAATTAAGTCATAAGTTATGGTGATAATTTAAAAAGAGAAATCTGCTTAGCAAAATACTTCTCAAGATGTCTATTTAGCAAATGAAATCATAGAAATTTTCAAATAAAATTAAATTGAAATTATAAACACTTTAACATAAAAGAAACTTAAGGAAAAAACACCTACCAAAATATTGCTCTCTTAATAATTTTGTTTAGGACTATAAATAATGAAATTGGCTAGGGATGAGCTTTTAACGAAATGGCAAAATGAAGAGATACTAAAATAAAGGTGATGAATTTTATCCTCTCACCTTATTTGAATATGAAATTGTATATGCTTAGGAAAATAATGAATATTATCCTCTTTTTCCATGCCATATAATTTTTTTTAATTTCTCTTCAACCAAAAACCCAAAATGTATATGTTTTAGATGTAATGAATTTTATCCTCTTACATCATGACATATAATCTTGTAAATGATTTTGGGTGCATATGTTTAAGAAATAATGAATTTTATCCTCTTATTCTCATGACATGTGATCTTTTTTCTACATTTTTTAATTTGCCAACAAAGGGTATGGGTAAAGAAATACTTCTAGTTTATAAATTAAACTATTTTGAGAGCAACTTATTTTAGTGGAATGAAATTTTCTAAGATCTTATAGTTAATAGAGAATATAATCAAAATCTAGAGATGTTTAGCCAATTTACCACAAAGTGAAGCTATTTAAAATTAAAATGAGAAGTGGTGCTAAATAGATTCTCTAGTCGAATTAAAAACATAAAATGTTTCTTAAAACAAAATTACTTCAAATTTAAATTTAACAAATTCTGATAAAACCAAATATTAGCCAAATCAAAAATGCAGAAAAAATTATAATCAGACCTCAAACTAGATTTCTAGAAAAGTAAAAAACAACAAGTAAAAGGGAGATATATCTATAAATATATTATTATTTGTTTAATTATTGGACTTCCCAAGGTCTACCCGATGAAGGGCTCACAAGGTACTAGGAGGTGCGATTAGAGTTCAAGCCCAAACCTCCCTTTCCAAGATACTAGATTTTTATTGATATATTTCTTTTTTCTTTTTATAGATTGAAAAGAAAGCCTAGAAAGTTATTCTACACCCTCATACTTAAAATTAAACATTGTCCCCAATGTTTAAAACTAAGGATGAAGAATACGTGAAAGGAAAATGCATAGAAAAAATGCATGAACATTTAAAGATAAGCAAGGGGTGCCTCCCAAGAGCGCTTTCTTTTTCCCGTCTTTAAGCTAGGCGGTTATTGTTAGCTAAATGGAAATTGAAAAGATAAGTGCACAGACAACTTCCTTAATTCACATTTAGGTGAATGTGTCACCATCAGTCGTCCGGCTACTCCTCTGTTTATCATGTGATTCTCCTTTTGTCCTTGAATTTGAATATGCAAATCCAAATCACCTATAAAAACCTGAGATGATTTGGATATATAAAGATGAGCGGCATATGGGTCATTGATTATTTGGTGTGGCAACGACTCATCTTCAACCTGAAAATTATTAGTATAAAGAGAATTTCAAATAAATGAGTCAGAAAATTTTTCGCAAGGAGGAGGCACTTGCGAAAATATATGATTAAGCTCCGGTTGTTTATTTTCTAAAATAAAATTTTCTTTAGAAGAATCTAGTGCATTACCAAGCGGAATAAAATTTTCGAACAAAAGTTTTCATGAATTTTCGGTTGAACTAAAATTGGAGAATTTTGTGAAAATTCATGACGAACAAAAGAAGATCCGGGTGGAGTAGGGGGAGAAACTTGTTCTTCTTCTATTTCATCCGGGGTGCCCAAAGCATTACGGAATTCTTGGTACAAGAACTTTTTCTTCATTTTTGGTAAAAGAAACAATGGGATTACATGAAACCACATGTTCCTCCATAACTAAATTATCCAAAGATGGAGGAAAAGCACTAGACGAAATAATATTCTCATCTAAATTTTGGGAGGTAGTATCAAATTGAATTGGTGGAAATTCCCCAAAATTAGAGTATGAAACTTGCGGCGCAAAAGAGGAAGAACAAAAATTCGGATTTAAAGATTCATCTTCATTGTTCTGAAAATTATCCGAGTGAGCTTGCCATCAATAATAATCTACTTCCGAGTTAGAAGAGAAATTATTAAAAACCAAAAAATAATTCTCGTGAAAATTAGAAAAAAACATTTTCATCAAATTTGGAAAAATTATTTTCTTGAAAATAAGAAAAATTATGATCGTAATTATTATCTAAATTATTTGCATAAGATTGAGAAAAATCATTTTCATAATATAGATTTTGAGAATAAGAATGAAAATCACTTTGATGAGGCGCACCACAATAATTGTAACTAATTTGGCGTGTTCGTGCGGCTTCCAAAAGACTAATTTGGTTTTGAAGCTCGGCAACTTTTACGGCCAATTCAGATAACCTCATTTAATAAAAAGAAAACAACCTTCACTTAAATGAATGGAATTTTTAGAGGGGGAATAGAGAAGAGAAATCATTTATATAAAATATTTTTTTTTCAAAAAGCGTGTTAAATTAGTCCCGGACTTCCCGAGGTCTACCATGTGAAGGGTTCGCAAGGTACTAGAGGTTGTGATGAGAATTCAAGCGCAAAGCGTCCTTTCCAGGAATTTAGTTACACCTTAAATAATAATAAAAAAGAATAAAAAAAGAAAAGATAAAATTAATAGATATTTTTTTTTCGAAATATCAACCTAAAGTTCCCCGGCAACGGCGCCAAAAACTTGATGAGAGCTGAAACTATATCCGCAAACGACAACGACAAGTGTACCGTATCGAAAGTAGTATAGGTTTATAAAACCAAGGTCGTATTAGACTCGGGGCGGTTGAGTACTCTTACTTCAAAAAAGTCTCTATTATTTTATCAATAAATCCTTGAGTTGGTTTTTGCACTAAAGAGGATTTAAGATAATGATTAAAACAATAACGAGAACGATGAGCACTTGATCTTTGAATCACCTCGGAGTTAAAAAAAGAAGAAAGAACAAAATCACATTCTCTTAATAAAATAGCTTTGACCGTGCGGACTCCCAAATTATGAACGCACCTTGGGTCGAGGATACGCCCAACTAAGATTAGGAAATATCAACCGAATTCTCATTCTATAATCGATAACTTAATACTTGCTTTATGGGGTGAATCTCGCTATTGGCTTTTACTCCAATCTCGAAGGGTAACGTCATCCTCTCTCGAGGATTACATTCTACTATTTTTTATCCTTGAGTGATCAATTCGCATTACGAGCCTCTCAGCTAACTAAAGTACGAAAACAAGAACGAGAATTATATATCGAAAATATAATCTCGTTATCTTAAAATCAAGGATAAATCTTAAGCATTTTAGAAAAGAGAAATAGCAACTATAAATTATTTCATGACTTATATCATTCCTTGGATCATCTCGATCGAGTGCTAATAGAAATTTAGCTACTCATGGAGATGATAGAATCAATAAAAATAAAAGAGTTCATAATGAAAATGAGAATATAATAATAAGAAGAAAGAACTAATTTTATTAAAATTGCAAGGAAGAGAATTGCAAGCTATGAAAGTGAAAACAACAACTATTAAATTGAAAGAAAAATTGCAAGAAAGAAAGGAGTAAAAGAACTACTAAAATGCTAAAAACAAGAAAATAAAACAAGAAAAGGAGATTTGAACTCCCAAAATTCGTTCTTGATCAACTGGAGAAGCTCCCTTTAAATAGCTGAAAATTTGGTGTTACACGCCATTGGTCACGCCCGTGACCAAGGGGCGTGATCGAAGCAGCAGCGAAGAGGGCGCCTTCTGGAATAATTGCGGGCGTTACACGCGTGTCACGCCCCTAGGTCACGCCCGTGACCTAGGGGCGTGTAACTTTAAAACTGGTTGTTGGCGGGAAACTTTCGGCGGGAAGTGGCGCGGGGTGAGTCACGCCCGTGTACTGGATGACACGCCCCCTGGTCACGCCCGTGACCTGGAGCCTGTAATTTTAATTGACGTGGTAGGCTTGATTTGACTGAAGGAGGCGGGTCATGGCCGTGACCATTGGTCATGCCCCCAGGTCACGCCCGTGACCTGGGGCGTGTACTTGGCAATTTTGCTCAGAGTGCCCAGAAAACCTGAAAAACACAGAAAAAACTTAAATTAGTTTATGAAATCAAAAAAGGAATTATTTATATGATATAATTCATATAATTTATATAATTTCATATTAAAAATATATTAAAACTATACTAAAAGATGAGTATATAAACTACTCATCACGCTCCTGCGGTAGATTTGATGGAGACTACCCTTGCGGGAAGCTCCTAGCCCTACTCCCCGTGGATCACCCTTACTGCTGCTCCTCCTCCTCCTTCGAGAACTTCTCTTCAACCTCCCTGGTCGTTTCGATCCTAATTCCTCCTTTGAGCGAGGGCATGTACTGTCATCAGCTCTACAGGGGCTTCCTGCCTTCGTTGCTCCCCTCCTCCTTCTCCGGCAGCTAGCCTCCTCTTAGCTTCCCAGAAATCAGGGCAAGCCATCGTCCCTTGTCCCTCTACAGATCATAGTAGAGGGGAATCTCCTCTACATGAGGCCTCCTTCGATTGTTCCTTCATACTTTCCTGTTACCATGCAGGGGAACGGTCATCGCTTCTGCCCGTCCTCTTTCCTGATGCCTCTCTAGCTGGTTGAAATTTCTTCTTTCCTGGGAGAATCTTCTTCCCCGGCCTTGACGTTGGGGCCTTCCTGTTGGCCTCCACGACGGCTTATTGGCAGGGACCTAGTACCTCCTTTTCTCCTCTCGACGCTCCAATGAAACCAGAGGCCTCCTCACTTCCTGCCTCATAAGCTCCTCTCTCCTGGGCTCTTCCCTTCTTTTAGGCTCCTCCCGCCTTCTTTCTTCTTGCTGCTTCCCTTCTCGCCTTTGGATCTCCTCCTTCTTCCTTCGCACGGGGACCCTCTCTTCTTCATCCTCCTACTCCCTTGTTAGCTTGGTGAGCTTAGCCAGAAAGCCTCGATTCAAGGCCTCCCCTGAACGAACTTATTGGATCTCTCAATAAGTTCTTCATAAGACATGGGAGTATCTTTGCCGATCTCCATCTTAAATAGGTCTTCGCTTAGGCCGAACGTCAGGTCTAGCTGCAAAGTGAAACCATCCACCTCCTGGATGTCTAGAACCTCTTCCTAGAAGCGGGCTATGTAGTTTCCCAATGTCTCACGCACCCCTTGCACTAGATAGAAGAGGGTTGTTGCCTCCTTTTCCTCTTCTTTGCTATGGCGTATCACATCATCACCCCCCGACGCAAGTCCTCGAAGCAGTAGATGGAACCTTTTGCCAGCTGGTGAAACCAATCTCTGGCCTTTCCCCAAAAAGTGATGGCGAAGAGTCTGCACTTAAAGGCATCCAATATGGTTCATATGGAGATGACATCTTCAAATCACTGGAGGTGGCGGCCATGATCATCCCTCTCAGATTAGTAACTCATAACTGGCTCTTTGAACCCCTCTAGAACGGGGGCGAAAAGGACCTCATCACAGAATAAGCTCCTCCCACCCTGTTAGCGACAATCTTCGTCATGGAGAGAAGATCCAACATACTCGCCACATGTGAGAGTATCTTGGAATCTCGCCAGATTCTCTGCATCCCAGAATTAGATTCCATTCAAGCTCGCTGGATAAAACTGTGACTTCCTTAGTCGTTCTGGCTCCTCTTCTATATTCTCCTTCCCTGCTCACATAGAGGGACCACCATCCTCTGATGGAGTCACGCGATGAGGGGATTTCATCGTGCCCTCCGTGCGAGGAAGCAACACTGCTCGCAATGTTCCCTCCATTCATTGTGCGAAGTCTTCAAAAATTGCCCTCATCACATACTTGCATCCTCCTGCTGAGTTGCCGACTATCCCTTCATGATATCCAACTTCCACCATCTTGGTTTCTTGCTAGGTTTTCCTCCTCTACCTACAATCCACGCTCACCCCACCAAAATGCTGAAGCCAGGAAATTTACGACTCCAAATATTTGGATCAATGTAGCTGAATATTACTTGCCCAATGATCCAACTTGATGGCTTGATGGGCAAAGACAAAGGGGCTAAGTGAACAACAACAGGACCCCAGGTGCTGCGGCATGGAGGTCCTACCACTTACCCGGAAGCTCAGAAGAGACTTCCCCTCCACAGCCAAAGATGGTCGAGCAGAGTACGAGGAAGACACCAACTTTGCGAGTATCTAAAGTGATGACCAAAGGGGACGATCAAGATCTCACGGTCCAGGTCTTCAAAAATGGGTTTTGAAAGCTCAGCCAAAGGTGCAATTCCCGGTACCCATAAGATCTTATTTATAGGAAATCCAAAGAGAGGGGGTTCTTATTTATAGCACAACCCTGCTTGGAGACTATGCGATATTGAGGGGATCTCGCATGGCTTTGGCGAGCATCACCTATAGTCATCCGTCTGGCGAGTATGAATGAATGCTCGCACATACTCTCCCAGACATTCTACTGCTCTTGTTGACTGAGTTGACTTTGATCTTTGACTCCTGGCTTCTGCTTTAACCTTTGACTTTGATTCTTGGCTTCTGTTTTAACCTTTGACTTTGATTTCTGCCTTGATCTTTGACTTTGACTTATGTCTTGTTCTTTGACTTTGACTTCTGCCTACATGGTTTGAACGAGTCATACCCTCGAAAAATATGAGTTGTGCAAGGAGCTTCATTTAAGAATATTTTTTTATTTTCATCTTCAACTCCTCAGTCTCCCACCGCAGCCACCCACCCAAACAACCCCTAAATTTGAGCTGAATAATCCAAATCATTTTTAACACAAAAGATTATAAACATAAATGCACTTAAACCATATGAAATTTTAAGTAGATATATTAGTTATTTGGGTGCAAAATTGTGTTCCCCATCCATATGACAGCATGGCAAAAATTTTCATACGGAAGCTTATTTTTTAGTTGGTATTTTCATGCCTTTTCATGATTTTCCCGTTCATGTTCTCTCTCTCTCTCTCTCTTCCCTTCAAGCAATTTTCTAGTTTTCTTTTAATGCAATAGTTTAGTGTAAGCTTGTAACCTTTATTTTTCTAACATGGTAATCTTCCTTTAAGCTTGTAATCCCTTTTGTTATTAATAAAGTTTAGTTTTGCTTTCTTCCATTCTCTCTTCTTACCTTAATTTAAATTTTTTCCTTTATGCAATTTTATTTTTCTCTCATTTTCCCCTCCACCGTGATTAACTAAACTCTCATTAGTGCTCGATCAAAATGATCCGAGGATGAGATAATCAAGTTATGACCTTCTAGCTCTCTTTTTCCCTTTTTTTGTAATCACTTGATTTGCTATTGATTTTTAATTAGTGAGATCATAGTTTTGATATATAGTTTTCACTTAGGTTTTCATACTTAGCTAGCCGAGAGGCTCAAAGTATGAATCGATCACTCAAGGGTAAAGAGAGTTGCACGCACCCCTCGAGAGAGGATGACGTAAATCTCCGGGATTTGAGTCAAATCCAATAGTGGGGTTCACAGCGTAAAGGAAGTTTTAGGTAATCGATTATAGAACGAGAGTTCGGTTGATTTTTCCTAAACTTAGTTGGGCATTTCCCTCGAGAGAGGCATGTTCAAGCTTCGGGTACCTCCACAGTCAAGTAGTTTACTTAAAAGGAATTAGATTTATTTTATCTTCTCTTGATTATTCTCACTCCAAGGTGATTTTTGATTGAGCACTAATCCTTTTTACCATCATCTAAACAGTACTTTAGTTTGCAAATTGTCTCTTTTAGTTAAGTAAAACAAACCCTAAAAATTATTAGTAAGATAATAGTGACCTCCTCGAAGTAGAAGTAATCAGTGCGCCCCGAGGAATACGACCTTGGTATTTTTAAAATATCCTATACTATAGACGATAAGGTACACTTGCCTTCATCGGATATAGTTTTGGAAAACATCATCAATGCTTTTGCAATTTCATAAATCCAAATCCCTAAGAAGAATTTTTGTATATCAAGCACATCTGGCTAAGGGGCCAGAGATGGTCTTGCGATATAGCTCTCCACCATACAGTAAGTAGTAAGCCGCCTTGTATCTTAACTTTATTTGATCTCCACCTTCTGTTGGGAGTTGGTCGGCAGTCAGGAATACTACGAACGAGTCCATCCAGGAAGTGCACTGCTCGATCTCCATCATCTCCCCTTCTTCGATGGATGGTCGAAATAGTTTGGTGATTGTTCCTCCGGCACTCAGACCATACATGGCCAAACGGCCTGCCTCCGAATTCTCCTCTCTCGCCACATGATCGACGTGGAAGAGTTGGAAGCATCTGGTCATCCCTTTTACTTTTACCAGGTATCTTTGTAGGATGGTGTCGCGCACTTTGAACTCTCCTCGGATCTGCGATGTGAACACCATTGAATCTGTAAAAGCTCATATGTCATGAATCCCTAACTCCTTGGCGAGATGCAATCCTGCCACTATGGTCTCGCACTCTGCTTGATTGTTTGTGAAGGGGAAGAGGATCTCAACTTCTTTCTCGATCCTAGTTCCCTGCGGGCTGACAAGCACGATGCTTACTCTCACAAAGCTTTTGCCCGAAGCTCCATCTACGAACATCTTCCAGTAAACTGGGTTTGAGGGGCTCTAGCTTTTATCTGTATCTAATGAGAAGTCAGCTAGGAAGTCTGTCACCGTCTGTGCTTTTATCTCCACCCTTGGTGAGAAGAAAACATCAAACTCACTGAGTTCTACCGACCATTTCATTAGCCTTCCCAAATGTTCCACTCCATCTAGGATACTTCAGAGGGGATGATCAATCGCGACTCAGATGGAGTGAGCTTGAAAATAAGGTCGGAGCTTCCGCGCTTACACCACCAAAGCAAAAGCTAGCTTCTCGAGAATGGGATACCGCATCTCCGCCTTCTTTAGCACCAGGCTCATATAGTAGATGAGTAGCTGCATCTTCTCTTTTTCTCTGACAAGCACAGAACTCACTGCCTCTGCTCCTACTCCTACTCCTAGGTAGAGGAGTAGATCTTCGCCTTTCTTCGGGACTTGAAGGAGAGGTGTCTGGGTTAGCTGCTGTTTGAGCTTCTCAAAGGTATCCTCGCACTTCTCGGTCCACTCAAACCACGGAGTATTTTGAAGAAGGGAGAGCACTTCTCTCCTGCCTTTGACAGGAAGCAGCTAAGGCATGCCAACCTTCAAGTCAGCCTCTGGACTTTCTTGGTTCTTTGGCGATGTCATCTCCAAGATAGCTTTAACCTTGTCAGGATTGGGATCCACTCCTTCTGGGGTGTGAAGATGCCCCAAGAACTTTCCTCTTCCTGCCCCAAATACACACATCACAGGATTGAGTCTCATATTGAACTTTTGAAGCATTGCAAAGTTCTCCACCAGATCGATGACATGCTCTTGGGTGCTCTTGCTCTTGATCAAGAGGTCGTCCACATACACCTCTAGGTTCCTCCCCTTTTGCTCTTTGAAGACTTGATCCATCATTCGCTGGTAAGTAGCCCCCGCATTCTTCAACCCGAAGGGCATCATCTTGTAGTTATAGCAGCCATCGCCAGTGATGAAGGAGACATCAAGACAATCGGGAGGATGCATCTAGATCTGGCGGTATACTAAAAAGGCATCAAGGAAGCTCATCACAGAATAATCGACGGCTGAATCAACCATCGTGTTGATTCGAGGCAGGGGATAATAATCTTTCAGGCAAGCTTTATTCAAAAGGGAAAAATCTACACACATTTTTCAGCTCCCCCCAACCTTCTTCACCATTACAATATTTGAGACCCAGCCTGGATACTAGATCTCTGACATAAAGCCTGCTTCAAGTAGCTTCCTCACCTCCTCTCTAATGGGCTCAGCCAACGCAGTGGCACTTGTCCTCTTTTTTTGACAGATGGGCTTGACCGCGGGGTCCGGATTGAGGCGATGATAGGGAACCCCCGCGTCAATTCCCGACATCTCTACGATTCTCCAGGCGAAGATGTTGACATTCTCTTGTAAGCATGCTGCCAACTCTATCTTCTCGTTAGTCTTTAGGGACCCTCCGATCTCCAGCAATCCAGGCTCTCCAGTTTTCAAGAACACTTCTATCTATTCCACCTCTTCCGCTGCTTCCAGCCTTGTCATGCCTTGCAACACCTTCTCCATCTCCTCTGCATACTCCATCCAATTGATGGTGCTGAATGCATTGAGATAGCACTCACGGGCAGCTCTTGGATCACTCCTGATCCTCACTTGGACATCCCCTGTCAGTACTTTAAACACTGGTGGTAGGAGGATGGGATGGCCTTGAAGCAGTTGATGAGCGGCCTCCCGAAGATCGCATTGTAGTAGCTCAGGGCATCGACGATGACAAACCAACACTTGTTTGAGGTGCCACCATGCGTTACCAGCAGATCGGCTCCTCCCTCCACCTCTTTCTTCTCTCCCGAGAAGCCACGGAGGGGACCATCTGAAGTCACCACCCTTCCTACCTCGACTCTCATCCCATCAAATGTCTTTTTGAAGATGACATTTATAGAGCTCTCGTTGTCCACCAGGATTCAGTCGACGATGAAGTCCTCCACAACTGCTTGGATTATGAGGGCATCATGGAAGGGATTCTCATTCCCTAACATGTCCTCCTCCTAGAAAGTGATCTCTTCCAACGGGGGCGGTGCCTGAGAGGTTGAGGCGACGCTCCTGCGGTAGATTTGATGGAGACTACCCTTGCGGGAAGCTCCTAGCCCTGCTCCCCCATGGATCACCCTTACTGCTGTTGCTCCTCCTCCTCCTTGGAGAACTTCTCTTCAACCTCCCCGGTCGATTCGATCCTAATTCCTCCTCGAGCGAGGACTTATACTGCCATCAGCTCGACAAGGGCTTCCTTCCTTCGATGCTCCCCTCCTCCTTCTCTGGCAACTAGCCTCCTCCTAGCTTCCTAGAATTCAGGGCAAGCCATCATCACATGCCCTTCTACAGATCATAGTAGAGGGGAATCTCCTCCGCCTGAGGCCTCCTTCGATGGTTCCTTCGAACTTGCATGTTACGTTGCCGGGGAATGACCATCGCTTTTGCGCGTCCTCTTTCCAGACGCCTCTCTGGTTGGTTGGAATTTCTTCTTTCCGGGGAGAATCTTCTTCCCTGGCCTTGATGCTGGGGCCTTTCTCTAGGCCTCCACGACGGCTTATTGGCAGGTACCTGGTACCTCCTTTCCTCCTCTCGATGCTACAGATCCACCATGGGCCTCCTCACTTCCTGCCTCCTCCGCTCCTCTCCCCTGGGCTCTTCCTTCTTCTCGGCTCCTCCCGCCTTCTTTCTTCCTGCTTCTTCCCTTCCCTCCTTTGGGGATCCTCTTCTTCCTTCGCACTGGGACCCTCTCCTCTTCATTGTCTTACTCCCTTGTTAGCTTGGTGAGCTTAGCCAGGAAGACTCGATTCGAGGCCTCCCTTGAATGAACTTCTTGGATCTCTCAATAAGCTCTTCGTAAGACATGGAAAGATCTTTGCTGATCTCCAACTTAAATAGACCTTCCCTTAGGCTGAACGTTAGAGCTAGCTACTAAGGGAAACCATCCACCTCCTGGATGTCTATAACCTCTTCCTAGAAGTGGTCGATGTAGTTTCCCAATGTCTCACGCACCCCTTGCACTAGATAGAAGAGGGTCGTTACCTCATTCTTCCTCTTTTTTGTTATGGTGAATCGCATCGTCACCCCCCTCCGGCCCTCCTGTAAGACCCCTTTTTTTTCAAAAACTTGGGTCTTATGCCCAGAACTGCGGCTTTGTGGTGACACCATCACACGGGAAGGTCTCCACTACAAAGCGCCGATCCTGCCGGCCATATCGATCACAGAAGAAGAAAAGTATAAACGAACAATAGAAGTTCAAGTCCACAAATCATATGCTATATATAATAAATGTCCACATAATATAACTGAAATAACAAAGGTTACAATAATAAAGGGCACATGCCACATCATGTACTCACTACAAGATCACTCGCGGAAGCTAAGTACTAATCACTCACTGACCCTGAAACTTGTGCTCCTGTACTAGACTGGACCGCCTTCGTCTGCACCGGTCTCTGGTGCTGCTGCATCTCCTCGGTCCCCTAAAATGATATGGTCCACCGACCATTAGTCAAAAAGTCTAAGCCTTATGTTCCCCACCCCACCCCCAATGGCTTCTAGGCACCGTGTGGGAGGATGAAGCGGAGGACAACAAGGGGTATAAAACAAAGCAGATGACGACAAATTTTGTCTACAGCAAATGTCTACAACTACACATGTGTATATAGATAATTGAAGCAGTAAAAGAGCATAGTAAGAGCAGGTAAAGAATAAGTAAAGGCAGTATATAAAAACATGTATATAATAGAAAAGTAACCATTGATTTATAGGAATGCCCATACAAACATATAGACTAAGGGGTCGTTTAGCAAGGCATATCGTATAAAGAGTCCCATAACCAATTTATACGATATGGGTAGGGGTTGAAATGCAATATTTATGCCATGACATGCAAGGTATGCAGTTTATGCTATGTTCATACAAGTGCAACTCTCACACTTCGACTCTATGTGCACAGACCTTTAGTTCCCCCTTTTTGGAGCTAGCAAGACTCTCAGGATACTCCTGTAGTGGCCTCGCCCACCTCTAGTTTGGTATTCACACTACCTAACCTAGACCTATCGTACGCCTCAACGCAAAACAGCGGAGCATCTGCGTACTCTTACTGGCTGGACCACCAGACTTTCATGGCTAAGTGCAAATTCCACACTTGCTGAGTCAACGTATTGACGTCGGTGTGAACGACCGTCCAATACCGAAGACCCACCACCTTCATGCACATGCAAACATGTTCTACCATATCCTGAGCAGTAAAATCCCCAGCCTAACCTGCCCATCATCATAACCTTCTGGTCCAACGGCTCGCCGGACCAACCCGTCCGTACCAACAAGCATTACTGAGCCACAAGCTCACCGGACTAACTAGTCCGCTACTACAACCACCGAGCCTACCGCTCGTAAAACCAAACCAAGTAACCTCCCATAACCACGGGGTGTGTGTGTGTGTGTATTTTTAAGTTAATCTTGTACATCAACTTATCCCTATAATTTATGGTTAATCTTGGACTTCCCGAGGATTACCCTGTTAGGGGCTCGCTACGGTACTAGGAACTATAATGGGATGACACCCCCAAAGCTCCCTTTCTCAAGGCATTTAGTGTTGTTGGTATCTACCCATAAGAACACCCTCCTTGTTATTACACTTGGGTTACCCAAAGTATTTTATGACAGGCTAAGGGAAAGACGATCTTTCATCAATCCCGAGCACAACTTTACCCTTAACTCAAGCACACTCTCATCACCTAAACTCCTTTCTGGTGACCTTCAATCTTCTCAACCAGTCTAGGTACAACCTCTACATTCCATTCCCTCCTAATGATCCATAAAGTTCTCAGGTTCTACAGTTTTACTATACGCAGACCAAATGAGTTATGTGAGTTATATAAGGGGAGGTACTCCAAATATTCATCCAATCGACTCAAGATATTTACTGAAGGTCTATCATGATGTTCCAAAACTAAATCCAGAGAATCATATTTTTCCTTAATTATTTGCATTTATTATCATTTCTCCAATATTTGCCAAGTATGAATATGAGCATGAAGTGTAAAGTATTCTTATGATACAGCTCCCATAAAATTAAGATTAATCTATCATGCCAAAATAACAGTAAGTAATGAATATCACAATTTTACAGTAAGGAAATGTCCTCTATTTTTAATATTTAACTTATATCCAAACTTGAATATTTATGAAGGAACTACTAAGAATACTTATGCCAAAATTATAGAAAAATTACCAGACCTCTATTATGTCCAGAAAAGCTTAATTACAGAGTTTCAGAATTTATGTGAATCATTTCCTCACTGAAATAATTAATCCAAATAATTCCTAATTTGCACATGTTGTGAAGTAGCATACTCATAACAATTTCCAAAAATTATATAATTAGTGCTTTGAAATGTCATATCACCAAGTTGCACATTTTTCTATAGAGTTTTAGACCCTTAACTATATTTCTTAAGATTAAGACAAATTAGGTTCCTTAAGGATGAAGTACTAGTTAAATCATAAAGTAAATTATACAAAAATTACCATGGGTCAATATTATGATTATAAAGGCACCACCAAGATTTCATCTTCATCCAGGATCATTTGTGCATGTAAATATCTCTTACAAGAAGTTTACCTAAAGGGGTTATGATCTAATTTAGGGGGAATAAATTCTCCTAAAATTCTCTCAAAATTCCCTAGGGCATAAATACATCCCATGAACATATCGCCTAGGTTCCATGGCCTTTCTATAGCTTTTGACCACATGTCCTTCACAAAGCTTTATATGCACCCCAAGGGGTAAAACTAGGGTCCTAGGGCATATCCACCTCTACACCACCCCATCTTACTCATGAAGGTGTTTTAGGTGATCTTAAACCAGTTGCCAAGGTTTCAACTCATGGTGATGAGTTCTGACCACCATACCCCAAGATAAACACCATGCCCTAACTTTGACCTAATTTGACCTAACTTGGGTTGACAAATTACCCAACCAAATCAGTCCCAATTGGGCTGATATTTTTACCAGGGTCATGTGATAACCCTAAGAAGTACCTACCAAAATTTGGAGGGCATTGGAGGTCATTTGACCTAATAATTAATTAATATTTAATTTATGAAATTATTACAAAAACATTAGAAAAAGGTTCTCCTAAAATCCTCATCTTTGGGTATGATGTGTGGGTAGGTGTAAATAGCCTATGTTTCAATTTTCAAGTCAATCCCATAACCCAATCAAAAGTTATTCAAGAAATAGTGGTTGCACTACACCAGGGGACCAGTCCCACCTAAATGGACCTACAGGGAGCTATAAAACTCCTTTTGGGGTGAAATTAATTTTAAAATAAATTAGACTCCAAGGGATACAACTTTGGTGTTAACCACTTTTTCATTTGAGGGGTTCTAGTATTTTTAATAATTAAAATGAAATACTGCAGGAAGTATGACAAAATGTATTGGAACAAGTCTCTGCGTTCGACGAAATCCGACCTGCGTTCGACGAAATCCGACCTGCGTTCGATGAACTCTGTTCTGCGTTCGACGAACACCGTGCTATAGTGCGCTCGACGAAATCCGGCCTGCGTTCGATGAAATCTGACCTGCGTTCGACGAACTCTGTTCTGCGTTCAACGAACGTCGTGCTACAGTGCGCTCGACAAAATCCGATCTTCGGCCAGTTCAGCAGATTACCTCTCCGTTCGACGAACTCCAGATTCAATTCGACGAATTAATTTGTTCGGCGAATTAATTCCGTACGACAAACTCGTGGGTCAGCTCGACGAACTCAACTATCAGATCGACGAACCCAGAGTGTGTTCGACGAACGAATTTTGTTCGACGAACTCCGGATTCAGTTCGACGAACTCAGCCTACAGCTGGACTAACTTCTTCTCCAGCTCAGATCGACTATTGCCCAAGTATTTTTAATAAACTAATCTATTGACAGCAAAATATGTGACAGAAATATATATATCATAACATTTAATATGAAGATCTTGCACAAATCTTGAAGCAGAACGGACGACATCCATTTGTCTTCTTCCTCTGGCCGACGTCCAGGATTAACTGCACCTGGAGCTCCTTCACCCTTATTTTCCCGGCCACCTAAGCGCCGCCCCGACCGGCCAATGCCACCACCACCTTCGTTGAAGTGGTGGTCGGCGATTTGCGGTGGTTGGCCGGCCGGAGGTGGCCGGAATAGGGGTATGGAGGCGGGATTAAAGCTCCAAAAACGGAGCTCTTGGCCTACCCGATTGGGGACCAATTGGCCCTAATCCTTGCAGGTAACCTGATGGGATCTATCCACAGAGAGAGAGGAGAAGAACCAGACCTGTATGGAGGGGTGATTCCTTGCCGATCTCTTGTTGGCCATGGCCGACCTTGAAGCTCTTGGAGCCATTGCATCCTCCACACCAACAGGCTCGATTCCTTCAAGTGAATGGGGGAAAACAATCGTCCCAGTCCTATGATGGTTTTAAGTTAGCCAATTTGGGGAGAGGGAGGGCCATTGCATCAATTGCCATGAAGGCCATTAATGGCCATTTTCGGCCATGGTGGAAACCTCCCCAATTCAGCCCCCATGTGGGCTGAAAAACCCCTTAAACTTCTTGTAACAGCCAGAGGAGATGAATCCCCATCAATGGTGAGATCAATTGGCCTCCCTTGGCCATGAATGCCATTAATCCCTCTCTTTCTCTCTCCTCCATTTTTGGGGGAAATGAGATTTCTCTCTCCTAGTCACCATTTACAGAAATTGAGTGGTAACTCCTTGTAATTATCAGCCTCCTAAGCTAATGGGCTACTCCAATTGGGCCTAGCCCAAGTGGATTGTGCTTGATTTGGGCAAAATAGGGAATTTTTGACATAAAATTAGGGTTGAGTTGACTTTGGTCAAATTGACCACTTGGGTTGACCCCAATGGGTGGTTAGTGACCCATTGGACTCCCCTAAGGGTTAGGAAGGTCTAGGTAGGGTCACTTTGGCAAGGTGGAGGCCAATTGACCCACATTAGGCTACTTTGACCAATTTGGGGTTCGGGTTGACTTTGGTCAATTTGGCCTCTTTGGTTGACCCCAATGGGTCCTTAGTGCTCTAAGGGGACCCCTAAAGGGTTATGTATGCTATGGTGGGGTAAAAGGGTCAAGGTGAGGCCCTTAAGTCCAACCTTATGCTTGTTAACTAGAAATTGCTATTTGCAGACCACTGTGGTTTCCTTCTTCCTGGCTAAGGCCAAGTGGTCTCTTCAAGCTTCCTAGGGTTATATCATGACCTAGTTATGACAAAACCACTCTAGGGGTCTAGTTGTTTGGGGGATGTTACACCTCCCCCCCCCCCCCCCCCACACACACACACACAAGTCCTCGAAGCAGTAGATGGAACCTTCTGCCAGCTGGGGGAACCAATCTCTGGAATTTCCCTGAAAAGTGATGGCGAAGAGCCTCCACTTAAAGACATCCAACATGGTTCGGATGGAGACGACATCTTCAAATCACTGGAGGTGGTGGACAGGATCATCCCTCCCAGATTAGTAAGTCATAACTGACTCTTTGAACCCCTCTGTAACGAGGGCAGAAAGGACCTCATCACAGAATAACTCCTCCCGCCCTGCTAGCGACAATCTTCGTCATGGTGAGAAGCTCCACCATACTCGCAATATAGGAGATTATCTTGGAATTTCGCCGGATTCTCCGCATCCCAGAATCAGATTCCCTGCGAGCTCGCTGGGTAGAACTGCGACTTCCTTAGTCGTTCTGGCTCCTCCTCTATATGCTCCTTCCCTAATCACGTAGAGGGACCACCATCCTCTGATGGAGTCACGCGATGAGGTGAGTTCATCGTTCCCTCCGTGCGAGGAAGCAACAATGCTCGCAAGGTTCCCTCCACTCGCCGCGCGAAGTCTTCGAAATTTGCCCTCGTCATATACTCGCATCCTCCTGCCGAGTTGTCGACTATCCCTTCATGATCGCCAACTTCCACCATCTCGCTTTCTTGTTAGGTTTTCCTCCTCTGGCTACGATCCACGCTCACCCCACCAAAATGTTGAAGCTAGGAAATTCACGACTCAAAATATTTGGATCAATGTAGTCGAAAGTTACTTACCCAATGATCCAACTTGATGGCTTGACAGGCAAAGACAAAGGGGTTAAAGGAGCAACAACAGGAACCTAGGTGCTGCGACAGGGAGGTCCCACCACGTACCCAAAAGCTTAGAAGAGACTTCCCCTCCACAACCAAAGATGGTCGAGCAGGGTATGAGGAAGACATCAACTTTGTGAGTATCTAAAGTGATGACCAAAGGGGACGATCAAGATCTCACTGTCCAGGTCTTCGAAAATGAGTTCTGAAAGCTCAGCCAAATGTGCAATTCTTGGTACTCATGTGGTCCTATTTATAGGAAAACCAAAGAGGGGGGGGGGGGGGGGGGTCTTATTTATAGCACAGTCCTGTTTGGCGACTATGCGACATTGAGGGGATCTCGCCTAGCTTTGGCGAGCATCGCCCATGGTCGCCCGCCTGACGAGTATGAAGGGATGCTCGCACATACCCCCCCAGCCTTCTATTGCTCCTGCTGACTGAGTTGTCTTTGATCTTTGACTCCAGACTTCTGCTTTAACCTTTGACTTTGATTCCTGGCTTCTGTTTTAACCTTTGACTTTGATTTTTGCCTTGACTTTTGACTTTGGCTTTTGTCTTGTTCTTTGACTTTGACTTCTTCCTACATGATTTGAGCGAGTCTTACCCTCAAAAAATATGAGTTGTACAAGGAGCTTCATTTAAGAATAATTTTTTATTCATCTTCAACTCCTCAATCTCCAACCGCAGCCACCCACCCAAACAAACCCTAAATTTGAGCTGAATAATTCAAATCATTTTTAACACAGAAGATTATAAACATAAATGCACTTAACCATATGAAATTTTAAGGAGATATATTAGTTATTTGGGCGCAAAATTGTGTTCCCCATCCATATGACAGCATGTCAAAAATTTTCACCGGAAGAGTATCATGCCCTAATAAAAAAAATGAGTTTTATGAATTTTTTTTATTATTTTATATAAACAAAATTACAGAAAATTAATTATGGGATTTTAGGGTCAAGATACCATTTATTCATAAAATAATTATTTTTACAAAAAAAATCTACTCGAACATCAAGTCTTGTTAAAATCTGATCAGACACCGTGCTCTGTATTTTTTCCCGGATTTCGCTGACGGTGAGACAATAGATCGGACGGACAAAATCTTTCCCGCACGATAAGCATGATCTTGAATTTTTCTCTCTCAACCGGCCCCACACGTGCTCTGCTCTAAGATTAGCGGTAGCCCTAATAATTCCGCCGGGTGCACATGCGCGCACTCCTCTCCCTGCCTGGCTATTCAACTTCACCATGAAGCTGATGAGACAAATATTGGGGAGGAGAGAGAGAAGAGAGAGAGAACAGAGAGGTGGAACTCATGGCGAAGCGCATGCCGGTCGCCTGTAAGGCGGTGATAGGGAGCACTCGCACGTGCGCAGCTAATCTCACTGCGTCGAAAGAAGGTGGGGGCATTGTGCTACAGGCGGGCCTTCGTCAGCCTCACTTGCCACGTGCAGAGTTAATCCACTATTCATTATAAATGGCTGAAATTATACAAATTCAAAAGTAGAAATTATTATCAATTTTTGTAAATGTTTTGTAATCCTTCACCAATAATTAAGTTTTTTTTTGTATAGATTTTTGTACAGATTTTTTAGGCGCGTTGTATAAACGCGTTATATTCCTTCAAATGTTAAACGTACCGTATTAAAATGTTAAATGCACATTAAAATGGTTAGAATACCTCATTTATTTCTAAAGACGCATGCTTCAACAAACTGAGATCTTGGAAAAATGAACTCTCTATAACTTTGAATATGCGGTTTAGAACGTGAACATCGTATCTCTGCAACTTGAGATGGTCGGCTTAAGTTTCCAACGACAAACATGGGATGAAGGTATTTTTTTAAAGTTAATATTTTCTCCACAAAAAAAAAACATGCAACTTGATTCCTGAACTTTGGCAGAGATTGATGAAGAGGGTACGTGCAGGCATCAATATTCTCCAAAAAATTAGAGTAGAAAGGCGGTGCAGTCTAAATGTGGTGTCGGCATCAATATATATATATATATATATATATATATATATATATATATATATATATATATATTGAAACCAAGACATGAGAACAAAACTTAATCTTTGTGGAGTTCGGGCCCTCAACAAGTTGGGGGGTGAGCTCACACTTACTTCTCCCAAAGGAGAGCTCTAGGCTAAGAGCGCAAGGGCTTAGCGAGGAGGTCCCACCACACACCCGGAAGATCTTAGAGCGCTTCCCCTCTCAAGTCAATGCTAAGCTTGGGCACCTTTGGAGGCTCTCTCCACCCACCAAAGAAACATGGGGAGAGAGTGGCCAAAAGAGAGATCCTCTCCAAATGGTGCCCCCTTGGTCCTATTTATAGATTTCTAGACTTGGTCTGTCAATAGCCACATTCTAGCCTACGAGATTACGAAAATGCCCTAAAGTTTAGCCTTCCAATAGACAACTTCCGCCATTCCGAGGCGCTAAACGCAGACCCCCCTCCTGGGGCTGGGCGAGACCGGGAGGCGGCCCCTCTCCGGCTCGCCCCTGCTGGGGCGGGGCGAAACCGGGAGGCGACCCCTCTCCGGCTAGCCCCAAGCTAGGGCGGGGCGAGACCGAGAGGCGGCCCCTCTCCGGCTCGCCCCCCTGCTGGGGTGGGGGCGAGAGGGGGGCTGGTCGCCCCTCCTCCTCTCGTCACCCCCCCACCCCTTGCTGGGGTGGGGGCGAGAGGGGGGCAGGTGATGAGTCCAGTTTATATAGTGATTTCCGGACTCATCTGGGCTAGTTTTCATGCACTTGCACTTCACTTTAGGCCTATTTTCAATTCTATTTGATCACATTGCCCATTTCATTGCTTAGTGCACATTTATGCCCCATCTTGGTGTGATTTCATGTATTTCTGTGGTCTAGTATATTTTCATGCAGGTCCAAGGGTTGTGCGACACTCGGGATGGGTCTTGGGGGATTTTCGGTCGAAAAAGCCTCTGATCGTGCGTTTTCCTTCTCGCACGACCAGGCGCATGACCACTAGTCGTGCGTTAATTCCCTTCCCTGATCGAGCTACGAGGCACGATCATTGGCCTTCTTCACGCACGACCACTGGTCGTGCGCCGCTGACCGTGCGCTTTTGTGCAGATTTGGATCGAGCTACAGGTTCTTCGCGCACGATCAGAGGCATTCCTTCGCGCACGACCATTGGTCGTGCGCCTGATCGTGCGAGTTGTTTAATTCTGCTCCATCTATAAATAGACATGCGCGATTTTAGGTCGGGATCGACCATCCAGCTCCGCCCAGCTCCGCCGTTTTCCACATTTTCTGCAGGGTTTCAACTCCTTCTTCACCGCCCACCTTAGGGAGGATCTCCGGGCAAGCTTTCAACGCCAAATCTTCGCCGGAGCTTCCTCTCGGCCATCTCCTTCATCCAAGAGCTTCGAGAAAGGAGTCAACCTAGCCTTCTTCTTCAAGATCTGAGCAGCTTGTGTGATCATTCCTCCGGTTCGTGACACGAAGAAGACGGGTCCACTGGAAGGTAGTGACAACCTTCTCTACCCCGGACGCAGTTGAGGACCGTGCTTGGACGCGGATTGACAACCCGGCGATTCCTTCCGTGAACCCTCAACAAGACTTCGGAGTCGGCCGATTTCGCACACTCACCTCCCATTGTAGTGATAGCTTAGTTGGATTTCTTATATGTTTGATGAAGTGTGTTTTGACTATTAGCATTTATACTTAATTATGTCTATGTGATTTGGGTATTCTTGCTTATCATTTTGAGGTGTGCCTTGTGGTGTGGCTTGTTTGTTTGAGTTCAGTGCCGCACTAGCAATTGCTAGTGGCGTGCTTTGCGAAGAGGTGCTTGCGACCCTCATTTCGCCGATCTCTCCACTCCATCCGCTAGCCTACTCTTCCATCCGCCTAGCGAAGCGTGGCATAGCGGCCCGTGTAATCCACTCGCCCTACGAAGCAGCGCGCTCAAGCCCTGCATAGTTCGATTCCGCTTGCCTACTCGTCCATCCGCCCTTGCGACGCAGCGCGCTCAAGGCCTGCCTAGTCTCCATCCCGCCAAGCGAAGCATTGCATAGCGGCATTGCATAGGAGTAGTTGATAGCTCTTATTTTATTTCCACAATCCAAAATCCCTCGTTTCCGCATCCATCCGACATAAAGGACTTCGATCTCAAGTCCTTCCTCAATAGTAAACTCCACCTTACTGTGTTCCTTCCGAGATTCGATACTCGGGGATTTACTCCTCATTTTATATTACTTGAACGATCGGTACACTGCCGTTTCGTGCCGCAGTCTCGCCACAGCCTATAGCGGTGTGTGAGATTTGCGCCATCAAGTTTTTGGCACCGTTGCTGGGGAACACAGACGTGTGAGTTTTCTGGAGAGGGAGAATCTGAGCGAGAAGCCCTTCCCTTTGTGTATTGCATCCTTTCTTTATTTGATTTCTTGTTATTCCTTTTTTCTGTCCTATATTAGGTTGCTTAGTAAATTATTGTTGGGTGTAGCATTTTGCACAATAGTATTTTTTACTTTGAATCATTGTATCTTCACATTATGTGGTCTTTATTCAATATCCGTTGCCGTTTTTATGGAGATATTTCTCACGCTAGTGATAGATGCCCTACGGAAGATGTTGGGCATAATTCTCGTGGCCCGGTGTACGGAGCACCATTTTCCTATGGTTCTTTATGCCCTGTGCCCAAGTCTTATGGCCACTCGTCCTCGCCGCATACACCATTTTTATATTCCTCCCCGGCCCCTCAAGGACCAAGGAGTAATATAAAACGGTGCTTGTTCTGTCAAAGCATGGATCACGCCCTGAAGGACTGTGCCGAGTATCTTCGCCAATTGGACGAGGATGATGAGCCGGATATCCGGATCGTCCCGAGTCCTACTTCCGGCAGCACACCTTCAACATCCGGTTATGTGTCTGTATCACCTTCATCTTGTGAATGGTATGATGTGGACACAGTCACCAGATGCGTGGCTGATCTAGGCTCTGACATGGCCGAGCCTATCTCCCCTGTGCATCCATCACCTAGCGTAGATTTGATTCTTTGTGAGGAATCAGTGCTTGACTTTTATCCAAGCACCATTCCTTCCCCTGTTGTGCATTCTACTACGCTCGTCTCTGACGACATTGTTGATGATGTGTCGCAAGATGAAGCTGGCGATCTATGTATTGTGCCTACTCCTATGGAGGAGGACAACCTTCTAGGTGAAGAGGAGCTTTCCTCAGCACCGGTGGAGGAAGTCCAAATCCTAGGCATGGCCCTTGTTGATGCCGCCGAACCTTGTAACATTGATGACAATGCAAACATTATTTTACTTTCCCAACCTATTGGGAGTAAGTCCGGGACCACTCCCCCGCTTGATTTTTATTTATGTTCTTCTTCTCTTTTATTTCTTGACCCCCCTTCTGCTATATCTGACCCTGGGCAGGTTGAGTCTTCGCAGGTACTTCAGGAGGACTTGGAGCATTCTGCTCAGGTCAATGTTGAGCGCATCACCTTATGCGAGGAGGTTTATTCCTCCTCCATAAGGGAAGCCTCATACATCGCCTTTTCCTCCTGCTGCCTCCCCGACGACACCTTGCTTGGCAAGGATTTTTTGTGTGAGATGAGTGAGGCTTATTCCTCCTCCTCCTCTTACATTCTGTTTCCTCTACCTGTGCGTTGCAGGTATTATTATACAGGTAGAGGGGTGACTGTTTTATCGCCGTATCGGTACCGGCCACCGAAACGGATAATGGAACAGTTACATGTGCATTTTCTATTCCATAGGCCCATTAGCTAGAACTCGTAAAGTTTTGAATAAGTCGTGCTGGGAAGACAATAACCCCTGTATTTATCTTATTTTTCTTGCATTGTATTTTTCGTTAAGTAGAATAGTTAGTTAAATTCCAATTTATAGTTTTTCTATTTCTTTTTGTTTTTGCGGAGCTCACCCCTGCAAGTCATTCCTATGGAAGGCGGTGGTCGCGATTCTTCGTATGGCGGAGGTGCGGCTTGGTCTTGTTCTACACGCGTCTTCTGGTATGCTCACTTGCTGAGCATTGGGTACCCTCTTCCCCCAACTTTGTTTTAGAATATCTTAATGCATAGTTTAAGTCTGGGGGAGAGCTAGTATCTGTTACCCAATGCACGTGCACACTGCATATGCATACTAGAAGCTTTTATTGATTTATTTTGTTTGGATCATTGCATCACACACCACTTGCACCCACTTGAGCGTGTGCTTAGCTGTTTGCGTGCCGCGAGTTAAACTCAATTCTTGAGCAAGGTTCAGGCAAATCATTGTGCTGGCTTTTAAATTATATAGTGGAGTAATATGTTGACTCCGGTGTTCCTAGTCTAATGCTTTTGTGAGCATAGAGATTTGTGTAGATTAGATTCCTTTTTGTACTATTAGTCTTATACATTTCTATTAGTGTAAATAATGTTTGCTCTACTCAAATGGTGAATCCGGTTTGAATCAAAAGGTAGCATATGGGTGTGTGTAAATTATCGCTAGACGTGTATTGCTTGTGTCGGGAGGAAGGATAACCTTTCTTGGTGACTAAGAACTCGCCCCAAGCGATTCTTGAAGCATTGGCATAGGATAATTCTATTGCGCAAGAATGACGTAGGCCATCATTTTGGCCCGGTTGAGCCTTTGTGCCAATCCTGATATCTTATCCTCGTTAGCCCATTTGTGCCTACCCCATCCCTTTGATTCAGCCCCACATTTTATTCCACCAAAACCAAAAAGCCGATCCTAGTCACATACCCAAAGCTGAGCTTTAGCTGTTTTCACATTTGTATTTTGGAATGTTGATGTGGTGATGTTAAATTTGGAGATGTGGTTGTACTCCCTTGAACATTTGCTGAATTTAAAAAAAATATAAAATTAGAAGAAGAAATGAAATGAGAAGAAAAGAAAAGAAAAATGAGAATGAGTTTAATTGAAAATCTATTTGAGATATGTATTTTGGAGTAGGCGGTGCACATACCCATGCGTTCAGGTCCAAGTCTGGGGGTGTGGTGCATCCGCGTGTTTTTGTAGCTGCGGGGATAGAGTATTGCTTAAGCTCATTTGGGTTGGGTGCTTTAAGCCGTCCTGTTTATCATTGTTTACCTCACCGTAACCCAAGCCTCATGAAAAACCTTAAGTCCTACCGACTCACGCTATGAACTAATCTAGTGTTGTGGAGAGAATGTGACCGGGCGAGCTTATGGTCTCCGACACCGATGGATTTCGGTGGAGTTTGTCCCAAACCCTAGCCTGGGCAATGCTCATCTCAGCGTGTATTTTACTTTCCCCGTATGCGTGACCGATTGATTCACCGTGATTCACATTTGTGAGTAGTAGTATATTTATTTACTCCATTAGAAGCATATAAACTATGTGTATAATTAGAAACCTTATCCACTATTTCTCTATGCACTTGGGTATGCGACTTCGCATGGTACTCCTCGGTGTAATTTTAAGCTAGCTATTTATTTTTCCCCGTCTGCTTAGGATGTGTTTGCTCGGGACGTGCAAACAGGTAAGTCTGGGGGTGTGATGAGTCCAGTTTATATAGTGATTTCCGGACTCATCTGGGCTAGTTTTCATGCACTTGCACTTCACTTTAGGCCTATTTTCAATTCTATTTGATCACATTGCCCATTTCATTGCTTAGTGCACATTTATGCCCCATCTTGGTGTGATTTCATGTATTTCTGTGGTCTAGTATATTTTCATGCAGGTCCAAGGGTTGTGCGACACTCGGGATGGGTCCTGGGGGATTTTCGGTCGAAAAAGCCTCTGATCGTGCATTTTCCTTCTCGCATGACCAGGCGCACGACCACTGGTCGTGCTTTAATTCCCTTCCCTGATCGAGCGACAACGCACGATCATTGGCCTTCTTCGCGCACGACCACTGGTCGTGCGCCGCTGACCGTGCGCTTTTGTGCAGATTTGGATCGAGCTACAGGTTCTTAGCGCACGATAAGAGGCATTCCTTTGCGCACGACCATTGGTCGTGCGCCTGATCGTGCGCGTTGTTTAATTCTGCTCCGTCTATAAATAGACATGCGCGATTTTAGGTCGGGATCGACCATCCAGCTCCGCCCAGCTCCGCCGTTTTCCACATTTTCTGCAGGGTTTCACCTCCTTCTTCACCGCCCACCTTAGGGAGGATCTCCGGGCAAGCTTTCAACGCCAAATCTTCGCCGGAGCTTCCTCTCGGCCATCTCCTTCATCCAAGAGCTTCGAGAAAGGAGTCAACCTAGCCTTCTTCTTCAAGATCTGAGCAGCTTGTGTGATCATTCCTCCGGTTCGTGACACGAAGAAGACGGGTCCACTGGAAGGTAGTGACAACCTTCTCTACCCCGGACACAGTTGAGGACAGAGCCTTGACGCGGATTGACAACCCGGCGATTCCTTCCGTGAACCCTCAACAAGACTTCAGAGTCGGTCGATTTCGCACACTCACCTCCCCTTGTAGTGATAGCTTAGTTGGATTTCTTATATGTTTGATGAAGTGTGTTTTGACTATTAGCATTTATACTTAATTATGTCTATGTGATTTGGGTATTCTTGCTTATCATTTTGAGGTGTGCCTTGGGGTGTGGCTTGTTTGTTTGAGTTCAGTGCCGCACTAGCAATTGCTAGTGGCGTGCTTTGCGAAGAGGTGATTGCGACCCTCATTTCGCCGTTCTCTCCACTCCATCCGCTAGCCTACTCTTCCATCCGCCTAGCGAAGCGTGGCATAGCGGCCCGTGTAATCCACTCGCCCTACGAAGCAGCGCGCTCAAGGCCTGCATAGTTTGATTCCGCTTGCCTACTCGTCCATCCGCCCTTGCGACGCAGCGCGCTCAAGGCCTGCCTAGTCTCCATCCCGCCAAGCGAAGTATTGCATAGCGGCATTGCATAGGAGTAGTTGATAGCTCTTATTTTATTTCCACAATCCAAAATCCCTCGTTTCCGCATCCATCCGACATAAAGGACTTCGATCTCAAGTCCTTCCTCAATAGTAAACTCCACCTTACTGTGTTCCTTCCGAGATTCGATACTCGGGGATTTACTCCTCATTTTATATTACTTGAACGATCGGTACACTGCCGTTTCGTGCCGCAGTCTCGCCACAGCCTATAGCGGTGTGTGAGATTTGCGCTATCAGCAGGCCGCCCCTCCTCCTCTCGCCCCCCTTGCTGGGGCGGGGGCGAGAGGAGGGGGGGGGGGGGGGGGGGGGGGGGGGGGGGGCAGGCCGCCCCTCCTCCTCTCGCCCCCTTGCTGGGACGAGGGCGAGAGGGGGGGGGGGGGGGGGGGCAGGTCGCCCCTCCTCCTCTCGTCCCCCTACTGGTTCGGCGAGCAGGAGGCTCCCTCCTCCACCGCTCGCCTCCTACACGAGCAGGGAGAGCGGGAGGCCTCCGCCTCCACCGCTCGCCCCCCCTCTCTTCCTGCCCTGGACCGTGCTGGAAGATAATGTCTTAAAAGACCCCTTGGGTCCCGGGAGCCCACTCGGCGAATACAAGGTTGTACACAATACACGCTCGGAAAGAAAAGTCCAACCCTGCATATTCGGCGAGTGGCGCCAAGTGAAATTGAGAAGACCCCATATCGTCCCGGTGAAAATTTACTCAAGCTTCCCCGAGAGGCCATCCTACCCCGCCAGCTAGTGAGAGCCCGGCTAGCGGAGCCATCTTGGGGGAAAAACATTTAGCCTCCCCGAGAGGTCATCCTACCCTGCCAGCTAGTGAGAGCCCGGCTAGCGGAGATATCTCGGGGGAAAAACACTTAGCCTTCCCGAGAGGCCTTCCGACCTCGCCGGCTAGCGAGAGCCCGGCTAGCGGAGCCACCTCGGGGGAAAAACACTTAGCCTCCCTGAGAGGCCTTCCAACCTCGCCGGCTAGCGAGAGCCCGACAAGCGGATCCACCTCGGGGGAAAACACTTAGCCTCCTGTTGAAAATGTTGAAGTGGAAGTTTGTGGAAGTTGGCGGTCTGGGGGGGAGGTCGCGCGGTCTGGAAAACCGCGCGGTCTTGCGGTCTCCCTCTGCGGTCTGATCTCTCTGGTCTAGCCGCAGGTTTACTCGGCGTGACCGCCATTCCTTCGGTTTAAGGTGCCGAGATGTGGCTGCGCGGTCTGGTCGTGTGACCGCGTGGCGGAGCAGGTTTTAGGATGGTGAGACCGTGCGGCCTGGTTTGCGTGACCGCGTGGTGCGGGCAATCCGGCCTGGTGGCTATCCGGTCTCTTGGTGGTGCGCGTAGACTAAGGTATTTTTTAGTCGCGCGGTCTCCGGTTTGTGTTCACATAGCTGGTCCTTCGGCGATCTGCTAGTATATGCAGTCACTGGTGTTTGGTCGACATGGAGGGTTGTTGCCCTAGTCGGCCTGGTGTGTTCGCGGTCTCTAGAGGAGGTCGGGTGGCGAACACAGGTGGTGAGCGTCATGACCGAGCGAGTTGTCATGATAGCGCAGCTTCTGTTGAAGTCAGCGAGCTCACGGCGCAGAGCGATCTTGCTGACCGCGCGGGTTGACCGGTCTTGGTCACGCGGTCAGAAGGCGGTGACTCTATCTCATAGGGTGGTGACTGGATCAGGTCACACGCCGATAAATAGGAGTCACTGTAGCAGCAAAAAATATTGCACCAAGTGTAAGCAGAGCTCGCGACTAGTTCCCGCGGTCTCATTTTCTTGTGACCGGGCGGCTTTCTGATTGAACTTCTTTTGTGCAGCTTCTGCGGATTGTGCGGGCAGCAGCGGTCACCTCTTCTTCTAGGGTGTTCGGGCAGTCTCGCAGCTTGCAGTGCAGGTTGCTGGAGTTTGGGAAAATCAGTGGAGGTCACGAAGTTCTCGGTTGGTGTTGTTCTCGCGGGCAGGCAGTTCGGGCGGTCTCGTGTTCTACTCGCGCGAATTCGCAGGTCGGGCGGTCAGGCGGTCTCAGTGCTCAGACCACTGGTTATCTTTCCTTCAGCATTGTAATTTCTTTTTGGTTTTTTGTACTGGCGAAATCATGTCTCGCCATGTATACCTCGCCCTGTAATGAAGGTTTCTGCAAGTATCAATAAAGATTGAAGTTTTTCATGTGCTTCTGGTTGTTGGTTATTGCCTTAAGTTGTTCTATTCCTGCTCACTACTAGATCTTCGGAAAATTTCACATGGTATCTGTTGGGTATTGTATCCACAATAACCTTGATTTGTAGAAAGTCAACTTTGAACTAAGATTGAATTGTTTGTGTATTTGATATATTTTTTCTAGTATTGTTCTTGCAGGTTCACATTGCTAAGTGTAGACCAATGTCAGGTCACAATGGGTCAATAAGCACAGTCTCATGCAATGTAATTCTTCATTGTGTGGGGTATGGGGTTGACTCATGTGTGATCTCTCAATTGGGATACACTTTATGATCAAGACATTAAAGATTCAAAGCTTGGAGTGCAGCATTGGTCTAGAGAAAAAGGAAGAAATTTTTCCTAAGTAAATTTTTCGAGATGTAAAGGTACTTTTCGAGAAGTCCTTCTATGCTCTCGAGAAGTCCTTGTTATTTTTCGAGAAGGGTTGTCTCAAAGGTCTTTCTCGAAAAGGTTGAATTTTTCGAGTAGCTATTATCATCTCTCAAGAAATCAATGTTATCTCGAAGAGTCCCCTTAGTTTTCGAGAAAACTTCTTTTTCAGTTGTTTTCGAGAAGTCTGTCTCAGTGGCAGCTTTCGAGAAATCCTTCCTCTCTCGAGAAGTGCTTTTGTTTTCGAGAAGTCATCGTTTCTTTCGAAAAGCTTTCACTCTAAAAGTTTTTCTCGAAATTGTTTTGGAGTTCACGAGAAGTTTCTTGTGCTCTCGAGAAGTCTTTCATCTCTCGAGAAGCTGTCATAATTCTTTGATATTCTCTTCTAAAGCTGTTTTTTTTTAGAACTAGCCGGTTTCTCTCGAGAAGTCTTGGATCTCTCGAAAAGTCTGGTTCTAGCTTTTCTCGTAAGCCTTGTTTTTCCATTTTGACGACAAGTCTTTTCCGTTAAATTTACGTGATGTCTTTCCTCGTTTTACGGTTAAATCGTAGGTCTTCATCTATATAATGATTGCTCCTTAAGAAAGAAATAATGATTCGAAGTAGAAGATCAAAGTTCGTACTTTTCTCCAAAAACCTAATCTGATCCAAGATCGTCGTCTAGTGCCGTGCATCGCCATTGTTGGAGTTCGATCGTATGTTATCTGATTTCGTCTCCAAGTGGAAGAAAAAGGTCGATCGATCATCGCCTCACTCGTCCTATTTTCATTGGATCGATCAAGACCTTAGAAGATCTGATTTGTGCCGATTTGATTCTTCTTCTTCAACATCAAGCCGAAGCCATTTCTATCTCAAGAAGGAAGAAGATCATCATCAAATTATTCAGATCTGATCGTGATTCGTTAAGTATTGTTTCAATCTAAATTTACATTTGATTGTAGGAGATTGTTCTCCGAGTTGTAGGAGAGGTATTCTCCGAGTTGTAAGAGAGGGTTCTCTCTGAGTTTGTAGGAGATTGATCTCCGAGTTGTAAGAGTTTTGACTCTGAGGATTGTAGGATCGTTCTTGATCCGAGTTTTAGTGAAGTAGTCAAGTCTAGATGTGGTGCTAGATTGGCGAGGCCGGCAAGTGGAGTGCCCAAGAACGGGGAACCACTATAAATTTCTTGCGTCGTCTGTGATTGTGATTTGCATTCTGTGCGTTCTTTATTTTTAAGATTTTCAATTCCGCAAAAGACGCAGTTATCACCTATTCACCCCCCTCTAGGTGATTTTGGTTGGCAACTAGATATTACAATTGGTATCAGAGGAGGCTATTCTTGAAAGGTTACCACCTTGAATAGGATCTCTCCATTCTAATTGCTAACAAATCATGGAAAAGTGCAAGGAATCGTCTTCGTTGAAATTGCCAATATGCACTAAGGCTAACTTTCCTATGTGGAAAGAAAGAGTCAGATTTTATATGGAAGCCGCAGACCCAAGAATCTTCCAAGTCGTGGAAGAAGGACCTCATGTGCCTATGACCGCTTCTACTATTGATCCAACCTTAAAAGTACCAAAGAAAATGATGGACTTAACAAAGGATGAGATCGCTCTCGTTGCTTTGGACAAAAAGGCAAAGAACATAATTGCCAGTGCAGTGGATGATTCAATGTTGCAAAACTTAATTCACTGTAATTCTGCCAAAGAAATGTAGACGTCTTTAATAGTCCTTATGGAAGGTACTGAAGAAGTAAGAGATGATAGAAGATCTCTTTTGAATCAAGAGTACGAGGCTTTCAAGCAGAATAAAAAGGAGTGCATTGTCGATACTTATGAAAGATTCTTCAAGATAGTAAACGGCCTAAGGAATTATGGTCGGGAATTTACTAATGGTGAACTAAATGACAAATTCCTGCGATCCCTAACGAAAGACTGGGATAGCAAGATAGTTGCAATCAGAGAGTTTGGAAAGTTACCAAACCTAGACCCACAGAATCTGTTTGGGAAATTATTATCCCATGAACTGCAAATGAACATTCGCAAAACAGAAGAAGATGAGAATAGAATTTCTAACAAGGAAAGGACCTTGGCTATGAAAGCCGAGAGCTCCAGAAAAAGCAGAGCTTTGTCTCCAGTTAGAACACAAGAATCTGATGATGAAAAAGAATCTGAAGCCGGCTCCTCCAGTTCTGAAATGTCTGATGGGGAGTTTTCTCTAATCTCTCGTCAGTTTAAGAAACTGTTAAACAAAAGAAGACACATGAAGAATAAGTTTTCCTCTGAAAATAGACATTCTCGACGTGATGGTGATCATCACAAAAAGAGCTCTAGCAATCATGACAGGTATAAATCTAAAACTGGTAAACATATTTCTTCTGATATAGTTTGCTATTGTTGCAATAAGCCAGGGCACATGATTGTTGAATGCCCCTATAAAAAGAAAGAGGGTGGAAGAAAAGAAGAAAGGAAATCCACCCACAGGAAAAGGAAGACTGAAAAGAGTCTAGTCGCTAAAAAGAACAAAACTTTAAGCGACAGTGACTCGGAGAAATCAAGTAGTGAAGAAGAAGCCTACTTTGGGCTGATGGCTATGACTGATGAAGAAGAAGAACCTCCATATACCGGGAAGGTAAATTCTCACACCATCTTATCTGAATCTGAATATGCCTCAGCTGAACAAAAGGATTATCTTTCAGATGATGACTCAAACCTCATGACCCAATATACTGAAATGCTTAAAAGCTTTGACAAATGCCGAAAGGTAGTCAAAACACAGGCCAAGGAGATCATGTCTCTCAAAGAAGTGGAATCTAATTTGAGAAAGGAAGTTGAACAACTTTCTTCCTTCAAAGAGGAAAACCAAATCTTGAAAGACAAAATCAAAAGCTCAGATGAGCTCCTTGAACGGAAAGAGAACTCTATCAAAGTTATGGAAGAACAGCTAGCCGCTGAGAAGAAGCTAGTTGAAAAGTTTTCACAACTGAAAACCATTCTTCCAATCATTGATACTTTCTCTGCTAAAGCAAATAGCAGTGGTTTAGGTCATGTGGCTGGGCCAAGTAATTCTTCTAAGGGCACCCTTGCCAAGAAGAAAAATAAGAATGCTAAGAAAGCTACTATCGAAGAAAAAGGGAAAGCCCATCTAGAACAAGTGGAATTTAAGAAAGTTCTACTTCCCACAAATGCTTATGACATGGAAAGCTCTTATGGTCACTTGACACGACCAATTAATTTTGCGCCTGTCAATGACTATAAGGGGTGGGCTCGTCCTCAATACCTCGGTCAATGTGCTTTCAAAGCACCTTATGAAGAAGTAAATTTGAGAGATTATGGTCCTTATGTTCATGGTCCAAGTGCTGTTAGAGCACCAATAGTAAAGACTGTTGTACCTAAGCCAAAGGAGAAAGCGTTACCCTGTGTATGCTGTACTCATGAAGCATCCTCATCAAGAAGGATTACTCCTGCTAAAATCAATGTTCAAAGAATTAAGCAGGAAAATATTAAGAAAAGATACAACAGGTTTAATTGTTGGTGTTGCGGCAAAATAGGTCACTTTGCCGTAGACTGTTGGTTCAATCTCACCTATTCCAAAAGACCACAAGTTAACAATGCAAGAAAGACCGCTCGCAATGTTAATGTTCCTCGTGGTGCTCAACTAACAAGGGACCAAGGACCCAAAGTTGTTTGGGCTCCTAAGGCAAAATAATTTGTTTTTGCAGGTATGTCCAAAGGCCAACAATAATCCTATCTGGTATTTGGACAGTGGTTGTTCTCGGCATATGACCGGAACAAGAAGTCTTTTGCAAAATTACATTCCAATTGAAAACGGTCCAAAAGTTATTTTTGGCGGATCTGGCAGAGGAATAACAAAAGGCTATGGTATGATTTCTAACGGTAATGTATCTTTTTCAGATGTAGCTTATGTGGAAGGATTAGAACATAATCTGATAAGCATAAGTCAACTTTGTGATAAAGGATACATAGTTGATTTTCATAGAGATAAATGTTTGATAAAATCAGCTGATAATCTAGAAACGATTTTATTAGGCACTCGTTGTAGAAATATGTTCTATTTAAACTTTATTTGTATATCATCTTCTACACCAGTGTGTCTTTTAGCAAAAGATAGTGCATCTCTTGCTGACCAATGACATAAGAGATTAGCACATATAAATTTCAAAACCATAAATAAATTATTTTCTCAAAACTTAGTACGTGATGCGCCGAATATTAAGTGCATTCAAGATAGACCTTGTCATGCTTGTGTAAAAGGCAAGCAAACAAGAGCTACCTTTAAGAGCATTATAGGCAAAGATTCAACTAGGTGCTTATACCTACTTCATATGGACTTGTTTGGTCCTTTGCAAATTAGAAGTTTAGGAGGTAAGTCTTACACATTAGTTATTGTAGATGATTACTCACTTTTTGCATGAGTATTCTTTCTAAAACACAAGTCAGATACATTTGACATTTTCACCAAGTTTGTCAAGCAAATCCAGAACGAATTTGAATGTTCGGTGGTCAAAATCAGAAGTGACCATGGAACAGAATTTGAATCTGGGGGCATGACAGATTTTTGTGAAAGTCTAGGTATCTTTCATGAGTTTTCCTCTCCTCGAACTCCACAACAAAATGGGGTAGCTGAGAGAAGGAATAGAACACTCATTGAGGCTTGCAGAACAATGTTGAGTGACACTTCACTACCCGAATACCTTTGGGCTGAAGCAGTCAACACTGCATGCCACGTGCAAAACAGAGCACTCATAAACAAAAACCATGTAAAGACCCCTTATGAACTACTAAAAGGGAAGAGACCAACCATCTCTTATTTTAGAATTTTTGGTTGCAAATGCTTTGCACTTAATAATGGAAAGCATTATAAAACCAAGTTTAGCGAAAAGAGTTTTGAAGGTATTTTTGTAGGCTATATCAGCCATAGTAGAGCTTATAGAATATTTAATAAGAAAACCCTGGTTGTAGAAGAGTCTATCAATGTTGTATTTGATGAAACTAGCATGCTATATAGCAGCTCTTCTAGTGCTTCTATTGAAGGTACAGGTTCAAAGACACAAGATATAAGCTTGGATGAGCCAGTCAAAGTTGATGCTCAAACCTTCGTCAAGATCTCTTCCCCAATCACAAATGAAGAAGAAGATCATATTGATGAAGAACAAGTACAAGTGGAAGAAGACATTCAAGTAGCAAATGATGCTCCAATTGTTCAAACTGATGCAAGAAACCTTGAGTTCAGACACATGAGAGACCATCCTATTGATCAAATCATAGGAGATCCTCAAGTCGGAATTAGAATAAGAAAAGGTACTGCTAACAAAAATATGCATTTAAGTTTTCTCTCACAGGTTGAACCGAAGAAGTTTCAAGAAGCAAATGAAGACCCCCACTGGATAATTGCAATGGAAGAAGAGTTAAATCAATTCAAGCGTTGCAAGGTGTGGACACTAGTTCCAAAACCCAAGGATAAAAATATTATTGGAACAAAGTGGGTTTACAGGAACAAGTTGGATGAGGATGGAACAATTATAAAGAACAAAGCCAGAATTGTAGCAAAAGGTTACAGACAAGAAGAAGGGATCGACTTCGATCAAACTTATGCTCCGGTAGCTAGACTTGAAGCGATCAGAATGTTCTTAGCCTATGCTGCATTCAAAGGTTTCACCGTATACCAAATGGACGTTAAGTCAGCTTTTCTGAATGGTAACATAAAAGAAGAAGTGTACGTTGAACAACCTCCAGGTTTTGTAGATTCTGAACATCCTAATTATGTTTACTTACTACAAAAAGCTTTGTATGGGTTTAAACAAGCTCCTCGAGCTTGGTATGAGACGTTGTCTAATTTTCTTCTTGAGAACAAGTTCACAAGAGGAAAGATAGATAAAACATTATTTCTTAGGGAAGTAAAAGGCAAGATTTTGCTAGTGCAAATCTATGTCGATGACATTATTTTTGGCTCTACAGACGACAATCTTTGCAAAAAGTTTTCAAAACTTATGCAAGGAAAGTTTGAAATGAGCAGTATGGGAGAGCTAAAATATTTCTTAGGATTTCAAGTGAAACAATCTGAAGATGGAATTTTCATCTCACAGACGAAATTCACCAAGGAGCTGATTAAGAAATTTGGATTGGAGAGTGCAACCTCTATGAGGACTCCAATGAGCTCAGTTATGTCTCTGGACAAGGACGAGAAAGGGAAACCTTTTGATGAAACCAAGTACAGAAGCATAATTGGTTCTCTGCTCTACCTTACTGCTAGTAGGCCTGATATAATGTTTTCTACATGTGTATGTGCCAGATTTCAAGTGAACTCTAAGGAATCTCACTATACCGCTGCAAAGCGAATTTTGAGATATCTTAAAGGCACACCAAATCTTGGCTTATGGTACCCAAGAAGTAATGATAGCGAGCTAATTGGTTATTCAGATGCAGATTTTGTAGGTAGTAGAGACGACAGGAAAAGCACTTCCGGAACATGTCAATTTCTCGGAAGAAGGCTTATCTCCTGGAGCAGCAAGAAGCAAAATTGTGTTGCAATTTCAACAGCCGAATCAGAATATATTTCTGCAGGCAATTGTTGCGCACAACTTCTTTGGATAAGAAATCAGCTTCAAGATTATAACATGAAGATAAAGAATATTCCAATGTTTTGTGACTCCTCCAGTGCAATTGCTATAACAAATAATCCAGTCTCACACAGTCGGACAAAGCATATCGAGTTAAGATATCATTTCATCCGAGAACTTGTGGAGAATGGGGATATCAACTTAAGCTATGTCCCTACGGATAAGCAAATTGCAGATATATTCACGAAGCCTCTGGATGAGACTAAGTTCTCTTTCTTCAAGACAGAACTTGGAATGTTCAACTTGGAATAATGGTCAAGCAAAGGAGAAGAGAAGAAGATAAGTGAATTTTCTTAAAGTTTTATCTTATTTTATGTTCTAAAATAAATTACAGGTTTATCATTTGCAAAGAAGAAAAATCAAAGAAGAAAAAT
Source organism: Dactylorhiza incarnata (assembly GCA_033032865.1). Classification (NCBI taxonomy): domain Eukaryota; kingdom Viridiplantae; phylum Streptophyta; class Magnoliopsida; order Asparagales; family Orchidaceae; genus Dactylorhiza; species Dactylorhiza incarnata. Next base: position 4,966,422 of record JAWHQI010000198.1, read on the forward strand.
CCAAGTCATCATTAAACTTCTCGAGAAATGTAGTTAATATCTCGAGAAATGACTTGCTTTTTATGAATATGGATAGAGCTAAAACTTTTCGGAAAACTGAAGACACTTTTCGAAAAATAAGTTTATACTTCTCGAGAAATGGGTTATCCCTCGAGAAATGCTCTTTCAGAAGAAGATCGGCAGAGTTCTGAGACTTCTCGAGAATTTTAACTACCTCTCGAGAAATGTCTTATACTTTTCGAAAACTCTAATTTCAATTTTTGAGAATATGAAGAGCGAGGTACGCGTATATTTCATTTTCTTGAAAGTAATTAAAACCAAATTAATTGTCACATCAAACCAAACTATATATAGAGTCTCGAAATGAATTAAAAGTTCACGCGAGGTTCTTCCATCCCCTCTCGAAAAGTGCCGACGTTTCATCTTCTTCTTTCGCAAAATCAATGTTCCAGTTCGCCTTCAGACGGATCTTCTCTCGTTCTAGCTCACATTTCAAGTACTCCTTTCATTCGATGGCTCCTTCAGGAAAACCTAAGATCGATGTCGGCAGTGAACTCGTGCGAGAAGGTCTCCAATCGATTTCAGATGAGTTTCAAAATCTCTTTTATCTTCTAGATGCAGCTGGCCTGTCTTTCTTACTAGAACATCAATGTCGAATTCTGTTTAAAGAGGTAGAGGATCTGTTTATCAACATAAAAGTGCATAAAAACGGGAAAAAGATGAAATCAAGTGTTGGAAATTTCAAAATCAAGATGAATCCAAAATCTCTTTCCAAGTATTTGAAAGTTCCCTTGATAGAAATTGAGGATACTCTAAGTAATGAGGATTTGGCTCATGCCCTAATCTTTTGTGGGTTAGATAAAGGAACATCAACTATTCGTAGACAAAAGATGAATGATGTTGGAAAATTGCTAGTGGACATAATTTCAAAAGTCTTACTATTTCATACTGGCAGCCTGGGTCATGTCTCTTCAGATGTTTTCAGCTTGGTAGCAATTGTGATTTGTGGAAAAAGATTCAGTTGGGCAGGTTTTCTATTCAATAAGATTAAAGAAAGCATTATGAGTCCTAATTTTGCAAGGATCCTGTCACTCTATCTGAATCAGCTTAATCCAGATGTGTTTGACATGTCCAAAGGAGCCATTATACATCATTTGAAGAAGGTAGATGTTGTCACAATGAAGAGGTGGAACATCAGGATTACTAAGCCAACTGCAGATGCAGGTCCCCAGGGGGAACCCATTTCTTCAGCTCAATCAGTTCCAGAGTATGAAGCTCCAGCTCCACCTCCAGCTCAGCAACACAGTCCAGTTCCAGATCCATCTCCATCTCCAGCTCCACAAGACACCATTCCCTCAGCAGAGCCAAGTCTTCCTCCTCCAACAAACACAGTTCTTCCTCCATCAGCTCAGGATCCATCAAAACAAGTTCCTTCAAATCAAGTTCCTTCCAAAACTCCATCCATCCCAGATACTCAAGTTTTGTCAGATACTCCTATGGGAGACACTTCTTTGTTACAAGAACAAGTTGATCATTTCTCACCTCCTCCAGCTATTAATGAAGACAGAGTTGATTCCACCATAGCAGATGTGGTAAGTGAAATTCTAAAGGGTGCTGATGATGTGCTTAGCACTAGTGACCACATGGGTGGGTCAGGGGCTGACTATGATTTTATTCTAGAAGTAGATGATGCTTCATTGCATGGTTCATCTCCTCCCCCAGTACATATTGAGGGGGAGCAAGAGTCTTGCTTAGAAACAAACAGGGATGATCAGGAAAAACCTGTTGATGAAGAAAATGAGAGAATCAAAATATCTCCTGTGAAGCTCCAAAGTTCAGTTATTATTGAAGATATACCAGAGGAAGTTCTTCCAGCCCCTATTCCTCCATCTCTTTTTGATGAAAGTACAATTCTTGGTAAAGTTGAATTAATGCTTCAAAGACAAAGTGTCAAAATAGATTACTCCTTCAAAGAAGTCCATGCAAGATTGTCTGATATTGAAAAGGAAATGGCCAAGAAGTTGAAAGAGTTCAAAACCAGTTCAGATCAAATGAAAGAAGTTGTTATTCAGGGAGGAAAGGCCATTGATCACACCATCAAAAGTGTAGCCACAGTTCTTGCAGAAGTAGTTCAAGTCAGAAAAACCCAAGAGTACATGGCTTCAAAGGAAGAGGAAAATACCTTTAAGATTATTGAAGAGGTTGGACAGTTTAAGGATTCTATTCTCCAAACCCTATCTGTAGAAGTCAGAAAGGGGGAGGACAGTATAACTGAGAAGATGACTGGATTATTGGATCAAACTCTTTTTGATTTTCATAGACATTTGATTAATAGGTTTGAGCAGTTTTCCCAAGTGTACAACCCCCATATCCATCGAGTGAGGCCCAGCGTGGAGGGACGCCGAGATGTGTCGACTAGACCCAAGGGGTCTTAGGACCTTTGGGTATCGCCCGGCGAACCCCCGTAGCTCTCACCAGAAGAAGAGTAGGAGGCGAGAGGGGGAGGGGCGGGTGCCCCCCTCTCGCCCTCACCCAGCTAGGGGCGAGAGGGGAGGGGCGGGTGCCCCCCTCTCGCCCGCGCCCAGGTAGGGGCGAGAGGGGAGGGGCGGCTGCCCCCCCTCTCGCACGCGCCCAGCTAGGGGCGAGAGGGGAGGGGCGGGTGCCCCCCCTCTCGCCCGCGCCCAGGTAGGGTCGAGAGGGGAGGGGCGGGTGCCCCCCCTCTCGCCCGCGCCCAGCTAGGGGCGAGAGGGGAGGGGCGGGTGCCCCCCCTCTCGCCCTCCCCCAGCTAGGGGAGAGAGGGGAGGGGCGGGTACCCCCCCTCTCGTCCGTGCCCAGCTAGGGGCGAGAGGGGAGGGGCGGGTGCCCCCCCTCTCGCCCGCACCCAGCTAGGGGAGAGAGGGGAGGGGCGGGTGCCCCCCCTCTCGCCCGCGCCCAGCTAGGGGCGAGAGGGGAGGGGCGGGTGCCCCCCCTCTCGTCCTCGCCCAACCAGGGGCGAGAGGAGGAGGGGGGCCGACCCCCTCTCTCGCCCCCGACCCTGGTAAGGGGGAAGACCCTTGGTCTCGCCCCACCCCAGCGAGGAGGCTCGCCGAGCTCCGCGAGGTAACCCCTCTCGCCCAGTTCCAGAGGAGGGGGTGGTCTGCGTTTAGTATCCCAGAACAGCGGGATTTGGCTATTTGCAGTCCAGTTTTGGCTATTCGCAGTCCAGATCCGAGGGTATTTTGGTAATCTGGCAGACCAGTTTTTGGCTATTTGCAGCCCAACTTGGAAAACCTATAAATAGACCCTAAGGGGCACCAAAGGAGGAGGACTACTAGATTTCCAAATTTCGGATCTTCTCCTTCCCTTAGAGCTCTCCTTTGGTGCTTCTGGTTCAGCATTGGCTAGGGAGGGGAAGATCTCTCAGGTCTTCCGGGTGTGAGGTGGGACCTCCTCGCTGTAGCCTAGGGTCCGTTTCCAAGTCCAAGTGCTCTTGCCTAGAGAGTTGGCTCGAGAGAAGTAGGTGTGAGACCACCCCTTTTTTGGGACCCCGAACTCCACGGAGACCGAGTAGTCGGTTTCAACATTTTTGGTGCGGTGAGCGTGGAGAGTGGCCAGCACAGAAGTTCTTGAACCAAATCTCATGGCAGGAGACCTCGGAGGAGGAGACCATGAGGGGTCTCACATCCCAAGTGAGGTGGTAGGAAGGGGAGAGTTCATGGCGGCCATCAAGGGAATCATGGAGCTGCTCCAAGGCATCACCAGGGGAGGTGACTGCTCGGCTCCCTCCCCCCAGACACCACCTTCTGGGTCGCAAGGAGTGCTCGCCCAGGGGGGGGGGGGGGGGGGTCAGGAGAGGTTGCCCCAGGGGGTCGGCCAGGCAAGGAACTAGTGACTGAGAGTGGCGAGCGGGACCTCGCCGGGCGAGTGCTTTTTCCTAGCCCGGTGAGTGGGGTCTCGCTCGGAGCAGGAGTCGCGCAACTGGAGCTCGCAAAGCCGGCGAGTGGGAGTGGCAGGAGAAGCAGAGGAATGATCATCTCGCGCAAGCAGCCTGAGAGGCGAGTGCCATGGGGGGGTATGTTGTGTTTATTTTTTGTTTTTTGTTGTTTTACTTTGTAGCAAGTTCTACCCCTCGCTGGTTGGGCCAGGAGGTTTTGACAAGGGAAATCCCCCCATTAGATGGATGAAGTTATTTTGCTTATATGATTAGTAAGTTGCCATCGAGATGTCCTCCTCACTCCAGGCTCTCACTAGCTGGGTGGGTCGAATGATCCCCGGAAGGAAAAGCTTGCCATCGAGATGTCCTCCTCACTCCAGGCTCTCACTAGCTGGGTGGGTCGAATGATCCTCGGATGGGTAAGAGCTTGCCATCGAGATGTCCTCCTCACTCCAGGCTCTCACTAGCTGGGTGGGTCGAATGATCCTCGGATGGGTAAGTTCAACGCCGAGATGTCCTCCTCACTCCAGGCTCTCACTAGCTGGGTGGGTCGAATGATCCTCGGAAGGAAGAGCTTGCCATCGAGATGTCCTCCTCACTCCAGGCTCTCACTAGTTGGGTGGGTCGAATGATCCTCGGATGGGTAAGTTCAACACCGAGATGTCCTCCTCACTCCAGGCTCTCACTAGTTGGGTGGGTCGAATGATCCTCGGAAGGAAGAGCTTGCCATCGAGATGTCCTCCTCACTCCAGGCTCTCACTAGCTGGGTGGGTCGAATGATCCTCGGAAGGAAGAGCTTGCCATCGAGATGTCCTCCTCACTCCAGGATCTCACTAGCTGGGTGGGTCGAATGATCCTCGGAAGGAAAAGCTTGCCATCGAGATGTCCTCCTCACTCCAGGCTCTCACTAGCTGGGTGGGTCGAATGATCCTCGGATGGGCAAGTTCGACGCCGAGATGTCCTCCTCACTCCAGGCTCTCACTAGCTGGGTGCGTCGAATGATCCTCGGAAGGAAGAGCTTGCCATCGAGATGTCCTCCTCACTCCAGGCTCTCACTAGCTGGGTGGGTCGAATGATCCTCCGATGGGTAAGTTCAACGCCGAGATGTCCTCCTCACTCCAGGCTCTCACTAGCTGGGTGGGTAGAATGATCCTCGGAAGGAAAAGCTTGCCATCGAGATGTCCTCCTCACTCCAGGCTCTCACTAGCTGGGTGGGTCGAATGATCCTCGGATGGGTAAGTTCAACGCCGAGATGTCCTCCTCACTCCAGGCTCTCACTAGCTGGGTGGGTCGAATGATCCTCGGAAGGAAGAGCTTGCCATCGAGATGTCCTCCTCACTCCAGGCTCTCACTAGCTGGGTGGGTCGAATGATCCTCGGATGGGTAAGTTCAACGCCGAGATGTCCTCCTCACTCCAGGCTCTCACTAGCTGGGTGGGTCGAATGATCCTCGGATGGGTAAGTTCAACGCCGAGATGTCCTCCTCACTCCAGGCTCTCACTAGCTGGGTGGGTCGAATGATCCTCGGAAGGAAGAGCTTGCCATCGAGATGTCCTCCTCACTCCAGGCTCTCACTAGCTGGTTGGGTCGAATGATCCTCGGATGGGTAAGTTCAACGCCGAGATGTCCTCCTCACTCCAGGCTCTCACTAGCTGGGTGGGTCGAATGATCCTCGGATGGGTAAGTTCAACGCCGAGATGTCCTCCTCACTCCAGGCTCTCACTAGCTGGGTGGGTCGAATGATCCTCGGAAGGAAAAGCTTGCCATCGAGATGTCCTCCTCACTCCAGGCTCTCACTAGCTGGGTGAGTCGAATGATCCTCGGGAGCGAGGTTCTGCCCCCCTCGATGGATATTTGGGCTTGGACTTTTCTTTCCGAGGTTGTGCCAACCTCGCAAAGAGCGGGGATTGTGTACAACCTCCATATCCATCGAGTGAGGCCCAGCGTGGAGGGACGCCGAGACGTGTCGACTAGACCCAAGGGGTCTTAAGACCTTTGGGTATCGCCCGGCGAACCCCCGTAGCTCTCACCAGAAGAAGAGTAGGAGGCGAGAGGGGGAGGGGCGGGTGCCCCCCCTCTCGCCCTCACCCAGCTAGGGGCGAGAGGGGAGGGGCGGTTGCCCCCCCTCTCGCCCGCGCCCAGGTAGGGGCGAGAGGGGAGGGGCGGCTGCCCCCCCTCTCTCCCGCGCCCAGCTAGTGGCGAGAGGGGAGGGGCGGGTGCCCCCCCTCTCGCCCGCGCCCAGGTAGGGGCGAGAGGGGAGGGGCGGGTGCCCCCCCTCTCGCCCGCGCCCAGCTAGGGGCGAGAGGGGGAGGGGAGGGTGCCCCCCCCTCTCGCCCGCCCCCAGCTAGGGGCGAGAGGGGAGGGGCGGGTACCCCCCTCTCGCCCGCGCCCAGCTAAGGGTGGGGGCCGACCCCCTCTCTTGCCCCCGACCCTGGTAAGGGGGAAGACCCTTGGTCTCGCCCCACCCCAGCGAGGAGGCTCTCCGAGCTCCGCGAGGTAACCCCTCTCGCCCAGTTCCAGAGGAGGGGGGTGGTATGCGTTTAGTATCCCAGAACAGCGGGATTTGGCTATTTGCAGTCCAGTTTTGGCTATTCGCAGTCCAGATCCGAGGGTATTTTGGTAATCTGGCAGACCAATTTTTGGCTATTTGCAGCCCAACTTGGAAAACCTATAAATAGACCCTAAGGGGCACCAAAGGAGGAGGACTACTAGATTTCCAAATTTCGGATCTTCTCCTTCCCTTAGAGCTCTCCTTTGGTGCTTCTGGTTCAGCATTGGCTACGGAGGGGAAGATCTCTCAGGTCTTCCGGGTGTGAGGTGGGACCTCCTCGCTGTAGCCTAGGGTCCATTTCCAAGTCCAAGTGCTCTTGCCTAGAGAGTTGGCTCGAGAGAAGTAGGTGTGAGACCACCCCTTTTTTGGGACCCCGAACTCCACGGAGACCGAGTAGTCGGTTTCAACACCAAGGTGTCCAAAAGCAGGTCAATGAGTTAAAAGATTTCACCTCTAATACTGTTGTTTGGCTCCACCATGAAATCTTTCCTGATTTGGGTATTGACCCTGCTCAATTTCCTCCTCATTTTGATCAAGTTCAATCTGATGCTCCTCCAATTCCTCAATTTTCTCCAAGGCCACCAGAGCAGTTTGATGCTAATCCTTTAATTGAGACTCACCCCTCCATGCATTATTCTAGGAAAAGGGAGTATGGTGATGGACCTTCTGCAAGCAGATCTGTTCCTGGCTCCAGCTCAGCAGGTTCGGGCAAAGCAGTGGTAGATGAAACAAAGGTTTATCCAGAACTTTGGAGTCCAGTTTCAAAGATTATCATTCTTGACTCTCTCAAGCTTGTAGAAGAAGGGAATGTGAAAGCTTCTGATCTGTACAACACTTCTGAATGAAAAAAGTATGAGACAAGCCAAATCAAGAGAAGAATCCATTTCAAGAATTATGGGTACAACAATCCAACAGCTCCAGAAGCTCCTCCCAAGTATCATCCAAAGCGATATGTTTATTTTGAAAGGCAAGAAATGTTGAGAAAGAGAAATGCAAATATCTGAAGCCAAGTCTTTGAAGATCTTTAAAACTTTATTTCTATATGCCTGTGTGAACATTAATTCATTAGACAATCTTAAATCTAAATATAGTTTTTGGTTTTGATGTGACAATCATGTTCTTATATTTAGATATTGTTTTTAATGTTCTTTCTAGTATATCCTTTTTTTTTATATTTTATATTTGATATAATTCATCTTGGTAAGTAGGGTTCTGACTTCTACAAATAGGGGGAGATTGTTGGGTATTGTATCCACAATAACCTTGATTTGTAGAAAGTCAACTTTGAACCAAGATTGAATTGTTTGTGTATTTGATATATTTTTTCTAGTATTGTTCTTGCAGGTTCACATTGCTAAGTGTAGACCAATGTCAGGTCACAATGGGTCAATAAGCACAGTCTCATGCAATGTAATTCTTCATTGTGTGGGGTATGGGGTTGACTCATGTGTGATCTCTCAATTGGGATACACTTTATGATCAAGACATTAAAGATTCAAAGCTTGGAGTGCAGCATTGGTCTAGAGAAAAAGGAAGAAATTTTTCCTAAGTAAATTTTTCGAGATGTAAAGGTACTTTTCGAGAAGTCCTTCTATGCTCTCGAGAAGTCCTTGTTATTTTTCGAGAAGGGTTGTCTCAAAGGTCTTTCTCGAAAAGGTTGAATTTTTCGAGTAGCTATTATCATCTCTCGAGAAATCAATGTTATCTCGAAGAGTCCCCTTAGTTTTCGAGAAAACTTCTTTTTTCAGTTGTTTTCGAGAAGTCTGTCTCAGTGGCAGCTTTCGAGAAATCCTCCCTCTCTCGAGAAGTGCTTTTGTTTTCGAGAAGTTATCGTTTCTTTCGAAAAGCTTTCACTCTAAAGGTTTTTCTCGAAATTGTTTCGGAGTTCACGAGAAGTTTCTTGTGCTCTCGAGAAGTCTTTCATCTCTCGAGAAGCTTTGTCATAATTCTTTGATATTCTCTTCTAAAGCTTTTTTTTAGAACTAGCCGGTTTCTCTCGAGAAGTCTTGGATCTCTCGAAAAGTCTGGTTCTAGCGTTTCTCGTAAACCTTGTTTTTTCCATTTTGACGACAAGTCTTTTCCGTCAAATTTACGTGACGTCTTTCCTCGTTTTAAGGTTAAATCGTTAGGTCTTCATCTATATAATGATTGCTCCTTAAGAAAGAAATAATGATTCGAAGTAGAAGATCAGAGTTCGTACTTTTCTCCAACAACCTAATCTGATCCAAGATCGTCGTCTAGTGCCGTGCATCGCCATTGTTGGAGTTCGATCGTATGTTATCTGATTTCGTCTCCAAGTGGAAGAAAAAGGTCGATCGATCATCGCCTCACTCGTCCTATTTTCATTGGATCGATCAAGACCTTAGAAGATCTGATTTGTGCCGATTTGATTCTTCTTCTTCAACATCAAGCCGAAGCCATTTCTATCTCAAGAAGGAAGAAGATCATCATCAAATTATTCAGATCTGATCGTGATTCGTTAAGTATTGTTTCAATCTAAATTTACATTTGATTGTAGGAGATTGTTCTCCGAGTTGTAGGAGAGGTATTCTCCGAGTTGTAAGAGAGGGTTCTCTCTGAGTTTGTAGGAGATTGATCTCCGAGTTGTAAGAGTTTTGACTCTGAGGATTGTAGGATCGTTCTTGATCCGAGTTTTAGTGAAGTAGTCAAGTCTAGCTGTGGTGCTAGATTGGCGAGGCCGGCAAGTGGAGTGCCCAAGAACGGGGAACCACTATAAATTTCTTGCGTCGTCTGTGATTGTGATTTGCATTCTGTGCGTTCTTTATTTTCAAGATTTTCAATTCCGCAAAAGACGCAGTTATCACCTATTCACCCCCCCTCTAGGTGATTTTGGTTGGCAACTAGATATTACAGTATCAGAGGTAGGTTGGAGTGGATAGAGAAGTGAATAACTTAAAGTTGTCATCGCCTTTGTGAAGAAGGAACCAGTGGTAGAGCCATGGAAGAAAAGGGTCTTGGAATTGAGATGCTCAACTCGACTAACTTTAAGAAATGGAAGTCGTGTATGCAGAGTTATCTTCTGGGCGAGGACCTTTGGGAGGTTGTTGGAGGAGATAGTACAGAGCAGGTTGTCCCAACTAGGGACAATGGTCATGAGGTGAGGAATTGGAGGAGGACTAATGCGAAAGCAGAGTTCACTCTGAAGAGGGCAATATCACCTGACCTGTTCGATCACATCTTAGGGTGTGGATCACCTGCGGAGATCTGGAGAGCCCTGGATGGGCTGTTTAACAAGAAGAATGTAGCGAGGCTATAATTTCTGGAAAATGAGCTGGCTAGGTCGGCTCAAGGTGAGCTTTCTATCTCTACGTTCTTCCTAAAGATGAAGAACCTGTGCGCCGAGATTTCAGCGCTGGATCCTGATGAGGCAATTTCTGAGGCGAAGCTGAAGAGGCACATCATCCGTGGCTTGCGGAAGGAATATGTTGCCTTTGTGATGTCGGTGCAGGGTTGGGCAAATCAGTCGTCTCTGCTGGAGCTGGAGAATCTGCTTGCGTCGCAGGAGAGCCTGGCAAGGCAGATGGCGGGGGTGTCAGTGTCTGGGGGAGAAGGCGAGGTTCTCTTCACAGGGAAGAAGAAGAAGTGGGATAAGAAGAAGAAGACCGCTGGAGTATATGGGCCTTCAACTTCTGGACAACAGGAGAGGGGCTATGCTCCTAAGGCTGAAGGAAAGAAGAAACGAGAAGGACCCAAGTGCTTCAGATGCGGGAAGCTTGGTCACATCAGAAAAGATTGTTGGGTGAATCTTCAGCCGGGGCATGCTGCTGCAGGGAAGGAGGAAGCTGAGGCCAGACAGAATGATGGAGGATGGGGAGGAGCCTTCTCGGCTTCTGTTGGAGCTGCGGCTCCTATCAACTATCAGGAGGACTGGATCGTGGACTCGGGGTGTGGGCATCACCTCACCGGGGACGAGTCGAAGCTTACATCAGCTCAGCCTTACTCAGGTAACGATGCCATCATAAATGTTGATAACACTGTGCTTAGTGTCGAGAAAGTGGGGGTTGTTTCCTTGGGCAGTGATAGGGGGCCTCTAACTTTGAAGAGTGTCTGTCATGTGCCCGGAATGAGGAAAAACCTCTTCTCCGTGACCAACGCTGTAGACGATGGGTATCACGTTCTGTTCGGCCCAACAAAAGTGAAGTTTCTAAGAAATGTTGAGGCAGTGAAGGCCGAGGTCGTTCATGTCGGGAGGAGGGCAAAAGACTTGTTCGTCTTATCGACAAGTTCTTATGTCGACAAGATGAGGACGAATGATAGTGTCGTTATATGGCACGAGAGGTTGGGGCATGTAGGGATGGACAAGCTGAAGGCTATGGCGGTGAAAGGTCTGGTCAAGGGCCTGCCTAGCTTCCTTCGGCGACGGTCATGTTTGCGAGAGATGTCAGTTCGGCAAGTCTCATCGACTACCGTTTGATAAGTCGCAGACAAGGAGTTGTGTGCCGTTGGAGTGTATCCACGGTGACCTGATGGGACCGACTGCTACCCCAAGCCTCAGAGGCAGCAGGTATATGCTGGTGTTAATCGATTATTACACCAGATATGTCTGGGTTTATTTTCTGAAAGAGAAGGCGGAGGTGCTTACCAAGTTTGTGGATTTCAAGGAGCTTGTGGAGGGTCGGCTAGGCCTGCGGGTAATGAAGCTGAGAACGGACAATGGAGGGGAGTTCACCTCTGGTGAGTTCTCTAATTTTTGCAGGAAAGCGGGCATCTGGAGGGAGCTTACCTGTGCGCATACTCCACAACAAAATGGAGTTGCAGAGCGGAAGATCCATCATCTGACGGAGACTTGCAAGTGTTGGCTACATGCCAAGAGAATCCCAAGGTCCTTCTGGGCGGAGGGAATGTCTTGTGCTGCCTACGTCATCAACAGGATGCCTCTAAGTCCCATTAACATGTTGACCCCACATGAGATAATGTTCAAAGAAAATCCAAGTGTGGCACACCTTCGGTTGTTTGGTTCCACCTGCTATGTGCACGTTCCAGATACGCTTCGGACGAAGCTAGATTCGAAAGCAAGGAAGCTGGTCTTTCTGGGATATGATGATCGGAAGAAGGGCTGGAAGTACATGGACCCGGAGACACGGAGGTTTGTTGTATCTCGCGATGTCGTGTTCGATGAGGTGACATCGTACAAGGGGTGTTCTGGTATTGAGCTACCAGAAAGCAGGGTGGAGGAGCCGGAGAGAGCTATGGAAAATCTTCAGGTGGAGCTGCCCTTGTCTCCAGGTGGTCCATCCATGTCTAGTTCTAAGGCGGAGGCTTCTGGTTCAGGAAGCAGGGGGAGCGATGCTCCTAGTACGTCTGGAAGGGGAGCTAGAGAAGAAGCAGCTGAGGATGTTGCGCGTCAGGGGAAGGCGTTGCGGAGATCGAAGTGAACAATCATTTCCCATGATCGCTGTACAGGAGGAAACATGGTGAGCTTTGTCTCGTGTTTCTTTGCTGGTCCCTTGGATGAGAGGGAGCCGTCGAGCTTTGAAAAGGCCAAAGGCGTGAAGCAGTGGGATTCGGCTATGGAAGAAGAGATGTCCGCTCTTGAGAAGAATGAGACTTGGTCTCTGGTGCCCAAGCCCAAGGGCATTACCCCTGTGACATGCAAGTGGGTCAACAAGCTCAAGAAGAAGGCAGATGGTGGTATCGAGCATTACAAGGCTCGCCTTGTGGCTCGGGGATTCTCGCAGAAATAAGGTGAAGACTATGAAGAGACATTCAGTACGGTGGCAAAAATGACTTCAGTTCGGTTTGTGATTGCCTTGGCGGCGCTTTGGGGTTGGGAGATTTGGCAGCTCGACGTAAAGAATGCGTTCTTGTACGGCGAGATTGACAAGGTCATCTTCATGGTCCAGCCGCCAGGCTTCGTATCTGAAGATTTTCCTGACTATGTCTACAAGTTGAAGAAGGCCCTGTATGGGTTGAAGCAAGCGCCGAGGGAGTGGTATGGAAAGATAGCAGAATATCTCCTATTCTATGGATTCGGTGCTTCAGACTCTGACTCGAGCTTGTACGTCAAGAAGAGCGGGGAGCTTCAAGTCATCGTGCTGCTTTACGTCGACGATATGATCGTGATGGGGAATTCGAAGGAGGAGGTAGCAAAGCTTCAGGCTGAGCTATCTATCAGGTTTGAGATGAAGGACTTGGGTGAGCTTCACCATTTCCTTGGACTCGAGGTACAGAGGAAGGGAAGTGGAGTGCTGGTGTCCCAGGGTGGATATGCGGAGCAAATCGTGGAGCGATTCGGTATAAAGGAAGGGAAGTGCATTTCTACACCTCTGGAGAAGGCCATGAAACTTCGGAAGGATGAGGGGAGGATTCTGGAAGATCCGCTTGTGTTCCGAGCTCTGGTTGGGAGCTTGATCTATCTAACAATCACTAGGCCGGATATTGCATATGCGGTTTATCAGGGTGAGTCGGTATTTGGCGGAACCACGGATGCCTCATCTACTAGCGGCCAAGAATATATTGAAGTATGTCAAGGCGACTTCAGATATGGGTCTCCTTTATAGGAGAGATGCGGGCTTCGAGGTGCATGGGTACATGGATGCTGATTATGGGGGAGATTCAGATGATCGGAAGTCGACGTCTGGATTCGTCTTCATGGCGGGCCCCACGACTATATCATGGTGCAGCAAGAAGCAGGATTCTGTGTCTGTCTCTACCACGGAAGCGGAATACAAGGCTTCGGCCTTGGCAGCTCAAGAAGCCATCTGGCTTAGGAGGTTGGCGGGAGACGTCCATAAGGAGGTTCGGGGTCCGACTCTGCTCCGCGGCGACAATGAGAGTGCTCTCAAACTGGTTATAATCCAGTTTGTCACGCGAGGACCAAGCATATCGAGATCGAGCATCATTTCATTCGTGAGGAGGTGCTGGAGGGGTCTCTTTCGGTCGAGCATGTTCGGAGTCAGGACAACGTTGCTGACATATTCACAAAGGCGCTGGCAAAGGGGTCGTTCACTCAGCTAAGGAGTTTACTTGGGATGTTTTCAACTTCCCACTTCAAGGGGGAGTGTTGAAAATGTTGAAGTGGAAGTTTGTGGAAGTTGGCGGTCTGGGGGGGAGGTCGAGCGGTTTGGCAAACTGTGCGGTCTTGCGGTCTCCCTCTGCGGTCTGATCTCTTTGGTCTAGCCGCAGGTCTACTCGGCGTGACCGCCATTCCTTCTATTTATGGTGCCGAGATGTGGCCGCGCGGTCTGGTCGTGTGACCGCGTGGCGGAGCAGGTTTCAGCATGGTGAGACAGCGCGGTCTGGTTTGCGTGAACGCGTGGTGCGGGCAGTCCGGTCTGGTGGCTGTCCGGTCTCTTGGTGGTGCGCGTAGACTAAGGTATTTTTTAGTCGCGCGGTCTCCGGTTTGTGTTCGCATAGCTGGTCCTTCGACGATCTGCTGGTATATGTGGTCACTGGTGTTTGGTCGACATGACGGGCTGTTGCCCTAGTCGGCCTGGTGTGTTCGCGGTCTCTGGAGGAGGTCGGGTGGCGAACACAGGTGGTGAGCGTCATGAACGAACGAGTTGTCATGATCGCACGGCTTCTGTTGAAGTCGGCGAGCTCACGGCGCAGAGCGATCTTGCTGACCGCGCGGGTTGACCGGTCTTGGTCACGCGGTCAGAAGGCGGTGACTCTATCTCATAGGGTAGTGACCGGATCAGGTCGCACGTCTATAAATAGGAGTCACTATAGCAGCAAAAAATATCACACCAAGTGTAAGCAGAGCTCGCGACTAGTTCCTGCGGTCTCATTTTCTTGTGACCGGGCGACTTTCTGATTGAACTTCTTTTGTGCAGCTTCTGCGAATTGTGCGGGCAGCAGCGGTCACCTCTTCTTCTAGGGTGTTCGGGCGGTCTCGCAGCTTGCAGTGCGGGTTGCAGGAGTTCGGGAAAATCAGTGGAGGTCGCGGAGTTCTCGGGTAGTGTTGTTCTCGCGGGCAGGCAGTTCGGGCAGTCTCGTGTTCTACTCGCGCGAACTCGCAGGTCGGGCGGTCAGGCAGTCTCAGTGTTAAGACCGCTGGTTATCTTTCCTTCAACATTGTAATTTTTTTTGGTTTTTAGTACTGGCAAAATCATGTCTCGCCAGGTATACCTCGCCCTGTAATGAAGGTTTCTGCAAGTATCAATAAAATTGAAGTTTTTCATGTGCTTCTAGTTGTTGGCTATTGCCTTGAGTTGTTCTATTCCTGCTCACTCCTAGATCTTCGGAAAATTTCACACCTCCCCGAGAGGCCTTCCGACCTCGCCGGCTAACGAGAGCCCGGCTAACGGAGCCACCTCAGGGGGAAAAACACTTACCCTCCTTGGGAGGTCAACCTGCCCTGCAGGCTAGAGGGAGCCCAGTCAGTGGAACCATCCGAGAGGAAAAATCACTTACCCTCCCCGGGAGGTCAACCTGCCCTATACCGTGCTAAAGAGAGCCCGGTCAGCGGAACCATCCGAGGGGAAAAATCACTTACCCTCCCTAGGAGGTCAACCTGCCCTGCCGGCTAGAGAGAGCCCAGTCAACGATACCATCCGAGGGAAAAAACCACTTAGCCTCCCTGGGAGGTCAACCTGCCCTGCCGGCTAGAGAGAGTCCGGTCAGCGGAACCATCCGAGGGAAAAACACATAGCCTCCCTGGGAGGTCAACCTACCCTGCCGGCTAGAGAGAGCCCGGTCAGCGGAACTATCCGAGGGAAAAAATCACTTACCCTCCCTGGGAGGTCAACCTGCCCTGCCGGCTAGAGAGAGCCCGCTCAGCGGAACCATCCGAGGGGAAAAATCACTTAGCCTCCCTGGGAGGTCAACCTGCCCTGCCGGCTAGAGAGAGCCCGGTCAGCGGAACCATCCGAGGGGAAAAACACTTAACCTTCCTGGGAGGTCAACCTAACCTACCTGCTAGAGAGAGCCCGGTCAGCGGAACCATCCGAGGGGAAAAATCACTTACCCTCCCTGGGAGGTCAACCTGCCGCGCCGTCTAGGGAGAGCTCGGTCAGCGGAACCATCTGAGGCGGAAAATACTTAGCCTCCCTGGGAGGTCAACCTGCCCTGTCGGCTAGAGAGAGCCCGGTCAGCGGAACCATCCGAGGAGAAAAATCACTTACCTTCCCTGGGAGGTCAACCTGCCCTGCCAGCTAAAGAGAGCACAGTTAGCGGAACTATCCGAGGGGAAAAATACTTAGCCTCCCTGGGAGGTCAACCTGCCCTGCCGGCTAAAGAGAGCCCGGTCAGCGGAACCATCCGAGGGGAAAAATCACTTACCCTCGCTGGGAGGTCAACCTGCCCTGCCGACTAGATAGTGCCCGGTCAGCGGAACCATCAGAGGGCAAAAATTACTTACCTTCCCTAGGAAATTAACCTCCCATGCCGGCTAGAGAGAGCCCGGTCAGCGGAACCATCCGAGGGGAAAAATACTTAGCCTCTCTGGTAGGTCAACCTGCTCTGCCGGCTAGAGAGAGTCCGGTTAGCGGAAACATCAGAGGGGAAAAATCACTTATCCTCCCTGGGATGTCAACCTGCCCTGCCGGCTAGAGAGAGCCCGATCAGCAGAACCAACCGAAGGGAAAAACACTTAGCCACCCTAGGAGGTCAACCAGCCTTGCCGGCTAGAGAGAGCCCGGTCAGCGGAACCATCCGAGGGGAAAAATCACTTACCCTCTCTGGGAGGTCAACCTGCCCTGCCGGCTAGAGAGAGCCCGGTCAGCGGAACCATCCGAGGGGAAAAACACTTAGCCTCCCTGGGAGGTCAACCTGCCCTGCTGGTTAGAGAGAGTCCGGTCAGCGGAACCATCCGAGGGGACGAATCACTTACCCTCCCTGAGAGGTCAACCTGCCCTGCCGGCTAAAGAGAGTCCGGTCAGTGGAACCATTCGAGGGGGAAAATACTTAGCCTCCCTGGGAGGTCAATCTGCCGTGCCGGCTAGAGAGAGCCCGGTAAGCGGAACCATCCGGGGGGAAAAATCACTTACCTTCCCTGGGAGGTCAACCTGCCCTGCCGGCTAGAGAGAGCCCGGTCAGCGGAACCATCCGAGGGAAAAAATACTTAACCTCCTTAGGAGGTCAACCTGCCCTGCCGGCTAGTGAGAGCCTGGTCAGCGGAACCATCCGAGAGGAAAAATCACTTACCCTCCCTGGAAGGTCTACCTGCCCTGCCGGCTAGAGAGAGCCCGGTCAGCGGAACCATCCGAGGGAAAAAATCACTTACCTTCCCTGGGAGGTCAACCTGCCCTGCTGGCTAGAGAGATCCCGGTCAGTGGAACCATCAGAGGGGAAAAATACTTAGCCTCACTGGGAGGCCAACCTGCCCTGCCGGCTAGTGAGAGCCCGGTCAGCGGAACCATCCGAGGGGAAAAATCACTTACCCTCCCTGGGAGGTCAACCTGCAATGCCGGCTAGAGAGAGCCCGGTCAACGGAACCATCCGAGGGGAAAAATACTTAACCTCCCTGGGAGGTCAACCTGCCCTGCCGGCTAGAGAGAGCCCGGTCAGCGGAACCATCCGAGGGAAAAAATTACTTATCCTCCCTGGGAGGTCTACCTGCCTTGCCAGCTAAAGAGAGCCCGGTCAGCGAAACCATCTGAGGGGAAAAATCACTTACTGTTGAAACCAGTTTCCCGGTTTCAGCGTTCGAAAGGGGGTTGCGACTAACTCTTACTTGACCTAAGCCTAGACCCTTGACCGGTCACTAGGAACTAAGAGACTCGGACTTGATAACAACTGGAGTCTAGGAACAGACCCCTTAAGCTTCAGCGTGGAGGTCCCACCTCATACCCAGAAGCCCACTCGGAACTTCCCCTCCCAAGCCAATGCTAAGCCTGGGCACCTTGGAGGGCACTAAGAACCACCTCACTGTCAGCTGAAGGATGACAAGGGAGGGGGGGGGGTGCTTGCTCACAAGACACATGCAAGGGGGGGGGGGGGGGGGGGGGGGTAGTGACCAACCCTTCCCAAGGTGCCCATGGGGGCCTATTTATAGACTTCTCAAAATCGGGCTGCGGATAGCCGAAATTTCTCTATCCGCAGCTCGATCATGACCCTGAATGATCAATGCAGGAGGGGGGGGGGGGGGGGGAGTGGGACTCAAGGTGCCCACTCCCCCCCTCACGGGAGGTCATACCGGCCTCCCCAACGGATGCTGGGCGAGTGGGAGGATCCCTCCCACTCGCCCAAAGGGGGCGGCGAGTGGGAGAGGCTCTCCCACTCGCCCTTAAGGTGGGCCGTCGAGTGGGAGAGGCTCTCCCACTCGCCCTTAAGGGGGCCGGCGAGTGGGAGTGCCTCTCCCACTCGCCCGACGAGTGGGAGGGCTCCTCCCACTCTTCCCACATAGGGCCGGCGAGTGGGAGGATATCTCCCACTCGCCCATAGGTGTTTGGCGAGTGGGAGGTTCCTCCCACTCGCCCCAAGAGTGCCGGGCGAGTGGGAGGGTTCCTCCCACTCGCCCGAAGAGAGTGGGTGCTCCCTCCGTCTCTCCCGCAGCCTCTTGTTGCCTTGATCGGTTTCGGCCGTTTCAGCGCGGTCGTTTTGCCCGTCTCGGCCACCTTCACTGTCTTGGTCTCATCCGGGTCGGGTCACACCGACTCGGGAAATATGAGGGTTGTACACAATCCCCGCTCTTTGCGAGCTTGTCCCAAGCTCGAAAAGAAAGTCCAACCCACCTATTTGACGAGTAGGTGGGACCTTAGGGGAATCCACGAAGGGATCTGCCATCGGGAAACCTCTGCCAAGCCTTTCGGCTGAAGCCATCTTGAGATGAAGGGTGAACCCTTCCCCACTAAACACCCCTCCGGCGAGCCGAGCTCGACAGGAGGTGGAGAAAGCTCAACACCTGAGGTCGGACTAAGCCCAAACGAAGGTGGACGAAAACCCGATACCTCTAGTCGAGCTGAACTCGACCTGAGGTAGGGAACGAACCTTTGTCCACTAAACACCCCTCCGGCGAGCCGAGCTCGACAGGAGGTGGAGAAAGCTCAACACCTGAGGTCGGACTAAGCCCAACCGAAGGTGGACGAAAACCCGATACCTCTATTCGAGCTTAACTCGACCCGAGGTGGGAAACGAACCTTTCTCCACTAAATACCCCTCCGGCGAGCCGAGCTCAACAGGAGGTGGAGAAAGCTCAACACCTGAGGTCGGACTAAGCCCAACCAAAGGTGGAGGGAAACTTGACACCTCTAACCGAGCTGAACTCGGCCTGAGGCGGAGGAAAAACTCAACACTTCTGGTCGAGCCGAGCTCGGCCTGAGATGAGAGGCAAACCTTTCTCCACTAAACACCCCTCCGGCAAGCCGAGCTCGACTGGAGGTGGAGAAAGCTCAACACCTTAGGTCGAATTGAACTCGACCTGAGGTGGAGGAAGAACTCAACACTTCTGGTCGATCCGAGCTCGACCTGAGGTGGGAGGCAAACCTTTCTCCACTAAACACCCCTCCGGCGAGCCGAGCTCGACTGGAGGTGGAGAAAGCTCAACACCTTAGGTCGAATTGAACTCGACCTGAGGTGGAGGAAGAACTCAGCACTTCTGGTCGAGCCGAGCTCGACCTAAGGTGGGAGGCAAACCTTTCTCCACTAAACACCCCTCCGGCGAGTCGAGCTCCACTGAAGGTGGAGAAAGCTCAACACCTTAGGTCGAATTGAACTCGACCTGAGGTGGAGGAAAAACTCAGCACTTCTGGTCGAGCCGAGCTCGACCTGAGGTGGGAGGCAAACCTTTCTCCACTAAACACCCCGCCGGCGAGCCGAGCTCGACTGGAGGTGGAGAAAGCTCAACACCTTAGGTCGAATTGAACTCGACCTGAGGTGGAGGAAGAACTCAGCACCTCTAGTCGAGTCGAGCTCGACCTGAGGTGGGAGGCAAACCTTTCTCTACTAAACACCCCTCCGATGAGCCGAGCTCGACTGGAGGTGGAGAAAGCTCAACACCTTAGGTCGAATTGAACTCGACCTGAGGTGGAGGAAAAACTCAGCACTTCTGGTCGAGCTGAGCTCGACCTAAGATGGAGGGAACTCAACATCTCTAGTCGAGTCAGACTCAACCTAAGATGGAGGGAACTCAACATCTCTAGTTGAGTCGAACTCAACCTAAGATGAAGGGAACTCAACATCTCTAGTCGAGTCGAACTCAACCTGAGATGGAGGGAACTCAACATCTCTAGTCGAGTCAAACTCAACCTAAGATGGAGGGGTCTCAACATCTCTAGTCGAGTCGAACTCAACCTAAGATGGAGGGAACTCAACATCTCTAGTCGAGTCGAACTCAACCTGAGATGGAGGGAACTCAACATCTCTAGTCGAGTTGAACTTGACCTGAGATGAAGGGAACTCAACATCTCTAGTCGAGTCGAACTCAACCTGAGATGGAGGGAACTCAACATCTCTAATCGAGTCGAACTCAACCTCAGATGGAGGGGACTCAACATCTCTAGTCGAGTCGAACTCAACCTAAGATGGAGGGAACTCAACATCTCTAGTCGAGTCGAACTCAACCTGAGATGGAGGGAACTCAACATCTCTAGTCGAGTTGAACTTGACCTGAGATGAAGGGAACTCAACATCTCTAGTCGAGTCGAACTCAACCTGAGATGGAGGGAACTCAACATCTCTAGTCGAGTCGAACTCAACCTGAGATGGAGAGAACTCAACATCTCTAGTCGAGTCGAACTCAACCTAAGATGGAGGGATCTCAACATCTCTATTTGTGTCGAACTCAACCTGAGATGGAGGGAACTCAACATCTCTAGTCGAGTCGAACTCAACCTAAGATGGAGGGGACTCAACATCTCTATTCGATTCGAACTCAACCTAAGATGGAGGGAACTCAACATCTCTAGTCGAGTCGAACTCAACCTGAGATGGAGGGAACTCAACATCTCTAGTCGAGTTGAACTTGACCTGAGATGAAGGGAACTCAACGTCTTCCAGGGAGCAGAGCTCAACTGGAAATGGAGGCAGCTCAACAAGAGCCCGCGCGCCGGTTTCTCTTCTCGCCTGCTGAAGCCCAAAGACAGCTAAGGGAGAAAGGAGAGAGAAAGAGGTGAACCTTCGAGGGTAGCGACGGCTGCCCCACCTTGCCCTGCTGAAGCCGAGTGTACTCGCAGGAGGATTGTGACGTCAACGACCCAAGCCCTGGGGAGCTGCCTTCATGAGGCGGATGCTCTCCGAGACAGCTGGAGGGGAGTCTTTGCCAATGACATCCTGCATGAGTTCTCCCCTTCTCCTGCGCGACCCGACTCGTCCCCTTGCAGCGGTGGCTATTCCCCCTGAACGTGAGGGTGGCCAAGGACTTCTTCTCTTCTTTGGATCCTTGTAGGAGCCATATATCTCCTGCATACCTGTTTCCTTTAATCCTGTATGCACCAATAGGGGTGAAGTAATGACTAATGTAACATATGTTATCACTGAACCAGTTACCATTGTAATGAATTTCTTAGCTTACTTTCTCCTTTTACTGCTTGAGGATTTGATACCTTACTTGAACCGATCATTGGGTAGTTAATCGATCCAATGAGCCTCCCATCTGTCGACATGACTGAGCCCGGAGAACGGTCTGTAGTCAGGGATATTACCGATTGGAGGTGGAAGTACCCGCCTGCACCCTGAGTGCTTACCTTCATCCGGAGGCAGAGGAACTCAACGCCTTCCCAATCTGACTGGAGGTGGAAGTACCCATCCACGTCTTAGGTGCTTAGCTCACTTGGAGGCAGAGGAACTCAACGCCTTCCCAACTTGGCTGGAGGTGGAAGTACCCATCCACGTCCTAGGTGCTTAGCTCACCTGGAGACAGAGGAACTCAACGCCTTCCCAATCTCATTGGAGGTGGAAGTACCCATCCATGTCCTAGGGGCTTAGCTTGCCTGGAGGCAGAGGAACTCAATGCCTTCCCAGCCTGACTGGAGGTGGAAGTAACCGTCCGCGTCCTTGGTGCTTAGCGCACCTGGAGGTGGAGGAACTCAACGCCTTCCCAGTCCCCTTACCGATTGGAGGTGGAAGTACCCATCCGCGTCCTTGGTGCTTACCTTCACCTGGAGGCAGAGGAACTCAACGCCTTCCCAATCTGACTGGAGGTGGAAGTACCCGTCCACGTCCTTGGTGCTTAGCGCACCTGGAGGTGGAGGAACTCAACGCCTTCCCAGTCCCCTTACCGATTGGAGGTGGAAGTACCCGTCCGCGTCCTAGGTGCTTACCTTCACCTGGAGGCAGAGGAACTCAACGCCTTCCCAATCTGACTGGAGGTGGAAGTACCCGTCCATGTCCTTGGTGCTTAGCGCACCTGGAGGTGGAGGAACTCAAAGCCTTCCCAGTCCCCTTAACGATTGGAGGTGGAAGTACCCGTCCGCGTCCTAGGTGCTTACCTTCACCTGGAGGCAGAGGAACTCAACGCCTTCCCAATCTGACTAGAGGTGGAAGTACCCGTCCACGTCCTTGGTGCTTAGCGCACCTGGAGGTGGAGGAACTCAACGCCTTCCCAGTCCCCTTACCGATTGGAGGTGGAAGTACCCGTCCGCGTCCTAGGTGCTTACCTTCACCTGGAGGCAGAGGAACTCAACGCCTTCCCAATCTGACTGGAGGTGGAAGTACCCGTCCACATCCTTGGTGCTTAGCGCACCTGGAGGTGGAGGAACTCAACGCCTTCCCAGTCCCCTTACCAATTGGAGGTGGAAGTACTCGTCCGCGTCCTAGGTGCTTACCTTCACCTGGAGGCAGAGGAACTCAACGCCTTCCCAATCTGACTGGAGGTGGAAGTACCCGTCCACATCCTTGGTGCTTAGCGCACCTGGAGGTGGAGGAACTCAACGCCTTCCCAGTCTGACTGGAGGTGGAAGTACCCGTCCACGTCCTTGGTGCTTAGCGCACCTGGAGGTGGAGGAACTCAATGCCTTCCCAGTCCCCTTACCAAGTAGCGAGTCGACTGGACGAGTCCCCCATCTACCGGCATGACTAAGCCCGGAGAATGGTCTCTAGTTGGGGATCTTAGATCAGGGTATTACCCTAGAACCATTTTTTCATTCCTAGTTCGTCTATTACAACTTCACTACCCTACGCCCCTCCAGGGCACTTCATTACACCTCGCCCTTCTTGGGCACTTCACTTACATTTCGCCCTTCCTGGGCACTTCACTCGGCCGCATGCTCCTTGGCCGTCTTCTTCACCACTTCCTTCGTCTCCTCAACTTCTTCTTGGTCTTTCCAGGTGAAGTTACTCCCCCTTGGTTGGACGGGGGCGTTCCTATCACCTCCCTGCCGGGGTAGCTGGTCCTGGGCGAGCTGTTGAAGAGCACTCGTGCCTGGAGGTTCAAACCCTCCTCTGAGACTGGCTCTCTCCCTTGCTGACAGGTTCTCCCTACTTCCATCAGAGGTGGTGAGGCGATCCTAGGTGCAGGTGGTGTTGAGCACTCGCCGCGAGTGGAGGGTGCGGCCTGCATGAACTCCAGGATCTTCTTGCTGAATTCGTCGAAGTCGCTCTTCTTCACATACTCGCAAGGCGGAGGCGGGTCTCACAACTCGTCGCTTCCAACCATGAGACTTGGCTCAGAGTTTTCCGAACTAGTCGCTTCCACGCTCACCACACCAGAATATTGAAACCAGTTTCCCGGTTTCAGCGTTCGAAAGGGGGTTGCGACTAACTCTTACTTGACCTAAGCCTAGACCCTTGACCGGTCACTAGGAACTAAGAAACTCGGACTTGATAACAACTGGAGTCTAGGAACAGACCCCATAAGCTTCAGCGTGGAGGTCCCACCGCACACCCGGAAGCCCACTCGGAACTTCCCCTCCCAAGCCAATGCTGAGCCTGGGCACCTTGGAGGGCACTAAGAACCACCTCACTGTCAGCTGAAGGATGACAAGGGAGGGGGGGTGCTTGCTCACAAGACACACGCAAACGGGGGGGGGGGGGGGGGGGGGGGGGGGGTAGTGACCAACCCTTCCCAAGGTGCCCATGGGGGCCTATTTATAGACTTCTCAAAATCGGCCTGCGGATAGCCGAAATTTCTCTATCTGCAGCTCGATCATGACCCTGAATGATCAATGCAGGAGGGGGGGGGGGGGGGGAGTGGGACTCAAGTTGCCCACTCCCCCCCTCACGAGAGGTCATACCGGCCTCCCCCACGGATGCTGGGCGAGTGGGAGGATCCCTCCCACTCGCCCAAAGGGGGCGGCGAGTGGGAGAGGCTCTCCCACTCGCCCTTAAGGGGGGCCGGCGAGTGGGAGAGGCTCTCCCACTCGCCCTTAAGGGGGGCGGCGAGTGGGAGTGCCTCTCCCACTCGCCCGGCGAGTGGGAGGGCTCCTCCCACTCTTCCCACATAGGGCCGGCGAGTGGGAGTATATCTCCCACTCGCCCATAGGTGTTTGGCGAGTGGGAGGTTCCTCCCACTCGCCCCAAGAGTGTCGGGTGAGTGGGAGGGTTCCTCCCACTCGCCCGAAGAGAGTGGGTGCTCCCTCCGTCTCTCCCGCGGCCTCTTGTTGCCTTGATCGGTTTCGGCCGTTTCAGCGCGGTCGTTTTGCCGGCTCGGCCACCTTCACTGTCTTGGTCTCATCCGGGTCGGGTCACACCGACTCGGGAAATATGAGGGTTGTACAATACCGACCTCCCCCACGGATGCTGGGCGAGTGGGAGGATCCCTCCCACTCGCCCAAAGGTGGCGGCGAGTGGGAGAGGCTCTCCCACTCGCCCTTAAGGGGGGCCGGCGAGTGGGAGAGGCTCTCCCACTCACCCTAAAGGGGGGCCGGTGAGTGGGAGTGCCTCTCCCACTCGCCCGGCGAGTGGGAGGGCTCCTCCCACTCTTCCAACATAGGGCCGGCGAGTGGGAGGATACCTCCCACTCGCCCATAGGTGTTTGGCGAGTGGGAGGTTCCTCCCACTCGCCCCAAGAGTGCCGGGCGAGTGGGAGGGTTCCTCCCACTCGCCCGAAGAGAGTGGGTGCTCCCTCCGTCTCTCCCGCGGCCTCTTGTTGCCTTGATCGGTTTCGGCCATTTCAGCGCGGTCGTTTTGCCCGTCTCGGCCACCTTCACTGTCTTGGTCTCATCCGGGTCCGGTCACGCCGACTCGGGAAATATGAGGGTTGTACACTTACCTTCCCTGGGAGGTCAAACTGCCCTGTCGGCTAGAGAGAGCCCGGTCAGCGGAACCATCCGAGGGGAAAAAATCACTAACCCTCCCTGGGAGGTCAACCTGCCCTCCAGCTAGAGAGAGCCCAGTCAGCGGAACAATCCGAGGGGAAAAATCACTTAGCCTCCCTAGGAGGTCAACCTGCCCTGCCGGCTAGAGAGAGCCCGGTCAGCAGAACCATCCGAGGGGAAAAATACTTAGCCTCCCTGGGAGGTCAACCTACCATGCCGACTAGAGAGATCCCGTTCAGCGGAACCCTCTGAGGGGAAAAATCACTTACCCTCCCTGGGAGGTCAACCTGCCCTGCCGGCTAGAGAGAGCCCGATCAGCGGAACCATCCGAGGGGGAAAATACTTAGCCTCCCTGGGAGGTCAAACCGCCCTGCCGGCTAGAGAGAGCCCGGTCAGCGAAACCATCCAAGGGGAAAAATCACTTAGCCTCCCTGGGAGGTCAACCTACCCTGCTGGCTAGAGAGATCCGGTTGGCGGAACCATCCGAGGGAAAAAATCACTTAGCCTCCCTGGGAGGTCAACCTGCCCTGCCGGCTAGAGAGAGCCCGGTCAGCGGAACCATCCGAGGGGAAAAATCACTTAACCTCCCTGGGAGGTCAACCTGCCCTGCCGGCTAGAGAGAGCCTGGTCAGCGGAACTATCCGAGGGGAAAAATCATGTAGCACAATACATCCTGGAGTAAACAGTCGGGGATAAAATTAATTTTAACTAAGAACTTGCCGATACAAGGTTCACTCAGAATGCTCACTCTTGGAGATTGTTCTATTCCCGTCACTGCCATTATTGACCTTCGACCCTCATCTCCAGAAACTTTGGGCAGGTGGATGTCGCGTGACCTTCCTCCTGATGGAAGTCACAGTAAGGTAACTCCACTCGGACGCCCCCTCTTCCTCCCGTACGATTTCTTCTTCTTCTTTAGCCGATCGCCATGGTTTGCTGAGGCGGTGGAGGGGGTGTCTTCGGTCCTGGCCTCCACTTTGGGCGGTCGGGTCTCTCCCCTGGAAGCTGTCATCTTCTCGATCAAACTTTCTTTCGGGATCCTCCATCTCACCTCCCTGCTGCCTTACCTCTGGCTCACTCAGCTTGGCCAACCTTTTTGCGAACTCCGGATTGGCCTCCTCCCACTCAATTTCTTATGCCGCCCTTTCCATCAATTCCTCGAAGGATAGGGGGGGCCTTCTGTTTTAAGCTCATCTTGAAGAACCCCTCCCGCAACCCCACTATGAAGGCGAGCTGGATGGTGAACCCTGACACCTCCTGGACTTGGACCTCTTCCTGGAACTGTCAGCGTAATGAGCCAGCGACTCCCCTGACTCTAGCTTGATCTTAAAGAGTGCTTCGACATCCTTCTTCCTCTTCCTTGACATCGAGAAGCGCAACAGGAAACCTCGGCGCAGATCCTCGAAGACATAGATAGACCCCCCGGGGAGCTGGTGGAACCAATCCCGTGCCTTCTCCTTCAAAGTGGCCGCGAAGAGTCGGCACTTGAAAGCGTCCGACATGGGCCTTATGGAGACCATGTCCTCAAACCACTGCAAGTGCAGGACTGGGTCATCCTTGCCGGAGTAATAAGACATCTCCGGCCCTCCGAACCCCTCTGGAACCAGGGCCGAGAGGATCAACTCACACAAAGGACTTCCCTTGCTCGCCCCTCTTTGGGGCTGGGCGAGTGGGGGTATGACACCTCCCCACTCTCCCCCTTGGGGCTGGGTGAGTGGGGGCATGACACCTCCCCACTCTCCCCCTTGGGGCTGGGCGAGTGGGGGCATGGTACCTCCCCACTCGCCCTCTTGGGGCTGGGCGAGTGGGGGCATGCCACCTCCCCACTCGCCCTCTTGGGGCTGGGCGAGTGGGGGCATGGCACCTCCCCACTCGCCCCCTTGGGGCTGGGCGAGTGGGGCCATGCCACCTCCCCACTCGCCCCCTCCTGGTACCTCCTGTTGGATCGATTGGCGACATTAGAGGGGGGCGGGGGTTGGGGGGGGGGGGTGAATAAGGGAATAAAATTCTTCTTTATAATTTTAGACAATTTACTAATTGTTTTGTAATAGGAGAAAGACAAAATAACAATTTAGCTAAATTAAGAGAATATCATAATTTTCAAGTTTAGAAATAAGTACTAAATTGTTTTATGATTAAAGAGATTGAAATAAACAATTTAGATAAAGTAATTAAAATTGAAAACTTTGTAACCAATATTTAAAGATTATGCCAAATGATAGAAATCAAGTAAACACAGAAAGAGACATGATTATATTATATAGAAAATGTGTTTACATAAATTGATTTCAATATCGCTTGAAATCGGTGGCGTATAAAGTAATACAATTTTTTCTTTTCTATACCGACTTCTATCCCCACAAACCGGTTGGCTTTAGCCTATCCTTCCCCGGATAAGGCCTCAAGCCGCTCTAGCCAGTCCTTCCCCGGATATGGCCTCGAGCCCCCTAGATCTAATCACCTAGAACTAGTCGCCAACACAAGGCGAATTCCCCCCTAAGTCCTACCCAGACCTAGTCGCCAACACAAGGCGAATTAACTAAACGATTACAAAAAGTATGGAATGAAAATAAAGATAACAATAATAAAACTCCCTATATGAGATCTCTGAAGATGAGGATGAAGGATCGATGTAGCATAAGCGAGGTTGAAGCGATCGTTCTTCGGATGCACCGTGGTGGTTTCCTTCTCCAGAAATCCTCTTTGGCTTTGAGTGGGAGATGAACTTTCGGCAGAGTAGCAGCTCTGGAAATTTGGCACAAGTAATCTCTCTAGAAGCACTCACGCAAAACGAGAGAGAGCCCATCAATTTATAGAACTTGAAGATAGCGCCTGCGGTAGCTCCTAGCGCTTGTGGAAGCGTTCGTGTGGAACAGTTGCGAAACTGTCGGCGGCGTGGCGCTGTGCACGAACTTGAGATAGTGCCAGGCGGTAGCGCTAGCGCTAGCGATAGCGTTCGTGTGGAGCGGACTTTCGTCGAACGGAGCTTTAAGTTCGTCAAATGGAATTTTCGTCGAACGGAGTTTTCGTCGAACAAAATTTTCGTCGAACGGAGCTTCAAGTTCGTCGAACGAAATTTTCGCCAAACAGAGTTTTCGTCGAACGCAGGCAAATTCGTCGAACGGAACCTGAGATAGCGTCTGGCGGTAGCTCTAACGCTGGCGGTAGTGCATTCTTCCAGATGTTTGAATTCAGCTGCTTTCTACCTGTGGAGTATTGCACTTATAGTTCCTGCACACTATAAGCACACGACAAGCAAGATATATAATTTGGGATTTATTATTCTCAAACAAAGGGATGTGACACACATGTCCAACAATCTCTCCCTTTTGATAATAACAAATCCTCTTAGCAAGAAATCAACAATAATGTTTATAGTATATGATAAGCAAGATGATAGTGCAACTATAGTATATGATAAGCATGATGATATGCATACTTCCCCTATCTTAATGCTCCCTTGCATACTCCCCCTATCTTAATGCTCCCCCTACATAAATGCAATTTATGTTTTACTCCCCATAAATGATATATTACATGAATTATTCTCCCCTTAATCTTCTATATTTCTCCTATATAGATTTCTTCAATTAATCTCCCCCTTTTGGTATTATCAAAAGAAGGTAGGGTGAGGGTAGTAAGGAGGCATTTCTTATAAATGATAAAGCATGATCGAGCTTTTGTAATATAGATAATGATAAAGATTTTAAGCATAGTATATATAAGAGATTTCAAATACAAAGATAAGAGTTGTAAGCAAGCGGAAGATTATAAGAAACATCTTTTTGTAAGCATGATAAGCATAAGTAAAAATATGAGTTTTAGTTCAAAATTGAAAGATGTTTTAACCTTTTTGAAATCTCAAAGTTTTTCATAAAGGTACCAAACATGAAATGAACATATCAAAGAGAGATTATACTACAATGTTACTTAATTTTAAGTTCAAGAGATACCAAAACATTGTAGAGATCATGCTAGGTTATCTAGTGCATTTCTTATATAAAGAGTAGTATAGATAAAGTATTAGAATCCAATACTCATGAGAAGAAGTGTTATGAAAGATAATGATATGCACATAAGTGTATTTTGAGCAATGTTAACAATTGATTTAAATCACAAAATACAAGACATATGTAGAGTAAAGTGCACAATAAAACACAAGTATATCATCTTTCACACACTTTTAATGCACATAATTTTAAACAAAGTGGTGTAGTAACCAAGGTTTGCACAAGACACTTTACTATTCTTTCCAAGGTGCTCAACCTCACAATGCTTATGAAGACTTATCAGGAGGTTCAAGTAGTGCTTGATGGAGTTATATTTGTCTACATATATAATTTTTGTTCACATTTGTGAGACAACATTCTCCGAATACACTTGTTTTGCAAACCCAACTTTTTAAACTTAACCACTTTTCAAAATTTCATAAGTGCAATTCAAATGTAGTGTAGGCAATAAACTTATGCAAGTTTTAATTCATTGTACAAATACAATACACAAGCAAGTATTTTAGATTTAAACACACATGTTGATTATCAAAATAAGTGAGTGAAATGTATCATTATCAATCATAAAACATTTACTCATACTTAGAGGCAAGCTAAGCTTGGTTCTACACATATTTTCCAATACAATTGATGCACTTTTAAATAGATATATCAAAGCATGATAAACAAAACAATGTTCATAGTAATTTCAAGGAATAAATTTTAACATTGTAAAGAATTCTAAATAATTGAATTCATTCATGCTTGATATTAGCAATAAAGATCATACAGTTTTTTTGTTGTTTTGAAATTGTTTTTTAATTAAATAAAAATAGAAAAAATCACACAAACATATTTTTGTGTTTTTGAATTTTGAATTTTTGTAGTTGATTTTTCATAATACAAATAAAACAAAAATAAAATAGACAGAAACACAAAAATAAATTAGTACATATAAACTAACATATTTTTAAGGATTTTTATAAATTTTGAAAATCACAAAATTCAAAAATTCACATTAGCGCTGGCGCTAACGCTAGCGCTGGAAATAGTACACGATTTTTTAAGAATTTTAAAAATCCGATTTTTTATATTTATTAGGGGTCTTAAGAGTAGTCTTATGCAGAAATTTTGTAATTTTCAGAGATGTCTTGATTGCTTAAATTGCATAAAACATTAGCGTTTTACATGTTATTCATCCTAAGATGTCTAAGACTCCTAATTCCAACCTTAACATTTGAAACCTTGCATCGGGAAGAGATTTAGTGAATATATCAGCAAGTTGAGAGTCCGTGCCAATGAAACTTATTCTAACATTTTCCTTCTTAATGTGATCCCTTATGAAATGATGACGTACATCTATATGTTTGGATCTAGAATGGTGTACCGGATTATTTGTGAGATCAATGGCACTTTTGTTGTCACATTTTAGTTCAATAAGTTTTAGATGAAAACCAAAGTCCTCTAAAGTTTGGCTCATCCATAGTGCTTGTGCACAACAACTTCCTAATGCAATGTATTCGGCCTCCGTGGTGGAGAGTGCAACCAAGTTTTGTTTCCTACTTGACCATGCAACTAATGAAGGTCCTAGAAAATGACAAGTACCACTAGTGCTTTTTCTATCAAGTGAACAACCGACGTAGTCTGAATCGGAGTAGCCGTGAAGTGTAAATGAATTATTGTGCGGGTAGTCTAGATGACCCAATGAGATATATAAAAATTCATTTTACCGCTTTTAAATGAGATTCTTTTGGATTGGCTTGAAATCGAGCACATAAGCATACGACAAACATAATATCGGGTCTAGTTGCACTTAGATAAAGTAGAGATCCTATCATACTTCTATATAAAGTTTGATCTATAGAAATTCCTGATTCATCTTTTCCTAATTTTAGTGATGCACTCATTGGTGTAGAAGCATGTTTAAGGTTTTCAAATCCAAAACGTTTTAGCATATCATGGACATATTTAGTTTGACATACAAAGATACCATCAATTCTTTGTGATATTTGAAAACCAAGGAAATAAGAAAGTTCTCCTACAAGACTCATTTCAAATTCATTTTTCATCACTAAAATAACTTCTTTACACATCTCTTCATTAGTAGATCCAAAAATAATATCATCAACATATATTTGTAAAATAATTATATCATCATTGTTGTGCTTAATGAAGAGATTATTATCCGCACTTCCCATAATATAACTGTGCTTTAATAAAAATGATGTAAATCTTTCATACCATGCACGGGGCGCTTGTTTTAAACCATAAAGCGCTTTCTCTCGTTTATAAACATGATTTGGAAAATTTTCACTAATAAAACCGGGGGGGGTGTTCAACATAAACTTCTTCTTTTACAAACCCATTTAGAAAAGCACTTTTCACATCCATTTGAAATAGTTTTATTCTTTTAAAGCT
Organism: Dactylorhiza incarnata; assembly: GCA_033032865.1. Lineage (NCBI taxonomy): Eukaryota > Viridiplantae > Streptophyta > Magnoliopsida > Asparagales > Orchidaceae > Dactylorhiza > Dactylorhiza incarnata. Next base: position 4,997,387 of record JAWHQI010000198.1, read on the forward strand.
TGCAAATGCTAGAAAAATTCTTATAGACTCTAATCTAGCAACGGGTGCAAAAGATTCATCAAAATCTATCCCCTCGATTTGAGAATATCCTTGTGCTACTAATCGTGCTTTATTTCTAGAGATTCTTGACTCACCATCTAATTTATTTTTAAAAATACATTTTACACCTACAACTGGGTGATTAGATGGTCTTTCAACTAATTTCCAAACATTATGTCACTCAAATTGTTCTAACTCTTCATTCATAGCCAAAAACCAAAATTCATCATTTAAAGCGGTAGAAATGGTTTTTGGTTCTATTTCGGAAACAAAATAAATATTTGAAAAATATTCATGAAGAGAAGAGTGAGTTCTTACCCCGATGGATGGTTCACCAATTATCAATTCCTGTGGATGAACCTTTGTGAATTTTAAGGTACTTGGAGGTACATATTCATCTTTCTTGGCCTCCTCTTCTTCTTCTTTGGAAGGTTCTTTGTCACCATGCTCCAAAGGCGGTAATAGATCATCCTCGTTGCCCGCGGAAAGTTTTTCTACACAAGGAACAAACTCATCAAATTTTACATTTATTGACTCTTCAACTCTACTAGTTCTTTTATTAAAAATTCTATATGCTTTACTAGTTGAAGAGTACCCAATAAAAGTTCCTTCATCACATTTTTCATCAAACTTTCCTAAGCTATCTTTTGTATTCAAAATAAAATATTTACAACCAAAAACTTTAAAATAAGATACATTAGGCTTCTTTTGAAAATAGAGTTCATATGGTGTGAGATTAAGAGATGGGCGAAGCATGATTCTATTCAAAACATAACACGATGTATTTACGGCTTCGGCCCAAAAGGCCTTAGGTAATATATATTCACATAACATAGTGCGTTCTAGTTCTTGAAGTGTCCTATTCTTTCTTTCTACAACACCATGTTGTTGTGGTGTGCGTGGTGCAGAGAACTCATGTTTAATGCCTAACATATCACAAAAGGATGTAAATTTTTCATTTTCAAATTCTCCTCCATGATCCGAGCGAATGCATTTAATTTTTAAATCACTTTCATTTTGAATAAGAGTACATAATTTTGCAAATTCACAAAACGCATCGGATTTGGAAGAGAGAAATAATGTCCAACAATATCTTGAAAAATCATCTATTAAGACATATGTATATAATCTACCACCAAGACTTGGAGTGCTAACGGGACCAAAAAGATCCATATGAATTATTTGCAAGTGTCTTGTAGTAGAAATGAAATTTTTACTTTTGAAAGAGGATCTAGAAAATTTACCTTTTTGACATGGTGAACAAAGTGAAGGTAAGGTTCCGTTTAACATAGGCAATCCTCTAATTAAATTACTTTTGGCAAGTTTTACAATGAGCTTTGTGCTAGCATGTCCTAGTCTTCTATGCCAAAGTTCTAACTCATCATTTTTAGTGATAAAACATTTTATAGATGATTTAGAAAGATCATGAAAAGAAACTATATAAACATTATGTATTCTTGGTGCAGTTAGTAAAATATCTTTTGTAGTAGGATTAGATATTTTGCATAAGTTAGAGGAATATTCAAATAACACATCTAATCCTGTATCACATAATTGGCTAATAGAAATTAAATTGTGTTTTAATCCTTTCACATAAAGAACATTAGATATAGTAAAGGATTTGTTACCAATTGTACTAATTCCCATGATCCTTCCTTTTCCGTTATCGTCAAACGTCACGATCCCTCCCTTCTTCTTTTCTAGGCTAAGGAACTTAGCTTTATTTCCCGTCATGTGCTTGGAGCATCCTAAATCCAAGTACCACACGTCTTCATTGTCCTTAGCCTGCCTGCACATCTAGAAAGAAGATGAGAGTAAAGATCCGGATACCCAAGTGGTACCACCCATAGAATAAGTGGAAGGCTTAGGTACCCAAATTTGTTTTAAAGTATTTTGTTTTATTTTCCTGCAATAACTAGATGTGTGACCTAACCTATAACAGTTTGCACACGAAATAAAGGGGGTTGAGACCATTTTCTGGAAAATTTTCTTGCTGGAAGAAATTAGATTTACAGAAGAAAAACATTTTGAAAAAGAGAATTCAGGTTTCTGGTATGAGGTGCTAGCGCCGGCGTTAGTGGCTAGCGCCGGGCGGTAGCCCTTACCTCGATATCCGAGCCCAAATTTTCCAGAACCATGGCACTGGTTCCCTAAAACCATTTCCAGTGATTTTTTGCCAATTCCAAATTTTTTAATGGCAATGGTGAGATCATGAACTTGTGCTTTATGTGAAGAATTTTCTTTCACAAGCATGACACACCTATTTTCAAAACCTTTTATATTATTTTTGATTTGCAAAAGAGAGGCTTCTAATTTCCTTTCTAATTCCCCCTTCTCTTTTGTAAGAGCTTTGGCATGAGAGAGGGCTTTAGAAAGTGACTCTTCAATATCTTTTGCCAATTTAGTGGAGTGATCACACTCTTGGCAAGAAACCTTTCTCTTTTCTAAAACAATTACCTTTTTGGAAAGCTTTTGATTTTCTTTAATAAGAGATTCATTTTCACGATTCAATAAAATACTATCTTTCATATTTTTATCAAAAACTTTGCAAGTTTCAAGGAATTCATTATAGAGTTCATCATAAGTGGGAGGAGTTACCTCGGTGTCGCTAAGAACACTGGTGTCGTCGCCATCGTTTCCATGTCCCATGAGGCACATGTTAGCTTCCTCATCTTCGCTTGATGAAGACCCGCTTGATTCTTCGGAGGAGGAGGAAGAGTCATCCCATGTTCTAGCTTTTAGCACTTTCTTCTTCTCCTTTCCTTTGTGCCGCTTTTCCTTCTTCTCCTTCAAGAACTTTGGGCACTGGCTCTGAATGTGTCCGGTCTTCCTACAATGAAAGAACTATGGTGGAGGTCTTTCTTCTTCATCGTCGCTCTCCTTTTCTTTCTTTGAGGATGACCCTTTCCATCTTGCATCCTTTTGGATAAATTTTCGGAAAGTGTTTCTCCTTTCCGGATTTCGCATGAACTTTCAGAAGTTCTTCACCAAAAGGCTTTCTTCATCCTCATTCTCTTGGCACTCCTTCTTTGATTTTAATGCCAACGTCTTCTTCTTTGGCCCCTTGTTGTATTCATAATGTTGGATTTTGAGTTCTACCTCATGGGTTTTGAGATTCCCAATGAGGCTCTCAACTTGGAGCGTCCTTAGATAGTGCGATTCTGAAATGGCCGTCACCTTCGGGTTGAATTTTGGTGGAAGGAAACGAAGGATCTTTCGAACCAATTCGCCATTGGAGAAGGTCTTTCCAAGAGCTTTGGAGGCATTGACGATCTTGGTGAAGCGTGTGTATATGCCATCAACATCTTCACTTTCATCCATCCGGAATTTTTCATATTCCGACTCAAGTTGGAAAAGCTTTGAATCTTTAACCTGCGATGTACCTTCATGAGTAACTTCCAAATGATTCCAAATTTCATATGCAGTAGTACATGCAGAAATTCTATTAAATTCATTTCTATCTAACGCGCAAAATAAAGCATTCATAGCATTGGCGTTACTTTTGCATTTTAGCTTATCCCTATCATCCCATTTATCTTTTGGTTTATCTAAAGTTATCTCTCCAACTACAAATGTAGGAGGAGAGTATTCCTCTTCTACCATATTCCATACCTCAATATATAGGGTCATAAGAAAACATCTCATCCTATTTTTCCAGTAATTATAATCTGACCCGGTAAAGAGTGGAGGTCTACTAATTCCCTGACCCTCGGAAAAAGCGAGATCATAAGACGCCATTATTCATGGTTTTTAAACCGTTTGGAATAACCTACCTCTGATACCACTTGTTGGATCGATTGGCGCCCTTAGAGGGGGGGGGGGGGGGGGGGTGAATAAGGGAATAAAATTCTTCTTTATAATTTTAGACAATTTACTAAATTGTTTTGTAATAGGAGAAAGACAAAATAACAATTTAGCTAAATTAAGAGAATATCATAATTTTCAAGTTTAGAAATAAGTACTAAATTGTTTTATGATTAAAGAGATTGAAATAAATAATTTAGATAAAGTAATTAGAATTGAAAACTTTGTAACCAATATTTAGAGATTATGCCAAATGATAGAAATCAAGTAAACACAGAAAGAGACATGATTATATTATATAGAAAATGTGTTTACATAAATTGATTTCAATATCGCTTGAAATCGGAGGCGTATAAAGTAATACAATTTTTCCTTTTCTATACCGACTTGTATCCCCACAAACCGGTTGGCTAAAGCCTATCCTTCCCCGGATAAGGCCTCAAGCCGCTCTAGCCAATCCTTCCCCGGATATGGCATCGAGCCCCCTAGATCTAATCACCTAGAACTAGTCGCTAACACAAGACGAATTCCCCCTAAGTCCTACCCAGATCTAGTCGCCAACACAAGGCGAATTAACTAAACGATTACAAAAAGTATGGAATGAAAATAAAGACAACAATAATAAAACTCCCTATATGAGATCTCTGAAGATGAGGATGAAGGATCGTTGTAGCATAAGCGAGGTTGAAGCGATCATTCTTCGGATGCACCGTGGTGGTTTCCTTCTCCAGAAATCCTCTTTGGCTTTGAGTGGGAGATGAACTTTCGACAGAGTAGCAGCTCTGGAAATTTGGCACAAGTAATCTCTCTAGAAGCACTCACGCAAAATGAGAGAGAGCCCATCAATTTATAGAACTTGAAGATAGCGCCTGCGGTAGCTCCTAGCGCCTGCGGTAGCGTTCGTGTGGAGCGGTTGCGAAACCGTCGGCGGCGTGGCGCTGTGCACGAACTTGAGATAGCGCCAGGCGGTAGCATTCGTGTGGAGCGGACTTTCGTCGAACGGATCTTCAAGTTCGTCGAACGGAGTTTTCGTCGAACAAAATTTTCGTCGAACGGAGCTTCAAGTTCGTCGAACGAAATTTTTGTCGAACGGATTTTTCATCGAACGCAGGCAAATTCGTCGAACGGAACCTGAGCTAGCGCCTGGCGGTAGCTCTAACACTAGCGGTAGTGCATTCTTCCAGATGTTTGAATTCAACTGCTTTCTACCTGTGGAGTATTGCACCTATAGTTCCTGCACACTATAAGCACACGACAAGCAAGATCAACTACAATTTGGGATTTGTTATTCTCAAACAAAGGGATGTGACACACATGTCCAACACCTCCTTCCTGGATTGCTGGCTGAGAGTGTCCTCGCCAACCTCCTGGGACGGGACCTCCGGACCACCTCCTTTCTTGCATTCACCTATCGCGCCGAAAGTTAGCTGCAAGGTGCGCAGGACTTCCTGCTTGAAATTTTCCAACATCTCCATTGTCACTCCAGCCACTGGGCGATGCGAGTGGCCTGGGTCGGATCCTCCTCCACCTACAGCCATGGAGCTCAACTTTGAGGTTTTCTTGTGTTGGTCACTCTCCACGCTCACCGCACCAAAAATGTTGAAACCAAGACTTGAGAACAAGACTTAGTCTCTGTGGAGTTCGGGCCCTCAACAAGTTGGGGGGTGACCACACACTTACTTCTCCCAAGGGAGAGCTCTAGGCTAAGAGGCTAAGGAACTAGGAACAAGATCAAGGGCTTAGCGAGGAGGTCCCACCACACACCCGGAAGATCTTAGAGCGCTTCCCCTCCCAAGCCAATTCTAAGCTTGTGCACCTTTGGAGGCTCTCTCCACCCACCAAAGAAACATGGGGAGAGAGTGGCCAAAAGAGAGATCCTCTCCAAATGGTGCCCCCTTGGTCCTATTTATTGATTTCTAGACTTGGTCTGTCAATAGCCACATTCTGGCCTACGAGATTACAAAAATGCCCTCAAGTTTGGCCTGCCAATAGCCAACTTCCACCATTTATAGGCGCTAAATGCAAACCCCCCTCCTGGGGTTGGGCGAGACCAGGAGGCGGCCCCTCTCTGGCTCGCCCCCTGCTGGGGCGGGGCAAGACTGGGAGGCAACCCCTCTCCGGCTCACCCCCTGCTGGGGCGGGGCGAGACCGGGAGGTGGCCCCTCTCCGGCTTGCCCCCTGCTGGGGCGGGGCGAGACCGGGAGGCGGCCCCTCTCCGGCTCGCCCCCTGCTGGGGCGGGGCGAGACCGGGAGGCGGCTCCTCTTCGGCTCGCCCCTCTTCTAGGGTGGGGTTGAGAGGGGGGGTGGCCGCGCCTCCTCCTCTCGCCCCCTTGCTGGGGAGGGGGAGGGGGGGGGGGCAGGCTGCCCCTCCTCCTCTCGCTCCCCTTGCTGGGACGGGGGTGAGAGGGGGGCAGGCTTCCCCTCCTCCTCTCGCCCCCCCTTACTGGGGCGGGGGCGAGAGGGGGGCAGGCCGCCCCTCCTCCTCTCGCCCCCCTGTTGGTTGGGCGAGCAGGAGGCTCCCGCCTCCACCGCTCGCCTCCTACACGAGCTGGGTGAGCGGGAGGCCTCCGCCTCCCCCTCTCGCCCCCCTCTCTTCCTTCCCTGGACCGTGCTGGAAAATAATGTCTTAAAAGACCCCTTGGGTCCCGGGAGCCCACTCGGCGAATACAGGGTTGTACAATATATATATATATATATTGAGAAAACATTATGAGGAAATATTAATAGTTGTAGGAAAATTGCATTTGGCTATTGGCATATCAATTTTTTTTTTAAATTTTAGGTCTTTATTCAAATCCTTAAAACTGTTATACGCAAACCCCGTCCCCATTGACAGCTTCTTCTCAATACCCACCTATATAGCGATTTGACCTAAACCTCGTAGATCAAAGCCGACATCGCCACCCCTCGTTAATGACTCTGCCTTGTCGGAGTATTTTGACTAGTCCGCTCTCTCAAACATCCCTCCTTCCATGATTAATGCCCGACTCGACCCCCCTTCAATTCCTCCCAATCAGTACGTGCTCGAAGCCGGTTTTGTCCTTGGGAACCAAAACATCATGGAGTCTGGACAACGTCTTAAAGTAATCAGCAACATCATGGAGTCATAGACATTGGATTCAAAGGTGGAGCCAAATTAATTGTATATACTTCTATCACTTTTATTATCTATAAATCGTTTCTATAATTGTAGAACAAAGCAAATTTCTAATTGCGATTTGCCTCTAACAACTCTCAAAATACTGCGTGTGATGTTTTTTTATAATAATTATTTAAATGATTAAACTGCTATAAATATTACCTTGCATCCAGCCAAAAAATAAAGTAAAGGCTCCACAAGAACTATGAGAGCTTATACTTGTTAGAAATGGTGCTTGAAGCATCCGCGTGACTGTCTAGTTTGGAACAGTCTACTCGTTACCCCTAGCAGGGTATTTATAGGAAAACCATAAATCTCCGGCGGGTAAGTGAATCTCTATTGGATCTTAACCAACCATGAAGTATCCGTTAACCCGATATTTAAATATACCTCAACAATCTCTGTTGGATCGGTCGGCGCCCTTAGAGGGGGGGTGAATAAGGGTTTTCAAAAACTTTAGATTATATTTAGAAAAACTTCGGAATATTGCAAGATTAATAAAGAGACATCAAGTAAAACAATAATAAAGAGATATGCTTTATTAATATCAAATAATGTTTTACAAAACTTGATTTCTATGACGCTAGAAATCGGAGGCGACTAATAAAAATTCTTTTTCGTTTTCTATACTGACTCGTATCCCCACGAACCGGTTGGCTTTAGCCGATCTCTCCCCAGATACGGCCTCAAGCCGCTCTAGCCGATCTATCCCCAGAAAGGCCTCGAGCACCCCCTAGACCTAACCTAGATCTAGTCGCTAACACGAGGCGAATTTCATCCCTAAGTCCTACCCCAGACCTAGTCGCCAACACGAGGCGATTTCACTACCGTTTACAGAAAAGATATGAAATGAAAAGACAATAATATAAAAACTCCCTCTATGTGGATCTCTTGGAGAAGTGGACGAAGGCCCGCAGAGTATGATCGTAGTCGATGCGGCCTTTCGTCACGATGATGACGCGAGTTGAAATCTTCTCCACGGATCTCCTTAAGGCTTTATGGAATTGTGGGAGTATCGCTCTGAATCTTCCTCTCCTGTTGTGGCACGAAGCTCTGGAGTTTGGGATTGGAGGAGGATGAAGAATTCGGAGCCAAAGCATCCAATTTATAGCCTTCACGCTACCGTCGGTGCTAGCGCTACCGCCGGCGTTAGCCCGGATTAGGAATGATCTTACGCGACCGAATCTCCCATCCGTGGCAACAATTTGCTTTATGCCTCTTGTGCGCCATGCTACCGCCGGGCGCTAGCTCCTTCTAAAAATGCCACCGGAATCGAGCTAATCAATGCTAGCGTCGGGCGCTATCGCTACCGCCGGCGATAGTGAGCTTGTTTGAATTTTGGCCTCAATTTTGGGGGCAGGCATCATGAGTACTCCTTGAGTCATGTGGACTATGTTAACCTGCACACTTGAACACACAAGATCAAATACACATAGGATTTGTTATTCTCAAACCTAGGAGATGCGGAAGACCGTGTTCCAACAAACTCCCCCTTTTGATACTAACAAATCCATTAATGATAAATCAAAGCATTAATAAATAAGCATGATGAGACTATACTTGTGTGTGTGTGTGAGAGTGATGACTTTAGGATGATTATTGATTTTAGCATTTAGAATTGCTCCCCCTAAATATATGCTCCCCCTATGTGAATGCTCCCTTAATATGTATGCTATCAACTGAATTTTTTATGTTGGGTTTATGATAGCGGGTTACATTTATCATTGTTAGTTCTCCCCCTTTTGCATTTTATCATGTTAGTTCTCCCCCTTTGTTATTAGCAAAAGTGGGTAGGGAAACAAAGCACTAAAAATGTGTAAATAAAAGAGAAGGCATGATCGAGCTTTTTAAGTAAATGATAAGGAGTTTTAGACTTGTCTTTCATTGAAAATGATCAGAGTTATGACTTATTTTATCCCTTTTGTTTGTAGTTCTCCCCCTTTTATATATCAGAGTTTAAGCAAAAAATAATGATTTCCCCTTTAAATAAGAGTTTTAAGCCTAAAAACAATCATGATTTCCAAGTAACCAATCTATCCAGACAATATGTCAACACCCTAGCCCCGTACTAAGTGACGGATGGGCATGAGGAGCTGCAAACATGCCGTAGGTTGGGGTGTTAATCCCATATGCAAACATTAGACAAAAACTTAACCTAACACTCTTTTCCCCCAGTGCCTCGCAAGGCCCCACTGGAACCCTCCCCGGTTAAGGACAAGACATGACTAGAGATAAGGTTATCTAATGTCTACAACCCTACGCCCCCGCTATGGTGAGAAATGAAGTCATGGATAACAATTATTGGAAACATTAAGCATTTAAATCTAATGGGAAATATCATAGCATATGGGTTTATATTTTTATTTGAATTTTTGATATAAAACTCACATAGCTATATTGAAATTCATGAATGAATCAGAGTTTGAGTATTGCGGAAGATTTCGAAAAAGAAACATCATAATACTAAATAAGAGTTTAGGTTAAAAAAGAGATGTTTTATAAGCAATATTTCACTTGTTGGAGGAGTGTTTAGAATAGAAATAAAAAAATTCAACCAATATAAAGTTTACCAAGCAAGTCTACCACTTGTTGCAAGAAAGGAATTTGAAGATTCAAGTGATGATGCACACAAGATGAAAGATTTTAAATAAGTATTAAAGTGCAAGGTCAAACAATTATATGGTAATGATGCGGAAGACATATAGAAGTACAAAAAACATCTTATGGTAATCAATGATGGTTCATAAAAAGATATATGAGTTCAATTTCAAAAAGAAGATGTTTTTGTAAATCATTTTGCATTTAAATTTTTTGTTTTTACAATACAGTAACCAAGCATGAAATAATCTTATCAAAAAGAGATTACTACAATGTTACTTTAATTCACAATTTCAAAACATACCAAACATTGTAGAAAGCATGCTAGGTTATCTAGTACATTTCATAAATAAAGAGTAGTATAGAATTAGCATTAGGATCCAATACTCATGAGAAGAAGTGTTATGGAAGATAATGATGTGCATAAAAGTGTATTTTGAATAGAGTAAACAAATGTTTTAATCAAAAATATAAGTAATATGAAAAGTAAAGAGCACAATAAAACACAAATAATTTTACTTCCACTCACTTCAATGCACAAAGAAAAATGTACAACTACCAAGGTGCTCTGCACACACAATGCTCATCAAGACTTATCAGGGTGCAAAGTAGTGCTTTGGGGATCACATAGTTTTATTCTTCAAGATTGATTTTTATTGTGATCTGGTGTACTTAAGAATAAGTGGTTTTTATTTTGAAAGAAAGTTATGGTTTGCACAAGATACTTTATTATTCTTTCCAAGGTGCTCAACCTCACAACGCTTATTAAGACTTATCAGGAGGTTCAAGTAGTGCTTGGTGGAGTTATCTTTGTCACTTTATTTTATGATTTTGTTTTGTACAAAGTTCTCCGAATACACTTATTTTGCAAACCAATATAATTTATGAAAAAGATAACCACTTTTCTTAACTTTTAAAAGTGCAAATAAAGGTTGTGTAGGTAAGATACTTGTGGAATTTTAATTCATTGTACTATTACAAAACATACACAAACATTCTTAGATTAAACACATAAGTAGACAATGCCAAAATAAGTGAGTGAATTGCGATCATTATCAAACATAAAACATTACTCATACTTAGAGGCATGCTACGCATAGTTCTACACAACTTTTTCAATATAAATTATGCACATATTAATAGATGTATCAAAGCATGATGAAGACAATGTTCAAAGTAGTTTGAAAAGATAAATTGCAACATTATAGAAGTTCTAAATAATAGATTAAATCATGCTTGATTTTTAATGAAGTTCATACAATATTTTTGATATTTTTAAAGAGTAATTTTTATTTAAAGTTTGAACTCATAAAATTGATCTTGGACTTCCCGAGGGCTACCTTGTGAGAGGTTCGCCCGGTACTAGGTGATATGATGGGATGATAGCCCAAATCACCCTTTCGCAAGATACATAGAAAAGTTAAGTTCAGAAGAATAATTTTGATACTTGTTTTTGTTTTGTTTTATATTTTTGTAGTTGATTTTTACAAATAAAAGCATATTTTTATAATTTTTGCTTTTGTAATTTTTATATTTGATTTTTGCATAAAGATGAACTTTAAATAAAGGAAACAACACAAGCGAAAAAACAAAACATATTTTTTGCAATTTGGTTTTTGTACTTTTGTATTTGATTTTTCAAAAAATAAAGAAACACAGAAGTGCAAAACTAAGTAGAAAATATAGATTTATATATTTTAAGGGATTTTTAGAAATTTAAAAATATAGAAAAATGAACAGGGACGCTAGCGCCTGCGGTAGCGCTAGCGCGGGAGACAGTGAACGATTTTTTAGGATTTTAGAAATTTTGATTGGTGGTCTTGATTAGGTGTCCCAGTAGTAGTTCCATGCTGAAGTTGCAGATTTTTAGGAGATGTTTTGGATGGTCCAAATTGCATGAAACGTAAGCGATTTTTTATATGACTTGACAAAATAATCATTTCATGAGATATATTTACTTATGTTTTCATTTTGACTTTTCTAAAGACTTGTGCTTATAACTTAAGAAAATAGGAAATGAAAACCCAAGATATCATGTTTGAACAAATCAAATATGCATGGTTTCGCTGAACAAGGAGTAATGTTCACGCAAATAGTAACATGGATATGCCCTGACATATAAAACCTAAATAGATATAAATATTCTTAAGGTGACAATGTTAGTACGATAAATTTGAGATTAATGTTTTACCAAAGTTTGATTGTGTTTCAACTTAGAGACCTAGAATGGAGTGACAATTCTATTTGATTTGATATCACAATGATTCAAAGGTCTAAACTAGAAATAAATCACAATACACACATAATATACCATAACACCAACCATGGTAAACAATTATAATGTCAATTGTTATCATATAATTTATGATAGTTGTTTATAGATGATTCTTGATATGAATTATGATTTTAGAGATGTTTAGCAAAAGATATCACTAGATCACGGTGGTGTTTGTGAATTCAATATTCATTATGAAGATAACTTCTTTCAACACATTTTAGTGATTTTCCTTTAATTAAGAATTTTGAATATATATATATATGTGATTTTTTGATAGGTGAACAATAGTGATGGTTTAGATCATGTTTGACATCAAGGAGAGAACACAATATAATTTTTTGTTGTGAACAATGACACCCATATTGAAAGTTGAGCTTTTATTTAAATCTTGAATTTTCTTTTAGATCAAGTTATTTCACTCAACCACTTGTTGGTGAAGGCTAAGAATCTTAATAGCCTAATAACCGGATTTAATTTGAAATATGTTATAGCAAATTTAGAGTTTGATTCATATAGATAATATAAGATATTTATAATAATAAAAGATAGGTCATCAGAATAAAAATATGATTTTGAATTTTGATCAAAAATGATTTATAAACTCATTAAGCTCTATGAGATAAAATCATATTTCCAATACTATATAGGATGACCATGGCATGATAGTTTAAAAAGAACACAAAAAGAAAAAGATAGAAAAGACATTAAAGCACATCATGAAGTAGAAATTTGTGTATTTCATTTTAATTGATTTCTACTTCATGCAAATGATGGGATACTAATGAATAAGAGATTTAGGTATCCAAAGAGAACCGGGAGTGACGGTTCCTTTGGGTACCCAAATACATAGTGTTTTCTTTTGGGGAGATATGATTGAATGGGCCCTTTTGATTTGAGTTTGTGTTTCATCTTTAACTTTTGGCCGCCATTCAAACATTCGTTTAATATTATTCTTATTTATCAAATTTCCATGATGATTTTCTTTCCTTTCAAGATTATAATTGAAATTATCGTTTATAGGAAATTTGTGTAATTTCAATTTTAAGTTGGGAGAAACATGATTTTGTAAATAATAATGATTTGGTTTTTGATATGAAAAATCATTTTGTTTTCTTATTCCCATTATTAGGTTTAGTTAAGATATTTGTATTCAACTTGCTTTTAGATATTGCTTGATTTTCTAAATTTGCATGTTTTGAATTTGTATTTATAATTTTCATAAGCAAGTTGATTTTTTATTTTAATTCATCATTCTTTATCTTTAGATTATGCTAGCTTTATTATAAGCTGTTGTGCTATTTTTAAGAGTGGAGACAATAGAGTCGATATGATTTTGATACTCATTTCTAAACTCATCAAATGTTTCATCCATCTCTTTTATTTCAATTTCATAGTCCTTACACTTAGCACAATTAATTTTTAAAGTTGAATTTTCTAAACATAATTTTTTATTTTGTTCTCTTATAAAAATAATTTCTTTTTCAAGTTCCTTAAATTTTTCTTTAATATCATTACAATCAAGACAAGATTTTATATTTTCAATTGAAGTGACATGAGTAAAGCTAGATAAATCGGATTTTGATACTACTTTAACTTTTGCTTTTAAATTTTTATTTTCTAAGCGCAATAGTTTATTAGCATTCTTTAATTTCTTAATTTTGCGCTTAGTATTTTGTAACAATTGTAATGAAGAGATAGAAGTACAAAAGATAGAATTTGATTTCCTTACATTGCTTTTGGATGAGGGAGGATTTGAACATATTGTTCCTTTGTCTTCTTCTTGGCACTCCTCTTCCAAAAGTAAGATTTCTTCTTCTTTTTCTCTTGGTGTATTGTTCTCCTTTTCTATTTCAATATTCTCCATGGCTTTGCTCTGAGAGAGATCTTCTTGAATGATAATGGATGCTTGTATGTTCTTTTCCTCCTGTGTTTGTTCCATACCTGCGAGAGGAAGATCATACATTTCTTCAAGAAATTTCCATACTTTATAAGCACTAGAAAAGCAATACACAAATTTGAAAACTTCATTTGAGAGACCACAAAATAGATAATGTTTAGCTTTTGCATCTAAATGAAGTTCCTTTTTATTTGATTCATCCACACGTCTTATAATTGCTAAGTTCCATACTTCGATATCTAAAGTTTTAATAAATTTTTCCATTAAAATTTTCCATCCTTTATAATTTGTTCCTTCAAACAAAGGTGGTTTATGTGATATTTCATCTTCACAGAAATTTGCCCCACTAGTTGACACGAGATCATGAGACGCCATTATTCCTGGTTGTTAAGCCGATTGGAATATAACCTGGCTCTGATACCACTTGTTGGATCGGTCGGCGCCCTTAGAGGGGGGGGGGGGGGTTAATAAGGGTTTTCAAAAACTTTAGATTATATTTAGAAAAACTTCGGAATATTGCAAGATTAATAAAGAGACATCAAGTAAAACAATAATAAAGAGATATGCTTTATTAATATCAAATAATGTTTTACAAAACTTGATTTCTATGATGCTAGAAATCGGAGGCGACTAATAAAAATTCTTTTTCGTTTTCTATACCGACTCGTATCCCCACGAACCGGTTGGCTTTAGCCGATCTCTCCCCAGATACGGCCTCAAGCCGCTCTAGCCGATCTATCCCCAGAAAGGCCTCGAGCACCCCCTAGACCTAACCTAGATCTAGTCGCCAACACGAGGCAAATTTCAGCCCTAAGTCCTACCCCAGACCTAGTCGCCAACACGAGGCGATTTCACTACCGTTTACAGAAAAGATATGAAATGAAAAGACAATAATATAAAAACTCCCTCTATGTGGATCTCTTGGAGAAGTGGATGAAGGCCCGCAGAGTATGATCGTAGTCGATGCGGCCTTTCGTCACGATGATGACGCGTGTTGAAATCTTCTCCACGGATCTCCTTAAGCTTTATGGAATTGTGGGAGTATCGCTCTGAATCTTCCTCTCTCTGCTGTGGCACGAAGCTCTGGAGTTTGGGATTGGAGAAGGATGAAGAATTCGGAGCCAAAGCATCCAATTTATAGCCTTCACGCTACCGCCGGTGCTAGCGCTACCGCCGGCGCTAGCCCGGATTAGGAATGACCTTGCGCGGCCGAATCTCCCATCCGTGGCAACAATTTGCTCTATGCCTCTTGTACGCCATGCTACCGTCAGCGCTAGTAGCTACCGCCGGGCGCTATCTCCTTCTAAAAATGCCGCCGGAATCGAGCTAATCAATGCTAGCGCCGGGCGCTATCGTTACCGCCGGCGCTAGTGAGCTTGTTCGAATTTTGGCCTCAATTTTGGGGGCAGACATCATGAGTACTCTTTGAGTCATGTGGACTATGTTAACCTGCACACTTGAACACATAAGATCAAATACACATAGGATTTGTTATTCTCAAACCTAGGAGATGCGGAAGACCGTGTTCCAACAATCTCCTCATATATTATAAATAACAGGGTCACATCATATATTACTTAAACAAGAGTTAATAACGACAAAGCATGAGTTTCCAGAAACACAAAATATGAGTTTTAGAATACAGATAAATCTAAACTCAAACACATGGTTCCAAACAAAATAGTAAATAAAACTGAGAAACTCAAAACAGATAATTGATCACTGGTTTATGCAAACAGCAGATCATCATCATCCGGGTTGAAATCAACTTTCTCTCCTCCAGTCTCCATGTGATCTGCAAACAGACACAATAAGAATGTTATGAGACAAATCTCTATGAATTCTAACATTTGCTAATCAAAAAATAAAGTGATTAGTTCTAGCAGTAAAAGAACATAATACTCTAATCAGGAAGAAAGAATCACATATCAACATCTCTATCCAATTTACACAAAATTAGACAATTGATTGATAAAATCAAACCATGTTCCTTCGATTATTAAGATTATTTCTAAACGTTTAAAAATTGTGTTATACTATCAAGTTTGGAATGATACAACAAGCTGTGACCAATATATCATCAAGTTTGGAATGATATAAGTAATGATCATAATATCAGGATGCATATCAGCAACTTCAGTATTCCTTTTTGGAATGATACCCAAATCAGCCTTTGAATAAAATAATAGCGTAAGTCATCAAGTTTGGAATGACTGACAACTATTCATCTCTAGCTTTCATCAGGTAGCATCTGAAATACTTCTGTGTGCTCACTCTAGATGCTCGAATGTAAGCAGACTACGGTTCTAAGATTTAAAACATAAGCAGGGTATTAAGTCATACTAAATGAACCTTAATCCCATCTCCCTCGATGTTTTAGTTGTTAGAACCTTACATAAGCCCTTGGTTAGGACATCCGCTACATTATCTTTTGATCTCACGTCTAATTGGGAGATTATTCCCTGACTGGTGAGATGGGTCAACTAGGCTTGCTTCATCCTTAGTTGCCTTCGCTTTCCATTGAACAACTTATTTGTTGCAATGGTCTTTGTGGCTTGATTGTCACAATACAACGAAATAAAGTGCATTTTCAGACTCGTCATTGGAATGTCTATTATCAGATCTCTTATCCACTCTGCTTCTTCTCCTGCTGAAGTGAGAGCATAGAGTTTCGATTTCATAGAGGATAGTGCAATGCACGTCTGCCTCTTTGACTTCCAAGCTACCACTGCTCCTCCTAGGGTGAACATAAAACCGCCAGTGGATCTACTATCAACAATTTCTGAGCACCACGAGGCGTCAGAATACCCATCAAGCACAGGAGGATGTCCACTGTAACATAAAGCATACTTCTCAGTGTACTTTATCGCATTATCCTTTCTAAGGCATCCCAGTGGTCCTTCCCAGGGTTACTTGTAAATCTACTAATTATGCCGACCGTAAACGCTATGCCAGGTCTAGTGCAGGTTGTAGCATACATGAGACTACCTATGAGTTTGGAGTAATCCAACTGTCTAATAAATGAACATTCATTCGGTTTCAGTCTATTGTTATAATCGTACAGAGTCTCACTATTTTTGCTATTAACGTAACCCCACTTCTCAAGTAGATTTCTAATGTAGTGACTCTGACTTAGGTTAATACCCTTGTCAGTGAAGTTCACTTCCATTCCTAAGATGGTTTTCACCACACCTAAGTCAGTCATGCTAAATTGTGCCATCAATACAGCTTTCACGTCTTTCACCTCAGACTGATCAGTGCCCAGAATTAGCATGTTATCAACATACAAGCATATAATTGTAACTTTATTTGAACTTGTTCGAACGTACAAATATTTATCTGAAAAGCTGAATTTAAAACCCATGGCTTTAACACAAGTGTCAAATTTTTTGTGCCACAATTTGGGTGCTTGCTTCAATCCGTAGAGTGACTTAATCAACTTACAGACCTTATTCTCTAGACCTTCGACGACAAACCTTTCAGGTTGGTGCATATAGATCTCTTTGGTCAGATCTCCATTAAGAAATGTAGTCTTGACATCCATCTGATGAACTGCAAAATGTTCAATAGATGCTATCGCGAAAAGTATCTTAATCGTTGCATAGTGACAAACAGGTGAGTATATATCAAAGTAGTCTATTCCACTCACTTGAGTGAAGCCTTTTGCAACTAGACGTGCTTTGTATTTTGCAATATCCCCATCATGATTAAGCTTCTTCTTTAGAATCCATTTGTTTCCAATGGTCTTAGCCCCTTTGGGCAAGTCAACCAATGTCCACGTATTGTTCTGCATGAGAGAGTTTAACTCGTCATATATGGATTCTTTCCATAATAGAGAGTCTCAAGATCTCATTGCTTCCTTATAGGTGGATGGACCAGCTTCAACTTGGTAAGTCACGAAGTCTGTACCGAAGTTTTTAGGCATTTTCTCTCTACTAGATAGCTTTCTGGTATCTAAACCACTCATGGCTATAGGCTCAGTGTCAGAGTTACATTGACTTGGCTCAACTAGAGGCTCAAGACTAGTGGCTGGCAGACCTGGAAGCGTTAGGTTCTTATCCTTAAGTAACTTATCCTCAAAGAAGACAACGTCTCTAGATTCTATTACAGAGTTCGGTGAGACATCTAGAAATCTATCTACAGCACTATCCTCTGCACATCCTAAATATACACACGTATTTGTCCTAGGTCCAATCTTAGCTCATCTAAGGTCAGGTATCCTATCATAAGCGATACAACCCCAGGTCTTAAGATTATCAAATCTTGGAGGTCTCTTAAACCAAAGCTCATATGGTGTCTTAGTCAACTTAGCATGAGGAACTTTATTAAGAATGTGATTTGACATGAGGACAGCTTCACCCCAATAGGTCGCATTTGTAACACCCTTCCTGTTACATAGAATATAGTAGTACCTTAAAAGAACGGAGACGCACACACGTACTCACCACCCCTTAAAAGAATTCGACCATGAATTCAGATGGAAAGAGATCGAGACCCATAGCTGATACCAATTTGTAACACCCTCCCTGTTACATAGAACATAGCAGTAGGTCCGGCCGGGACCCCACGCCATATTAAACGAATATTAGAGCGTGTTACTTAATTAGGCTAAACAGTTAAGAATATAACCATTTCAGCACACAGAGTCGCATAATGGAAGCATTTATTTTATTAAGATAAAATTAGGTCACAACTTGTCCACTTCTATACAGGGAATGAAAATACAACAAGATTTGTTTATTACACTATTTATATCATCTAAGTGGCTTACAAGCATCGGCACGCAGGCCGGCCATATATGAAAAATAGTAAACAACAACTTGGGCCTTCGAGGGCCAACACAGCACAGCAGCAGGGGCTTCAGCCCGCTATTTCCCGCTAGTCTCACCAGGACCTGTACAAACAAATCCACCAAAGAGTGGGGAAAACAAGCAATCGGTCAGCTTTAGCTGACGAAGACTAAAACGACCCCACCCCATTCCCAGGGCGGTGATACTCCTTCCCTGCAGACAAGAGTTAGCAGCATATAAACACATATATCCACAAACAACACCAGCGTAGGCAATCACAGTCATCTGCTTCGTGCTCTCAAGGCACAATTTGGCATACTCCCCGAGTTACGCTTTCACGCTAAGCATTTTTCGACTTAGACAACTATTTGAGCTAGGTCGTACACACGAAGTTCTAACACTCTTCCATAGCCCGGTGCACCGAGGGGAGACCTCTTCACCACCACTATGGGCGGGTTAGGATCAGCTAGGCCCGTGCTCAATCATCGTGATCAATTCTGCACGATGCGGGTAAGCTTTCACCTTGTGCCCATTCCTCAAAGCTAGGCTCTCCAGGCCCTTTAGCTTCTTCTGCTACGCATCCATCCTCCAGGACATAGGTTGCATAGGAACACACAATCAGTTCGCTGGGCGCTACCGCTAGCGTCCGGCGCTACTGCTAGCGCCCGACGCTACCCCTAGCACCCGACGCTACCGCTAGCGCCCGACGCTACCGCTAGCGCCCGACGCTAGTAACAGAACCCAGTTCTGCCTGGCGCTAGTAACAAAAGCCAATTCTGCTACCTCTGGAGTAACACTCCCAGAACTCATCATCTTTTGCTCACCTGGAGCTACCGCCGGCGCTACCGCTAGCGCCCGACGTTAGTAATAGAGCCTAGTTATGCTACTGTTTTTCGGGTATTTTCTGGGAAACACCTCCAGAACCATTTACAGTACAACTCAGTACGCAGAACCCGAAAAACACAGCATATAGCTCGGAGACTTCTCCGACACGCAATTAACAAGCTTCAACAATCCTGACCAACCTGTCTGTATGGGCTTCACACAACATGCATATATCCGTACTTCGATTCCGGATTCTAAATGCAAATTATTGTGGGGAAAACATCAACCCACTGGAAGAGCCCATCTACTAATTAGTAGAAGTCTTCCAAATCATGCAAATCAAAAGACGCACATGTCCATATATGTAGGGAGGAGAATCGTTACCCTCGACGTCCGTTTCGACGCCATAGATCTGCAATAGCTCCGGAGAGAACTTGCTGAAATTGCTTCCTCTCCACGAAGTCGATGATGGCACTTGCACGCCGGATCTCCTTCGCGGATTTGCCCTTAGCTCAATGAACAACTAGCCCAACCCTCTGCTTCCTTGTTGTAGGAGAGAGAGAATAAGAGCAGGAAATGAGAAGAGAACCCCAAATTCGGCCTCTATATCATTTTCCCACTAGCATCGGCGCTAGCCTCTAGCGCCTGGCGCTAGCCCAGAGTCGGTACCGCTTAAGGACTTTTCTACCGCTAGCGCTACCGCGCACGCTATCATTCGTCGACGAATTCACTTAGCTTCAACATGGTTCGTCGAAACATATTCGTCGGCATGATACTCGACGATTAGAGCTACCGCCGGTGCTAGCACTAGCGCCTGACGCTAGCTCCATAGCCTTCAACACCTTATGACTTCAGTGCACTTGAAAAACTGGGGTCTTACAGCGTACATGCCATCAGTTAACAACATAGAATTCAACATCTCTGTTAAAGTTCTAGTTTTCTTTCAGCGATACCTTTGGATTGGGGGGGGGGGGGAAATAAGGGGCAGTGGTTTCAGGGATTATGCCATTGCTGGCAAGAAAATCTCTGAACTCCCCGAGACGTATTCTCCTCCTCTATCACTCCTTAGCATTTTGATTTTCATGTCAAGTTGATTCTCAACCCAATTTTTGAATATACGAAATTTTTCAAAAGCTTCATCTTTGGTTTTAAGTAGGTAAATGTGACTGAATCTACAGTAGTCGTCGATAAATGTTATCAGATACTTCCGACCTCCTCGTGTGACAAAACTTTTGTAGTCACATATGTCAGAATGTATTAACTCTAGCAATTATGTGCTCCTAGAAACCTGACTAAAAGGTGTTCTAGTTATCTTAGTTTGAGCACAAATTTTACATTTGTCGAATCTGGTTTTTGTGTCTAAGGGGATGTCGTGAGTTCTAGCTAGCAGGAGTAGTTTTCTATAATTGACATGTCCTAGTCTTGCATGTAAAATCTTAGGATCTATCAAATTAGAGTTAACCTGATTGACTACCTCATTTGCTAGACTCCACCTGTACATTTCGTTGACGACATATGCACAACCAAAATAATGTGAGTGAACCATCAACGTTACTCGACCACCACTAATATTAAATGACATACCAACATCGCATAACAAGCTAATCGAAATTAAATTAGCAGCTAATGAGGGTATAAATTTAACATTTTTCAAAGTAAGATTTTTACCTGAGGAGAGCGTCAAGGTAGCATTGCCAACCTTCAGCACGCCAGCTACTCCTCCATCCGCAACATTGACAGTCTCTCTGACTGTAGTGACATCCTCCAGAAGCGCAGAGTTGTTGCAGACGTGACATGTAGCACCTGAGTCTAGCCACCACTCGGTACTGGCCTTTCTTTTACCGACCATGACAACAAAGTCGGTAGGCGCAATTTGATGAACAATATTGGCCTTGTTATCAGTCTTTGGTGTGCTAGAGTCCCCTATCTTGGGTTGCTTACACTCGCAAGCGCAGTGACCTCACTTGTTACAGTTGTGGAACTTGCCATTGAATTGTTTTTCCTTTTGCTGGTGTCCACAACTACGGGTGCACTTAGTGGCAGTCTAGTCTTTCCAGGCTTAAATATACGCTTTTGATGCGTGACCATGTTGACAGCAGAGGACTGCTTGCTAACTGTCTCCATAGCGTGTCTAGTCCGGTTCTCATCCTCACTGCATATGAAGCACGTGAGGTATTTTAGACTAACCTGCGTTTTCTTCCGATACATCTCCATCTTAAAGGAGTACCACGCCGACGGAAGCTTGAAAATGATGGCTCCTGCAACAAAACCATCTGGCAGTGGGATGTTCTCACTGTTCAGCTTGTCCACCAGATTTTCAAAATCAGCGACCTGTGGAAGCATTTCCCTTTCCTCAGTGAAGGTGAAAGCCATGAACTTATCCACCAGGTGCGTCTTGGACATGTTTTCCTCTTCCTTGAACTGCTCCTCCAAAGCATCCCATATTTCTTTTGCCGTCTTCAATTTGCTGTATGTCTCGGCAAGCATGTTGGAGAGACAGTTCAGCAGGTAGTCGCGGCAGAAATTTTCATCCTCAACCCACTGGGCCTCGCCATTAGTTCGAAGAACTTCAGCGTGAACAGACTGAAAGGTGTAGAGCACGTTCAAGTACTTCATGCCGAACTGAGTATTCCTCTTCCAAGCACAGAATTCAGAATTGGAGAATTTCTCCAACTTGATCATCGGAACAAGAGTATTCCCTTTCGACATTATGTCTCTCACCAAACAATAGATTTCCATTAGCAACCAAGATCACAAGCAGAAACTAGAAAGAGATCACCTGAAAAACCGTGCGGAGACGACAAAATCTTCGGATCCAATCCAGAAACTTGTTGTTCTCCTCTTCTCTAGCCGAAGAGTAGATCCACACAGACAACGACGACAAAGAACAAATGGAGCCGGAAACGGGATCACTAGGGAAAAAGGGTACTGTCGGAAATCCGATAGCGGAAGCAGCAGCGGCGCATCTGTGTCACGACAACGGCAATTGGATGACAACGGCGACATCGGCTGAGGTGGGCAGATTCGGCAGCGACTCTTCCTTTCACTGGACCACTGGATCGACAGCAGCACTGCACTACACTAGTGCGGCGACCCAATCGGGAAGAAGAAGAGAGGGTGCGACAGCGACTGGATCGGCAACGGTGTCAGCGTCGGCAACAGAGACGATGAGCAATGCAGGGAGCCGCGATCCGTCCTTCTCGATCAGGAAACCCACCGATCGGGAGAACGACAGGAACGACGTATCGTCGTCGATCGGGAAGAAGAAGAAGGGCGAGACCCGCTAATCTTCCTTCTCCTCTAATGGGACCCTCAGCACAGTCCTTCCACGCGAAGAAGAACGCGATGCGAGAGGGGGGCGACGACAGCACAGGCAACCGACTTCTTCTCGCACGAACTCCTTCAACAACGGCGAATCGTGAGCCGCGATCTGATTCGCGGGAAGAAGAAGAGCGGGTCCGGCAGCGACGTCATCGTCAGCAACAGAGGCGAGGAGCAACGCAGGGAGCCGCGATCCGTCCTTCTCGATCAGGAATCCCGCCGATCGGGAGAACGACTGGAGCGACATATCGTCGTCGATCGGGAAGAAGAAGAAGGGCGAGACGCGCTAATCTTCCTTCTGCTCTAATGGGACCCTCAGCACAGTCCTTCCACGCGAAGAAGAACGCGATGGGAGAGGGGGGCGACGACAGCACAGGCGACCGACTTCTTCTCGCACGAACTCCTTCGACGACGGCGAATCGTGAGAGGGAGAGCGACGGGCGAATACGGGAAAAATGACCTTCTTCTTCGCTACTTGCACAACGGACAGGAGCGGGGGCTAGGGCACACAAGAAAATCTTCAAGAATGTTAGAAATGGTGCTTGAAGCATCCGCGTGGCTGTTTAGTTTGGAACAGTCTACTCATTGCCCCTAGCAGGGTATTTAGCAAACCCTAAATCCCCGGCGGGTAAGTAAATCCCTATTGGATCCTAACCAACAGCGAAATATTCGTTAACCCGATATTTAAATATACCTCAACAATACTTCCACCACGTCTAATTATGCGCATGATCTTTTGATCTTTAACTAAGATTTTGAGAATCAGACCGAACATTGAATCAGAGAAAAGGAAGATTTGAAATGCTAGGCCAGTTTAAATCGGATTGATTCACAATAATGTAATAAATATAAAAATTATTCAGATAGTATACTAGTGACACTTAAGTTGAAGTGTTTGATACGCCCGTGGGGCCATTATTGAGGGCGATTATGCGAACCTGATTGAAGTTTGTTCCAACAGCTAGCATGTGGAAGGGTTGTTTGGATGCTACTGAAGATGGTGTGAAAGATTTTGCCATTCTTAGTGACTTTACTCAGTTACACTTCCAACGTGTCCAACGTGCGGTGCACATTTTGCCATGAGTTGCTCTTTCTGTTGGTTGAGCCACGTTGAGTTTCACTCTGAGTTTGTTGAGTTGATCCAATCTGATTGGGATGATATCTTATAATAGCTTTTGTGTGTACCTTATCCTTTATTTCTAATGCAAATGCAGTCTTTCAAAAAAAAAACTGAAGTGTTTGATGCATGAAAATTTAATTGACTTATAGTTGAATATTGTTCATAGTGAATTGTGTTTCAATCTATTTTCGGGTAGCTAATGCACAAAATTAAATCAAAATTACAATTTGTAACTCTTATATATAATATATAGCCTTATATAATATAAACCAATATAAATAGTTATATGCATGTCATTTTTGGCATTATGCAGGCCGCAGATGTACGCAGATCAAAATATTATTCATGCAAGTCAAATTTCAAATATACATGTCATATTCAAAAACTAAATTCATATATTTTTAAATAAATCATCAATCGATGTCACATGTCCCTTCATCCACCAACTTTCAACTTTTAATTTATGTTTTATTATTTCAATGGAGGAGGAGCTCGACACCTGAGAGGAGATGACGTGAATCGGAAGCCGAATGAATGAGACTGTGTCTACAATCATAATTGGTGCTGCTAATTTACTGGTTGTGTTTTGATGTTGTACTAATGAGGAAGACCATCGTCGCCAATCCGAACAGGGAGTGCAGGTTGCCGTCGCTTGATTTGAACATCTACTTGCCATAGCTGACGAAGGCGGGGACGTTGCGGAGGTGGGAGTAGAGGTTGATGAGGTCGGCGGCAAGAAGAATGTCAGAAGAGGAGATGAGGAGAAAAGAGTGGAGAATTCGAGAGGAATGGAGATAGGTTCGTCATATATCTTAAGAAAATAAAATAAAATTTAATGGATAATTGCGGCCTACGTACAACCAAAACCGGATGCATATAACATCGCTCTATAAATATATATAAGAAAAAAAGAAGCAAATATATCTTAAAATTCCTTCGTAGTTTCGGTCTAGCACTAATGTGATATTGAATAAATGTGTTCAAACTTTTTTCTTTTATTATTTAGAACTCCAATTTGCCACTCGCCCAATTTCTCAAAACTAGGCTAAGTTGCAGGATTAGCACTCTGACCGACGATCCTCCTCAGCCTAAGAAAAAAGTAGGTACACAACTTGTACTTAAAGCATTGTGCGGATTTTTTGGTTCCGTTGGATCCACGATCCGACCATCAACCAATCACGAAAAAAAAAAAACTGGAAGAAGCACCGTGCGATGCGCATGGGCATTTAATCACAGTCGCATCCCGTACGATGATCTTCGTACGGGATGCGTAAATTTTTTTTCCCTCAGCCTTGAGCTTGACCAAACTAATTCGTAGGAGGATTCATAGTTCGGCCGACTAGTCCGTCTGGTTCTTAAAATGTTGACTTTAACACCTGTTGCAGGTCGCTTGGGTTCTTTCGGTAGACCGGTCGACTTGAACCGTCTTAGCTCTGAAGCGAACCAAGCGCGCTAACAGCCAATTAGAGAATCGTTAAGTACGCTGAGACTTTTTAACGTGAAAAGCCCGGAAAGGGTAAAAAACCACGCGGTCGGAGCTGTGCCGACCAAACTCCACTATCTTTTGGGGGGTTACAATCATGTACTTAGAATTCGAGCGCGACAGGCCGCCGCTGGTTACAATAATAGAGAGAGAGAGAGTGAGTGAACTCCAAAGGTGACAGACCACCTCTCGGAAAACTAAGTCCTTTTTCTTCTGAGAACGGTGAAGAACAAAAATGAGAATGCTGGTGAGAACAAAAGTGAGAATGCCGAGTCGCCTTTCTGGAGAAAGACTTCCCAGATCGCTTGGGAAGACGGACTTCCGGAACGATGGAATTCTCCAAGTCCACGAAGGAGATCTTCGAAGCTTCGAAGGAGATCTTCGAAGCACGAAGGAGATCTTCAATAACCGAAGGTGGACTCAAGGGAAATCTTCCACAGAGCTCTCTCGGGTGCAGAAGGCAAGGTCTCTTGAAATGAAGGCTCTGAGCTCCTTTTATAGTTTTGGCCAAGGGTAGTCCGGTAATTTTGCCGTCATAACCACAGTAACCACCTGATGGGCGAATCACGCTGGTCGATTTGGAGCACACGGATCGCCATTTTTCGGAAGTGTTCTGAGCGCGCTCAGAAGCAACGAACAAGAAAGCATTCTGAGCACGCAAGAAGGTTGGAAACGAAAAGCCGTATCCCAAAGAAGGGATGGGGTTTCGACCGGACGCTCCGCAGGACCCCGTGCAGGAGAGGGGTGCGGTTTGGCCGCTCCCGCACGGGGTGTGGCTTGGCCGCACCCCAACGGGGGTGCGGCGAGGCTGCACCCCAAGAGGGGTGCGGTTAGGACGCCCTCCTCGAGGGGGTTTGGTGCTACCGCGCATGCTAGCGCGCGGTAGCGCCACGCGGAACCGCCACGCGCGTCGTGGCGGTAGCTCGCCCGCTACCTCCACGCGTGTCGTGGCGGTAGCGCGCCCGCTACCTCCACGCGTGTCGTGGCGGTAGCGCGCCCGCTACCGCACTCGATAGCGCGTTCGGTTGCGTGCGGAACAGCCGCGTGCAGTTGTGTGTGGCCCTGCGGCGCACTCTGCGCGCGTCTTTGTACTGGCGGTTGGGTGTGGAGATGGTGGGTTTGACCCACTTTCCTACTCATCCATCATCACCTTAGCGGTGGAGTGGGGTTTGCAAATAACCGCCACCCGGTTTTGCATACATAGATGAGAGCCCACGAATGAATGCATATCATAACCCCCCCCCCCCCAAAAAAAAACTTCGGAGTCCGAATTTTTATACTGAGGAGTTCGGAGGTTTTGATTCTTCTGTTGCGGTTTCAATCATCGTCATCTTTGCAGCGCCTCGGGTTGGAATTGCCATTGAGGGATGAGTGCGTGGTTGCTTTTGTTTCCTTGTGTCTTTTGCGACTTTAGTGTCTTACTTATTGTTGGAGTTGTAATTAGGGGGACAGACCCCAGAGTGGTCGGTGAAGGGCATTTGCATTCAAACCGTGGACGAATGTGAGAGGGGCAGGCCATTATGACGTCGGGACCTGACCACGGAGGAGAAGGGCGAACATTCAATCGACCGCGGTGCGAAGTCCTTGGGGCAGGGCCCCGAAGTGGCCGGTGAATAGCATGGGTATTCAAACCGTGGAAGAACGTAAGAGGGGCAGACCCTTACGACGTCGGGACCTGACTGCGGAGGTGAAGGGAGAACCTTCAATCGACGACAGTGCAAAGTCCCCGGGCAGGGCCCCGAAGTGGCCAGTGAATAGCAGGGGTATTCAAACCGTGGATGAACGTAAGAGGGGCAGGCCCTTACGACGTCGGGACCTGACCGCGGAGGAGAAAGATGAACATTCAATCGACGGCAGTGCAAGGTCCCCGGGGCAGGGTCCCGAAGTGGCCGGTGAATAGCAGGGGTATCCAAACCGTGGACGAACGTAAGAGGGGCAGACCCTTACGACGTCGGGACCTGACCGCGGAGGAGAAGGGAGAACCTTCAATCGAAGGCAGTGCAAAGTCCCCGGGGCGGGGCCCCGAAGTGGCCTGTGAATAGCAAGTGTATTCCAACCGTGGACGAACGTAAGAGGGGCAGGCCCTTACGACATCGGGACCCGACCGCAGAGGAGAAGGGTGAACCTTCAATCGACGGCAGTGCAAGGTCCCCAGGGCAGGGCCCCGAAGTAGCCGGTGAATAGCAGGGGTATTCAAACCGTGGACGAATGTAAGAGGGGCGGGCCCTTATGACGTCGGGACCCGACCGCGGAGGAGAAGGGCGAACCTTCAATCGACGGCAGTGCAAAGTCCCCGGGGCAGGGCCCAGAAGTGGCCGGTGAATAGCAGGGGTATTCAAATCGTGGACGAACGTAAGAGGGGCAGGTCCTTACGACGTGGGGACCCGACCGAGGAGGAGAAGGGCGAACCTTCAATCGATGACAGCGCAAAGTCCCCGGGGCAGGGCCCCGAAGTGGCCGGTGAATAGCAGAGGTATTTAAACTATGGACGAACGTAAGAGGGGCAGACCCTTACGACTTCGGGACCCAACATCGGAGGAGAAGGGCGAACCTTCAATCGACGACAGTGCAAAGTCCCAGGGGAAGGGCCCCGAGTGGATGATGAAAAGCATTTGTGATGGTGAGAAAGTAATGATAATTTTTTTTAATTGAACATAGGTGTCAGTGTCAAAACATATTTTTCATAGCAGAGGGTCAGTTTGCGTGTGGCTTTCGTAATACAAGATAAATTGTGTGAGTCTGAGCTCGCTTGCTTGGTACATAATATAAGATATGTTTGCGCGAGTTTGAGCTCGCAGCTTTGTACATAATATAAGATAAGTTTGCACGAGTCTGAGCTCGCGGCTTTTTGCATGATAGAAGACTTAAATTACTGATAAAAGCAACGCAGGTTCTAGGCGTTCCAGGTGCGTGGTAGAGTCTCCCCTTCCGCTATTCTGAGCCTGTATGTTCCGGGTTTTATGACCGTAGTGACAACATACGAACCTTCCCAAGTTGGTGAGAGTTTATCTCCTTGGGGGACTATACCGGCCGCCTCGATGCTGCGTAGGATGAGATCCCCTACGTTGATTGGTCTGGGCTACACCCTTCTGTCGTAGAGCCGGGCTACGCGCCTTTGGTAGGTAGCGGTACGCTGGGCAGCATTGTCTCGGATTTCGGGGATTAAGTCGAGATTTTCCCGAAACAGCTCGTCATTCTTGTTAGGATCAAAAGTTATCACCCGGATGATTGGAATGTCGATGTCGATGGGGATGACAGCTTCAGTACCATAACAGAATTATAAGGCATCTCTACTATAGGAGTCCTCTCTGTCGTGCGGTACGCCCATAGTACACTTGGGAGTGCGTCTACCCATTGCCCCCAGCTTCTTCTAAGCGCGTCTTTAACCCTTTGAGGATGATGCAGTTTGTGACCTCCACTTGCCCGTTGGTTGTGGATGTGCCACGACCGTGTGACGAAGATTAATTTTCTGATCCTCACACATCTTGGTGAAGGATTTCCTGGTGAACTGAGTGTCGTTGTCGGCAATGAATGTTGCTGGGATACCGATATGGCAGATAATGCTCTTCCAGACAAATTGTTTGACATTCTCTTCTGTGATCTTGGCCAGGGGCTCAGCTTCTACCCACTTGGTGAAGTAGTCGATGGCTAGAATGATAAATTTCCTCTGTCCAGATGCCAGAGGCAGAGGGCCGAGGAGATTGATTCCTCATTGTGCGAATGACCACACACTTTGGAGTGTGGAGAGAGCGACCGAGGGCTGGTGAGGTACGCTTGCGTGTAGCTGACAACTCCTGCACTTTTGGACTAATTCGGTCGCGTTCTTCTTCATTGTTGGCCAATAAAAACCTAGGCGCAAGATCTTCTGGGCCAAAGCTTTCCTGCCTAGGTGGTCTCCGCAGATTCACTCGTGCACCTCTCTTAGGGCGTAGTCCGCTTCGCCTGCAGGTAGACACTTTAAATAGGGCCCTGAGAATGCCCGTTTGTAAAGCACCCCGTCCACGATGACGAATGATGTCGCTCGCATCCGTAATATCCATGCTTCCAGACGGTCCTCGGGCAGGTGTCGTGCTCAAGGTTGGCTCGCAGGGGGGGGGGGGGGTCATCCAAGATGACTCCTCTTGGTGGATGGTCGCGATTTCCCATGGCCCTTGAATACTTGGAACCATGATCTCTTCCACTCAGCGTATTCAAGATTGATAGCTGGTGGGTGAAGTTGCAAGCTTAGAGAGAGCATCTGCTCTGGAGTTCTGTTCCCGGGGGATGTGCAGAATTTGGTATGACAGAATCTTCTGGAGGAGTAATCTTGCAAGCACGAGATATTTCATCATCTGGTCATTCTTGGCCTCGTAGTATCCATCAGCTTGCGAGACTATGAGTTGGGAGTCTGCGTGAATTGTTAGGTTCTCTGCTTTGCAATTGATGGCGAGCCGGAGGCCGGCGATCAATGCCTCGTATTCTGCGATATTGTTGGTTGCGGGGAACTTTAACCTGAGGTCATAATCTAAGGTAATCTCATCGGGACTTATGAAGAGCAATCCTGCTCCGGCTCCTTCAGACCCTGATGCGCCGTCGACGTAGAGAGTCCAACGGGGAGTATTGATATCTTTGACAGGAAGTGCTTCTTGTGGAATGATGTTCTCTGCAACAAAGTCGACGAGTACTTGCGACTTGATGTCTGGTCGTGGTAAGAACTGGATGTCGAACTCGCCGAGCTCTACTGCCCACTTTACTAGTCTCCCTGAGACCTCTGGTTTCTGGAGGATTGTTCGGAGCGGGAGCTGAGTTAACACTTTTACTGTGTGATCTTGGAAGTAGGGTCAAAGCTTTCTTGCTGAGAATACGAGAGCTAAAGCCGTATTTTCCGCCGCCGGATATCTGGTTTCGGTGTCGGTGAGGACTTTGCTAAGGTAGTCGATCGACCGATGCACCCCACCTTCATCTTTCACGAGCACTGAGCTAAGGGTTGTAGGCGAAACTACCATGTATAGGAACAAAATTTCTCCGGGGATGGGCTTTGATAGGAGTGGTGGTGAGGCCAGGTACTGTTTGAGAAGTTCAAAAGTCGTCTGGCACTCGTCCGTCCGCTGAAATCTGGAGTGACGCGCTCCCCGGAGAATTTTGAAGAAGGGGAGGTACTTGTCTCTTGTTCGTGATAGGAAACGAGATAATGCGGCGATCCTTCCGTTTAGGCGTTGTACTTCCTTAATTGAACGAGGTTGTAACAACCCGCCCCGACCACCACACCAGGGAGTCAGCCTTACCCAACCCCGGTGGGACGGCTAACGCGGTTGGACAAGGACTGCAGTCCGGTCAAACCCCAACCAAATCACTGAGCCTGTTTCTCAGCAACAGTAGGTTGTTGATGGCGGGTGTCGATCCCCCGCCACCCTTGACAAGTTAAACCTTCAACAGTTCTTGTCACCAACTGAGCTGCAGCTCAGTTGGTGACAAGAACTGTTGAAGGTTTAACTTGTCAAGGGCGGCGGGTGATCGACACCCGCCATCAACAACCTACTGTTGCTGAGAAATAGGCTCAGTGATTTGGTTGGGGTTTGACCGGACTGCAGTCCTTGTCCAACCGCGTTAGCCGGCCCACCGGGGTTGGGTAAGGCTGACTCCCTGGTGTGGTGGTCGGGGCGCGTTGTTACAGAGGTGCAGACATATTCTCTAATGCTTTAATCTTCTCGGGGTTGGCCTCAATTCCCTGATGGGTTACCATGAAACCCAGGAACTTCCCTGCCGTCACACCAAATTCGCATTTGCTGGGGTTGAGCCACATCTGGAAGTTACGAAAAAGCTGAAAGCACTGTCCTAAGTCTCTCAATTGGTCGTGACGGTGGACGCTCTTCACTAGCATGTCGTCCACGTACACCTCCATCGTCTCTTCGATAAGGCTCTTGAAGACTTTGTTCATCAGCCTTTGGTAGGTTGCTCCGGCGTTCTTGAGGCCGAAGGGCATTACTTTGTAGCAGTAAACTCCTTTATCTGTTCGAAATGCGGTGTGCTCCTCGTCTTCTGGGTTCATCCTTATTTGGTTGTAACCTGAGTATGCGTCTATGAAGTTGAGGAGTTCGTGCCCGGCCGTCGCGTCGACCAGCTGATCGATTCTTGGAAGGGGAAGCTATCTTTTGGGCAAGCTTGATTTAGATTGCTGTAGTCGACGCACATCCGCCTCTTCCCTGAGGCCTTCTTTACCATAACCACATTGGCTAGCCATGTGGGGTATTTCGCTTCGCGGATGAACCGTGCTTCTAGGAGTTTCTCCACCTCCTCCTCGATCGCCTTGAGCCGCTCTAGGGAGAAGTTCTGCTTTTCTGGATCACCGGCCTGCAAGCAGGGTTAATATTCAAAGAGTGGAAGATGACCTGAGGATCTACCCCGAGCATATCTTCCGGACTCCACGCGAAGATATCCTTGTTGGCTCGGAGGAAGAGAACATATTCCTCTCGCTCTTCGTTAGATAGGAGGGACCCGACTTGGACCGTCCGGGTCAGATCTTGTTGGGATATTAGTACTTTGGTGAGTCCTTCGACTGGGGGGGGGGGGGGGGGGGGGGGGGCGTTGTAGAGTGGTTTTGTCCTGTAAGTCAAAGTTGTCGATATTGAGGGCGGTTGCTTCCATTGGTTGCGCCAGCTTTAAGAAACACGTTTGTGCTGCTTCTTGGTTCCCTCTTATGACCCCTATCCCTGTGGCGGTCGGGAACTTCATAGTCAGATGCAGAATAGATGGGATTGCTCCAAAGATGGATTGGAGCGGCCTCCCAAAGATGGCATTGTAGGCGGAGGTGGATTCCACCACCATGAACTGGATGTTGTACGTTGACTGCCTTGGAAACTCGCCCAATGTGACTGGGAGAGTGATCATGCCTTGAACTGGAACAGGTCGATTGTCGAAGCCATAGACAGGCGCAGCTGCAGGGCTGAGTTGATCCTTTGGGAGCTTCATACTTTGCAAAGTGGAGAGGAACAGAACATCAACTGAGCTTCCATTATCGACCAATATCCTTTTTACATTAACGCAAGGGTCCCCAATCCCTGTGTTGATTATGAGGGGATCCTGATGCGGTAGTCATAACCATTGCAGGTCCTTCTCCATGAAAGCAATCGTAATGTCCTACTTGAGCTTCTTATCTTCGTAGTCTCTTGGGGGTTTGGCGATCGAGAGGATTTGCGCTGGTAGGACGGGAGGTCTGGCGATCGTTTCGATTTCTGCCACCATCGGTCTTCCTCCTCCCGTGCCTCGGGGAGCGGGAGGCTGCTCCCTCGCTTCCCTAGGCTGCTGAGGCTGATTGGGAACCTGGCCATGCAGGAATCTTCCCAGGAGTCTTTGGCAGACGAGACGCTCGATCTCATCTTTAAGTCTGGTACACTCTTCGGTGGTATGCCCAGTTCCTCGATGGAACTCGCAATACCTGGACTGGTCGCTCCTCGGGTTTGGGGATGGCACTTGAGGCATGCGGAGTTCTGGGTTGTTCTGAATGGCGTAGAGTACATTTGTTCTGGTGGAGTTCAATGGGGTGTAGATCCTGGGCGGCTGTGGACCTAGGTCTCTTCGGTGATTGCGACGACCTTCATTATTGCGGCGCTCCTCGCCGCGTCGTTCTTCTCGTCCACTAGGGGCTTGATCTGACCCTCTCTTACTCCTTTGGATGCCTTCGAACTGCTGACGGCGCGCTTCGATGGCTTCGTCGGCAGCTATCTGAGCTTCAACTCGGTGAACGAGGTCAGGATAACTTGATACGCTTTCTCTCATTAGAGCTGAGTAAAAGCCACTTAAGCGGAGGCCTCCAAGGAAAACTCCTCGCAAGAGCTCTGGGTCGACCCCCGGAATTTGCCGAGCCTCTGAGGTGAAGCGTCGAAAAAAACCCTTGAGAGTCTCTCCGTTATTTTGGCGGATTCCTGAGAGATGGGAGGGATATCGGACTATCCTACGATTGGCGATGAACTGGTCCACAAACTGCTGCGCCATTTCTGCAAAGTTGTTGATGGCCCCATCCCGCAGGGAGTGGAACCAAGTGCGCGCTTGTCCTTTCAGGGTTGCCGGGAACACTCGACAGAGGAGCTGATCGGGGGCGCTGTAAATCCTCATGATGATGGTGAAGTGATTGACATGTTCCAGTGGGTCGTCCGTCCCGTCGAATGTTTCGATGTTGGGAAGCTTGAAACCATTTGGAATCGGATGGGCCAAGACCTGAGGCGATAGTGTGGAGCCGTGGTGTGCGGGACAGCGGGCGAGAGCTGAGCGCCGCCCTGCCTGACCGTATTCTTCTGCTATCATATCGCGTATCTCCTCTCAAGTGGTTCTTTCTATTGCTCGGCCAGGGACAGCTCTTCCCTGGCGATGGTGATGGTGGTCAGCTTCTGGTCCTCTGGCTTGCCGAGCAGGATGAATGGAGCTTGCGGCGTCGGAGACTTCTTCCGAGGCTTCTTCTTCTCCAATGGCCTCCTCATTCGGAGCATGATTCGGAGCAGGGGGTGGGGAACGTTCAATGTTGGAGGTTGCACGGGAGCTCG
Organism: Dactylorhiza incarnata; assembly: GCA_033032865.1. NCBI lineage: Eukaryota > Viridiplantae > Streptophyta > Magnoliopsida > Asparagales > Orchidaceae > Dactylorhiza > Dactylorhiza incarnata. The sequence continues at coordinate 5,031,197 of JAWHQI010000198.1, forward strand.
AGGAGACCCGAGATTTCTTACGAGAGTCAGCATCTCGGCTTATTGTTCTTCCATCTGCCGCATGCGCCCTTCCATTACTATCGTGGGCGCAAGCACTTCCTCTTCTGCGAGAGGCGTGTTGATAAGCGAGTGGGAGGGAGTTGGGTCGACGCGTCCCTCCGGGATCGATCCTTCAGTAGTGCGAGCATTTCTTCTTCCCATTGCAATTGATGTCAGGTGCTACCTCCAGTGAGTCTTTGCAGAACTTTGGGAATAAGTTCCCACAGACGGCGCCAAACTGTTGCGGGTCGCTTGTGTGCTTTCGGTAGATCGGTCGACTTGAACCGTCTTAGCTCTGAAGCGAACCAAACGCGCTAACAGTCAATTAGAGAATCGTTAGGTACGCTGAGACTTTTTAACGTGGAAAACCCGGAAAGGGTAAAAAACCACGCGGTCGGAGCTGTGCCGACCAAACTCCACTATCTTCTGGGGGGGTACAATCAGGTACTTAGAATTCAAGCGCGGCAGTCCGCCACTCGTTACAATAATAGAGAGAGAGAGTGAACTCCGAAGGTGACAGACCACCTCTCGGAAAATTAAGTCATTTTTTTCTGAGAACGGTGGAGAACTAAAGTGAGAATGCTGGCGAGAACAAAAGCGAGAATGTCGAGTCGCCTTTCGGGAGAAAGGCTTCCCAGATCGCTTGTGAAGACGGACTTCCGGAACGATGGAATTCTCCAAGTCCACGAAGGAGATCTTCGAAGCTTCGAAAGAGATCTTCGAAGCGCGAAGGAGAACTTCAAGCACCGAAGGCGGACTCAAGGGAAATCTTCCACAGAGCTCTCTCGGGTGCAAAAGGCAAGGTCTCTTGAAATGAAGGCTCTGAGCTCCTTTTATAGTTTTGGCCGGGGTTAGCGCGGTAATTTTGCCATCGTAACCACCTGACGGGCGAATCACGCTGGTCGATTTGGAGTACACAGATCGCCATTTTTCGTAAATGACCGTCCCCTTCGGGCAGTTCAGGCAGCTTTGTTGAAGGTAAGAAAGGAGACAAGTGAGTCATGCAGTCTGAGAAATTAGGAAAGACAAAATGTGAGCGTGCCCGGAATGCGGAAATGTTCTGAGCGCGCTCAGAAGCGTTCTGAGCGCACAGCGAACGGGGAAGCATTCTGAGCGCGCAAGGAGGTTGGAAACGGAAATCCGTACCCCAAAGAAGGGATGGGGTTTCGGTCGGACGCTCTGCAGGATCCCCTGCAGGAGAGGGGTGCGGTTTGGCCGCACCCGCACGGGGTGCGACGAGGCCGCACCCCAAGGGGGTGCGGCCAAGCCGCACCCCTCGAGGGGGGTTTGGTGCTACCGCGGGTGTTATCGCGTGGTTGCGCTGCGTGGTACCGCCACGCGCGTCGTGGCGGTAGCACACCCGCTACCGCTCACGGTAGCGCGCGTGGTAGTGCGTGCGGTTTGCATGTGGCACAGCCGCGCGTGGATGTGTGTGGCCCTGTGGCGCGCTCTGCGCGCGTCTTTGTACTGGCGGTTGGCTGTGGAGATGGTGAGTTTGACCCACTTTCTCACTCATCCCTCATCCCTCATCACCTTAGTGGTGGAGTGGGGTTTGGAAATAACCGCCAAATGGTTTTGCATACATAGATGAGAGCCCATGAATAAATGCATATCAACACCGACATTCTATTTATTTATTTTAATAAGGTTACAAGAGGATATAACTTATATCATGTTAAAACTCGTACTTCCAACCATAAACTAATTAATTGTAGGTCAGAGATCCAATTATGTATCTATATTAAGGGTCTGTTTGGCATGGCGGTGGCAGTCGTGAACGTGGTGGTAACGAATTGTCGTTCATGAACGCTCCACCTCACCTAAGGAACTGTATCCATTATTATGTTTGAAAAACACATTCACGACGATGTCGTTTTTGTCCAAACTCACCGGACCCAAGATGCAATGCCAAACAAACGACAGTTTGTAACCACCACGTTCATGACCGCCACCACTATTGTCAGAAGCAGAAATTTTTTTCTGTGTGGGCGGAATACACAATTATTCGAAAAAATAAATTCATAAATATAAAAGTAAATTAATTATTGATAACCCCCGCACTCAATAACCTCCTAACTTTAATAATAGGTGTATAACCCCATTTATCTTGCTTAACAAGGTCAATAATCTACTAAATATTTAGAAATTATTGTATAACCTCTATTATCTTGTTTATCATAGGCAATAACCATCTAATCAATACAAATAATTATTTTAAATAAAAATTACAAATTTATATTTTACTATTTTTTTAATAATTTGAAATTTTTTTAATATTAAAATTACTTTTCACTTAATAATTTTGTTAGATTATTACACTAAAAATTAATTTGACTTTTAAAATAAAATTTAATTAGTTACTTTTCACTTAATAATTTTGTTAGATTATTACACTAAAAATTAATTTGACTTTTAAAAAAATTTAATTAGAAAAATGAGTATCGAGAACAAGTATTGGTGTGCGTGAGTACAAGGGGGTGTGAGAACAAGTTAGGTTGGAACGCAGTTAAAGGAGAGGGACATTTAAAAATATTAGGTTTTGGGAGTTTAATTTGATATTTATTGATGTGTAAATAAAGAATATTGATGTTAAATGAAAACTTTAATTATTGTTATTTAGGAATTATTTGAATAACAATATTGCCAATAAAAATTGTATTTATAAAATAAAATTTAAAATATAGTCCTTGGTGAGAATTGAACCAATGACCAAGATGTTAAAATATATGCACTCAACCAACTAAATTAACAACAACATATTGCTAATTTTATTTGGATGTAATTTATCTGATAAGTAACAAGTTCACAATGACAAAGAATCCATTTTTATTTATCAAAATAACGAAATCATAAATACAAAAAATGATTAAAAACAAAAAGAAATAAAGAGTTTTTATGACGCATGAGAGCATCATGAGAACTCAAAAACAGGGAAGAGAAATCATTGAGCTTGAAACATACAAAAAGAGGAGGGTTTCGGCTTTCAAATGAAATGATTTGATGCGTGGATGAAAAGTTAAGTCTGAAAAAGTAGAACATGATTGTGTTGGATAACTAATGAAGAAAACATGCTAAAAGGTCAAACCCAGGAGCCAACAGAAAATGGTGAAAGCTTATACATTATATGTTTTTGGATACAAGGTTTTAATGGCATTCTTCCCTCCGATTCCTTCTGCCACCCATATTCTATCGAAGGTCAGATCGCGAGCCAGGAAATCTAATTAGCTTGCTCGTGTCTGAGCTAAGACTACCCGCTTAAAGTCGCGGAGATGCGCTCGAATTGTGCCACGAGAGAAGCGGCAGAGTCATGAAAATAAGAGAGAAGCAAAGGGAGGAGTGACTTCGATCTGTGGCATAATAGCCAGAGCGAAGAGGATATACATTTAATCGTTGCTGAAGGGCAAATATTATTGCAGCAACAATCGCAATGTTTTTGCATTGGTATGTTTGAACAAAAATGTCACCTTCAAATATTTGACATGACAACGGTTAATATGACCACCAGGCAAATAATAATAATAATAATTTTGAACATAAAAGTTGATGAAGTTTCTTAGGTGAGGCCAAGTGTGCACGAAGGATGGTTCATAGCCACCACATTCACAACCGCCACCGCTGTGCCAAACAGACGCTAAGGCTTACAACCCCAATTTACGAACAATAATGTATGCTCTATTCATGGAACAAAAAAGTAAACGATAGCAACAATGTACAACCCCAGCGAACAGAAAAAAGGTTCGCCCCAGTGAATCACAACATCAGCGGGTTCCAACCCGTGCTCTATGGGGCGAGCCCGGTAAGACAGTCGGACTCGCCGCCGGGCAAGACAGTAATGGCGAGTCGCGGGTAGCGTAGCCGGACTCACCGCCGAGTAGGCGAGGCGAGTCCAGGCCGGACCAACCCTTGGGCTCTCCTAGGTTAATGAGCAGCAACCTCTTGAAGGCTATAACGGTTATCTGCAGACCATTGAGGCCCGAGAATAGTATTCTCGTTAAGGTGGGGAGGGCTATCCACAAACCATCTGGGTCCGAGAATAGCATTTTGGTTAAAGTAGAGACCGCCACCCACATACTAATAAGACCAATATATCTCAAAGATGTTTTGCCTATAAATAGGACCCCATAACACCTCAGAGAAGGTAGACTCATCCTCCTAGAGCTCGCACCTTTCGAGCGTCGTCCGAGGAGCCGAGCTCAGTTCTTAGTTTAGGGAAGGGAAGTTAAGAGAACTTCCAGGTGTATGGCGGGACCTCCTCGCTGCAGCTCGCGGGTCTGTGTGTAGGCATTTCAGTCTTCTTCCGGTAAGGGTCATCTCTAGGTTAAGAATACTCAGACTCAGGTGTTCGACTGTGGGTTAAGTAACTCAAGCTGCTCCCTCTTGGTCCAAACTTCGTTGAACCGATATCCAGGTTTTAACATTTTTGGTGCGGTAAGCGTGGACCGTAACTTGTGAAGAAAACCTCACACGACGACATCATGGCTGGACATGGAGAGCATAGAGAGGAACAAGATAACTCGCACTCGCCAAGCAAGTTCGTTACAAAGAGTGATTTCGCGGAGTTCAGAAAATCCATGGAGGACACGTTGCGAGCCCTGCTTGCACCTCGCGGCGAGGCGGCAGAGCCTCCCCCACCAGTCTTCATCTCGCCCGGCGAGGTGGGACAGAGTAGACGAACTGACAAGGAAGTAGTCCTGGAGGAGGAAGACCGCACTCTGCATGCACGAGTTCTCTTCGCGATCCCGCCAGGAACTCGCTACTCAGAGAGCAAGTTCGAACGAGTTCGCCAGCTCGGTCTGACGAGCCCGTTCTGCGAGTTGATCTTGTCTGCCCCGGTTCTAGAGGGTTTAGAGAGCCAACAATGAGCTACTACTTGGGAAAGATGATCTTGTCCAACATCTGCAGTGGTTCGAGGACGTGGTTTCGAATCGACAGATGACGAACACCTTCAAGTGCAGGTTGTTCTCCATCTCCTTCAAAGGGAAAGCTAGAGACTAGTTCCACCATTTGTGTCGAGTTCGATCTATAACTTTGAATACCTGCGAAGTGGTTTCCTGTTGCACTTTGCTACCTCAAAGAAGAGAAAGAGGGGGCTAAAGACTCTCTTCCTCGTAAAGCAAGGGACTCAGGAGTCTCTTGGGGCATACATCGATCGCTTCCAGGAAGAAGTCCTCACCATCCAGGAGGTGCCAAGACACACTCTGCATCTCTCTCTCATGATTGGGTTGCAAGAGGGCCTCTTCAAGATGGAGGCCAGGTCTGTGGAGACGTAACTAGTCCCTTATGTGGGAGGAGAATATGATCGATCGAGCCCGAGGTCTGGGGGGGGGGGGGGGGGGGGGCAGCCCGACACCAAAGGAGAGTAGAATATCGAAGAGTGATGCCCTACTGTGATTTTCACCAGGTGGCAGGTGAAAGAAATAACAGGCAACATTGGGGTTCAATTGAAGATCAATGCTCTCCTAATTAACTATGATTCATCTTAGGGATCTAAAGAAATCAGAGAGATTATGAGAGGTATGGGTAGCCACTAATAATAATAAATATCTTGAGAAATGGAGGTTTGGGATCTCACCACATCATACCTCTTAGTACCGCAGCGAGCCCTTCATCGGGTAGATCTTGGGAAGCCCAAGGTGCATCCTAAACATCTAAGATTAACTAAAGAGTAGAAAAGACTAGATTGTTTAGGAATATGAATTTTATATACACACACATCTTAGAGGAATAGTAGTTCATGGAGTGGAATGGACAAGTCAGTCCTTGGAGCCGCATGCTCGGTAGTTATGAAGGACGGGTTGGTCCTGCGAGCAATAGGCTCAGTGTTTATGAAGGACGGGTTGGTCCTACGAGCAATAGGCTTAGTGAATATGTAAAAGTGGACTGGTTAGTCCTACGAGATGGAGGCTCGGATGATAGAGGTGTTGCATACGTGCATGTGCATAAAATGCAGCGGGTCTTCGGTACTAGCCTAGTAGAACACTGACAGAAGTACGATGACTCAACAAGTGATAGGTGTTCAGAGGGCCAGATTGTTTTACTACACGACTGAAAGGTCACATTCCATAGTAACCATACACTTAGCCTATAAAAGGTCTGGTTCTGATGGATCCAGCAGGAGTACGCAGGAGCTCATGAGTCCGAGAACAGGTGTCATAACATACATTAGGGCCTAGGTCTGGTAGTGTGTTATACCCACCTAGGCGAGGATACGCCCACTCCTCTACCACCGTTTAATTACGATGGGAGGTGCCCGAGAGGTTAACTACCTCCAAAAAGTGGGAACTCCTTTATACGATGGATGAAATAATAGCATAAACATTGTATTACACTACATATCATACGTATCATAACATACTTCATAAAACCCCCATCGTATAACCTAGCATGAGATCCTTTATACGATGGATCTATGCAAAACGACCTCTTAACTTATAAGTTTGTATGAGCTTTCTTATAAGTTAAGGTTACCTTTTCTGTAATGGTAGTTAATAGCAATTCATTTACTTATACTACTGTTCTTATTATCGCTCTTTACCTTCCGCTCTTACATAGTATATTTGTTATTATTTACTTGTACTTGTTAGTAGATCTCTTAGTAGCTAAACTTTATATTACCTGTATAAAACTATGTGAGAGAGAGCACTGTCACCTGCTTTTGACTCTTCCGACCTGTTGTCCCCCCTTTTCCTTCCTCCCGCCCGATGCCTAGGAGTCGTCGGGGGAGGGGGTGGGGAAATCACTTAGTCTTTTTGACTAACAGCCAGATGTGACATAATAAATAGGAGCGCCAGGAGCAGCAGAACCAGCACAACGGGAGGGATGAGCATGACGAGGAGATCCACCCCCGGCTAGCACATACCACATCAACTATAGTAGTGAGTGAGTAGAGACTTTAGTTTTTTTATTCTGCGAGCGTTGTAGTGAGGCATTTGATGTACATGGCATAAGCCTTTATTTATTTTAGTACAAGCACACTTATTTGATTTATCTCATATGTGGACCTTTCTTATATTTATAATATGATGTATTGTGGTCTGGATTATATTTATAATTGCTTCTAATTACTTTGTGATGAATGGTTGGCCTGTGAATGTTGAACTATCGGTAGAATCTGCGTCTTGCGGTGGCGACCTCCCCGTGTGTTTGAGTTACCGTAAGGCGGTGATTCTTGGCGTATGACCCGAAAAGCGAGCAAAAAAGGGGTCTTACAAACTGGTATCAGAGCTTAGCGACTTTCGATCAAAAGTAAAAGAAGTCCACTAACCCTGGGCCACCCCGCTCGAGCTTAGTTTGCGGACAAACTAGCAGCGGAAGCAATGGTGTGCCCATACAGAAAATCACACAATTTTGTCCACTTAACGATGAGATTATGCCAACCTGACTAGTACACCATATTTATTGGGAATATTGCCCCTTAATGTTGCCTAGATTTGAAGATGCATCACACTCAATGTTATGTACATATTGTATTTGATAAGCCTTTATTTATTATGTTTATGTAGGTTTAAGTAATTCTAGATATTGGAATAGATCTTTGATTTCACTGTCAAAACCATACTTGCTGAGACTCCTACCCATACCCTCTTTGGAAAGCTGTTATCATATGAAATGTAGCTATCTGCAAGGATGGAGGAGGAGATCACCATCAGAACTCATGCCAAGGAGAGATCAGTGGCTCTCAAAGCTGAGAGATCTAAGAAGAGCAAGGAGAGAATTCCATCTCCTCCAAGAAGGCCTGCTGAATCAGAAAGTTCAAAAGCCATTTCATCTGACAACACATCTTCAGATGAAGAGTTTGCTGCCTTCTCAAGGCACTTCTAGAAGATGAAGAAGAGAAAGAAGTGGAAGAACAAACCTTCTCATCTTCACAACCCAAAAAGGAGCATAGCAGATCTGAGAGGCTGCACCCCAAAGGTGACAGGTATGAATTTAAACCTGTTAAACATAATCTTAGTAATATTGTTTGCTGTTATTGCAACAAACATGGACATGTTATAACTGAACGTCCAGTCAAAAGAAATGAAAAATGTGATAAGAAGCATCACCAAAAAGATAGGAAAGATGAAAAGTCTTTCATGGCCAAGAAGGAAAGAAACTGGAGTGAATATGAATCTTCATCCTCAAATTTTGATAAAGATGAAGAAGCCTACATTGGGCTATTTGCAGCTGCTGAGGATGAGGACTACCCAGCTGCATAGATTGGCATCATGGCCCCTCTGTCACATTCAGACAATCACATTGATGTGAATGAAGATGTCAAATAATGTCGTGGCTTGATGGCCATATCTGAAGGAGAAAATAATCAGGACAATTCTGATCCTGATCATGTACTAATTCATTCCATTTCCTCGTCAGATTATGAGTCAATTCCATTATCTAAATATGCTTCATCTAGTGATGAAAGTAGTTCAGAAACTGAGGTGGATGTCAATCAATTGATTGATAATTATGGTGCCCTCTTGGATGCTCTGAAAATAGCAAGAAGCTAGCCAAGAGGCAAACTATGGAAATTGCTTCCCTTCAACATGCAAAACTTGAATATTCTGAGTCTGCTACCCAGCTAGCTCAGATGAGTAGAGAAATTAGTCAATTGAAGGGAAGAATCACAATTATCCAATTGAGCACCATAAGCCAGAAGAACAAGATCATCAAGGATCTTGAAGAAAAGCTTCTTAAGGAGAAAACTTGGTGGCTCAATTCTCTAAGCCCAAATCTGTACTGCCCATCATTGACACCATCTCCTCCAGAACTGATAGGAGGGGATTGAGTTTCAAAGAAGGGGCAGTAGGAGTTGGAAATGGAGGAAAGAGCAAGGATAAAGCCAAGCCTCAAACCACCTTTCAAAAAGTTGTGCTTCCTTCCAACATGTATGACCAGGATAGAATATATGGTCACTGGAAGAATGGAAGATTCTATAGTAAGGGGAATGATCCTAACTATAGTGGTATAAAGGGCATGAGGATGAGTTGTTGGAACCTTAGTTTTTGATTTGAGTTAGGATCCATCCCTTTTGTTAATAATTCATCTAAGAAATCTAAGAAAACATAAATTAAATATGATGCGATCGAATCGGAGAATATACATAAGAAAATAATATAAGCTCTCTGCGTTTGACGATTGTCGAACGGCGCTCGACAAATTCCAGCCAGCCAGCGCTCGACAAATTTCCATCAGAACAGCATTCGACAAATGGCGAACAACGCTCGACGAATTAAGTCAGAATAACCTCAGCGGCCAGTGATGATTACTTGGGCTTCTTCTTTTTGTTTTATAAATAAAAGATAACCTTTATATTAAGAGTTTAGAATTGGCGGATATTTTCGAAGAGTCTCGCAAGTACTCCTACTTTGAGAAATTAACCGTTATTCTATCGAAGGATAGAAGTAACGATCTTTTTCTTCTTTCGGAATATTGACAATTACGCTTCGGCTACAATGCCGAATTCTATTGAATTGAATAGTAGAAAAGGAGAGTTTTGCACTAAATGAGTTTGAAAAGCTGTGTTTGAATTTTTAGTCCAAATTAATCATTTGATAAAGGCAAGTATACCTTATCGCAAGTAATACAGGATATTTTTAGAAAATATCGGGATCGTATATTTCCGCGGGTCGTGTTGATTATGCTACTTCGAGGGACGAACTATTATTTTATCGGAATAATATTTTTAGTTGATTTAACTAGAGTTCTAAATGATAAAATGCGAAAGATGATTTAAGCGATTTACTAGAGTTCTAAGTGATGAGAAATATAGCGCGCGACGTCGAATTACCTTGAGACGAAAATAGATTTTTCGTAGAATTGAAAGTGATGACTTTTCAAAATATTAAGATGACTTGGCCGTGGAGGTTCCATAATTATGAACGCTCCTCTCTCGAGGGTACGCCCACCTGAGATTATGAATATTCGACCGAACTCTCGTTCTACAATCGAATGTTCTTAATACTCGCTTTATGTTGCGAACCCCGCTATTGGGTTTTTATTTCCAATTCGGGAGAGTTACCTCGTCCTCTCTCGAGGGTAGAGTGCACTTCTCTTTACCCGTGAGTGATCAGTCCGTACACACGAGCCTCTCGGCTAACTAGGTACGAAAACGGAAATGAAAACCACACATCGATTATGTGGCTCCACTCAACGTGATTCTCGGGTAAACCTTAAGCGTTAATTATTTTAGAAAGAGATGTTTTAATTTTTATAGAAAAACTATTTTTGTGTCCCAATGCTCTTCGACGTCGTGCGCTAAAGGAAATTAGCCACTCATCGGAATGGAGACGGCATTATCGGTTGAAAAATACATGTTTGATAATTAAAGCGGATATAAGCGGATAAAAAGGAAATAAAAAGACTTATATAAAAACAGTAATAATATCCGTCCCAACCACCTTAAACAAGTGCTAAAAAGTTCTTAGCCTCTTATTTAAGAAGGGGGTGGTATAGAAATGAAAAGACTTATAAAGGTGCAGAAATAATATCCGTCCCAACCGACTTGAATAAGTGCTAAAGTAAATTAGCCTCTTATTTGAGAAGGGGGTGGTATAGAAATGAAAAGACTTATAAAGGTGCAGAAATAATATCCGTCCCAACCGACTTGAATAAGTGCTAAAGTAAATTAGCCTCTTATTTGAGAAGGGGGTGGTATATAGCAGTTATATAAGGACTGAAATAAAAATTAAGCTACAAAAAAGGAAAATACTATCTCATACACGCACACACTCTAAAAGAAACTGAAAAAGAAAGCGTTTAAAATGAAAGCGATAAAATAAGGCGAAAAAGAAAACGATAAAACTATTTTATGAAAGCTTGTAAATCTAAGCTATGAAAACAGTAAACCTAGATTATGAAAGCAATAAAACTAACTATAAAAGCAATAAAACTAAATTATGAAAGCAATAAAGCTAAACTCATACACGCACACACACTAACATTAATAAAAAGAAGATGATCCAAATGAGAAAAACATCATTTTATTTCTGAAATCAGCATTACAACTAGACTAGGAAGACGAAAAAACTACAAACGAACTTAAACTGAAATGCAGAAGAGAAGCTCACAATCACTCAAAAGAACTCACAATACAACAAAAACCACTCAAAATTTGGATGAAAATAACTTCAGCCGAGCCCCTCTATTTATAGGGAAAATTTGAGTTTTACACGCCCTAGGTCACGGGCGTGACTTGAATGTCACGGCCGTGACTTAGGGCGTGACAATTGCTCGGCTGTATTCGCCGCCTTCTGGAAGGTCTGGCCGTCAAACATGGCTGCACACGGGCGTGACTTGGTATGTCACGGGCGTGACTTGGTGAGTCACGGGCGTGACTATGGGTGGCTGATGTCGGCAGCATGGGTGCGGCTTCGAGACGTGATGCGCTGGCGGCTCACGGGCGTGACTCTGCTGGAACACGGGCGTGACTTATAGAGTCACGGGCGTGACTTGATCAACTCTTCGAGATTTCACCTGAAAACGGCTGCCAGCTGGAAATTTGGCTTTTAAAATTACACGCCCTTGGTCACGGGCGTGACCTCGGGCGTGACTTGAGCGATTTGTCGGGATTTGATCTGAATTGAGCCGTCCCGTTGATATTTGATCTTTAAAATTACACGCCCTTGGTCACGGGCGTGTCTGAGGGCGTGACCTGTGAAAATTTTGCAAAAAATTGCAAAAACAAAAATAAAACTAAGTTAGAAACCAGAAATAATAAAGAAGCAATTTATTCATTAATTTACATAGAAAATTCACAATATTAATTAAAACTATACTAATACTTATACCAAAAATACATATTTTTTTATTACTTATCAGCCAGACATTCTCTGAACTACGCTCGACAAACTCAAGCCAGCGGTCGACAAATCTATTTCAAAACAGTGCTCGACGAAAATGTTATCAGCAGCATTATTAAATCAATTTATACTGCTCGACTAACATTATTATATTATGCTTTTCTAATGTAGCCGTTGCAGGCAATAAAGATTATAGCTGTTTGCTGAAGAGTCAAAGACGGCAACACCTTTTCCCAAGGAATAAAATAAAAGAGACTTTATCTCTTTCCATATTCCCTAGCAAGAATTCAAAAGGACTTCTCATATTATATATATATAAGAGAAGAGCAGAAATTGAGAGATACATAGAGAGACACAAGAATACAGAAGAAGCAGATCAAGTTTTGTTTCACATCTTCTTTCTGTCTAACTCTTTCTTTGCAGATCATCAATACCCTGAGACACCAATCTAGATCAATTGCTCAGGGATCTAAACTGCAAGAAGAAAAGAGGAGAATCACAATCTAGAGAAGAAGCTCTATCCACAAGCTGTCAACAACTTTAATCAGACAGCGGGAGCCTTCTTCAACATCACATTCAGATCCATTCAACTTCAAACCAGGATCTTCAAGAGTCTTCTTATATAGAGAAGAACAATATAACTTCTGTTTTTCACTTTTACTTCCTTACCCCGTCCTGTATAGGGTTATAACTCCCTTCAAAAGTTAATCCCGGTGACAGGGCACCTTAGCAAAAACCTGTAGTTTGGTTAGAGCACCTTATCAACAGCTCACCTGGTGTGAGGGCACCTTATCGACAACCTCCCAGTGGATTCCTACCAGTGGGTAGAAGAGTAGATGTACCCAGTTGAGGGGAACTACTATATATTTTGTGTCATCTGACTTTGCTTGTTGTGATTTTTCTTATGCACTGTTAGTGCTTGATTTTATTCCTCACTCAGCATACATATATACATATATCATTAATTTAAAGAAAAACTTAAACAAAAGTTTTAACAGATATATAAGAACTAAAACTCTCCTTTCAATTGGTATCAGAGGAGTTGATTTCTCACATAGGCTAACACCTGAAATCACAAAGATCACTTTTAGTTCTTAAGATTTTCAAAATGGCACAAGAAATCTTTCTGTTCTCAGATCCACCCATATTTAATTTAGATAATATCTCATTATGGCAAGTTAGAATTAAATTATATATGAATGCTATAGATGAATAAATTTACAAATCTATTTTGACAGGACCTCCCCTCATATCATCAAATGCAGCTACATCTGCATTACCTAGTTCCACGGGTCTCAAGTCCCCTTCGAGAACAATGAAAGGGCCTGTTTATGTTGGTGCTGATATCCTCTTCAAAGAAGACTACCAACAGAGAAACTGATGTCACTGCCCGTGTTTGCAAAATGAAGCCAGATAAATTCAAAGCTGGTACTGATGATGGGCAGACTGATAAATATAAAGGACCTTCCCCATCTACAGAACCCACCACATCTTCAGACCACTCAATAGATGCAGATGCCAAAGCTATGCAGATCTTGACTCAATCCGTGTCAAGAGACATTCTTCTAAAAGTTGAAGACTGCACTTCTGCAAGAGGAATCTGGAACTCCCTCTCCAGGATGGTAAATGAACCCTCTTCTTCCTTTACTCTAACTAAATGTATTTATGATGCAGAACCATCAATAAATCTGAGTGAAGAAGAAAAAGAAAAGGAGCACAGAGCTAGAGCTTTCTGCATGATGGCCATAAATGGATCATACCAAAATCCAAATGCAGAAGCAGAGTTAGGAAAGATAAATGATGTAAAATCAAATCATAACTCTACCTCTAAAACTAGTTTTAAGCTAATATTCAGAAATCCAATAACAATAGACAAGGAAATTAAAAAGAAGTTAATAAGCATAAAATATTTAACTTCTGAGAATAATAAAACTGAAGAAAAATCAAAAGCATAAAATAAATCAATTAAGGATAAATTACCTAAAAATTGTCTAAATAACTTTAAAATTTCAAACATATATTTTAATGACTACAAAAGAAGACTTTCAATTAATATCAAAAATCAGCTTTTAAAGTTCTTAAGACATATATTTCTAAAAGAACCTTCAAATGGCGTTAAAAAGTTTTTCACCATTAAACTCCATTCCTAATAAGCAAGCATAAAACTCATTCAAAAACAATGTCAGATAACTTCAATGTTCTTTCAGACCTTCTCCAAATCATGTTGAGCATTCTACTGTAGTTGCATTGATTAGAAATAATCAGAAGCACTGAGTATGAGTCTCTTCTGATAAGGGGATTCTTTAAGAAGGAAGGTATCAGACAAAGTTTTTCATTCCTTAAAATCCATTAAAGGTTGCTGCAATTGAAAATTTTAATTCAGATCCTTAGAAATCAAGTCTAATGAAGCAGAGTTGCTCAAATAATTTAAGAATAAAAAATTATTAAAGCCCAAGTGAGAGAGAAAATGAGAAAATCAGAGAAACCAAGTGAGAGAGAAAAGGAGAATATAAAAATTAAAACCATCGGCATCCTAAACCAAATAGGGGAGACTACCAGGCCACTAGTTTTAAATTTGATTTAGGATCCCAACTCAAATAGGGGGAGATTGTTGGAACCTTAGTTTTTTATTTGAGTTAGGATCCATCCCTTTTGTTAATAATTCATCTAAGAAATCTAAGAAAACATAAATTAAATATGATGCGATCGAATCTGAGAATTTACATAAGAAAATAATATAAGCTCTCTGCGTTCGACGATTGTCGAACGGCGCCCGACAAATTCCAGCCAGCCAGCGCTCGACAAATTTCCATCAGAACAACGTTTGACAAATGGCGAACAACGCTCGATGAATTAAGTCAGAATAACCTCAGCGGCCAGGCATTCTCTGAACGACGCTCGACAAACTCAAGCCAGCGGTCGACAAATCTATTTCAGAACAGTGCTCGATGAAAATGTTATCAGCAACATTATTAAATCAATTTATACTGCTCAACTAACATTATTATATTATGCTTTTCTAATGTAGCCATTGCAGGCAATAAAGATTATAGCTGTTTGCTGAAGAGTCAAAGACGGCAACACCTTTTTCCAAGGAATAAAATAAAAGAGACTTTATCTCTTTCCATATTCCCTAGCAAGAATTCAAAAGGACTTCTCATATTATATATATATATATATAAGAGAAGAGCGGAAATTGAGAGATACATAGAGAGACACAAGAATACAGAAGAAGCAGATCAAGTTTTGTTTCACATCTTCTTTCTGTCTAACTCTTTCTTTGCAGATCATCAATACCCTGAGACACCAATCTAGATCAATTGCTCAGGGATCTAAACTGCAAGAAGAAAAGAGGAGAATCACAATCTAGAGAAGAAGCTCTATCCACAAGCTGTCAACAACTTTAATCAGACAGGGGGAGCCTTCTTCAACATCACATTCAGATCCATTCAACTTCAAACCAGGATCTTCAAGAGTCTTCTTATACAGAGAAGAACAATATAACTTCTATTTTTCACTTTTACTTCCTTACCCCATCCTGTACAGGGTTATAACTCCCTTCAAAAGTTAATCTCGGTGACAGGGCACCATAGCAAAAACCTACAGTTTGGTTAGAGCACCTTATCAACAGCTCACCTGGTGTGAGGGCACCTTATCAACAACCTCCCAGTGGATTCCTACCAGTGGGTAGAAGAGTAGATGTACCCAGTTGAGGGGAACTACTATATATTTTGTGTCATCTGACTTTGCTTGTTGTGATTTTTCTTATGCACTGTTAGTGCTTGATTTTATTCCTCACTCAGCATACATATATACATATATCATTAATTTAAAGAAAAACTTAAACAAAAGTTTTAACAGATAAATAAGAACTAAAACTCTCCTTTCATGAGTTTTTTGAAAGCTCCCCATGAGGAAATCTAAATGGCCCATCATGAACCATTTGTGTTTGGTGCTCTAGCCCCCACATTCAAGGGTGAGAAAGCTGCTTCTCCTACATCTCATCCAGCAATACCCATGGATACTGTCAGGCCTATAATCAAGTTTAACAGTACAGTATCTGATGCCATCAACTCATGCTTAGCTTCCAAACTAAGACCAGTTGATGTCAATCAGATAAAGGCTACAAAGAAAAGTTATTGAAAGTCAACAAGCCAAGTGATTGCTGACAGGAATAACAAGAATGCTGGTACCTTCTTCACTGAACATAAATATCCTAATGCTCCTTCCACTTTAAGAAATGTTCAGAAGAGAAGGTACAACATCCATGAATGTTGGTGTTATGGTAAACTGAGACACTTTTCCATTGATTGTTGGCACAACCCCAATGTGCCTAATGCAAAGAAAAGCTTTCCTGCAAAAGCTGTTGTAGGTAAAAATGTTTCTTACCATGCTAACAAGGACCTAGGGCCCAAAATTAATTGGGCACCTAAGGCTAAGTGAAATCTCTCTTGCAGGATAGTTCAAGTATCATCTAAATTAGATATGGTACTTGGACAGTGGTTGTTCCAGACATATGAATGGAACAAGATGCTTACTCAAGGAATACACAACAACAAAGAATGGACAAAAGGTGATCTTTGGTGGATTTGACAAAGAGGTCATAAGAGGCCATGGTATGATTACCAATGACATATTTTCAATAACAAGGGTAGCTATGTTGAAGGGTTGCAACACAACCTTGTAAGCATAAGTCAACTATGTGACTTGGGCTATGTTATTGAATTCCATAATGACAAGTGCTTGATCAAAAAGTCAACTAACTTAGAGGTCATTCTCTATAGAACTAGGAGTGGGAATGTTTATTACATAGATTTCATTTGCTATAGTTCTTTATCTTCGGTGTGTCTTGTAGCCAATGAGAGCGTGTCACTAAGTGTTCAATGACACAAGAGGCTTGCCCACATTAACTATATGACAATGTATAGATTATTTTGTAAGAACTTATTTAGAAGTAGTCCAGATTTAAAATATGTTAAAAGTGGTCCATGTCATGCTTGCCAGATGGGTAAGCAAATTAGGGCCACCTTTAAAAGTATTGGCTCCAAAGACACTGAAAGATGTCTATATCTATTGTATATGTACATATTTGGTTCTTTGTCGATTCATGGCCTAGGTGGGAAGTTGTATACTCTAGTGATTGTTGATGATCACTCAAAGTATACATGATATTCTTCCTTAAGAAGAAATCTGATACCTTAGACATCTTCATAAACTATGTCAAAGCAATTCAGAATGACCTACAATGTACTGTGGTCAAAACTAGAACTGACCATGACACAGAGTTTAATCTGGTGCAATGACAAAGTTTTGCCAAGAACTTGGTATCACCCAAGAATTTTCCTCTCCCAGAACCCCACAACAAAATGGAGTGGCAGAGAGAAGAAATAGGACCTTAATAGAGGCTGGCAGAATATTGCTTAGTGACTCCTCACTCTCAGAATATTTCTAGGCTAAGGCAGTCAATAGATCTTGTTATGTTCTAAATAGAGCATCCATTAATAAGGCCCAAGGGAAAACACCCTATGAAATTCTGAAAGGCAAGCAACCAATAATTTCATATTTTATAATCTTTGGGTGCAAATGCTATATTTTAAATAATTGAAAAACAACTTACAAAGTTTGCTGAAAAATACAATGTTGGTGTTCTTGTTGGATATAACTCACATAGTAGAGCATACAGAGTATTCAATAAGAAGATTCATGTAGTTGAGGAATCTATGCATGTTGTTTGTGATGAAACTAACCTACTTTACAAGGGCTGGTCCAGTTCTTCTATTTTTACAGGAAATGTTCAGAAAATGCAAGATTTGTCTATTTAAGACAAACCCAGCTCAAGCATAGTCAATTCAGAGATTGAGGTACTTCAAGATGAAGATGATCAAGTTACTGAAGAAGCTGCTGCTGCAGATGAAGTACAACAGGATGCTGACACATTGCTTGCAACAACCAGGCATTTGAGGGATCACCGATGGAACCTGATTATTGGAAATGAGAACCTAGGTGTGATCACCAGAAGCATGGCTCACAATAAAGCTCTATTCCTGAGCTTCAAGGAAGAAGTCTATGTGGAACAACCACCAGGTTTCATCTCTCCAACTCAACCCTCTTTTGTATTTAAGCTTATGAAAGCCCTCTATGGTCTCAAACAAGCTCCCAGAGCATGATATGAGACTTTAGCTAGTTTTCTTTTGGAAAACAATTTCTGTAGGGGCATAGTAGATAAAACCCTATTTTCCAGGATACATAAAAATAAAACTTTGCTAGTTCAAATATATGTAGATGATATTATCTTTGGCTCTACTGATTCAAATTTGTGCAAAAGATTTTATAATCTAATGCAATCTAAATTTGAATTGAGTAGTATGGGTGAGTTATCATACTTCCTTGGTCTTCAAGTGAAGCAAACTCCAAATGGAATCTTCATATCCCAATCTAAGTATGCTAAGGAATTAGTGAAAAGATTTGGTATGTCTGATTCTTCCACCATGAAAACACCCATGCCCTCTAATGCTGTTGTTGATAATGATGAATCAGGGAAACCTGTTGATTCAAAAGTATATAGACCAATTGTTGGCTCTTTACTTTATTTAACAGCTAGTAGGACTGATATAATGTTTGCTACATGCATTTGTGCTAGGTTCCAAGTTAACCCCAAAGAATCTCATCTAATTTTGCTAAAAAAGATTTTAAGATATATAAAGGGTTGTCCTAATCTAGGTCTCTGGTATCCAACAACATCTGAATTTGAATTAACTAGATTCTCAGATTCAGATTATGCAGGATGCAGAGTAGACAGGAAAAACACATCAGGAACTTGTCAGTTTCTTGGTGATAGGCTTGTGTCTTGGTTTTGTAAGAAACAAACATATGTGTCCACATCAACAGCTGAAGCTGAATACATAGCTGATAGCAGTTGCTGCTCACAGATGTTGTGGATACAAAATCAGCTCCTAGACTATGGTGTCAATCTAAATAATTCAACTATATTTTGTGACAATACTAGTGCAATATCTATAGCACAAAATACAGTTCTCCATAGTAGGACTAAACACATAGAAATTAGACACCACTTCCTTAGGGATAATGTGGATAAAAATAAAATTTGCCTACAATTTATTTCTACTGATTTACAAAGAGCTGACATTTTCACCAAGCCCTTTGATGAAAAGAAGCATATCTTCTTTATAAATCAAATAGGAATGATAGATGGAGACTCAATCTGTTAAAAAATTAAATTTCTATTTATCCCCTCAATTCGTCGAACGGAGGATGACGAATTTGAATCATTTGTCGAACGATGGTCGACGAAACCTTTTAACTTCAGAATCGATAAAGAAAATCACACCTGTCGAACGGTGGTCGACGAAAAAGATATTTTTGTCGAACGCCATCTGACGGAGACCTAAAGTCTTTTCGACTTCTACTTTTTATTAGGTTTTTGCCGAACATCGCTCCACATATGCGCCCCCTTCTCTGGTCTATATAATCTCTATTTTATTTCTTAATAGATTGCGCCTACAGAAATCGTTTCCCTCCAGTTCCCCTCTGCACTTGATCTTTTTCTCTCTTGCAGGTACTAATGGCGATTTCTCAAGCCGCTCTCTACTCCATGAAGTTCGACGCCGGATTCGACATAGATATGGAATCATTCGCTCAGTCTGACCAGGTTTTCAAAGATATTCTTCAACTTTTTGAAGAACAACAGATAAAGAAGTTTATGAGCACAAGGATAAAGCTTCATACCGCATAAATAAAAGAATGGGTTTACACGTCTAAACCAGAAGATGAAAGTTTAATTGGAACAATCTCAGGTCATCAGGTTTCTCTTACCCCAACCATTTTATATGAAGTTTTTGGTCTCATCAATGGTGATGATGATTTAGAGCTAAGCTCTGTTGAATATGGTGACGCTTTGACTAAAATGGGTCATTCTATTGGAAACCCTAATCATTTACTTAAGAAAAACTTGTCCTTGGAATACAAGTTTTTGTCAGATATTGTTGGAAAGGTTTTGTTAGGTAAAACATCAGGACATGATTACATTAACATGCACCAATTTCTGTTGATGGTGGCCTTGATGGATAAGAAGAAAGTTAACTGGGGATCAATTCTGTTTGAATTGATTAAGAAGAAAATTTCAAAAGATAATGTATCTTTTGGAAGAATAATTGGTATTGTTCTGCAGGAAAAGCATCAGGACCTTCTGGTCTCACCTAAAGTAACAATAAATGCTAGCAAGAGGATGACCTCAGCTCTCTTTGCAAAGTGGGACAGGGTGATTCCCAGGAAGAACCCAGGAGCAGTTGCACCAAAGAAAGCTTCTGAAGGCACCAGGACTGATCCAGTCACTTCCCCAACCCTTCCAGAAGTTCCTCCTTCTGTTCCTTCTCCTCCTCACCCATCTCCACCTCAGCATATTTCCCCTGCACAAACTCCACCTCCAAATTCTCCTACACCCATTGATGACATTTCACCTCCTTCATTTTCCCTTCTACCTCCTCATACTTATCCACCTCCATCTCCCATGCATGATGACCATCCGTCACCCATCCATCACTCTTGCCCTATTCATTCAGACATCCCTACACAATCTGCCAATGTTGCAAACATATTTGTATCTATCTCCATTCCATCCTCTTCTACACCATCATCATCCAATCCACCAGAATTCATGTATATCAATTTCCAATCCGTGGCTGATCAAATTTTTGATCATGTCTTTCAAAAGCTAAATACTCTCCTGGATGCAAAATTTGCAACAGTTCTTAAAGCCATTTATCATCTCTCTGCTCAAATGTCTTCATTCCCTTCCTCTCATTCTGTCCCTTCTTCTAGGGGCCTAGATTCAAGTCTCCCTGAAGCTAGGCAGGGGGAGATGTCTTATGAAGAAGCTCTAGAAGCTCCAGTTTCAGAAGCTCCAGTGTTTGAAGAAGCTCCAGAAGCCTCAGTTTCAGAAGCTCCAGTGTTTATAACAGATTCAGTTATAGTTTTTGATTCAGAAATGATTGATTCATTTACAGTTTCAGAAGATTAAGTTATAGAAGAAATAAATAATATCTATATTCATCTTTCTTTAGATATTATTCATTTGCTGTCTAAGTTCAATTCAGTTTACTCAGTTTTGCCAAAATATCATGAGTACTCTAGAGCAATTGTTCCATACACTGCTCCCATAGATAAAATTCTGATGAAAAAGATTATCAAAAGTTTTGAAGCTCAGATTGTTGAACCATTTACTATTTCAGCTCAAGTTCAAAGTCAAGCAGAAGTATCAGTTGTTGTTTCAGAAGATAGTTTCAAAAGCTTTGATGTTCCAACCTTTGTTTTTGATGAATCCCCAATTCCTGATTTTGATGAAATCTGGAAAGCAGAAGATGCAGCTTTTGAAGCTGAAGAGCAAAAGATTAAAGCTCTTAAATTGATAAATGATTTATATGATGAACTAATTCCATCTTCTGAGTCTAATGATGATGAAAGTGATTCTGATGATACATCATCAAAGAAAAGAAAGAAAAGGAAAGCTAAGTCAAAGGCTGTCCCTAAGCCTCCTAATCCTGATAATGATATTCCTTATTATATTCTTCATAACATCCCTTTTGACAAAGAAACCCAGAATGGATGAAATTCTCAAAGAATGAAAATAAGAAAAAAAAGAAATTTGGGAAAACTGGTTATTATTCTGATAAGCCAGTTAAGTTTAATCCTCCTCCACCTCCTCCCCCACCAGGATCAGTAGGTTCAGCAGGATTCTCTTCTTCCCAGAAGTTCAGTTCTCAGCTATCAAGGAGACCAGCTAGTTCAAGTGGTCCTCAGAGTTCAAGGTCTTCAAGACCTCCTTCAAGTTCCACCAGAAATGTTTCTTCAGAATATAAATATTCTATCTCTAAAGGCATCTCTCATAGAGATCGAAATCCTCAAGAAAATTCTCATAGTCAGGACAACAATGATGAATATAGGCCTCCTTCTCCAAATCCAGAAGAAGAAAGGATTTCTTACATGGCAAGATTCAGAGAATTCACTGCAACAGCTTAGATCAACAAAGCAAAGGCTGAAGGAAAATATTACTCTCATATTTCAACATTGTCAGAGTTCAGAAAGCTAGAATTTGAAAAGTATGGCTCTAAGCACCTTTTCAATGCTGAAGAATTCTTAAGGAAGCACCCAGCAGCAGTGGTTATAGAAGGTAAATCTCAAACCATACTGGGAGCTGAAGATCTTTATATAAGCAAGAAGGAAGCTGAAAATTCAAACAGACAGATCATTTTCAAGCCCTCCTCCAAAAAGGACAAGAGTTATTAATTTCTTGCTTTCATTATGACTGTAATGTTTCTAAACTCAGAGCACCTTGTTTTATTTTATCTCATGAAGCATTTAATTTCTGTCAGATATATTTTATGCTCTGCTGTTTGTTCTTTTGTTGTTTATTATTTTGAATGATTGTAAAATAATATCCTAACCCAAATAGGGGGAGATTGTTGGAACAACTCTATTACTGATTTGGGCTAGGATCACTATGTTTTGACTAGGATTAAGTTGACCCCATTGTATAGTCTAAGGGTCATGTTTTTAGGCTGTTAGATTAGCTAGAACTTAAGGAAAATTCAAGTTCTCAGCGTTCGACAAATGACTAGTGGCGTTCGACGAATGTCTATTATCGTTCGACGAATTATTCTCAGCAGACTGAAGTATTATAGCCAGTCCTAGCGCTCGACATTCTCTGGGCAGCGTTCGACGAATTCCAGCCAGCGCTCGACATTCTCTGAGCAGTGTTCAACGGATTCCAGCCAGCGCTCGACAGATTTCAGCCAGCGCTCGACAAATTCTTTATTGAAGCTCAGATCGACAAATACAGTTCCCAGAGTATTTAATTCTTAAAGATCAGTTATTTGTCAGTACTCTGAATACACATCGATGACTCTAACAAATATATTCAATATATTTGGACGTTTTCAAGTCAGTTAAGTATGGATATTATATTCTTTGAATATATTCCTTTCTTTCCTTTATTCCAAGGCAAAGATAGCCGTTGACAATTAATGCGAAGGAGTATTTCACGGCTAAGGAATTAAAGGACCTGCCAAAGTCGTTTGGTCTTTGTTGTTATTCCAAGAAAGAATTAAAGTCTGATTATTCGATTCCAAAAAGGAGAATATATCAAAGACAGACTTTATTGTCTCATTATCTCGACAGAATTCAACATACATTTTCTTACAGAATACAGAGAGAGCACAAGAACAAGGATAGAGAAAGAAAAAGAAGAACACTCAATCAAATATTCTCAGTCTTCTTCTTCCTCAAGCAGCAATCACCATTTCTCTGAGAACATCTTCTTCAAAGATCAATCTCTCAGATAACTGCTACAAGTTCAAGTCTTCTAAAAGAGCAACAAAGAATCTGAAGAACTTTTTCTTCCAGATCAATCTGCTACAGAAGATTTCTGTTTCAAGAGAAAGCCTCTCCACCATCTGTCAAATACTTCTATCAGACAGGGGGAGCTTTACAACAAATCCACTAGAGTCTTCTCTCAGCATCTTGACAGAGAAGAACACTATAACCTCTTTCTCACCTCTCTTGTACAGGGTTAATACACCCTTCAAAAGTGTAACTCCCTGGTGGCAAGACACCTGATCAAAAAATCTAGTTGGTTTTGAGCACCTGAATAAAAGCTCTGTGGTGTGTGGACACCTGATCAAAATCACCTTGGTGCTAGGGTACCTGATCAACCCTCCTAGTGGATTCCTACCAAGGGTGGTAGAAGAGTGGACTACCCAGATTTATGGGGAACCACTATATTTCCTTGTGTCCTCTGTGTTTGTTAATTTCTCTGTGTTGTGCTGTGTGCTTTTACTTATTCAGTTTTTCTGCTTATATATATATCTCACACTGCTTACACATATATATAACACTATTTTAATTCCGCTATAAAAACTAAGGAAAAGTTTTTAATACTCTATTCACCCCCCCTCTAGAGTAACTTAAGATCTAACCTCCACTTTCAAAGTCTGCCCTATATCCGTCTGCAGAAAAGGGGTAGCAGTCGGAGGGGGAGGGACAACATCTCGTGAATCAGCGAACTGTGGGGACTACACAAAGTAAGGTTGTATTAGGATTGGCCTAACTCAGTGCTTAAATGGACTATTTTCGGTGATCTTTTTACACATGGGCACACCATAGCTTCCGCTGCTTAGTTTGTCTGCAAACTAAATCTCGAGCGGGGTGGCCTAGTGTTGTGGACTTCTTTCTCTTATGATCGTTGTTCAAGTGATACCAGATTGTAAGACCCCCCTCCCCCTTACTAGGAGGGTTACCCGGGTCTTATGCCCAAAACCGCCGCCTTATGGATGACACCAACAAACGGGTTAGTCTCCACCGCAAGACGCCAATTCTACCGGCTATTACAATCAATTAGATTTAGGATAATAGAGAAAAGAAAAACAATAGAATAAACTAAGTCCACATCACAGCTTTATAAATGAAAAGAACATAGTCCAGCACAGAACACACATAAATAGAAGGGCTTATGCCCGATACATGTCCAAAATATAATAAATAACTCTCTCTCTCACTACACTACATGCGGAAGCTAAACACTCATCTCTCTCAGCACCTGTCTTGTAGCGGTAGTAATGCGCGACATCTGTTCCTCAGGTCCTGTCTTCCCTTCCAGCCGGGGCTCCAGCTCCTCGGTCACCTACGGTCACAATCGACCGTTAGTCATAAAGACTAAGACAATTTTGTCCCCGCCTCCCCCCGCGACTCCTAGGCACCGAGCGGGAGGAAGAAGCGGAGGACAACAAAGTGGAGTAAACAAAAGCAGGTGACATGGAAATCTAAGCTAGCAAGTATATGTATATAGGCAAGCACTACACTAGCAGTATAAACAAGTAGGCAGTAAAGAGCAGTAAAAGAAGTAAGTAGTAAAGAGTGCGCACAAGTATAGCAAACAAGAAAATAATTCTACATTACCATCACATGAGCACCTTAACTTATATGAATGCCCATACAAACTTATAAGTTAAAGTTTTCGGAAATATAACTTATCATATAAAAGAGCCCATACTAATTTATATGATAAGGGTCTACATTTAATGATCTAGGGTTTATGTATGAATGATATGTATGCTAAGATATGAGTCACACAAATGCAACACACCCACACGACTCTGTGATCACAGACCTTTAGTTCCCAATTTTTGGAGGTAGCTACACTCTCTGGTACCACCATTGTGGCCACGGCAGCAGTGGAGTGGGCAACTCCACTTCCTAGGCGGGTATACACACTACCAGGCCTAGACCCTTCGTACGCCAATGTACACGTCTTAGGTGCACTCTAGAGTCTTGCGTACTCCTTGCTGATAACCATCAGTCATTGAGGTAGGGTGTGCGTCTTTGGGGATCGTCCTCCAGACCGCAGTATAAACAACCTACTGGCCCCTCATAACCCTCACACCCGCCTAAGTCAATATAATGCCATCGGTGTGACGAACGCATTAGTACCGAAGACCGGCCACTAAATTGACCCTGTGCACATATAAGTTATTACCACCCGAGCCTTTAGGTTGCAGGACCAACCCATCCTGATATACAACTTCACATCCCTTAACTCAGGATGAAGTTTACCTTATCTCTTATTCATTTAGTTGGACTAATCTTGTCTAACTATTGTATATTTAGAAGTTTAGGGTGAATCCTGGACTTCCTAAGATTTACCCGGTGAAGGGCTCGCATCTGTTGAAACTGATTTCTCGGTCTCTGTGGAGTTCGGGGCCCCCAACAAGTTGAGGGGTGGCCAACTCTTACTCCCCCCAAGGGAGAGCTCTAGGTTGAAGGTGTTGGAACTATGAACAGGACCAAGCGCTCGGCGAGGAGGTCCCACCACATACCCGGAAGATCTTTAGAGCGCTCCCCTCCCAAGCCAATGCCGGGCTTGGGCACCACTGGAGGCTCTCCTCACCCCACTAGAGAGAGACCTGGGGAGGGAGAGGGAGAGAGAGCTAGCCTAGGATAAGCTTGCCTCCAAATGGTGCCCCCTTGGTCCTATTTATAGGATTTCTGGAATTGGGCTGCAAATAGCCAAAAACTGGCCCACGAAATTACCAAAATACCCTCGGATTGGGCTGCAGATAGCCAAATCCCGCTGTTCTGGAACGCTAAACGCAGACCGACCCCTCCCCCCGGAACTGGGCGAGAGGGGTACCTCGCGGGTCTCGGCGAGCACCCTGCTGGTCTCGGCGAGCCCCCTAACTGGGGTACCTCGCGGGTCTCGGCGAGCACCCTGCTGGTCTCGGCGAGCCCCCTAACTGGGGTACCTCGCGGGTCTCGGCGAGCACCCTGCTGGTCTCGGCGAGCCCCCTAACTGGGGTACCTCGCGGGTCTCGGCGAGCACCCTGCTGGTCTCGGCGAGCCCCCTAACTGGGGTACCTCGCGGGTCTCGACGAGCACCCTGCTGGTCTCGGCGAGCCCCCTAACTGGGGTACCTCGCGGGTCTCGGCGAGCACCCTGCTGGTCTCGGCGAGCCCCCTAACTGGGGGACCTCGCGGGTCTCGGCGAGCACCCTGCTGGTCTCAGCGAGCCCCCTAACTGGGGTACCTCGCGGGTCTCGGCGAGCACCCTGCTGGTCTCGGCGAGCCCCCTGACTGGGGTACCTCACGGGTCTCGGCGAGCACCCTGCTGGTATCGGCGAGCCCCCCAACTGGGGTACCTCGCGGGTCTCGGCGAGCACCCTGCTGGTCTCGGCGAGCCGCCTAACTAGGGTACCTCGCGGGTCTCGGCGAGCCCCCTAACTGGGGTACCTCGCGGGTCTCAGCGAGCACCCTGCTGGTCTCGGAGAGCCCCCTAACTGGGGTACCTCGCAGGTCTCGGCGAGCACCCTGCTGGTCTCAGCGAGCCCCCTAACTGGGGTACCTCGCGGGTCTCGGCGAACACCCTGCTGGTCTCGGCGAGCCCCCTAACTGGGGTACCTCGCGGAGAAATGATACTCTGAAATGCCTCTTGGCTCAAGAACCTACTCGGCGAATACAGGGTTGTACACAATCCCCGCTCTTTTCGAGCGAGGTACACGCTCGGAAAGAAACGTCCAACCCTGCATATTCGACGAGTGTCGCTGGGAATCTGGCTAACAGTGTTATCTCGGAAAAAACATATAGCCTCCCCGAGAGTTCCTCCAACCCTGCCGGCTAGCGAGACCATCTCGGGGGAAAAGGACATTGCCTCCCTGGGAGGTCAACCTGCACCTGCCGGCTAGTGAGAGTCCGGTCAGCGGAACCATCCGAGGGGTAACAACACTTACCTCCCTGGGAGGTCAACCTGTCCTGCCGTCTAGTGAGAGCCCGATCAGCGGAACCATCCGAGGGGAACATAGTTTACCCTCCCTGGGAGGTCAACCTATCCTGCCGGCTAGTGAGAGCCCGGTCAGCGGAACCATCCGAGGGGAACATCGTTTACCCTCCCTGGGAGGTCAACTTGTCCTACCGGCTAGTGAGAGCCCGGTCAGCGGAACCATCCGAGGGGAACATCGTTTACCCTCCCTGGGAGGTCAACCTGTCCTGCCGGCTAGTGAGAGCCCGGTCAGCGGAACCATCCGAGGGGAACATCTCTTACACTCCCTGGGAGGTCAACCTGGCCTGTCGGCTAGTGAGAGCCCGGTCAGCGGAACCATCCGAGGGGAACATATCTTACCCTCCCTGGGAGGTCAACCTGGCCTGCCGGCTAGTAAGAGCCCGGTCAGCGGAACCATCCGAGGGGAACATCACTTACCCTCCCTAGGAGGTCAACCTGTCCTGCCGGCTAGCGAGAGTCCGGTCAGCGGAACCATCCGAGGGGAACATCACTTACCCTCCCTGGGAGGTCAACCTGTCCTGCCGGCTAGTGAGAGCCCGGTCAACGGAATCATCCGAGGGGAACATCTCTTAAACTCCCTGGGAGGTCAACCTGGCCTGCCGGCTAGTGAGAGCTCGGTCAGCGGAACCATCCAAGGGGAACATCTCTTACCCTCCCTGGGAGGTCAACCTGGCCTGCCGGCTAGTGAGAGCCCGGTCAGCGGAACCATCCGAGGGGAACATCTCTTACCCTCCCTGGGAGGTCATCCTGGCCTGCCAGCTAGTGAGAGCCCGGTCAGCAGAACCATCCGAGGGGAACAACACTTTCCTCCCTGGGAGGTTAACCTGTGCTGCCGGCTAGTGAGAGCCCGGTCAGCGGAACCATCCGAGGGGAACATCTCTTACCCTCCCTGGCAGGTCAACCTGGCCTGCCGGCTAGTGAGAGCCTGGTCAGCGGAACCATCCGAGGGGAACATCTCTTACCCTCCCTGGGAGGTCAACCTGTCCTGCCGGCTAGTGAGAGCCCGGTCAACGGAACCATCCGAGGGGAACATCTCTTACCCTCCCTGGGAGGTCAACCTGGCCTGCCGGCTAGTGAGAGCCCGGTCAGCGGATCCATCCGAGGGGAACATCTCTTACCCTCCCTGGGAGGTCAACCTGGCCTGCCGGCTAGTGAGAGCCCGGTCAGCGGAACCATCCGAGGGGAACAACACTTACCTTCCCTGGGAGGTCAACCTGTCCTGCCGGCTAGCGGGGGCCCGGTCAGCGGATCCATCCGAGGGGAAAAGTATTTTGGAAAGAACTTTTATTACATTAGTCATTCAGTTATATGCAGGAAAAACTAAGTATGAAAACACTCCATCCTACTACATGGACTCAAAGAAAAAACTAAGCACGGAGACCGGGACTCGGGCTTCTACTCCCAGGCATGGTCCTCCTCGACCTCTTCTGGTTGTTGACAATGCGGTTTCGGACACCTCGCCTCCCTTAACTCCAAGAACTCGGGTCAGGCGGATGTCGCGTGACCCTCCTCCTCGTGGAAGTCACAGTAAGGTAACTCCACTTCGATGCCCCCTCTTCCTCCTGCGCGGTTCCTTCTTCTTCTTTGGCTGATTGACATGGTTTGCTGGGGCGGTGGAGGGGGTATTTTCTACCCCTGCCTCCACCTCGGGAGGTCGGCCCCCTCTTCCTGAAAGCCGTCCTCCTCTTGGTCGAACTTCCTCTTGGGAGCCTCTACCTTCCTCCCATGCTGCCTTGCCTCTGGCTCACTCAGCTTGGCCAGCCTTCTTATGAACTCCGGGTTGGCCTCCTCACTTTCAACTTCTTCTGCCACCCTTTCCATCAACTCCACAAAGGACAAAGGAGCTCTTCTCTTGAGGTCCATCTTGAAGAAGCCCTCCCGCAGCCCCACCGTGAAGGCGAGCTTGAGGGTGTACTCGGGCACTTCTTGGACGAGGAGAACCTCCTCCCTGAACCGTTCCAGATAGTGAGCCAGCGACTCCTCTGGCTCTTGCTTGATCTTGAAAAGTGCTTCGACATCTTTCTTCCTCTTCCTTGACGTCGAGAAGCGTAGCAGGAAGCCTCGACGCAAGTCTTCAAAGGCATAGATGGATCCCGCAGGGAGCTGGTGGAACCAATCTCTAGCCTTCTCCTTCAGAGTTGTCGCGAAGAGTCGACACTTGAAAGCATCCGTCATGGGCCTGATGGAGACCATATCCTCAAACCACTGTAGGTGCAGGACTGGATCATTCCTGCCGGAGTAGTGGGACGTTTTCGCCCCCCTGAACCCCTCTGGAACCGGGGCTGAGAGGATCTGCTCACAAAAAGGACTTCCCATGCTTGCCCCCCTTTGGGGCTGGGCGAGTGGGGGCCTGGCGCCTCCCCACTCTCCCCCTTAGGTCTCGGCGAGTGGGGGTCGAGGACCTCCCCACTCGCCCACTTGGGTCTCGGCGAGTGGGGGTCGAGGACCTCCCCACCCGCCCACTTGGGTCTCGGCGAGTGGGGGTCGAGGACCTCCCCACTCGCCCGCTTGGGTCTCGGCGAGTGGGGGTCGAGGACCTCCCCACTCGCCCGCTTGGGTCTCGGCGAGTGGGGGTCGAGGACCTCCCCACTCGCCCGCTTGGGTCTCGGCGAGTGGGGGTCGAGTACCTCCCCACTCGCCCCCTTCCGGCACCTCTTTCCCGGATGCCTGGCCGAGGATGTTCTCGCCAACCTGCTGAGGCGAGGCCTCCGGACCACTTTCTCTCTTGCCTTCGCTTATCGAGGCGAAAGCTACCTACAAGGTCTGCATGACCTCTCGCTTGAGATTTTCGAACATCTCCAACGTCACCCCAGCCACCGGGGGCTGCGAGTGACCCGGGTCAGAACTTCTTCCACCTCCGTCCACGGAGCTCCTCTTGAGAGTTTCTTGAATCGGTCACACTCCACGCTCACCGCACCAAAATGTTGAAACCGATTTCTCGGTCTCTGTGGAGTTCGGGGCACCCAACAAGTTGAGGGGTGGCCAACTCTTACTCCCCCCAAGGGAGAGCTCTAGGTTGAAGGTGTTGGAACTATGAACAGGACCAAGGGCTCGGCGAGGAGGTCCCACCACATACCCAGAAGATCTTTAGAGCGCTTCCCCTCCCAAGCCAATGCCGGGCTTGGGCACCACTGGAGGCTCTCCTCACCCCACTAGAGAGAGACCTGGGGAGGGAGAGGGAGAGAGAGCTAGCCTAAGATAAGCTTGCCTCCAAATGGTGCCCCCTTGGTCCTATTTATAGGATTTCTGGATTTGGGCTGCAAATAGCCAAAAACTGGCCCGCGGAATTACCAAAATATCCTTGGATTGGCTGCAGATAGCCAAATCCCGCTGTTCTGGAACGCTAAACGCAGACCGACCCCTCCCCCCGGAACTGGGCGAGAGGGGGTACCTCACGGGTCTCGGCGAGCACCCTGCTGGTCTCGGCGAGCCTCCTAACTGGGGTACCTCGCGGATCTCGGCGAGCACCCTGCTGGTCTCGGCAAGCCCCCTAACTGGGGTACCTCGCGGGTCTCGACGAGCACCCTGCTGGTCTCGGCGAGCCCCCTAACTGGGGTACCTCGCGGGTCTCGGCGAGCACCCTGCTGGTCTCGGCGAGCCCCCTAACTGGGGTACCTCGCGGGTCTCGGCGAGCACCCTGCTGGTCTCGGCGAGCCCCCTAACTGGGGTACCTCGCGGGTCTCGGCGAGCACCTTGCTGGTCTCGGCGAGCCCCCTAACTGGGGTACCTCGCGGGTCTCGGCGAGCACCCTGCTGGTCTCGGCGAGCCCCTAACTGGGGTACCTCGCGGGTCTCAGCGAGCACCTTGTAGGTCTCGGCGAGCCCCCTAACTGGGGTACCTCGCGGGTCTCGGCGAGCACCCTGCTGGTCTCGGCGAGCCCACTAACTGGGTACCTCGCGGGTCTCGGCGAGCACCCTGCTGGTCTCGGCGAGCCCCCTAACTGGGGTACCTCGCGGGTCTCGGCGAGCACCCTGCTGGTCTTGGCGAGCCCCCTAACTGGGGTACCTCGCGGGTCTCGGTGAGAACCCTGCTGGTCTCGGCGAGCCCCCTAACTGGGGTACCTCGCGGGTCTCGGCGAGCACCCTGCTGGTCTCGGCGAGCACCCTGCTGGTCTCGGCGAGCCCCCTAACTGGGGTACCTCGCGGGTCTCGGCGAGCACCCTGCTGGTCTCGGCGAGCCCCCTAACTGGGGTACCTCGCGGGTCTCGGCGAGCACCCTGCTGGTCTCGGCGAGCCCCCTAACTGGGGTACCTCGCGGGTCTCGGCGAGCCCCCTAACTGGGGTACCTCGCGGGTCTCGGCGAGCACCCTGCTGGTCTCGGAGAGCCCCCTAACTGGGGTACCTCGCGGGTCTCGGCGAGCCCCCTAACTGGGGTACCTCGCGGGTCTCGGCGAGCACCCTGCTGGTCTCGGTGAGCCCCCTAACTGGGGTACCTCGCGGGTCTCGACGAGCACCCTGCTGGTCTCGGCGAGCCCACTAACTGGGTACCTCGCGGGTCTCGGCGAGCACCCTGCTGGTCTCGGCGAGCCCCCTAACTGGGGTACCTCGTGGGTCTCGGTGAGCACCCTGCTGTTCTTGGCGAGCCCCCTAACTGGGGTACCTCGCGGGTCTCGGTGAGAACCCTGCTGGTCTCGGCGAGCCCCCTAACTGGGGTACCTCGCGGGTCTCGGCGAGCACCCTGCTGGTCTCGGCGAGCCCCCTAACTGGGGTACCTCGCGGGTCTCGGCGAGCACCCTGCTGGTCTCGGCGAGCCCCCTAACTGGGGTACCTCGCGGGTCTCGGCGAGCACCCTGCTGGTCTCGGCGAGCCCCCTAACTGGGGTACCTCGCGGGTCTCGGCGAGCCCCCTAACTGGGGTACCTCGCGGGTCTCGGCGAGCACCCTGCTGGTCTCGGAGAGCCCCCTAACTGGGGTACCTCGCGGGTCTCGGCGAGCCCCCTAACTGGGGTACCTCGCGGGTCTCGGCGAGCACCCTGCTGGTCTCGGCGAGCCCCCTAACTGGGGTACCTCGCGGGTCTCGGCGAGCACCCTGCTGGTCTCGGCGAGCCCCCTAACTGGGGTACCTCGCAGAGAAATGATACTCTGAAATGCCTCTTGGCTCAAGAACCTACTCGGCGAATATAAGGTTGTACAGCATCGGTACTAGGGAATGCAATGGTGGCTGAAGCCCAAATCCCCCTTCTAGGATATTTACTTTAGATAGTGACTACCCTTTTTAATGACCCACTCTCCTTATTATTCTTTATAATCTAGGTGCTTTATGACTTATCCTTCGTCTTAACACTAAGCAAACGTTCTCTTGAACGGTGCTTGACACTTAAGGTCTCTCATCCTATAAGTGGTGTATACCTGGTGTAAGTTATACACAATCTTGTTGATTTTCTATGTGGTCATGTTGGTCAAATTTCCATATTAAGTTTTTACTATCCGCAGACCATGATGAAATTGAACTAGGTTTGATCCCGATGATGCTCTCCTATCTATACCATGTCCATGTGAGTTCTAGGTTCACAACGGAGAATTTAGGGTTTGACCATAATTTTGATATACTCCGTATTGGTTTGACCTCAATTTCTATTTATCATAAAAGGTGACATGATGACTTTACACATGAAGTACTAGATTTTAACTTCCCAAAATTATAAGAAAAATTACAGTGGCACTATAATGACATAATAACACCAATTCCAGAATTTCATAATTTTCCAGCAGGTTTATACCCATAAATTCTATTTATCATAAAGAGGGTGACAAAATAACTTTACACAATGGGTACTAGATTTTGACTTCCAAAAATTCTGGGAAAAATACAGTGGCATTATAATGATATAAAAATACTAATTCC
This sequence comes from Dactylorhiza incarnata, assembly GCA_033032865.1. Classification (NCBI taxonomy): domain Eukaryota; kingdom Viridiplantae; phylum Streptophyta; class Magnoliopsida; order Asparagales; family Orchidaceae; genus Dactylorhiza; species Dactylorhiza incarnata. Next base: position 5,064,201 of record JAWHQI010000198.1, read on the forward strand.
AGAGTTCCATAATTTTCCAGCTGATTAAAACCTTTAATTTCTATTTATCATAAGAAGGGTGACAAAATGACTTTACACATCATGTACTAGATTTTGACTTCCAAAAGTTCTGGGAAAATTACAGTGGCACTATGATGACATAAAAACACTAATTCCAGAGTTCCATAATTTTCCAGTAGATTAAAACCCTTAATTTCTATTTATCATAAGAAGGGTGACAAAATGACTTTACACAACAAGTACTAGATTTTGGCTTCCAAAAATTCTGAGAAAAATACAGTGGCATTGTAATGATATAAAAACTCTAATTCCTGAAGATCATGATTTTCCAGGATTAAATCACCATAAATATTTCACAAATTATAAAGGGTGATAAATTGAATAAATGAACTTTTTCCATAAATACTATCTCCAAAATTCTAACAAAATTCACAGAGTTTCATAATTGAGTTCCTAAGCATAATCCAGGGTTGTAACACTTCCTCAAATATTTTGCCTAGTAAATTTTCCATTATTCAGATTTGAGACATAATGTAATTTTGATAATTTCTTGAGAAATAATCCATAGAATTTTCTACGAAAATTTACAAATATTTGAAATGACATAACAAGTGATTCTCCAGAGTTTCATAATTTATTTCCCAGTTCTAATCATGAAAATTTCATAAATACACAAGTGTGACATATGACAAAATAATCAAAATCATGAGATTCTTGATGCTAGAAGTCCTAAGATTTTCTAGGGTGATGCATTTAATTTGGGTGTGTACAAAATTTCAAAGGTTAACTCTAAGCCATTTGGGCTAAATACACAAAATACCATTTTTGCTATTGGCACACCTATTCCCTTTTAGGTAGAGACATGCAAAGGGAATTTACCTTACCTACAGAGATCCATTTGGTCTCAAATTTTAACCACAGCCTACAATTGGCTAGATAAGAGTGACACCCAAATTTGGGGTCAGTTGGAGCTATATTCTTCCATAAATGTCATTTATCTGAATTTACATATTTTGAATAAAACCTTAGGAAATTGATTTCCTAAAAATCTGATTTTTGGGTGCAAGCTAGATGCAGGGCTCATGCATGCATGGCCAAAACTGCAAGTCCATCAAACCTACCATTTAGGATATATACCCAAAATGATTTCTGTTTTCTATTTTGATCAGCCTCACTAAATTGAGTGATGTGGGTCCTACAATGATCCAAATGGTCTGATTTAACTTTCAAATGAAAGTAGACATCCAGATCTACAATACTTATCTCTGGTCAATTTTTATAATATGGCCTCTAAAGGCCTATATTTAATTAAACAAAACCATGCATAATGTGTGATAGATATTTCAGTTATAATATTAATATATATATATATATATATATGAATGTTCCTGCACAAATCTTGGCATAAAACCGACGACATCCCGTCATCGTCCCAATGAATCAACAGTCCAGATCCATCCCGTCCGGGCCACCTTCAACTCTTATTTCCCGGCCACCTCCGGCCCACCACCGTCGGCCACCGCCTCCACCACCTCTGTTGAGGTGGTAGCTAACGCCAGGCGGCGACACGACCGCCGGAGAGCCTATCTCCGACGATTCTGAGCGGGATAAAGAGCTCGGAAAATCTCCCTCCTTCTCACATGGGATCGGACTCGTTTGAGCCTGATATCACTCATATTGTGATCTAGATTCTTGCACGAAGGGAGGTGGGGGGGGGGGGGGGGGGGGGGGGGGGGGGGGGGGAACCGACCTGTAAGAGGACTTGACGACGAGTGTTGTGGTGGTGGCAAGCTCCAGCGATCCTGCTTGAATTCTCTATTCTCCAGCAAACTCCTTGCTCCAGGTGGCTATTCCGACTCCTTGGACCTCTCTGAAGGTGATGGAATGGTCCAAATGGGCTGAGGGGGGGCTTGGTTATAGGAGTTTGAACTTTTGGGTGGTCGGCCTCTCCCTTGGATGCTCCTCCCAGCCACCACATGGCATTCCGTCAGTACAAAATGGCTAGGAATTGATGTGGGGGCTCAGGGAAAGCTTTGGGCAGAGGAGAGGAGGGCCACATGGCAAGCCCTCCCCATTTTCTTCCTCGTCCTTAATGGAAAAGTGGGGAAAAGACCCCTTTGCATGTCATTGCATGTTGGGAATAGGGGGCAAGGATGGTCATTAGGTACTTGGGCCTCAGAATGGGCTTTGGATGAGGGCCTTAGTCCACTTGCATTTGGTTTAAATCCAAATAAGCCCAAATTAGGCTTAATTGACCCAATGTTGACTTTTGAGTTGACTTGATCAATTGGGTGGGTTGACTGGTCCAAGGTGTTGACATTGAGTCCAATGACACTACCCAAGGTTGGTTGGGTCATGATGAAGACCCAAGTGAGCTAATTTGGTCAATAAGTGTGATTTTTACTAAAATTGGGGAAGGGTTGACTTTGGTCAATTTGGTCAAATTGAAGACCCCGTGATGGGGCTTTTGGGTCCATATCACTCCTTTAAGTGTTTATCATCTGTTGGTGGAGTCAATTTGCAAGTGTGAGTTCACATTGAGCTAATTTGACCTAAGTTGACTTGTATCATATAGTAGACCACATATGAGTTCATTCAACTCAATGTGTCCTAAGGTCACAACCTAGGCAAAACTCACATCACTCACCACTTGTCTCAGCCTAGTTGAAGTTAAGCGGTCTAGTAGGAAATGGGATTTTACATGATAATGGTGTATGTGTAGTTGGACTGCATTTAGCAAATTTGTGTGTTATTGTCACACTTCATGCAGTAGGTTCAAGTAATTATTTAGGTAACTTAGACATGAACTAAGGAAAGTCTTCAGCATGAAAAATGTATATCTATGTCTTAACTACACATAGCAATTTATTTCAGGTGATTTGGTGCACCACAACTCCCTGGGCACCTGTTTTGGTGTAGAGTGTATAAAGTGAACCCTTAGACACAAATCTGTGTGCCCCCATCTTTTGGCTCAACTTAATGAGCTGAAAATTTTACCATGCATATAATATTTTGGGATTCACATTCTGTCCAAAAATCAGAATTTTTGGAGTCATAATTTCTATAGTTTTACAAATAATTTAAATATCCATGCATGTGGTGGATCTAGGGTTTAATGAAGTCAAATCCACTCAAATCTTTTATAGATGAAATATTAGGACATGAAAACTCCCTGGCCAAAATTTTGGACCATTTGGACTAGTGCGTGCTGAGATATCTCACATGCAAATTTGGTAAATGTTGGGGAATGGTGTGTATGTAGAAAATTTCATATTTTTATGAATTCCTCAAAATTCCATTGATGTATGCCCATAAAATTTGGGGCATACAAATAATATGATGAAAGGAATCATCCCTATAGGAATGAGCATTTTTGGAGTAAAAAATCCTAAGTATTTACTCAATTATAATTATGTCACATAAGTGTATTAATGGAATAAAAATGACCTAATGACTTAGGAAAAATCCAATCTTCTGTCACATGATGCATTAAGTTATATTACATCCTTGGAAATTTTAGTATGATTTTTGGAAGTCATTTACCTAGGAAATTACCAAGAATTTCATTTGTCACACTTTTGTATTAGTGATATTTTTGTTGTCAATATTACTTGTAAAATTCTGAAATTGTGATTAAGATATATTTAGGACACTATCAACCTATGGTAATTTTCTCAGAATTTTTGAATGGAATATTTTAGTAATTGCTGTGTAATGTGACAAATTGATATCAACATTTAAGTATGGGAATTATGGTCATAATTATTATGGGAAATTATGAAACTCTATCAGACATAATATTTTATCAATATGTATCTCTGGTAATTTATTCGGAACATTTGATCATATAGAACTAGTGCTTCATGTGTAAAATGATATGTGTCACATATTGGGAGAATTTTTAGTTATGACCAATTTAATAGAAAAATTATGAATTTCTGATCATTTCTTATTTGTGTCATGATAGTCCTCTGATATTAAATTAAAGATCAATTGACCACATATTTTGATAGTTGATTCATAGAAGATATGTCTTGTGCAATGTTTGAACTTGGCATGCGTTTAGCAAAATGAGAACTATGGATTTGACCATCAATATCACTTGGATTAGGGATAAAACTAGGAGTAAGATTGTGGAACATTAACATGATTATGTGCAATTCAAGAAGTAATCTTGGTGGATTTACAATATATGAATTTTTCTGAGCTTTGGAAATTGACGACCCCCATGAATTTGAGTACTGGGACTAAACTTGATCATCACAAGAGTATCCTTGAATTCAGTAAATGGCTGTAGTCATATTTAAATTTACTCATATCATTTTGGACTCTAGAAGCATGATTAATCGCTGACATTAAATATTAACAGAATACGATGTCTTACAAAATTAGGAGAACCAATAGTGCATAATTAATATGTGTATTATGATCTCGGAAGATGAGTCTAGATTTTAATTACAAATACCTTACCAATAAGGATATTGACGTCACGTGTACAATGACCGTGAGCCATAGGAGAGTTTATGTAAGATCCCTCTCCCGCCCTAGGAGAGTTCCCGGATCTTATGCCCAGAATCGACGCCTTACGGTGACGTCAACACACGAGTTAGCCGCCTCCGCAAGACACTGATCCAGTCGGCAAGAACGATCAACCAGGCCAACAAGAGATAAGAAGAAAAAACTAGGTGAAATAAACCAAGTCCACAATCACACACACACACACACATATATATATATATATGTCAAAAATAGAATACAAGTCCATCAATGAGTACAATAAATGAAAGAGTAAGGGCTTATGCCCGAAACATAACCAAATGAAATACAACAAAATAAAATCTCTCTCAACAACTCAACGCGAAAGCTAAACACTCTCATCATCCAGCACCTGTCTCATACCTGCTCCTCAGTTCCTGTCACCTTGACCGGCTGGTCATGCTGGTGCTCCATCCTCTCGGGCTCCTACGGTCATAATCGACCGTTAGTCATAAAGACTAAGCCAGTTTTGTCCTCGCCTCCCCCCGCGACTCGTAGGCATCGAGCGGAAGGAAAGAAGCGGAGGACATCAAAGTGAAATAATAAATGCAGGTGACATAGAACTAGCTAACAAGTATATGAAGTAAAACAAGCATAATTCTAAGCTAGCAGTATGTTTGAGCAGTAAGTAAAGTAGTAAACAAAGCAGTAAGTAAAGTAGTGCGACGCAAGTAAGGTAAACAAGTATAACTATACTACACTACCATCACATGAGTATCTTAACTTATATGAATGCCCATACAAACTTATAAGTTAAGATTTCTGGAATTATAACTTACAATATAAAAGATCCCACACTAATTTATATGATAAATGTCTACAATTAATGTTCTATGGTTTATGTATGTTACGATATGCATGCTATGATATGATTCATACAAGTGCAACTCACACACATGATTCTGTGATCACAGACCTTTCGTTCCCAATTTTTGGAGGTAGCTTCACTCTCTGGTACCACCATTGTGGCTACGGCAACAGTGGAGCGGGTGCCTCCACTTCCTAGGCGGGTATACATACTACAGGCCTAGACCCTTCGTACGCCTCTGTATACGTCCTAGGTGCACTCTAGAGTCTTGCGTACTCTTTGATGGAACTCGCCAGTCTTTAAGGTCAGGTGTGCATTTTCAGGGATTGTCCTCTAGACCGCAGCATAAACAACCTACTGGCCACTCAAACCCTCACACCTGCCTAAGTCAATATACTGTCGTCGGTGTGATGACTGGTCTGACCCGCCACTAATTTGTTTGTATGCACATGCATGTTATCATAACTGGAGCCTCCAGCTCGCAGAACTAACCTGTCCTGATATACAACTTCCCGAGTCTCTAACTCGCAAGACTAACCCATCCTGATATACAACTTCCCGAGCCTCCAGCTCGCAGGACTAACCCATCCTGATATACAACTTCCCATCCCTTAACTCAGGATGAAGTTTACCATATCTCTTATTTATTTAGTTAGACTACTCTTGTCTAATTATTGTTATACTTAGAAGTTTAGGTTGAATCCTGGACATCCCGAGGTCTACCCGGTGAAGGGCTCACAACGGTAATAGGGAATACGATGGGATGAAGTGTTGGAACACAGTTCAACCCTACTACTGATTTGGACTAGGATGCCTATTTCCAGGTATAGGATCTGTTGTGACCCAACATGTATAGTATAAGGGTCATAGGCTAAGTCTAGAAGAAATTTGAAGATTAGCTAAGTCAGGGTGTTCGACGAACCTCCAGTACGTTCGACGAATTCAAGTTTCGTTCGACGAACTTGGTTCGACGAACTTCAAAAGTTCTGTTCGACGAAAGTTTCTATTTGTTCGACGAACTTCCCAGATCAAGTTCGACGAACTTCCCTTCAGATCAACGAACTTCTTCAGAGTCTCTCTATTCCGTGACCTCTTCTATTCAGAGTATTATTTTTGGGAGTTATCCTCAGGATCTCTTATGAAGGCTGACAACTGGTCTAATTAAAATATCAGTCAGTTATTGCAGTATTCTCTATCAAAGATTTTATGACCGTTGCTGCATTAATTAAGGGCTGCGTGCAGATTATTTTATAAGGCAGAATTGCAAGTTTCAAGGAATTTAATATATTGGTATTCCAGAAAAATCTTCCTTTTTGTCTCCTTCCTTTCCAGCCTTGTTTGAAATTTTAAAGAGGATCAACTCTCTCTCTCCAAATAAAAAAAGGGGATTATCATTGCTATTTATACTAGAGAGAGATACAGATACAGGATATATCAGTGCGACCGTGTGCTACTCAGATTTTTATTCCTCAAGAAGAACTCTCTTTATCTTTTCTCTCTGAAGTCTTCTTTCTTTCCAGACACCTACGTTCAATCTCTAGAAATCATCTGCATCATTTTTCCTCTAGAGAACTTGTGCTGGAGATACTCTGAAGATCAAGAAGACCTACACCCTGAGCAGATTTTCTCTCCTATTTACTTACTTCTACTCACAGGGGGAGATCTGACAATTTCATCAATCCACTAGTCTTCTCTGTTGTTAGAGAAAAGAGAAGACATCATATCTTTTATTTTATTGTTATCCTATAACTGTGTACAGGGTTCTAGCTCCCTTTAAAAGTTAAATTGTGGTTTAGAGTACCTGATCAAAAGCTCTGTGGTGAAGGCTCACCTGATCAAAAAAGGCCTTAGTGGATTTCCTACCAGGGTGGTAGAAGAGTAGATGTACCCAAGTTGTGGGGAACTACTATAGATCCTTGTGTCTTCTGTGCTTGCCTTTATTATTTGTTTGTGCTGTGTTCCAGTTTTTATTTATACCTGTGCTGCACTTTCTTACACATATACTAAATAACTAAAATTGTTTTATACAGTTTTTTTTGGGCTAAGTAAGATTATTTTAAAATACTCTATTCACCCCCCCCCCCCTCTAGAGTAATCTTGATCTATCCTCACTTTCATGAAGCCCAAATCCCCTTTCAAAGACAATTACTTTTTTTGGTGGCTACCCTTTTCCAAACACCCACTCTCCTTATTACTCTTTATAACTTAGATGCTTTATGACTTATCCTTCACTCTATTCTTAAGCAAATGTTCTCTTGAACGTTGCTCAACACTTAAGATCTCTCATCCTCTAAATGGTGTAGGTCGTGTGTGTTTCTCAAATGTATCTAATCATAACCTATTAGTATATCATGAACACTTCCCCATGCAGAATAATTATTATAATCTCATAAGGTAATAACTGCCTCTTTATGCATAGTCCGGCATGAATCTAAATTTATTCTTTAATCTATGTACGAATGTTCTCCAAAAATTCCATAACTTCTAGGGGCTGATATAAATTGTACAACCCCGGTATTCGCTAAGAGGTGAGCAGAGAATAAGGAGTCAACAGGCAAGAAGGATAAGAAAGAGGGCGAGCCAGGTGCTCGCAAGGGGGCGAGCCAGGTGCTCGCAGGAAGGCTCGCGAGTTGGGCTCTTGTCGGCTGCTCGCAGGTAGGAGAGCAGGCCAAGCCCTCGTCGGTCGTCCGCAGGAAGGCAGGCTAGTCAGGCCTCTCAGTTCGCGAGAGGGGCCCTGTGCGGGTGGCTCACCTAGTAAGGGTCCAGGGGTGTTTTTACCTGAAAACCCTTGGTGGTCTGCAGTTAGCCTCTCCAAACAGCGGAGTTTGGTTGTTGGCAGACCATCTTGGGCTGTGTATAGCAAAAGAGTAAGGCGGAATTCCGCTATTAGTAGACCATAAACAAAAAACTATAAATAGACCTTGAAGGGCACCTTGGAGAGGATTCCAATCTCAGTACTCTGAGCTTCCTCCTCCCTAGGTCGTCTTGGCTTAGCTCTCAGGATCTCCAAGGTGCCCAGTCTCAACTTTGGCTTGGGAGGGGAAGAGCTCAAAGATCTTCCGGGTGTATGGTGGGACCTCCTCTCTGCGACTAAAGGTCTGTGTCTAGTTTTGAGTCTCTGGTCTGTTTCCTTCCGAGGAATCAGTAAGTGCTAGCTGCCCCACAACTTGTTGAGGGCTCGAGCTCCACAAGAGACTGAGTTCTAGTTTCAACATTTTTGGTGCGGTGAGCGTGGAGTGCAGCTAGTTCAAGAAAGCTCTAAGGAAGAGACATGATGGGAGACGACGAGAGAGAGGCGGGCTTCCACGGCTCGCCACCACCCGGCGCACCAGCAACGGTGGAGATGCTGGCCGACCTCAAGAGGGACCTGCTCGGGGCTTTCCAGTGTGCCCTCGCCACAGCCCTTGGGGGTCTCGCAACCCCTGTGCCCAAGTGGCCCCTCCAGCTGGAGTAGGCGAGAGCGCCCCGAGGCAGAGTCCAGGGAAGGAGGCAATGTCCCAGGTGCCGGAGCGAGACCTCGTGGGGCAAGAGCTTTTGCCCCGCCGGCAAGTGCGAGTAGGGTCCAGCCGAGCGCCGCCCCGGGAGGAGGGATCCTGGCCAGTGGGGTCCCGGGGAGTGGTCCCTCGGTGAGTGCGAGACCGGGATGAGCCGGTTCGCCCGGGGAGCTCGCGGGGCGAGTGGAGCAGGTCAGGTGTGCGAAGGGGGGGAAGCCCTTTCTGTGAGTTGGTGCTCTCGGTGCCACTCCCCGAGGGGTTCAGTGAGCCGGCCATGACGTTGTATACCAGCAAGGATGACCCCACTCAGCACCTGCAGTGGTTCGAATACATGATCTCTATCAGACCAATGTCGGACGCCCTCAAGTGCCGACTCTTTGCCACCACCCTGAAGGAAAAGGCGAGGGACTGCTTCCACCAGTTTCCCTCCGGATCGATTTATGCTTTCGAGGACTTGCGTCACGGCTTCCTGCTGCGCTTCTCGACCTCGAAGAAGAGGAAGTACCCCGAGGAACTCTTCAACATCAAGAAGAGACCGGGAGAATCGTTGGCCCATTATGTGGATCGGTTCCAGGAGGAGGTCCTCCTCATCCAGGAGGTGCCGGGATACACCATTTAACTTGCCTTCATAGTAGGGCTGCGTGAGGGGTTCTTCAAGATGGACCTCAAGAGGAGGGCTCCCTTATCCTTTTAGGAGCTGATGGAGAGGGCAGCGGAGGAGATAGATGGGGAGGCTGCCAACCCCGAGTTCACAAAGAGGTTGGCACGACTGAGCGAGCCAGAGGTCAAGCAACCAGAGACAAGGAGAAGAGATGAGGCGAGGGCCCCAGAGGTGGGGTGGAGGAAACAAGAAAGGGGGGAGGCAAGGCTCGAGAATGGGTTTCCACCTGGGAGGGGCAACTTCCAAGGAGGCCAGAGAAGACCCCATCAGCTAGGGTGGAGGCAGGGCCCAAGGCCACCTCCCTACCCGCCTCAGCAGGCGATGGCGGTTGGGTGAGGGATAGTAAGAGGAGGAAGAGGGGCAGGAGCCGGTCCTAGGAGGAGGAATAGAGGGGCAGAGGCCGAGAGGAGGGGGAGGCGTTGCCCTATTGTGACTTCCACGAGGAGGAAGGTCACGCAATGGCCACTTGCCCGAAGTTCTTAGAGGTGAAGGGAGACAGAGCGCCGACGCCGCGGGAGCAGCGACCAGTAAGGATTGAGGAGGTCCCGTCTCAGGATGAGGAGGATGAGATATGTGAAGACCGGGTCGACGTGGGGACCCGAGGAGGTATTGGAGTGATCCACGGGAAGGGGGGGGGGGGGGGGGGGGGGGGGTAGGGATTGAGGCGACCCAGAAGGCAAGCCTCCATACCATCTATCGTCATAGCGTGGCTTTGACGTCCCAAGCCCCGCCCCCAATAGAGAAGATCTCGTTCACCCAAAAGGACATGCCGGCCCATGAGGACCTGTTCTGCGATGCGTTGGTCATCCAGACAGCCATCGAGAACTTCACCGTCTCTCGGATTCTCGTGGACAACGGGAGCACGATCAACGTCATCTTTATGAAGGCGTTTGATGAGATGAAGGTGGAGGCCAGGAGGGTGTTGGCCTCAGATGGCCCGTTGTTTGGGTTCTCAGGGGAGAGGAAGGAGGTGGAAGGGGGAGTGGGACTCCATGTGGTCTTGGGGGGGGGGGGGGGGCAGTCCAGGAATTGCCGCTTTGTTATAGTGGATTCCCCCAACAGCTACATCGCCATCTTCAGACAGACCCTCATCAGCGCGTTCCGGTGTGTCCCCTCCACTTTCCACCAGTGCCTCAAGTTCAGGTCTGAAGGTTTCCAGGTCCGAATAAGGGGAGATCTGAAGGTGGCAAGGCAGTGCTATGTGACTGCCGTGAACACAATCTCCTAGATAGCCGAGGCAGAGGAATGGAATCGGGAGATGGGGGAGACGGTGAGGCTCGGAGAGTTAGGAGAGGGGGAAAGAGTGGGAGAAGGTCAGGCCCAGGAGGAGGGGGAGGAAGAGCAGATGGAGGTGGAGAAGGAGAGGAAGGAGGAGGAAGGGGAGGCCCAGGAGGAAGGGGCGGAAGAACTGATGGAGGTTTGAGAAGGGATAAAGGAGAAGGAGGCCGAAGCGCTAGCTCACGGCGATGAGAAGGAGTGTGATTGGGGGAGCTGTCCCGGTTGGAGGCCGTGGATGAGGTTGTGGAGCTCGAAGTCACCACCCGAGCAGGGGTGGTACAAAAAGTCAAGATCAGCGGGGAGCTCAACCCAGAGGAGCAGAAGAAAATCCTAGTTTGCGTATAGGAGAATGTGGATGTCTTCGCTTGGAGCGCGACGGAGATGATCGGGATCGATGCAGATGTGGCTTTCCATCGCCTCAACTTCGATACCGACACCCGACCCATCTGAAAAAAGAAGAAAGCCATTGCTGACAAGCTGGAAGGGCCCATTCGAGAGGAGGTGGGCAAGCTCCTCCAAGCAGGGTTTGTATCGGAGATCCAGTACCCAGGCTGAGTATCCAATGTGGTTATGGTAAAGAAGGGGGGAGGTAAGTGGAGAGTGTGCATTGACTTTTCTTTACATAATAAATCATGCCCCAAGGATTGCTACCCCTTGCCCCGGATCGACGCGCTGGTTGACTCGGTCGTCGGTTTCTCTGTGATGTTTTTTTAGATGCTTTTTTAGGTTATCATTAGATCCGCATGTACCCCCCCCCCCCCCCCCCCCCCCCCCCGACATTAAGGATGTCTCTTTCATCATGGGGGATGGGTGCTATTATTACAAAATGATGCACTTCAGGTTGAAAAATGCAGGGGCGACATATCAACAAATGATGGATAGGGTCTTCCAAGAATAGAGGGGGAGGAACCTGGAGGTCTATGTTGATGACCTCATGATAACGAGCCGAGACCTCGAGTCCCACCTTCGGGACCTCGAAGAGATGTTTGGGACTCTACGGAAGTTCAAAATGAAGCTCAACCCCCTGAAATGCATCTTCGGGGCTAGCCGAGGGAAGTTTCTGGGCCACTTGCTCACCCCAGCGGGAGTGGAGCCTAATCTAGACAAAGTTAGGGCCATCATAGAGTTGGGGTCACCGAAGAATGCGAAAAAGGTTCAACGCCTCACTGGGAAGTTGGCTGGGCTTAGTAGGTTCCTCTCTATGGTAGAGAGAAGTGTGCACCCTTCTTTAAGGTGCCGCGGGGGAACCAAAAGTTTGAGTGGACCCCTGAGTGTGAAAAGGCCTTTCAAGCGCTGAAGGAGCAGTTGACCCAAGCCCCGTTGCTGCAAGGGCCGAGACAGGGAGAGGACTTGTCCCTATACCTGCGGGTAGGACCCGAGGCAGTGAGTTCAGTGCTGGTCCGGGAAGAAGGCAGAAGGCAACTCCCAATCTACTATGTGAGCCGAGTACTGAGGAAGGCGGAGCTCTGATACCCCATCCTAGAGAAGTTGGCCTTCGACTTGGTGGTGTCGGCTCGGAACCTCCGACCTTATTTCCAAGCACATCCGATCAAGGTGGTGACTTACCATCCCCTTCGCAACATCATGGAAGGGGTGGAGCACTCGGGAAGGATGGCTAAGTGGTCGGTGGAGCTAAGTGAATTCGATATCTCGTATGTGCCCAGGTTGTCCATAAAGGCCCAAGCGGTGGCAGAATTTTTGACAGATTATGTGACCAAGGTGGAAGAGTCCGAGCTACCCTCCTTGGTGGCATGTAAAATGCTGGTATATGGGGCCTCAGGGAAGCATTCATTTAGGAGAGGGGTGGTTTTAATAAGCCCCCAAGGGACAAGGATCGAGCAGGCGATCAATATTCACTTTCCCCTCACCAACAATCAAGTCGAGTACGAGGCCGTGATAGCAGGGCTCCGCCTAGCTCAGGAGTTGGGAGTGCATGATGTGGAGGTCTCGACGGATTCCATGGTGGTAGCTTGCCAGGTTAGTGGGGAATTCGAGGTGAAGGAGTCGACTCTCCAACGATACTTGGAAAAGGTCAAGGGGTTCATAGGGCAGTTCTGGACCTTCTCGATCCGTCATGTGCCAAGGGAGGAGAGTGCCGCGGCATACCTCCTGGCCAAGTTCAGTCCCAGGGAAGGGGGCACAGTGTCAGACCTCTTCCAACCATCCATCGAGGAGGGGGAACTGATGGAGGTGGACCAGCGGACATCATGGATGGATCCCTTCATCACCTTCCTGACATCGGGGAAGTTTCCCGAGGGGGATGTGGACAAATGACGATTCAGGTATATGTCAGCGTACTACTCTTTGCACGTAGGGGGACTATGCCGGAAGACACTCTCAGGGCTCCTAGCCCGGTGTGTGGCGGAGGAGGAGGTCCCGAGAGTCCTGGAGGAGATCCACTCGGGAGAGTGTGGCAGCCACTCCGGGAGCCGAACCTTGGAGGGGAGAGTGCTGAGGCAAGGATACTTTTGGCCTACCCTCAGCAAGGATGCATCAGAGTTCGCAAGGAAGTGCTCAAAGTGTCAACTGTTCGCTCCTCTCCAGCTCTTGCCAGCTTAATGACTCAGAACTATCACAGCCCCTTGGCCCTTTGCGATATGGGGGTTGGACCTGGTCAGTCCCTTCCCCCAAGCGAGTGGTCAAAGAAAGTTCTTGCAAGTGATGATTGACTACTTCTCCAAGTGGCTGGAGGTGAAGGCGCTGGCCAAGGTAACATCCCAAGTAGTGAGAAATTTTATTTGGGGTGAAATAATTTGCAGGCACGGACTCCCGCTATCCATAGTGACGGAAAATGGGTCGCAGTTCGCCAGCGATGAGTTCGTCATATTCTGCACCCAACTTGGTGTAGATCTTCGGTTTGCGTCGGTTCACCGCCCGAGGAGCAATGGGCAAGCGGAGGCGGCAAATAAGATAATTGTGAACTTGTTGAAGAAGAAGGTCGAGAATCTCCGAGGGAACTGGGTGGAGCAGCTACCCTCGGTCCTCTGGGCCAGGAGGACCACTCCGAATACAGCCACAAGAGAGACTCCGTTCAAGCTCTCCTACGGGTCCGAGGCCATTCTTCCCATAGAGTTCGAGGTGAAATCCCCCTGAGTGGTCGCCGCGGGTGGAGGGGATGAAGAATGGTTGGTGGAGAATGGGGAAGAGCAAAGGCTATCTCTAGACATGGTGGAAAAACTCCGGGACTTAGCCACCGTCTGGCAGGAAGAAGTCAAGCGGCGGATGGCTCGGTACTTCGACAAACATATCCGAGTTAAACAGTTCGAGAAAGGAGATCTGGTACTGAAGAAGGTCAACGCGGCCTGGAAGGGGGCCGCGATAGGAAAACTCAATTCCAACTGGGAGGGGCCATACATTGTGGATGAAGTACTTAAGTCGGGAGGATACCACCTCCGGAATGTGGAAGGGGTATCTCTCGGCCGAGCTCGGAGCGGGGATGACTTAAAATGTTTTTACCCTTAGATGTTTTATATTGAATTGTTACATATTTGACTCATCATATGTTGGTTCCAAGTTTTTTTCTAAGCAGGGGTCCACAAGTATTTTATGCTGGAATGCCTCGGATGATCCCGCTGTCGGGCTCTCACTAGCCGGTGGGTTAGGTTGATCTCGCCGAGAGGCTGGCAAGGTAACAAGTATTTTATGCTGGAATGCCCCAGACGATCCCGCTGCCAGGCTCTCACTAGCCGGTGGATCAGGTTGATCTCGCGGAGAGGCTGACAAGGTGACAAGTATTTTATGCTGGAATGCCCCGGACGATCCCGCTGCCGGGCTCACAGTAGCCGGTGGGTCAGGTTGATCTCGCAGAGAGGCTGGCAAGGTGACAAGTGTTTTATGCTGGAATGCCCCAGACGATCCTGCTGCCGGGCTCTCATTAGCCGGTGGGTCAGGTCGATCTTGCGGAGAGGCTGGCAAGGTATCAAGTATTTTGTGCTGGAATGCCCCGGACGATCCCGCTGCCGGGCTCTCACTAGCCGGTGGGTCAGGTCGATCTCGCGGAGAGGCTGACAAGGTATCAAGTATTTTGTGCTGGAATGCCCCGCACGATCCCGCTGTCGGGCTCTTATTAGCTGGTGGGTCAGGTCGATCTCGCGGAGAGGCTGGCAAGGTATCAAGTATTTTGTGTTGGAATGCCCAGACGATCCCGCTGCCGGGCTCTCACTAGCTGGTTGGTCAGGTTGATCTCTCGGAGAGGCTGACAAGGTATCAAGTATTTTGTGCTGGATTGCCCTGGACGATCCCGCTGCCGGTCTCTCACTAGCCGGTGGGTCAGGTTGATCTCGCGGAGAGGCTGGCGAGTAATCAACTTGTGATTGATAGGCTCGGTTCGCAACACCTCTCAAGGCAAGGTCCAGACTGGGCAAGCCCCAGGGCTCGCTCGCGCAAAAAGCAAAGGCAGCATCGTAGGGAAAAAAACTAAGTCCAATGGTCACAACGAGGTGGATGAACACGATGGCAACAAAGTTCTCCAGGTCGGATCCTGTCTCGCAAAAACATTTGGGGAATTTCTATGCAACGCCTAAAGTTAGCGAGTCCAGGTCTGCCGGCATGGTAAGTAACAATCAACACTGGTCTCCCGCAGGGGTTGGGCAAGTGAGGTAGGGTAATGAAGACCCCGCTCGCAAGGGCCCCTACAAGGCGAGCCAGAACCATGGGGCGAACCACATTCTACCCAGTGCGAAGGCAGGCAGGAAGTTTATATAACGAACAGCTCACGAGGGAAGCTGCGTGAAGGCTTTATGGGGTATGCACGGGGTATGGTGGCGAGACAAAATGAAAGAACAATAAAAAGGTGAACCTCACACCATTGTAAAGGAAAAAGGCACGAACGCGAGCATGGGAAAAGGTAGTGGCGCGAGCACGTTCAAATGTGTTAATACGAACATGATTAAATGGCTGGCGCGAGCATGATAAAAAAGCGTTGATGCGAGCATGATAAAATGACATAAAAGATGGAATTTTTTTTCATTCCATTTCTTAGAAACATATTCATTACATGTGATAGCGAATTCGCGGGGAAAAATGAAAATTTACATTTGAAAAACAAAAAAGGTCAAGGCTGGTCTCCAGACAGCTCCTCCTCGCTCCCGCGATCTTCGGGCTCTGGAATCGGCACGAACAGGTCCGGGACGACGTCCTCGATAGTGAACTCCATCGCATTCGGAACCAGCAGGATCGCCCCCTTAAGGGTGTCGAAGACGAGGTTGGCAACGCCCATTGAGTTCTTGCGGTTTGCCTCCTTCTCGTCTCATGATTGGTTGCGAGCCCCATCTCGCGGAGGGGGCGGGGGGGGGGGGGGGAGCATAGCTCCGGTCAGCTCGCGGATTTGCGCCTTCAAGAACGTGTTCTCCGTCTCCAGGTCGGTGTTCCGCGAGAGAAGTTGGCTCGCTGTTTCAGCATCCTGCAAAAGAGAAAAATATATAAGTCAAACGAAACAGCTTGCAGCGAGCAAGGTAGAAAATCTGAATGAATCACTTACCATGCCGCCTTGGAGGCTGGCGGGAAGACCCTCTGATAGGGCCTCTTTCCCCTTGAGGCGCGCGACCTCATCTGCGAACTCTTGGAGCGCGCGGTGGAGCTCTTTAGCGTCCCTGTCCGACGTCAGGTATCGTCGGCCCACCATGTGGGTGAGCTCCATGGCCCGAAATTGGGCTCGCATGGCCTCGTAGACAAGCACCCTAGACCTTAGGGCGCTGAAGCCGGCGACATCCTCGCTGCCGTACAACCTGAAGGTGAGGGCGAACACCTCGCCCCCGATCTTGCCTCCCTCGACCCAGGAGGGGAGGAGCGAAGAGCATAAGACCCTGTTGTGGTCAGGATCCCGTACGAGTAGTGGCTTGCCGAGCGCGTCCGGAAGCCTCGCGCCGAGACCGAAGTTCTTGTGGCTCGCCGACTTGGGCTCGCCCGAAGCGTCCGCAACCTCGCTACTCTCCTTGGCAGCTTTTTGACTTGCGGGCGGAGGGAGTGGAACCTCCGTCTCGCTGAGGTACACGACCTTTTTCCCCTTAGTTGCGGTAGGGGCCTCCTTGTTCCTTTTCTTGGCTGAGGGCTTCGCGGCGAGTTGGCTCGCGGGAGGTGGCCGCTTCTTGCCAGAAGTCGAGCCGAGAGGTTCTCGGCACGCTTCGGCGGCCGCGGTGACGAGAGAGCTGGAGAAGAGGGCTGCTCTCCACGCATGCGGGGGGTGGAGGGGAAGATCCCTCTATCCTGCAGAGGCAATAAAAGGGTTAGCGAACAGAATAAGAAAAATTGAAGTGGAGTTTTGCGAGTGCGAGTTGAACCTTCTCCTTGTGGGATCAGCGGCAGTGAATCCACCCTCCGCCGGAGGTAGGCGACCTCAAAGTTCTTCCCTTCCAGATACTGGAAAAGCTTCGCGTCATCACCCCTGAGCGAAGCGGGAGGGCGGTATGTCGCGTCGTCTCTTTGGATGGGGGAGAAAGGGATATTTCCGGAGGGTCCTTTGACAAGGACAAACTTCTGGTGCCAGTAGTGGCTCTTGTTAACTGTCTCGCAGACAGTAATGTTGGAACATGGTCTTCCGCATCTCCTAGGTTTGAGAATAACAAATCCTATGTGTATTTGATCTTGTGTGTTTAAGTGTGCAGGAAATCAAAGTCCACATGACTCAAGGATGGTTGCCCCCAATTTTGGGCCAGAAATTCCAAGACTCCGACTAGCGCCGGCGATAGCACTTAGCGCTTGGCGCTAGCGATGATAGCGCAATTCTGGGAGCACATATGGAAGGATATAGCGCCTGGCGGTAGACGATAGCGCAGGCGGTAGCGATGCACACAGTTGGCAAGGAGGAATTGTTTCCTCGGATTGAAGATTCTGCCGCGCAAAATGTGTCCTAATATAGGATAGCGCTGGCGGTAGCTCGAAGCACAAGAGGAATGGAGAAATTGTTTCCCCGGAATAAAGATTCTCGCGCGCAAAATATTACTTAATATGGGATAGCGCCAGCGGTAGCGCTAGCGCAGGCGCTAGCGCTAAGGCTATAAAATGGACCCCTTGGCTCCGTCTTCCTTACTCTCCTACTACCCTAAACTCCAGAGCTTCGTGCCATATCATAGTGAGGAAGATTCAGAGAGATACTCCCACAAATCCATGAAGGCTTAAGGAGATCTGTGGAGAAGATTTCAACACGCTTCATCTTCATGACGAAAGACTGCATCGACTACGATCACACTCTGCGTCTTCATCTAGTTCTCCAAGAGATCTACATAGAGGGAGTTTTTATATTATTATCTTTTTATTTCACATCTTTTCTGTAATCGTTTAGTAAATTCGCCTCGTGTTGGCGACTAGGTCTGGGTAGGACTTAGGGCAGAAATTCGCCTCGTGTTGGCAACTAGGTCTCGGGTGTAGGTCTAGGGGGTGCTCGAGGCCATATCCGGGGAAGGGTTGGCTAGAGCGGCTTGAGGCCGTATCCGGGGAAGGATCGGCTAAAGCCAACCGGTTCGCGGGGATACGAGTCGGTATAGAAAACAAAAATAGTCTTTCTATTCGCTTTGATTTCTAGCTTCGATAGGAGATCAAGTTTTGTAATCATGCTTCTCAAGTTAATAAAATCATGTCTTTACTTTTACTTCACTTGATTTGTCTTGATCTTCTCTAGTTTAATAATCAAAGCTTTTTCAAAGTTATTCAAAATATATCTAAAGTTTTTAAAACCCTTATTCACCCCCCTTTAAGGGCGCCTACCGATCCAACAAGTGGTATCAAAGCCAGGTTATTCCAAATTGGCTTAATAACCGGGAATAATGGCGTCTCATGATCTCGCTTCTACTAGTGGGGTAAATTTTTATGAAGAAGAAAAATCTCCTAAACCACCTTTATTCGAAGGGAGAAACTATAAAGGGTGGAAATTATTAATGGAAAAATTTATTAAAAGTTTATATATCAAGGCATGGGATATAGCAATAGTTAGGCCAGCGAACGAATCAAATAAACAAGAGCGTCACCTAAATGCAAAAGCTATGCATTATATTTTTTGTGCTTTATCTCAATATATTTTCAAATTAATATATTGTTTTTCTAGTGCATACAAAGTATGGAAATTTCTGGAAGAAAGGTATGATTCTCCTTCTACAGGTATGGAACAATCGCAAGAACCGGAGAATATGCAAGCTTGCACAAGTCTTCAAGAATGCTCCTCTCATGACGGATCAATGGAGCACACATCTAATGAAAGAGAAGAAGAAGTATTGTGTTCGGAAGAGGAGTGCCAAAAAGATGTCAAAGAAACGATATGTTCAAATCATGCCTCTCCCGAAAGCAATGTAAGGAAATCAAATTTCATCTTTTGTACTTCTATTTCTTCATTACAATTGCTTCAAGCTACAAAGCGCAAAATTAAGAAATTAAAAAATGCTAATAAACATTTGCGCTTAGAAAATAAAAATTTAAAGGCAAAAATTAATGAACAATCAAATTCAAATTTATCTAGTTCTATCCATGGTTCCTTAGTTGAAAACACTACACCTTGTATGGAATTTGATGACTTAAAAGAAAAATGCAAGGAACTTGAAAAGGAACTCCTTTTTATAAAAGAACAAAATAAAAAATCATGTTTAGAAAATTCATCTTTGGAAAATAATTGTGCTAAGTGTAAAGAATATAAAATTGAAATTAAAGAGATGGATGAAACTTTTGATGACTTTAGAAACGAATACAACAATCATATTGAGTCTATCGTATCCACTCTCAAAAATAGCACAATAGCGTACAATAAAGCAAGACATAATCTTAAAGTTAAGAACTATGAATTGGAAACTAAAGTAAACTTGCTTAAGGAAATTATAAAGAAAAATTCTCAACACATAAATCAACAATTTCAAGCAAATTCCAAAAGCAAGTTAAATCTGAATTTTCATAATATGTCTAAGACTAACAAAGGAAATAAAAAATATCAAATGCCTGAAAATGAAACTCCAAATCATTATTACTTACAAAATCATGTTTCTCCCAACATAAAATTAAATGTTCACAAATTTCCTATAAACAATGCTTTACAAAATCATCATGGAAATTTGACATATAAGAATAATATTAAACCAAGGTTTGAATGGAGACCCAAAGTTAAAGATGAAACTCAAACTCCACTCAAAAGAGCTCATTCACTTCCATCTCCCCAAAAGCAAACACGATGTATTTGGGTACCCAAAGGAACCGTCACACCCGGTCCTCTTTGGATACCTAAATCTCTCATTCATTAGTATCCAATTATTTGCATGAAGTAGAAATCAACTAAAAAATAAAATATCAATTATCTACTTCATGATATACTTAATTTCCTTTTTGTTTTTTGTTTTTATTTTTGTTGAACCATCATGATATGATCACTTTATATGACTTGTAATATGACTTTGTCATATTAAACCAAAATTCATAAATAAATCAAATTGAATAAAATTGAATAAATAGTCATGTCATTTTTCAAGTGATCTACTTATCCTTTTATTTCTATCCTTCTAAATCCATTTCTTAAAAGTCTTACAAATTTTGAAAAACTAAATTTGTTATATGATATTATTAAGACTAAATGAAATAAGTGTCAAAATGGATTTAAAAGGTGTATCTTAGGGGTATTAGGCTAAATTTATAAAATGCGCAAGTTTTGCTTAGGAAGTTAATATATTTGCTTCATTTTCAATTACCCCAAGTATGTTTAATCATAATCATGTTTAAATCGGAAATGAAAAATTACATGAATATTACTTCACTTATCTATGATCATTTCACTCATGCGTATGTTGTGCAAAACTCAATAATTAAGGTTTAATAAATATGAAACTCTAATGAAGATGAAACTCATGTACTAATTTTAACTTCCGCAACTTTTTGCGATTTCTTCTCGTCTCATCACTTCATTAGACAGGTCTTACATTGCAAAAACATAATTAAGAATAATCAGAAGCAAAATCGAAGAAAATCAAGGCTATACGATCAAAATAAGCACTCTCTGTGAGCTAACGCAGGCGCTAAGACCTAACGCCGGCGCTAAGACCTAACGCCGGCCCTAGCCCAAGTCTCTGATTTTCTATAAATTTAAAATTCTGAAAAATCAACAAAAATATATGTATTTGTTTAATATTCAAAAACCAAAGAGAAAATTTACAAAACTCTTCAAAATAAATATATTTTCTCATATTCACTATTCACCTTACAACGTTTCTATCTAATAATTTGAAAAAGGTTGAATATGAATTTTCTTTAAAATTTCCTCATGTACATTATCATGAATAATTAATTACGAGCTCTTAATCACTATGAATTAATATTAATGATCATATATAATAGTCATGCAAAATCATATGATATTCTAAGTCAAACATCAAATATAACTACAAAAGATTTTATTCCTTCGAAACATACAGTCTGTGATCATGATTACTATATGAATCTATTATGTTTTGCATAGACCATAGAATCAACTCTATATCCATATGAATAAATAAATTAGAATCATCACATTATTCTCTGTCTAAAACTTGAATCTCTATTGTTACATACATGCAACATTGTATCAACAAACCTTGGTATAACATTAATCTCAAATTTATCATACTAACATTGTCGACTAAAGAATATTTGTGTCTATGTTAGGCTTTATATGTTTACCAAGACATACAGGCTGGGTATTCTCATCTAGGGCTTATTCAAGATATTCCTGTGCATGAACATTATGGTTAATCACTAAAATCATGCATATTTGATTTGTTCATTAATGTCATCTCATGCAAAGTTTAGTTGGTAAAGTCATATACAAAATCAGTAATGTTTCATGAAATTTGCACTATCTAAACATTTGTTAAAAATCTGAAATTTCAGCATGAAACTACTGTTTGGACACTTAATCAAGATCAATAAATAAAAATTTCAAAATCATCAAAAATCATGTACTATTTCCCGCGCTAGCGCTAACGCCGGCGCTAGTGCACCTATGTGTTTTTCAGTATTTTTAAAATTTTGAAAAATCCCTAAAAATATATTAATCTATTTGTACTATTCATTTCTGCATTTTTTGCTTTTATTACATTTTTGAAAAATCAAATGCAAAAATACAAAAGCCAAATTACAAAAAATATGTTTTGCCTTTTTGGTTTTTGTCATTTGTTTAAATTCTATTTCAGAAGCAAAAATCAATTACAAAAATATATCAAAAATTATTATTTTGAACTTAACTTTTTACTTGTATCTTGCGAAAGGGTGATTTGGGGTATCATCCCATCACAACACCTAGTACCGAGCGAACCTCAAACAGGGTAGTCATCGGGAAGTCCAAGATCAGATTATAAGAGTTCATACTTTAAATTAAAATTATTTCGCAAAAATATCAAAAATACTGTATGGACTTTATTGAGGAAATCAAGCATGATTTAATCTATTATTTAGAACTTCTATGTTGCAATTTATCTTTTCAAACTACTTTGAACATTGCTTTCATCATGTTTTGATATATCTATTAATATGTGCATCAATTATATTGAAAAAGTTGTGTAGAACTATGCGTAGCATGCCTCTAAGTATGAGTAATGTTTTATGTTTGATAATGATCGCTATTCACTCACTTATTTTGGCATTGTCTACTTATGTGTTTAATCTAAGAATGCTTGTGTATGTTTTTTAATAGTACATTGAATTAAAATTGCACAAGTATCTTACCTACACAACCTTTATTTGCACTTTTAAAAGTTAAGAAAAGTGGTTATCTTTTTCATAAATTATATTGGTTTGCAAAACAAGTGTATTCGGAGAACTTTGTACAAAACAACAATCATAAAATAAAGTGACAAAGATAACTCCACCAAGCACTACTTGAACCTCCTGATAAGTCTTAATAAGCGTTGTGAGGTTGAGCACCTTGGAAAGAATAGTAAAGTATCTTGTGCAAACCATAACTTTCTTTCAAAATAAAAACCACTTATTCTTAAGTACACAGGATCACAATAAAAAAAATCAATATTGAAGAATAAAATTATGTGATCCCCCAAGCACTACTTTGCACCCTGATAAGTCTTAATGAGCATTGTGTGTGCAAAGCACCTTGGTAGTTGTACATTTATTTTGTGCATTGATGTGAGTGGAAGTAAAATTATTTGTGTTTTATTGAGCTCTTTACTTTATATATTACTTGTATTTTTGATTAAAACATTTGTTTACTCTATTCAAAATACACTTTTGTGCACATCATTATCTTCCATAACACTTCTTCTCATGAGTATTGGATCCTAATGCAAATTCTATACTACTCTTTATTTATGAATTGCACTAGATAACCTAGCATGCAATCTACAATGTTTGGTATGATTTGAAATTATGAATTAAAATAACATTGTAGTAATCTTTTTTGATAACATTATTTCATGCTTGGTTACATTATTGAAGATTTTAAATTGAACAATGATTTACAAAAACATCTTCTTTATGAAATTTAACTCATATATCTTTTTATGGATCATCATTACAATAAGATGTTTCTTGTATTTCTATAAATCTTCCGCATCATCACCATATATTTCTACCTTGCGCTCTCATGCTTATATCAAAGTATTAAATACCAAAATCCCTTTCTTTCAACAAATGGTAGACTTGCTTGGTAGATTTATATTGGTTACTTTAAACATGAATATTTTCTTTTTGCTAAAAACTCTGATTTATTTCTATGAAAATATTGTAATGCTAAAATTCTGATTTATGAATGGATTTCAAAATAGCTATGTGAGTGTTTTCATAAATTCAAATAAAAATTTAAATCCATAGGCTATGTCATTAGATTTAAAAAGCTTAAATGTTTCCAATAATTATTATCCATGACTTCATTTCTCACCATAGCGGGGGCGTAGGGTTGTAGACATTAGATAACCTTTATCTCTAGACATGTCTTGTCCTTAACCGGGGAGGGTTCCAGTGGGGCCTTGCGAGACACTGGGGGGGGGGGAAAGAGTGCTAGGTTGAGTTGTGTCTAGTGTTTGCATATGAGACTAACACCCCAACCTATGACATGTATGCAGCTCCTCATGCCCATCCGTCACTTAGTACGGGGCTAGGGTGTAGACATATTGTCTGGGTAGTTTAGTTACTTGGTAATCATTACATTTTTTTATGCTTAAAACTCTTATATAAAAAGAAAAATAACATGATAATATTGAGTACTTTAAGCTTAAAACTTTGATCTATCTCTATAAAAATAATTCTAAAACTCCTTATCATTTCATTCTCTACAAGCTCGATCATGCCTTTATCTTATTATCAACTTTTTAGTGATGTCTCCTTAACCGCTTTTGCTAATAACAAAAGGGGGAGAACTAACATGATAAATATTAATCTGCTATCAAACTATAATGCTTAATTAATATGATAGCTTACATATTAGGAGAAAATTCAATTAGGGGGAGCATGTATTTAGGGGGAGCAATTCTAAATGCTAAAAATCAATAATTATCCTAAGTCATCACTCTCACACACACACACAAATATAGTTTCATCATGCTTATTTATTAATGCTCTGATTTATCATTAATGGATTTGTTATTATCAAAAGGGGGAGTTTGTTGGAACATGGTCTTCCGCATCTCCTAGGTTTGAGAATAACAAATCCTATGTGTATTTAATCTTGTGTGTTTAAGTGTGCAGGAAATCAAAGTCCACATGACTCAAGGATGGTTGCCCCCAATTTTGGGCCAGAAATTCCAAGACTCCCACTAGCGCCGGCGGTAGCACTTAGCGCCTGACGCTAGCGATGATAGCGCAATTCTGGGAGCACATATGGAAGGAGATAGCGCCTGGAGGTAGACGATAGCGCAGGCGGTAGCGACGCACACAGTTGGCAAGGAGGAATTGTTTCCTCGGATTGAAGATTCTGCCGTGCAAAATGTGTCCTAATATGGGATAGCGCTGGCGGCATCTACTAGCGCTGGCGGTAGCTCGGAGCACAAGAGGAATGGCGAAATTGTTTCCCCGGAATAAAGATTCTCGCGCGCAAAATATTTCTTAATATGGGATAGCGCCGGCGGTAGCGCTAGCGCAGGCGCTAGCGCAGGCGCAAGCGCTAAGGCTATAAAATGGACCCCTTGGCTCCGTCTTCCTTACTCTCCTACTATCCTAAACTCCAGAGCTTCGTGCCATATCATAGAGAGAAAGATTCAGAGAGATACTCCCATAAATCCATGAAGGCTTAAGGAGATCCGTGGAGAAGATTTCAACACGCTTCATCTTCGTGACGAAAGACCGCATCGACTACGATCACACTCTGCCTCTTCGTCTACTTCTCCAAGAGATCTGTATAGAGGGAGTTTTTATATTATTGTCTTTTTATTTCACATCTTTTCTGTAATCGTTTAGTAAATTCGCCTCGTGTTGGCGACTAAGTCTGGGTAGGACTTAGGGCAGAAATTCGCCTCGTGTTGGCGACTAGGTCTCGAGTGTAGGTCTAGGGGGTGCTCGAGGCCATATCCGGGGAAGGGTTGGCTAGAGCGGCTTGAGGCCGTATCCGGGGAAGGATCGGCTAAAGCCAACCGGTTCGTGGGGATACGAGCCGGTATAGAAAACAAAAAGAGACTTTCTATTCGCTTTGATTTCTAGCTTCGATAAGAGATCAAGTTTTGTAATCATGCTTCTCAAGTTAATAAAATCATGTCTTTACTTTTACTTCACTTGATTTGTCTTGATCTTCTCTAGTTTAATAATCAAAGCTTTTTCAAAGTTATTCAAAATATATCTAATGTTTTTAAAACCCTTATTCACCCCCCTCTAAGGGCGCCTACCGATCCAACAAGTAACATGCTGGCTCGCGAAATGGGTTGTCCTATCCTTGTAGGCGCAGAAGGAGAAGACCTAGCGGAAGATGAGCAAGCTGAACTCTATCTTCTCCTCGCGCAGGTAGCTGGCGAATGCAACCACTACAACAATCGCGTTTGGCGTCAGCTGGCTCGGCAAGATGCCGTAGTACTTGAGTACCTGAGAAATTCACCAAAGAGAGGTATTCACGCCCTTTGCGAGGCGAGCAAGAAAAGTAATGGTAGAGTAAAGTACCTGGCGCACTTATGGCAAGAAGGGTAGTCGCAACCCATTCTCAAAATGGGCGATGGGGATGGCGAGCTCGTCAGAGGATGACTCGTTTATGGAGGCGGTGGTCGCCGGGAGGCGAGCTACAAACCCTGAGGGAATGTATTTGTCCACCGTCGTGAGGAACTTCTCATTAGTAAGCGAGGCGTAGAAGAAGGCGTGATCGTAGTAGGTCCCGACGCACCTGGCTCGCCCCTCAGATTCTCTCTCAACAACCATGATGTTAAAACAAGTGAGCCGGAAAGGTGCGAGTGCGAGCTAAGAATTACGAGAGAGCCTGGAAGAGAGGGAGAGGTTTGAACAGGTAATGCGGCGGTTGAAAAGAAAAAACTGGCAGCTATTTATAGAAATGAAAAGAGCGGAAAGAATTCGAAGCGTCGGGGGGTGCGGATAGCTGGATCGCACGATGACGTTTCAGCTTCTTGGACCTTATCTGCTCCGGATGGGCTTGCGTCCTGGCGACATCTTCTAACTCGCCATGGGCGAGCCAAGCTATAGAGAAAGAAGTAAAGTTCGCAAGGGCGAGGCGACAGCTCGCATGCCGTAAAGCGAGAAAGGAATATAAACCATTTTAAAGTCAATAACATGCGAGCATAACAACATAAGCAAGTGAAAGATAAATAGAAAGCTCGCGAGTGAGCGAAAAATTATCCTTATTACATTCATAAATTGTTCAAACCCCCCCCCCCCCCCCCCAAAGGGGTGGGGGTGGGGGGGGGGGGGTAGTAAGAGCAAGCAACAAGCAGTAAATGACTCAATAATTGAGCCACTTCCAGCGACCACGACCTCGCACCCCGGATCGCAGGGGCACTTTGGGGTAGTGGTATTCGCAAATCGACTGGATTTCACGCTGCATCAGGCACATATGATCCTCGATCCGGGAAAGGTGCACCAGGGCGAGGTGACCTCGCCGCGAGCGACCTGACATATCTCGGCAAGAACCCGCGCGTTCGCATCCTCCATCGCAGCGAACCTTTCTTCATAAGAGGCCCTGTCCACCCGGTTCTGATCATATAGCTCTCGCAGCATAAGGCCGTACTTCTCGAATAGCTCGGTGACCTACCTTTTCATCTTCTCTGGGTTGCTGGGGTCCCCTAGGAAATCCGCGACCTGGCCCGGCGATGGTAGTGGCGATATATCCTCCTCACCATGCTTCGAGTCGGCAGGCGGGGTCGGGGGAACACCTGCGAGGAAGGAATCAACAATGGTTGTAAGAAGGAGGAATTCGACAGAGATTGTTTAACTTGGCGAGATGAGAATGGTACGTGCTCGCGGGCGAGAGGAGCTCGGTTGGCACTTGAAGGCTTTGGTGAAGGCGGGGGTGATAGATTTCCCCAGGCCGGGGCGGTGCGCCAAACCGTCCGCGAACCCGAGTTCGGCGTGCAGCGACCCTCCTGGGCTCCGTTGGCCTAGGATGACAAACCCCATGGTGATGATTGTCATTTCAGGTGGGGGTGGCGAGCCCACTGGAGAGGTGGTTCGCCTCTCCGGAGTCGCGAGAGGGGTCACTGTGTAAAAAAGAATGTGTTTTCAGCAGACAGAAATACAAAAAGTAGCGAGGCGAACAACTTACCAGGACACGAGGAGGAGACTCGCAGGACAGAGGTCCCCACATCCGGAGGAGGGAGGTAGACCCTCCTAGGGGACGCGAGGCGAGACTCCGGGGGCGACTGCCCACGGATACTTTCTTCAGGAGGAGTCCGCGAGTAAGGAAGTAGTGTTAGATGAGTAAAGGATAGATTACCGAACCTGACAGTAGAACCTGCGAGGCGAGCTCGTGGAGGGCGGATGGGGACAGTGGTGATGACTCATCCTCCCCGTACGGCCGTCGGACAGTCCTTGCCTTTTTGGTCTGAGGCGGGGGCAGAGTAGATTGCTGGGAAATCCAGGGGGCGAGCTCGGTGGCTTTGGCTTTTTGAGTCGCCTGCGAGGCCTTGAGGCGGGCCAATATTTCCTCCCTTTTGGACATCTTGGCGAGTGTGGCGACAGACAACAAAAGGGAGAAGAGGGAGAAAAAGTTCATGTACCGGCCAGAGAGAAGGGTATTTATAGCATTGGGCATGGGGCACACCAAAAGATTTTCACCACGTCACGAAAAGGCTGGCAAACACCAGGGGTTGTATGTTTCTTCGCGAGCCTAGGATAGCCTCGCGAAGAGCGGGGATTGTGTACAACCCCGGTATTCGTCAAGAGGTGAGCAGAGGATAAGGGGTCAACAGGCAAGAAGGATAAGAAAGAGGGAGAGCCAGGTGCTCGCAAGGGGGCGAGCCCGGTGCTCGCAGGAAGGCTCGCGAGTCGGGCTCTCGCCGGCTGCTTGCAGGTAGACGAGCGGGCCGAGCCCTCATCGGTCGCCCACGGGAAGGCAGGCGAGTCAGGCCTCTCAATTTGCGAGAGGGGCCCCGTGTGGGTGGCTCGCCAGTAAGGGTCCAGGGGTGTTTTTACCTGAAAACCCTTGGTGGTCTGCAGTTAGCCTCTCCAAACAGCGGAGTTTGGCTGTTAGCAGACCATCTTGGGCTGTGTATAACAAAAGAGTAAGGTGGAATCCCGCTATTAGCAGACCATAAACAAAAAACTATAAATAGACCTTGAAGGGCACCTTTGGAGAGGATTCCAATCTCAGTACTCTGAGCTTCCTCCTCCCTAGGTCGTCTTGGCTTAGCTCTCAGGCCCTCCAAGGTGCCCAGTCTCAGCTTTGGATTGGGAGGGGAAGCACTCAAAGATCTTCCGGGTGTGTGGTGGGACCTCCTCGCTGCGACTAAGGGTCCGTGTCTAGTTTTGAGTCTCTGGTCTGTTTCTTTCCGAGGAATCGGTAAGTGCTAGCTGCCCCTCAACTTGTTGTGTCCTGAGCTCCACAAGAGACCAAG
Organism: Dactylorhiza incarnata; assembly: GCA_033032865.1. Classification (NCBI taxonomy): domain Eukaryota; kingdom Viridiplantae; phylum Streptophyta; class Magnoliopsida; order Asparagales; family Orchidaceae; genus Dactylorhiza; species Dactylorhiza incarnata. Next base: position 5,092,908 of record JAWHQI010000198.1, read on the forward strand.
TTCTGGTTTCAACATAAATGATGTATTACAGCTATGATCCAAGCTTTACTGATTTTCTAAGTGATCTTACTGATCTAATCATCAATATCAAATTTTTACTACTCGCAAACCAAAGTGAGATCTAACTAGTTTGAGCTTTATGATACAATCTTTAACTATAACATGTCCAATTGAGCTCCAATTTATACCATAGGTTCATAATGGATAAATTAAGGATTGTCCAGAGTTTTGACATATTTCATATTAATTTGACCTCTATTTAAAATTCATTAATCATTTGACATATTCAAAATTACAAAGGGAGTACCATATCAGTAATTTCAATATTACTAATAAAATTTCCAGAGATGATAGGTGACAAAATAACATGATTTCCAAAGTTCCACAATTTTTCAGAGAATTTATAATCATAATTTCCATATAAAATAAAAGGTGTGAAAATGTAACTTTACACAACAAGTACTAATTTATGTCTTCCAAAAATTCTGAGAAAATTACTATAGTACTGTAATGACCTAAAAAGATCATATCCAGAATTTCATAATTTTCCAAAAACATTTCACCATAGATATTTCATAAATTATAAAGTGTGGCAAACTGATTATGTTGAATTTTACCATGTGTAAAACATCTAAAAATTCTACCAATAATTCTAGAGGTTCACAATTAGATTCCAAATGATTTTCCAGAGTTTCAAAAATTTCTCAATCTTTTTCCTCAATAAAATTTCAGTTATTCAGAAATGTGACATATGATAATTTTGATAATTTCTAAAGAAATAATATTTGAAAATTTCTACAAATTATTTTAGAGGTTATAGATGGTGTTACCAGGGATTCCTCAGAGTGTGAAAATTTTTCACAAGGTTTTAGCCATACACATTTCACTAATACATAAATGTGACATATCTCAAATTTATCAAATACTTAGGATTTTTGATCCCAAAAATCCTAATTTTTCCTGAGGTATTATATTATGTTATAAATAGGGTGTGGCCAAAATTTCAGAGGCTAACACTAAGCCATATATGCCAAATACACAAAAAATCCTTTTTGGCTATATGCACACCATATCACGTAATAGACAAAGACATGCAAGTAGAATTACCCCACATGCCGAGGTTTAATTGCTTCCAAATTTTAACCAGAGTCTAATAATGGCCTATTAAGCATGACACCCAAATTTGGGGTCATTTGGAGTTACACAAGTCCATAAATTTTATTTATTTGATTAATCACATTATGGGAAATGGAATTTTTGGAGGGGTGATGTGTTCCCTTATGACTCGTCTATGTTTCAAATTTCACATGCATGCAAAGTGTATTGACAGATATATTACAAGATACACATGCACACACATTTTGTACACCCTACACCAAAACTGGTGCCCAGGGGGCTCTGGTGCACTAAACCACATGAAATCAGTGCCCAATTAAACTTAAGACAAGGATCTACAACTTTCATATTCAAGGGTTTTTCTAATTATGGCCCTAAGGCACCTAATTTTAAGCCACAAGTCACTGAAATAAGTGCGACAGTTATATACATTTAATATAAACTTAATCATGCATCAAGATGGACGACCCACAGCCATCGTCTACCTTGAGCCGACGACTCTGATTAACTCTACCTGGGCCAATATTTCGAGCCCAATTCCGGTCGCCTGAGGGCACCTCCGTCCAATCCCTCCATCCACCACCACCAGCCGAGGTTGGACTATCGATTGGTGGTGAGAACTCGGCCGGAGGTGACCAGAGATGGCCTCCCGTCGTTTTTGATTTTCGGTTAAGAACAATAGAAATCCGAAATGGTAAACCACCATTTCTGCTTCGATTTGAAAATGAAAGAAGGGGGAAGCTAGCACGAGGGGAGGGGAGGAGAAATCGAACCTTAGTGGGGCTTGGCGGTGGCGGCGGTTGGCCATGAATCCTCTCTTTTCCGGCGAGCTTGCTCCCAATCCCGATTCCCCATCGTTTTCTCCTCTGTAAAGCTCCAGCCCGACTGATTTCCCCCTTCTAAAGCTAATGGTGGCTTAATTTGGGCTAAGGAGGGCTTTATGTGAAGATGCCATCAAGGCAAGGTTCGACCATGCCTTGTTTGTTCCTCCCAGCCACCAAGTGGCATCTGTTCAGCCCAATTTCGGCTGGGCATTTACTGAGGAGCTCATGCATGGCTTTGGACAGAGGAATGGAGTGCCAAGTGGCCTCCATTCCTCAAATTCCTCTTGTTTTTAATGGGGATTTGGGGGAAAAACCCATTCTACCCCTTTGCATGTCATCTCTCTTCTATTTTCAGAGGGCATGGCTGGTAATTAGGCATGTGGGTTGTAGGATGGGCTTTGGTTGAGTCCTTAGCCCAATTGAATTTGGTGTGGCTTTTAATTTCTTCCTTAACAGAAATCGGAAGGGGGGAGGGGGTGGGGGGGGGGGGGTCTCGTCGATCGACGGAATGCCCCGTCGGTTCCCACTTTGACTACAATTCCCGACGATCGACGGGATGTCCCTTCGATCGACGTGACCATCATTCGATTTTACCTAAACCCTTCAGTTAATTCCATCAGAGGGATGTCCGGTCGATCGACGGGACCATCCGTCGATTTTACCTAACAGAAATAATTCCTTCGATGGGATGTCCCATCGATCGACGGGACCATCCGTCAATTTTTACCTGACAGACATAATTCCATCGACGGGACCATCCGTCGATTTTTACTTGGCAGAAATAATTCCATCGACAGAATGTCTCGTCGATCGACGGGACCACCAGTCGATTTTTTACCTGATACAACTAATTCCTACACTAATCTTGATGCAAATCGGAGGGCTCCTCATCATCTTCCTCCTCTGGTGGACCACATGTGAGTTCTCTCAATTTCAATGTGACCTAAGGTCACTACCTAGCTCAAACCCACCTCACACACCACATGCCCTACCCTAATTGAAGTTAAGGGGTCTAGTAGGAAATGAGATGTTACAGTTTAGATCCAAGGTGCAATTAAGGATGATATTGATAATATTGACGTAGACTTGCCAATATACTCTCTGGATCAGGAACTATATACTTATGAAGACATCATATTATAGGTTATAAGGCTCGGCTGAGTCATACACTCACCTTGTGATTGTATAACTACACTTTAAAATATGTCTTCCCTCCACTACATATAACTTCATTAAGTTGGTGGAAATATTTAAGAACCCTCAAGTAGAAAACCTTGATTATGAAAATAATGAGGTCCAATGAAAGTGCACTTGGGAGAAAAAAATTGAGAGTGAGGCAATGTGAATTAAACCTAACCGTTTCCAATGTTAGTTGGGAGTCTTGTTGCACAAAAACTGTTAAACTCTCAGAGTGTATTTTGAACTCTAACCCTTGTAGTCCTAACTTGAATTTCGGGGACGAAATTGTTTCTTCGTTTATTGAGATTTGTAACATCCCCATTCCTACTAGGCCCCAACAGGATTCTATCATGACAAGTGTCATGACATAAGGCTAGGCTACCCAAAATGGCCTTAGAAGTCTAAGTGACAAGATAAAAACACATTGGTATGCATTTAACAATTTTAGGTCACAAGCCTACGATTAACCAAAGGAGCTTCAATATGTCAATATAACCTCACCTTGACCCTCATAATCCCTCAAAGAGATCAATAGGTCACAATGGACCCATTATAGTCAACTTAATTGGTCAAATTGACAAAAGTCAACCATACCCGAAATTGGTCAAATCACCTTAATTTAAAATCCCATAGCCATCTAATGACCCAATTGACCTCACTCAACTCTTCCTAATACCCTAGGGAGCTCAAGGGGTCACAAATAACCCAATGAGTCAAGTCAAATCTAGGGTTTGTGTCAAAATAATCTTTTGACCCAATTTGACCTAATTAGGTCAAAAGGCCCCTAAAGTGGGTTCACCAAGCCATGATTCACCCCAAAGGGAGTCCATTGGCCCAATGCCACCAATGTGGGTCAGCCACATTGCCTTGGTTGACCTAGGGTCAACCCTAACTCCATAAGCTCAATTTGACCACTTTGGGTCAAGTGAGCCCAAAACTCAATACAATTGGGTTTAAACCCATTTAGTGAGGTCCATAGAGGGCCCACATTCCCCATGGACTAAAATGATCTCAGAAATTTGAAATGGGAGGGAGATTAATTAAGATTTTAACCACAAAATGACACGGGGAAACACAAGAGAGGAAATTGGGGAATGAGTGCCAAATGACACTCAATTCTTCTTCCCAATCCCTCCTCTGAGATCAGGGATTAATTCCCAGCAGATTTCCAGCTTGATTGGTGCCTTGCCATTGGCTGGAGAGGGAGGTGGAGCATGGCCGAACCATGCCTTTAATGGAAATTCAAGTTTGAGCCCTACCTATTCCCATCTGAGACCTCCATCAGCTTCAGAGAGCAGTGAGGAGTGAAAGCCCTAACTCCATCGAAGAAACTGATCCCTGCTCAGAGAAATCAGCATGGAAACAAGGAGAAGATCGGCCATGGCTCCCAAGCACATTACACGCTCCCAAAGCTCAAATCAGGCAGGATTCCTCCGTCCTCCCCTAGTGCTAGATCCTCCTTCTTTCCTTTTTGAGTTTCATTGAGAAATGGTGGATTCACCATTTCCATTTTCTTGTCCCTTGCCCGAAAAAAATGTGAGTTCGGGAGAGAAACTCTGGCCACCTACGACCGAGATACCACCGCCAGTCGATGGCCAAACCTCGGCCGAAGGTGGTGGCTTGGGGGTTTGGCCGGAGACGGCCTCAGTTAGCCAAAAATTGGGAAGGAAGTAGCTCCAGGAAGTTTAAATCCTGGAGGTTGGCTGGAGGTGGAAGAAGAAACCCGACTGTTAGATCTGGTTTGATGGCTAACTGTAGGCCACATTTTGATTAATTCATTTTTCTGTCACACTAGTTACAAATATTTCAAGCTAGAATTAATGCTACTTAGAAGCTATTTTAGGAGAAATATCCAGAGACAAAACTTGTAGCTCTAAGTGTCTAGTTCCTATGAGAATTTAAATCAACCTATTTGGAGCACTGTAGCTCCCTCAACACACATTTTAGTGTAGGGTGTACATAAGTGGTTCAAGTCACTCTTTTGAGTGCCACCATCAAACCACCCATTCAATTGAGCAAAACTTTTGGCCATGCATGAGTGGTACCTAGATGGACCCACCATACAAAAATTAGAATTTGTGGATGATATTTTTCTATGGTTTTGTAAGAAATATGATTTTTTATATCTTTGAAATATATGTGCCTAGATCAACTCAAAATGACCCAAATCTTGGGTGGCATGTTATTTAGTTCATAAATAGTGTTGAGAATCTTGCCATCATGATTCCTGATTTGAAGAAGTCACCAATTCAAGAGAACTTCACTTTGTATTTGATTACACATCTAGCTTATCATTTCAGTGAAAGCTAAGTGTAAGAATGACTTGTGTATAAGCTTATTGTCACCAAGCATAATTATGACAATGTAATCCTTCATTGTCATAATACCATGCTGACAAGTACTAGACCATGTTAGTCTTGCCACTTATTCAAGTGAAGCATCAAAAGAATTGAAGAAAAGCTCAAGGAAGTCAAGAAGCTCAATTTAGTAGAATTTAAGGAATAAGCACGCATACATCGTCGAGATTACTCACAGAGTTAAGTAGAAGGTTCATTCAGTTATCGTCGAGATAATATGGACATTCCGACGATATCGTTGTGACACCAAAGTATACACAACGATATCGTCGTAAGAATTAGAAGAATCAATCTAAGTCCAGTATCATCATGTCAACCGAAATCACACGACGATATTGCTGTAAGGTCTAAGAAGAGTTAAGTCAAAGTATTCGACAATGTTGACGACATCTTCATAAAAAGATCTTGTCGTCGAGGCGAGAAAGGAAGCTCTTGGAAAACCTAAGTAAGAATGCTCGGCTTTGTCGACGACATCATCGTAAAGAAGGCTAGTCGCCGAGAAGGCTAATGGAGAACTCTTGAAGACAGCTTATGAAAGAAGAATTGCTTGTCGTCAGAATGATCAAGACAAGATAGTTGATAAGATAGTATAGTTTCAACGATATCGTAGATATGACCATATGGTTTCAATGATTTCGCCGATAACACAGAATGGTTTTAACGATATCGTCGATAAGACAGAATGGTTTCAATGATATCGTCGATAAGACAGAATGGTTTCAACGATATCGTCGATAAGACAGTATGGTTTCAACAATATCGACGATAAGTCGGAATGGTTTCAACAACACCTTCAAGAAGATCCAAGTTGACAACAAGATTACGACGACATCTTTAAGATGACTTTATGTCGTCGTAAGTGCAAGTGCAGCTGTGATATCTTGTATCATCGAGATATCATTCTCTGAAGAAGATTGAAGAAGACTTGAAGATTTGTCCAAGTCCAAGATGGATCAGCGTAACGACAAGTTCTGTCACCGAGACGTTGCAAATATTGTCGAGACAGATCAAGACATTTCAAATCGCGCTGTCTACATTTAATGCCTCCGCATTATGGTCCAATCAGCGCGTGTCGTTAAGGAATGAGCTCCTGACACTTAATGGACATTCTAGGAGACCATTAGTCATCTCCTCAGTCTTATAAAAGGGATAAGTGTCTGCCCTAATACCAATAAAGTAAGGGACATAGAAAACACGCAAGATTCAATAGAACAGTAAGTTGCTGCGAAAAGAAGGAACAAGATCCAGAGAACAAAACTTCCTCATCAAGCGTTCTCCATGTTTCAGTAAAGCAACATCAACTGATAAGTATTGTTCCATATTGAAGAAAGGATTGAAGAAGAATCTGTGCTGTCCAAGAAAAGATCATAAGTATTCTCTTCAAATCTAAGAAGCCAATCTTCATCCGGCTCAAGTTTCAGTCCAGCAACATCAACTGATAAGAAGTGTTCCAGATTGAAGAAGGGATTGAAGAGAAATCTGTGTTGTCCAAGATATCATCAAAAGCATTCTCTTCAAGTTCAAGAATCCAATCTTCATCCGGCTAAGAAAAATTATTCCCAAATATTTCTCTATAGGGCTTGCGGGCCTGAGCTTGTAGGATCTGTTTCAGATATGAGTTGTAGGGCTTGAGGGCCTGAGTATTGTAGGGCCTGAGGTACGGAGCTGTAGGGCTTGTGGGCCTGAGCTTGTAGGATCTGTTTCAGATCCGAGTTGTAGGGCTTGAGGGCCTGAGTATTATAGGGCTTGAGGGCCTGAGTTGTAGGGCTTGAGGGCCTGAGTTTGTAGGGCTTGAGGGCCTGAGTTTTGTAGGGCTTGAGGGCCTGAGTTGTAGGGCTTGAGGGTCTGAGATTGTAGGGCTTGCGGGCCTGAGTTTTGGCGGAGTTTGCCGACTCTAGCACACTGTTAGATAAGGGACAGTGGACTACGCAAGACACTCTGTCTTGAGTAACCACTATAAATATTTGAGTGCTTTATGTGTTGTGTTCTTAATTTCTAAATCCATACACTAGGATATTCATAGAGATAGACTCAAAAGAAATATGGGCAAGAGATTTTAAAATACCCATTCACCCCTCTCTAGGTGATTTGATAACATCCATAACTAACAAATAGTCATTGATAAAGATTTCAGGTCATTGGAGCCTCTTCATGTTGGTGTATTCCACATGCATGTAAATGTAGTGTATAGGAGAATGGTGTGCATTTAACACTAAAGTTGTAATTGGTGAATTTCTCATAGATGGCTTACTACATGGCAGTGAGATTTTTCCCTTCATCGGGTAGATCTCGGGAAGTCCAAGATGCATCCTAAACATATAAGATTAACTAAAGAGTAGAAAAGACTAGACTGTTTAGGAATATGAATTATATTATATATACACACACATCTTTTAAGAATAGTAGTTTATGGAGTCGAATGGACAAGTCAGTCCTTGGTGCCGTAGGCTCGGTAGTTATGAAGGACGGGTTGGTCCTGTGAGCAATAGACTCGATGTTTATGAAGGATGGGTTGGTACTGCGAGCAATATGCTCAGTGAATATGTAACAGAGGACTGGTTAGTCCTGCGAGATGGAGGCTCGAATGATAAATGTGTTGCATAAGTGCATATGCATAGAATATGGTGGGTCTTCGGTACTAGCCTTGTCGACACACCGACGAAAGTATGATGACTCGGCAAGTGATAGGTGTTCAGAGGGCCATATTGTTTTACTACGTGACTAAAAGGTCATATTACCTAGTAACCCTACACTTAGCCTATAAAAGGACTGGTTCCGATGGATCCATTAGGAGTACGCAGGAACTCATGAGTACCGAGAACAGGTGCCATAGCGTATGATAGGGCCTAGGTCTGGTAGTGTGTTATACCCACCTAGGTGAGGAGACGCCCGCTCCTCTGCCACCGTTTGACCACGACGGGAGGTGCCCGAGAGGTTAACTACCTCCAAAAAGTGGGAACTAAAGGTCTATACGTGCAGAGCCGTGTGTGTGAGTTGCATGAGTATGAAATAATAGCTTAAACATTGCATTGCACTACATATCATACACATCATAACGTACTTCATAAAAACCCCATCGTATAACCTAGTATGGGCTCCTTTATATGATGGATCTATGCAAAATGACCCCTTAACTTATAAGTTTGTATGAGCTTTCTTATAAGCTAAGGTTACCTTTTCTGTAATGGTAGTTAGTAGCACTTCATTTACTTATACTACTGCTCTTATTACCACTCTTTACCTTCAACTCTTACATAGTGGATTTGTTATTATTTACTTGTTAGTAGATCTCTCAATAGCTAAACTTTATATTACCTGTATAAAACTATGTCAGAGAGAGCACTGTCACCTACTTTTGACTCTTCTAACCTATTGTCCCCAACACAACAGGAGGGATGAGCATGACGAGGAGACCCACCCCCGGCTACCACCTACCGCAGCAACTACAGTAGTGAGTGTGTAGAGACCTTATATTTTTTTTACGCGAGCGTTGTAGTGAGGCATTTGATGTACATGGCATACACCCTTATTTATTTTAGTACACTACTGCACACTTATTTGATTTATCTCATATGTGGACCTTTGTTATATTTATGATATGATGTGTTGTGGACTGGATTATATTTATAATTGCTTCTAATTACTCTGTGATGAATGGTTGTCCTGTGAATGTTGAACTGCCGGCAGAATCGGCGTCTTGCGGTGGCGACCTCCCAATGTGTTGGAGTCATTGTAAAGTGGCGATTCTGGGCATAGGACCCAAAAAGCGAGCATAAAAGGTGTCTTACATCTTCAATGAGCCCCAAAGGCCAATCCAACACACGTATGAAAAATCATTGGGAGAAACCAACAAAGAAACTTAGTAATTAGTAATTGAAATCTTTCATTTGCAGGGAAAAGAAATGATTCAAAGGAAAAGCTTTCTATCGTCGATGATGATAAATTGGAACATAAGGAGTTGAACTTCATGGCTAATTTGTTTGAGAATCCAGACTTCACAACCGCAATGTCCACAACGACTACTCCATACTTTGATCTTAATGATGATTTATGTTTAGGTTTATCGTTCAAATTTTCAAGCATTCCGAATATTTTTAAGGGGTGATTTGTTAATGTAAGAACAATTGATTATATTGCTGTAATTCGTCTGTGCATGTGTCTACTTTATCATTTGTGGTGAAAAGTAATGAACCATGGCTATTTATGGCTGTAACAATGTCCTCCAATGATCGAACTATAAATGTTTTCCAGATAAAAAACTAAATAATGTAACTGTAAATGACAGGAAAAGCTATTATCAAATCAGACATTTTTCAATATATTGTTTCAATAGGCTTGCAAAATTCTACTAGCTACTTCAACCTTATACTTTGGCATGTCCTTCTGCCATCCTTTGTGCTCCTCCCATTGCATTTCTGATTTCTTTAGCACGTTTTCTATGTATCTCATGACGAACATCCCGCAATCAAAATTGTTTAGTTGTGTTGGTATTTTAGGGACATGCTTATGCAAGAGATGTTGTAATGTGAGACAATGAATGAATGATATAAGCTCCCGCATTGTCGTGAGATGCATGAGGTTCAGAAGAGAGCCATAGAAATCTCATGTTTCTGTAGCAAAATTGCACACAAAAAGCACCCAATGGATACTAAGGTGGCATGACATTAAAATATGGTCGACGACAGCAACAAACATAGAGGTTATATGTGCAACCAAGATACTACCAAGAGCTGATTATTTGCAATTGAATTTCTTCACTAGCAAGATCCAGTAATTCCTTTACCAAGTCTTTCATGACCACATTCGTAAGTGGTAATCTCTTAAAATCAAAATCTACCCCTTGGTTAAGTAGCCCAAAATTAATGCTACTTGATTGACAATAATCTTTACATACAACTTGCCCAATAAAAAAACTTGCTTCTTTTTAGAGTACGACATCAATAAGAAATGTAACAAGAGAATATTTTGCAGAACGCTATGAGCTTGTAACAATGGTAACAACCCAGCTTTTTAAAGTTCAACTTTGCATTCATCTGAAAGGACATCCATCAAAGGTTGTGCATTCGTGGTGAATGATGATATAGCACAACGACAATAAAAATTAGGCATCTGCATAATTGAAATCAAACCCAAAGAAAAAAAATTAAAATATTAAATTAGAGAAATCCATAACAGTAAAATGAATATGGTGACAGTTACTTGCAAATTACAGTCATAATTTACCATTTATGATCGTATTTCAACAATTACGGACGTAACGAGCACATTCCGAGCATAATATACGAGAGTACTTGAAAAATTACAGCAGTAAACCGAATATTACTGAGATACATTCCGAATGAATTAACCATCATTGCAGTCCAAGTGCATTCCGGGTGTAACGAGCATATTCCAAACAAGAATAATCCCAACCCTCAACTAAATAAATTTAGGCTTCGTTTGATTCGGCGGTGGAGGGAGCAAGCGGCGGCTCCACCCGCAGCATTCGAACCGGAGGGCAGGAGGGGGGATCGAAACAGAGCTTTTTGCCCAGTTTTTCTAGGCGCGGCGGGTCCAGACGGAGCAAACGCCGCCGGAGGGCGTTTGTTTACCCGCTGTCCGACGGCGTTTGCCCCAAACGCCCGGCCACAACGCCGCGCTAAACGAACCCTTAGAGTTACTGACACATTACAGCCGTAATTAAATTTTTTTGAATGTTTTCCAAATATTCTGAGCGTAACGAGCACAACAATTGTGTAATATAAGATTAAAGCACATTTCAAGCGCAACGAGCACATTCGAAGGTAAATAAACTAGTAGTTCAAAAAACTGTAAGAATACTATGAATCGTCTTCTTCGACTTCAAAGAAAAGAAAGTTCTTGCAGTAAAATGGTTTTCGTTCCAGTAAGGCAGTCTGGCTGGAGTTCCGCTGACAAATTTTCACTGTCTTTCAGAAGTATTAGAGAGTAATGGGATCGCCTGAGGGAAAAGCGCCGTCGACGGAACACGTCTGCGGGATTTTTGGTTTTCGAAACCCTAGAGAACGGGCGGAATCGGAAGGAGGAAAATATAGTGGGGCCCGCAGAAAAGTCTTGCCTATTTATTGGCGCACACCCATGTGTGTACGTCGAACGCACCAACAAAATTTCCGTTAAGTAGAGGGGAAAATAATAGAGTCGTTTTAATAATATAATATAATAATTTAATAGATGATATTGATGGTAATAAAGAGGGGAATTTAAAGATGTCTTTTCATTTCATATTCTCTAAGTAGGATTTTTTGAAATTAATTTTAATTCCATAAATTAAAAATATTTATATTAAGTAGAATTTCTGAAATTAAAATTAGACGTGTAAATTAAAATTCACTATAATTTCAAAACTTGCCCTAATTATCATCAAACCTAATTTGACAGACCTCTTTCATTCAGGGTCTTAATGGTCAGTCACACCAATAAGCCGAATTAGGGTGCACGGGCGTGATACATGACATAAGTGCGCTAATAGCATGAGCAAAATTAAAAGAAACATGTACGAAAATAAAAGAAACGGGCGTGAAAACATGCCAAATATAAATGCAAATAAAATGCAGAAAATAACATAAGGATACGACTTAGGTTGAATCAATTCTCCCGGGGTTGAAAGCTCGAGCCCGACAAGACTGTGATGTGAGCTGCTAGTAAAATGTCTAAACGTTGATCTTACACAACTCCGCTACCGTCATGCTGCTGAATAACCAAGACCAGAACCAACTTTTCCAAAATATGTCTGAAACTGAAATGGGATGTGAAAAACTCTGGGCTGTGGTAGGAAGTGGGGCAAAGGAAGGATCCTTCCCTGCAGCTCATGACCTGTAGGCAAAACCTCTCTCCTAAAATATACAAGAAACCAACCTCCTTCAAAAAAATATAATCCCCGGTGATAAAATCAACCATGAATTATAGATTTCTGAAGATGCTCACAAACTTTTAGTCATAATTTTATCCAAAATGTATAATTGATTAATAAAAATCTGAGCATAAATGAGATGAGAATCATAAAGTGGAAGAGAAAGGAGATTGAGGAAACAAGGTAGGGAGAAAGTATGATCGACCTGTGGAATCAGTAAATCGTATCACATTATACGCTCGTCTGCTAGGCACTTAAAAGCGTCAACTAAACCCAGATTAATTATCCCCAAAATATCACCTGTTTGGAAAAACACCCTCTTGATTTATCTTACAAATTCTGTAAAAGTGATTTCATTCTCTAGGATTTATTACTCATGTTGTATAGTGAGGGTAATACGGTCTTTAAATGTCATAGGATGTCATTTTCACCTTAAAACGTCAAAGCCTAGTCAAAAGAAGATCAAAGACCCGTTGAGTTAAATATGCGTCGAAAGGAATTCGATACAACTTCGAATAGAAGTAAAGATAACTCAGACTGGCAGTCGGCGCTTCATTGGAAGTCGACGCAACATCGAATGGTATTCGACGCAAAAGCCAAAAATTTGAAGTCTACGTTCTTTATCTCGACTGACACGTCGATAAGGAATCGACGCACTATCGATAACAAAGTACAATTCAAAGCTGAGGTTTTCTGAAGCAGATCTCGACGTAGCCTCTAATGGAATTGAAAGGTGTGTCGATATGAAGTCAGAGGCATTCAACGCAATGTCGAATACAATCCAAGAATGGATACTCCTTGGAATTGATTCAGAAGATTATAACGGTTCATATATATATGGAAATTATTTGAATCCTGAAGGATCACAACATGATAAAAAGAAAGAAATGCATTAGAGACTCAGAGGTGATAAAATTGGAATATATATTAATGATATTGACGGGCTGTCAACTGACATAGATGGACATCTACAATTCTCATTCTATACTTTCCAATTGAAGAGTCGATCAGATGAGAAAGTAATTCCATAGAAGATTATATACACAAAGAATTCAAAAGGGAACAAAACAGATGTTTTACTGCTATCTCTCTCTCTCTCTTTCTCTAACTCTATCCAACAGATCTCTGCACATCAGTTCTTCTTCCTCAAGCTGCATAAAGCTTCTTCTTCCTCTCTCTCTCTCTGAAGAAGCTAACAAAAGATACATAGATCAATCTGAAATACTGGATCTGTGCTCATAATCCTTGCATCTTCTACTAAGCAAGGATTCATCCTCTGATAAAGGATCCAGAACACCTAGTTCCCAGAATCCTCAGTGACTGCTGAAAGAGGATTCAAATCAGAAGATTACACTTCATCATCATCATCATAATCATCATCATCTTCTTCTTCGTACTCTAATTCTCATTTCTGTAAATTAAGTAAAGAGTTTTAAGAATCCCTCTTCAAAGGATTCAGTATTGGTTCAAGATCTCCTTATAAAAAGATCTGGTTTGGTTCTAAGAGTCTCCTTATCAAAAGACTCAGTCCCTGGTTCTAAGAGTCTCCTTATCAAAAAACCCAATGGTTCTAAGAGTCTCCTTATCAAAAGACTCAGGCTTTGTGATAGTATATTTATTGGGGAAATGATTTATCTTAACCCCTAGAATTGAGTAGAATATAAATTCTAAGAATGAAAAATTAGGCTCAGTAAAAATGCGTCGAATAGTATTCGACGCAACGTCGAAATGCAGTCGACGTTTCTCTCAGAATGAGTGGAAGTAACTCTAAGAAGAATTCGACGTAATCTTTGTCGACGTAACTCTAACTTCTAGTCGACGCATTTAATAAAGTCGATGCACCTTCCTTATTCTCCTCTTGACGCTCAGCCAGGATGAAATCGACGTTCACGTCGAATAGTAATCGACGCACGTCGATTTCTATAAGAAATTCAAAAACACGCCAGATCTCTTTCCTTCTTTCTGTAGATCTGATTTTTATGGAATGATATTATTCTTTTATAGCCGTTTTGAATCAGTCTTTCCTTCTATTTGATTCTTGGCTAATTTGATTAAGTTTATTATGGATATTATTTGAAATCAAAAAGATCTCTTTCCTTCTACAAAAATATTGATTATGAAAACTTTTATCTCTTTCTAATTCTCTGTCTGCTAATTGATTATTCTCCTTTAGCAATATTTTTTTAAACAGAGCTATAAATAAAGAGGAGGTCGACAGAGAATAAAAACTAGTGATCCACCATATACATTTGAAAAAGAGGAAGAGCTCCCAAGTGAAGAGTGAGAAAGCTGAGAAAAGAGACACTGTGCTGCAGCAAAGAAAAAGCCTTCATCTTCTCCTCCTTCTGAAGTCATTCTGCTGCAATTTCTGAAAGCTCTCACTAAAAGAGAGAAAGGGCTACAATCTCCTTCTCACTATAGAAGAGAGATCATATTCACTATACTTGTGCTTCTAATCTTCTTGCTAGGACGAAGATTCTTTCTTACATATATTGTTTTCTGTTCTTCTACTTGTTCTACTTCTTCTTCTCATTCCATTTTCAAATTGTGTAAAAGAGTTTTTAGAATCTTTCTTCAAAAATTTAGTTGTAGTGGTTCTAAGAGTCTCCTTACCAAAAGACTCAATTTGGTTCTAAGAGTCTCCTTATCAAAAGACTCAGTCTGGTTCTAAGAGTCTCCTTATCAAAAGACTGAGTGCAAGTTAGTGAATTCCTACCAAAGGGGGTAGAAGAGTGGACTACCCAAAGTTTGGGGAACCACTATATTTCTTTGTGTTGTGCTGTGATTTTCTTCTTGCTATTTTTCTTCTTTACTTGCTTAATTCTTGTTGGTGTGTGGGAAGCTTAAATATGTGATTATTACACATATATATAATAGCACAAAGTATTTTTAAATCTCTATTCACCCCCCCCCCCCCCCTCTAGAGAATTGTAGTGAGGTTAACTGTGCACTTTCAATTGGTATCAGAGGGAGGTTGATCTAAAAAGGTTAACTCCTTGATCAAAAAGATCCTACCTCTTATATATATATATTTCTAAAAATTATTTTTCACATGGCACAAATCAAAGATTATGCTTCCACCAGACCACCAATGTGCAATCTTGAAAAGTTTGCAATTTGGAAAATAAGAATTAGGATCTATATGAATTCTATTGATGAAGAATTATTTGATGTTATTATGACAGGTCCTCCTAAGCCATTTAGAAAGGACTCAAGTGGAAAAGTAACTGAAACACTTGCTCCAAAGGCTGAATGGACAGATGAAGAAAAGAAAGCCCAAGCATATGATGCCAAGACTATGAATATCCTAGTCTCAACCCTCTCAGATGAAATCTTCCAAAAGATTGCTGAATGTGAGTCAGCTAAGGAAATATGGGAAGCTCTCTCTAAAATGGTAGAAGGAAGTGCTGATGAGAGAAAGGACAGAAAGGCATTACTCATCTCTCAATATGAAAACTTCCAGAAGAAAGAAAGTGAAAGTGTTGCAGACATGTATGCCAGATTCAGCCTCATAGTAAATGAGTTAAGAACACTTGAGAAGGACATATCTCTCACTGAGATAAATGACAAATTGCTAACTTGCTTCCCTAGATCTCGGGATTCAAGAATCTGGCCAATTAAAGACTCCAGAAGTCAAAAAGAAATCTCAACAGATATCCTGTTGGGTAAATTAAGATCTTATAAACAGTTGTTGAAAACAAGAGCTGAGAAAGAAGAGAAAGAAAAGGCTCCTCTACTCTCAAAAGAAAAGAGCATTGCTTTGAAGGCTACTGAAGGTGAACCCTCTACAAATGATGAAGAGCTGATCAGTCTACTGGCCAGAAGGTTCAAGAAGTGGATCAAAACAGAAGGATCCAGAAGGAGAGACTCAAAAACCAGGTATGACAAAACTCCTAATAAAGAGATTATATGTTACTCTTGCAGGAAACCTGGACACATTGCACCTGAATGTCCTAAAGAGATCAGCAATAAGAAAGATCTGAAAAGAACAGATCTAAAGAAGAAGAAGAAGAAGAAGAAAGAGAAAGGGTTCATTGCTCAATCATGCAGTGATTCAAAATCTGAAGGAAGTACCTCATCTGAAGATGATCAGGAAAAGGCTAAGCAAGAGGAAACCTGTTTGATGGCTACTGAAAAGCCCGAAGATACATCTCTGGTAAATATATTTGATGATATAGATTTCTCTTCCACTGATTTCAAAAATAGTTTCAAAGAATTCTGTTTAGATCTAGTCAAATCTGAGAAAGAAGTAAAGGAACTAAGAAATGAACTAAACAATCTCAAACAAATAAGTACACAACATAAAAACTATGAGCTCAGTCTAGGACTCTTAGAGGAGCAACTAGATAAAATCAATACTGAAAATCAAGCACTAAGAAATGAGCTAGCAAAGACAAAAGCCTTTGAAGACTCTCTAAATGGCAGAAGTCAGAAGCTCAAGAATATCTCTAACAATCTCACTGATAGATTTAGACAACTAGAATATAACACTTGTACAACCCTGTATTCGCCGAGTAGGTTCTTGAGCCAAGAGGCATTTCAGAGTATCATTTCTCCGCGAGGTACGCCAGTTAGGGGGCTCGCCGAGACCAGCAGGGTGCTCGCCGAGACCCGCGAGGTACCCCAGTTAGGGGGCTCGCCGAGACCAGCAGGATGCTCGCCGAGACCCGCGAGGTACCCCAGTTAGGGGGCTCGCCGAGACCAGCAGGGTGCTCGCCGAGACCCGCGAGGTACCCCAGTTACGGGGCTCGCCGAGACCAGCAGGGTGCTCGCCGAGACCCGCGAGGTACCCCAGTTAGGGGGCTCGCCGAGACCAGCAGGGTGCTCGCCGAGACCCGCGAGGTACCCCAGTTAGGGGACTCGCCGAGACCAGCAGGGTGCTCGCCGAGACCCGCGAGGTAGTCCAGTTAGGGGGCTTGCCGAGACCAGCAGGGTGCTCGCCGAGACCCGTGAGGTACCCCAGTTACGGGGCTCGCCGAGACCAGCAGGGTGCTCGCCGAGACCCGCGAGGTACCCCAGTTAGGGGGCTCGCCGAGACCAGCAGGGTGCTCGCCGAGACCCGCGAGGTACCCCAGTTAGGGGGCTCGCCGAGACCAGCAGGGTGCTCGCCGAGACCCGCGAGGTACCCCAGTTAGGGGGCTCGCCGAGACCAGCAGGGTGCTCGCCGAGACCCGCGAGGTACCCCCTCTCGCCTAGTTCCGGGGGGAGGGGTCGGTCTGCGTTTAGCGTTCCAGAACAGCGGGATTTGGCTATCTACAGCCTAATACGAGGGTATTTTGGTAATTCCGCGGGCCAGTTTTTGGCTATTTGCAGCCCATATCCAGAAATCCTATAAATTGGACCAAGGGGCACCATTTGGAGGAAGCTTATCCTAGGCTAGTTCTCTCTCCCTCTCCCTCCCCAGGTCTCTCTCTAGTGGGGTGAGGAGAGCCTCCAGTGGTGCCCAAGCCCGGCATTGGCTTGGGAGGGGAAGCGCTCTAAGGATCTTCCGGGTATGTGGTGGGACCTCCTCGCCGAGCCCTTGGTCCTGTTCATAGTTCCAACACCTTCAACCTAGAGCTCTCCCTTGGGGGGAGTAAGAGTTGGCCACCCCTCAACTTGTTGGGGGCCCCGAACTCCACAGAGACCGAGAAATCGGTTTCAACAACACTGACTTAGAACCCAAACCTCAATCACCCAGCAAATCTGTCTGGAGATATCCTGAAAGGAGGGTGTTTTAGTTCTTATTTATCTTATTAAAAGATCTTGCTTAATTTTTTTTTTGGTTTCAAAATGAATGATATATAAATATATAGGTGTTTGCTGAGTAATAAACACAAACAGTATAAGTGCATAAAAATAAACACAGCACAAGAAATAAAAACATAAAACAAACAAGCAAACCAAGCAATCCAGAAGACACAAGAAATATAGTAGTTCCCCTCAACTGGGTACGTCTACTCTTCTACCCACTGGTAGGAATCCACTAGGATTTTTGATCAGGTGCCCTTACGCCAATGGAGGTTTGATCAGGTGCCCAATTCACCACAGTCAGGTTTTTGCTAAGGTGACCTGTCACCAAGAGTTCACTTTTGAAGGGAGTAATAACCCTGTACAAGATGGGGGGTAAGGAAATAAAACAGAAATTGAAATGTTCTTCTCTGTATAAGAAGACTCTTGAAGATCCAGATGTGGTGCTGAATGGATCTGATATTGAAGAGCTCCCCCTGTCTGATATAGATTGTTGACAGTTCTGGAGGTCTCTACTTTCAAACACTTCTTTCCTCTGATGCAATGATAATCCTTGAGCAAGTAGTTGTGATTTGTGTCTCAGGATGTTCTTAATCTGCAGGAAGATGTTAGCAACCAAGAGTGTGCTATATTTTTGTGTTGTCTCTGTATCTCTGTGTGTGTATATGTTTCTCTCCTTCTCTTTTGTATTTATAATCCGAGAAGTACTTTTGAATTCTTGCCCGGGAAAATGGAAAGAGATAAAGTCTCTTTAATTTCATTCCTTGGGAAGATAAGTTTGTCGATTTGACACATCAGAAACGGCTATGAACTTTAATGCTGCAACGGCTAGATTAGCAAAAGATATTGTATA
The DNA here is from genome assembly GCA_033032865.1 of Dactylorhiza incarnata. NCBI lineage: Eukaryota > Viridiplantae > Streptophyta > Magnoliopsida > Asparagales > Orchidaceae > Dactylorhiza > Dactylorhiza incarnata. The sequence goes on from JAWHQI010000198.1 coordinate 5,111,835, forward strand.
ATATATAAGAGAGCTGTCACTATAAATCATATTTTAGTCGAACTGACAGAGGCATATATAATTTCGTCGAACTCAGCTTTGCTTTCGTCGAGCTGAGCTTATCTTCTGATGTGCTAAGCAATTCTCTTTATATATAAAATATACTTGATTTGATCTGAAAGGATTTCGTCGATCTGCTGAGCCTTGATGATTTCGTCGAGCGCTGAGATTTAGAGAAAGCGTCGAACGCTGAGCGCTGATCGTCGAACGCTGGTAGTCGGTTCGACGAAAGATGTGGCATTCGTCGAGCGCAGAAGACTTATGATAATTTTATCTTTTCTTCTCCGATTCGATCGCATTATATTTAATTTATGTTTTCTTTAGGATAATGTGATTTAAGTTAATAGATAGATGAACTTTAGAAGTTGATCCTAACTCAAATCAACCCTAAGGTTCCAACAATCTCCCCCTATTTGAGTTGGGATCCTAAATCAAATTAAAACTAGTGGCCAGGAGGTCTCCTCCTATTTGGTTTAGGATGCCGACAGTTTTAATTTTTATATTCTCCTTTTCTCTCTCACTTGGTTTTAGTTTTCAATTTTCTTCTGTAGACTCTTAAAAAATTTTTCCCTACAGATTTACTTAAGCAATTTATTTGGTTTGGATCCATGTTTATCTTGCTAGATTTATGGTTGTATTCTTCCCCTTAAATGATTCTTTTTAGAAGAACATTGCCTGATACCTTCCTTCTATAGAATCTCTTAAACCAGAGGAGACTTCACACTCAGCCATATGATCATTTCTAATCAATATGACTACAGTAGAATGCTCATCATGACTTTAGGGAAATCTGTTAGAGTATGAAGTTATTTGACATTGTTTTTCTAATTTTGGTTTTTTTAAAGAGTTTGTTCAACTGGGTTGGAGTTTAATGGTGAAAAACTTTTTAATTGTATTTGAAAATACATGTTTTAAAATTTTTAAAACATTTATTGAAAGTTTTCTTTTATAGTCATTAAAATATATGTTTGAAATTATTTTAAAGTTTTCTTGACAATTATTAAACAATTCATCCTTAATTAATTTATTTTGTGCTTTTAATTTTTCTTCAGTTTTGTTACTTTCAGAAGTTAAATGATTTATCTTTATTAACTTCCTTTTAATTTCTTTGTCTATTGTTATTGAATCTGTGAGAGTTATTTCAAAAACATTTTTAGAGGTAGAGTTATGATTTGATTTTACCTCTTTTACCTTTTCTGAATCAGATTCAGATTCAGATATGTAGTTTGAGCTATAAATTGCCATCATGCAAAACTTTCTGGCTTTTTGTTCTTCCTTGTCTTCTTCTTCAGTTAGAGTAACTGATGGTTCTGCATCAAAAATGATGTTAGTAGAAGAAGAAAAAGATGGTTCATTTACCATCCTAGAGAGGGAGTTCCAGATGGCCTTTGCTGAAGTGCAGTCTTCAAGTTGTTGAAGAATATCTTTTGATACAGACTGAGCCAAGATCTGCATGGCTTTGGCATCTGCATCATGTTTTATTTTGGTAGTTTTCTTTGAAGAAGATATATCAGTGCCAACATGAACGGGTCCTGTCAAAATAGATTGGTAAATCTCTTCATCTATAGCATTCATATATAATCTAATTCTAACTTGCCATAAAGAGATATTATCCAACTTAAATATAGGTGGATCTGAAAACAGAAGGATTTCTTGTGCCATTTTGAAAATTTTAAGAACTAAAAGTGATCTTTGTGATTTCAGGTGTTAACCTGTGTGACAAATCAATTTCTCTAATACTAATTGAAATAGGAGTTTTAATTTTGAAAGTATTAGATGCTAGAAACTGAAATGGTAAAATCACCAACCTCTGATACCAATTGAAAGGAGGGTGTTTTAGTTCTTATTTATCTTATTAAAAGATCTTGCTTAATTTTTTTTTTGGTTTCAAAATGAATGATATATAAATATATAGGTGTTTGCTGAGTAATAAACACAAACAGTATAAGTGCATAAAAATAAACACAGCACAAGAAATAAAAACATAAAACAAACAAGCAAACCAAGCAATCCAGAAGACACAAGAAATATAGTAGTTCCCCTCAACTGGGTACGTCTACTCTTCTACCCACTGGTAGGAATCCACTAGGATTTTTGATCAGGTGCCCTTACGCCAATGGAGGTTTGATCAGGTGCCCAATTCACCACAGTCAGGTTTTTGCTAAGGTGACCTGTCACCAAGAGTTCACTTTTGAAGGGAGTAATAACCCTGTACAAGATGGGGGGTAAGGAAATAAAACAGAAATTGAAATGTTCTTCTCTGTATAAGAAGACTCTTGAAGATCCAGATGTGGTGCTGAATGGATCTGATATTGAAGAGCTCCCCCTGTCTGATATAGATTGTTGACAGTTCTGGAGGTCTCTACTTTCAAACACTTCTTTCCTCTGATGCAATGATAATCCTTGAGCAAGTAGTTGTGATTTGTGTCTCAGGATGTTCTTAATCTGCAGGAAGATGTTAGCAACCAAGAGTGTGCTATATTTTTGTGTTGTCTCTGTATCTCTGTGTGTGTATATGTTTCTCTCCTTCTCTTTTGTATTTATAATCCGAGAAGTACTTTTGAATTCTTGCCCGGGAAAATGGAAAGAGATAAAGTCTCTTTAATTTCATTCCTTGGGAAGATAAGTTTGTCGATTTGACACATCAGAAACGGCTATGAACTTTAATGCTGCAACGGCTAGATTAGCAAAAGATATTGTATAATATATAAGAGAGCTGTCACTATAAATCATATTTTAGTCGAACTGACAGAGGCATATATAATTTCGTCGAACTCAGCTTTGCTTTCGTCGAGCTGAGCTTATCTTCTGATGTGCTAAGCAATTCTCTTTATATATAAAATATACTTGATTTGATCTGAAAGGATTTCGTCGATCTGCTGAGCCTTGATGATTTCGTCGAGCGCTGAGATTTAGAGAAAGCGTCGAACGCTGAGCGCTGATCGTCGAACGCTGGTAGTCGGTTCGACGAAAGATGTGGCATTCGTCGAGCGCAGAAGACTTATGATAATTTTATCTTTTCTTCTCCGATTCGATCGCATTATATTTAATTTATGTTTTCTTTAGGATAATGTGATTTAAGTTAATAGATAGATGAACTTTAGAAGTTGATCCTAACTCAAATCAACCCTAAGGTTCCAACAATCTCCCCCTATTTGAGTTGGGATCCTAAATCAAATTAAAACTAGTGGCCAGGAGGTCTCCTCCTATTTGGTTTAGGATGCCGACAGTTTTAATTTTTATATTCTCCTTTTCTCTCTCACTTGGTTTTAGTTTTCAATTTTCTTCTGTAGACTCTTAAAAAATTTTTCCCTACAGATTTACTTAAGCAATTTATTTGGTTTGGATCCATGTTTATCTTGCTAGATTTATGGTTGTATTCTTCCCCTTAAATGATTCTTTTTAGAAGAACATTGCCTGATACCTTCCTTCTATAGAATCTCTTAAACCAGAGGAGACTTCACACTCAGCCATATGATCATTTCTAATCAATATGACTACAGTAGAATGCTCATCATGACTTTAGGGAAATCTGTTAGAGTATGAAGTTATTTGACATTGTTTTTCTAATTTTGGTTTTTTTAAAGAGTTTGTTCAACTGGGTTGGAGTTTAATGGTGAAAAACTTTTTAATTGTATTTGAAAATACATGTTTTAAAATTTTTAAAACATTTATTGAAAGTTTTCTTTTATAGTCATTAAAATATATGTTTGAAATTATTTTAAAGTTTTCTTGACAATTATTAAACAATTCATCCTTAATTAATTTATTTTGTGCTTTTAATTTTTCTTCAGTTTTGTTACTTTCAGAAGTTAAATGATTTATCTTTATTAACTTCCTTTTAATTTCTTTGTCTATTGTTATTGAATCTGTGAGAGTTATTTCAAAAACATTTTTAGAGGTAGAGTTATGATTTGATTTTACCTCTTTTACCTTTTCTGAATCAGATTCAGATTCAGATATGTAGTTTGAGCTATAAATTGCCATCATGCAAAACTTTCTGGCTTTTTGTTCTTCCTTGTCTTCTTCTTCAGTTAGAGTAACTGATGGTTCTGCATCAAAAATGATGTTAGTAGAAGAAGAAAAAGATGGTTCATTTACCATCCTAGAGAGGGAGTTCCAGATGGCCTTTGCTGAAGTGCAGTCTTCAAGTTGTTGAAGAATATCTTTTGATACAGACTGAGCCAAGATCTGCATGGCTTTGGCATCTGCATCATGTTTTATTTTGGTAGTTTTCTTTGAAGAAGATATATCAGTGCCAACATGAACGGGTCCTGTCAAAATAGATTGGTAAATCTCTTCATCTATAGCATTCATATATAATCTAATTCTAACTTGCCATAAAGAGATATTATCCAACTTAAATATAGGTGGATCTGAAAACAGAAGGATTTCTTGTGCCATTTTGAAAATTTTAAGAACTAAAAGTGATCTTTGTGATTTCAGGTGTTAACCTGTGTGACAAATCAATTTCTCTAATACTAATTGAAATAGGAGTTTTAATTTTGAAAGTATTAGATGCTAGAAACTGAAATGGTAAAATCACCAACCTCTGATACCAATTGAAAGGAGGGTGTTTTAGTTCTTATTTATCTTATTAAAAGATCTTGCTTAATTTTTTTTTTGGTTTCAAAATGAATGATATATAAATATATAGGTGTTTGCTGAGTAATAAACACAAACAGTATAAGTGCATAAAAATAAACACAGCACAAGAAATAAAAACATAAAACAAACAAGCAAACCAAGCAATCCAGAAGACACAAGAAATATAGTAGTTCCCCTCAACTGGGTACGTCTACTCTTCTACCCACTGGTAGGAATCCACTAGGATTTTTGATCAGGTGCCCTTACGCCAATGGAGGTTTGATCAGGTGCCCAATTCACCACAGTCAGGTTTTTGCTAAGGTGACCTGTCACCAAGAGTTCACTTTTGAAGGGAGTAATAACCCTGTACAAGATGGGGGGTAAGGAAATAAAACAGAAATTGAAATGTTCTTCTCTGTATAAGAAGACTCTTGAAGATCCAGATGTGGTGCTGAATGGATCTGATATTGAAGAGCTCCCCCTGTCTGATATAGATTGTTGACAGTTCTGGAGGTCTCTACTTTCAAACACTTCTTTCCTCTGATGCAATGATAATCCTTGAGCAAGTAGTTGTGATTTGTGTCTCAGGATGTTCTTAATCTGCAGGAAGATGTTAGCAACCAAGAGTGTGCTATATTTTTGTGTTGTCTCTGTATCTCTGTGTGTGTATATGTTTCTCTCCTTCTCTTTTGTATTTATAATCCGAGAAGTACTTTTGAATTCTTGCCCGGGAAAATGGAAAGAGATAAAGTCTCTTTAATTTCATTCCTTGGGAAGATAAGTTTGTCGATTTGACACATCAGAAACGGCTATGAACTTTAATGCTGCAATGGCTAGATTAGCAAAAGATATTGTATAATATATAAGAGAGCTGTCACTATAAATCATATTTTAGTCGAACTGACAGAGGCATATATAATTTCGTCGAACTCAGCTTTGCTTTCGTCGAGCTGAGCTTATCTTCTGATGTGCTAAGCAATTCTCTTTATATATAAAATATACTTGATTTGATCTGAAAGGATTTCGTCGATCTGCTGAGCCTTGATGATTTCGTCGAGCGCTGAGATTTAGAGAAAGCGTCGAACGCTGATCGTCGAACGCCGGTAGTCGGTTCGACGAAAGATGTGGCATTCGTCGAGCGCAGAAGACTTATGATAATTTTATCTTTTCTTCTCCGATTCGATCGCATTATATTTAATTTATGTTTTCTTTAGGATAATGTGATTTAAGTTAATAGATAGATGAACTTTAGAAGTTGATCCTAACTCAAATCAACCCTAAGGTTCCAACACATCCTATTCACTTCACTAGGGAGAATCATTTGACAGGAGAAAGATCACAAGAAAATCCAGAAACAACCACTGTTTTTAACAAAAATAATCTCACTATGCATGAAGGAATCCTAGGTAAATATCCTCAGAAAAGAAACAAACTTACGTCGAATCATTATCGACGTGCGTCGAACTCTACTCAACGCAACTCAAATAATGCATTGATTACTAATCAACGCAGACACCAAAATACGTCGACTCCCAATCGACGCAATCTCTCCTATGCTTCGACTAAAAGTAACCACAGAATGAAGGAAGCGTCGACTTCCACTCGACGCAACTTTAAACATACGTCGAATTCATATCAACGCAACCAATCTAACAGAAATGTCTCCTTTTCCAAAAAGTCTTCTCAATCCATTTCCTTTTATTATGAACACTATTTCTGCAATATTACCAAAGAAAATTGGTATGATAAGCCAATACCCCTAAAGGAGGAAGGATATTCTGAAAAACCCACTTATTCTTTCATTAAACCTTTCACTGTTGGGAGGAAGGGACCCCAGCTTAGGAGGGTCCAAACTAATGTTTAAAATTTTATGTGCAGATGTATCACATCTCCAGGCTGGTGTGGTACTTGGACAGTGGATGCTCCATGCACATGATAGGGTACAAAAACCTATTAATCAATTTTGAGGATAGACTTGGACCACCAGTGACTTTTGGAGACTCTAGCTGTGGCCAAACCAAGGGCTTTGGAGATTTCAAAGAAGGGAAAGTTACCTTCAAGAATGTGGCAGTAGTCAAAGGACTGAAGCACAATCTGATAAGTATAAGTCAGATATGTGACAGTGGTAAGTATGAGGTAAAATTCACCACACTATTTTGCCATATTATTGATATCAAGACTGGTGTCATAGTACTCAATGAGATTAGAAAAGGGAAGGTATATATAGTAGACTTTAGCTCCTCACCCACAGAAGTTTGTTTGTTCAACAATATTATTAATAAAAGTGAATTATGGCATAGAAGACTGGGTCATCTAAACTACAAAACCATTAGTAAACTATCAAAGAATAACCTAGTCAGAGGCCTACCAAAGGGTAGATTCTCTAAGGACTCTCCATGTAGACCTTGCCAACTAGGAAAACAGACCAAGTCATCCTTCAAACCAATTGGTAAGGATGACTCCCCTAGGATCCTCTTCTTACTGCACATGGATCTCTTTGGTCCCATATCCACTCAGAGCTTAGGTGGAAAATCTTATACATTAGTCATTGTAGATGACTATTCTAGGTTTAGCTGGGTATTCTTTCTAAGGGCTAAGTCTAAAACCCATAAGATTCTCTCAAGATTCATAAGACAGATTCAATCTGAGTTCAATACTCATGTTTCAATTATCAGGAGTGATCATTGGACTGAATTTGAAAATCAGTCAATTTGTAGTTTCTGTGAGAATATAGGTATTAAACAAAATTTTTCAGCCCCTAGAACTCCTCAACAAAATGGAGTTGCTGAAAGAAAGAATAGAACTTTAATTGAATCAGGAAGGACCTTACTTGCAGAATCAGGATTACCAAAAACCTTCTGGGCTTAAGCAGTCAACACTGCAAACTATGTTCTAAATAGAAGCCTCATTCACAAAACTAAGGCAAAAACTCCATATGAGCTTCTGAAGGGAAAAACACTCATTGTTAAATACTTTAAAACTTTTGGATGTGCTTGCTTTATTCTAAATAATGGGAAAGATCATCTTGCCAAGTTTGACAAGAAGTCTGATGATGGAATATTTCTGGGGTACTCATCATCTAGTAAAGCTTATAGATGTTATAACAAGAGAACTCTCAGAATTGAAGAATCTATGCACATTATATTTGATGAAACTAACATGCTGTTTAAGGGGGAGGAAACTTCCACCAATCCTTTTCCACAGGAAAATAGCAGCATAGAGACTCAGCTTGAACAACTGACTCTAGAGAACAGAGACACTGAGAAAGAAAACCAGCTACAGGAACCAAGTGAGGAGTCTGAACAAGAGCATGAAGAAGGTCCAGAAAAGAGCAATCAAAACCAACTCCCACAAGAGAACATTGTTCAGGAAGAACAGTTGGACAACGATCCCATTGTTAATGAGGAAGAAGAGCATCTGACAAATCCAAGCAGAACAGGATTCAATATGAAAAATCATCCACAATCCCAAGTAATTGGAGACCCCAATACTGGAGTAAGAACAAGACACCAAGTCTCCAATGGGATGATGCTCCAATGCTTCTTATCTCAAGTTGAACCAAAGAAGTTTGAGGAAGCAAATTGTGATCCTCACTGGATTATAGCCATGCAAGAAGAGCTAAGTCAATTTGAGAGAAACAAAGTGTGGAACCTAGTTGAGAGACCAAGAAACTACCCAGTTATTGGTACAAAGTGGGTATATAGAAACAAACTAGATTCCACTGGAGTAATTGTCAGGAACAAGGCAAGACTTGTAGCACAAGGATACAGACAAGAAGAAGGAATAGACTACAATCAAACCTTTTCTCCAGTAGCTAGATTGGAAGCAATCAGACTCTTTCTTGCCTATGCAGCCTTCATGAAGATGAAAGTCTACCAGATGGATGTCAAGAGTGCTTTTCTGAATGGTGACCTTCAAGAAGAGGTGTATGTAGAGCAACCACCAGGTTTTGTCAATCCCTCCTCACCTAACTTTGTTTATAGACTTAACAAAGCACTTTATGGTCTTAAGCAAGCACCTAGAGCCTGGTATGAAACTCTCTCCAACTTCCTTTTAGAAAATTCTTTTGAAAGAGGAAAAGTAGATAAAACACTTTTTACTAAAACCCATAAAAATCAACTCCTTCTTGTTCAAATCTATGTAGATGACATCATCTTTAGCTCAACTCATCCCAAACTTTGTAAAAGATTTGTTAATTTAATGCAATCAAAATTTGAAATGAGTAGTATGGGAGAACTCTCGTATTTCTTAGGACTGCAAGTAAAACAAAGCAGTGAGGGAATCTTTATCTCACAATCTAAATACACTAAAGAATTAATCAAAAAGTTTAGTATGGAATCAGCCTCTACCATGAAAACACCTATGGCAACTAATGCCATTATAGAAAAGGATGATAAGGGAAAATCAGTAGATCAAAAGACATATAGGGCAATCATAGGATTTCTCTATCTAACAGCTAGCAGACCTGACATTATGTTTGCAACCTGCATATATGCTAGATTTCAGGTTGATCCAAAAGAATCCCATCTCACCTCTGTAAAAAGGATTCTTAGATACCTAAAGGGAACACCTGAACTAGGTCTGTGGTACTCAGCAGAAACAAATTTTGAATTAATAGGATTCTCAGATGCAGACTATGCTGGATGTAGGGTTGATAGAAAAAGCACATCTGGTACTTGCCAATTCCTAGGTGACAGATTAATATCATGGTTCAGTAAGAAACAAACTTCAGTCTCAACCTCAACAGCTGAAGATGAATATATAGCTGCTGGGAGCTGTTGTTCACAAATCCTCTGGATGCAAAATCAGCTTCTTGACTATAAATTGGAAGTCAATAACTCTAAAATTTATTGTGATAGCTCTAGTGCTATATCCATAGCATCCAACCCAGTCCTTCATAGTAGAGCCAAACATATAGAGATCAGACATCACTTTCTTAGAGAGAATGTAGAAAAAGGTAAGATAACCTTAGAATATATTCCTACAGATAGTCAAAGAGCAGACATTTTTACCAAACCCTTAGATGAAACTAAGCATACTTACTTTATCAACACCTTGGGAATGCTTGATGGAAGCTTGTAAACACCATTGTTGGAGAAATCAAAAAGAGATCAGAAAAACTAAGCAAGTACTTAAAGACATGTCGATTACCTATCGACGCACCGTCGAGAGGAACTCGACGCTAGCATTAATTTCTTAAAAACAAAGATACGTCGATCCCTTATCGACGCACCGTCGATCTAATCTCGACGCAAGTCTGCGACCACGTCGGCAGGACATTAGGCTGACAATATTTCGATGAAGCGTCAACTTCATATTGACGCATACGTCGACATCAATGACCAACGTCACAGATGCTCCGACACATCGACCATGCGTCGACTCCAATTCGACGTAACGTCGACTTCATAATAAAACTGAAAACAAATCTTCCCTTCTTCCTTTGACGATTGGTTACCTAATATACCTTGATTTCTATTTTCTTTTCGACGTTTCACCTCCTTTAAATAACACCTCTTATTTCATAACTCATACTCTCCCAAACCGCCAAAATCTTCGTCTTCTACCTCTCTCTCTGCATCAATGGCGCCAACCACTGCTCAATCTGCTCTCATCAAAACAATAAACGATGCTCTAGAACAACTTCTGAATGACTTCCAGACACGTCTGACCAACTTCTTAAATGAGTGTGCTGACATGCTCACCACCTGTGAAGCCAAATTGGCCAACCTCTCTGCTTCTCTTCCTGAGCTTCATGTTCTTCTTCAAGAACAACCTCTGTCGCCAAAAGGGTTTACATCCTTTCTGAAGGATATAAACCAGGGGGAGAGTTGATCCAGAAACCCCCCTATCCAGGTTTTATATTTTCTTAAAGCTCAGGGATAACTCTTCTCCAATCTCTAAATACTATCTTTTAAGTATTAAACCAACTTCATTTTTTTTTCTTTTACCATAGGCTCAAATCTTCTCCAATCACTCTGATTACACCTTCAACAAACACCTTGGTGAATCCTCCTCCTACCATACAGAAGGAGACCATGATGTGGATTCAGCATTCAGAGTAGATGCCCCATATGTTCAGGGGGAGATTGTTGCAGTACAAAATATAGAAGTCCAGGGGAAGGAAGAAACAACTTTTTCTGATGACCTAAAAGTGCAAGTCTGGATTGAGGCACCCTTGTGTGTGGAAGAATATCAGCATCACTCTCCTAGCTTCTCTGCTAGCTATATCAAACTCATGACACCCTCACTTGAGGATATTCCTCCAGAGGACATTTTGCCTCCTGTTACAGAACAAATTCCCTCTCCTTCAAAAGTTCCTTCTCCACCTTCTCCTTCTAAAAAGAAAACTACATCTCCACCTCTGCCTCTTCCACCACTTCAACCTCCATCTCTACCTCCTCTGCTACCTTTACCTCCACAAATGCTATCTAGGAAAAAACCAAGAGGACAAATGGAAAGAAGAAGAGAAGCCATTCCTCATTGACAAAAATTCTCCAAAGAAGAAAGAAAAGACTATGCAAAGGAAAAGAAATATAGAAAGACTGTTGAGGAGATAAAAAGGTTTGAAAGAATGCCTAATATCACTCCTAACAGTCCTGTAAAGGAGTACCATGATCCTGACATGGAAAAGATGCATGAAGAGATAAGAGAAAGAGAGCTGTATGAATATGAAGCAGCTATGAAAGAAGTAGAAGATAAAAGGAATATCTGGTTGGAAAAGATCAAGAAAGAGATGACTAAAGAACAGATTCTTGCTGAATCTTCCATCAAACTTCCAAAGAAATTGTTTGATGTTGAAGCTTATCAAAAGAAAAATCCTCAGGCAGGGCTCATCCTAGAAAAAGGACAAAAGCACAATAGGGGTATAGGGTGTGCAGAAGATATCTACATTCCCTATAAGAAGCCTAAAAGACCTGCAAGATTAGACAAATGGCATGACTCACCCTGGAAAGGGAAAGGAAAAATGCCTGAGATCCCTGAGAAACAGGAATCAGAGAAGAGAATATATAGGCCAAAGGTTGACAACAAAGGACCACCTGAGCCCAAGCCTACACAACAGAAACCTCAAAACATTACAATTGAGATGATTGATGAAAAGGAAGCAATTATCATCAGCAAGGGCTATTCTATAAATGACACTCTCCCTGATGTTGACAAAATCCTGGAGAAACTGCACACAATCATCAGAAATGTCCAGGAGCATCCTGATAGAGCCAGGGGCTATATTTTTGATGCTATTGAAAATTTATCTAGGAAACTTTATTCTGCCTTTGTCAACTTCATGTATAACAAGACGTTCCTAGTTTAAATCTTGTCAAAGACAATTACTTGTTATATGATTTCTTCTGATTACTTAGCATATTTCTTCTCTATATAAATGCTTTGCTGTGTTGATTAAAAGCTGATATAATTTCTCTCTAAATAGGGTTAAGACAAATAGGGGGAGATTGTTGGGGAAATGATTTATCTTAACCCCTAGAATTGAGTAGAATATAAATTCTAAGAATGAAAAATTAGGCTAAGTAAAAATGCGTCGAATAGTATTCGTCGCAACGTCGAAATGTAGTCAACGTTTCTCTCAGAATGAGTCGAAGTAACTATAAGAAGAATTCGACGTAATCTTTGTCGACGTAACTTTGACTTCTAGTCGACGCATTTAATAAAGTCGACGCACCTTAGTCGACGCACCTTCCTTATTCTCCTCTCGACGCTCAGCCAGGATGAAATCGACGTTCACGTCGAATAGTAATCGATGCACGTCGATTTCTATAGGAAATTCAAAAGCACGCCAGATCTCTTTCCTTCTTTCTGTAGATCTAATTTTTATGGAATGATATTATTCTTTTATAGCCGTTCTGAATCAGTCTTTCCTTCTATTTGATTCTTGGCTAATTTGATTAAGTTTATTATGGATATTATTTAAAATAAAAAAGATCTCTTTCCTTCTACAGAAATATTGATTATGGAAACTTTTATCTCTTTCTAATTCTCTGTCTGCTGATTGATTATTCTCCTTTAGCAATATTTTTTTAAACAGAGCTATAAATAAAGAGGAGGTCGACAGAGAATAAAAACTAGTGATCCACCATATACATTTGAAAAAGAGGAAGAGCTCCCAAGTGAAGAGTGAGAAAGCTGAGAAAAGAGATAGTGTGCTGCAGCAAAGAAAAAGCCTTCATCTTCTCCTCCTTCTAAAGCCATTCTGCTGCAATTTCTGAAAGCTCTCACTAAAAGAGAGAAAGGGCTACAATCTCCTTCTCACTATAGAAGAGAGATCATATTCACTATACTTGTGCTTCTAATCTTCTTGCTAGGAAGAAGATTCTTTCTTACATATATTGTTTTCTATTCTTCTACTTGTTCTACTTCTTCTTCTCATTCCATTTTCAAATTGTGTAAAAGAGTTCTTAGAATCTCTCTTCAAAAATTCAGTTGTAGTGGTTCTAAGAGTCTCCTTACCAAAAGACTCAGTTTGGTTCTAAGAGTCTCCTTATCAAAAGACTTAGTCTGGTTCTAAGAGTCTCCTTATCAAAAGACCCAGTGCAAGTTAGTGAATTCCTACCAAATGGGGTAGAAGAGTGGACTACCCAAAGTTTGGGGAACCACTATATTTCTTTGTGTTGTGCTGTGATTTTCTTCTTGCTATTTTTCTTCTTTACTTGCTTAATTCTTGTTGGTGTGTGGGAAGCTTAAATCTGTGATTATTACACACACATATATATATAATTGCACAAAGTATTTTTAAATCTCAATTCACCCCCCCCCCCCCCCTCCAGAGAATTCTAGTGAGGTTAATTATGCACTTTCAGTATTCCTACCAATGTGGTAAAAGAGTGGACTACCCGGATTTCGGGGAACCACTATAGCTTTTGTGTCTTCTATGCTTGTAAATTTTCGTCTATTTTATTATTCTGTTATTGATTTAATTTTGGTTGGGATCTTGGATGCTTAGGAATTAGACTTAATTTTCTATGCACTCATAGTAAAAGTTTTTAAATCTCTATTCATCCCCCCCCCCCTAGAGAATTCTCATGGGAGTTACTGTGCACTTTCAATTGGTATAATTGGTAGGTTAATCAAAAAAGGTTAACACCTTGATCAAAAGATCCTCTCACTTAAATTTTTATATTTCAAAAGTATTTTAAGAAAATGAGTTCTAAGGACTATGCATCCACTAGACCACCAGTGTGTAACATGACCAAGTTTACACTCTGGAAGGCCAAATACATTTATATATGAATTCTATTGATGAGGACATCTTTAATGTTGTGTTGACAGGTCCTCCAATGCCTCACAGAAAGGATGCTAATGGAAACTCAACACAAGAACTGGTTCCCAAATCTGAGTGGACTGAAGCTGAGAAGAAAGTAAAAGCATGTGATGTTAAGGCTATGAATATATTAGTATCAACTATGTCAGATGACATATTTCAGAAAGTGGATGAATGTCAATCTGTAAAAGAAAATTAGGATTCACTATCCAGATTGGTTGAAGGAAGTTTTGATGAAAGGAAGGACAGGAAGTCCCTTCTCATATCCCAATATAAGAACTTTCAGAAGAAGTCTGAAGAAAACAGTGCTAAAATGTATGAAAGGTTCAACATCATAATTAATGAGCTCAAAGGACTAGATAAGCAGATCTCATTGACTGAGATAAGTAACAAGTTGTTCATGTACTTTCCAAGCACTTGAGACTCAAGGATCTGGGCCATCAGAGAGTCCAAATGCCACAGGGAGATCTCCACAGATGCTCTTCTAGGCAAGTTGAAGTCCTATGAGCTATTATTGAAGAGCAGGGCTGAAACAGAAGCCAAAGAGAAAGCTTCAACTCCCTCAAGAGAAAGAACCATTGCATTGGAAGCAGCTAAAGGAGAGCCTTCAAACTATGAAGAAGAGATGTTTAATCTCTTGGCCAGAAGGTTCAAAATGTGGGTCAAAACTGAAGACTCCAGAAGAAGGGACATGAGCTCAAGTAAGCCCAAGTTTGATAAGACTCCCAACAAAGAGGTCATCTGCTTTACCTGCAGAAAGCCAGGTCACATTGACTATGAATGTCCTGAAGAGTAGAAAGACAAAACGAGTAAGAAGGAGTACAAGAAGCAGTCCTTCAGAAAGAAGGACAAGAAGAAAGGAAGAGGTTTCATAGCTGAAACCTGAAGTGACTCAGAATCTGAGTCAAGTTCCTCGTCTGAAAGTAAGGAAGAAGTTGCTGCTAAAGAAGTCTGCTTTATGGCTTTGGAAGATTCCTCTGAGAAAGTTAAGGTATCATATTTTGATGATTTTAATTTCTCTTCAAATGAATTTAAAGAATGTTTTACAGAATTCTGTAAAGATCATCTAGAGGCTAAGAAAAAATTAAAACAATTAGAAAAGAATTAGAAGATCTTAAGGAAGAAGATGTATATTCTGAAAATTATGAATTAAGGGGTAAGGTATATAAAAAGGAAAAATAAATAGATAAATTAACTGCTAAAAATTTAACATTAAAGTAAAAGCTTACAAAGGCAAAGACCTTTGAAGATTCACTTAATGAGAGGAGTTAAAAACTAAAAGATATCACAGAGAAACTCTCTATGAGATTTAGATATCTTGGATTAGGGGCAGATCCTTCAGTTAGTAATGTAGCTTCCAGCAAACCTGCTTGGGAAAGTCCTATAGTATTTGTTAGATCCAGTGAGAATTAACTAAATGAAAATATATAATCTTATGAAGAACTGCATAACCATCCTAGAAAAAGCACTGTATTTAATAGGGTGAACATTAATAATAAAAAAGGAATTCTGGGCAAACATCCTCTAGAAAAATCAATCAACGCAACTCAGCGCAATATCTAAATTACTCTAACGGTGCGCAATTCGTATGAACTATCCCAGACAGCTCTCGAAGCTGGCATCGAGTAGAAATCAACGGTGCGCAATTTGTATTCGACGCAACTCTGAATAAACATTTATATTTTTCTCTAGCATTTTGCAGTTTTTCCCAGCAATACCTTTCTATGCAAAATAAGTTTTACTATATAATAAATGTGACCTAAAGAGCTCCATCAAGCATTCCTAATGCATTGATGAAGAAATTGTTCTTGCTTTCATCAAGTGGCTTAGTGAATATATCAACCCTTTGATTATCAACGGGAATGTATTGAAGAGAGATCTTACCCTTTTCTATATTATCTTTGAGAAAGTGGTGTATTATCTTTATGTGTTTAGTTCTACTGTGGAGAACTTGATTGGAAGCTATAAAAATAGTACTAGAACTGTCATAGAATATTATGGAGTTCTCATGAGTCAAGTTGTAATCCAACAACTGATTTTGCATCCACAATATTTGTGAGCAACAACTTCCTGCAGTTATATACTCAGCTTTAGCAGTAGAAGTGGAGATTGAGGTTTGTTTTTTGCTAAACCAAGAAAACATTCTAACACCCAGGAATTGACAAATTCCTGAGGTGCTTTTTCTATCAAGCATGCACCTAGCAGAATCTGCATCTGAGTAGTCTACTAGCTCAAATCCAGACTTTGTGGGATACCATAAGCCAAGTTTATGTGTGCCCTTTAGATATCTGAGTATTCTTTTTACAGAACTCATGTGGGATTCCTTGGGGTCAACCTAAAATCTAGCACATATACAAGTATCAAATATTATGTCTGACCTACTATCTGTAAGATAGAGAAGTGAGCCAATGACTGCTTTGTAAATCTTTTGATCAAATGACTTACCCTTTCATCTCTATCAAGTACATTATTGGTAGTCATGAGGGTTTTCATGGTAGAGGCATTATTCTCCTCAAATTTCTTGATAAGCTCTTTAGTGTATTTGGATTGGTATATGAAAATGTCATCTGCACTTCGCTTTACTTGAAGTCCAAGAAAGTAGGATAATTCCCGCATGCTACTCATCTCAAACTTAGACTGCATTAGGTCAGCCACTATGTTGCAAAGTCTTTGGTCTGTAGAGCCAAATACGATGTCATCTACATTTATTTGTACTAAAAGTAGCTGATTCTTATGTACTCTAGTGAAAAGTATTTTATCCATATTTTCTCTTACAAAGGAGTGTTCTAGAAGAAAGGTGGACAAGGTCTCATACCAAGCTCTATGAGCTTGCTTGAGACCATACATTGCTTTATCTAACCTATAAATAAAAGAGGGATGAGATTGATTGGCAAAACCTTGGGGTTGCTTAACATATACTTCTTCTTGAAGAGTTCCATTCAAAAATGCACTTTTCACATCCATCTGATATACCTTGATTTTCATATGACCAGCATAAGCAAGAAACATCCTAATTGCTTCCAGTCTAGCCACTGAAGCAAAAGTCTGGTTGTAGTCAATTCCTTCTTCTTATTTGTATCCTTGAGCAACTAGTCTGGCTTTATTTCTTATTATAATTCCATTTGAATCCATCTTGTTTTTATATACCCATTTTGTTCCAATAATTGGATAGTTCCTTGGTCTTTTCACTAAAGTCCAGACTTTATTTCTTTCAAATTGTGCAATCTCCTCTTGCATGGCAGCTATCCAGTGATGATCATTGTCTGCTTCTTCAAACTTTTTAGGTTCATATTGGGAGAGGAAGCATTGCAATATGGACTCATTTGTAAGTTGATGTCTTATCTTCACTCTCACAGCAATGTCTCATATAACTTGAGAAGGGGGGGTGTTAGTTATGGAACGTTCACCTAGAGGGGGTGTTAGGTGATCTTGGTTCTTTTTGATATATTAGTGTGAGTTATGAGTATTTAAGCACAACAGTAAAATATCACACGCAAAAAGCACAGCAGACGACACAAGATCTATAGAGGTTCCTCAAGACAGGGTGTCTTGAGTAGTCCTCTTTCCCTCCACGCCTACCTAGCAGTGTGCTGGGCTAAGCAAAACTCCGCCAAAAAGCTTCAGGCCCTCAAGCCTTACAACAAGGACCCGCAAGTCCCAACAGCCTAGGCCCGCAAGCCCCTACTGCCCCCGAGCCCGCAAGCTCGACACTCAGGCCCTCAAGCCCTACAACACGGACCCTCAAGTCCCAACAGCCTAGG
Organism: Dactylorhiza incarnata; assembly: GCA_033032865.1. Classification (NCBI taxonomy): domain Eukaryota; kingdom Viridiplantae; phylum Streptophyta; class Magnoliopsida; order Asparagales; family Orchidaceae; genus Dactylorhiza; species Dactylorhiza incarnata. The sequence goes on from JAWHQI010000198.1 coordinate 5,129,496, forward strand.
CCCGCAAGCCCCTACTTCCCCCGAGCCCACAAGCTCGACAAGTCGCACCCGCAAGTGCACTGTCCTGGACCTCAAACCTCACAGCTCTCCAACCCTCAAGCTAGACAAGTTGGCCCGCAAGCCTTTACAAAAGATTACAGTAGAAATAACTGTTGCTTCTGCCGGATGAAGATCGACAACTTTAGCCTGTTGAAGATCGGCTCCTTGAGATTGAAGAAGATGCTTCTTAATCAGATCTTGAGCGCACGGTTCGTCTTCAAATCTTTTCTTAGCCTGATGAAGATTGGCAACTTAACAGTCGATGAAGATGACTGCTTCTTCTTTTTCTCTCTATCTTGCGCTGCTTGTACTGTTCGATTCGTTATATGCGCAAGTTCTTTCCCTTTTTTTATTATCCTTTTTAGGGCGACCTTCTATCTCTTTTATAAGACTGTGAGGCTCCCATCGGTCTTCTTGAAAAAGTTCCTTAAGTGTCAGAAGCTTCATTCCTTAAGAGCACGCGTAGATTGCTGACAACATTAATTGCTGATAGACATTCAGACGGCGACATTAAGTGCTGTCAGGCAATCAGACGGCGGCATAAATTGTTGACAGCGCGTTCGCAACATTTGAATCTGTCTCGACGATATTTCCATCGTTACAACGTCTTGAACAATATCTCGACGATTGGACTTTGTCGAACCCTTACGCCTTGATAGAGCTTCAGATATTCTTGCTTCTGCCTCTCATCTCGACGATACGAGATATTCTTCATATACGACGATATGTTATATATGACTGTGTCGTCGTGATCTTCCTTCTTGTAGATTGTCGTCGTTTTCATGTTGTTCTCTCGACGACATGAGTGATACTATGTCGACAGATCATACTTCACCAATTGCTAGTCTTCAGTTGTCCTCCTTCTTTACGGCGATGTTCAACGCCATCAGTCATACTTAGCCTTTTCAACGACAAGGCTTCTTCACGATGATGTTTGTTCTTTCTCGACGTCAAGGCCACTTTGATGAAGTCGACGATACTGCGACTTTTCTGCGTTCGATGATCTTGCCGAGTCTCAGCGGTCGACGATCTTCCTTCTGAGTTCGACGATCTTCCTTTATCGTTCGACGAACACGCCAAGTCTCAGCGGTCGACGATCTTCCTTCTGAGTTCGACGATCTCCATTCTGCGTTCGACGAACTCCCTTCTGCGTTCGACGAATCTTGTTCTTCTAGTTTCCTGAGATTTATAAGCTAGAGAAATGATCAAATACGAGGTGAAGTATTCTCGACTTGGTGACTTCTTCAAATCAGGAATCATGTGGGCAAGATTCCCAACAATCTCCCCCTATTTGAAGAAGTCAGAATCTCAATTCAAGACTACTTTCACTTGGAAATAAATCTCAACTTGTGAGCATGTAAGATTGTACTTATCTTTTGCTGAACTTCCTGAGTGCATCAAGCCTGCGGCTCCCCCTTGATTTGATGTCTCTTTTTTATGGCTCCCCCTACTTCTTTGCTCCCCCTGTCTTCGAGGTCTTCTTGAGCAACTTGTCTTGAACATTTGATGCCCTTTCCTTTCTCCCCCTTTCTGACTTCTTTCCTGGATTTTTTTTAAGGAAACAATAGTCCAAGGCTCCCCCTTGCTCGATTATAGTTCATCCAAATCCTGAAAGGTTGTCTAACCAATCATCTAGAAAGGGATTAGTGAAAACTGGGTAGAGGATTACTCTAAGTTCAACATTCCTAGTTGGAATTTGAAGAAGTTGAACTTAGCTTCATCTAGGGGCTTTGTAAATATATCAGCCACTTGTTTGTCTGTTGGGACAAACTCAAGGGTGATATCTTCATTTTCCACATGCTCCCTGATGAAGTGATACCTGATCTCAATATGCTTAGTCCTACTGTGAGAGACAGGATTCTTAGCAATTGATATTGCGCTTGAAGAGTCACAAAATAGGGGTGTTTTGGTCATCTTTAGATTGTAATCCTCAAGTTGATGTTTGATTCATAGCAGTTGGGCACAGCAGCTTCCATCCGAGATATATTCTGATTCTGTTGTTGAGATTGCCACACTTGTCTGCGTCTTACTGCTCTAAGAGATCAGTCTTCCACCAAGGAATTGACATGTCCCTGATGTACTTTTCCTGTCTTCCTTGCACCCTGCATAATCTGCATCTGAATAGCCAGTTATTCACATCCATTGTTCCTAGGGTACCATAGGCCGAGATTTGATGTACCCTTTAGGTATCTTAAGATTCTCTTGACAGAGACATGATGAGATTCCTTAGGGTTCACCTGATATCTAGCATAGACACATGTAGCAAACATTATGTCAGGCCTACTTGCAGTTAGGTAGAGCAAGGATCCAATCATGCATCTGTACTTGGTTTCATCAAAGGGTATGCCCTTCTCATCCTTGTCCAGAGACACATTGGTTCCCATTGGAGTCTTCATTGAAGAAGCACCCTCCAATCCAAATTTCTTGACTAGCTCCCTAGTGAACTTGGTCTGGGAGATGAATATACCATCTTCAGATTGTTTCACTTGGAGACCTAGGAAGTATTTGAGCTCACCCATACTGCTCATCTCAAACTTTCCCTGCATCAAGTTGGCAAACTTTTTGTAGAGATTGTTATCTGTAGAGCCAAAAATGATGTCGTCCACATAGATCTGCACTAGAAGAATCTTGCCCTTCACTTCCCTTAGGAACAATGTCCTATCAATCTTTCTCCTTGAGAACTTATTCTCAGTTAGAAAGCTTGATAGGGTCTCATACCAGGCTCTAGGGGCCTAATTTAAGCCATAAAGGGCTTTTTTAAGAAAATAAACGTAATCAGGATGAGTAGAATCTACAAAACCTGACGGCTGCTCTACATATACCTCCTCTTTGAGATCACCATTTAGAAAGGCTAACTTCACATCCATCTGATAGACCTTGAATCATTGGTATGTTGCATAGGCTAGAAACAGTCTTATTGCTTCCAGTCTGGCTACTGGAGCAAATGTCTGATCAAAATCCATCCCTTCCTCTTGTCCGTAGCCTTTTGCCACTAGCCTTGCTTTATTCTTGATGATGATTCCATTTTCATCCAACTTGTTTCTATAGACTCATTTAGTTCCTATGATGTTCTGTCCTTGGGGTCTTGGAACCAGTTTCCAAACCGTGCATCTTGTAAACTGGTTCAGCTCCTCCTGCATTGCTGCAATCCAAAATGGATCCTGATTTGCTTCCTCAAATTTCTTTGGTTCAATTTGAGAGAGAAAACTCAGGTACAATGCATCATTTGCAGCTCTGCTCCTTGTCAGCACACCTTGGTTGACATTTCCTATTATCTGCTCCTGGGGATGATCTCTTACTTGTCTCAAGGCAGTTGGGAGTATTCTGGGTACTTCTGCATCAGCAACTTCTCCAGGTTGCACTTCTTCAGCCGTTTCTGAGCTCTCTGCAGGTTCTTCCTCGATTTCAACTATCACTAACGGATTCTCATTTCTGAGTGAAGTATCAGCATTGTATTTAATGGATAGCTTTTCTATTCTCTCCACTGTACCTGCATTCACTAGAGAACTAGACCAGCCCTTATGTATAAGGCTAGTCTCATCAAATACCACATGAACATATTCTTCCACTGCTTGGTTATTGATGTTGTACACTCTATAGGCCTTGCTATGAGAGCTATAGCCAACAAAGATACCCTCACTGCTTTTCTCAGCAAACTTAGTTAGCTTGGATTTCCCATTATTAAGGACATAGCATTTGCTTCCAAAAATCCTAAAGTAGGATAAGGTTGGTTTTCTTCCCTTCATTAACTCATAGGGAGTTTTCTTGTGGTTTTTGATGATGGAAGCCCTGTTTATCACATGACAAGCTGTATTAACAGCCTCTGCCTAGAAATATTCTGGTAGGGAGGAATCACTTAGCATTGTCCTACTAGCTTCTATTAAGGTTCTGTTCTTCCTTTCAGCAACCCCATTCTGTTGAGGAGTTCTGGGTGAGGAGAACTCTTGGGAGATACCTAGTTCTTGGCAGAATTCTGTCATGGCCCCATACTGAAATTCTGTCCCATGGTCACTTCTGAGTTTGACCACAGTACAGTCCATCTCATTCTGGATCTGTCTGACAAAATTTTTCAAGATATCTAGGTTATCTGACTTCTTCTTGAGGAAGAATACCCAAGTGAACCTTGAATAATCATCTACAACTATAAGTGTGTAGGTCTTCCCTCCTAAGCTATGAACTGACATAGGACCAAACAAATCCAGGTGCAGTAGAAATAGGCACCTAGTGGACTCTTTGTAAGATATGCTTTTAAAGCTGGTCCTAGTCTGCTTACCAAGCTGGCAAGCTTGACATGGACCATCTTTGATGCACTTAATATCAGGTCCATTTCTAACTAGGTTTTGTGAGAAAAGCTTGCCAATTGTATTATAGTTGATGTGTGCAAGTCTCTTGTGCCATTGAACACAAAGAGCCTCTTTACCATCAACCACAAGATATATGGGCATGGAAGAATTTGTATTGAGAAAATTTAAGCAATAAATATTCCCACTCCTAGTGCCAGTTAAGGTAGCCTCAGAATCTAAGGACTTCTTAATTAGACACTTGTCCTTGTGGAAGGTAATAACAAAGCCTAAGTCACAAAGTTGACTTATGCTTATGAGATTGTGTTTCAATCCCTCCACATAAGCCACCTTTGTGATTGTAACTAACCCATTTGAGATGTTGCCATAGCCCCGGTCACTCCCTTTTCTGAACCTCCAAAAATCACTGTTGGTCTATTCTCTACAGGGGTGAACTCTTTCAAGTACCTTCTGACTCCAGTCATGTGCCTGGAGCAGCCACTGTCCAAATACCAAATTGGAGATTGGTTGGCATTTGGACCTACCTGCAAGACAAATTACTTCCCCTTAGGTACCCAAAATGGATTGGGTCCTCGGTTTCTGTTAGGTTGGTATAAGGGAACACTAAACCACGAGGGGTTCTGCACTCTCTTTGCATTGAGCACTGTTGGGTTGAACCAACAGTCCAAGGCAAAGTGGCCTACTTTCCCACAGCACCAACATTCATGTCTGTTGTATCTTCTCTTCTGCTTCACCATCTGAGTGGGGTGGCAGTGCTGATGAGCAGAGGAGAATCCTTCTTGTCTAACAGATCTTGGGTGAACCTCATATGTGTGAGATTGGGGTGGAATCGGTCTCACCACATTTTGATTCACCTTCTTGGGAACAGGCTTTGTAGGAACAACCTTTCCCTTACTCTTGATTGATATTGCTGCAGGTCTGTGGGCTGAAGGACTTGACATCAGCACCTTCTTGTAGGAAGGTCTAGCTTCAGAATCTTTGCCCTTAACTGTCTCCTGATTAAAACGAATACCAGCTCTGAACTGTCCAGAGAAGGTGTCAATGATAGGCAGGATAGTTTTGGGCATTGAGAAGCTGAATGCCAGTTTCTTCTCAGCCAACAACATTTCCTCAAGGTCCATAATGACCTTGTTCTTCTGTCCTAACTCAACATTTTTAAGCCTTATGGCTTCCTTGAATTTGTTCACTTCTTTGCTCATAGCAGCCAGCTTCTCAGCTGTCTCCTGGAGCTCAGATTGAACAGGCTTCAAGGAATCTAACTCCTTGGTCTGGACTTTGAGGAGTTTCTTACAGCCCTTGAAGGCTTTCCACAAGGCTTTGTATTGCCTTATTAGTTCAGATTCAACCTCATACTGGGATCTTGAGGCTGTGCTGTTGGCAGCAGACACATCCTCATCATTATGCAAATAATCTGCCACTGATTCAGAATCAGAGGAAGATAGGGAGGTTCTGTAATTTACCTTTCTAGGAGAGTTGTCATCCTGGTTGCCTTCATTGATGGCCATCAATCCAATAAGTGCCTCATACTCAGTCCAGAGGAGCTTGAGTCAGAGTCGCTCAACGTTCTCGTCTTCTTGGCCACGAACCCTTTTTCAGAGTTCCTCTTGCTCCTCGATCTTCTTCTTTCTTCATGGTTCCTTGACTCCTTCTTCTTAGAGGGACAGTCCACAGCCATGTGACCTATTTTGCTGCAGGAATAGCAAACAGTATTATTTAAATCATGTCTGCTAGAGTTGGATCCGTACCTGTCCTCCCTGGGATCTTTGGATCTGTCACGATAGTCAGATTTTCTGGAGCTTGAGGAGGAACTTCTGTTATTGTCCCTCCTTCTTTTGTGTAGCAACTTTCTGAACTGTTTTGAGAGGAGTGCCACCTCTCTATCAGTGTCATCAGAATCAGAGGAGCTGGCTTTTGATTCCTCACTGCTCTCAGATCTATTCTGAGATGCAGAGCTCTTGCTCTTGGATCTTCTGGTGCTCTCAGCCTTTAGAGCCACATATCTCTCTTTTGTGCTCACTCTTGAGCTTTCTTCTTCAGCCTTTCTGGTGTTGAGATGAAGTTCATGAGACAGCAGCTTTCCATACAGATTTTTGGGCTCCATGAAGCCCAGCTGACCCATCTCTCTGATGGCACAGATCTTGATGTCCCATTCTTTTGTAAGTGATCTGAGAAACTTGTCGTTTAGATCAGAGTTGGTGAACTCTCTTTCGTAGTTTCTCAGACCATTCACAATCTTGAAAAATCTCTCATAGCAGTTGGAGATTGTTTCACTCTTGCCCTACTTGAAGGCCTCAGACTCTTGGTTGAGGAGGGATTTTCTATCATCCCTTACCTCTTCAGTACCCTCCATATATACGATCAGGGAGTCACACATCTCCTTGGCCGTTTTGCAGTGAATTAGGTTCTGGAGGGTTGAATCATCTACGACACTTACAATAACATTATGTGCCCTCTTATCCAGGCCTGCCAAAGCTAGCTCGTCCTTGCTCATGTCTTCATATTTCTTTATCACCTTTCGTGTTGGATCAATGGTGGAAGCGGTTGTGGGGATAAAAGGACCCTGTTGGACTGTCAGATAGATTCTTGGATCGGCCGCTTCCATGAACAGCCTAACTCTTTCCTTCCAGATAGGAAAGTTCTCCTTGGTGCAGATCGGAAGTTTCATAGATCTCATCTCCCGATTTTGATCCCCGCCGGCCATGGTGAGTCGTTCCTCGATCTAGATCAGACGGTTAAATCTTCCTTTGATCAACCTCCCTCTGATACCACGTGTTAGTTATGGAACGTTCACCTAGAGGGGGGTGTTAGGTGATCTTGGTTCTTTTTGATATATTAGTGTGAGTTATGAGTATTTAAGCACAACAGTAAAATATCACACACAAAAAGCACAGTAGACGACACAAGATCTATAGAGGTTCCTCAAGACATGGTGTCTTGAGTAGTCCTCTTTCCCTCTATGCCTACCTAGCAGTGTGTTAGGTTTAGCAAAACTCCGCCAAAAAGCTTCAGTCCCTCAAGCCTTACAACACGGACCCGCAAGTCCCAACAGCCTAGGCCCGCAAGCCCCTACTTCCCCCAAGCCCGCAATCTCGACACTCGGGCCCTCAAGCCCTACAACACGGACCCGCAAGTCCCAACAGCCTAGGACCGCAAGCCCCTACTGCCCCCGAGCCCGCAAGCTCGACAAGTCGCACCTGCAAGTGCACTGCCCTGGCCCTCAAGCCTCACAGCTCTCCAGCCCTCAAGCTAGACAAGTTGGCCCGCAAGCCTTTATAAGAGATTACAGTAGAAATAACTGTTGCTTCTGCCAGATGAAGATCGACAACTTTAGCCTGTTGAAGATCGGCTCCTTGAGATTGAAGAAGATGCTTCTGAATCAGATCTTGCGCGCACGGTTCTTCTTCAAATCTTTTCTTAGCCTGATGAAGATTGGCAACTTAACAGTCGATGAAGATGACTGCTTCTTCTTTTTCTCTCTATCTTGCGCCGCTTGTACAGTTCGATTCGCTATATGCGCAAGTTATTTCCCTTTTTTTATTATCCTTTTTAGGGCGACCTCCTATATATCTCTTTTATAAGACTGTGAGGCTCCCAACAGTCTTCTTGAAAAAGTTCCTTAAGTGTCAGACGCTTCATTCCTTAAGAGCACGTGTAGATTGCTGACAACATTAATTGCTGATAGACATTCATACAGTGGCATTAAGTGCTGTCAGGCAATCAGACGGCGGCATAAATTGCTGACAGCGCGTCCGCAACATTTGAATCTGTCTCGACTATATTTCCTTCGTTACAACGTCATGAACAATATCTCGACGACAGGACTTTGTCGAACCCTTACGCCTTGATAGAGCTTCAGATATTCTTGCTTCTGCCTCTCATCTCGACGATACGAGATATTCTTCATATACGACGATATGCTATCTCAGACTGTGTCGTCGTGATCTTCCTTCTTGTAGATTGTCGTTGTATTCATGTTGTTCTCTCGACGACATGAGTGATACTATGTCGACAGATCATACTTCACCAATTGCTAGTCTTCAGCTGTCCTTCTTCAATCATCTCGACGACATTCCTTCTTTACGGCGATGTTCAACGCCATCAGTTATACTTAGCCTTTTCAGCAACAAGGCTTCTTCACGACGATGTTTGTTCTTTCTCGGCGTCAAGGCCACTTTGATGAAGTCGACGATACTGCATCTTTTCTGCGTTCGACGATACTGCGTCTTTATGTTGTTTATTGTCGTCAACTACTTCTTTTTGTTTAATTTATAAACATACATTATGTGTAAATATGTTTATTGTATAATTTATAAACATACATTATGTGTATATATGCTTATTATGTAATTTATAAACATATATTATGTGTGTAACGACACATATTTATAATATATATTTGAATAAATTATTTAAATATTAAAATCCGACATTGTAAAATATCCCCGATATATTCCCCGCAATCCGACATACGACATTTCAAACTCAAACCGACATGAACCCGACATCCGACACCTGCAACCTTGTTTGCAGGTACACACATACAATCAATGAGCTCTAATAGAGACATCCTTGAAGCAATCGACTTGGCTTTGAAGACATTGTTGTCCAAGTTTTCCTCTTTATACATGGATTTTTCAGAAGAATGCTATCCGAAATTATATGCACAACATCACAGGTTGAGGAATATCTCTACTCAGACGAGAGCCAACGAGAAGGAACTGAGATTGTCAGCGTTGCCTGCTGAGGTCTTTATATCCTTCTTCAATGATATAAAACAAGGGGAGAAGGGTGACAATAGACCCCGACCTGATTCAGTTTATACTGCTATTGAGCATCAATACCCCTCTTATGTCTCTGAAGGAGAATCAACAATCATTTCTCAACTCCTTCTTACACCCGTGCCATCTTATCCAAACAGATTCCCGCCTGCAATCTAGGGGGAGTCTTTAGTTCAGGGGGAGTCTAACCTTTTCTTAAATGATGATGATTATTGGATAAGTTTGAAAGAACCTTTAGTATGGACTGAACCACCCATTATTGAGAACACATAAATGAAACCCGTCTATGAAGAATCAACAACCCTATCTCCCGTGCTACTTCCTCCAGCTCCCTCTTGCTTCTGTTCTACCAGTTCCAGCACCAGCTCCTAGACAAGTTCAAAGGGAAAGAGGGGCATTTATAATAAGGCAATATGGAAGACAAATACCTATCTGGAGAGGTATTCTAAAGAACAAAGAAAGCAGCACAAGAAGAATTTATTATATTATAAAACTTATAAGAAGATTCAAATGACTGAAAATTAGATGAAAGTATATAATAATCCAGAGCTTGACAAAGTCCCAGAAGAAATCAGAGAAAGGTATCAGTATGATTATGATACCTCTCAAAAAGAAATTGAGGAGAATAAAAGAAAGTTTATTGAAAGGCTCAAGAAAGGGAAAGATGCAATGAAATAGAGCAGATAAAAAAACCATCAAAATTCCAAGCACATTATTTGATCCCTCAAAATATGCTACCAAGAATACTCAAGCAAAAATTTTGGAAGATAAAAGACAACTTCACAAAAGGGGTCTTGGATTTGATCAAAATGTAGCAGATCAGCCATTTCAAAAGAAAAGAAGGATTATTTTCAAAATAGCTCCAACTCCTGGCATCACACAATCAACATTCATAGTGCCAGATCTAGAATCAAATGAGCTAGACTTGGATGAAATAAATGAACTGGCTGCTAAAATCACAAACTTTGGATTCATGGTAAATGATGTCTATTCTGATGCAAAAACTTGTATAGAAAAACAATTCAAAGGGCATGACAGAATCCAGAAAAATCCAGATAAGGCAAAACCTGTTAATTTCATGTATGTGGAAACAAATTTCAGGAAAATCTATGAGGCTTTATCTACATTCATTACAAAGAAAACGTAGAATGCTTCTTTGGGTAACTCAATTCTAATGGACATAATATTGATTAGTTCTTTATTACCATCTCAATTTATATTACTACTTTTCTCAACATATGATTTTTGGTGTATTCTCTTACTTTCAATATATTGAAATCACTTAAGAGTCTGTAAAATTTGTTAAGATAAATAGAGAGAGATTGTTGGGAAAAATACCCTCTTGATTTACCTTACAAATTCTGTAAAAGTGATTTTATTCTCTATGATTTATTACCCATATTGTATAGTGAGGGTAACATGATCTTTAGATGTCCTAGGGTGTCATTTTCACCTTAGAGTGTCAAAGCCTAGTCAAAAGAAGATCAAAGACCTGTTGAGTTAAATATGCGTCGAAAGAAATTCGACGCAGCTTCGATTGAAAGTCGAAGTAACTTCGAATAGAAGTAAAGATAACTCAGACTAGCAGTCGACGCTTCATTGGAAGTCGACACAACATCGAATGGTATTCGACACAGAAGTCAGAATTTGAAGTCTGTGTTCTTTATCTCGACATACATGTCGATAAGGAATCGACACACCATCGATAATAGAGTACAATTCAAAGTTGAGGTTTTCTGGGGCAGATCTCGACGTAGCCTCTAATGGAATTTCGAAGGTGCGTCGTTATGAAGTCAGAAGCCATTCGACGCAACGTCGAATACATCCCAAGAATGGATACTCCTTGGAATTGATTCATAAAATTATAACGGATTATATATATGGAAGTTATTTGAATCCTAATGGTTCGTAGTAGGATATAAAGAAAGAAATGCATTAGAGACTCAGATGTTATAAAATTGGAAGGTATATTAAAGATATTGACGGGCTGTCAACTGACATAAATGTAAAGCTACAATTCTCATTCTATACTTTCCAATTGAAGAGTCGATCGGATGAGAAAGTAATCCGACAGAAGATTATATACACAAAGAATTCAAAAGGGAATAAGACAGATGTTTTGATGTTGTCTCTTTCTCTTTCTCTGACTCTACCGAACAGATCTCTGCACAATAATTCTTCTTCCTCAAGCTGCAAAAAACTTCTTCTTCCTCTCTCTCTGAAAGAAGCTAACAAAAGATACAGAGATCAATATGAAAGACTAGATTTGTGCTCATAATCCTTGCATCTTCTTCTAAGCAAGGATTCATCCTTTGATAAAGGATCCATAACACTTAGTTCCTAGAATCCTCAGTGACAGTTGAAAGAGGATTCAAATCAGAAGATTACACTTCATCATCATCTTCTTCTTACTCTAATTCTCATTTCTGTAAATTGAGTAAAGAGTTTTAAGAATCCCTCTTCAAAGGATTCAGTATTGGTTCAAGATCTCCTTATCAAAAAATCTGGTTTGGTTCTAAGAGTCTCCATATCAAAAGACTCAGTCTCTGGTTCAAAGAGTCTCCTTATCAAAAGACTCAGTGGTTCTAAGTGTCTCCATATAAAAAGACTCAGGCACAGTGATAATGTATTCCTACCAAGGTGGTAGAAGAGTGGACTACCTAGATTTTGGTGAATCACTATAACTTTTGTGATTTCTGTGCTTGTGAATTTTCTGTGATTGTATACTATCTATTTTATTATTCTGTGATTGATTTATTTTTGGTTGGGATCTTGGATGCTTAGAAATTAATTTTCTGTGCACTCATAGTTGAGGTTGGGCGAGCAGGCACGACTGCTGGAGTGTGCAGGACTGCAGAAAAATTGGCGGAATGGTGTTGACTCCGACGGCTAGAAGTTGAGGAGGGCTCGTCGGCGTCCGATGAGGCTGCTGTAGTCGGTGGCTGGCAGGAGAGAGGCGATCTCAGGCAGTGGGCTCGACGCGAGGAAGGGACTGGCGGATGACTAGAGCTGGAAAAAGATTTGGCTGGGAACTCTTGAAATAGAAAGTTCCCTCTGTTTCACATTTCCCCCCTCTATATAGAATTGAAGTTGGAAACTGACCAGACATTAAAGGTGTGTGTTAAATGGAGGGGAAAAATAAGGGAATCTATATTTATACCCCATTATTGGATATTTAGACCCAAAAAAATTTATTTTCTTCCCAACTAAACGATCGCCCTAACTATTAATATTTGTACCCATCGCTCCAGCGCCGACTAACGCGCGACCTTCTTCTCCATCGTCGACTCCATCGCGCCCACCTCCTCCGTGCGAATCCATCGCTCCAAGTGCCGCTCTTCCGTGCGACTCCCCTCCTCCAGCGCGCTCACCTCCTCCGGCGCCCTAACTATTAATAGATAGGTTTTATTTGTTTCTCTTTTAATACATGATATTGATGGTAATAAAGAGGGGAATTTAAAGATGTCTTTTCATTTCATATTCTCCATTAAGTAAGAATTTTTTAAATTAATTTTAATTCCAGAAATTAAACATATTTATATTAAAGTAGAATTTTTGAAATTAAAATTAGACGTGCAAATTAAAATTCACTATAATTTCAAAGCTTGCCCTAATTATCATTTAACCTAATTTGACGGACCTCTTTAATTCAGGGTTTTATCGGTCGATCATGCTAATAAGCCATACTAGGGTGCGCGAGCGCGATACATGACATAAGAACGCTAATAGCATTCAAGAAATTAAAAGAAACATGCACGAAAATAAAAAAAATAGGCAAAAAAAATATGCGCAATACAAATGCAAATAAAAATGCGGAAAATAACATAAGGATGCGACTCAGGTTACATCACAATGTATATAAGTTGTCGCAGAGCCATGCCACAAGCCGTGTTAGGCTCAGTATGATTTTCTGGAAGGCTTCAACTCCATGGATTCTACATGGTCGTGTGCCTACCCGTGTAGAGTGAGAAACCCTCCAAATTACCCATAAACACCCCACAAACTGCCACAAACATGCATGAACCTGTTCCAACTAGAGACGAGAAGAGAAAACTGAAAACCGACAAAACCGATCGAACCACACCGATTTTAGACCTAAGAAAAATATCTCATTTTAATTAATATAATTCCTAAAAAATTAGTAAATATTCTCCAAATTTTAAAATTAAAATTGTCAGAAATTTTTATCAATATATAAAACTATGACACTATTATCAAGGTGAATTAACATTATTAAGGGCTTATTTTCTGATAAGAAATTATTATAAAAAATGAGCATGTCTCTCAAATCTCCCCTTTTCGTCCTCAAAAATTTAGTATTCTATCCCTCAAACATAAAAGGGGAATACTAGTTTGATATTCTTTTATCAAAAATAATGCTCCTCTTCTTACTCAAAATACATCTTCACCATCTATAATTAATTATGGGCGCTGCTATTAGCACCGCAGTTTTGGCTAGTCGCACCGCACTTTCTCCTAATTTTTCGCGCCTTTTGGAAATACGTCTTGTACATGCTTTTTTAGGAAAATTGTCCAACACGAAAGTTATAGATTTCGTCGAGATCTACAACTTTCGTGTTGAACACGCTTCCTAAAAATGCATGTACAAGACGTATTTCCAAAAGACGCAAAACTTGGGCGTATTTCCAAAGTACGCCTTGTACATGCATTTTTAGGAAACGTGTTCAACACGAAAGTTGTAGATCTCGTCGAAATCTACAACTTTCGTGTTGGACAAATTTCCTAAAAATGCATGTACAAGGCATATTTCTACAAGACGCGAAAAATTAGGAGAAAATACAGTGCGACTAGCTAAAACTGTGGTGCTAATAGCAGCGCCCTTAATTATTCACAAAGATTTCATAGTTTGCATCCACAAGTACATAACTAAGTGCCACCCAGATATCATAATTAATAATCTTCAACATCAATCTTTATCATGCACAAATATTACTTAACGCTACATAATTTATAACATTGGAATTAAATAACTACTCTCGATGTCTTCTATGTCAAGGTTATAAAAGATACATAAATGCATGCTCATATCATAAACATAGCATGAATCATTTTAAACAACGATAATGAGATTGACTGTTATTAACTATGCTTATCTTTAATTCCATAAGTTTTCTTAAATCTTTTCTTTTACATGCCTCAAATAAAATCCAGGTTTATGTTGATCTTCTAAATTTTAATCCCAAAAGTGCAATGAAGTATGAAATTCTCTATAAGATACTATATTGGTGTATAACTTCTATGAGCTATTAATTTAGCACTAGCAGAAATATCTTACTTTGTTTTCTATGGGTCTATAATTCATATAAATAGCATAGAATTACCATTTCTAGTTCTACTTTGAGTTGAGGGCGAATAGCTTAATATTCTAGATATTATGAATTTGATGTGTGATAAAAGAATCATTAGATTAATAAAAATGAATATATACCTGCAGCGGATACATCTCCCTTGTTCTCATATTGACCCTACAAATAAACTCGGGGTGGTTCTATCCTTTTTTCTAGAATGGCTTGGGAGGCGATAGATTCTACTAGCTTGCCTTTATCTTGGTGGCTATGGGAAACCGTAGTACATCCTTTGGGGGTGGAGGTCCCCAACTCTTGGACGCAGTGTCCAGATCCTTTTGTGAGCTTCTACAAGCATTGGCCATGTCATGGCTTCCTGCACTTGTAACAAACACATGCACCCTCCAAACATTCACTAGAATGTCTCTTGATACGCTTTTTACATGATGGGGGGCCTTCTCTTTGCTGCACGATCCTACTCTCGGAAGGAACTAGGGTCTACTTCTAAACATAAAATGCCAAATAAAATGCCAAATGAGAGGCCCTCTTTGAAAGTGAGAGCATCTTTCTTCGCCAGAGTCAATCAACTTCCCAACATAAAATGCCAAATGAGAGAACTCTCCTTCATATCGTGAAACCAAATTATTACCCTAATTAAGCCTTAGAATTTTCTCTTGCATTTCTCTCTTAACTTACAAGGGAACAAATCGATTAGTAAATTCTCGTACAAATTCATCCCATGTTATGGTAGATATTTCCCTTCCTACAAATCTTCCTAAGAGAATCTTCTTTCACCGACACTTTGCTTCTCCCTCTAACATAAAGACCGCCAAAGCCACTGTTCTATCCACTGGGTAATTCATGGTATCTAGAATCCCCTCGGTAAGTGTAATACATTCCTATGTTTCTAAAAGTAGGACTCCTCCCCTGAAAGTGGGAGGGTTAACATCATGAAACTGCTTGATGAATCGTTCTAGGCGTATTCCTTCAACAACTACTGGGATGGCTTATTGAGGAGTTGGGGTTGGGGATGCCCTTAAGGCTTCAATCATCCTAGTGATAACCTCAGTTAAATCCTCCAGAGTAAGTCCTGTCTTAACAGCACCCTGATTGCAATCAGAGATTTCATCCCTTGTATTATATGTTTCCTCAGATCTTCAAGATGCACATTCTTGAGCTCCCTAAAGAAGATACGAAGGTCATTTCTCAAATAATATTCTAAATTGATGATGATAATTCCTATGGCTCTTACATGTTCATATTGGTTTTCAAATTCTAAACCTCGCCCTGACACCAAAACTTTAGTTCTAACATCAAATGGTTCTAATAAGCTTTGATTAAGGCTTCGTTTGAGGCGGCGTTTTTGCCGCCCCGTTTGGGGCAAACGCCGCCGGAAGGCGGCAAAACAAATGCCCCTCCGGCGGTGTTTGCGTCGTTTGGAACCTCGGAAAGGAGGAAACGCTCCGTCTCCACCCCCCGTTACCCCCCTCCGGTTCCAAAACCGCGTTTGGACCCGCCGTCTCCGCCCGCCCCCGCTGCGCCAAATAAAGCCTAAGTTTATAAAGAAAGAACTACCTAAAAAAAAACTATTCATGAACAATAGAAAGGCAACTAATAAAAAAATATCGGTGACTAATCATCATTCATCAAAAATATTAAGTGAAGTCCACATAGAAAGTCCTAGTATATACAAAAAAGCTTTTGGCACACAACCTCAAAAATCTGTAATAAAGTTTCTCAAAATGAAAGAATGAAAGGTATGATGAATTAAGTCTATCATATCTTTATTTTTATCATGGATTCTTGGGAGTACTGCCAAACTCTGCACGTGTTCTTTCAGCCTTCAAAATATCACCATGTAAGCATTAATTAAGTTCTCTTAGCTTCAAACCATTTAGATCACGAGCTCCATACTTATGTCTATGACTAACACATGCAGTCAGTTAGGAATTTAGTAACTCATCACCCCATTGCAGAACATAAACTATGGTTATGCACTTCTAATTGAGATTTTACATGTAACTAATCTTTTTTAAGTGGATCTTTGTTGGTCCATCTCTAAGGTACGCTAAAAGGGTCTGTCTAAGTGGTTTGGAGGCCCTTAAGTGGCTTAAATAAATCCATAACAGTATTTAGATTGCTGGTTGAGCCTTGAATCCATGTGTATTTGCATACAATTTAATTTCTTTTATGTTTAGGTAAGTGTTTTTTCTAGTTATTAATGAGGCTCATGATAGAAAACAAGAGACTTTCAACAAACTTTAATTTCTTTTAACGCCTAAAGATTCAAAATTTTCATAAAATATAAATAAATAAGGTCAAGGCATGTGTGTTCACAAAACTAAGTATTCAAAAAAAAAAAATCATTGAGCACAAATATATTGCTCCAATTTGTGAGCACTATTTTTAATGAATGTGATGTACATTTATATAATATTTGTACATGCGATCAATTTTGCGCTGAAGTACATTCGTGCTCCCGTTTGTAATGTATTAGGACTTGTGCAATACTATATTTTATTGTGGTATATTTACATATTTATAATATATTATATAATATTAATAAAATTATTAATTAGACAGTCGTTAATTTGCAGGTGCGTCCTGTCCTCGGCCCTCCCATTTGTAATGTTTTAAGATGTGTAAACAGCCTGGGCTCCATAAGCCCGGGTGGACGATTAACAATACGTAGAGACACCCATACTCAACTGCAAATTTTCATTTATGTAATATAATAATCCATTAGTTTAATAAAAAATTAATTATTTTAACATTGAGAATATCTTTATTAAATTCTTATGATTCACAAATAAAAAAATATAGAAATGCTAAACTGCAAAAACTCATATAAATCTATAAAAGAATTAATTTTAAACAATTTCACTACAAAAAAAATTAGGCTTAGTTTGGCACGGTGGTGGCGGTCGTGAACACGGTGGTTGTGAACAGTTGTTGTTCATGACCACCCGACCTCACCTAAGGAACTTCAACCACTTTTATGTTCAAAACTTGTTTAACTTTCTTGGCGGGGTCATAATCATTGTCATGCCAAACATACATTCTATTACAACTCACCGGAGCAAAAACAGCGCGCCAAACGGAGACTTAGTCAGATAGACATGTGGGCCAAGGACAAGGATTGAAGGGAGAATGACTTGCTAAATAATGATTTAAGCAACAATCTTTGCAGACAAATGTATGTACAAAAGAAAAAGCAAATATAGGCAAAAAAAACCAGATAGCTGACAAGAAAAAATGTCTACAGAGCGAAATGAATGAAATAAGTCTACTGAAATACAACACAGGAAAAAAAAGAAATTGAAGCATGACAATTTTATATGCTCATAAAGTAGAGATGAAAGCAACAAGTTTCCAGCCACGCCATCCAGTAACCCATGGCTGAAAAATCAGCAAATTATACAACCTACTACCACTACGACTAATAATCATACTAGCATAGAGTTAAATTTTAATTTACAACTAAAAGTTGCACAGACAATTACATACAGATTTAACGAGGAGTAAATTCTCGACAATGAGATACTTAGATCTGAAGGTCGTCCAGCGAAACATCTTCGGAAATATCTTCGGCAGAGAGCAGTTTCAGTTTCTGTATGCAAATTCAAGGATATAATAGTTAGTCATATTCTTCCAAATACATATAATTGACTTTAAAGTCCAAGTAGATTCTTATGTTTGACTTTGAAGTTGAAGTAGATTCTTATGTTTAAACAAACATGGGGGACCTGCAAAGAGCAAGTTTTGCATATGAATTTGAGAAGTGAATCTCAAAAATATTACTGCCCTTATTTATTGGGGCTTTTCTAAAGAGTGGATGAATCAAGTTTATCATCATTTCTAATGGTATAGTTAATGGAAGAATTAAACTTACCAATACCATTGTTAAAGACACATGAACGCGGTGGTCATGAACCGTCGTTCGTGAATGCCCGAACTCACCTAAAAAAATCCATGCATTTTATGTTCAAAACTAGTTTATTTTCTTGGTAGCGGCCATAACCTTTGTCATGCCAAATATACATTCTATGATAATTGAGTTTTTGTCCAAACTCACCGGAGCAAATAAGCAGCGCACCAGACGAAGCCTTACTAATGAGCATCCAACGATGGATGTTATCTAGTCCGCCTATCCTATCACCATGTTCCAAATTGATCGATATGATACCATTGCTGCTATGCAGAATAATCAGAGAATACTCAAGCAGATTCAGGTTCTACAATCCATCCAGCTCGATCATTGAGAAGATCGTGCAGTAGGCAGTTTCCTGCTTACATGATGGATCTATGGTGTAAGTTTGCCATCACAGAGCATAGTCTAGAGCTAGGTGGCACCATCTCCTTTTACTATTAGTATCTCACCCTTTGTGATCGTCAGTGTGTGCTCTAGTTTTTCTGCATCTGCACTCTGAGTTCAAAACCTTAGCTAGTGTTAAAGCCCAATATCAAAGAACCGCGTAGGAGTCCTTTGTAGTTTTCCTCCTTGTATTTAGTACCACTATCTCCAAATGTACATACCTCATCCTCTACTACTCTATATAAAGAGGGAAGCTCTCATGTAATTATTTAGATTTTTCTGGAAATAATATTATTTAATATTTCAAATTCTTACATGGTATCAGAGCCAGTGGTCGAAATCCCTCGTTGCTTTCCTCTCGCGTTAATTCTCCCGGCCTCGCACGACATCTTTCCAATTTCACGTGAACAGTCCCGACCTCACTCGATAGCAATTCCGCTTCCCAGACATACTTGCCACCTCCTGTGTAGAGCTTGCCATTTACTACTCTCCCGCTCGGCATCGACGACCACAAGAAGCCCCATTCAGGATATTTATAGGACACGCTCCAACAATCTTCTCCAGCAGAACTCCTGCGATCCGCGAGTCCTCTCTCCAACGAGTCGTCTGCGAGCCTTCTCCCGCGATCTTCACAAGACCATCCGCGACTTCTCCAGCGGCTCCGCTGCGAACTCCTAACTCGCCGATCCAGCACAGTTGACGACTTCTCCAACATTCCCGTCTGCAACTTCTCCTGTGTCTCCGTTGCCACAATACCACACTGTTGGGAATATTGCCCCTCAATGTTCCCTAGATTTGAAGATGCATCACACTCAATGGTAAGTACATATTGTATTTGATAAGCCCTTTCTATATCATGTTTATGCAGGCTTAAGTCATTCCAAATATTGGAATAGGTCTCTGATTTTCACAGTCAAAACTGCTGAGACAACAGTCTGGTCTCAGCTGAACTGCTGAGACGCAGCTGTATTGCCGCTGAGACAATTTCAAATATGAATGTCTCTCTGGTGGGATCTATTTTTGGCGCAAGTGACAAGAAAGAAAGATAATGTTTTCTATTCTTGTCCATGCAGTGACTAAGCATGTCTTAGAGCCGTTGCAGATTGCAGAGAGTATAAAAGAAGATGCTAGGTCAAAAGGAGGACTACTGTTTTATCGGGAAGAACATTGATGTGAGCTAAAGAACAATCTTCATCTTCTTCCTGAATAGTGATCTCTCTCTCAAGCTGAAGGCAGACAAATCCAAGAGAGAGTTTGTTCCAGCTGATTTGATTCAGCAGAACAAGATCTTTTTCCATCTACTAAAGAAGAAGATCAGAAGAAGGAAGGACAGAAGCTCATGCTATCCAGTCCTGCATCAAGACAGCATCTGCTGTGCTCAACAATAGAAGAACAAGCTGAAAGGTTTACTTATATTGTCTTCTGTTGTAAAAAGTATAATCATAAATCTCTGTAGGAACTTTATTGTTCTGAGTGTGTAGGGCCAGTGTGCCTGAGTTGTAAGGCTTTTGTGCCTGAGTGGTAGGGCTGAGTGCCTGAGTTTGTAGGGGTTGTGTGGCTGAGATTGTAGGGTTGTACTCCCAGCCTGAGCTGTAGGATTTCAGTGGAGATCTGAGGTAGAGCTTCTTGATAGGCCTGAGGTAGGAAACCAGGAGGGTTTCTGAGCTGTAGGAGTTGAAGAACTCTGAGTGGTAGGTCTGCTGGCCTGAGGTAGGGTTTTGGAGAAAACCTGAGAGATCCTGAGGGATATGTGTTGCAAGCTCATTGAGCGAGTTTTGGAGGAGTTTACCTTGTCTAACACACTGTTAGAAAGGTGTAGAGGGAAAGTGGACTACCCACAGACACACTGTCTTGGGGAACCACTATAAACAGCTAAGTGTTTTCTGTGTGCTTTATTCTAACTTCCTAGAACATCTAAAATAGTCCAATATAAGTTGAAAAAGCAAAAGAACCTATTCACCCTTCTCTAGGCGAGTTAGACTACTATCAAGTAAACTATCAAGTGGTATCAGAGGGAGGTTGGTCAAAAAGGACTTAACAGTCTGACCAGATTCTACAAGGTATAGTCTACTACTGCTTCATGACTGCCCCTGGAATTCAGAAGGAGATGCGCTCCATGAAGATGCCCATATGCAAGAAGGAATCCTTTGACATATGGAAACAAAGGGTGAGGCTATTTATGGATGCCTCAGATCCTAGGATCTACATCACAATGAAGGAAGGTCCTTTTGTGTTACTAAAGACCTCCATTATAGATCTAGCTAGGCAAGTGC
This sequence comes from Dactylorhiza incarnata, assembly GCA_033032865.1. Taxonomy (NCBI): domain Eukaryota; kingdom Viridiplantae; phylum Streptophyta; class Magnoliopsida; order Asparagales; family Orchidaceae; genus Dactylorhiza; species Dactylorhiza incarnata. Next base: position 5,150,508 of record JAWHQI010000198.1, read on the forward strand.
CCAAGACATATGCTGAAATATCCAAGGATGAAATTGACCTTGCTACTATGGATAAGAGAGCTCAAAATATCATAGTAAGTGCAATTGATGATTCCACCTTCCAAAATTTGGTGCACTGTGAAACAACCAAGGAGATGTGGGATACACTCATTGTGTACATGGAAGGTACTGCAGAGGTAAGGGATGATATGAAATCCCTCATCAATTAGGAGTATGAAACCTTCAGGCAGCAAAGCCTGGAAAACATAGTTGTGTGCTATGAAAGATTCTTCAGGGTGGTTAATGAGCTGAAGACTTATGAAAGGGTCTTCGGTAATTATGAGTTGAATGATAAGTTCCTAAGGTCTCTAACTAGAGATTGGGACACAAAAATATGTGTCATCAGGGAAGGGGCCAAGCATACTGATGCTCCCCACACACTGTTTAGAAAGTTGCTCTCATATGACATGCAACTATCTGCAAGAAAAGAGGAAGAAACCACTACCAAGACTCATGCAAAGGAGAGATCTGTGGATCTCAAAGCTGAGGGATCCAAGAAGAGCAAGGAGAGAGTTCCCACTCCTCCAAGAAGGCAAGCTAACTCAGAAATCTCTGAGCCCAACAAATCTGACAGCTCCCTGTCAAATGGGGAGTTTGCTGCTTTCTCAAGGCACTTCAAGAAGTTCATGAAGAGGAAGCAGTGGAAGAACAAACCTTCCTCCTCTTCACATCCCAAGAAGGAACACAACAAATCTGGGAGGTTGCACCCCAAGGGTGACAGGTAATCTAAACCTGTTAAACATATTTCAAGTAATATTATTTGCTATTATTGCAACAAACCTGGACATGTCATACCTAACTGTCTAGTCAAAAGAAAGGAGAAAGGTGATAAGAAGCATCACCAAAAGGGCAGGAAAGGTGAAAAGTCTTTCCTAGCCAAGAAGGAAAGAATCTGGAGTGAATCTGAATCTTCATCCTCAGATTCTGATGAAGATGAAGAAGCCTACATAGATCTGTTTGCAACTGCTGAGGATGAGGACTACCCGGCTGCAAGGATGAGCATCAGGGCCCCTCTGTCACACTCTGATAGTGACACTGAGGAGGATGAGGATGTCAATGGATGTTGTGGCTTAATGGCCATATCTGATGGTGGAGACAGCCAGGATGACTCGGATTCTAAACAAGTATTAACTCATCCTATTTCTTCTACTGAATATGAGACAGGTTCAGATTCTGAAACATGTTCATCCAGTGATGGAAATGGTTCAAAATCAGAGGATGATGTCAATCAATTGATTGACAATTATGGTGCCCTCTTGGAAGCCCTGAAAAAGAGCAAGAAGCTAGCCAAGAAGCAAGCTTTAGAAATTGCTTCCCTTTAGCATGCAAAGCCTGAATGCACCGAGTCTACTACCCAGCTGGCTCATATGAGTAGAGAAATTAGCCAGTTGAAGGAAATTACAATTATCCAACTAAGCAACATAAGCCAGAAGAACAAGATCATCAAGGATCTTGAAGAGAAGCTTCTCAAGGAGAAAATCTTAATGCCTCAATTCTCTAAGCCCAAATCAGTACTGCCCATCATTGACACCTTCTCCTCCCAAACAACTAGGAGGGGATTGAGTTTCAATGAAGGGGCAGTAGATGCAGGGAATAAAGGAAAGAGCAAGGCTAAAGCTAAGCCTCATATCACCTTTCAAAAGGTGTTGCTTCCCTTAACAGGTATGACCAGGACAGTATGTATGGTCACTGGAAGAATGAAAACTCCTATAGTAAGGGTAATGGCTCCTAACTATGGTAGAAGAACGTGCATGGTGATGAGTGCTTTGAAAGCTCCCCATAAGAAAATTCAAATGACCCATCATGGACCATTTGTATTTGGTGCTTCAGCCCCCACATTCAAGGGTAAGGAAATAACATCTTCCCAATCCCTTTCAGCAAAGAAGCAGGCTGGTGGCAATCCTATAATCAACTCTCACTTGATCATATCTGATGCCATCAACATCATGTCAGCTTCCAAGCTGACATCTGTTACTGTCAAGCAAATAAAATCAAGAAGGATTGATTATCAGATGCTTCCCTCTAACATGTATGACCAGGACAGTATGTATGGTCACTGGAAGAATGAAAACTCCTATAGTAAGGGTAATGCTCCTAACTATGGTAGAAGAAAGGGCATGTGGATGAGTGCTTTGAAAGCTCCCCATGAGGAAATTGAAATGGCCCATCATGGACCATTTGTATTTGGTGCTTCAGTCCCCACATTCAAGGGTAAGGAAACAACATCTTCCCAATCCCTTTCAGCAAAGAAGCAGGCTGGTGGCAATCTTATAATCAACTCTTACTTGACCATATCTGATGCCATCAACATCATGTCAACTTCCAAGCTGACATCTGTTACTGTCAAGCAGATAAAATCAAGAAGGACTGATTATCAGAGGGCAACTAGTCAGCCCCTAGCTGAGAGAGATAGGAAGAATGTTGCTACCTTCTTCACTGAACATAAGCATTCCGATGATCCTTCCACTTCAAGTGAGACACTTTGTCATTGACTGTTAGCACAACCCTAATGTGCATATTGCAAAGAAGAGCTTTTCTTCAAAGGCTGTTGTTGGTATAAGTGTTCCTTATTGTGCTAACAAGTACCTAGGGCCCAAAATTAATTGGGCACCTAAGGCTAAGTGAAATCTATCTTGCAGGTTAATTCAAGTACCCATCTAAATCAGATATGGTACTTGGATAGTGGGTGCTCAAGGCACATAACAGGAACAAAGAGTCTTCTGCAGGATTACACTTCTGTGAAAAATGGACCAAAAGTCATCTTTAGAGGTTCTGATAGAGGAGTCACCAAAGGATATAGTATGATTACCAATGACATAGTTTTAATAACAAGGGTAGCTTATGTTGAAGGGTTGTATCACAACATTGTAAGCATAAGTTAACTATGTGACTTGGGTTATGTCATTGAATTCCACAATTACAAGTGCTTGATCAAAAAGTCAATTGACTTAGAGGTCATTCTCTCAGGCACTAAGAGTGAGAATGTTTATTGCTTAGATTTTATTTGCAATAGTTCTTTATCTCCTGTGTCTTGTAGCTAATGAGAGTGAGTCTCTTTGTGTTCAATGGCACAAGAGACTTGCCTACATTAACTACAAGACAATGTATAGATTATTTTCTAAAAACCTTGTTAGAAATATTCCAAAGTTAAAATGTGTTAAAAGTGGTCCCTGTCATGCATGCCAAATGGGTAAGCAAACTAGGACCACCTTTAAAAGTATTGGCTCCAAAGACACTGAAAGATGTCTATATCTGTTGCATATGGATTTGTTTGGTCATTTGCCCATTCAGAGCCTAGGTAGAAAGCAATATACTCTTGTGACCAGATATTATGTATGTCACAAGTGTTTGTGGTAGGTATCAATCACGCCCTAAGGAATCTCATTACTCAGCTACAAAGAGGATCTTGAGAAACCTTAAGGGCAGCCAATATCTTGGCCTTTGGTACCCTAGAAACAATGATTTTGAACTAATTGGTTTTTCAGATGCAGACTTTGCAGGTTGCAAAGAAGATAGGAAGAGTACAAGTGAGACTTGTCAATTCCTAGGCAGGAGACTAATTTCATGGAGCAGTAAGAAACAAACTAGTGTGGTCATATCCATTGCTGAGTTTGAATATATTGCTGCAGAGAGCTGCTGTGCACAGATACTGTGGATACAACACCAGCTAGAAGACTACAACCTCGAGGTAAGTCACTCTCCATTGTATTGTGACTCATCCAGTGCAATTTCTATTGCTAAGAATCCTGTCTCTCATAGCAGGACTAAGCATATAAAAATTAGATATCATTTTATTAGAGAGCATGTAGAAAGTGAAGATATCTGTCTTGAATTTATCCCCACTGACAATCAAGTTGCTGATATCTTTACAAAGCCATTGAATGAGACTAAATTTAACTTCTTTAAAATTGAGTTAGGAATGTTGAATAGTCATTAACATTTCATAGTGTTCATCATATATTTGATTCTGTATCTTAAGCTATGCTAGGATATGTTGCTATTTAAAACACTTAGTAGCATGATTAAGACTAAAAACAATCCTATTTAAATGGTTCACTGTTAGACAGTGAGGTCAGTTGAAACAACTGAGAAAGTTTCAGCTGAACCGCTGAGATAGCTGAGAAAGTCTCAGCTGAACCGCTGAGATAGCTAAGTCGTCTCAGCAGTTGACATTACCTTGTCCCAGCGGTTTAATTCTCCGTCTCAACGAATCCACTGAGACGGGCTAGGTTCATTAAATCAATTAAATACTAAGTCAAATCAACACCTCTCCCTAAGAAAAACTTAAACCAAACCTCTATAAATAGAGCAATGTTGATTAAATCATTGATAAATAGAGCAATGTTGAACAAATCTCCCGGAAGGTTATGAAATTATAAGGAATGGATTTCAACATGCTCCAGCTGAAATAAAGGAAGTGATTCAACTACTGGAAGCTCAAGGGTCGGAATATTTACTGTCTGAACCTTTTGTGATTCTCAGAACTGAAGTTCTGTTCTAGAATTTTACATCAATGTTAAGTTATCTCCCTCGAAGTCTGCTTTGAAGTTTAAAATTGGAGGAGAAAGGATAAAGATATCCCCAAAGAAATTGGAAAAAGCTCTACACTTACCTTCATCCAACCATGATGGAGATGATATTTCTAAAAAAGACAAAGTGAAAGCACTAAAGTGGTGTGAATATAGTGATGCTAAAACAGACTCACTAAAGAAGAAAAATTTCAATCAAAGAGGAAAGCTCCTATCTGATATAGTAGGCAAAGCCATTCTCTGCAAACCAGGTTCCCATGACACTGATCTCCAAATATATGTTTGAGCTGAAGGCAAGGATTGTCCTGAAAAAAAAGACTTCCTGTGCTCATGTAATCTTTCAGAGGATTAAAGAATGTCTCCAAGCTCCTAATTTGGGAAGAATTCTTTCACTTTACCTCTTCAATTCATACCCTGATCTGTTTGATACCTCAAAAGGTTAAAACATCCATTATCTAAGGAGAATGGATATCAAAACTTTGGATAGATACACAAGAGTGCTCCCCATGAGCCAACACTCTGAGGCAAAAGATAAGAAGAAAAGGCTGATCAAAGAAACATGAAAGACTAGGATTGTCTGTTCTGAATCAGATTCTGAAATACCAGCAGAAGATGTTGCTGCTAATCTAGGATCAGACAACATTCCTGATAAAGGTGAGAATGATGGAGAAGGGGAAGTTGATGCTCAAGACAAAGGAGATCATGTTGGAGACAACAATGATGCTCCCAATCCTCTGGACCTCACACCTATTGAAGATGCACAAAATATGCATGCTGCATTAGAAGGACATGATAAGGAGCAATTGGACTCTCATACTGACTTGCAAAGTAAGATTGATCTCATCATCTCCAATCTTGAAAGAAGAATTAGTCTGATCCCTTATGAACCAATAGAATTCTTGGAGCATAATCCAGAGGATGCTCCATCTGAGGGGGAGCATGAATTATCAACTGGAGATGAAGGCCAGGAGCCTGAAGATGATGCTGATGATGGTGCTGATAATGCTGCAGTTGATGAGCTTGATGTTGACAAATCAACTGAAAAGGTCAGTGATCAATTTGAGGGGGAGCATACAAGGATTCCTGCTCAGGATGAGATAATTCAATCCACCCCAGCAGCTGAGACATCCACTCTAGATGAGTTGATGGTCTACAAAATCAAGACAAAAGCCTACCTGCTGTTCTGCCAACAATCCCCACACAACCCATCATTGAACAACAACCCTCAACCTTTACACAGTCAAATGAACTTCTTCTAAGTTCAATCAAGACATTGCTTGATGATCATATGTCATCAATGAAGGAGTATATAGATAAATCTATATCAACTGTGAAGGATGAGGTGATGACTGAGATCAAGGTCATAAAGGAAGACAACCTACCTAAACAGCCAGATGACAAAATGATTTGATCGGGCAGAAAAATCAGTTGTAGCTCAGAACACCATTTTAAGATTCATGGACAAAAGTCTCCAACTTTCAGAGAAAGACATGAGCTATGTCAAGAATTATGTCAGTAAAACTGATGAGGTGATAAAGAAGGTCTCAAATCATATTGAAGAATATGTGTGGTCCACAACAACCACTATGATTGGAGAAGATGAGGAGATGAAAGATGATCTGAAATCAGATTTGAAAAATGCATTTCAAACCCTATCTGGCTCTGTGACAGCTACTACTCAAGGTATTGAACAGAAGATATTTGAAGAAGCCAGAAAGGGGAGGAGACCAATGTTGAAACCAATGCTGAGTTTGCCCTAAAAGTTCTTCAAGGAACACGAATTTCTCTAAATCTGTCTCTCCTGGACAATTTCAGACAAGAAGATTTTGATTTTCATGCTCAAGCAAAGATTGCACAGGATGCACAGCTTGCAGCCAAAAGGAAAAGAGGAGTTATGCTAGCTGAGGAATTCATGGCCAAAACAGAAATGATCAAGCCAAAGATCCTGATTATGAATATTGGAGTGATGACTCAAAGAACATAATCTTGAATGCTTGGATAAACCATGGCCAGCTATGCAAAAATATTGATAGTATTTAACGAGCAGAAGAATGGATTACGCACTTAGAAAGAAATTCCTTAAGAAAAAGGATATTCAAAGAAAATCTGGTAAATAAAAGCAACCCTAAAAGAATGCCATCCAAATACTTCCCAAATCCATTCCTATACCTCGAGGCAAGTGAACAAGAAGAGGATTGCTGAGATGAATGTTGCTGCTGCTGGAAAGGATGCTGCTGGAAATCAAGCTGAAAGTTCAAATACTTCAAAGAAGAGAAAATCATGAACAAGTGTTTAAATTTTCATTATAAAAAAATGTGCATTGAAAATTGTAATATTATTTATTGACATTTTATCACTAATACAATTGGTCCTTCAGTTGATTTTTGAAATCTTGTGTTTATAGGCTAATTAAAATCAAGCTTAATATATGTTGTGTATTAATGCTTAATATGTTCTGTGTATTGATGCCCATTATATGATGTGTATTGCCTATATATGATAACAATAATATTGTTATGTTGTCATGACTTCTTATTTTGTTATCTCATTATATGTCATGATATGTTTATTGTGTTAATGTATCTTAGCATTGGTGTATGTTCTGTCTTCTTTAAATAGGGGGAGATTGTTAGGAATATTGGCCCTCAATGTTCCCTAGATTTGAAAATGCATCACACTCAATGCTAAGTACATATTGTATTTGATAAGCCCTTTCTATATCATGTTTATGCAGGCTTAAGTCATTCTAAATACTGGAATAGGTCTCTGGTTTTCACTGTCAAAACTGCTGAGACAACAGTCTGGTCTCAGCTGAACCGCTGAGACGCAGTTGTATTGCCGCTGAGAAGACTATCTGCCTCAGCGGATCCGCTGAGACGAAGTCTATTCTTCCGCTGAGACCGAAGCCTGTCTCAGCCCATCCGCTGAGACAATTTCAAATATGAATGTCTCTCTGGCGGGATCTATTTTTGGCGCAAGTGACAAGAAAGCAAGATAATGTTTTCTATTCTTGTCCATACAGTAACTAAGCATGTCTTAGAGCCGTTGCAGATTGTAGTGAGTATAAAAGAAAATGTTAGGTCAAAAGGACTACTGTTTTATCGGGAAGAACATTGTTGTGGGCTAAAGAACAATCTTCATCTTCTTCCTGAATAGTGATCTCTCTCTCAAGCTGAAGGCAGACAAATCCAAGAGAGAGTTTATTCCAGCTGATTTGATTCAGCAGAACAAGATCTTTTTCCATCTACTAAAGAAGAAGATCAGAAGAAGGAAGGACAGAAGCTGCTGCTATCCAGTCCTGCTTCAAGACAGCATTTGCTGTGCTCAACAACAGAAAAACAAGCCGAAAGGTTTACTTATATTGTCTTCTGTTGTAAATAGTATAATCATAAATCTTTGTAGGAACTTTATTGTTCTGAGTGTGTAGGGCCTGTGTGCCTGAGATGTAAGGCTTTTGTGCCTGAGTGTAGGGTTGAGTACCTGAGTTTGTAGGGCTTGTGTGCCTGAGATTGTAGGGTTGTACTCCCAGCCTGAGCTGTAGGATTTCAGTGGAGATCTGAGGTAGGGCTTCTTGATAGGCCTGAGGTAGGAAACCAGGAGGGTTTCTGAGCTGTAGGAGTTGGAGAACTCTGAGTGGTAGGGCTGCTGACCTGAAGTAGGGTTTTGGAGAAAACCTGAGAGATCCCGAGGGATCTGCGTTGAAATCTCCTTGAGCTGAGTTTTGGAGGAGTTTGCCTTGTCTAACATACCGTTAGAAAGCTGTAGAGGGAAATTGGACTACCCACAGACACACTGTCTTGGGGAACCACTATAAATAGCTGAGTGTTTTCTGTGTGCTTTATTCTAACTTGCTAGAACATCTAAAACACTCTAATATAAGTTGAAAAAGCAAATGAACCTATTCACCCCCTCTATGTGAGTTAAACTACTACCAAGTAAACTATCACCACACCTCCATCCCGTGGACGTCATGCCAAAATCGCCGAACTCGCCGAACTCGCCGAACAGACTTATCTTCATTCTGCGAGTGACAATCTGACTGTCTGCCAATTCTGCGCGTTCTACCTCCTGCAAGCTGCGAGTACTCCTATTCTTGCGAATTCTCTCAGCACAATCTCTACCATCCATGCGATCTCTTATGACAGGAATCCGCCGAAACTTCATGCAATCTCTCACGTGTGTTTTGCTAACTTCCGCGAGTTCTCCTTCCAAACTCGCCACCTCTTCCTGTAAGCTCGCCGAGCTTGCTTCACTTGAACTATGGCTAATCCACCACACCCTCCTACAACCACCAACACTGCTCCTCCCACAGTCATTTCCAGTGCCTATGGAAATCACGACACGACGTCAAAATTAACAACCAAATTATCCAGATTGGAGTGTCTCTTTCACCTTCCTTTTGCGCTCTCAACGCAAACACCACCATCTCACTGGCGCTCCTCTGACGCGGCGTCTCCTGCCTATGCTGATTGGGACGCTAGTGATGCTCTTGTTCGCCTGGCTTGCGAACAGCCTTTCTGATGCATATCATCCACCATGACGACACTGTGAAGGCCAGATGGGACCATTTTGTTGCCCTTTATTCCAAGGGTGCCAAAGCATCTCGCATTTACACCCTGACTTCTGATCTGTTCGCTCGGCCAACTCTCTCTCCCGATGCTGTGTATCAGGAAGTTCAATCTCACCGCGCAGAACTTCTCCAGCATTGCCCCTTCTCTACTGACCTAGCCACTAAGCAGAAATATTTTCAGGAACTCCTGGAGGTCTGCTATCTTCTCCGCATTCCAAATTAATATGAGATGATCCGCCAACAAATCTTGGGAGAACTCGACACTCCCACCTTGGATGCTACTGCTGCCTGCATCTCTGCGGTTATAAACCTTCTATAGCGGCCTCCGATAGTGTCCCCTTCGCTCTCCGACAATTTTGCTCATGCGGTCGATCGTGGAGCTTAACGCGATTGTGAGGTCGCACCGAGAGTCTCATCCTCTTTGCTCCTATTGTGGACGGCTTGACCATCTTGTCGAAAAATGCTTTGTCAATTATCCTCACCTCCGTCCTCAGGCACATGTTAGCACTATTACGTCTGAGCTTTCTGCCTCACCGTCCACCCCGCCACCAGAATCTGGCCCCTGGTTCTCTTCGGCAGATATTGAGGCCCTCATCAATGCCTCCAAGCAATTTGCATCAATTGCCACTTCGCTAGGTAGTGCACATGTTGCTACTCATGGTAAGAGTCTCATTGACTCGGGTGCCACTAATCATATGACTAAAAACCCACTTGTCTTCTCGCACCTCGAGAAACATAACCGACTAGCTCTGGTCTTTGAGACTGATGGTCATCCTGCTCCCGTTTGTGGCTATGGAGTTGTGACTATCGCCTCTCTTCTCCAGTTGACCGACACTCTATTCGTCCCAAAATTTTCTTGCAATTTGTTGTCTATTAATGCTCCCTCACGACAATTGCAATGTTCTATCTCATTTTCTCCTCCTGCTTGTAATTTTAAGGACCTTCACTCGTAGATGATGATTGTTACTGAGACTGAACGTGACGGTCTCTACTACCTTGACGATCATCCCACTTTCTCAGCATCTGTTGTCTCCACTTCTCTACTCCAATGACATCGTCGTCTTAGTCATCCACCATTGCATCTCCTCTACCAGCTCATGCCCTCTTACAAGGCCGATTCCACTTTAGAATGTGAGTTTTGCCAATATAGAAAGCATCATCGTACTTCTTTTCCTACTAAACTATGTAAAGTTTCTGTTTGTCCTTTCGACCTTATTCATTCGGACATCTGGGTCCTACTCCCACCAAGTCTATTGGTGGAGGTAATCTGTACTTCGTAACTTTTATTGATGATTTCTCTAGATGTGCTTTAAGTGTATCTTTTAAAGAAACGTTATGAACATTTTTTCGTCTTCTCAAAATTTTATAATGAAATTCGCACCCAGTTCGATATGTCGTTCAAAATTATTTGAACCAATAATATGAAAGGATACATGAGTCAGCAATTCTTATCTTTTTGCACCTCCAATGATATTATTCATCAGACCGATTGTGTGTATACATCCCGACATAATGGGTTGGCCGAAAGAAAAAATCGTCATCTCCTCGGTGTTCTTCGGACACTCCTATGCAAGATGAATGTTCCCCGATCCTATTGGGGTCATGCGATTCTCATTTTTTGTTTTCTAATTAACCATTTACCTTCTTCTATCTTCATGGTAAGACCTCTTTCTCACTTCTATATCCGACCGGTACACATATTCCCCTCACCCAAAGTGTGTTTGGTTGTACTGCTTTCGTTCACACTCCTGCATCTGGTCATGATAAACTCTCCGCCCGTGCAACCAAATATATCTTTGTGGGGTACTCTCCAGCTCAGAGGGGATATCGCTGTTTCAACACTATCTCCAAACGACAATATATCTCTGTCGACACCTTTTTTGACTCTACCCCTTATTTTTTCGAGAACGGAGGGACCCTTCCTCTCGAGATCTCTCCTCCTCTCACTATAACCTCTCCTTCTCTCACCTCGATTTCATCATTCCCTATCATTCATGCTCCTTCCCCTGAATCCCGCAGCCGACACAAACTCCTGCACGTGTCCCTCCCATTTCACTCTTTCCATTTCATTATCGTCGACGCCCTGTTTCCCCACCTGTCCCCGCTCCTTAAACTCTAGAGCCCCCGACGACAACTCCCAGGCCAACGCTCTCATCTTGGAAGGTTCCCACACTTCAGTAGACTTGGGCCTGGATCTTCCCATTGCTTTGCACAAAGGAGCAAGGGGGAGCGCACAACATCATCTTACTAATGTTGTCTCATATGCAATCTCAGTCCCTCTTTCAGCAAGTTTGCATAAGCAATCTCTACCACAATCGATCTTCCTACACATGAAGAAGCTCTTCATATACCTTGCTGGAAAGCGACCATGGATGAGAAAAACTCTGTCGTAACATCATGGGGTACCCAAATTCTTGTCCCTACCCCATCTGGGGGAGATGTTGTCAGGTGTCGCTGAGTCCTTGTCATCAAGTTTCTCCCAGAAGACACTGTGGATCGGTACAAGGCTCAGGTAGTTGCCAAGGGGTTCACCCAAACATATGATGTTGATTTCTTTGACACCTCTCTGATTGCCCGTACTAGTACTATCTGAGTACTCTTCTTCATTGTTGTCAACCAGAATTGGCAAATGTCTCAACTCGATGTTAAAAATGTCTTCCTCAATGGTAACATACACGCAGAAGTCTATATAGAGCAACCTCTTTGTTATGTTGCTCAGGGGGAGTCCCAGGTGTGTAAGTTTCATAAGACCATCTATGGTCTTAAACAAAGCACTCACACATAGTTTGACAAATTCAGTCAGGTCGTCTCTACCATTGGTATCTCCCGAAGCAATGCTAATTGTACAACCCATATTCGTCGAGGGTTGACCCATTCAGGCCACGTGGGCAGATGTCAAAGGTCAAATTAGAAGTCAAAGTTCAAGACCAGAGTAGCCAGCAGGAGCAGTTGAAGGCCTGAGCGAGTATGCGCGAGCATCCTCCCATACTCGCTAGGTGGGCGACTATAGGAGCTACTCGCCAAAGCCGCACGAGATCCTCTTATAGTCACGTAATCCCCAGGTCCAGAGAGGCAACCTCGCCAGGTTAGGTTGGGCTATAAATAGACCCCCCAGGATTTGTCTATAAATAGGATCCAGGGGTACCAGGAATTGCACTTTTGGTTGAGCTTTTGGAGCCCGTTTTCGAAGACTTGGACAGTGAGATCTTGACCATCCCCCTTGGTTTCCATTTAGATACTCGCCAAGTGAGTGCCTTCCTCGTACCCTGCTCGGCCATTTTGGTTATGGAGGGGAAGTTTCTTCTAAACTTTCGGGTACGTTATGGGACCTCCCCGCCGCAGTACCTGGGATCCTTTTCGAGTTCTCTTAGTTTCTTTGCCCTTGTCCTTCGATCTGTGAAGTTGAATCGTCGGACCAGTAACCTTAGGCTGCATATAACCAAATATTTGGAGCCGATATTTTTCAGGCTTCAACATATTGGTGCGGTGAGCGTGGACAAGAACCAGAGGAGGAAAGTCTAGCAAGAAAGAGAGATGGTGGAAGGAGGCGAGCAAGAAGGGATAGTGGACAACTAGGCAGGTGGAGGCGAGTATGTGACAAGGGAGGATTTTGACGACTTCGCGCGGAGGATAGAAGGGACCTTGCGCGTAGTGTTGCTTGCTCGCGTGGTCACAACGACCTCTCTTTGTTGCGTGACTGCGTCGGAGGATGGTGGATCATCCAGGCGATCAGGAAACGAGGTGGTGAGGGAAGAGCCGGAGCGACTAGTGCAGTCGCAGTTCTATCCGGCGAGCTCTCAGGGAATCAGGTTCCGAGATACGGAGAACCCGGCGAGGTTCCAGGATACTCGCGCGGGTGGCGAGTATGGTGGCGTTTCTCGCAAACTCGAAGATCGTCTCCAGCAAGGAGAAAGGAGCCCATTCTGCGTTGTGGTCCTTTCTGCCCCAGTTCCGGAGGGGTTCAGGGAACCCGTTTTGAGCTATTACTCTGGAAGGGATGATCAAATCTGTCACCTCAAATGGTTTGAGGATGTTGTTTTCATCCGAAACATGTCAGATGCGTTTAAGTGCAGACTTTTGTCAACACCTTCCGGGGGAAGGCCAAAGATTGGTTCCATCAGCTGCCATGGAGCTCCATCAATTGCTTTGAGGACCTGCGTCGAGAGGTGACGATGCAATCACCACGACAAAGAAGAGGAAGGAGGAAATGACCCTCTTCTATCTAGTGCAAGGAGTGCACGAGACGTTGGGGAATTATATTGACCGCTTCCAGGAAGAGGTCTGGACATCTAGGAGGTGGATGGCTTCACCCTGTAGCTAGCCCTGACATTCGGCCTGAGAGGAGGCCTCTTCAAGCTGGAGATCAGTAGGGATCCCCCCGTGTCCTATGAAGAGCTTATCGAGAGAGCCAATAAGTTCGTTCAGGGGAAATCGTCGAACTGTGGCTTCTTGGCAAAGCTCACGAGGCTGACCAGGAAAGAAGGGGAGGAAGAGGGGAAAGTTCCGGTGCGTGGGAAGGAGTCTCGGAAGCAGGAAGAGAAGAAGCAAGTGGAAGGAAGGCGAGAGGAGCCTATGAGGGAAGAGTCCAGGAGGGAGGAGCCGAGAAGGAAGGAAATGAGGAGGCCCTTTGTGGCTCTGGAGCGTCAAGAAGAGGAGAGGAGGTATGAAGTTCCAGTAAATAGGCCGCCGTGGAGGCCGGCATGAAGACCCCAACACCAAGGTCAAGGAAGAAGGTTCTCCCCAGAGAGGAGGAATGACAATCAGCAAGAGAGGCGTCAGGGAGGAGGATGTGAAGAAGCTATGGCCATTGCCCGACAGGGAAGTCTTCATCAGATCTACCGCAAGAGTGTCACCTCGACCTCTCAAGCACCGCCCCCGTTGGATGAGATCACCTTCTCGGAGGACATGTTGGGGAATGAGAACCCCTTTCATGATGCCCTCATGATCCAAGCAACAATGGAAGACTTCACCGTCGACCAGATCCTTGTGGACAACGGGAGCTCGGTAAACGTCATCATCAAAAAGACATTCAACGGGTTGGAAGTATAGGCAGGTAGAGTGGTAGCTTTGGATGGTCCCCTCTTTGGCTTCTCGGAAGAGAAGAAAGAGGTGGAGGAAGGAGCAGACTTGCTGGCAACACTCGGTGGCACTTCGATCAAGTGCCGGTTCGTCATCGTCGAGGCACCGAGTTGTTACAGTGCGATCTTCGGGAGGCCGTTCATCAACTTCTTCAAGGCTGTCCCATCCTCCTACTATCAGTACTTGAAGTACTATTAAAGAGACATGCAGGTGAGGATCAGAAACGATCAAAGAGCCGCTCGAGAATGCTATCTGAACGCAATAAACACCATCAACCGGAAGGAGAACGTGGAGGAGATGGAGAAGGTGATGGAAGAATGACTAGGCTAGAGGCCGCAGAAGAGGTGGAAGTATTGTCGGAGGGCAGGGAGCTTGGGTTGCTAAAGATCGGAGGAGCTCTGAAGACCAGTGAGAAGGTGGAGATGATGGTATGCCTACAGGAGATTGTGGACATCTTCGCCGGGAGCGCTGCAGAGATGCCAGGAATCGATGCAGAGGTTGTCTGCCACCACCTCAATCTGGACCCCGAGGTCAAGCCCATCCGACAGACGAAGAGGGCAAGCGTCATTGCGTTGGCTGAGCCCATTAGAGAGAAAGTGAGGAAGCTGCTTGAGGCAGACTTTGTGTCAGAGATCTAGTATCCGGGCCGAGTCTCGAATGTTGTAATGGTAAAGAAAACCGGAGGGGGCTGGAGGATAGGAAGCTCCGACCTTATTTTCAAGCGCACTCCATCCGAGTCGTAGGTGATCATCCTCTCCGAAGTATCTTGGATGGGGTGGAACACTCAGGAAGGCTGGCGAAATGGTCGGTAGAACTCAGTGAGTTCGACATTTCTTTCTCGCCCAAGGTGGCGATCAAGGCGCAAGCGGTAGCGAACTTCCTTGCAGATTTCTCGGCTAAGGCAGTAAGGAAGAAGACTCATCAAGCTTGGTTTTCTAGAAGATGTTCGTGGACAGAGCTTCCGGAAAAAGCTCTGTGGGAGTGGGCATCGTGCTTGTCAGCCCACAAGGAACTAGGATCGAGCAAGCAGTCGAGATCATCTTCCTCGTCAAGAACAATCAAGCAAAGTACGAGACCATAGTGGCAAGTTTGCGTCTTGCGAAGGAGTTGGAGATCCAAGACATCAGAGCTTTCACAGATTCGATGGTGATAGCATCGCAGATCCGGGGAGAGTTTGAAGTACACAACGCCATCCTGCAAAGATACTTGGTGAAAGTAAATGGGTTGATTGGAGGCTTTCAATCCTTCTTCGTCGAGCATGTGCCTAGAGAGGAAAACTCGACGGTGGATCGTTTGGCCCAGTATGGCCCGAGGGCCAGAGGAATGATCACCGAGTTGTTTCGACCATTTATTGAAGAAGGGGAGATGATGAAGATCAAACAGCTAGTTTGGATGGATCCGTTCGTAGCATTCCTAGTTACAGGTCATCTCCCAACGGAGGTTGGAGATCAAAGAAAATTCAGATACAAGGATGCTTACTATCTGCTGCATGGCGGGGAGCTGTGTCGCAAGACCACGTCGGGCCCCTTGGCCAGATGTGTGGCAGAGATCGAAGTACCTCGAGTTCTGGAAGAGATCCACTCCGGAGAGCGTGGAAGTCATTCCGGGACTCGCACTCTGGAGCAAAGAATCCTGAGGCAAGGTTATTTCTGGTCAACCATCCGAAAGGATGCCGAAGTCTTCTCGAAGAAGTGCCAGCTCTTCGCTCCTCTTCATTTGCAGCCAGCCCAACGGCTTTGTTAGATCACGACCTCTTGGCCGTTCGCCATCCGGGGAATGGATTTGATAGGACCCTTCCCCCAAGCTAGTGGGCAGTGGAAGTTCGTTCTCGTCATGACCGACTATTTCTCAAAGTGGATCGAGGCTAAAGCTTTAGCCAAGACCACATCTCAAGTCGTGAAGAACTTCATCTGTGGAGAGCTCGCTTGCAGGTTCAGGATTCCTCTGACCATCGTCACCGACAACGGTCCGCAGTTTGACAGCCTGGAGCTGACCAACATCTGCAGTCAACTGAGAACAGATCTTCGGTTTGCCTCAGTACAACATCCTCGGAGCAATGAGCAAGTGGAGGTCGCCAACAAGCTAGTCATCAACCTCTTGAAGAAAAAAATCGAGAATCTTAAGGAGAGCAGGGCAGAGCAGCTCTCTTCCGTCCTATGGGGCTTGAGGACTACTCCTAACTCAGCCACTGGGGAAACTCCTTTCAAGTTATCCCACAAGTTTAAAGCTCTCATCCCAGTGGAGTTTGAGGGCAGGAGTCCAAAAGTTCTTGCGACAGAGCAAGGAGATGAGGAGTGGAGCTTGGAAAACGAAGAACCCCAGAGGCTTTCCTTCGACTACATTGAAGAGCTTCGAGACTTTGCATCGGCTCGGCAGGAATAGATTAAGAGGAGAATGGGTAAGCACTTCAACAAGCACGTCTGCATCAAGCAGTTCCAGGCAGGGGATCTCGTTTTGAAGAAGGTGGATGCGGCAGGAAGATCGGCCGTCGTCGGGAAGATAAACCCGAACTGGGAAGGGTCATTCATCATCCACGAGCCATTAGCGACTGGAGGATATCGCCTGCAAAACCACGACGGAGAATTGCTTGGAAACAACTGAAGCGGTGATGACCTGAAAAAGTTCTACCCCTAGCAGGGAAGGGTATGCTCGTTTTTATACATGTTTATTCATATGACGAATGGTGTCCTCGCACCCTGAAAAATGGGAATTCATGATCTTTCATCCGAAGAATATCTCAAAGGCAGAGTAGGTGAGATCGATCTCCACGATCGGGTTGGGAAACGAGCCTCCGACTTGACTCTCATAAAACCCAAAACGGATGATGGGACGGTGTGTCGGGTTTTAATGCGTTCTCTTAAGACCAAACCTCTGCATTGACGGTCGAGATCAACTCCCTCCTTGCACGTTGGCCGAACTACACCCCCCCCCCCCCCCCCCCGATCGCACTTCTAGATAGGTTATCAGGAGAGAGTCTGGAAGTCAACCTCCCCACTCGACGAAAAGATGGTCGATTTCACTAACAAAGGGACCATTTATAAAGGTGTCATCAACCTCAAAGACCAAGCCTCTGCACTCGGCAAAGCTTACTGTCGTTTTTTCCAATCATAAGAATTGATGCGGTTAACCACCTTTGATTGTTAAGTGATAGGGCGAAGACCTTCCAAGGAGAGAGAAGACCTGAAATAGGATGGAGGCCTCGAGAGTGTGTCCTGCGGGACCCCCCGACTGCCATTCCCTATCTAAATGTTCTCTCAGCTTCTCATCATGAAATAGGATGGAGACGAAGCCTCGAGAGTGTGTGTCCCACGGGACCCCCCAAGTGTCGTTCCATATACACATTCTTCTAAACTCCAGGCAGAATAGAAGCCGCGAGAGTGTGCGTCCTGCGGGACCCCCTGAGTGTCATTTCCCTGTCCAAGTACTTGGAGTTGCAGAAGGTGAGTAGGCAGGTATGCATGAATGCGAGCAGGCGAGCATGGAAAACATCTTTGAAAGTCGCAATATCCAAGACAACGATCACTCAAACTCACCTCGAGTATATGAGCCTAGTGAGCACTCATCACGTCGAAGCCTAGGAGCCTAACGAGCCTCATAAACAAGCGATCATGGAAGAAGCAGGCGAGCAAACAATCTTTTTTCCTTTCAGTAAGGCGAGCATTACATTCAAAAACTATAATGACACCTTGTATAAGGTCTGTCCAAAAATCTGCAAAAGTATAACAGGGTTTGTCAATAAGATTCCTACCGACTAGGCACCATCGTCGCCCGCATCATCCTCGTCCTCCTCATCCTCGGTATCATTACATCGTCATCATTTGACTTGGGAGGTAAGGCGCGATCCAGAGAATGGGACTCTTCGGCGAGTAGTCCCGGGAAGAGGTCCATCACTGTCAAGCTGCTCGCCTCCGGTACAAGGTAGTCGTCGACCTTCAGCATATTCGGGATGACATTGCCAGTTGCTCGCGCGATGCCGCGTCGAATATGCGACATCTCATCGATGATCATTCGGACCTTCTAGCCTTCCCTGGAGGGGCCCGCCAGCGATGGTTGTTGTTCGGCCGAGCGAGTTTCTAACTCGGCAACTCTTACTTGAGCGACCTCCAGAGTTGCTCGGCAGTCCGCCAGGTCCTGCTCTAGCATCAAAGCCTTCTTCGCAGTATCTAGCTCGACATCCTGCGAGCAAGGAAGTAAATAGTCAGTAAGGTGGCCGACGAGTATCAAGAAGCGACGAAGTGGAAGTGTTTCAATCAAGCCGAAGTTACCTCATAAGCCTTGCACTTGGCGGCTTTCTCCCCAAGCTCACGGATAATCTTGTCCTGCTCCTTGATCCTCGCCTCAACAACGAGTAAGTTCCTCGCCGTCTGCTGGGTAAGCTCCAGAGATCGTAGGAGCGATCGCGAGGATTGGTGCGTGAGATACTCCGAGTTGACATCCAGGAGCGAGTTTGCATCCTCGCGGCCATACAGGGCGAAGGCAAAGTTATATGCCTCGCCATTATCCTCCCAATCTTCCGACCGGGGGGCAGGTTGGTGCTGAGAATCACCTCACTCTTGTCGTCGGCCCAGGTAACCAGTGGGCGACCATAGGCATCCGCACTGCTCCCCCCTTCGCCGAAGTTAGGATGTAGGTGGGGCTCGTCAGGATCTGATGGGTCTGCGTCTTCGCCAAGGTCCCTGCTCGCGAGTTTCTTTCTCTTCCTCGCAGGTTCCTTGACCTTCTCCTTGGCCTTGCCTTTGGCCTTATCCTTTCCTTTATCTTTCTTCTGTAAGGAATCGCCCCTCTCTGGGTGATTAGTCGCCACTGCAGATGCCGAGATGCCAGCCTCCATCGCGATGTCGCCAAGAAGCGACGATAGGTCTATCGGGGATTCCGGTGACTCCTCATCATCACGCGGGTGATTCTTCGGGCCTTGCCGAGAAGGAGCGGCCTCCTTTGCCGCCGGGAGAGGCTCACGCGGAAGAATGCGAGAAGCTGCAGAAGGTGAGATGATGAGGTTAGTCACCAAGCTAAAGTGAGTGCGAGTACGGCAGATGCTCACCCAACCATTACCTTCACCAGGGAAGATACACTCCAACTCATTGTCGCCAGAAGACAACGCCAAATTTGCGACCTCGAAAAGCATTGAATAGTTGCTCCCTCGGTCCTTCCAGCAGTGGGGGGTGGGAGTGGGAGTGGGGTGGGGTGGGGTGGGGGGGGGGGGGGGGGGGGGGAGAAAGGCGGCCTCGGACGCCTGCTGGGATTGGCGAGGAACCCCCTTAAAATTGCCGCTGACGACGACTAGTCGCTCACCCCAGCGATGAACCTTGTTCGCCGTACCGACCAAGGTGCAGATATGGCTGCACAAGAAGAGACAACTTCAGCAGTCACCCCGAACACGAGTATCTTTCGGAAGACGGAAAGGTCAAAAGCAGGAAACAGATGAAGCCGATGATCATCGCCACCGCGTTGGAATTGATTTGGGCGGGGGCTATCCCTAAGTAGCGAAGTATCTGACAATACTCCGGCCACATAGGAAGTCACAGGCCGACTTCAAAGTGGCGAATAGGGAGGATGAGCTCATCCTCTAGAAAGGTGTTGAGTCGTTCACCTTGGAGAGGAATCCTGGCCGAGTATCCCTCCGGCAGGAACCTCTCCTTGAAATCCACCAAATCCTTTTGGTCGGTGGCCGACTTCTTGAAAGTCACCGCAACGAAGTTCTTCGCTTGGCCCACCCGTCGAGCAACATCATCATCGCGATCGACCATCTTTGCAAAGTGCGAGTATGAAGAACGCGAGCAGCAGTTGGCGAGAAGGAAATCGACTGGAAATACTCACAAGTGGAAGAAACAGGTCGACGATGGCGTAATAAATACATCCCCTACTTATAGGCGGAGGTAAGAGGGGGTGTATCGATAAGCGCGCCGCAATAAGCACGCAATAGGTAGACGTCTAGCGAGCAACTCAGGAAGTCGCCGCCAAATCATCGCACCTACGAAGTCGCCGACCTAATCTCGCAATGACCTGCATAATAACATTAGAGAAGCTCGTCGAGTCTACGCGTCGACCTAGCATCTATACTCGCTAAATTGAAGAAGACAAAACACAAGCAACATTGCAATCATCGCAGAATAAAAGACAACAAATTCAAATGCGACATTAATGTTCACCAAATTAAATTACAAATTGAATAAAGCCAGATCTCTACATTATCACCCGCGGCGAGTACACCAAGAAGAAGAAGAAAAGATTGAAGAAAACGCCTAAGGCCTTAGGAGGTCCCCGTGCTGGTCAAAGGGTTGAAGATGTCGCCCAACCCACCCCATGTCGCGTGCGCGCTTACAGTGTTCGGTAGTCGTGGCCATTGCCTCCTCGCCTCTACGAATTTGATCCTCCATCCACGCCAGCCTCTCCGCCGAGCCCATGCCCGCCCGCATGCCGACCAACTCTTCATGATGAAGCTCCCGTCAGTGTTCTGTCATCGCCACCCGCCGTTCCAACTCATTGATCAGGTGGAATCGAGACTCTGCGCTGACCAGGCGCTCCTCGAATTCTTCAGTTTTAACTACTCGCACCTCTAGCGCGGAGATGCGGCGATGGGGCTCGCAAATGGCCGGTTGGTCGAATTTGGCCTCCAACTCGAGGTAGGCGCGAACATTCTCTTCCTGGTACTTGCGGATCGGAAGCTCGACGGGTTCGATCAGCGCGCCTCCTGGAGTTGAAGAGAGACTTGTCAAATAGAAGATAATCATCCAGTTAGCGATGATCCCAACAGAAAAGCAGCGACTATCCAAAAGCAAGGAGTTACCAGGCCGCGGAGTGTGGGTCCTCGCTTCACGGAGAGGACTGCGGGATCGATCCCGGCGAGGAGTGCTTGCCTGACGAGGAGAAGGGCTGTGATGAGTCGAATCTCGCCGCCCTGACAAGGAGCCCCCGCAATGGTCCCTGTCCGTTTGGATAGAGCGCTATCGCGGCGATCCAGGTCTCCTGAAACGGTCGGTGACATGTCCCTTACTGCGACCATCAGATGCTCGCCCTTCCCCGCTGAGCGCAAAGAAGTGAGAGGATCTCCTGTTCCCCCTTCCCTGCGACGATCCCACGGGAGGAACCCTGGGAGTGGAGGCCGAGGAGGGGCGGACGTCGGTTGGAGCAGAAGACTTTGGCGGCAAAGATTGCTCGCTAGTAGCTGCGATGTACTCACAGGCGTTGGTTGCGAGGTGTTCACAGACGACAGAGGCAGGTTACTCGCGGGAGGAGCGACTTTGTCGCTTACAGGCGGTGGAGGTTTCTTGCTCGCCTCAGGCTGCGTTGTCTTTGCCGGAGGATGTTGTTTGTTGCTCGCAGGAGGAACCTGCTTTCCAGAAGACTTTGAGGAAGACAATCCAAAGGGCGTCTTCCCGCCGCCAAGATTGATATGAACGGATTGACCAGTTCGCGGTCTCTGCTGAGATTCAAGAGCGACCAACAGAACTGATCGCAGAGGAGATACCACCAGATGCTCGTCAGGAGTCCCAGTAGTAGGCAACACTACAAAGAGAAGGAAGACCATCAACGCGAGTATGGTGAATTCGGCGACGATCTAAAGTGCGAGAATGAAACCCTAACCTCGCGAGGCGAGATCTGGTTGTGTCTGGGTCTGGAACTCGGTAAGGTTCACAGCAGGATCGACCTGCTGTGCGGGAGGGAGAGGGCATCGGGAGCAGGTTGCTCGTCATTGTCACCAAGACCCATTCGTTCGAGCATCTCCCGGGTACCCGCGGGAATCTCAGGTTGGTTAGCGGCTGGCGTGGCGACATAATCAGGAGCGGGTTTCTGGTTCTTCTTCTTCTTCTTCACGACCTTCATTTTCTTCTTCTTCTTCGGTGCGGGAAGCTAGGCGACATCGTCGCCCTTGCAACGACGTTTTTGGGTGGTCCGACTTCAAGAATTCCTCCAACTCGGCAAGGCTCGTCTGAAGTTCTTCCTCGGCAGAGGGCGACATCTCGCGCGAGTTCAGAGAAGGTGCCCAATGAGAGAGCCACACCCTATTTATAGAGGTTGAGAGTCGGCCAGAAAATGCCGAGTATGCTAGATACTCGCCAGTAGCAGCTCGCCGAATGGAGGGTTGGATGTTTCTTTCCGAGCTCCTTCGTACCTCGCAAAGAGCGGGGATTGTGTACAACCCATATTCGTCGAGGGTGGACACATTAAGGCCACGTGGGTAGAAGTCAAAGGTCAAAACAAAAGTCAAAGTCAATGATCAAGACCAGACTAGCCAGCAGGGGCAGTTGAAGGCCTGAGCGAGTATGTGCGAGCATCCTCCCATACTCGCCAGGTGGGCGACTATAGGAGCTACTCACCAAAGCCGCGCGAGATCCTCTTATAGTCGCGTAGTCGCAGAGTCCAGAGAGGCAACCACGCCGGGTTGAGCCTGGCTATAAATAACCCCCAAGGATTTGCTATAAATAGGACCACAGGGGTATCGAGAATTGCACTTTTTGGCTGAGCTTTTGGAGCCCGTTTTTGAAGACTTGAACCGTGAGATCTTGATCACCCCGCTTGGTCGCCATTTAGATACTCGCCAAGTAGGTGTTTTCCTCATACCCTGCTCGGCCATTTTGTTTGTGAAGGGGAAGTTTCTTCTAATCTTCCGGGTACGTTGTGGGACCTCCCCGGCGCAGCACCCGGGGTTCTTTTCGAGTTCTTTTAGTCTCTTTGCCCTTGCCCTTCGATCCGTGGAGTTGGATCACCGGACCAGTAACCTTAGGATGCCTAGATCCGAATATCTGGAGCCGGGATTTCCAGGATTCAACACTGATCACTTTCTCTTTATACGAAAAACTAACCATGACCTAGTTATTCTCGCTGTTTATGTTGACGACATTCTTCTTACCGAAAATGACTCTTTTGAATAGAGAAAACTAAGAAACATCTTCAGGAGTACTTAGTTACTAAAGATATGTACCCTCAAAGATACTTCTTGAGAATTGAAATTGCGTGATACAATAACTCTATAGCCCTCTCCCAACGCAAGTATGTCCTAGATCCACTTGTGAAGCCGGTCTCCTTAGAACAAAACCTGCTTGGAATCCCATGCCTATTAGCACTGACAAACTTTGGGATGAGACATATCGTCTCCTACAGGACATTATTCGATACAAGCGTCTGGTAGGTAAACTCATCTATATTACCGTAACAAGATCTGACATCTCCTATGCTGTTGGAAGGATTAGTCAATTCATGGAGGCTCTTTGAGAGTGTCATCTGCAAGCTGCTTTAAAAATATTAGAATACACATCAAACGATCTTCAGAAAAAGAGAAAAGATCAAAAATCCACTTCTAGATTCTGCACATATGTAATAGAAAATTTAATCACATGGAAAAACAAGAAATAAACTCTAGTGTCCAAGTCAAGTGTTGAAGATGAATGAAGTATGACTCAGACTGCTTATGAGTTGAAGTGGTTGAGAACACTTCTAAAAGACAAGAGAAATCTACGATTATCCTCTACCGATATTTTGTGATAATAAAGTTGTAATATATATATCCAAAAATCTAGTGTTTCATGAAAAACAAAACATATTGAAGTTGATTTTCACTTCATCAGAGAGGAAATTATCAAAAAATAAATATGCACTCCATTTGTTCCTTCTGATAAGGAGTTGTCTGAAATCTTCACCAAAACAGTTTCTTTCTCTTTTTCAGATACTTGTACCAAACTGAGAATGATCCACATATATGCTCCATCTTGAGAGGGGCGGGGGGGGGGGGGGGGGGGGGGGGGGGGTATTAAAGCCCAAAATCAAAAGCCCCGTGTACTGGCCATTTTGCATGACGTCTCTCTGCAGCAAGCGCCCCAATCACACCAAATCCTTGCAGCCCTTCGTGACACATGTGAGCACGATGACGACCTACCGCTCGATGCAGTCTCCACTATAACAACCACGCAACCAGGAACTGTTCTGGTGGGAAATTAAGGAGACATGATCAAGCAGCGCAAGTCTCGTTCGAGCTTGAGGACAAACTTGATTTGAAGGACGAGGGTGATGTTATGGACTTCGTGCCCAATTATTATGTTGTGTTTTTAAGGTTTTATTATGCCGTTTTTCATTATTTTTTTATTGCCTTTTATGCAGTATTTTAAGTCCAAGTGTTAGGACTTATGTATCTTAGTTATGTTTATGCCCTTGCAAGTCTTTTTAAAGCTCCTTGGGCTAGTGGAATGGTAAGAAAGAAGTTATTGTATTCCGTTTTCTATTGAAGAGATTGTGGTAGCTCTCCTCCCGAGCACACTCCACCTAGGAAACCGCGGTTTCGGCTCACATTATCCTTCACGACTGTCATTCCCGCCTCCGGCGATTCTACCGTCGTTACGGGAGAGGTTCACAACAGTACATCAATGCATTCTAGCAAGGGTTAAGAGTTAACACAATTGATAACTAGAAGAATATATCTAAAGAATAAATATTACATTACATGGAACATCTATATATACATAAAGGGAGGAGCACCCAAACTAATATTAGATGTGTGGGACAAAGGGAAAAGTAATATGGCCATTATAGTGGGATTTTATTTAATTCAACTCTCACTCTCAAGATGAGAGTATATATGATGTAACCTAAGCGATCCGAGAGAGCGGATCCGAGTTTTCTCGTAAAAATCAGAGACGTTCAAATTTTTAAAAGTTCGTTTTCCGTTATTTGAGAGCGCTCTCAATGCTAGGAGGGAATCGTCACGGAACACGGGCAACCACAAGCCTTCACAAATAATAATTTATGAGATAAAAAAACAATAAACAAGTGAAAGAACGCACCCGGCAAGCCAACCAATTATTTAATTAAGCGCATAAAATTTTAAAACTGAATAATGGAGTAGGGTGGATTTTTCCAGGGATTACCAAGCAAGCTACGACCGAGGAAGTGGAATCGAACAGGGACAGTTGCGCAGGGGGATGTCGCGGTCTCGTCGGTGGACGAGCTCACTGTAGAACCGGCCGGAAGAGGGGGCGTGGTCGACGGCCGGCGCCAGAAGCTTCGTCGAAAGGAAGAGGGTCCCGGCCGGAGATGGTCTCGCAGTCGACGGCAAGAACACGAGCCCTCGGCGCGCTGGTGTAGACGTCGGCAACGCTGAAGGAAGAGGAGGGGGCGTTGGACTGGAGATGCAGCGGGGGATTAGCGCCGGGAAGGAGCTCGGGAAATAGGGTAGCGGGAACACCAGACGGGAACAGGGACGAGAGGTTTTCTCGCCCTGTCAAATCCCGAATTGCCTTCTTTTGGGGGCTGACCGTATGCTTTATTGGTAGGAGGCAGCATATCATTTTAGGTAATGTAAATTTAGGCAAAATCATTTTAGGCAAAAGCATTTTAGGCAGCAAAATCATTTTTTGGTAAGTTTTTGAAATGGGAGTCCATTTAATTAATACTCACATGTAATTTGAAATTAATTTTATACGTAATTAATGTAAATGGTTGGCTTACCGTTTACGTCCTATTACTATATTTATTGGACCATTTATTCAGGGTCCCACCGGGTGGTCAAACCGGCGAACCGAACCAGAAAAACAAAGAGGACGATGCAAAAATAAAAGTACAAAATACAGGAAAATGTAAACATCATAAAATCAGGGTGCATCAATTCCCTCCGGGTTGAAAGAACTCGACTCCGGCGAGAATTTGCAAAAGCCAGCAACGGAAAGATCAGGGCGGCGTCGCTGTAACTCAGTAGGGGTAATCCAAGAACTGTCAGTGATAGCACGCCCACGCCAAGAAACAAGGTAGCGCTGATACGTGCCATTCCGAGTATGAAATTCCCGGACATCAAGGACCTGATCAATCTCATCTGTGATAGGCGTCGGTGCGGGCACCAGATCTGGAGGTATGTCCAGAGCTGTGAGCGGTGGTGCTGGGCCGGAAGTAGGTGGATCTCCATAAAATAGCAAAAGGTCTGCCACATTAAAAATCGGTGAAGTACCGAATTCAACGGGCAGGTCGAGGAGATAGGCGTTATCTCTGATACGCTTCCGAACCTGAAACGGGCCAAACTTCCTTTGCTGTAGCTTGTGATAAGTCCCAGGTGTAAATCTCTGCTTCCTGAAATAAGCATACACCCAATCGCCTTCTGAAAAATATAACTCCCGGCGATGACGATCGGCCATGGATTTATATGTTTCAGAAGTTGCTCGCAGTTTATCAGCTATAATCTTATGCAACTCTTTTAAATAATCAATATGTGCTTGCGCTTCAAAAGAAATGCGTTCATGGCAGGGAAGGGAGTGGCGATCAAGTAAGTGAGGAATGGGAAAACCATACACAATCTCGAAAGGAGATTTATTAGTGGAGCGATTTTTAGAATTATTAAATGCAAATTCAGCTTGTGGTAGCGCAAGATCCCATTGTGTCGGTTTCTCCCCTGTTAAACATCTAAGAAAATCTCCCAAACTTCGGTTAACGACCTCCGGCTGTCCGTCAGTCTGTGGATGATACGCGCTACTAAACTCGAGCTTGGTGCCCAGTCGGCTCCAGAGCGTCTTCCAGAAATAACTCATGAATCGCGTATCCCGATCGGACGTGATAGAATTCGGAATGCCATGTAAGCGCACTCTCTCTCTAAAAAATAAATTAGCGACATGTACCGCACTAGAGGTTTTCCTACACGGAATAAAATGCGCCATTTTGAAAATCGGTCAACGACGACAAATATAGAATCTACCTTCCTCTGAGTGCGAGGGAGGCCCGTCACGAAGTCCATCGAAATGTCGTCCCATGGCCTCTCAGGTATAGGTAAGGGGGTGTATAAACCAGTATTTTGAGCATGCCCCTTATACAATTGACACGTCGTGCAGTGTCGGATGAAATCAACAACGCCCTGTTTCATCTTCGGCCAATAATAACGAGAGCTTGCGAGATCTAATAGTTTGGACTGACCAATATGACCTCCTAACCCAGACGAGTGGAGCTCTCGAAGTAACGTTTCTCGAAGTGGACCTTCGCAGATGCAAAGGCGGGTGCCTCTAAATAGATAGCCATCACTCACGACATACTGGGTAGTGGTGTCGGTCCCAGTGTGACTACATGACCGCCAAATGTCTCCAAAATAGGGGTCAATCGAGTATAGGTCACGTTGTGAGTCTAAGGATGTGATGCGTGGGTGGAGGGTGACTAATAAGTGGGAACGACGACTAAGTGCGTCTGCTACTCGATTTGTGACACCAGGTTTGTGCTTCAGATGGAAAGTGAACTCCTGCAGGTAAGCAGCCCACTTGGCATGACGCCTGATCTCCTTTTGGGAGTTCAAGTGCTTCAATGCCTCATGATCAGTATTCAGCACAAACTCGCGCTGGATCAGGTAATGTAGCCAATGACGGAGAGCCTGTACGATGGCATAAAACTCTATGTCATACGTGGAGAATCGAGTTTTTGCCTCGTTCAGCTTCTCGCTATAGAATGCTACAGGACGACCCTCCTGACTCAAAACGGCTCCAATCCCTATAATCGATGCGTCACAGTCAACCTCAAAGATCTTCTCAAAGTCAGGGAGAGCTAACACAGGAGCGCTAGTAAGTCTATCCTTCACTAACAAAAATGCTCGCTCCGCTTCCTCAGTCCAGATAAACGTCCCTTTTTTCAAACAATCAGTCACATGGGCGATCAACGTTCTAAAATTTCGAATAAATCGTTTGTAAAAAGAAGCTAGCCCATGAAATCCTCGAGCCTCCGTGATCGTCCTAGGGCTAGGCCATGATTCTATCGCCTTGACCTTCTCTCAATCAACCTTAATACCTTCTGATGAAACGATGTATCCTAGGAAGGTCAGGCTAGCAGTCATAAATGTGCATTTCTTCAAATTTACATACAATTTATTCTCTCGTAGGATATCTAGGACCTGCCTAAGGTGAATTAAGTGCTGATCAGAATCCAGGCTATAAATCAGAATATCATCGAAATAAACCACTACACAAACTCCAATAAGTGGTCTAAGCACTTGATTCATCACGCGCATGAAAGTACTAGGGGCATTGGAGAGCCCAAATGACATCACCAACCACTCATACAACCCTTCTCTCGTCTTAAAAGCAGTTTTCCATTCATCCCCGGGGCGTATCCTAATCTGGTGGTATCCACTCTTCAGATCTATCTTAGAAAATACACGGGATCCACTAAGCATATCCAACATGTCGTCCAAACGGGGGATGAGAAAGCGATATTTGATTGTTATTTTATTAATCGCTCGACTGTCTACGCACATACGCCAAGTCCCATCTTTCTTAGGAACTAATAATGCGGGGATGGCGCACGAGCTCATACACTCTCTAATGTGACCCTTTGAGATCAGATCGGTCACCTGCCTATGGAGTTCTTCGTGCTCCTTCAGACTCATGCGATAGTGGGGAAGATGAGGTAAACTGACTCCAGGCATAAGGTCAATACAATGCTGGATGTCTCTCATCGGAGGGAGCTGATCGGGTAACTCCTCCGGCATGATCTCAGCATATTCTTCAGTCAGTGGGAGGACAATACTAGGGATATCAGCTATGGTCGGGGAGGTATCTAGACCAGACAACATATAAACGACCTCACTATCCTTCATCTCCTCCTGAAATTGGGGCCCTGTCAGTAACATTGTGGCGGAGGGGAAGGATATGGCCGACACAGTAGGTGTAGGGTGTGAAGATCTCTCAGGGGCTCTAGGAACAAGACTGTTCTTCTGGGGAAGTAGAACGATCTTGCGCCCATGGCGCTCGAAAGAGTGAGAGTTCTTCACTCCATCATGGATAACTCGTCTGTCGTACTGCCAAGGCCGTCCCAATAGGATGTGACAGACCTCGATAGTGGCGACATGACACCAAACAGCGTCCTGATAGGTGCTACCGATGGAAAACTCTACGAGACACTGATGTGTGATGGGAATAGTCGTGCTACTCGTGACCCATGATAGACTGTAAGGTTTTTCTAGCGGTTGTGACTTCAGCTTCAGCTTATCTACCATACGTTGAGAAACAAAGTTCTCCATACTACCGCTATCAATGATGATGGAGCAGAACTGCCCCTGAATGCGTGCGGTCGTACGAAAAATGTTGCTTCTCAACCATTCGTCGTCAGTGGGAGCTTTGGGCGTTAGGAGACTATGTTGGAGAACACACACTAACGATTCAGGCTGCTCTCCCTCAACTTCGTACTCACTCTCTAACTCGGGCTCAGGAGTCGGGTCAGGATGGGAGTCACTAAGGAAGACCCCATACTCAGGTTCTGACCCACTCTCAGAATCAATGACGGCGACGAAGTGGCGTCGCGGGCACTCAGAAGATTTATGTCCCGGCTCCATACACTTGAAACATCTAAAGGTGCCAGCCTGTGGTCTAGTGCCGACAATCTCCTTGCCTCTAGTGGATGTGGTGGGTAAGGTGGGAGTGCTCGGAGGCAGAGCGGGACGAGGGGGTCCGGCAGTCCGAGTCACCGAAGTGGAAGTGTGAGTAGATGGGGGCCTATCAGTAGACTTAAACCCGGAGGTCCTCTTCTGCGAGGCCTCGGCTCTACGCGCGCGACTCGAAACTTCTCATAAGTCCTTATAGTCAAATAACTCCAGTTGATCTCTAAGGGAATATCGTAATCCGTTCAGATATCGAGAGACAACCATGTCATCGTCCTCTCGGAGATTGAGGCGAGACTGGAGTACTAGGAACTCGTTCGTATACTCGTCTACCGTTGACTTATCTTGTCTTAAGTTGTGGAACCTACGATATAGGGTTTGCATGTAATCATGAGGCACATACCGTTTTCGAATTTGTTCTTTAAATCCTGCCCATGTGGTGATGGGTGGCATGCCTAAATTAAACCTAGTTCGCTCTATTTGTTCCGACCAAACTAACGCGGGACCTTTAAGTCTCATAGTGGCGTACTCAACCTGCCTAGCTCGGGGCATTTGCTTCCAAGCCAAGTAGCGGTCCATCCTGGCACACCAATCTAAACAACGTTCGGGTTCTAAGTACCCTTCAAAGTCTCCAACGTCTAACTTGACTCCCATGTCAAGTTCCAATCTTCTTCCAAGCCAAGCTCAAGGCTGATATTGAGAGGAACATGGATGAACTAAAAGCTGATATGGATAATATCTTCCAAACAATCTCTGGCACAATAACTGCTGCTCAGCAAAAGAAGTCAAAGAATATATGAAGAAGCCAGAAAGGGGGAGGATAACGATGCTATAACAAATTCTGAGCTAGCCCTCAAGCTCCTGCAAGGAACTAGGTTAGCTTTGAACCTTCCTCTCCTGGACAGAAATAGGGAAGAAGATTGGAACTTCCCAAGACAGGAGCAGATTTCTCAAAATGTCAGACTGGCAAAAAGAAGAGAAAGAGAGCATGTAATGCTAGTGGAAGAATTTATGGAAAAAACAAAGGGATGAGCAGTCTAGGGATCCAGACTTTGAGTATTGGAGTGAAGACTCCAAAAGTATAATACTAAATGCCCGGCTAATCCATGGTCAAATCTGCAAAGACATTGATAAGGTTTATCCATCTGATTGCGAGAATCTTACTATTGGAGCTCTCGCATGTCTTCTCGCGGATCCTGCCCGTGGCGCCTCTTTTAGAGGGTCGCCTTGCGAGAACCCTGCTGACGGAGCTCTCGCGGGTCTTCTCGCAAATACGAGGACGGTCATGAGGTTCGACAAGTGGCTCGGGTTCGAGTTCGGGCTCAGGTTGTGCAAGCTCTAGTGGCCCTGGGTTCAGGTTTACTTCATTCACCGGTGCGCGGTTTATGTGTATGGTGGCTTCGATATTGTTAACCGAAGTACGCAACCCATTCATAACGTGTGTGACACTACCTATGCCCGTGGTGAGAGTCTCTACCGTTTTCATTAATTCACTCATTCGTTTGGCTAAATCCCCAACGCTAGTTTCTAAGTGATCGACTCGTTTATCCATTAAAAATTACTTGATTTTTTTGTAAAGTTTTAATCGAAATAATTAAATTTTTTTTTTCTTTTTGAAATATTTTATTCTAAAGGTAGGACACTTTAAAAAAAATAAAATTTCAGAAATATTTGAAAACGAGCGTTTACCCGAGCGGGTAGAAAAATAATTTTGATTTTGAATTTTTTTTTTATATTTTTAAAGCCAAAATTGTAAAACTCAAATTAAAATTTTTTTTTTAATTAGTTTTTTTTTTTTGAAAGATATACGGATCGATTGATTCGCGATAGGAGCGAACCAAAAAACGCTCTGATACCAAACTGATGTAACCTAAGCGATCCGAGAGAGCGGATCCGAGTTTTCGCGCGTAAAAATCAGAGATGTTCGAATTTTTAAAAGTTCGTTTTCCGTTATTTGAGAGCGCTCTCAATGCTAGGAGGGAATCGTCACAGAACACGGGCAACCACAAGCCTTCACAAATAATAATTTATGAGATAAAAAAAACAATAAACAAGTGATATAACGCACCCGACAAGCGAACCAATTATTTAATTAAGCGCATAAAATTTTAAAACTGAATAATGGAGTAGGGTGGATTTTTCCAGGGATTACCAAGCAAGCTACGACCGAGGAAGTGGAATCGAACAGGGACAGTTGCGCAGGGGGATGTCGCGGTCTCGTCGGTGGACGAGCTCACTGTAGAACCGGCCGGAAGAGGGGGCGTGGTCGACGGCCGGCGCCAGAAGCTTCGTCGAAAGGAAGAGGGTCCCGACCGGAGATGGTCTCGCAGTCGACGGCCAGAACACGAGCCCTCGGCGCGCTGGTGTAGACGTCGGCAGCGCTGAAGGAAGAGGAGGGGGCGTTGGACTGGAGATGCAGCGGGGGATTAGCGCCGGGAAGGA
This sequence comes from Dactylorhiza incarnata, assembly GCA_033032865.1. NCBI lineage: Eukaryota > Viridiplantae > Streptophyta > Magnoliopsida > Asparagales > Orchidaceae > Dactylorhiza > Dactylorhiza incarnata. The sequence goes on from JAWHQI010000198.1 coordinate 5,182,495, forward strand.
GCTCGGGAAATAGGGTAGCGGGAACACCAGACGGGAACAGGGACGAGAGGTTTTCTCGCCCTGTCAACTCCCGAATTGCCTCCTTTTGGGGGCTGACCGTATGCTTTATTGGTAGGAGGAAGCATATCATTTTAGGTAATGTAAATTTAGGCAAAATCATTTTAGGCAAAAGCATTTTAGGCAGCAAAATCATTTTTTGGTAAGTTTTTGAAATGGGAGTCCATTTAATTAATACTCACATGTAATTTGAAATTAATTTTATACGTAATTAATGTAAATGGTTGGCTTACCGTTTACGTCCTATTACTATATTTATTGGACCATTTATTCAGGGTCTCACCGGGTGGTCAAACCGGCGAGCCGAACCAGAAAAGCAAAGAGGACGATGCAAAAATAAAAGTACAAAATACAGGAAAATGTAAACATCATAAAATCAGGGTGCATCAATATATCAATCATTTTAGCTTAAAAATATTATCGATGAAGTTGTTACAACTCAGGTTTTTGGTAAAGATATTTATCAGTTGATCTTATCCCTTGTGATAATGGTGTGCAAATATTGCTTTTCTCCACGTGATCCTTGATGAAATGTCTGTCAATTTCAACATGTTTTGTTTTGTCATGTTGAACAAGATTATGAGCAAAGTTGATAGTTGCTTTATTGTCGCAATAGAGACGTATGGGTTTCTCGTCTTGTAGCCCCAGATCCTGCATTATAAAATGAAGTCATAGTCTCTCTGCATATCTATTGTGGCATTGCTCTGTATTCTGCTACTACACTTGACCTTGCTACCACATTTTGCTTCTTACTTCTCCAGGTGATGAGATTTCCCAACCAAAGGACAATATCTGGTGATTGATTTTCACTCTTCTTGACTTCCAACCCAATCAACATCCGTGTATGCTTCAACATTCACATGCTTGTACTGAGAGAATAGGACATTATACGTGGCACTCGCATAACAACTTCTTGATGTCTCAATCTAGTAGAATGCATGTACCTGCTAAGAATCCCAACTGTATACGTGATACCAGGATGAGTGTGTGTGAGGTAGATAAACCTTCCCACCAATCTATGGTACTTGACGGATTTCACTTTCTCACCATCCATGTCGTCATTGAGTTTACATTTTGATACTATGGGGGTATCTGCTGATGCACAACCAAGCATCCTTGTTTCTTCTAGAAGATTCAAGACATATTTCCTTTGAGAAATGCAGATTCAACGATCTGACAGCGCAACAGCAATTCCTACGAAGTATTTCAACTTTCCTGGATCCTTGACTTTGAACTCATCGCATAGGCATGCTTTAAGCCACGAGATTTCTTCCAATATCATTTACAAAGACTTCGAGAATAACCACAGTCTCTGCTATCCTTAACAAAGAGAGTATGATTAGAGTGACTCTATTTGTACCTTAATAGAGTCATGACTTTTTGAAACTTTCCAAATCAAGCTCGGGGGGGGGGGGGGGGGGGGGGGGGGGGGGGCTGCTTCAAACCATACTGAGATTTTTTCAAGTTAATAAACTTTCCCTTCTAATCCTTTCTTTAAAAATTTGACGGAAACTTCATATATGCCTCCACTTCGAGATTGCCATGCAAAAAGATATTTTTGTCTAGTTGTTGCATGTCCCAGCCCAGGCATGCAATGTATGTTAAAACAATACGGATAGCCCATATTGTCCATAAACGCAAATGTTTCATGCGAGTCAACTCCAGGAGCTCAAATATACTACTGAGTCAACAACGGTATCCAAGAAGAGATATTACATTGCAATATAGCCTCTTGCATGGAATTAATGAACCACGACATAACCAAAGAGTTCTCTGATTCGCATTGTCCCCAATTGGACACAGACTTTACTGGCTCCTTAATAGCACCGTTAACATAGGCAAACAACCGACGACTCTTAAGGGCCAAGGCAATAGACTGAGACCAAGAAAATAATTTGTAGTATCAAGACGAATAGCAGTAATATGAGAAATCATATGATCGTGCCCAACCTGGGAAAATCCAGCGGATTATAAGCCGTCACGAGAATCAACCACATCAGACATTATGAGATCGGAGAACAAAAAAAGGCTGAAGAATTTCGGATTAGGTCACAAACAGCCACCGAAAGATCGCCGGAAATGCGTCGTTGTCGTAAAATTTTTGGACACCACCAATAAGACCGCCCAGGATCCTAGAGCATTTAATTCTTGAGGGTCGAAGCCAAACAATGCCTGAAGAAGGAGGTAGAACCCTTTTCATGTGAGGAAGCATGTGGATGAGAAGAACACTAGATCGATGATATAGGAAGATCTAGTGAAACCCTCAATAGGTCCTCCTAGTATGTGATAGCAGATGGAAAAACGAAACTTTTTTGAAAAAAATCCAGCAAATCAGACGGTTGCCGGAGGAGGCATCCGGAGGAGCCGATCGGCCCACGCGCTGATCGACACGCTACATGAAGAGTAAAAGCTTGCGATGGGGGGAAAAGAAGAGATGGGAAGGGAGGGATCGGTGGTAGAGAGGTTAGGAGAGAGGAGGAGAGGTGGACGAAGTCGACGGATCGAGCGAGAGAGCAGAAGGCTGAGAGGCTAGGGCTCTAATACCATGTTGGAACTTCACGATCGTGTATAATTTCAGAATAAAAGAGGCCCTTTACTTATAGTAGAGGGTATCAAAGGTAAATAACTTTAAACATTAAAATAAAAAATAACTATTTACTTCTAACACTGAGCATTGTCAACGCTATATTCTTGAGGTCACTAGATCTCTTCTTTTGTTAACTTATGTACTCGTTCGATTTTAGGTATGAACCTCACTAAGTAATATGTTTTTGATAAACAAGATTCTTATTTATGTTCTTGAAGGCACATCTCCTTATCGTAGAATTTATGGTCACATCCCTGATTATTCTTTTTTTGGGTTTTTATTGTACCTAGTTTTTCAGTTACCTTCACATAAGTAAAACAAGTTGTCCTCAAGATCTGTTGTTTGCGTTTTTCTATGTTATAGCTCTCAGCATAAGAGATATGAATGTGCCGATCTTGTTGTCAGATGTCATGTTTCTTTTCATGTTATTTTTTTGAAGAGTATGCCCTATTATCCTCTTCCTCATCCGCCAGTTCCCTTGACTTGAGCTTATTTTCTTAAATTGAGATACTAGCTCCACCCACCTCTCTTGTTCCACATATTTCATATGAACCATCATCACCACCTAGTCCCCCTAAGCCTTTTTGGTTCGCAAGCAGCACTCTAATTCCATTATTGTTGTAATACTTACCGAAGATCTATTATGATTCCCGTGGTTCCACCTACCTCTATTGATCCTTTTACTACCACAACACCTCTATGATTCCCGTGGTTCCACCTACCTCTATTCCTTGAGTCCTCGTCATGCTACTCGACAACATCACTCTCTTATCATTTGACCTTATCCGCTACCTTAACTTTTGCACTTTAGTCCTTTCTTTCCACTGCCTTTAGTCACTGAGAGCCCCAAGCCTACCAGGAAGTTCGTATCTGTAACATCCGTAATTTTAATGCGAGCGTAAATCTAATTTCAGGGTCCGATCGCGAGCGCAAGTAATCGAGCCAATTCCTAATCGAGGTATGAATTTGTCGTGGTTAACTGTTGCGTGCAAGTGAATATTTTATCTTTAACGAATTTATTTAGGCACATTTTAAGGGTCCACAGGCCCTGATTCACTCATAACGTAAGTATTATGAGGTTGAGTGGCATTCTATTAATAAACTCAAAATCTTAAATTCTCCTCTCTATTTAGAAACGTGCACAAATTTCAGCCTTTCCCCCCCACATCAAATTCACGGTTTCATTTAGGATAACCGCAACTCACACGGTTTCGTAACCGTTGCCTCCTGCGTTTCTTTATATCGTCCTCATCGCTCGGCAGACAACGCATCGCGCATGTCCATTGGCTTCGTCGTCGACAGCAGGAGCAGACAGCCTCGATCCCTCCAAAAACCCTAGACGCCGACTCCAGTCCAATAGCAGGAGCCGACGAGCATTTTTTCGAGTGGAAGTCGTTCCGTTCCAGTCCCGGCAGAAGTGATTCCTCCTCCGCAGAAGCCGTCGACGATCTCTCCCCTTGTGGATGCCCGACGATTGATCGACTGGAGGTGTTAGTGCCTAACTCCCTCCTTCTGATCGCAGCAGACCTTCATCCTATGGGAGACGACAGCAACAGTCCTTAGGATTTTCTGTTCGTACGCTAGCCGCCGATTGATCCCAGTGAGCATAGATTTGGGGAAAACTTCCTCTCCTCCCCATATAAGGGCATACTTTCAAGGGAAAAGTACCTTCCCATCTGGTAAGTATAAGTCAATTTCAACTATGTTCAGTGTTCGGTCATTAGGCATGAATCCTACTCCTCTAGTAATTTTAGAAATCATAGATCCCTTTTGGTTGGTTGGGAAGTGATTTCAACCCCAAGTTTGATTAGTATGTTATTATGGGTTAAAAGTATGTTAAATGCACTTTTAGATTCCTTGAGAATATACACCGCCTTGTCAATCGGAGATCAAACTCGTGAGTCAGAATATTTCTCAAAGGAAGCTATGCCGCCACGCCTAGTGTATGAGCGACGTAATATCAATGTAAGAAACTCTATTTCTTTTGGGTAGACATATCACATAGCATCGCATATATATTTCTGGTATAGATGAGAAATTATTTAAAAATATGCACATAGATTTTGTATTTAATAATTAGTAAGACACGAATTAGGGGGCACGAATGATGATTTTTGCTCGTGATAGATTGAGGCGCACAATCTTACTCCTAGGGCGTAGCAGTCCATATGAGCCTCAACTTATGGGGAGAAAATACATCCCCTAATAGATTAGTAGATCCGAGTCCAAGTTCGTGGGACATAGAACGAGATGCGTTCGTTAGTAAGGACTCGAATCGTTAGAATACGCATGAGAAATAACTTATCGTAGAATGAGAATAAGAATAAATCATAAATGCCCCAAATTCAAGCATACATGTTTCAATTACAATTGAACAAACATTTATGCTTACAGTCTTTGATAGAAAAGCATGCTTACAAACTGAATATAATCATTTTTTGGTATAACACATGTATTTCTTTTCTTAGTATGCACACATGTTTTCTTCTAAAATTTTAGTGTCACTAGGAGAAATGGCTTTTTCTTACTCTCCAGTTGGGCTGACCCATTTTTGGGCTGATTATTACAGGGGTCACAGGTGGGGTGTTGCGCCTAGGATGAGTGCGTTTGCCGATGTTCCCCTTATAGTTTGTTTTCATTCAATTGTTTATTCCCTCGGTACTGTTTTATGATATTGGGCATGTATTCAGATTCTCTAATGTTTCTTTGTATCAGACTATGTATAAGATTTCAGTATTTCAAGCATTATGACTCTTTCAATTTTAGTGGCTCTGTGAATTCAAATTTTGAGGTACTCTTTCACCCCACCCCCTTAGCTTCTTTTACTACTTCCATTGTAAGTACTCTTTTAGCGTTTTTCACTTATGTTTGCTATGTACCATTTTTATTACCGTTACTTGGTTTGCTTCTTATCATGGGGCCCGTCTGGACTGCTGATTTGTGGTAAAACTAGGTCGGGGTGTTACAGTATCATACATGAGTGATGGAAAACTATGGATGAGTTAAGAGCCTCAGTGCAGACTACACATGAGATATACCCTTATCAATTGATACACATCTCATACCTTGTAAGTGATGCACACGATCAAAACCTTTGTTGATGGCACCATTCATAGATACATGGCCAGATTAGTTGTTAGAGATTTTGTTCAATAATATGACGTCAATTATAAAGAGACATTCGCCATTGGTGTGAAAATGACTACAATACGGATCACGCTTGAAGTTGTATCTATTCATTCCTGGAATTTTTCTAACGATGTGAAGAATGTCTTTTTCATATTGAGTTGTTTGAGGATGTCTATATGACACTGGGGTGGCTCATTAAGGTTGTTTGTTTCATTGCAGGCTATTATTCGGTTCCGTTCATGCACCCTCCACGAAGTTTACTTTTGTTGTATGTTGATCACGTAATTATTACTGGTGGAGATTCTACACATATCAGGGAAGTGAAACAACACCTGAGCACTCGGTTAGAGATGGAACGATCTTGGTTATCTTCACTACTTTCTTGATTTTGAGGAAGATCATTCTCCTCTTGAATACCTTCTATCACAACAGAAGTTTATTGGTGAGAAACTTCACAGAGCAAATATTTCTAATACTCGCATAACAACTAAAACCACTTGAGTTGAATCTCAAGCATGGTTGCATAACAACTAAAACCACTTGAGTTGAATCTCAAGCATCGTTGCATAACAACTAAAACCACTTGAGTTGAATCTCAAGCATCGTTGCATAACAACTAAAACCACTTGAGTTGAATCTCAAGCATCGTTGCGAGGATGGTGATAGTTGATCTTCTTGACCCATCCAGACAGAAAACTTCTTGGCATACTCATTTATCTCATTATCCGCCAACATGATATCTCTCATGCAATCCACATTGCAGAAAATTAGGCTCCGTTTGGCATGGTGGCGGCGGTCGTGAATATGAGGGTTAAACAGTCATTTGTTAACGCCCACCTAAGAAACTTCATCGACTTTTATGTTCAAACGGATGAAGTTTTTTAGGTTGTCGTTAACGAATGACAGTTTAACCCATGCGTTTACGACCGCCCCACTATGCCAAACGAAGCCTTAGTCTTTGCGCCTTGCACTGCTTATTACGCAGCTTAACTGAAGATAATTTGTTACATACGAGACACCATATATAGATCCTTATCTTTCTCCTCAACCGCACAACTCTTCATGCCCATTTTGATAATTATTTGACAGGAAATGCTAGTGATCGACGATCTACAATGGGGTATATCGTGTTCCTTGAATTTTCTTTGATTTCTTGAAAATCAAAGAAGTATGATATGATCTTTTGACCAAGTGTTGAAGCTAAGCACAGTGCAATGACAACTGCTGCTAAGGTTACACAACTCCATTGGCTTCTGACCGATATAAGCATAATTGTTTCTAGCCCTATTCCCTTATATTGTGACAACGCTTCGCTATCTAAATTACATGTAATCCATTTTTCCATGAACAGACGAAATACAGAGAGATTGACTGTCACTATGCTAGCCAGCAATACCTTTTAGGAAATATTACACTGCCACACACTTCACCTCAATTGCAAATAGCTTATTTCTTCATAAAGGCCCATTCAACGACATGTATTTCTTTTGGGAAAACTCTCTATTGTTAACCAATCATTCATATTATGAGTTTGCGGGTTTTTTTTAAATAGAACATTATTTTTTAGTCTCACATTGTATACACAGAAATATTATTTCTCATAGTCGCTCTACTATATATATATACCTCCCCTCTAAGTTTGCTAAATTACAGGTTGCACCCCTCTTACTTTTGAAATTACAGAAACCTCTCTTGTAAGTTTACATTTCATACCATCCATGCACAAAAAGACCACCCTAAGAATTTACTCCAAGGGGGAATTTACTCCAAGGGGGTATTTTTGTGCATGGATATTACGAAATGTAAACTTACAGGGGAGGTTTTTATAATTTCAAAAGTAATAGGGGTGCAACATGTAATTATGCTAACTTCCAAGGGATGTTTTGGTAATTTTATATATATATATAATTTTTGAAACTTATTTTATAAATTTCATGTCTAAAACAACATATTGAATTGATATAATCATTCAAGTGTTATACTATTTAAGAGATTAGATTTACATAATAAGTCTAGAAAATATTAATAAATGTAATCCTCTAATTAATTATATTATCAGAATGATAAAATTGATAAATCTACTATTTAAGGAAGTCCCACATAAATAAGAGAGTAATATTTTGAGATTCACCAAACAAAATTTATAGATATTATCATGAAAACCTAGCGTGAGATAACAGTCCTAAGACAATGATCAACAAATCCTGTACTGATTCTTGTAATATAACTGCTCCTAAGAGGCCAGAGGAAATCAAAAGCGCATAGAAAATATAGCACAAACAAAATTTAAACAAGTTCTTGAACTCACGGTGATAAACTGAGCGGGATCATCAAGACTAGTTGATCCAAGGATAATTTCCCTCTTAAGCTTAGAAGTAAGTTTATGAGCTACCCGAAGCTGTTGAAAGCCATTTCAAGGATGAGAACAAAGAAAAAATTTAGCAAAAGTATTAAACTGCTTAAGTACAGCTGATCACCTCAGATCGAGTGGCTCCCCCGATGATAAAAACAAAAATGCGCTGGCCCATCTTTTTAAAATCACTAGAAGCATGTCTAAGAATGGAATCACTGAAACACCAATAGCATCAAGTGAGGAAAAGCCAAAAACCAGGGGAATAACTAAAACTGTCAGTCTAAAAATATGTGGATTATACACATGATTATCAACCTAGAATATCCGTCATCGGAACCACGAGGCTTAGCCCACGTTGCAGTGCGCCTGGATCTTATAGAGTGAGCAGGCTGGTTAGGATTTATTCCAACTGATGGACTACTTGAATTTGCATGGAATGAAGGGCTTGGATCATTCAAACACTGATATTCATTCTTCGGTAGATCACCCTTGCTAAGCTTCTCAATGAGTTCCTGTGAGGCATCAGATTTAGATGCAAGCATTAAGCTAAAGAGGGAAAAAAGCTGCAGCCCAGAATGAATATACTAATACTACAAATGATGGAGGATAGTTGCATGACTAAGAACAACAGCAGGAAACAAAACTGAAGAACAAAACAAGAAGCAAAAATAGACAAAAGATAATACAAATATCATATGTATAATATATGTAGGTATTGATGACCGCTTAATACATGTCCTGCAAACTAGCCCTAGACCATACGGGTCCATTTGTTTAGACATAATTAGGGCCTTGGAATTGAAAATAGAGATCCAATTCAATTTCCGTTGTTACTTTTGTGCTTCAAGCGAGGAACTGGAATTCATTTGAATTCCATGAATTCATTTTGAACAAAATCCAATTTTTCTCAATCTACATAGAAATTGGAGAATTCCTTAGGATGCTTCTTTCCTGTGATAGGCATGATTTATGTTGAAGTTATCATATTTTATATTCCGGTCTATGTATTAGAGTCTACTAGGAATATGTCTATAGGTTTTGTCCCACATTGCCAATTCTAGTTTACGAGTCTTTGTAAGTCCTTTAAATACCCCCTTTGAGGATGAATAAATTGAACTTTCTATTTATCTCTTAATTCCAACATGGTATCATTCAAAGCACGAATTGTTTCTGCCCTAATATTTTTGTCTCTCGTTCCCATGAGCGTGCTTCGTCTGCTTCTGCGAGACGCATGAGGGCATTGATTCCGTTCACTACTCCAGTCTTTCTCCCGTACGCTCGCGTGTTGTCTTCCGTAAGCCGCTCTTCCAGACGTCGGGCCTCCCCTCCGCCGCTTCTTTCGTCGAGCCCGTTTGCCGATCCCGCCCGATGCTCATCGACGAAGAAGACCCTACCTTCCATCGATGTGAATCCCGCCGACGATGTGAATCCCACAACTATTCCCTTCGAAGATCTCCCATTAGGTACAAAGATTTCGTCACTTCCGTCTTCTGCTCCAGTCGCATCCCGTTGCTACTCTCATCGACGATCCTATACCAGCCGCCGCAGATCCCGTCTGCCAATGAAGACCTCTCAGCTGCTCATCGACGAAGGCATCTGCACCCGTGGACGACGACATCGCTGGCTGCTTCCGCTGGCTTTATCGATCCCGTCGGCAGCTTCTGTCGACAATCCCGGTTGTTGCATCCATCGACGGAATGTCTTCCTCTCCGATTAACGATCGAGCCACTGCTTTGTCCACATCTAGTTGTTCTCATTGGCTGCCCTTTCAGATCGCTTCTTCGATGACAGAAATCTTGTCGACTGCTTCTGCCCTCGATGCTTTCTCATTCAGTTGGTTTGTTCCAACCTCAGACACTCTGCTGCCCCTGATCCAGCAGCCTCCAGCCGCTGCCCTTATGTTTCCGGCGATTCCATCTTTTGCAGCTTTGGTGCTCGAAGGGCATTCAACTTCCAGTCGCTGCTAGCCCTTCCGGGGTGTTGATCTCTCGCCGATGCTGAAGCTTCGTGTTGATTTGGTTGTTTATATGTATCTTTAATAGTTTTTTGCATTGTCGTTGTTCTTGATTTCTGTATGTTTACAGTATGCCTTCTTGAATGTGTGTCCAACGTGAGGTGGAGTGTTTGGGACGAAGGCGACTTAGATGGTATTTCCCGACTCTCTCCTTAGTCCCACACGACTCTCGCCTTAGTCCCACACGACCCTCTAGACTTATGTCTTGTGTTGTTTGCGTCTCCCCAATTTTCTTCGTCTATGGGTATGTCGTATGGTCTTTGTTGGTTAACCTGTTTTTCAGCGCGTTGCATCGCATGGGAGTATTCCCGGTGTCCTGTCTGTATTCCAGCGTGTTGTGTCATGTGGGTACGTGTCGTGTAGGATTGTGTCATGTGAGACCACACTTTTTGCGGATTATTCACGATGGATTATCCCCGACGTATTTTTCCTCAGTGACACGTCTGATGATTAGTCCCACATCGCCTACCTACTTTTCCTTGATCATTATATGATATCGAAGCTGGAGGTTTCTCATTTAGTTTGAGGGGGAGTGTTAATGTTATTGCATTTTATATTCCGGTCTATGTATTAGTGTCATCTAGGAATGTGTCTATGGGTTTTGTCCCGCATTGCCAATTCTAGTTTATGAGTCCTTGTACGTCCTTTAAATACCCCCTTTGAGGGATGAATAGATTGCACTTCCTATTTATCTCATAATTCCATCAATTTGAAATGAGAAAGACAGCTACACAAAAACACTCTCAATTTTACCTTTAGGACTTGGTGAAGATTAATACAAATATTCCTGAAATAGTGCATGTTTTGATCCCAAGACATGAACAACTGAACATTACTGAGGGCTTCCTTTATTTGATTTCCTTGGGATGCTTCTTTCCTGTGATGGACTACAAGACAATAAACATAAGTTTCTTTGTTCTGTTTGCATCTTCAATGCTAATGTATCTTCAATGCTAACTAGAAGGACTTTCATATCTTATAATTACTTAGAAACTGTTATGAACTATCTAGAGAAAGGGCAAGAACTAGAGGAAACTATAGGAAACCAGAGATTAGGGTTAGGGTTTGAGGGAGAAGAGAGGAGAATACCTTGCTAATGATCTTTGATAATGAACCAAGGAGGAGGGGTTGGGTATTTATGCCCACCAAACCCCTAGGGCCGGCCAGCCCCCATAGGGGCTGAACCGGTGCGGTTCAGCCCCGGTGCTCCTTAAATTAATACTGGCGGGCTGAACCGGATGGTTCAGCCCGGACTTCCACCGCCTTCTCCTTTGGTCGACGTGCCCAGTAATCGAATAACCTAGTAATGACGCTGGGCGTAACATTCCCTCCCCCATCAAGGACCAGCTTGTCCTCAAGCTGGAGGCGGAGAGCGTGCGGCCCCTGGAACAAATCGGCTCTGGCCTGTATCTGAGACGCGACCTCTGTTGGATCCGTAGGCTCCGCTCTACTCGCCGTAACGAGGGTCATCGTACTATCCGGTGCCCCTAGGCGTTCCACGCTGCAGGGTGAGATCTCCTTTACCCGAGGCAACTTGAGGCCCTCCAAGCAGTACCCCTTCCCGTGCTGACTGAACTCCATAGCCATCTGGTCCTAATCGAAGGTCACCCGCCGAAGTTGCTGCAGCCACGGTACGCCCAACATCATGTCAGAACCCCGGATTGGCAATAAGTAAACATCAATATGCCTTGTGTACCCCTGTATCTGGAGCTCCACCCCTTTCATCACTCCCTCGCACTGCAGTGTACGTCCATCCGCTACCCTTACGTGAAAAGCTGCGCTGCGATCTATGACACACCCCGTCTTCTGGGCCACACCGGGTTGGATGAAGTTGTGAGTGCTCCCGCTGTCCATCAAGATCGTCACCGTCTCCCTGCCGACCCTCCCAGCTAGGTGTAAGGTCGGAGATGGGGTACCCCCCTCCAGGGCCTGGAGAGATACTCCAAAGTCGTCAAAAGCCAACTCTCCCTCCTCTTCCGTGCGAGTAACATCTTCTGCTTCCTCCTGCAGTATGAATACCTGGACCTTCTGGCAAGCGTGCCCTCGGGTGTACTTCTTATCGCAGTTGAAGCATAACCCCTTGTCCTTTCTGGCCTGAAGCTCCTGCCACGTCAACCTCGTCACAGTAGGACGGCCCCCGGTCGGTGGTTCCTGCTTGGGTACATCTGCAACCGTAGGTGCCCGACCTGTCGCCCGAGTCCTCTGCCGATTGCACCGCTCCTCCTTTATCCTGGCCAGGCTGATGGCATGACTCAAGCTGCGTGACATGTAGGCGTGGACCTCGTCTCTCAAATGGTCCATCAATCCGGATACGAAACAGCTCAGCATCGTACTCTCCTCCCAATTGACCCGGTTGGCCAGCCGTTCGAACTCTGTCCGGTACTCTGTGACTGATCCTTTTTGTCGCAGCTTCTGTAACATAGCCTCTACGTCTTCGTACTCCAGAGGCCCGAAGCGAGCCGAGAAGGACTCCGCAAACGCCTCCCAGGCTGCGTAATTGCGTCCCCTTAGAAACCACTTTGTCCACTGGAAAGCGTCATCTTCCAAGTGAAAAGACGCCAACTGGACCCACTGCCCCTCCAGAATCTCCTGGTATTTGAAGAAAAGTTAAGCTTTCTGGATCCACTCCAAGGCGTAGCCGCCTTTGAACTTAGGGAAGTTCATACGTGTCAGTTTGGGTTGCATGTACGGTCGTGGTTCTGCATGTGCTGGTTGGTAAGGTTGCGCTGGAGCCACTGCGGGCCCGGGCCATCCCCGGTCCAGTCTGTAGCCTCCTTGCTGCCCTCCACCCCATGGGTTGCCATTTCCATAGTCCGCCGGTCCTCCATATGGCGGTGGTAGCGGTAGGATGCCCGCCACACCCCCGATTGGGACCGCATTCACTCCAGTAGGTCGAAAAGGGGCTGCTCCCTGCCCTGGACCCCGCCACGAGGGACCCGGCTGCATTCCCGGTCCGTTCTAGGCGGACTGGGCGCCGAACGGCCCATTCGGTGCCGCCGACCCTTCCGGCGGCCTCCAGCCACCTGGCCGGCGGTAGCCGACCTCCATCAAGCCGCCGTTGGCCGCTCCAGGGGCCCCGCACCCCTCCTGCGCCGATCCGCTCGTGCGGAAGGCGTAGGTGCCGATCCGCGTGAGATCGGCTTCCGCCGATCCCGATACGTGGATTCCGCCTCCCATAGACCCGGATCCGGCCCCTTGCTGCGTTCCACTTCTGATTCCTGTGTCGTTCTGCGCCGGAGGATGGTAGGATGCTTCGGTTTCGGATCCCTCCGCCGCGTGGGATTTTCCCTTCAGATTTTGCACGAGTAGGTTCTTGATCTCCTCCATGCGCGCGTCCAAGCGATCCTCTAGATTTTTTTGGGAGGATTTCACTTGTTCTTCGAGCGCCGCCATCGTGTCCGACAACCCTACGTAGTTCTCTTCGATGGTGGCCAAGCGTACATTCTCGGCTTCGGTGCGTGTCACCATGGTTGGGGGAAAGATCCTCTGATACCAAAAGTTAAGAACTATCTAGAGAAAGGGCAAGAACTAGAGGAAACTATAGGAAACTAGAGATTAGGGTTAGGGTTTGAGGGAGAAGAGAGGAGAATACCTTGCTAATGATCTTTGATAATGAACCAAGGAGGAGGGGTTGGGTATTTATGCCCACCCAACCCCTAGGGCCGGGGGCCGGTGCTCCTTAAATTAATACTGGCGGGCTGAACCGGATGGTTCAGCCCGGACTTCCTCCGCCTTCTCCTTTGGTCGACGTGCCCAGTAATCAAATAACCTGGTAATGATGCCGGGCGTAACAGAAACTATGCTATTTTATTTTATATGTTATGTAACGGATGATGTTTTTGGATATAGAAAAAATTATTGTACAAAACTCCATTTTTACCAACCAGTTTATTGGCACCGCTTTTCGAACAGCTCGGCAAATGGAGATTTACCCAAACAATTTTATACTGAAAACTCCATTTTTCACAGACAACTTTTTCAAACTCCATTTCTGACAGCTCCCTTTCGATCAGCAACAACTCTCTCAAACAGAGCGTAAGACATTTTTTGCATTGATAAGTATGATGCTTTCTCAGTTTAAATTTTTTTTTTTGCAGCCGGGTTAACATTCTCATGGTATATTGAGTTCCATTCGGTTCGTTAAAAAGTTAAAACTTGCCAAGAATAATAAGTCATTGGAGTTGTTCTAAGATTGTTGATGGCGTCAGTTCATTGATCCGATCATCATATCTCTGGAACTCGATGCTGAATCACTATCGCTAGAGCACATGAAAGTTGTTGGATCATCCTCAAAATTTCGGGAAGCTTCTTCTCGTCATCCGAAGACCGCTTGCGGTGAAGGTTCGTCGCTTCGATTGCCATTTTTCTAACAATCTACGCTATACCACCATTGCCAAAGAAAGACGTCGTCGGGACGTCTAATCGTCATCAGATCTCTGGAAATCGATGTTGAATCACCATCGCTAGAGCACACGAAAGTTGTTGGATCATCCTCAAAATTTCGGGAACTTCTTCTCGTCATCTCAAGACCGTTTGCGGTGAAGGTTCGTCGCTTCAATTGTCATTTTTCTAACAATCTACGCTATACCACCATCGCCAAAAAGGCGTTGTCGGGACGTGTAATTGTCATCAAAATTTTGGGGAGCTTCTTCTTAATGTTAAACCACTAGCGGTGATGGTTAATCAATCCAATTATCGGATATCCCGCAATCTCCGATGGATCACCGTCGTTGGGAAAAAGAACATTGTCATCAATCTGATTGCTCCTGGTGACGTTTCATCAACCGGATCTCCAACAATTATTGCCGGAATAACAACATTGGAATTCAGATCAATTTCAATTTTTACAGAAAATTGAATTGATCTCTATTGAAATCAATTTATGTTCTATCCAAACGACAAGACAAGACCCGTTTGGTTAGATAAAATTGCAACTGGACACAAAAATTGAGTTAATTGCAATTATTTCCAGAATTGAAATTGATTGGAATGTTATTATTAACATAATGGAGCGCTTCTAGGGACGCAAATTCATAAGCAAGAAGCAAGCCACGCAAATTCATAAGCAAGAAGCAAGCCATGCAAATTCATAAGCAAGAAGCAAGCCATAGAGGCACAAGAGAGTTCTTATGTCATATTTTTATCACATTCTATTTTGCATGATCTTATAATGTTTGAGATATTTTAATATTTTGGATTGTAGGTGGATTTCCATGTAAAAGTACCGAGTATTTAAACTAACAAGTGATGAATGAAAAAGGTATAACGTCCCGGCCCTCCCCCTTAGGAGCCACGTAGGCACGCTACCGGGCTGCAGCCCAAGCACCCCAAAGCCTCTCCGCACCACTATTTCTCAGCAACGACGCATTGTTAAAGTCGGGTCCAGGATTGCACTTTTTGTAACGGTCCAGGCCAGCCAACACGGGACCCAGCTGGACCGCCGTCACCCTCCCGGCCCAGGCCCGACAACACGGGACCCAGCTGGCACCGAAAGGGTTCAACCTAACCAGATGGTCTGCAGACCATGCACCCCAACCCCTCTCTATCCCACCACAGGGCATAGCGGGTTGTTGGAGACCGCAGTCCCCCTTTGATGAGAATTGAGCCAGTTAAGCGGCAGCGCGTGGACTTCACATGAGGTCACCCATCCCGTGACTACTCCAGCCCGAGCACGCTTAACTATTAAGTTCTTCCACTCCTCATCACCAATTGATCTGCAGGTCAATTGGTGATGAGGAGTGGAAGAACTTAATAGTTAAGCGTGCTCAGGCTGGAGTAGTCACGGGATGGGTGACCTCATGGGAAGTCCACGCGCTGCCGCTTAACTGGCTCAATTCTCATCAAAGGGGGACTGCGGTCTCCAACAACACGCTGTGCCCTGTGGTGGGATAGAGAGGGGTTGGGGTGCATGGTCTGCAGACCATCTGGTTAGATTGAACCCTTCCGGTGCCAGCTGGGTCCCGTGTTGGCGGGCCTGGGCCGGGAGGGTGTCGGCGGTCCAGCTGGGTCCCGTGTTGGCGGGCCTGGACCGTTACAAAAGGTACGCAAGTTTAACCTAATCCCTCTTCTCTCTCTCCTTAGCCGCGCCACCCTCTCCCCTTCTCTCTCTATAACCTGTTAGTGTCCTCATGTGTTTTAATAAGTCAATTTGGTCTGATGTCATTATGTCTTGTAATTATAAGTCGTATTATATGTGTCTTTAGTTTAGTTTATTTGAAGTATTTTCTGTATTTTTTAATTAGCCTAAATGTTTGGGGGCTTATTGCAAGGTATCTGTGTAAGGCTATTTAAAGACCCCTTGGGTCATGGAATAAGAAAGGAAGAGTCAAGTTATCTCTTCTTTATCCTCTTGTGTTCTCCTCTCATCCAGGGTTAGGGATTTGGAAGCACTCCCTAGAGCTCCCCGACTCGGTTGTCGTGACAAGACTTCATATTATCTCCACCACCATCATCTTTACTTTCGGCCGCCTCTGGGACGCTCCCCTTTAGGGTTTGAATCCACATCCTCGCTACCACAATTGTGAATCCCAATGAGGTTCATAACACTCTCTGCTACCCCTCCCTTCTCTCTTTCTTCATGGTAGTTATCAACATAGACCGCTACGAGGACCATAAGGAAAGGAAACAAAAGGAGAGGGCCATCACCTTTAATTTGGTCCTCCATTGACCTATGCCAAGATCTACTTCAAGGGCATATAACATCTTGGTATCAAAGCCAAATGTCATGAATAGCAAGCCGAGTCAAATACCAAACTCAAAGAGATGCTAGTGAAGATCCTTGCTAAATCTGTTGTAATCTAAGTGAATGCACGTCTAGTAGTGGGTGAGGTTCCGATCTACTATTCCTACTCTAGTATGATGCAAACATGCGAGTTATGACGACAATAATTAATAGTATGATATGCCCCCGTTCATAACATAGTAAGCAATAAACATCAACCCACGCATTTATGTTTAAGCAAGATAGATTTCTTTGAGGCTAGCAAGCGATGGATTTCCTTCGCAGGGAGGGCCAAAGCTAAGCGTGTGGCGAATAACTCCTTCCGGTGGTTCACAAGTATATCTAAAACAATATTCCACAAGTCAAATATCTAAACAAATGAAGGAACCAAACACAGTAGATTAATATTGAATGACAATAGTTCATACAACAAGAAAACACTTACAAACGCATGGGGGCTGCCCGAGATGTGAAGATCCGGTGAAGCACGGTGTGGTGTAGACGATCTGGAAGGGAAACAGGGGCTGGCTGGACTGGATCTGGCTGTATGGAGCGGGATCGGGTTGTGGGAGGGTAGATCGGGGAGGTTGGCGGCTTGTAGGGGGCTCTAGGAGGTCGGCAGTGGGGTGTGGGTATCAGGTTGTAGAGGAGAGAGGGGTTGAGGGGGAATGGCGGGCTACTGGAGGCCTGGAGTGGGGAGGTGGAAGGCAGGGTGACTGAAAGGAGCGGCGGTAAGCAGAGAGGTGGCTGGACGGGCGGCTGCAGGCAGTAGATTGGGAGGTTGTTGCTGGACAGCAGGGATGAGGCGGCGGCTGGTTGTTTGGAGGGATGTAGGGGTGGCGGTGGAAGGCTTAGAGGGTGGAGGAATGAGTCTATGGGTAGGGGATACCTTTGGGGAGCGGGAGAAGGTCTAGAGTCATCACCTAGGGTTACACAGAGTCGGCACCGTGGAGGGATCATTTGAATCCGGGATCTCTAATCTCCAAATTCTGCAATAAGGTTGGTAGCCCTCATAACCTCCTATTTATTATAAAAAGACACTTAAGGCACCCTCCATCAACGTTTATGATTGGCAGTGGATGCGGAGGGCCCGATTACAATAAAACAACTTAAAAACAATAGTAATATATGAAATCAACTGGAAACGACGAGCCGGATGCATCCGTGAAGTCGGATCGCTGATCCGATCAAGTCTTCCTGTGGGAATAAACGAACATGGGTCCCGCCTTGCGGCGTGGCAACATCGATGGATCTGATGGATCCCCATCACTAAGCGTGGCATGTCACCGCCATGACCAACGTCCATGCATGGCTGGAAAATCTTACCATGGGGTCGACGATGCCAACCCACGGGCACAACGGGTCGACACGCTCCTCTCCCAATCAAGCCCATCAGTCTACGCGAGTCTGTCAAGTGGAACACTCACGTAACCGCGAGGAGAGAGGGGGATGGGAAAGAACCCCTGGGCATCTTTAGCACCCACTCCACCATCCATGGTTCACCAATGGGATCTCCATTGAGCCGCCTCGCTGACCTATTGGTGGAATCATGAGACCAGGTCCCCTAAGTTCTCATCGCAAGAATGAGACACATTTGGAAATTCCAACAACTTATGAAGGACATGAATCCTCGATCCATGACGAATTCCTTCCACCTCGAAATGAGCGTGGAATCATGACACGCTATGTGAAATTAGATTCCCCTCTCTTCGTTGTGTAACATGACCCATTAGAGTGACTTACGCACTGTGAAGAGTTCGTAATTCGACAGATTCATTGGGCAAAATGGATTGATGTAGAGGTATTTCATTTGGTGGGATCAACTCAATTACGGCACGTGCAACTGTTGTGGAAACATCTCAACAAGAATTGAGAAGCTTTTAAACATTCCTGCATTTTTTGACCTTGGCCATCACTATGCAATAACAAGGCATTGCGGATATCGACCGACATGTCCGACATGCCAGCCAACATAAAGATTTCATGGACAAATTGATATGTTTCCGATTTTTTTTCCCAAAATATCCTTTTGGAATATATCAGCCGATATATCCCGACGATATATCAATTGATTTTTTTCATTTTATTTCATATTGCATATATAGTTTAATAGACAACAAAACGAAACTATTTCGTTGTCTGGGTTGTTTTGTAACTTAGCTCTCGACCCACTTCATGCTTCCTTTGGCTTTATTCTATACGCACGTATGCCGTCGACGTCAATTATGTTTGATCTTTGGATTTTGGATTGGAGATTCCTTATCTTCGATTGTTGTCGACGACTTCCGGGTTTCTTGTTTCTTTTAGTTTTCTTTCCGGTATTATTCCGTTATTACTTATGTAACATAAAATGTTTATACTAATTTGATAGATTTAGAATTTCAATAAATGCTAAATTGTTAATATGTCAACGTATATAAATTAAAAAAATGATTATATGCATATATAATTATGTATATAAATATTTAAAGATTAAAATCCGATATATGAAATATCCCCGATATATGAAATATCACCCAACTTGTTATTTCTCATACATGGAAGGACACACGTTTGGAACTTACAACTTATGGAGGACATCCATCCACCATCCATGGTGATTTCCTTTCACCTTGAAAAGAGGGTGGGAACATGTTATGCTATATGAAGTCAAATTGCCCTCTCTTCGATGGGAAACATGACCCATTGGAGTGATTTATACGGTGTAAACGGTTCTTCATCAATCAGCAAACTCATTGGGCAAAATGGATTTTTCTAGAGGTCTTTCATTTGGTGGAATCAACACAAGTATAATAAGAACCAACTATTCAGGAACATCCCAACATGAAATGAGAGGATTTCAATGATTTTTGTAATTTTCAAATTGGGTCACCACTCCGCAATAACCGGGTGGGAGAACTAATTTCCCAAGCAAACAAAGTTAGTTGACGAGTATCTCGAGCAATTTCAGACAACTGCTCACACGTGCTGGAGTGCAAACTCAATCCACCTGAACCAATATTCACATATACAAAAAGCCTCCAAAAATAGCTCCGGCTGGATGTCGAATTCCAGAATCCTCTAAACTTGGCTACAACTATGAGCATTGTCAGGATCTGATTGGTAACTACAAATGGCTTGAGTTGGATGAGTGGGATGAGTATAAAGAGGACTAAGAATTAGAAGATCGTGAGATTTCCCTCCATGCTATATCAGGAGTTCGGAAAACTCAAATTATGAAAATTAAGGCCGCTGGTGGGCCAACAATTACTCACCTTGGTGAACTCGAGGAGTACACATACTTCATCAGTGAAAGTGTTGCTCAAAGGTTGAATCTTCCCATCCAATCTAGACTGGGGATGCAGGTTGTTGTTATAATATCTCAAAATTTTGACCCGACCAATTAACCACCTAGGAGACCTAGGTGGTTCAATCGACCTCTTTTGATGATTCTATTCCGGGCAATGAGACCTTGTTGGCCCAATGAACCGATTACAATTGGTTTACCTTGAATCTTGAGCTACGGTGACTCAAACCAGTTTTTTGAGTAAATGAATTCGGAATCGACCTCAGTCAATTGCATTTCACTCGTATGACCCATAAGAACTCAACGATGTTCGTTTCTTTCCATTCCGATGAGAATCGTAGAAATTGGCCAAAACGGGTCGCGTCGAGCTACGCGAATATGACTTTTTGAGCAAATGACCTCATAATCGATCTCAGTTGGTTCTGTTAGACTCGTAAAGTCTATACGAGTCCAACGAAATCGTCCGCACTAAAAATTCTGAAGAATATCGAAGAATTTGACGTTCGGTCACAGTTTTAAGTAACGTGTTTACCCAAAAAGGTAAAATTGAGCAAATGATCTCAGAATCGACCTCAGTTGGTGTCGTCAAACTCGTAACATCAATACGAGTCCAATGGAATCATGCGCGCTCAATTCCGGTGAATATCAGAGAATTTGACGTTCAAACGTGGCTTTTTAAGTATCGTAATTATCCATAAGGTGAAATCGAGCAAACGACCTCAGAATTGACCTCAGACAGTTTTGTTAGACTCATAATGACGACACGAGTCCAACAGAGTCGTCCGCGTGCGATTCCGACATCGTTAGAGTGATTTCGACGTTTAAGTCAAATTGGGCCGCAAACACTCCGGGAAGCGTGATCAAATAAATTCGGAATTGACCTCAAATCGTTCCGGAGGATGCGTATCGACGAGATAGTCGTAACGAACCTGTCCGAGATATATTTCGAGTTACCTAGATCGATTTACGAGACTTTAAGTGGGAAAAGGAGAAAGTCTCCTATATCTTGAAAATATAATATTAATTTTAAACTAAAATCAGTACTCCGTCGTCTTCCTGTCGGATGCTTGCCCGACCAGCCGCGCCTTCCTCGAAAGATCGAACTCGCCCCTCCCCACTCCTCCATCTACGGTGGTCCTCTCTTCCGGTAATAGCCCTAGCTTTGACAGGCGAGCTCACACCTCTCCACTCCATTTCCGGCGAGCTTCCAAGCTACCTGACGAAAACAACCCTCCAACCTCCAAACCATAGCAAACTGAGAGCTTCTCCTCTCCCATTTTCTACGGCCGACCACCAAGGATCAAGGTCAGCAAGCTCACTCCAAACCAAGCAGGTCTTTTCTCAGACCAAGCTCCTCCACTAAGCAGCCCCGAAATCCCTCCTCCAAGTCCAACCCAACAACGTCACTCACTCCATGGCAGACCACTTGCTGCCCGCCATGAAATCCAACTGCCACCTCTTTTTCTCCGGCAAGCATTTCCAACGTTTGGCGTTCCTCATGACAAGCTTTTGATAGAGAAGAGGCAAGGATGCACTTGCTGAGAGGATCGATGATCTTGAGAAGGAGCCTTATGATTACCAATACCATATGAGCCTTCTCCTTATTGAGAAGAAGACGAGCTTCTAAAATTGAAGAGCTCAAGCGAGGATTGGCCGAAGCCAAGGCAAATGCGAAACCAGAATGCACCCGGGAACTGCAAAGATCCGGCCACGTTCAATAGGATCCGGAGACATTCAATCAGATCCGGTCATGAATGGGAGTGATTCTCAAGTGCCGCCTCCGCGGTGATCGGATAGCATGCATGGATTTCGGTGAGTTCCTTCCCTCCACCCTCTGGACCGTAGATCTAGGTTTCTAGTATTTAGAGCTTTCCGTCGTTAATGACGCTTATGGCTCGGTTCATCGACGGCGAGAGTAGCCATGTATCCACAAGGCCCTTTCGGCGTCGTAGAGGGTTTAAGAACCCATCTCTTGTGATCCTTGAGCCATCCTTGCCAGTAAAGACGAATCGCGGGGTTGAAAATAACAACGAATCGCGGGGTTGAAAATAACAACGAATAGCAGGGTTGAAAATAACAACGAATCACGCGATGAAAAATATTGATGAAACGCGCGGTCAAAAATAACGACGAATCACGCGGTGGAAAATAATGTTGAAACTCGCGGTCGAAAATAACGACGAATCGCGCGGTGGAAATTAATGTTGGATCGTGTGATGGAAATCGACAATGAATCGTACAATGCAAATCAACTGTGGATCGTGCGATAAAAATAACAGTGGATCATGCGATGAAAATCGACGATGGGCCGTGCGACGAAAATCAACGGTGGATCGTGTGATAGAGATTAACGATGAAGCTTACAGTGGAGACTTGCGGTGGAGACGTAATCAAATCTGTTGTTTACATAGTTCGGACTTAGGGTAGAGTCGTCGAACCAAGCTCCAGTAGCATCACCGATTACAATAATATATAATCAATGACATGATGTCTTCCAAGGACATTGTCGATTCCGCCAACAAATGGTAAATACGAGACGGATAATCCCAAATCATTGTTTAGATTTGAAAGGTTATTAGGATAACTAAATCAATGTACTTTATTGTACATAAATCAGATTTTAAGTGACACTGAAGTGTCTGATATTACGTGAGTTTGTAAGAATCACCTTGGGGATATTAACCCTTGAAATGCTTAGACAAGCCTGATGACCAAACAAATATAATGAACATAGATTGGGATAATTATTAGGATTAGACGATTATGATGAAACCAGGATCAAGTACGGAATAATGATAGAAATCTCGATGTTATGAATCTATATAACTTCGACGTAATAGAATGAAGTATGATTAATGTGGTTACCAATTGAGGTTGGATTGAGGAACTTGAGTGGATTTAATTTTGTTGCAAGAGGAGAAAATGGGAAAATAGAAGTGCATATTATTCTTCCACAAAGTGGCTATTTATAACATTACAGCAAGACTCTTAAACCGGACTCACGATGTGAGACTAAACTCTTAAAGACTCTAATAGACTAATATAATAATAAACTCATAATTCCAACACTCTCTCTCAAGCTGAAGGGGGGACACTTTAGCTTGAACACATCAAATAACGACAATGGAGGTAAACGATGCGGGACAAAATATCAGACAAGCCACTGGGGGAAAATCCAAACCGGGGAATCAAGCTGGGGACATAGCCACACACGACGCTGACCCACACACGACGCAGGACCCACGCACGACGTGGACTCACTGGGAAACCGGTCAACCAACATCACCTACACACACAACATGCAAAAGAAAATGAAAGGTATGGAGCAAATCATCAACCGGGCAACCGAGGATATTCTGTCGGGGATAATCTGTTGGGGATAATCCGCAAAAAAATGATCCCTCACGACACAGTCACGCACGACACGGTCCCACACGACACAACCTGCTGAGATTATAACAACCAACACAATCGTGTCCCAACACGACCAAACGAAAGAAAATATGGGAAGAGTGGAACGACCAAACAATCGTGTCCCAACACACGACATAAGCCTGGAGGCCGTGTGGAACGACGATGAAAAGTCGGGAAAGATCATTTGAGTCACCTTCCTCCAACACTCCCTCTCACGTGGATAACATGTGCATATAGGCATAACAAGACGATACGAAGCAAATACTAACAACAGACAATTAAAAAACCGCATACAACGATCAAAAAGCAACACAACTTCAGCTTTGGCGAGAGATCGGCGCCCTAGAAGGGTATGCGGCCGCTGGAATCGACAGGAATATGAGGGCAGCGGTTGGATCTGGAACAGCGCAGTGGCCGAGGCATGATGGGTAGCTGCTAGAGGCGGCTGGAGCACATATAAGAAAGCCGGAGCACGTCTGGAGGAGGTTGAAGCCGAGAACTGCACAAGGAAAGGAATATCTTCATCGTTGAGGAGCGGGTAGCAATGGGATCGCCAAGAGCAGCGGATGCAGGGGACGACATCGGGATAAGAAGACGCTTCATTGACTAGAACCACATCGTCGACATGATCTGGGACGACAGCAGCAGCAGGCTTGACGAGATCAATCGGGAAGAGAGATCGAAGAAGACGTCCCAGACGGGAACTGCGACGAAAAGCGCAGACAAAGTCGACGATGTCGACTGGAAGAGCGACGAAAAGCGGCAGACGAGATCGACTGGAAGAGCGAGCGGACAAGCTACGACAAGAACTTCGAATGGAACCGCGAAAGCGGAAGCAATCGAGAGCACAAGCCCTAAGCCTCACAGGAATGGAAGCAGACGAAAAACGATAGGCCTCAACCTGGCTCTAATACCATGTTGCAAGAGGAGAAAATGAGAAAATAGAAGTGCATATTATTCTTCTACAAAGGGGCAATTTATAACATAACAACAAGACTCTTAAACCGGACTCACGATGTGGGACTAAACTCCTAAAGACTCTAATATAATAATAAACTCATAATTCCAACAAATGTAAAGATATATAAATGGTTGCACGTCTACAGACCGGTCTCTTCCTAAATCACAAAATCAGTTGCAATACTTTTATGAGACCAAATCTAGATTGAAAGAGTATGTGATTTATCATACCTAGATCTAGATGTACATAAGTAAAAAAATAACATGATTATAAATTGGTAGATGTGGGGATGATTAGTTCCCCTGAGAGGGTAGAGTTGTAGGTTGATCGTGCAACGCCCCGGTCTACTGCGGGTGCGCTACAGGTCTGCAGACCAGTGACCCCAACCCATCTCCACGGATCTGATTGGCCGCAACCTCTAATTCCAATGGCGGGTTGTTGACACTGAGGATTGAACCCCAGACCTCCTAGATAAGGGAGCTCTAAACTGGTCCTAATCACCAATTGAGTTGTAGATCGTCTCCCCTAGTTGGTAATGAATATAATCTACTATGTCTGAATGGAATGAAACTGCATGTGAATATTTGTGGCGGGTCGACTGGCCCTGCCGGCGGCACACTCTGGAGAGTTAGGATAGTAACTCATAGATAGCGTCATAGTTGAACGATAGCGTGCCAAGGATTGTGCTTAAATACCCTAGAAGTGTCAAGGACGGACCACTGTCAATGTGTCACCGTTTGGCCACAACGGTGGTACCTGTGGGACTAGATACCCCACGAATAAGAGATCTCAGTTGTTAGTTTGCACTCGATTACGACCGAGCATTGGCGTCTCAACACTTTGCATGATGATTCTATGTCGACATAGTGTGTGTGTGTGTGTGTGTGTGTGCGTGTGTGTGTGCATGCATGGATGTGATGATAGCGATATGTGTACTTGGATAGTATGACTCGGATGAGTCGTGTTGGTTATGGGTTGTGGCACTCTGACGAGGATATGCATGCTTAGCTTGCATTGGTTGTGATGATAGATCATAGTTTCGTTATACCTGATAGTCTAATTTAGATTGTATAGTAGTTTAGGTTGCAAAATCCCAATCATATAAATTCATATGAGCGTTTTTATATGATTGGTTACTTTATGCTTCATGCTTATTTGTAACACTTAATGCGCTACGAGAGTGCGTGTGTTGTCGACACCGCTAGGATAGAAACACTTATGTGTTTTAATTACTTCTCGCAGAGGATTGTTGCTACCTTTAACAACATCATTAGCTCTATAGTTAGCTCAGCAGGTTCATAGATTACCTTATTTTGTATATTAGTATTTATCCGACTTGGCGTGTTACTTGTTAGCCCCCGAACTTTCAATAGACTATTGTACTTGGATTGTAGGCCTCGTGGCATCGTTGTTGTGTGTTTTTTTGTCTCTTCTTATTACCTTTACATTTTTGTGATTTACTACGTGATTGTTAGTCTTCCTCTAGTACTTCTTTCGCTACCGCTTACAACGTACTCAATGCGTGGTGTGATGGTTATTCGCTTAGCATCATCATCGATTCGTAGCGTTATGAGAGAATGATGGGAGAAGGTCGAGATGTTCATACCTCTATTCTTCTGTTATTCCCTTCTTTGTTGTAGATTGATGGTGGTGTACGATAAGATCCCCTGGTCGTGCCTAATTTCTAAGTCAGGGTCTTACAGTTGTGGCCAACGATAAGAAGGTCACGAGCTCGGGCCTTTGTGAGGGGATTCAGATACAGATCCTTGACAACTATTTCTCACTGGATCTCTCATCTTGTTGGATCGATTCAACAATGTTCTGGGGGTGAAAAGACTGAACATAGATGGCCCCATCAATTAGCACTTTCTGGCATTCACAGTGATTTTTTAGTTGACGGGCAAGTAAGTCACTTGTAAGGGCGAGACAGGTGACTTCCTTCCACGGGTCCAGGCACTTCAGAGACAAAAGACTACCTCAATCTTGGTGGACAATTTACTTCCCTTCTTAGATGTATTTGAGGAGCCCATGAGCCTCCTTCCACTAAATCGACAAGATCATCGCATTTGCCTGCTATCAAGTGCTTCATTACGATTCTATCATAACGTTGCCTCTTCCGGCCGAAGGATGAGATCGAATGTTGGTTTGATAAGATGCTCCAACAAGGAATAATCAAGCAAGGCCATCTCCCAGTATTTACCCAAGTGCTCCTAGTCCAAAAAGGAGATACTCCACTAATGATACAACCGTTTTGTTATCCCTTCTGCCAGAAGGATGAGATCTAATGTTGGTGCGATAAGATGCTCCAATAAGAGATAATAAGGCAAAGCAAGTTCCCATTATCTTCTCAAGTGCTCCTGATCCAAAAGGAGGGAGGATAATGTTTCAATGTCTATTACTGCTAACTGAATAAGATGCTTCTGAAAGAAAAGTTGCGCTTTTGGTAGTTGATGAACTATTAGATGAATTAAATGCTCAAGGGTATTCACAAAGTTAAAATGTCCGCATTGGATACAACCAAGTGTGGATGCACCCGGATGACACCGAGAAGATGATCTAACACATGTACCACGATCACATTAAGTTCCTAGTGATGCCCTTGGGCTCACTAATCCCCCCCACCCACCCACCCCACCCCACCACAAAGGCAACCTTACAATTCATGAATCTTTGATGCATACTTATATATAGCAAGTTGAGAGTGAAGCATCTACGACACCTTCAAACAGCCCCATAACACATTAGGTGTTGTAGCCATTTCCTCGACCAGGAGAAATGTACATTCGACAGTGATTCAGTCTCCTATCAGAGTCATATTGTTCATACTTTGGGTGTGTGGTGGCGGGGGGGGGGGGGGGGGGGGGGGCCGCCGGGTTCCACTCTGGTATGAGGGGGAAAAAAGGGGGGAGGGGGGGGGGGGGAGAAAAAAGAAAAAGAGGGGGAGGAGAAAAAAGAGGGGGAGGAGAGGGAAAGGGGGAGGGAGAAAGAAAAAAGAGGGAAAGGAAGAAAAAATGAAGGGAGGGAGGGAGAGAACGCGGCCACAATTTGCGAAAGATAGACATTTGGCTCTCCGCGGAGATCCAAATGGCTCTCCGCGGAGATCCAAATGGCTCTCCGCGGAGATCCAAATGGCTCTCCGCGGAGAGCCAAATGGCTCTCCGCGGATATCTAAATGGATCTCCGCGGAGAGCCATTTGGATCTCCGCGGAGAGCCATTTGGATCTCCGCGGAGAGCCATTTGGATCTCCGCGGAGAGCCATTTGGATCTCCGCGGAGAGCCATTTGGATCTCCGCGGAGAGCCATTTGGATCTCCGCGGAGAGCTTTGTGCTCTCCGCGGAGAGCTTTTTGCTCTCCGCGGAGAGCTTTTTGCTATCCGCGGAGAACTTTTTGCTCTCCGCGGAGAGCCTTTTGGATCTCCGCGGATAGCCTTCTGTATCTTCACTGATTTCATTTAAAGCTATGATTTTGACCCATTTGAAAACGATATTCATCCATGAAACAATTGTTATTATAGACAAACATTACAAATGTACACGAATAATGTTTCTTAATTTACATCAATCAACCACAAAATTTTTAAAGATGTCTGCACAGATCTGGGCTCTAAACATAGGCATATTTTTCTGCTAGTCTACGCAACTCTCCCAGCTCATCAGCCCTTCCTTCGCTATGTGCTCCATATACTTCATAACGAAGACACCGCAATCCACGGAGTTCTCCTGCTGTGGTATACCAGCAGTCAAGTCGAGTTTCCAATTGGAAAATCCTGCGTGGACTTTTTTAACGGTCGCCTTCTGGAGCGCAGAAATCTGCATTAACACAAATTTGTTCGTACATTAGTAACTCGTAATGTACAATACTACAGTGCATGTCAATGAACTGCACTTACAGCTTCTTTAGCGGAAACTTTTCGTTGGGCATTACGCAGAGAGTCATGTATAAGCCACTTCTTCTCTTTAACCATACCCACCAATAAATACCAGTGTTGACTATAACATACTGGCATTAGAATCATTTTGATATTGGCAAGATTCTCCTTGGTAATGCCCTCAAGGAATGCAGCTACAAGCTTAGATTCTCCGTCATTGGACCTTGGGAAGTGCAACTACATAATTTGTAACATTTTTTAGCAATGCAAACAGAATTATTAATGTATAAAGCACTGATAGGGAGATCATACCAAAAAGTTCGGACTGATGTACATAAACGGATGATACGGTTCTTTATCCCGATCTCTACGCAAAGTCAAGATCTTTGCGTAGGCATCAATGTGACAATCTTCGACGTATTTGTCCGTCAGAAGAGCATCCATGCCATCTCGAAATCCGACTATATTCCATTTATTGAATGCTTGGTCGTTCCTGAAACATTAGAAAGTCATCGTCAATATCAATGTGCATAGATCAAAATTTTGAAAATATAAAAGTGTATAATGTCAAAAGGGCACCTCGATGGTATGGCGCTCATACGCTGATGGATGATATCTCTATCTTCTTCAGCTATTAACGGTCTCCCCGGATAGTCAACGGGGTACACATCAATTTCATCCGCCTTTGTAGTTTTAATTTCTCTTTCTCCCAATGGGGAGTCTAGAATATCAGTAATGGAAGTATCGTGGGGGGTAGTGAGGGTGGTAGCGTTTTGGTGGGCGGGGGATCTAGAGATACTCGGGCTAGATGATGGCGAGGAATGATGAATGAGTGTGTCTATATCAGCACTCATGGATTCAAGACGTTCACCTACACTGTGACTAAAACTAATTAAATCACTATGTACTCTATCTATTTTTTTGTCTAATCTATCTACAGAACTATCTATCTTGCTATCTAATAAAGCAAATTGATCTAACATCCTATGTTGGAAATCAATCCAAAACTGTGCCGGAGGGATAGATGGTGTGCTAGGTGGTGGGGGAGGTGCTGATGTGCTGGGTGATGGGGGAGGTGATGATGATGAGGGAGGTGGTAATGATGTGGGAGGTGGTGGTGCAAACTTCATTTTTTTTACTACCCTAGATGGCGAGACTATTGGTTTTCTCTTAAATGTGGGAGGTGGTGGTGTCCACTGTGTTGTCACGTCTGAACATAACAACTTCTCTGTCGGTGTTATTTCATCTAGTACTTCCAACACCTAAAAAGAAGAAATACAACTATTGTATTGGATAGTTCAAAAGTGGTTGTTAATCGAATAAACTAAATTATTTACCTGCTCATCCAAGAGTTTTGCAACAGTCCCCATCTCTTTCATTGAAAATGAGACCTTCTCCGACCATCTTAATATTCGTGGTCTCAACGACGGATAGTGCGGAGCGAAGGTGGTGGTGTGCTCGAGGAACCAAATCTATATCAAACATTGCGATAGTTTAGAACATATTAAACAAATTTCATTTTAGGAATTAGAAATATAGATACTTACAACGAGAACATGGGTGCATCCATAGATGTATCTCATTGAAGACTCTGGCCAATGTTGCAGTTGGCCTTCTTCTGCAACAGGTGGCAGCTTCTCCACCATCGACCTGAACGACCTCATAACGAAAGTATAGATCGCTTCTGGCCAATTGAACTTTTGAAATTTCTCCAAGCTGGAGACCTCCTCGAAGAACATTGGCATCCTCTCCGCGCTCGAGGGGAAGAAGAAATTGCACAGAAGGTGCAAAATCAATATCTTCATCGTCACAGGGGACGACCCTTTCTCCATCGATTGAAGTTCCGTCTTCAAATCGGATTTCGTTAGCGGTCCAAATGGCTTGGTAGTCAGGATGACTTCCTCCCCATGGTTCGGCAGACCCAATATCATTGCCACGTCATTGGGGGAGAAGGTTAGCTCCCTCGATCCAATGACGAAGACATCCTTCTCTATATCATACCAGTTTAGTAGACCGTAAAGAAGGGGAGTGTTCTGCGATACCTTTGGTGCATGGAAGATATGCCAGATGTTGGCATCCATCAGCATCTTCTTCTGATCCTCCTCCAATCGTTCTAGTATTGCTGAACTTAGGCTAACAAATGAGTTTAAATAGCACCTCGAGCTCAAAAAATGGATCTTTTTCTGCCCCATTGATCAGCAAAATTTATAAACATATGTTACAATAGAGGGACAAGAAGAATAAATTGGAGAGAGAAATAGAGGAAGCAAACGGCTCTCCGCGGAGAGCAAACGACTCTCCGCGGAGAGCTATGTAGCTCTCCGCGGAGAGCAAACGGCTCTCCGCGGAGAGCAAACTGCTCTCCGCGGAGAGCTATGTAGCTCTCCGGGGAGAGCCATTTGCTCTCCGGAGAGCCATTCCAATTGGCTCTCCGTGGAGAGCCATTTGGCTCTCCATGGAGTGCCATTTGGCTCTCTGTTTAGATCCAATTGGCTCTCCATGGAGAGCCATTTGGCTCTCCGTTTAGATCCAATTGGCTCTCCATGGAGATCCAATTGGGTAATGGCCTAAATGAGGTACAATTGTATCATGGAATAATAAGTGCAAATTATTGTGTTATTTCCAAATCATTTTTTTACTATAATACATATAAAAAACATACCTTTCATGGTTTCACACATACTGTTGCAAGCTCTTTTTTTTGTTAATATCCTTAACCTTTTGCTTGAGCTGCACATCGGATCGAACCCGAAACTGGTTCATCCCCAACACCCGTGCGACTCGCCCCCAGTACAAGAAACGCTTGGCTAGACTCTTCCAAGACATTTGATCACCAGTCGACGATTTCACATGGGAGCGCTCTGCTGGACTAGTTAGCAAGTAATTGAGCAGCTCCTTCTCCGATTGGGAGAACGGCTCTCCTGTAGCTGGGGCGGGGACGATGGCCTCCATTATCTGATTGAAAGTCGGCAATTGTTGATTTACCATGAATGGAGGACGAGAACCAATCTCGCTGACAGCGGACGAGATGCCCACATTAGGTTCCTCCGTCGTCGTGATGACTGCAGAAGACGCTGGTTGAGTTAAATTATTTGTGGACGGAGTTTCGGCTGGCAATGATTGTGTAACAACCGGCGATGGTTGAATGTAGATGGCGTCTTGATCACCGAGCTCCTTTTGCGCTTCGGTATGCGACTGCAAAGTGTTTGATGTCCTTTTCCTTTTGAGACGTCTAAGATAATCCCAACGATTTTGAATCTCCTTGTGGGTCATCTGAACTAGATCCTCGCGGCGTGCAGCAATGCGGGCGTAAGCTGGGGCGACCACTTTGGTCCAGTGAATGTTGCCGGCATGCCCAGCATCAATCTCGTTTTGAACAAGTCGATCAATGATATCGTCCGCTGATCCTTCAATTACTAGATCGGGCGGGGACGTTTGCAGATCTGTTGCAAGGGGCTGACTTGAACTGTGACTTGGGGCGCCGGTTGTAAAAGTGACGCTTCGAGTTACTGTTGTGGTGACAGTCTCTTCTAACTGGATGAAACTATCCTCACGGCCCGCCTGCGTTGGAGCAATCAATGACGCGGCCAGATTTAGTGCAGTAATGATGCTGCGTTTTGGCGCTGCTCGTTGAATGGGCAATCTGAAACGAGACTGGGCAACCATATCCTCCAAGTGCTGTTTAAGAACCTGTTCTGTTTTTGGCCGAATGAACCGTTTGAAAGCGTAATTGGTGCTATGTAAAGCCGAGACAAGAACAGACCAAATTCAATGCAATTGTGGAATATGCAAGGATTCAATTGGAAAATCTTTTAGATCAAGCAGTTCATCGGGTTGAAGAAATTTGAGAGCCACCATTCTGAGTAAGCGCCGTTCGAAGGGGTTGGTCATTGGTGAAGTGCTCATCACTTTTTCCCAGAGATTAAGGCCTTCTAATGCTGATTGACGTTCATTGCCCAACGCGTTGAGGCTGCGAGATTTTTTATGGTGATTTGAAGAAGAGCTTTGCCCATGCGATGTTGGTCCGGGTTTTCTGCGCTTGCGACTGGACTGAATAGAATGCGGAGTGTTGCTTATATCAGTATGGTTTAGCGGTAGTGCTTCGTCTTCTCCAATGCAGTGATGATCATCGTTCGGAGTCCTCTCCACAGCAGTTGCGGCAACCTCAAGCGCATCGTTCACAATCGCATCGAACGTGTGGCTCGACCAAATTGCATTATCAGCTATTGCTTCGGCAATCATTCCAACGGATTCTAGCTGACCTGCTGGAATTTCTGGAAGTTGAGGAAGGGATTGTCCAAATGCCGCCGTTAATCCAAACTCGCCGTGGCAATCCTCAATCGAGAGAGGCAACATATGAAACATTGTCGACAGAGACGTTTGGGAGGGAGTTATGCCATCGGTCGAAAGAGCTGCGAGATATTGAGTGAGAATGATATGCATACCAGAGATTGGCAAATATGCCCAGCGAGGATCAAATTGGAGTTCGCCGCGAAAGTTGATTTGAGCGACCACGGCATGGAGCAGCAAGATCCCTCCATCCAGGGACATAGTCTCCGGGAAAATGGCTCGTCCTTGACGCCATAAGTTTTCGTTCTTCCCCGATCCACGGCGTAGAGTCGAACGGAAGAAGCGATCCACGACGGTGTTTGACGCCCCTACAGGCGGTGTTAAGCAATTTCTGATGTGCTTTTTCTGCGTCTCGTGGCAAGATAGAAGTTTGGTCGTCACAATGCGCTTCGACGGTGGCACATCATTCTCGTTTTCCCAGTTTTTAATTCGATCCAACAATGCATCAAGTTCAGCCTCAATAATGGAGCCTTCCCGCATTGAAGCATGTCCATTGCCAACAATGATTTCGGCCACGCCAGCCATAAATAGTTCCTGCCGAGCTCGATCTGTGTCGTTCGAATTGTCCCTATACCTCGTGATCAGGTGATGATTGTCTAGGAGAACAATGATGTTGTCGAAATCTTGTAGTCATTCTCGGTCATCGCAGCACTTGTCAAGGTACATGATGAGCAGAGAAGTATCAATATTGTAAGCATTGTACCGGTTCTGCAAACTCCGACCAACAAATCGACGCTCTGCATTGCCCGTAGTCGATGTGAATTGATGGGAGAGAATTTGTTGGCGCTCGTTCATGACGGAGTGCAATCCTTCAACGGGGGAAAATTTCCTGCCATTGAACTCGTCCGTCAATTTCATGCGTCCTGGCACGTTGTGATGATGGTCAGCCGAGAGATGAGTCCCGGTTATGGCGCCTTCCATTCGGTTGAAGAAAGAAAGTTGGCGAGCAATGCAGTCATTGATTAGGCGTGAAAGCGTTGATTCCACTGGACCAAGAGTGCCATTGTACCCGTTACAATGTTGAAAAAATGATGGGAAATCAGGGAACACTGCTGGATCCTTCTGCCATGACGTTTGCCCAATTGCTGCATCCCATAAGCGCATATCCAAATACCACGACACGTGACCACGATATAGTGCGGCTTGACGCATGTATCGAGTCGTTCGTGCACAACGAATCACCTTGGCTGCATCAGCAATGCCGGAACGGGACGTGTACAAGTCGTATGCCATTTGAACAAGACCGACGTCGTGTGCGCTCTGTTCGAAAAGTTGCACAGGATAGTTAAGGATGATGGCTGTCGGGATCAACTTCTCGTTTTTTGCCTCGTCCATGACCTGGAACGTGGCACCACAGCCGTCGGAGGTGTTCGACTTCTTGCACATGTATCTAGCACTGATAGAGAATGCAGTGGTGTCGATGCAATCGACAACTCGCGGGGCACTTAATTGCTTGCGGGAAAGAAAGCCGACTTTGTTGCAAGATGGACATGCACCCGCTGTCACATTGACGCCGTACTGCCGTTCCGGATCAATCACGAACAATGGTTTCAAAAGATACGCATTCAGGTCAGGTCGCTTGTTCCACAGTGGCACTGGCGGATCGATTCGGATGGGAAGGCGAATGCCATCCTCCATCATTTTCACTTGGATCTTGATCCAATCTTCCTGAATTTTGTTCAACGTGCCTGATTGCTTCCCACAAATGCACGGCTCAGTAGTGGGGCGGTCGAAGGCTGACGAATAGAATGGAGGCGTTTGCGTCGGAATCGATTCGGGTAGAATTTCAGGGCAGCGATGAACGAGGGTCTCTACTGATCGTTGTGTTTTCGCAATGTCCCGCAGCACAATGTCAACACCATTCATTGTCGATAAAGACAAATAGTCAAATAATCTAGTCACCAAACCCAAAGGTTAGATTAGTAGCCATAATACTAGGATCCTATTTTGAGTAACTATAATTGGTTATAGTAGCTTGCCTAGGTTATTTCCTACCTCACCTTCCAAATTATATGCTAATTATAATTTATTTCCAAGGATTGTCATAGAAGAATGAACAAACAAACGTTTTTCCTAAAAACAGTAATTAAAAATTTTGGGCTCTCCGCGGAGAGCCAAACGGCTCTCCGCGGAGAGCCAAACCGCTCTCCGGCTCTCCGCGGAGAGCCGTTTTGTGCCAAACGGCTCTCCGCGGAGAGCCAAACCGCTCTCCGGCTCTCCGCGGAGAGACAAAGGGCTCTCCTCGGAGAGCCAGTGGATCTCAGCGGGAGAGTCGTTTAGCTCTACGCGGAGAGCCATTCTATCCTCACGACGGATAGCCATCAGCGGAGAGCCAAACAAATGCGATAATGGTGGATGCGATACATACCTTGCGGAGAGGAGGATGGGTAGGCTGCGCCGGAGAGCTCTTGTGTATAATCGGATTTTAGAAGGAGCGCCGGAGAGCAGAGCGATTACTGCCGGAGACGATGGGGGAGCTGCGCCGGAATCAAACCCTAGAACGCCGAAATGCGAGAGGGAAATTCACGAGGAGAGCGAGGAGAGCGGAGTACGGAGAGGAGAAATGAAGGGGCGCGGGATTTCAGCGAAGCAAAGCGTTATATTTTATATTTTTTTATTATTGCGCTGAATATAATAATAGTATTCAGTCGGATTCAGTCTACCAGAGTGAGGCCCGACCGGGGGGGGGAACCCAGAGTAAATCAATGCAATCAAAGACTGGTCCAGACCACAGACAATCAGAACATTACTAGGATTCCTTGACATAACAAGATAGTATCACAAGTTAAACAAGGGTCGTAGTATTATCATAACACCATTGACAAGCCTCCTAAGGAAGTGATCCTTTTAATGGACAACGGTTGCACAAATGGAGTTTCAAGCATTACAAGACGCTCTTGCCTCTATGCATGTCCTCCGCTTGCTAGACTTACAACAGGTTTTGAAGTTGAATGTGACGCTTCATAGTGTGGCATTAGAGGAATATTACAACTGGAGGGCCATCTCATTTCCTTCTAAGGTCGCAAACTCGTGATGCACCATCTGAAACTTTCCACATATGAACATGAGTTAATTGGCTTGTCTAAGGATTCAACACTAGAGACCTTACTTATGGCACAGACAACTCCTCATCCGCACTAATCATTATGGTCTAAATATTTGTTGAAGCTAACTTATAACACAATGCAAAAACTAACAGCACCGTAACAGCATTGAGAAACAAACTATTAGGACTCTACAGCTGCAAAAAGGAGATGCACCATCTAAAATTTTCGGCATATGAACAGGAGCTAATTGACTTGTCTATGGTCATCCAACACTAGAAACCCTATTTATGAGGCATATAGTTCCTCATCCGCACTGATTATTACAGAAGTATTTGTTGAAGCAAAACTTGCAATAACACCGCAACAACATTGGATCAACAAACTATTAGAATTTGACTTTTCCGATGGAATACCAGGCTGGTTGATATTTTTGTGAACCAAATATATAGAAATTATATTTGATGTAGGTTAGAAAATGTTTCGATTTTAGGCGCATTTTGTTATGAACGTAAAATGCAAAATTGCAAGGTGCATATTAAGATCAATTTGTAGGTCTCCAAATGGGAGACCAGAAGATTGATAGTGTCGGGATTTGCTCATTCCCAATTGTTAACATTTTAACATTGAATACTTCTCCTTGAGCAGGAATTGGAGGAGTTTGGTTCGGAGAAAACCCAGTGACAGTTATAGAAAGATATCTAGGTGATCTATTTGTACGTTAAAGACATTGTTGTTATCATTATAATTGATGTTATACACAATATGGTTTTTCTGCAATCCATAAATTGGGGACAAACATAAAGAAGAAAGTAGACAATTAGATTTCTAAAACCATGCCAATGGAAGGAAGTCATACATGCTCTCATGTTTGATAACTAAAAACTGTGAATATAACTGGAAATTCATACCATTATAACAGGATAAAATCTTGATAGTTGCCATGTCTCTTCTTCATCACTCCGGACCATTCGAGTGGCATGCTTCTTCTATTAGCAAGTGAAAAAAGTAAAGGACTAGTTATCGGAAATTGAACAAGGATGAAATATTAGCTCTATAGTAAGAAAATAATAATAATTCAAGACTTAGGAGCTCACCTTATGAACATCAAATTTCAGTGAGA
This sequence comes from Dactylorhiza incarnata, assembly GCA_033032865.1. NCBI lineage: Eukaryota > Viridiplantae > Streptophyta > Magnoliopsida > Asparagales > Orchidaceae > Dactylorhiza > Dactylorhiza incarnata. The sequence continues at coordinate 5,219,404 of JAWHQI010000198.1, forward strand.
AGCCTCCAGATACTCTTCTCCCCTCAGGCAATGTCAAGTATCTAAGATTGTGTACAGCACTAATGTCATCGGGTGATAATTTTGCCAGCTGAAGTCAAGGTGTTAGCAACAATTTCAAAGAACCTCTGTTTTTAAATAGAAAATAAAAGGTCTATGATAAAGTCGTACATGTTATATAAATTGTTTATGATTTCTTTAATCGTTCTGAAGTCATTATTCACATTGCTGTTTACCAGCAGTAGGCACATTAATGAAGCACTGCAACACTGTAATTGTGCTGTAGCGCCGCTGATCATGTACAAGTTAGGTTCATTAGAATTTTCTGAAGTTGTCTGTCTGAGATTAATTATTATTATTTTTTATCTGCATTAATAATTATTTGTTAGCAAGATCCTAGAATTAGTGTAGAGCCTTTAAGGTCAATATGATATTTGAAATCACTTTATTAAATAATAAGTACATGATCAGAATCGAAGGCACAGCCTTTTGATGAAAACTCTAGATAGTGGCAAAAATGTTAGACAAGGTGATGCAGAACAAATCTACATGTGACCGATGAGATGCCCGCAATCCGATGAACAATTTCAAAGAACCTCTAACTCTAGATGAATGTAAGCAATCACATGATCAATGCAAATGGAACTACAAACAACCCTAAAATGAAAAGCAGAAGAATGCACACACGCAATCCGATGAACTAATGATGACTAATACTAGACCCTAATGCAATTCCCATAATTAACCATGCAAATAATTTCGACGTACAAGTAATTAGGGCGCCCGGTGCACAAAGCATCCCCGCGCAGCGAGGGTCCAAGGAAGGGTCCCACCACAAGGGTGAAATATAGGCAAACATTTCCCTACATTTTTGCAAGGCGTGCAAGCAATTACAACAACAACACTCAAGCCTTTATCTAACCATAGTGGGGTCGGCTATACGGATCATTTGTCGAATTTGTGCCCTATCTTTAATCATAGTCTCACTAATGCCTAAGTACATCATATCTTTCCTTATAGTTTCATTCCAAGTCTTTTTTGGTCTACCCCTCCCCCGTTTAACATGTCTAGTGACTAAACTCTCACAACCCCTAACAGGTGCCTCTAATGGTCTCCTATGTACATGTCTGAACCATCTTAAACAAGCTTCTCGCATCTACGTGTAAGCAATTAAACAACAAAATTTAAAACTCGCACATTTGATCACAATTAGTCACAAACATTCGAATTTAACAAACAAATGATGATTGCAAATTAAATTAAAAGTGCACAAATTAAAAGATGAATAAGAAATGGGTGTCTACTGTGAAAGAGTCAGATTACATTACGGCCAATTATTACAAGCAATAAATGGAATGCCATGGCTGTGGGTAGGCCAACGGAAGATGTAGAGGGTGCAGGGAAGATAAGAGGTGGCTGAGGAGGCTAGATTCAGATCGGTGGCGGTTGTAGAGGGTGCAGAAGGCCAGAGAGGGGTTGACAGTGGTCTGGAAGTTGCAGTGGGGTCACAGATATGTCGTCGGAAGTTCGGAATGGAGGGGAGTAGGCAGTTGGATGCTCGAAATAGAGATGTGTAGGCGGTTGGAAGCTCGGAATAAGATATCTGTGGAGTTGGCATCATAGGGAGAGGGAGATCGAGAGGTGGCGACGACACCGGGCGCATCTCCCTCTGGACTGAGAGGTTCCAGTTCTTTTACTGTGAATCCTTGATGCCTACGTCATCACATAATGGAGATATATAATGGGGGAGTTAGGGTAAATAAAACCTACGTCTATGATCGAGTGATAGGATTATTTACCGCCACTCTCAAAATATAACTCAGAAGAATACATAAAATACAGAAAATCGAGCCGATCACAATCACAGACTCAGAATGTCCAACTGACGATCCAACAAGTGTCGACCCATTAAATCTTCAAATGGTGCGCGATTGAAGAATGGAGATTGTCATGCTCCAGGTGCAGGCCAGATAAGAATGAAAAAACGTACGAACTCTGACGTCGCACTCTCGTCATCCAGCGAAGTCGATGAGGGTCCCACGCAAGGTGTAGAAGAGATAAGAATGAAAACAACTGTATGAACACTGACATCCTCAATCTCAGACACTCCTGGTATGTGTAGTGTCCACATAAGGTCGTCATCCAACGAAGTTGTTGAGGCTCCCACGCACGAAATATGCAACCATATAGGTGAAGGATATGGATACAATGGAGGCGAAGCTGAAAGGGAAGGCTAAATGTCTCAAAAACTAGGTGGTCCCATAAATAGAATCAAATCCGCTACATTGGATACAAGATGATTACTCATATTTCTAGGAATAACTAGCTCAAAGAAATTTGACTCAGACTCTCTCGTGACAGTGTATGGACTTATTCTCCTAGCACTTAGATTCATAATTGTCCCCAGTAGGAACCTCTCAAGTAATGTTAATCATCACTCAATCACCTTCTTTGAACATTTGTTTTATCATGCGATTATTCAAGCAAGTTTTATAATTTTCATTACTTAGTTATAACTTATGACAAGGTATGAAATACAAATCATGCAACAAATGCAAATGATAAATAACTTACCCGATAGACTAACTAAGGGTAGACCCAACATAGCAATGTGAGCCACTAAAATGGGTGGCTTATCCAACAATTCTTATGGTAGGTGTAGAAGTACTCGTCGAGTGTGCGACAAACACCCAAATGACTGCAAGAGACATCAACGCTAAGATGTGAGCTCATAAAGTGTCAAAAGCCACTTAGGGGACGCAACTCGTCAAGAGGCTCACCTGGTGGTGTATAGACGAATACGTTGCGAATGCAACGATCACCCGAAGGAATGTCTGAGACGTTGAGACAAAGGTGCAACTTTGGGATTTATCAATTGTCTCCAAAAGGGAAAAGTTCTTCAGTTGGCTCTCCATGAGATTTATAAAAAGAATTGTCACAAGTGTGACAGTCACTCAAGTGAACCTCCAAAAGATTTGCAAGCGTTTCGTAGAGAGAAATAATCACCTGGTGGCTCACCCAAGGGTTCAATAGAGGGCTCATCAAATAATTCATTGATAGCAGAATGATCCAAAAGATGAGTATCATCGATAACAGTAGTGTCCCCGTGTAACATCAGTATTTTAATTGCAAATTTTTTTTCATTTTTGTATTCGAGCGCAAGTAAATTTCCTGTGCACTTCCTTTTCGGATCAAGGTAACTATTTTCATGTTACGTTTTCTCCGCAGAAATAAGAAAAGAAAAATTAATTGTGGATTAAATTTCGTCTCGATTCGAATTTCAAACGAGTGTAATGTACAAATTTAGGGAGTTCTAGTGAGCAATGGAAGAATTGGTAATTAATTCCTTTCAGTCGTCTTTCGTTTCAGTTATTGTACTCTTATTCATGAACTAAATGTTATGAAATTATCTAAAGTTTTCATGAATCAGAGAATGTTTTAAGATTTCAGTAATTCAGATTTTATTATTCTATTCAATTCTAGTTGGTTTGTGAATCAGATTTTGAGGTACCCCTTTTTACCCATAGCTGCATATTTTACTTCCGCTGTAAACTTTCAATTAATACTTTCATTTATGTTTGTTATCTACCAGTTTTAGTACCGTTGCTTAGTTTACTTCTTATCACGGGTTCCAGCCGTACTGTTGTTTGATGTTAAACTAGGTTGGGGTGTTACACCTCGGGAACAGACGAGACAATCACTATAAAGCCAATATTATGCTCTCGACTCACACTCAGAACGTGACTCGCCACTACAATATGGAGAAACTTAGATGAACGTGTACTAAAGGCAAGTCTACGATCAACTAAGTCAACGCATGGGTAAGGGACGAACACATCACTATAGGATCATTGGGCCGCTCGTACTCAATCTCTTTCAGTCGAGGCCATAGGATATGGGTCAGATTAAAGTGGCAGACGTTGCGGAAGGGTAAATATTTTCTCGAAGAGGCGATCTAACGACCCAACCCTCACAATATCAGAAGTATTGTCTGTTTTGGTTCATCCCAGCCAATACTGAGCTGAACTGCACGGTTTTGCCCTTTTCCACATGTGGCTTACGAGCATTTCCCAGGAGGTCACCCATCCCAAGACTACTCCTACCGGAGCACCCTTAATCTTGGAGTGTCCAACACAACTCTACCAGTTGCACCAAAAAGGCGTCTCTGATATCTGATGATTTGAATTATTACTTAAGCCCAACAACTTTTCCACAAATTCCGATGTGAGATCCGGTTTATTCCTACACCTTCTTTCACCTAGAAGTACGCCCTCCTAGAAAACTGTCAGGAGCTACATTGTTTGGGCTTCACTGCCCCAAAACACTCCCTATCATTATCAAACCGCCCTCATCGGATTCAGGATGTTATAGGCACACCAGCTTCTGCATGGTTGGTCCTCGAACCACACATCGTACTACAGGAGGTCTAACTTTGATACCATTTGTAACAACCCAACCATCACAATATCAGAAGTATTCTGTTTTGGTTCATCCCAGCCCATACTAAATTGAACCGCATAGTTTTACCTTTTTTCGCAGGTGGCCTACGAGCACTTCCCAGGAGATCACCCATCCCAGTACTACTCCCACCGGAGCACACTTGACCTTGGAGTTTCCAACACAACTCCACCAGTTGCTCCGAAAAGGAGCCTCTGATATCTGAGGATTTGAATTATTACTTAAGCCCAACAACTTTTCCATCAATTCATATATGAGATCTGATTCATTCATGCACCTCCTTCACCTAGAAGTTTGCCCTCCTAGAAGCATGTCAGAAGCTACTTCTCTTGGGCTTCACTGCCCCTCAAAGCACTCCCCGCCCTCATCAGATTCAGGATGTTACAGGCCCACCAGCTTCCGCAAGGTTCGTCCTCGAACCACACATAGTACTGCAGGAGGTCTGACTCTGATACCATTTGTAACGACCCAACCTTCACAATAACAAAAGTATTGTTTGTTTTGGTTCATCCCAGCCCATACTGAGTTGAACCGCATAGTTTTGCCCTTTTCCACAAGTGGCCTACGAGCACTTCCCAAGAGATCACCCATCCCAGGACTACTCCCACCAGAGCACGGTTAACCATGGAATTTCCAACACAACTCCACCAGTTGCTCCGAAAAGGCACCTATGATATCTAAGGAATTGAATTATTACTTAAGCCCAACAACTTTTCCTCCAATTCCAATATGAGATCTCGTCCATTCATGCACCTCCTTTCACCTAGAAGCATGCCCTCCTAGAAGCCTGTCAGGAGCTACTTTGTCTGGGCTTCACTGCCCCAAAGCACTCCCCACCCTCATCGGACCGCCATCATCGAATTCAGGATGTCACAGGCCCACCAACTTCCGCATTATTCATCCCTGAACCATACATCGTACTACAAGAGATCTGTCTCTGATACTACTTGTAACGACTCAACCCTTACAATATCAGAAGTATTGTCCGCTTTGGTTCATCGCGGATCATACTGAGCTGAACCACACAGTTTTGACATTTTTCATAGGTGGCCTAGGAACACTTCCAAGGAGGTCACCCATCTAAGAAGTACTCATATCGGAGCACGCTTAACCTAGGAGTTTTTAACACAACTCCACCAGTTGCTACGGAAAGGCACCTCTGATATCTGAGGATTTGAATTATTACTTAAGCCCAGTAACTTTTCCTCTAATTCCGATGTGAGATCCGGCTCATTCCTGCACCTCCTTTCGCCTAGAAGCATGCCCTCCTAGAAGCCTGTCAGGAGCTACATTGTCTGGGCTTCACTGCCCCCAAAGCACTCCCTCCCTCATCAGACCGCCCTTATCAGATTTAGGATGTTACAGGCCCACCAACTTCTGCATGGTTCGTTCTCGAACCACACATCGTACTTCAGGAGGTCTGGCAATGATACCGTTTGTAGCGACCCAACCCTCACAATATCAGAAGTATTGTTTGCTTTGGTTCATCCCAGCTCATACTGAGTTGAACTGCACGGTTTTGCCCTTTTCCACGGGTGACATACGAGCACTTCCCAGGAGGTCACACATCTCAGGACTACTCTCACCGGAGCACGCTTAACCTTGGAGTTTCCAACACAACTTCACTAGTTGCTCCGAAAAGGCGCCTCTGATATCTGAGGATTTGAATTAATTAAGCCCAACAACTTTTCCTCCAATTGTGATGTGAGATCTGATTCATTTATGCACCTCTTTTCAGCTAGAAGTCTGCCCTCCTAGAAACCTATCAGGAGCTACTTTGTCTGGGGTTCACTACCCCCAAAACACTCCCCGACCTCATCGGATTCAGGATGTTACAGTAGACTCTTATATGATGCCGGCAGATATCTGCGACACAATCTTCGCTTCATCTCCACCCAACTGGTGATGGGACAAAGAAGATCTCGTACAAGGGTCCTTTCAAAGTTATCCCAATACGTTTCTCGCCAAGCCCAATAGTTTAAGTTTAGCAAAACTGGCGTGACGCGCCGAATAGCTCAAGCTGATCTAGATAATATTCTATGTCCGTGAGCCAATAACTAAAGGACTCGAGACTCAACAAACCATGAAACGGTGGGGCAACACAATCTCTACGAGCGAGGAGCTAGGGACGAGGATGATCATCATAATAGTACGATGATCTCGTTGGAAAGACTATGTGGATCGAGTATAGACAGGTTTAGGATTCTCAAAAATAGGAGAGGAATGATGATGATAATTAGCCATAAATGAACCTATAGACTCAACAACTACGTATGAAATTAAAGTCCGAACATAGGCTTTAATATCAAATGATACAGGATGAATCTTACAGACGACAGACGAGATGCACTAATTCTAGATGAATGCAAACAATCACACAATCAATGCAAATGGAACCACGAATCTTAAAATGAAGATGTGGAAGAATGGTCGCACGCAATCCGATGAACTAATGATGGATAATCCTAAACCCTATTCAACATGCAAATAATTTTGAAGGGAAAGTAATTAAACAACAAAATTTAAACCCACGAACTTGATGACAATTAATCCAAAACATTCAAATTTTATAAGCAAATGATGGTTACAAAATAAAGTTAGAGCAAAAAATTAACAAAACGTGTGAATAAGAAATGCACGTTTACAGAAAGTGAAAGAGTAAAATTACATTAGAGCCTATTATTACTAGCAATAAATAGAAGTACCGTGCAAATGTAAAGGAAGATGAAGTTGAAGTGCAAAACCAAGTAAAAAGTGTTGACAATGGAGGAGTGTGGTGGTTATCGGAGAAGAACGGGGAGGCTATGGAATGACTGTTTGGAGGTGTAGTAGGTGGCTGCAGGGGTTGAATGGGGTGTAATGTGTGTGTGTGCGTATTGGGGGGGAGGTGGGGAGGGGGTGCGGGAGGCTGCAGGTGGGGATAGATGTAGAGGGTCAGGGAGGGGATACTGTGGAAGGGCTGGGTTAGGCCGTGGGTAGGAGACGGTGGTTGAGGAGGGTTGGATTCAGGTCGAAGGCAGTTGTAGAAGGTGCAAGAGGCCAGGAAGGGGCATAAGAGGGCTGACAAAGTTGCAATGGGGTCACATGTATGTCACCGGAAGCTCGAAATGGAGGGGGGGGGGGGGGGGGGGGGGGGGGGGTAGGCGGATGGAGGCTCAGAATAGAGGTGCATAGGCGGATGGAGGATCGGAATGGGATATTTATGGATTCGGAAGCATAGGGAGAGGGAGATCGAGTGGTGGCGTCAGCACTGGGTATGCCTCCCTCTGGGCTGAGAGGTTACCGTGGAAATTACAAAAAATACATAAAAATACAAAAAATCGACCAGTCGCAATCACAGACTCTGATCATTCATCCGACGATCCAACAAGTGTTGATCCAGTAAATCCTCAAATGGTGCGTGATCGATCTCATCACAAGGTTAAAGATAAATTAGGTCCAATGCAAGTGCAGAACCACAAGTGAATGCATAAACTAGACCCTTTTTTTGGTTATGAGTAGCCAATAAAAGTTGACATCATCACAGATGAAACGGAAGCATACTGTTAAGTAGTGATATTGTTGTCTAAGTGGACTTTTGCAAGCAAGGTAGATAACAACAATAGCAGCATCCAATTCATCGTTAATACCAGTTTGTCTTCTTATCTGTTGACCCATTTTCAGTTATCCAATGCCATTATATATTTATTCTATGATAAAATCATTGCATGCACTAAAATATTAAGCTGAATTTAAAATAAATTACAAAAAGAACATAATATGTGAAAGTAAAGCACTCAATACAAATCCACTTCACTAAAAATCCATTTTATTTATTACGTGCATCTATATTAATCATTTTCCCTCCACGACACATGAGCACTTGAATCAACTTCCTAGAGAACCAATAGGATGGAAATCACATATATCATATAAATCCACTTCAGGAAAAAAACTAGTATTTTCATGAAATGATGTTTGATATAAAAATGGAAAAAATGTCATATTTAGATTTAGAAAGCCTTACGCAGTAATATTTCAAATATGACTAAAGAGTGGGATTTAATCATAAATTACTAAGAAAAACCACATTAGAACATTACTGAAAATAGTCATCTTCCAACTATATCAGTTCTGTTAAGAAGGAAATATTGATCAAGCATTGGAAATATAGAATCCAAAATAAAAAGAGACAAATCGATGATTTACAATGGAGATAAAAACTATTTCCAACCATACTGAGTACAGTGTTACAATTGATAACAAACTGACAACCCCCACCTGCATCAGCTTTTCTCCTTTATCGCCTTTAAACTTCTCAGGATAAAGAGATGAATATATCATCAATAAACGGAGTTTATTTTCAGGAGTAACATCCTGTAAGAATAAATTCCATATCAAATTAAGAATTGAGAATTAATGTCTTAGTCCATACATAAAAAAAAAATTTGAAGTTACCTGCTTCGTCCTTAAAAAGTTGATCAAGTCTTTAGTCTCTGCATCTCCAAAGACAAGATCCTGTTCCAGTTGTCCAAGTTCTCGGAGTCCAAGTTCTCTAATCACTTGGTTAATCTTCCCTGCTATCTGCATATAATCATACTATTGAGATGGAGGTAAACATTATTATACTCATTCCTCGAAAAGCACAAGATCTTGAACCTTAGGAGGACGTTTTGGACAGATAAATTAAGATTGTTTAGCTAACATCTCAAAGCTTACATACTTAACTAGCTAACTGAAGTTGGTATTATTCTTCTAAAAAACAGTAATAGAGGTCTTATAAAGCTGAGGAAAGTATTATGCCAGTGATCTTGAGGTAACAGAGTAATTCATGGTGTTCGGATATATTTGTTATTGTCAAAATCAGATTTCTCTTGTATGACGTCTATTATAGACATAGCTTTGTACAAACTATATTGCTGGTAAGAAACAAACAAGCTGAGAAAGCATATCACAACTAAAACATGATCTATAAAGATTGTAAAATAGATAGGTAAATAAAAAATATATAGAGAGAGAGTGATAATGATACATAAGCTAATTCAAGATATCTGCAAGAATATAATAACCATATGAAAAACTAAGATATTATGCCGATCACCAATATGACAGATCATGACGACGAAGCATGTTACGGAGCTACCGGAGAACGACAAAACCCCCCAAGCACATTTGGATACATTTATGCCTGAGCTTCGTTAGTTACTTAATTACATGACATTCTCCTGTTGATTTATTTGTAATTTTCCTTTTAAGTAGGCCTGTCATATTTCGTGGGTCATTATTGCAATTTTCCTTTTGGTCCTTTTGCTTCGTAACCCCTATATATATATGGAGAAGGAAAACATGCATGAGAATCTTGGAAGGTTAATAAAAAAGAATTAGGGCTTCTCCCTAGATGTGCTCTTGGTGGATTTTCCGTTCTCATTAGTACTACCAAGCAATTGGTCCGACCTCTACCATTCCCCATGCCAATACTCGTCGGTTGCGCACGACAATCGATCTTCTTGCATAACCTCAATGTTCCTCGGGATCGCACATGTTCACCTGCCTAGCCCCTACGCGCAGTCGAGTGTTAAACCAACGCCCCTTGTTGGATCCATCCTCACTCCAACCAGTGTCGTACTCACAAGCATCTCCCCAACATGCTTTCCACTCTCATGTGTGGAACCGCACAACTACAGTTCTTCATCAGGCACCTGGTTCTAGCCAAACCTCCCCTGTTGTTAAGGCAATGTCTCCTTCCTAGATTCCTCAAACAACATAGCTCATACCTTCCTGAGATCGGTTTGGGTCACGCCTTTGAGCTTCCTTTCCAACATGCGTCCACATTATTCCTAGCTTCGCAAACGTATCCCCGCATCCCATGTCTTGCCTCAACGTTTGATCTGGCTCGCATGGTGGTTCTCTTCCTTACACGACCACGTCGTCTTTTCATAGCACTTCTGCAATCTCTTATGCCCAAGACAGGCCAAATGACGGGCGACCGTGTGGATACCTTACAACACGCCCTCACCACCATCAACGCTCGCCTCGACGCTTAAGACGAGTAGTTCACATTGATCTTAACGTTGCTCCACACCATGCAGTCGGGCCAGCCATTAGTAGCCAGTGTCGCCTCTGCTCTAAGATCTCTCAGCGAACGTTCCTAGGGATGCTGCTACTGTCAGATTGCCCACTCCGACCCACCACCCGTTCAACAGTATCGCAACCACCAAGTTGGATTACCTGAGCAGAGCAGTATTTTAACCTTCACATATAGCCGAGGCACAAATGGATTTCACAGCCCTCATAGGCATAGAAGGATATGTGTTCCACTGGCTCTGCCAGTCCTCTTAGGGTCTCACATAAGTGACTCTCATGAGACCCGCATACAATGTACGATTATCGATACTCGGGTAAAGCGATGAAACGCCAGTGAGGAATCCGCCAAATGGGCTCCATCTACTCCTATGTGGATGAGTTCATCGAACTTATGCAATTTCTTGATTAGCCACATGACCACTACCTGAGCAACCTTATGCACGACCTCCATCCCCATATCCGAGCTCACTTCCGCACCCTTCAACCATCCACCATTAACCGAGCTCTGGACCTTTCCATCCTTGTGGAAGTCGAGTTCATTGTTGTCTCAATTCATCCCCACTCAACAACCACACCCTCCAGACTCTCACCCCACCAGTTACATTTCACTTACAACCTTAAACCGGACAAACCAACACCCACTCTACCTCGGCAACCCACCATGTCTTCAGGCCTCAACAATGCCACCACCACTCACCGCCTATCCAACAAGGCATATAATGAGCCAAGGGACTTTTAGAGGTACATGCGGTTCGATTTGGGTCGGTTTAGACCCAACCGACAACGAACTGATGAGTTTACTATTTAAAATATATTGAACTTAAATGACTTAAGGCATTTAAAATATATATATGCTAATAAAAAGATATTATTAAACTTTCTTTGTAAATGATATATTGTAGTTAACAATTCATATTTGGTGAAAACATATGATTGGATGTTTTTTATTAAGAAATAGAGTAAAGAATATAAAAATATAATAAAGTCAACTCAATACATTTTTAACTTCTTTTCAATGCATAAAACTTATATACTGAAAATTTTGTTTAGCTCCAAATAATATTGAAATCATTCAATGATATAACTTGCATTATTATTTAGTTAATAACAACAGTTAAAGGATCATTCCTGGTATTTTTATGTGCATTATTAGTCGGTGCGGTTCGGTTTTGCGATAGTAAAATCGAAATGGAACTGAACTATTCGAGTCAGTGCAAAATCAGTTCAGTTTAAGAGAATTAGAGTGGTTTGGTCGATTAAAGGCACACCATAGGGACTTTGTTTACGTTGCAAGCAACCTTACTCTCCAACCCACGAGTGTTTTATGAAGGAGTTCCGAGCCATGATTGGGATTGTTGAAACCAGTTTTCCGGTTTCAGCGTTCGAAAGGGGGTTGCGACTAACCCTTACTTGACCTAAGCCTAGACCCATGACCGGTTGCTAGGAACTAAGAGACTTGAACTTGATAACAGCTAGAGTCTAGGGACAGACCCCTTAAGCTTCAGCGTGGAGGTCCCACCACACACCCGGAAGCTCACTCGGAACTTCCCCTCCCAAGCCAATGCTGAGCCTGGGCACCTTGGAGGGCACTAAGAACCACCTCACTGTCAGCTGAAGGATGACAAGGGAGGGGGGGTGCTTGCTCACAAGACACACGCGAGGGGGTAGTGACCAACCCTTCCCAAGGTGCCCATGGGGGTCTATTTATAGACTTTCCCAAAAATGGACTGCGGATAGCCAAAATTGGACTGCGATTAGCCAAAATTCTGCTATCCGCAGTCCGACCATGACCATAAACAATCAACGTATGAGGAGGGGCGAGTGGGGGGGCTGCCCCCACTCGTCTCCCACAAAGGGGGTCGGCCGAGTGGGGGGGCTGCCCCCACTCGCCTCCCACAAGGGAGTGGGCCGAGTGGGGGGGCTGCCCCCACTCGCCTCCCACAAGGAAGTGGGCCGAGTGGGGGGGGGGGGGGGGGGACTTCCCCCACTCGGCTTGCTTAGCTATTTCTCCCTCTCTTGGGTCATCTCCCGGCCTTACTCGGTCTCGGTCGCCTCCGAGAGGTCGACCGGCTTGCCTCGGTCAGCTTAACCTTCGATTTGGTCTTGACGGATCACGGGTAACACAGCGACCCTACTCATGTCGGGTCACACTGGCTCGGAAAATATGGGGGTTGTACACAATCCCCGCTCTTTGCGAGATTGTCCCAAGATCAGAAAGAAAGTCCAACCCACCTATTGGACGAGTAGGTGGGGCCCGGAGGGAATCTTTGGAGGGCTCCACCCGATGGCTATATAAAATCCCTCGGAGAGGGAGGTAAGAGGAGCACCATTCCTGAGAGCTCCTCCGACTTCCCCTCCTGAACCAGATGGATCCACCTCGAGACTTCAGGGCTCGCATCAAGGCTCTTGCTGGGAAGGGTCCGTCCGACCTGACGGAGCTTAAAGCTCTAATGCATGGCCCTTCGTCCTCTCCTACCCGGTCCGCGGTGCGATCACCTCGGAAGAAGCTCCGCCCCGAGTTGGTGAAGGAGGTTGCGTCGTCATCCTCTCATGGGGCGACCGAATTCGTCTGAGGCCTGGATATGGATACAGTATCGGTTCTCCCCTCATCTCTATTTCACGCCTGCGATTATACATGACCATGGTGACGTGTTTCTTAATTGCCCACAGCTTCTTGCGGAGGACCTCGAGTGGGTCCGAAGAATGGTAGAGGGAACGGGCGCAGACGCTCGGGTGAGCCCTGTCTCTCTCGCTCAGGAACCTGCCGCCCTCTCGACTGCTCTTGATGACTCTTCTGCTGGAGTGAACCAGACCTCGACGGGTCAATCGAGCCGAATGGAAGTCTCGGCGCCACCCCGTTCTCCTATTGCAGTCATGGAGCCCGTCGAGGACCGATCCGACGTCTTCGAGCGTCAGAGCCGCTTGGAGACCCTTACCCAGGAGCTGCGGGAGGGGAGGCTGTCTTCCGGACCCGACCCCCTCGCCCGTGTTTGCGTGCTGGAGCGTCGGGTCGAGAGGTTGGAGGCCGAACTCAACCTCCTACGGGGAGAGGTCCGGCTCGCATTCGGGGGCATGACGACACCGTTCGAGGATCACTTTCGCCGTGTGGAGGCCTCCGTGCGTACCGTGGGCGAGGAGCTCTCCTCAGCCAAGGCATGCTTCGAATCCACGCGTGGGGGGGTCCCCTTCACCCAGGACCAGGGATACTGGAAGTGGACGGCGCGTTAGTTACCCCTTTTTCGGGGATCTACTATTTGTTATGTAATAATAAGGATCGGCTCGCCATAGCAGTTCGTCTGCTTCGCGACGGAACTGTTTGTTTCGTTATGTCTCCCTTACGTTTGCTCTAATAACCCCGTTGATTTATGTCTTGCTTGAGTGGCTATCTTTTGGTTAATTAACATGCATGGTGATCGTAATGATGCTGAAACAGCTGACTAACGGGCAGGAGATAGAGGCCTCGAAAGGAGGATCCGGGGACGAAGCGGTCAGGAGGTGTCAGGGGGAGGCGTAGGTGAAGGGGACCTCTCGATCCGTATCCTTACACTAGGCGAGAGGACCGCAGGGCCCTCCCTCCTCTGCCGGGCGAGTGGACCATGAGGTCCACCCCCGTGCACCGGGCGAGTGGACCTCAAGGTCCACTCGCCTGTGGTCGGGGCGAGTGGGCCTTGCGGTCCACTCGCCCGGGGCGAGTGGACCACCCGGTCCACTCCCCCTCCATGCCTTTGGGCGAATGGACCCACGGTCCACTCGCTTTCTCTTTTATCCCCCCTATAAATACACCCCCCTCTACCTCTAGGTCCTCACCTTCTTCTCTCCCCTTGCCTTGCCTCCCTCCCATAGCCAGCTCTACCTCTTCCTTTCACTCCTGCGAGATGACATCCAACCGTCCACCTGTCAAGAGGAATGGCAGGGAGCAGAACGCGGCCAACTTTTCAGGGTGTTCTTTCCCTGCGGGGAAGGTATCCAAGGAGGACCTCTCGGCCTTCCGAAGCTCCTACCTCCCCGAGGGGTGGTCATGCAGACGTCTGTCAGGGGGTGAGGCCATCAACTCCTTTTACGATGATTGGCTTGCATTCCCCCTCCCTCACTTTGAGGCTGGGCTACGACTTCCCTTGTGGCCTGAGGTGAAGGAGTTCCTGGACTACTTCGGCGTAGTCCCGGCTCAAGTCAACACGAATGCGATTTCGATGTTGACAGCTTATGCGTGCTACCTGCGGGAGGAGAGGATGGTGTTCGACCTGAGCGTGTTCCGCAAGGTCTTCATCTTCCGAGCAACCGCCGATGGGGTTTGCTTCCTGACCGGCACACACGTGGACGTGCATGAGACCTCCAACAAGGTCCATCACTGGAACGACTCATTTGTGTTCGTTCGGGGTGACCTGGACGGCATCCCTTTTTCCCCCACGCAGAGACCTGAGAAGGTCTGCAGACCCCCCTCGCTACGTGGGGAGGCTGCTGAGCTGCATCGCTTCCTTAAGGGCGCGAGCTTCGAGGTTGAGCACCTCCGGAGGAACATTAATCGGCTCACCTACGTGGAGCCGGGGACAGGTACTTGGACCTCACCAACTCGTCTCCTTTATGGTTCATTTCTTCCTATGGTTGCTTAACCCGTCCTAACTTGTGCAGGTGAACGGTCCCTTCCTCGACACCTCCCCTTTGCGGGGGGAAGTTCTTCCCTCGCCCATGGGCTCGTCGGGGAGGTCGCAGGTGCCTCTGCCTCGGCTCCGAAGGTGTCCGGGTCGAGGCAGAGGAAGGATAAGGAACAGGTGGGAGAGGAGAGTGTGCCCTCCTCCCCACCGAAGGGACCGAGGATGCGGCGAGGGAAAGTCAACTGCCGGAGGGACTCCGGGGCGCCGGCTATGGAGAGGGGGGGACCGAGTGACCCCAATGCGTTGGCCAACCACCCCAACTTTGAGATGGGGGGGAAGGCTACGAACCTTCTCGGCGAGCCCGTCATCCATTGGGATGAAACGATGAACCGGGTCTCCTTCTCCTCCCAGCGACCTTCGTGGGTCGAAGGGGACGTCATCGACGACGCGGCATATAGCTTTATCTATGGCATCTACGGTCGGCAGGACGCTGCATCCTACAAGGAGATGTCCATGCGTGACCTTGCGTATGCGAGCTCTCAGGCCCAGCTCCGCGCGACCGAGCTCTCCCACATGGCCGCCCGCCGAGGTCTTAGTCTCTCGTACAGGTCGATGCGGGCGGATGCGTCGAAGCTGGATGCAGAAGAGAAGACCACTGACCTTGCGGCTCGCTTGGCCATTGCTGAGAGACTCCTGGAGGAGACATCCGGAGGCTTGGTTCGTGCCCACCTTGATGAATTTTCCTTTTCTCTTTTTAATCCCTCATTATTCGTAGGTTCTAATTCATTTGCCTTGCCGGCCTGCAGGGACCCGGTGCCGCCGACTCGCTCAGAAGACGATGTGAGGAGTCGGACCAGGAGGTGCAGGACCTGAGGGCTCAGCATGCCGAAGCTCATAGGCAGTTAAGGGAAGGGGGAGGAGAAGGAAGTGCACCTTCGAGGGCGGCGATGCCGGTCCCACCTCGACCTGCTGAAGTCGAGCGCGCTCGGGGGAGAATCATGACGTCAACGGCCCGAGCCATGGTGAGTCGCCTCCATGACGTGGATGCTCTTCGAGATAGCTGGAGGGGGGTCTCTGTCAGTGACATCCTGCCTGAGTTCTTTCCTTCACCTGGGCGATCCGGCTCGCCCCCTAGCAGCGGCGGTTACTCTCCACGGTCGTGAGGGTGGCCTGCGACTTCCTCTTTTCTCCCATTCCTCATGGGAGCTATGTACTTTTTATGTTTGCTTTTCTCCTTCGAGCCTGCGTGTACTAGTAAGAGTGAAGCAACAACTCATGTAACGTATGTTATCAATGAATCAGTAGTCCCAATCTCATTGGAGGCGGAAGTACCCATCCATGTCCTAGGGGCTTAGCTTGCCTGGAGGAAGAGGAACTCAACGCCTTCCCAGCCTGACTGGAGGTGGAAGTACCCATCCGCGTTCTAGGTGTTTAGCTCACCTGGAGACAGAGAAACTCAACGTCTTCCCAATCTCATTGGAGGCGGAAGTACCCATCCATGTCCTAGGGGCTTAGCTTGCCTTGAGGCAGAGGAACTCAACGCCTTCCCAGCCTGACTGGAGGTGGAAGTACCCATCCGCGTCCTTGATGCTTAGCGCACCTGGAGGTAGAGGAACTTAACGCCTTCCCAGTCTAATTACCGATTGGAGGTGGAAGTACCCATCCGCGTCCTGGGTGCTTACCTTCACCCGGAGGCAGAGGAACTCAACGCCTTCCCAATCTGACTGGAGGTGGAAGTACCCATCCACGTCATTGGTGCTTAGCGCACCTGGAGGTGGAGGAACTCAACGTCTTCCCAGTCCAATTACCGATTGGAGGTGGAAGTACTCATCCGCGTCCTGGGTGCTTACCTTCACCCGGAGGCAGAGGAACTCAACGCCTTCCCAATCTGACTGGAGGTGGAAGTATCCATCCACATTCTTGGTGCTTTGCGCACCTGGAGGTGGAGGAACTCAACGCCTTCCCAGTCCAATTACCGATTGGAGGTGGAAGTACCCATCCGCGTCTTGGGTGCTTACCTTCACCCGGAGGCAGATGAACTCAACGTCTTCCCAATCTGACTGGAGGTGGAAGTACCCATCCACGTCCTTGGTGCTTAGCGCACCTGGAGGTGAAGGAACTCAACGCCTTCCCAGTCTAATTACCGATTGGAGGTGGAACTACCCATCCGCGTCCTGGGTGCTTACCTTCACCCGGAGGCAGAGGAACTCAACGCCTTCCCAATCTGACTGGAGGTGGAAGTACCCATCCACGTCCTTGGTGCTTAGCGCACCTGGAGGTGGAGGAACTCAACGCCTTCCCAGTCCAATTACCGATTGGAGGTGGAAGTACCCATCCGCGTCCTGGGTGCTTACCTTCACCCGGAGGCAGAGGAACTCAACGTCTTCCCAATCTGACAGGAGGTGGAAGTACCCATCCACGTCCTTGGTGCTTAGCGCACCTGGAGGTAGAGGAACTCAACGCCTTCCCAGTCCAATTACCAAGCAGCGAGTTGTCCCGATGCGTCCCTCATCTACCGGCATGTCTTAGCCCGGCGGAGGGTCTCTAGCCAGGGATTTTGAACCTGGATATCTTTCCAGAACCCCTTTCTCATTCATAGTTTTTTACCTATTACAACTTGCCTACGCTACGCCCTCTTGGGCATCCTGTTACACCTCGCCCTTTTCTGGGCCCCTCTTTACATCTCGCCCTCATCCGGGCACTCCACTAAACTTCGCCCTTATCTGGGCACGCCGTTACACCTCGCCCCTCCCTGGGCACTTCCTTACACCCCGCCCATTCCGGGTTCACTCGGTTGCCTGCTCCTTGGTCATCTCTGCCATCGCTTCTTCCACTTCCTCAGCTGCTTGCATCCATCCGACCGTGTTGACCGCAGTAACATAACACTGGCGCGCCTCTCGGGGATCCCCTCTGACTCTCACCTGGAGCTCTCCGGAGTTGTACTTCAAGCACTGATGGTAGGAGGAGGGCACGCACTTGTACGCGCTGATGAGGGGACGCCCAAATATGGCGTTTTAACTGCTCGGCGCATCCACGATGACGAACCGGCAGTTCTTTGAAGTTCCCCCCAGGGTGACGAGGAGTTCGACTCCTCCTTCCACCTCCTTCCTCTCCCCGGAGAATCCGAAGAGTGGTCCATCCGATGCCAGCACTCGCCTTGCTTCCACCTTCATCCCTTCAAATGCCTTTTGAACACCACATTCACCGAGCTCCTGTTGTCGACTAGGATTCGGGAGACGGTGAAGTTCTTAATTGCCGTCTTGATGACCAGCGCGTCGCAGAAGGGGTCCTCATGGGTCGGCATGTCTTGGGTTGAGAAGGTAATCTTCTCGCTTGGAGGTGGGGATCGGGAGGTCGAAGCGATGCTCCGACGGTATAGGGCGTGGAGGCTCCCCTTCCGGGTGGCCTCTTTGCCTGCTCCCCCGTGGATGACCCCGATCCCTCCCAGGGCCCCTACATCGACCCTCTCTTCACACGGGTCATCCTATTCCATGTTCTTCCCCTTCTCCCCTGCCCGCGGTCCTTCCAGACACAACTGCTTCCCCCCTGCTGGGGCTCTTCCTCCTTCCCTCATCTCGAGGAACTCTGGGCAAGCCGCGGTCGCGTGACCTTCTTGCTGATGGAAGTCACAGTATAGCAGCGCCAGCTCGCCCCCCCCCCCCCCCCCCCCCCCCCGTTTCTCCCAACGCTCCCTCTTTCTTCCGCCTTTCTTCCGGCCGATGGCCATGGCTTGCAGGGGCTGGACTTGCAGCGGCCCCGAGTTCTGTTGCCACCCTGCCGGGTGAAACCTCCCGTGCCTCCCCTGATAACCTCCTCCTCCTTGGAAGTGGCCCCTTCCTTGGCCCTGAGGGGGACCAACCTGTGACCTCCAAGCTGGTCGGGCGGCTGTCGGTTGCGACTTCCAGCCTTGCTCCTGCCCATCGGGAGGTCCCTGTTGTCCCTGACTCCTCACTTCCTCCTTCTTTCTTCCTCCACGCTCTCTCCTTTCCTCCTCTGCTACCTCGGCTAACCTAGCCACGAACTCCTGATTGGTAGCCTCACACTCGGTCTCACGATCAGCACGCTTCATCAGCTCTTCGAAAGACAGGGGAGGGTCCCGAGTCAGACTCATCTGAAACAGCCCAGGCTGCAGCCCAAGGGTGAAGGCTAGCTGCAGGGTGTGCCCGGGCACTTCGACGACAAGAAGGACCTCCGCCTGGAACCTATCCATGTAACTAGCCAGCGTCTCCCCTGGCTTTTGCCTGACTGCGAACAAGGCCTCCATGCTCTTCCTCCTCTTCTTCGAGGTAGAGAACCTTAACAAGAAACTTCGACGCAGATCCTCGAAGCGGTAGATGGTTCCTGCCGGAAGCGAGTGGAACCAATCCCTCGTCTTTCCCTGGACATTTGCCTGATCGTGGTCATGTCCTCGAACCACTGAAGATGCTGGAGGGGATCGCTATCCCCCTCGTAGTAGGACATGGCAGGATCGCGAAACCCATCCGGAACAGGGGCTGACATGACCAGCTCGCGGAAAGGGCTTCTCCATTCTTCTTGGTTGGGGGGAGGCGCTCCCATCACTTCCCCGCCGGGGCAGCTGGTCCGGGGCGAACTGTTGAAAAGCACTCGCGCCTGGAGGCTCAAGCCCTCCTCCGAGGCTGGCCCTTTCTCTTGCTGACTGCTTCTCACTTCCACTAGGGGGAGTGAGGGGATCCTAGGTGCAGGTGGTGTTGAGCACTCGCCGCGAGCGGAGGATGCGGCCTGCATGAACTCCAGGATCCTCTTGCTGAATTCGTCGAAGTCGCTCTTCTTCACATACTCGCAAGGTGGAGGCGGGTCTCCCAACTCGTCGCTTCCAGCCATGAGACTTGGCTCAGAGTTTTCCGAACTAGTCGCTTCCACGCTCACCGCACCAGAATGTTGAAACCAGTTTCCCGGTTTCAGCGTTCGAAAGGGGGTTGCGACTAACCCTTACTTGACCTAAGCCTAGACCCGTGACCGGTTGCTAGGAACTAAGAGACTTGGACTTGATGACAACTAGAGTCTAGGGACAGACCCCTTAAGCTTCAGCGTGGAGGTCCCACCACACACCCGGAAGCTCACTCGGAACTTCCCCTCCCAAGCCAATGCTGAGCCTGGGCACCTTGGAGGGCACTAAGAACCACCTCACTGTCAGCTGAAGGATGACAAGGGAGGGGGGGTGCTTGCTCACAAGACACACGCGAGGGGGGGTAGTGACCAACTCTTCCCAAGGTGCCCATGGGGGTCTATTTATAGACTTTCCCAAAAATGGACTGCGGATAGCCAAAATTGGACTGCGATTAGCCAAAATTCTGCTATCCGCAGTCCGACCATGACCATAAGCAATCAACGTATGAGGAGGGGCGAGTGGGGGGGCTGCCCCCACTCGCCTCCCACAAAGGGTGTCGGCCGAGTGGGGGGGGGGGGGGGGGGGGGGGGGGGGGGGGGGGGGGGCTTGCCCCCACTCGCCTCCCTCAAAGGGGGTCGGCCGAGTGGGGGGGCTGCCCCCACTCGCCTCCCTCAAAGGGGGTCGGCCGAGTGGGGGGGCTGCCCCCACTCGCCTCCCTCAAAGGGGGTCGGCCGAGTGGGGGGGCTGCCCCCACTCGCCTCCCTCAAAGGGGGTCGGCCGAGTGGGGGGGCTGCCCCCACTCGCCTCCCTCAAAGGGGGTCGGCCGAGTGGGGGGGCTGCCCCCACTCGCCTCCCACAAGGGAGTGGGCCGAGTGGGGGGGCTGCCCCCACTCGCCTCCTACAAGGAAGTGGGCCGAGTGTGTGTGTGTGTGTGTGTGGGAGGGGGGGGGGGGGGGGGGGGGGGGGGGACTTTCCCCACTCGGCTTGCTTAGCTATATCTCCCTCTCTTGGGTCATCTCCCGGCCTTACCTCGGTCTCGGTCGCCTCCGAGAGGTCGACCGGCTTGCCTCGGTCAGCTTAACCTTCGATTTGGTCTTGACGGATCACGGGTAACACAACGACCCTACTCATGTCGGGTCACACCGGCTCGGAAAATATGAGGGTTGTACAGGGATAACCTAGATGGCATAGGCCCGACTGACTTTGAGGACCTACTGCCTTGGGGAAATGACATATTCTAGACGATGACAGAAGAAAAACAGAGAAAAACATAACCACCAGGTGCATATGCGAGCGCACTACGGAGGAACATTGTCGTCTAGTTAATTACATGTTGTTTTCTTATTATTGTACTTGTAATTTTCTTTTTTTAATGTGTCATATTTGGTATGTCCTATTTCATGGATTGTAGTTGCAATTTCCTTTTGGTCTATTATTTGTAATCCCTATATATAGGAGGAAGAAAAACATGTGTAAGCACCTTGAAAGGTCAATGAAAAACATGTGTAGCTACCAAGAGAAGTGCTCTTGATGAATTTTCCCTTCTGATTCCCAGTACCTATCAAACCATGTTATTGGGAGGTCAGGGTCCAATCTCCAAGAAACTAGTATTCAGGGAAACGAACGACGAGTTAAAGATGCTCAATGAGCGAAAACTTGTAAGAAGCGAGTGGGATTCGAAGGAATGAAAAAATGCAACCACTGATTAATTGGCAAGTCCAAGGCTTAACTGTCATTAGGGATTCAAAGATGAGTCCATGAAAAGAAGGGGGGGGGGGGGGGGGGGGGGGGGGGGGGGGGGGGGGGGGGG